>CM048658.1:15478161-16778161 GCA_026401315.1 Dysphania ambrosioides
TTCGCACAAGAATAGGATTTGCTTCTCTATCAAAACATAATAAAATTTCTTCCCCACATTCATATCCTCTAGATATAGTTTTTTTTTTCAAGATACTAAAGAAAGAGGAAACAATCAACATAGAAAAAAAAGGGCAAATTACCGTTAGAAACGGTTAGTCCTTGAAACTTTGATCTTAAACAAGCAACTATTTTTAGTTATACATTATCAATAATAAATAAATACCTTCATACTTATGGCCTAGCGATTTTCATGTTGATTATTCTTTTAACCAACATATATATCTACATCATATATAAAAGTTATTTAACAGTTAACACCCTTATCGCACTCATTATTCTTTGTCTTTGCATCTGTCTTCTTATGCATAAAGAGAGGCATACTGCATTTTCTAAAGAATCATCATCACCTCACCAATAACTTTATTTCCTCAAAATTGTATAAAAACTTTGTCATTAAAATTTATGAACATTACAAAGATGGCTTGTCAAGCATTGGTTATCCTAGCCATGGTGTTTGTTTCTATGGCTTATCTCACAATGGCAGAAGAGCCGACTGCATTACCATCCTATGAGGCTGAGGCCCCTAATGCCCCTATATCCTCCCTAACAACCACCGTCAAGGCCCCTTCAACATCATCCGAATCACCTAAAGTTGCGACACCAACATCAAGCTATGCAACTCCATTAGCCTCTCCCTCCCATAGTCCAAAGAGCTTTACACTAGAGCCCCCTACTTCGGAGAGCCCCAGTGCTGATGACATAACCAACTCCCCTAGTATTACTCCTACAGAAGGACCTGTTGCATCAGGGCCAACAGGGAATGCTCCATCACCCGTTGAATCGACGCCAGCTGATGCTTCCACCCCACCTCCAAAGAATGGTGGCATGGCCCTTGAGTTGCCTTCCCTCGTAGGTGTTGCCACTGTTATGGCCGGCGCTTTCTTATATTGATAAAGCTTGATTATTACTTATTTCATTGGCCTATGTCGTTTGGTAAATTAGGATGGAAGGTCATTATGATTAGTTTTACTATATCATGATTTGGTGATTGTATTAGTTATAAATTTATAATTGAAGGAAGACATGTAGGAAGAATGATGAGTGTCTCTATTTCTATTATCATGTACTACTTTACCCGAGAACATGAGTTCTTGTGCTTGGTAGGGTGAAATTCTTCATTTTGACCACTTTTGTAAGGATTTGGAAGCCACTTTTTTATAAAAGGAATTTGTACGAAATTAAAATAAATTACATGTTTTTAATATTACTTAATATTTCATGTAATTTATGTCAAAGAATATATTAGATGTAATTGATACAATCATATACGATATATGGACTTTTTTTACATAAAATTTTTATATTGATCAATGATATATCCAACTACTTATAAGTAATTTGTAGCAAAAAAAAAAAATTAAAGCCTTAACCTAAAAATATACATGAAATTTCCAAACACATTAGATAAAGTGATTATATCATTATAAAAAAATATATATAACAAGTGAGAGCATTGGGCAATGGGCATATTATCCAACAACTCTAAAAGATAACTCCATGGAACATTTTCAAGTCTCCAATGTACAATTTCAAACAACTAGAAAGTAGACCTTAAGTTGTGTTTTCGTTACAAATTATGAAAATGTGATGTTTATATTATTTTCATTGAAACGAGTTTCACAAGATTTATATGCATATTTGAGAATTTACGGCCAAATAAACATTGTCCCATAAATTATATAATGGGAGTTTTTAGAGAAATAAAAGAAGAAGAAATGAGAATAGGTAATGTCAAATGATACCTACGATTTATGGATAATTATGTTTTTCATTACTTTTTAATTCTATTTTTGGCTTCTCTATCTCTAAATAATGAGTAGATTTTTATAATGTAAAGATAATTGAGCCTTTGTTCAAATCAAAATTTTCAAAAACCTTATTCATTGTTAAAATCGATCCACTCCGTTATCTTCAACTCATTTTTATTTTCAAGGCATCTTTACAATAATGACTTGAGTAACCAATAATGAACCACATTGATCTTAGTTGTAGTAATTTGTTTGCATATTCAAATAAACATATTATAATCTTATACGTGCATTAAATCTAACCCACTATTAATTTTTTAACCATGTTTACACTTAGGATTTTTCGATATTATTACATGTGTAAGTATTTGAAAATTGAATCGGTATAGAGTCATCTAAGGTGAATTACAACTCATATATCATTCTCAAATCCATTTTTGGTTCAAGATCATCAATGGAGTTATTCATCTCAAGAGAACCTTTACAATGAATATTTTGCTTTAGAATGTCTACAAGGTTTTTTTTTCCTAACATTGAATCCTTGGTAAGGTTTATCATTATTCTTTTATAGATTAATTGATGACCTTTACTTTGATACTTTGATTGTCTCTATCATGTTATTCAATCACCCATCTCCCGTGAGCAAATGTAGCAAACACATTCACACGTCCAGTTACATTTTATAGGCAAATCTACGCATACACATACTTTTTGGACATTATGAAAAATCAAGACAAATATATCATAAATTTCCAGATCCAAAAATGTTAGGGAACTACCACAGCTATACGAATCTATACATATGTACTCGGTATATCGCAACATAGAGTCCAATTTTTAGAATTTGGATCTAATACTTGTCATACACTGGCAAGGTAGTATACTACCTAATCAATATGGTGAATCTTTCTTGCAATATACCACTTAGTACAGGAATCGTCATTTGTTTCCAAATAGCATCCATCTTGAGAAACGGAGCTATGCTGACTACTTCTCAGCATTTTCAGCAGCTCGGACATAAAAATAGAGTCTCCAAAGAGTTGCATTTTTCTGCATTGCAGCAAAGCATTATTGTTTGTTAAAAACCAGCTTAAGGATTGCACTTGTGAAGCACACGAAAATCAAGATTACCTGATCTTCAAGATCAACAAAAATCTCATCAAGAGAAATAGTATCTGATGACTTTCCATAATGGATGATTTCCACAATTCGACCAAGATTCCTCGCCGGAAGATTCGCAATCAGCTTTTGAAGATGCTTCTTCTCTTGTCTAGTCATAGGCCTTCACAAAATTCAAAATCACAAAGTAAGCAATATTCGCGACTTTCTGTAAAATCAGCAGTCTCGTTGCAATAGTCTTCACACCGTCCTCTCACAGTTCAATGCACATTAGACACAACAAGAAAATAACGAAACATAGGTATCATGTATTATAGAAAAGAATCTCACTAACCCCTCAAATCCAAGAAAAGATTCTGCACTTGTAATAAATGGAAGATGGATCTTCTGCAACAAATGAAACTCTACTGAAAACCTCAAATCCATAATCAACAGAATACATAGGTTCAATGATCCAGCTACTCAACGGAGTTATGCACTCATGACTAAGAATATACGTTCAAGTATATGACCTAGTTATTTGTACATGTCCTACATGACCAAAACAAGTTATTTAGGTTTTACTAGACCTGTGCATTGGATCGGGTTAGGGCCGGGATGGGTCACATGCAAAACAGATAGGTCGGGCTGAGCCAAAGGAGATGCTAAATGGGTTGGGTTGGGCTAGATCAAAGGAAATACATAAAGAGCTGAGTCGGATCAGGCCATCCAAAGAGAGTATAGGTTTTTATCTATAGAGGGAGATAGTTTACATGTATCACCTCCAATCTTTGATAACTATCGATAAATATATGGAAATAATTCATTACCTAATAATGTATAAAAGTCTTGAAAATTATAGGTCCATTATTGACTCGACTTGACCCATTAAGGACCTAATAAAACATGACCCTTTAAGAGACCGACTCATTATTGATTAGGCACTTTTTTACAAACGAGCCGGTAAAGGGCCCTTAATGGGGTCCTTCCCATTTGAACACCTCTAGGTTTTACTTTACCCCATTGGATTACAAAAACCATGTACCGATGAAGGAAATTTGGAATTGATGGAATATGTGGGGAGCTCACCGTGTGACTGAGGTCACAAGTTCGAGCCACACCAGCTACAAAAAAATATTGGGGAGGAGGGGATATCCCCTCACCACCCCAAACTTAGCGCCCAGCCTAGAGGTCCCCTTTATTACCAGTTTTAAAAAAAAATTGAAAAGCCATATACCTCCAAAAAAAGGAATTGCAAGAAAAAATTTCCACTAATATAAGATATACCTATGAGCTCCAAGTAATAAACATATACAATCCAGCATATAGCTACACATTTGATCAGCTTAAAATAAACAGACCATGGAAATGGCAATGCCCTGCATACCCTTTATACAGAGCCTGGGACAGTCCTACCATTAATCCTCTCATTCACATACACACAAAATAAAATCCTCCCACTCTGACAACCTCCACTTAAAGGTGCAATTGATTTCAAAACTGAGAAGTCTGCTATACATAAAATATTGTCTTACAAACACTTGAAATACTCTGTTTTCTTCTTCCCCCATTGGAAACTTCACCTGGAAATACTTTTCAAGTGTTCACTAGGTATCATTCAGTCAAACTTCCCAAAACTCTTCTCCATATGTTCTAAACTTCTACAAGCCATGATTGGTCAGCATCCATTCATCCTCAAGTGTCTTTCATATCAGATACTCTTCTCTCACCATTGGTAACTAAGAAACAAAGAAAAACAAAATGTTGTCGACCACTGGGCACACATCCATCGGAAGACTACACAACCAATACATAATGCCTGAAGACCCTCAACATTGCCAAAATTACATTTGATGTGAACGAACTAACAAGGTACTGAATATGGGTATATATTGAAATAGAAAACAAAAATACTACGCATACGCATGTGTGTGCTTGTGTTTGTGAAAGAGAGTGTAGAATCAAATATAATAGATTTGCAAGAAAAAAAAATAGAGCACCCCCTCCATCCAAAGGATATGTTAATATTCCTTATATGTAGTAAGAAAGACAAAGTTGACTTTAGTATGTTGTGCCCGATTCAGAGTTTTAAAATGTTGAGCTGCCTCGTCATTCAGTTTTCTTTGAGACATTGTTTTAATCAGTATCAAATCCAATTTGGCAACCGGTCATACATCATGAGGATAGAAACGAATTTGTGTGTAACTGGTCATTCGGTTTTCTTTGAGACACTGTTTTACTCAGTATCAAATCCAATTTGGCAACCGGTCATACATCATGAAGATAGTAACCAATTTGTGTGTAATCAGAAACTCCATTCCAATAATGTGTTATTCATAAATTTTCATTATTACTCAATCCCACCTCTCTAGTGGGTGATGGAAGGTAATGAAATTTTGATGAAGAAAATAAGGTGTTGGGGAGATACTGAATATGTGTTGTCATTTGTAGAACCTAGGGACCTATAGAGCCACATGGTTCAACATAGGTCCCACATGGCTCTATAAGGGAATTTGATCAAGTTCAAATATTAGTTTTGCTTGACTGGGGACTCAAAGAGACAAGTGGATGAGGATACTGCATTCAAATCTGACAACTGGAATACATGCTCTATCTTAACCTAGGGACCTATAGAGCCACTTGGTTCTATAAGGAATGACTGACATTTCCATTGACAATGATATGAGAATTGCTAATTATAACCATTACCCCCCATCATTACCACCTACCAAACAGTCGGTTACTGCCTATAGGTCCCCTTTTTTGTTTTTCTTTGACCTTAGCTAGTTATAAACCCATTCCCAAGCCACTAAGAATCTGTAAAAAAAAAAAAAGTAGAATCAATATATAGAATAACATTTCAGTGATTCTTTACTGTGTTTTCCACATTTTCAAAATTTTGGTGGAAGTATCAGTTTGCTAATATCCACATAGCTCCATCAGTGGCATATGTAAGTGGCATTGACATATAGCAGGTTCACAAAGCTAATAGAATTATATTTAACAATCAATTCCAGAAAGAAGGCCTTGAGTTTCCTATAGTCCTATGCACAGCAGCTCATGTCAGAAATCTGTTAGTCATAAAAATTGAAATAGATAGATGATGGTTCATAATACTTTCTAGAATTCAGAAACCATACTCGAAACAAGAGTCTATAGGAAGAATCAATGCCATTTATGACCACTCAAAAAACTAATCATACAATATAAAGGACCCCAGACACATTCCTAAGGCTAGGGTTGCGTATACAGTTGTTGAAATATTTTACATTAGCATAGCAAATCCAAACATCCATTAGGCTGTCAAAACATTTTTCCCATTTAAAATGTCCAAAGAAGCATTTTAGAAGACATTTCAAAATGCTTGTTCGAATGTTCCATCCCCCAAAAAGCAGAAAAAATAATGCAAAATTTAACTCAGCAACCCACACTTCCTAATTTCCATCAGAATTCACAGGCCACTACAGCAAGTAATCACCTTTAAATACCAACCATTGCAATGGCTGCATTCTATTTAGGACATGTCATTATTTCTCTCTCAATCCTCTATGTCAAATGTTTATAGAAGACCTTCGCAATTCTGATCTGATCTTCACTTATGTGATAAAGGGCTGACAGGCACCACAGGGTATCTGACTCTACCTTTGTCTGTTTAGTGGAACATGTATGGGTATTAGCTTACTTCTTTATGTTTGGCTTTTCTTTGGAAATGCATGCATTAATTCTTATATGAAAGAAAAATATACAATTTCTAAACGAGGGTGTGAAAAACATCTAACGGGAGTTTAGTATGCAGTATTCAAGAAAGCGTAAGAGAATTGGGAGGGTTGATTCCCTTTGTGCTGTTTGTAAATGTCATTTTAATCAACCAGCTTTAGCCTCACCTTACCCCCAAACTCCTCTACACAAATTATTTCTGATGGTATTTCTATTCTCTTTCCCCAAAGCCACCTATTCACCACGACACTACCATACACCTACAACTCCGAAAACACGCCTCTACCCCCATTAATCCACCCCCATGCTAGGAATCAGATGAAGCTATCCATCACTCAGGTCTACAGACGAAGAAAGAAGAAAGTGGACATCTCAACAAGCACCAACACACATTAGCTCAGCAACAATTTAGCATTATGCATTAATATGGGAAAGAATATATAATATTTAGATAAAATTATATTTAAGCAGTAAATAAGCAATATGCAGAGTTTGTTACATAGTTGGTTAGAACGAATCAGAGTTTGTTATGTAATGAGAGTATATATAGAGAAAGAGGCTATGTACACGGATATCTACGAAATTAATACAAAGTAATTCAGAGAGAATCTGCCTCTCGAAAGCAGGTACTTGGTGTCTTAGCTTTAGTGTGTCTGTTCCAGCAGTTGGTATCCGAGCAGAATGATTGTGGGAGGATCCGAAAGAATTGATAAGTTGGAGGAGGACGTGAATAGAGAAGATGGGTAAGGCAGCAAATCAAATGTCCCCAATCGCGGCCATCTTGCAACAATCACAATCTTCCTAGGAGCAATTGATAAATCAACTGCGGGAGGACCAACAAGTGTTGCGGGAGGAGTTGTTGAATCGTCCCTTACCGCCCCAACCACCACCACTGGAGGAGAAGGGAATAATAGTGAGAATAGATCGGGAATGGGAAGCGTAGGGAGTTGGAGAGTGAAGAAGCTGGACTTACCCCTTTTCAGAAGATGGATACTTAGGGCGGAGCGATACTTCCAATTTTACCGATTGACCGAGGAAGAACATCAGCGGTGAGGGCGACCCACTTTTATGGTACTAGTGAGAACATAGACGTAGACCAATACAGCATTGGGAGGAAATGAAGGGATTGTTGTTACAACAATTTAGGGTGGCTGCGATGGGGATCCTTCACGAACAATGGCTAGATACCGGCAAATGACCTCGATGTATGAATACTGGAGGAAGTTTATCGAGCTCATGGCTCCCCTTGACAATGTCCCATAAGAAGTAGCCAAGAGTCATTTTATTAATGGACTGAGAGAGGGAATTAAAGTTGAGATTAGGGTACTTAGTCCCAGGTCTTTAAACCATGCATTGGACTTGGCCCAAAAGGTGGAGGAGAAGCAACGAATCTTGGGGAGAAGGGAAGCAGACTTTAGTGGAACTAGACCTAGGCCATTCTCTAGATTCAACACACCACATCAAGGCTCAGCTTCCATCCCGAACCATCCACCATCTCAGGTCAGGGTTCTTTCTTCCTCTTCTAATTCCATTCGAACTTTAAACCCATCACAATCCCACACCTCCCAAGAATCTAGAGCTTAAGTCAACAATTACCAAAGCGGAGGTAATCATGGGGGAGACTTCCAGGGGGGAATTAGGCGACGCACGGATAGACAGCTTTAGGAGAAAAGGGAATTGGGTTTATGCTTCCGTTGTGATGAGAAATGGTCAGTGAACCACCAATACAAAAGAAAAGAGCTAAGTGTGTTGATGGCCTATGAGGAAGAAGATGAGGGGGATCAAGCAAAGCTAAGAGAGTCCCAAGGGGAAGGAAGTGAGAATGAGGAACTAGAGCCAAGAATGTTGGAAATATCATTGAATTCGATTATGAGAATCACCAACTAGAGAGCCATGAGATTAAGGGGTTGGGTCAACGGCTGTGAAGTGATTGTAATGATTGACCTTGGGGCTACACACGACTTCATCTCTATTGCTACACCTCAGAGGATAGGTGTACCAATGACAAAGGTAAAGGCTTTTGGGGTCTCATTGGGAACCAGGGAAGCTGTAGAGGGAACTAGGAATGCAAGCAAGTGGAACTGAGTGTGCCTAACAGACAATAGTGGACTTTTTTACTTTGCCACATGGGAAATTCGGATATGATATTAGGGACTCAGTGATTAGAAAAGTTGGGGACAATGTCCACCAACTGGAAAACGCAGACCCTAAGTTTTAAGTTGTAGGAGAAAACTGTGACATTACAGGGGGATACTTCCCTAAGGCGAACCCTAGTGTCCCTCTAAGCCATGGTGAGGACATTGAAGAAAGTGGGGGAAGGGTATATGGTGGAATTCAACCAATTAGATGTGAGGATGTTTGAGAGGCGAGGCGAGGAAATACCTGATTATTTGAAGGTTGTGTTACTGCAATTGTGGTCATGAGCATGCAATCATTCTTCAAAAAGGGACTAATCCGGTGAAGGTTCGGCCTTACCGGTATTCACACATTCAGAAGAACGAGATAGAGGCTTTAATCCATGACTGAAAGCAAACAAGTCCATTTTCCAACCCGGTACTCTTAGAAAAAAAGGACGGATCATAGAGGTTTTGCGTGGACAACAGGGCTTTGAACAAGGTAACTATCCTGACAAATACCTGATTCCGATCATTGATTAGTTGCTTGATGAATTGCATAATGCTACCGTGTTTACTAAATTGGATCTCAAGTCCAATTACCATCAAATAAGGGTTAGAGAGGACGATGTTCCAAAAACGGCCTTTAGAACACATGACAGCCACTACAAGTTCTTGGTCATGTTATTTGGATTAACCAATGCTCCCGCCAACTTCTTGGTCATGTTATTTGGATTAACCATACCTTAGGGAGTTTGTGTTGGTGTTCTTCAACGACATTTTGGTTTATAGTGTTGACGAAGTCGAGCATGCACGTCACTTATCGCAAGTTTTGCAGTTGTTGCTCAATCACAAGTTATATGCTAATGAATAAGTGCGAATTTGGCAAGAAGCAAGTAGGGTATTTGGGACAAGTGATTTCTCAAGAGGGTGTGGCACTAGATCAAACTAAAATCCAAGTTATAGTGGATTAGCCTCTGCCTAAGAATCTTGAGGAGTTGAGAGGATTTTTGGGCTTTACAAGCTACTATAGAAAGTTTGTAGCAAGGTATGCAGAGATTGCGGGTCCCCTAACCAAGCAACTTAAGCGTGACAGATTTGGGTGGTCTGACCAAGCCGCTTTTGAGGCTCTCAAGGCAGGCATGGTGAGTGTGTCGGTGCTAGCTATGCCAAATTTCAATGAAGCCTTTGTGGTGGAAGCGGATGTGAGTGGCTTTGGAGTAGGAGCAGTCTTGTCTCAAGGTGGGCATCCAATTGCTTACTTTAGTAAGGTCGTGGGAGTAAGGGCAAGATCGAAATCAATTTATGAGAAAGAACTGATGGCTTTGGAATTGGCTGTCCAAAAATGGAGACATTACTTGTTAGGGAGAAAGTTCATCATCAAGTATAACCAACAAAGCCTCAAGGATTTGATGTATAATAGGGAGGTAGGCCTAGAATATCAAAAGTGGATGTGTAAGCTGTTGGGGTACAATTTTGACATCGTGTACCAAGAATACTGTGACGGATGCCTTATCTAGACAACATGCAAGTAGAGTGGAGTTGAGTGCTTTGGTGAGTAAGGGGGTGCCATGGGAGGAGCTTTAATCTGCCATAGATGGAGACACCTTCATCTCTTAAATTAAGGGGGACTTGGTGGCTGGGAAGGGAGCCCCTAATGATTATACTCTGGAAAATGGAGTGCTTAAATACAGAAATCGCATTGTAATACCAAGCACAAACCAGGGCCCAAAAATAAGAAGCCCAAAGAGCAACAGTTCATGGTCATTACGGAGATTCCTTTATTATTAAAAAAAAACTAAAAACTAATACACGAAGAATATGAAAAGACAAACAACACACTTTTACTCTTTCAGATTTTGGGAAACAAATCAAACAATCCAATCCTTCCTCCAAAAAATTCAATCAACACAGTAGACAATATCATTGCCGACTATTTCACTCCCCAATTTACTCTCTTTCTAATTTATTAGACATTAATTATCTTCTTTCCCAATTCAAGTTCAGTCAAATACTCAAATCAAATCCCTAATTTTATTGAAGTTGAACAACGGCTATGCTAGTCTTCAATTCTCAATGGTATTGAGTTTAGGTATATATAATTCCTCTTTAAAATATATCTTTTATTGACTTATAGTTCTACTACACATCAACTTATTTTTTTCGTTTTTACATTCTAATTTTTAATTTTGTATTTCCATTTGATAATCTAAAAGTTGGGAGAATTTATTGGTGCAATCAGCAGGCTACATCATACAATGTTGAAATTTTGGAAAGTATGTTAGTATGTATTCACACCTATTTCAATTATCATTCTTGTTTTGGTATTTCAGAATTTCGATTTAAATTTGTATGATAGTTCATATTTTTACAGTTGTACAGTGGAGTTGGACAATAGAAGCCGATAAGAATGATTTTTAATTTTTTAATTTGTAAGTAATTTTTTAATTTGTGAGAAATTACTAATTATACAAGTGAGTAATTTTTTAATTTTTTTTTTTTTTGTATTTCAATTTGGCATATCTAAATGATTACATATGCATATAAGAATGATGAGGAAAAACAAGGAATTATGTGGGAAATAGGCTTACAGTAAGAGCCCAAGAGGTAAAGAGGTGAATGCCAACATGTCGTGAATCACATAATCAGTGACCTTGAATTTGTCAAACGTGAAACGCCTAAACTTTCTCTTAAAATGCAGCAGCAACAAACTTAAATCCTTTATAAGTGTTCTTGTTCATGATGAAGAATTGAAGATGTGTTGAACACTTGGATGTTGAGGTGAAATTGTGAAGTTAGAGAGTGATGGAGTGAGGATTGAGGAAAGCCATGGAGTTAGAGAATAGAGAGTGAGGAAACTAGAAATAATTTCATGGAGTACTGATGTTTGATGTAGTGCACTAGTGTTGTACAGCTGAGTATTTTTTGGGCAAAGTTGTCTGTACTGTAGACCTGCAGTAGTCTATAGACTATAGTCATGGAGAGCTGATAATGTATTGTTTGTGTGTTTGCATATGATAAACTTTTTTTTTGGCAAAGTTGTACGTATGTACAGTGGAGTTTAGCCGTTTAGGAGTTTCATTGCAGTCTGCAGAGTTGCAGTAGACAGTAGTCATGGAGTAGTATAGTACTGCATTTGTGTGTTAGCATAATAGAGTATTGCAGTGTAATCATGGAGTAGTAGAGTACTAGCTATGTCAATAGAATAAATACCTTTTCGAAGATAAAGGCATAAAGCATTTTTAAAGGTAAAGGCATAAAGCATTTTTAAAGGTAAAGGCATAAAGCCTTTTATGTTTACGTAGGACAATTGAACAAAGGTATAAAGCCTTTTTTGTACTACTAGGTATATCTACGAATTTGTGTACATAGCAAGCTAGCAACAACAATACCAATATAATTTTTTTTGACCATAATACCAATATATTTATATTAATATGTTTCAATGTTTTTTTTTTAAATTTTCAGCACTGGATTTGGAGATCAATTTGAGCTTGAGCAACACTTTGATAATAAGGTGCTATTATTCTTTTATAAACATATTAACTTTTTTTTATATAATGTTACATAGAAAATACTTATCTGGTTATGAAAAGAGGAAAAAACAATTACGAATGAAAGAGTTAATTAAATCACAAAAAGGCTCTATTGAAAATTTTTTTGCTAGAGTAGAAGGGTCATCTTCTATTGAATTGGGTGGAGATGACAACGTTAAGCAATCTCATGAGAACTTAAATATTGAAAATGTTGAAAACATTGAGCAATCTGATGAGCCATTCGAGGATGCTACAGATATGAATGGCCAAAATGATGTATCAAATGCATACAATGTTTATGATTTAGAAAATGATACACACTTTGAGCCTCCTTTAGATATTTATGATCCTAAAAATTGGGGTAATCTTGACAATCAAGGGAGGGATATTATAATTGAAAAAGGACCTATAAGAGATTTAAATCTCGTGTTTCCAAAGGATGACACATTAAGGCATTTTTCATATGGTTATTATTCTCAAAAGTTGAGTAATGGAGAGACTATTGATAGAAAATGGTTGGTTTACTCTAAAGAAGCAAATAAAGTATATTGTTTTTGTTGTAAATTATTCACATCTCAAATTAACAAAGGTAATTTATCAAATGATGGAGTGAATGATTGGAAACATCTTAGCGAAAAACTCAAACAGCATGAGAATAGTGTTAACCATATATGAGTTCCAGGAATGGAGCAAGAGTATGATTTAAAAAGAATAAAGGCATTGATAAAGACTTACAAGGAGGAATTTCAAAAGAAAAGGAACGTTGGAAACAAGTTTTAAAGAGAATAATATCTGTTGTGAAATGTCTTGCTAAAAATAATTTAGCTTTTCGTGGTTCTAATGGAAAACTTTATGAGAGTAGTAATGGTAATTTTTTGGCTATAATCAAAATGATTGCTGAATTTGATTTGGTGATGGAAGATCATATTAGACGTATTCAAAGCCAAGAAATTCACCATCACTATCTTGGTCATAAAATTCAAAATGAGTTGATTTCTCTTTTAGCCCATAGTGTTAGAACTTCGATGTCAAGAATTATTAAAAAGGCAAAATATTTTTCTATAATCCTTGATTGTACCCCAAATGTGAGTCATAATGAGCAAATGACAATGATCATACGATGTGTTAATATTTTAGATTTTTAGGTGATAATATTAAAATAGAAGAGTTTTTTTTGGAGTTTTTAAAAGTAGAAGATACATTTGGATCAGGGCTTTTCAATGAATTGTTAAATGTATGCAAGTCCCTTGATTTAGATGTTGATGATGTGAGGGGTCAAGGTTATGACAATGGTTCAAATATGAATGGAAAACACCAAGGGGTTCAAAAGAGATTGCTTGAAATAAATCCAAGGGCTTTATATATGCCATGTGCTTGTCATAGTCTTAATCTTACTCTATCTGATATGGCTCATTCTATTCATAAAGTTATATCTTTTTTTGGAATTGTGCAATGTATTTATACATAATTTGCAAGTTCTACTAAGAGATGGAAGATCTTACTTGACAATGTTAAGGGCTTAACTGTGAAATCATTGTGTAATATGGGAGAGTCGGCTTAAAAGTGTTAAAGCCATAAGATTTCAAGCTCCCCAAATAAAGTTAGATTTGCTTAAATTATACGATTCTAGTGGTGATGATGTCAAGACAAAAAGTGAAGCTAAAAATTTATGTGAATCTATTGAGAGTTTTGAATTTTTAATTAGCTTAGTAGTTTGGTATGAAATTTTATTTGCCATTAATAAAGTTAGCAAAAAATGCAATCTAAATCAGTGTGTATTGGAACAACAATGAAGGAAGTAGAAGGTGTAATGTTATTCTTTGAGGAATATAAAGATGATGGGTATGAACCTGCTATGAATATTGCCATAAGCCTGAAATTGAGATGGATATAGAGCCTACTTTTCCCAAAAACCGTTGTGTCTTTAGAAAAAAACAATTTGATGAGAATAATACTACTGAAGAAGTGATATATACACCCGAGGAGTCTTTTAGAATAGATTATTTTTTGGAGGTTGTAAATTTGGGTATAACTTCTATGAAAAATAGATTTGAGGAGCTAAAGAATTTTGAAAGTATTTTTGACTTTTAATTTGAATCAAAAAGGTTCAAAGCTTTGGATAATCATGCTTTATGTAAATCTTGCTCAAATTTTAAGGTTATATTTTCTCATAAAAATTGATCTGATGTTGATGCAGATGATCTTTTTTCAGAATTGAAAGTTCTCCAAATGACTTTGCCAAATGAGTTAATGTCAGCATATGAAATTCTAGAGTTTGTCAAAGCAGCAGATTGTTTCCCAAATGTAACAGTTGCTTATAGACTCCTTTTGACTATGTTAGTGACGGTTAAAATTATTGAAAAACTACTTGAGGTCATCAATGTCACAAGAAAGACTAAATGGCTTAGCCATATTATGCATTGAGAAAGATATATTAGAGCATATTGATGTAAACACTATTATTGGAGATTTTGCATCAAGAAATGCTCGTAGACAAATTTTTGTATAAGCATTTGATTTCTATTTTAAATTTCTATGTTTTTTTATAAGAAATTTTGTATTATAAATATTGTCATCAAATTATTTTAATTCCTCAACCCTTAATTTTGATATTTTTATACTTAACTTGTTAATTAGGGCCCCAATTTTTATTTCTCCCTAGGCCTCCAAAATCTTAGGAACGGGCCTGGTCCCTTCTCTATGATTACCACAACTCCCCGATTAGGGTAGGGGACTTCAAAACTTACCAAAGACTAGCAGTTGAGTGGTTTTGGCTAGTCATGAGAAGAGATGTTGCTAAATATGTGCAAGCATGTGCGGTATGTCAACAACAAAAACACTCTTCTCTCTACCCTGCAGGGCTTCTTCAACCCTTGCCCATTCCAACTCAGGTATGGGAAGATATATCCCTTGACTTTGTGGAAGGACTACCTTGTTCAAGAGGAGTGGACACAATATTGGTTATGGTGGACAGTTTAACAACGTATGCTCATTATATGGGGTTGAAACACCCTTTCTCTGGTCCAAAGGTGGCTCAAATATTCTACAGGAGACACAACTAAAGACGCAACTAAGCTTCCATAACATTGATGTATTCAAGGAGAAGGAAGGAAGCGAAAGGGGATGAGGTGGCCAATAATGTATCTAGTGATGCAAGCAACACCATGAGCAATGAGGCAGTAAGCAACTAAAAAGAATAATGAAGTCACTTGGCAGTTAGTTTGTTAGGAAGTTAGAAATACTGAGCAAAAAGAGGAATTGTAAGGAATCTATTCTATTGAAAGGAATATCTGTAATTAAATAAAATAGGAGTAAAAGGGATGGGGGGACCATTCCCAAAATTTTAAAGTTCCACCTTGGAGAGTTCCTCTCGAAAGAAGGGCATCACTCATATGAAAGCTTTGTTTATTTATGTCAGCACTGTTTCATTCCTTTTATTGCTTTGCCTTATTCTTCCAACACCCTAATCAAGGCCTTCGAATCTAAGTCCCAGCATAATCGTGAAAGATGTGGTGAAGCTTTATGGATTTCCTAAATCCATCGTATCAGATAGGGATAAGATATTCATGAGTTCTTTTTGGAAGGAGATGTTCAAACTCTAGGGCTTTGCACTCAACACAGAAGCACAACTTACCACCCGGTGGTTAACAAGGGAATGGAGACTTACTTGCGATGTTTCATCAATGGCAAGCCTAAGGACTTGTCCATGGCAAAGTATTGCTACAACACAACATATCATTCAGCCATTAAGGGTACTCCTTTCAAAGCGGTTTATGGTAGGGACCCCCAACCCTGCTGCTGAGGTTCGAGAGAGGCTCAACTGCAATCATTAGTGGAACAACTAGTGAAGAGGGATGCAATATTGGATGATTTGAAGGCACATTTGATTCGAGCATAGCAGAGGATGGTCGCCCAAGAAAATACTCACCAGAGGGATGTAGAATACAATGTGAGTGACCTCGTTTATTTGAAACTCTAACCATAGAGACAGAGTTGTGGCCTCTAAGCTCTTTGAGAAACTAGCTTCTTGTTTATATGGTCCTTTCGAGGTGTGCTAGAAGATTGGGACAGTTTCCTACAAGCTTAAATTGCCTCCACAGGCTAAAATACATGAAGGTCGTGGGTGCACTAACTACTAGTCCTATAACCCCTTCCGTGGTGTCACCAGAACTCTTCCTTGAGGGAGAGCCCGAGGAAGTCTTGGAAGTAAGATCAAGCCCTTTTGAAACTCTTGCTACCACTGAGGTTCTCATAAAATGGAAGGGGATGTGGGCAACAAGGCCAAATGGGAGGATTACCAGTCCATGAACACCAACTTTCCCTTGTTACACCTTGAGGACAAGATCGCTTTTTGGGCCCGGGGTAATGCTAGAAATCAGAGGAAGCTACCCATCACTCGGGTGTATAGTCGAAGGAAGAAAAAAGTGGACATCTCAATAACAAGCACCAACGCACATTAGCTCGGCAACAATTTAGCATTATGCATTAATATGGGAAAGAATATATAATATATATAGATAAAATTATATTTAAGGCACTAAATAAGCAATATGCTGAGTTTGTTACATAGTTGGTTAGAATGAATCACAGTTTGTTATGTAATGAGAGTATATAAAGAGAAAGAGGCTATGTACATGGATATCTACAAAATTAATACAAAGTAATTGGGAGAGAATCTGCCTCTCAAGAACAGGTACTTGGTGTCTTGGCTTTAGTGTGTCATTGTTCTTTGCATTATCAAACGATTTGATTCCAACATCCCACCATAGAAAATCCACCCAAACACCAAGAAACCCAACCCAAAACCCATGGAAAAAACTAGATCAAAGAGAGAAAAAAAGAAAGAGAAAGAGAAATAGAGAGAGGGGTGAAACATCCAGTGAAGGGGGTAGTGCAGGCATAAGCAGCGCAATCGATGCTTGTGTGGTTGTAGAGGGTGAAGGTGGGATTGAGAGGGGAGATGCAGTTGATTTCATAGAAGAGAGAAGGCTTTCTTTTAATTTTATTTCTCTTTCTCCTGTTTCAACCAACAACTAGAAAAATCCAAGGCTTTTGCTTTCTTTTCACCCCCAATGCCTTTCTTGATTTCATTCCCTTTCCTTCGGCTTGCCAAATAGCCCATTGTGAACTCTAAAATCAGTAAAACATTTAAAATCTTTTTTCAAATACTAATTACCTTAACCCATTTCCTATTTCTGTAATTAATTTAAGATTGCCTTTTCACCGTTCCTGGTTTACATTGTATATGTTTAGTTTAAGCACTGAGGAAACTTTGTAACCACTCAAATATTTACTTCTACAGAAGCTGTCCCAGTCTACTTCAAAAGGAATAAAGAAAATACCCAGAGATATCAGATTATCTATTGTGTCTCAGTCCAACTTTCTACAGTAGAATATTGCGTAAACTTAAGTTAGCTGTTGACAAATCAAGCTTATCAAGAATTTAGCAAGTAAGAAGTAAAAACTCTTGTGTTTCATTTATGATGCTTCAACCTAATAACAAGGGACTCAATGAAAAGGGTTAATTCCTATTCTAAACAAGATGTACGGATCCAAAGACACATTCAAAGAATATTAACAAATGTTTATAAAGCTTATGGGCACATTAATTGGTTGAAGGGTCGGATTCAGCTAATTTGAAGTATTTAAGAGATACCCCATCTGTCAGATACAAAGGAGAACTATCCAAAATCACCAATACTGAAACTGGTAAATTTTAGACTCTTCAACTAGAAAGGTCAGTGGTCACTGTAGAGATGCATCATTAACTAATATTTTCCTATATATGTAAAGGATATACTTCATAACTTGTACTTGTTTATTTTAATTACAATTTTAGACCAGAAATATTATGAAATCTGTAATCACATTAAAGACCAAAAATTTATCAGTATCATTACATGATTCAACTACACAATAATAATGGGATAATGCAAGTGTAATCAATTGCCGTCAATCCAATTGCACTCTAAGGTAAAATCACGTACCTACACTTAGAAACTACTGCATACAGCAAATCTTCAACCTGTTTTTCCATGTGATTCAGCTGCACATGGCAACAAAAAACTCTCAATTCGCTATGAACTTATACACTATCATAGTACAACTGAAACTCCCAAACAAAGCTTGTTTTAACAGGGCATACAACTCCAGGAATGTCAAGTCCAATAGCCAAGCCACATGCAAAGAGAACACAAGCACAAGTTTTTCAAAAACTAACCATTAAAAGAAGTTCATTAGATTGTTTATTCATTGTCTCTTCAACCAGAAAAGGTTCACTCTCCAACAATAACTTCAAATCTTCACTTACCTGAAATAAACACAATTATACATAATTGAATAGATACTAAGTAAGAAGGTAAGCAAGCAGTGTGTATGCCATGAAATACAGATTTCACTTTATAAAATGTAAACAAGCAATAAACACATTATGACAATCCACTTTTCAGAATAAAAAAGCAACATTTTCACAGAGTTGGCAGAGTTTGTAACATAATCACCAACTGTATACCTTAATCATTTCTCTTACATCTGTTTCTTTCTCACCATCTCCACTTTTATCATCTAAAAGTTCTCCCTTGACATTTGTAGATGATTTCTTCTGCCGCTTGCGATGTAGAGTAGTGGAATCCCCAACAGTGGGAGCTTTCCCAACAGAGTTCTCTCTTCTTTTGGAGTTCAAGCAGGAAATTACGTGGCGAATGCGAATAATAGGATCAAACATCTGCATTTCAAATGCGAATTTTATAAGATGATAACAAACAAATCTAATAATAACTTGCATGATGATTGAATTCTTCAAATTTTAGATAATAACTTCCTGGAAATTTGTGGGGATTTGTGTTACTTGTGTATGATTTTTTCGAGAAGACTATAATGGAAGACTATAATGGAAATAACCCATCCTTCATTTACAAACATAATGACGAAAAAATAAAGGCTAACTGAGGTGGAAATTGGGTAATTTGGATGGTTTGTTTTGGTTAGCTTTAGGTGTTTAGGCATTCAATATTTCAATTTGGGATTTGGTATAGTCTAAGTATTAAGTTGAGGACAGAAATTGAACTCTATAAGTTCGAGTCTTGTGTTAATCTATAAAAGCGTGGTCTGCCGTACACAGATGGGTCATAGGTTTAAATCCAGTTTGGGAGTTTGGATTCATTTTCTAATCCAAATTGAAAGAGCTCACTTTCATTGTTAAGAGTAAATCAATAAAAATATTAGTAAATTGATATTAATATTGGCTTATCAATTGTCATGAAAAACCAATAAATATTAGTACTATTGATTTTCAGGTTTAGGATCAAGTAAATTAATGTTCATTGTGGGAAATAGGATTGTGTAGTTTCAGGTATGGATAGAGTAATCATGTAAGGAATAAATTTCCAAGCTCACTCAAGGGATATAAACTTCAATTGAAACAACACCTGGTTATTGCAATAAAAGAACAATACTTAAATTATCTAGCACAACAAAAACCTTAATCACAAAAAACCCCAACATATTATGAGGTACAACAGGTTTTATCTCCAAAAAATGAGTAACAAATGAAAAGACATTTCACAAATACTTTCCTAACAGAAAAAATTCCTTCATTTCAATAGTTTAGTTTAAACATAGAAAAATAAAAATACTTTTGGGGAAGTTAACAAAAGAAAAGAGTCAAATCGAGAGAAACTAGAGGATAATGAATCAATATGTATACTTCAACTGGTCAGAGCATTGTTTGTTAACTATTCACCTGGACAACCACTCTCATTCAACAGGTAACCAGTCAAGCAACTATCCTTTTGGACCAATCAATCACTTTTCATTTTATACATACAAATACTCTCCAGTCTCCTCATTTTCTTCAAGCCAGGCATATCTACCCGCAAAAACAAAAAAAAAAAAAAGGAAGAAGAATCAAAGAAGAGAATTGACTAAAGGGGAGGGAACCCTTTTGTGCTTCTAAAAGTTGGACTCAAAATATGGATGACCAACCTACCAACCCAAAAATACACAAGACAAACTCACCAGACTGGAAGACAAATATGAAAGCCTTACAAAATATGGCTGCTATACTGATATGTAAATCATGGATGATTGGGAGACAGATCATATCGGATGCACAGGTGAATCTTTATTCATTCCATCACTTGACTATTTATTGTTTCGTATCGCTCTATATGTTATCCACCCCACCCCCCTAAATTCGACAATTTCTCTCATTGATTGCCAAAATCCTTGCTTATGGCATGCAAAAAGCAAAATTGGTTTTTTCCTATTAATGATTTTTGTGACATGGCAATCTGCAAGTAATTAAACTTACTTCCTCTACACTGATTCCCTGACTTTCTAGATGTCAAGCTTCTCTAATTTAAGTAAACTTGTTATATAGTTTGGACCCAAAATATTTAGAAAGTTTGCATAGATTTTTTTTCTGCAGATTTTGACACCTAAAGCTTTAATAGAAATGTAAACTTTATACAGATGAGTATTACGACATCTTTTGGTTTCAATTTTCTCATATCTGTCATCTTTTCAGAAAATGATTGATTGGCAAAGCAAGCAACTGAAGTCAAAATGTACAAGCCAAGTGTTATAGAGTTATAGAGTCGACAACATCATTGGTTATCAAAGACAGTGAAACAGCTAAATTTACAAGACAAGCAACTGAAGTCACTATATTTAACCCAAATACCATTGTCTCTTTTGGAAAATTCCTTAACATGGTCTGAAGCCAAAATCTTAATATTGAAGTCATTTGCAGTTTTCACTGTTGGGAATATCTTTTAACTTCATCAAGCTACTGAAATTGAAGGCCAAGGATATTTGTCTTGTTTGGATAGTTTAGATTCCAATCACCCCCACCCCCTTTCCCCCTCCACACACGCGGCCCCTGCGAAAAGAATAAAATAAATGTAACTAAGCACTATAAGTTTGTCCAAAGTTCATATGAGGACATAATAATCTATTCACCAGATTTACTCAAGGAGGACAGATGGATTGGATGACAAATGGGGAGTCGATAAACGAATTTGGATGTGGATGTGGATGTAGCTCCACCAAAACCATTGCCAGCCTAGGGCTGACAACATTACAGATGGTTGGTTGGAAGTCAAGGACCTGCTTGGCACACTCTCAATGACCCTTTAATATTTCTTAACTGTTTAGAAAATGGAGAAAGTGAAGAAAAAAACCTTATTACTGATAATCTACGTCTGCAATTCACATTAGTCTCCAAGATTTAGCCCTTTCTCCATAACGGTTCTCTCTCTCCTAGAAAGAAGAAGAGACAGGCAAACACTCACCTCCAGTCCACCAACTCTGTTTGTCCTGTTTTCAAAGTTGTTTTCAAAGTTGTCTGAGGCTTCTGTTAATTTTATATTTTTTGAAAAGGAGTTGTTTGTATCAATAAGCTGCATTCATTGATCACTAAGAATCTAAGATAGAGCATCCTCCTTGTTGTCCTACATCTCCAAAATTTTGTGTGTATGTATATGTATCAAACAATCAAATTGTTAAAGGTTTCCATCAATTTTTTTATACACATTGTATTTCATTTGTGGTTAACTATAAATTATTCTATTGCTCCTTCAATGCATATATATAGCTGCTCACGTTGTATTTCTTAGTATTGTTTCTAATTTAGAAATTGCAAAGCTTTTTTCAAGTCAGAAAGGCATTGCAATGCAGCAATTCCAATTTACTTCTGTTTTAAAACAATTACACACAGGAATAACAGGAATTCATCAATATAAGACACATATCCAAATGAGGAAGGGAGGAAGAGGTACCTCATCAACCTCCTGTGCTAAAGCTCTGACACTCTGCTGCAATAAAGACTGCAACAATTCTCTTTTCAAATGAGGAATACCACTTTCTATGCTGTCAATGAATAATGAAGAAATTTGAGAAAGATTGTGTTTTCCTTTGCCATCCTCCGATACATCAGATGAAACTTGCACTTTTTCTTTAATTCTGGAAGATAGAGGCAGAAAGTTCTCATCCTGATTTAACAAATCTACTATTTCACACTTGTAGAAACTAAATAAATCTGGTCCTATCCTATTCTGCTGGCCCTGATCTTCCAAACCCACTGAACCTTCCAGCATTATCAAACAAGATTTCTGTATCAAAAGATGGTGTAAGCAGCAAAATATAGAACAAGCAATGATCCAATAATGGGTCTTGAAGGGAAATGATAGAAATGCTACACACTATCTGAGAGACCCAAAATAACATGCAATCAAACAAAGCTCCCTCATTTAAAAGCCTGTTCAGTAAGCAGTCATAAATTGTGAAAATAACAATGAATTTGGATCTAATTTTGAAAGTAATGTCATTTGCGAAATATAATTTATATGAAACTCCATTACCAAATATGTGTTTGTGTCCATAAATTTTCATTATCTCACAATTCCAAAATGGAAATGAGCAGTTATAAAAGACAAGTAGAAAGGAGATATATAGGGGTGGTCTAGCATTACCATGAATATTGGCATGAACTTTTTACCCCAAAATTAACAATAAATTCATTGCCATTAAACTCATTAGTACCACTTATTATCACCTAATAAACCGGATACAGTAGAATGCTAACTTCAAATGCAACAATTACTTTAAAAGGGCATGCTTGAATTGAGGGAGATGTATTAATAGGATAATAAAAGTCAAAACAAAAAAAGAGTAATTTGCAAGAAACTACCACATAAAAACATCACCTTGTAAAAAACTACCATATAAAATCAATCTTGTCAAAAACTACCATATTAAAAAATTCAATTGCACGAGACCACTACATGGTGGTTTTTTGGGCGTTAACCTAGTTTTGAAATGTTGACTTGGCACGTGTGGCCGGCTGGAAAAAAAATATTCCTCTTTTTCCCTTTATTTCCCCTTATTTTATTTCCTTCTTTCTTCCTCTTTATTTCCTTCCTTCTACTCCCTTAATAAACTTATCTTTCCCTTCCTTCCCTCGTTTCCTAGTCTTATACAGAAAATCGACAATTGAACAACATTTGCTATGAAATTCGATCAAGGTAATGGACAAAATCCCTTCTTATTCTCTTAATTTTGTGTTTTCTTAGTTAGGGTTTATAATTCTATAAATTAAGCTCGATCGAAATGTTGCTCTTATGTTTTGAAAATTGTTTGGAAGGTGAGATGAATCTTTCATGTAATAAAGCTAAGAAATGTGGATATGTATTTGGTGTTGCACAAAGGACATCTTGGACGCAAAAAAAAAATAAAAATAAAATAAAAAAAAATAAAAAAACCTGAAGGAAGTTCATAGCTTGCAAGTTCTACAATCATGAGACTAGTCAAAGGGGATGCACCTTCTTTGAGTGGACTAATCATGAGGATCCTACTGATTGGCAAAGAATGTCATAAAAGGTCCTTGTTGCTGAGAAACCGAGGTTGGCTTGTGAAGTTAATGTAGTGAAGAGCATGCTTTGTCGCATTGACAATGAGAAGAAGAGATTATTTGATGAGGTTGAAAAGATAAGAAGAAAAGTCATAAGAAATAAGTCACTACTGTGAAGGACAACATTTTTTGACAAATTGAGCATTTTCATCTTCAACTCCCTTCTCATGAACCCAAGTGATTGCATTCAGCGCTTGCCACTAAGAGTTCTAAAACCATTTCCATGTTTCTAAACATTCAGACTCCAACACTCTCATGCCTAGGTATGGCGCAAGAAATAAAGGGGAAGAACAAAGGAAATAATAAAGGAAAAAACAGATAAAAATTAAAAATATTTTGTGCCGAGTGAACACTACAAAACCAGGTTAACGCCCAGAAAACCATCATGTTGGTCTCATGCAATTAGATTTTTAATAGTTTTGACAAAATTGGTTTTATATGGTAGATTGTGTTTTTATAGTTTCTTGCAAATTACCCAAAAAAATGAAGGTAAGTAAATAAGGTGATAAGGGGATAAGGTGTTGATAAAGAAGACATTGTAGCAAGTGTATGAAAAAAAGGAGGGACTTGGGGGAATACTACCTCATTATAGGAAAAATGGTTACCTTACGGAAAAGTGAGTATCTATTATCCCTGAAATGAAGATATTAATTCCCCTCTTTCATCCTTCTTATCACACTACCAATGCTACATTTCCTTTATAGCCACTTTCCCTCCCTTGTTTGTCTTGTGTTTAACTTTTATTACTCTCCTAATACAGTGCACCACCCAAACCAAGCAATCCCTAGAGTTACTATGATACGTCTCTCGCCACATAGAACCGAAACAGAACACCTACCAGACCGGCGCCCTTAATGTTAACATAATCGCAATGTAAGGATAGTTTTTCCGAATAATTAATCATTTTACGGTAAAAATTAGCTTCAAATTTAAACTGAAATCACATAATCGTCGCAATAACACTAAATAAATTCAGCAAGTACTAAACTAAACCCATAGTTATAACCAAATTATACAACCACTTAATAACAAATTCAAGAAATCAAACAGAAAATTCAGATAGCTAAAATTATTAAAGATTATACGATGATACAACCTGAGAATGGAATAAAGAGCGGGAAAAGAAGAAAGAATATACCTGAATCTAGAAAAAACAACGCCGTAGGGAGGAGGGGAGATGAGGCGGACCTCGCGGTGGTAGAAGTCGTAGGGACTGGGGGTCACTGCGTCTGTCTGGCTTCCGGAGAGCAGGACAGTAGCTACGGTTGTCGGTTTGAACTTTTTTTTTTTTGAAAACCCAACAGGGAATTAGCA
Organism: Dysphania ambrosioides; assembly: GCA_026401315.1. Classification (NCBI taxonomy): domain Eukaryota; kingdom Viridiplantae; phylum Streptophyta; class Magnoliopsida; order Caryophyllales; family Amaranthaceae; genus Dysphania; species Dysphania ambrosioides. The sequence continues at coordinate 15,503,161 of CM048658.1, forward strand.
GGGGGAGATGATTTTTTCGGTTTGAACTTTGAAAGGTGTCATTTCTTAAGGACAATGTCACGAACGATTTGTATTAAAAAAAATACTATTTTTAAGTTTTTAATTGAAAAAAATATAGTTGTTATTGTATATAATATAGGAAAAATTAAAATAAAAAATAAAATATTTGACCCATCTAGTCTATAAAGGTCAACTTTCATTTTATTTATTAAAAATTTCACTATACATATGTTATATTTTAAAGATACTCTTGACCAATTATATGTTAAATGGGTCACTCAACTTTATATATTCATCTTTCTCTGCAATTGTCCTTCAAACCTTTACTCCATACTCAATGTCAACACCATGAACCTAAAATTTAACATGATGCTTACATAAATTCATATCTTCACTCCATATCTGGAAACCAATTGATTAAGCCGTTTGAAAATGAAAGGAATTGCCTTAGACTCTCCAAGCTCAAGTCATAAGCATATGACTTCTCATTACCAACATATGACATCTTTTGGGAATTTGTATCATCAATTTTGCTCAAAAATGTTGCTAACCTTATTCCTTTTGGCTGCCATTTGGAAGAACTTTTCTCCACCTAGTTTACATGCAGAGGATAGTAGATAGGATTAGGCTCATCGAGTGCCTTGGGCTCTTCGGAAGAGCCTTGAAAATGGAAACTGAAAATCCCTTTGAAGGCACCAACATAAGGCTTTAAAGGGGAAGAGGGTTGACAAACTAGAGATAAACCTATAAAAGAAAAGCACAAAATACTCCATTCATTCTCAACACACATAATTAAAGGTGAACATATAGTGAGAGAGAGGCAAAGGGTCCAAAGAATTAATAGTGCTAAACTAGACTTCCTACATGTATTTTGAGGATACACGCTAAGCCAAGCCCATACAAGAGAAGCATGAATGGGCAGAGATAGATGAACATATAGTGAATGATAGGCAAAGAGTCCCAAGATGTAGTTTTGCACATGGTAATACACACAAAAAAAAAACAAAAAGGAGACTAAAATCTAAGCCTTATCATGAAGATCAAAGATACTGGACTCCTACATGTATTTTAAGGCTACACACTAAGCCAAGAAAAGCATGCTTGGCCAGAGCTACATAAACATAACAAACAATGTGACTGGTTAGTTGAGACATAGAGAATGACTTCCAAATTCAAGGAAAATTGTCAAATAGGCAATAATATACTTTGGTGGACGATAATGATAATGTACAATGGTAAATATAGTCAAACTATGAACATACTAGAAGGGTGGAATTCCTCATCAATAAATGAGGCATCAAATAATAAATCTGAAGAATGAACCTTAAGAAGATGTCCATTCAACAATCCAGTATCCTTTATGCCATTTTTCAATTCATAAGGAGATATATCATCAGATCTCTAAAAAGGGTTTGCAGTTTCATCACAAAAAATTCGAATAGGAACCATTGTTTTATTCTCCAAAACCTTAGTTAATGGACGTCGGTGATTTGTCCTTTTCAAAAGGTCATGAATATGTAAAACTTGAGATCGCTTTTTCTTAAAAGTTGGTGCAACACCACCATTGGCCAGAGTACCCGTTATTGTATAATTAGCAGAATGAATACCATTAAGTGATTCACTATTCGATTAACCTAGATTTGCCAACACTAAAACTCAATTTTTCGCTCTGGGCTTACATCTAGGTCATTGAGAACAAGGCTTTGAACATTTGAAGAAGAAAAAACAGAGGGGAGAGGTTAGGGTAGGGGTAGGGTATGAAATAGAGGGATTTCAAAAGCAACGGTCATCAACCGCGAGTTCATCACAATGTCCTTCTCACCAACTGGTTATTTTTGCATTTAATCCTTTATAATACAAAACATGCAAATGTGGGATTTTTCAGAAATAAAATGAAGGTCGGCCTTTATGGAAAAGATGGGTCAAAGGTTGTATTTTTCATTTTAATTTCCTATAATATATTACACTAACCAAATGATCAGGAGTTAATAGATCTTTCAAAATCTGACCCAACCCAACTCGATATATTAATTGAAACCGGCCTAATTATGACCCAAATAGTGAGACTTGTAAACCGATCAAACCTGACCTAAAATCAATCCAAAATTGATTTGACCCAATATTTAAATACCCAAACTCAATATTTTTCTGACCCACTACAGACCCGACCCGTTATAGACCTAACTCATTACAAACCCGACACAAAGACAACCTGAAACCAATTGAACCCGACAAATAATCGTTATGACCTTACTTATAACAACTTGTGACTCGATTTCACCTAGCATGTTAACAACCTGAATATATGTGACCTAATTTTACCCGATTTTTTTATCCGATTTCAAATAATCTTAAAACTAAACATTTTTTTAATTTAATTATTTAATAGGTATATTTGAGGAACTAAAATTTTGAAGAACTAACTATGTGTCTACGTTACAACTTATGAATCTTAAAACTATCTAACAAATGTCATCAAATTAGTTACTATATAACACAAAATTCATTGTCATCATAGTAATTTTTGCCATCATAGTAACTTAAATTAGTCACGTAACACAAAATTCGTGGTTATCATAGTACTTATGTATACTTTACATCTTATGTTATAAATATATATTAACAAATGATTATCCATTTATAACTCTATTGATATTAAATTTTTCATCTTTTCATTAGTCACTAACTTAAATTTGTCGTGAAATATAAAACTCATTATATTAATAGTAATTTTATATTATTCAAGGTCTAGTTATAAATAAGATCATATTTGATTCTTGCTTTATGTTTATTAGTAAACTTGATTTGAACACATGCAATTTATTTTAACACACTAATCTATATATAATTAAACTTAACTTATAACACTTGTCCTTACCTATTCAAACTAAACATATTATACATTTTTAACTTATATATTTAGACAAACGTAATATCGTATATTATAATTTTTAAATATATATTAACAATTATGCATATCAATATTACTTAGTGTTCACTATTGATTATATTCGATTAAATCTATCATGCTCAATTGATTATCCAAATTTCCTATATGTCTATATATGATATTTGACACGTGTTCATATTTGATAGAATAAATCAATCATCAAATAGATTATATATTTATATGATATGCACCAATGTAGATAATTGATATAGATAATACAATGATACATTGATACGCTAACGATACACATCATATACTCATTCAATATAATAATACACATTTAATAATTATTACCTTTTAAAATATTTTGTTTTGCAATAATGACTTATTGACATCATCATTGTCCAATTTATGAATTAACCATCATATAAAAAAAAAGTTATGGCATGAGCTGACTTGAAATTACCCGATACGGCCCGAGAAGAATACAATAAAACAACCAAATATCGAGTCATAAATCGATAATAACATGTCATGATTTGTAATCCCCCGAAATTCTATAATGATTTTGCTATTATCTATTTATTTTCCTAAGTAACCTACTAAGCCTAAACTACCTAAATCTAGTACTACTATTTTATCAAAACTAAACTACCTAAACCTAGTACTACTATTTTATCAAAACTCAACTACCTAAACCTAGTACTACTATTTTATCAAAACTAAACTACATAAACCTATTATTACTCTCTTATTAAAACTACACTACCTAACGCTAATTCCATTTATTTTCACAAGCTCACAAAACCCTAAACACTCTTCATCTCCCTCTCCTTGTTGTGCACCACCCAACCCAGTTGTCGCCGCCTCTCCCCTGGCGTCGTCCACTATGGTCGGTGAGCCACTGGCCTTCCTTCCTCTTCTTCTTCCTTTGTTTTCTATTCTTTTCTTCCTTAATTAGTATGCCTAAGTATACATGTTTAATAAATTTTTATATGATTTTTGTATTGATTTTATTATGGGTTAAATTTTTATTGAAAGTGTATAAATCTTATATTCTAGAATTTATTTTGTGCATACTACTAGTTTCATAAGATTTTTTATGCATAAATATTAATGCCTAGGCATACTAGCTAGTGCCATAAAGTAGATTTTCTAATACAAGGCTTTTGATTTTCACATAAAATCTTAAATATTTTGTGGATCATCTATGTTAAATTTTATGCAGATGCTATTTAAATGAATTTTCAGATTTTATGATCATATATTTTGGTATAAAAAATATTAATTTTTATGATTTAAGACTTAGATTCTTATACTAGTATTTGTTTTTATGAAATTTGACTATAGTATGATGTATTTTGTTAAAAAAAATTATATTAAGGTATTTGAAATAAATTTTCAGAATATTATACATAATAGATCATGGTTTAATTATTGAAGATTTCATATTTTAAAGTTTGAAAGTATATACATTAGATTAAGACTATTCTAAAATACAATTGGAAGTAATTTGAGTATACTACATAAAATACAAATTTTCAGATTTTAAGAGTTGTAAAAATGGAGTTTATAACATATATTTTAATGAGTTTACAAATAATATTTGTAGTATTGTGTTGGAGATACTAGATTATGTTTTGGAAGACTTAAATAAATGTTTTGGAATTGTTTTACAACCCTAGAAAGATTACTAGGATTGCTGTAAATTTTGGGTAAGAGTATATTGATTTAAGTTGTATAATTTGGTGTAGGAGAGCACTTTGTAGAAGGTACTAACTAGTAAAAAAAGTGGCCACCCGTGTATTTTACTCCAGGTACGTACAAATTACGAAAAACGTTACCCTTATGAGCATGATCTAGGGTAAAATGCAAACTTAGTATCATGTTTAAGGAACCTTTTGAATGAGATTGTTTGGTTATCTATTTGAAAGAATTCATGTTCTTTGCATAAGGGCATATTTTGGTATTGTTTATGAGAAATCGTGATTTATTAAATTGGTATTAATTTGTTAATTAATCCATGAGATTGTTTATTATTACTCTTTCATTACTGATAGTATAATGGGAGTAAAGGAGAATATTTTTAAGTCTTAATGACTAGGGTAGTCAACGGGTTTAACATTTGATATTGAAATTAAAAGGTTAAAAATATTACAGTATAACAGAGATTGATTGTGTAACTTTAATGTTTGCATGTGTGTGATGTGGTAATTGTGTATATTGAGTTTAAACAGTAAATCACGTAAAGAGAAAGAGGATAAGCAATAAAACTCTTGGCTAGTGCATGTCTAGAGTATTGAAAATCAGGGGTTGGAGTTTCATGGGGTATTATTCGTGGCTTTCATTGGAGGCCGTGTGATCTACGAGTCTCTCTTTTATAAAGTTTTAAACTTAAAATTGGGGTTAGTTGAGATCTCATCTAGCTATGGTGACGGAGTAGCGCCCGTTTATCATCTGGATTTTTCTATTGTATTTTGATGCTCTCTGACGGGAGTGCATGAGTTATTTATCTATTTGATATCCTGATGGGGGAGACAACCTTGTCTATTGCTTACTCCAAGTAAATAATTAATTTATCATAGTAGTTGAGTAAAATATTATGTGATATGTTCTTGCATGTTGTACTTATTCTTATTTAATTATTATTTCCACCGTTATACTGTGTAATCTGTATGTACTCAGCTTGCTAATTATGTGCTTTGTGTGTTTTTTTTGTCATGGCTCTTGCCTATAAATGACACTGTGATGATCCAATACTTACATTTGTATTATTGGAGAGCAGATTATTGACAGGTATCCATACGAGCATACATGCATGGGTGGGTTGAGAGGAGCATTGTTTTAATTTAGATTTCAGAATAAATTAAATTTGTTTGACTTGGTTTTAAACTGTTGGATTTGGATTAGAGGTGAACGTTATTTTGTACATTGCAGTAAGGGCCTTAGTGGTTTCAGTTTTTTTTATGTTACGAGTTTATTTTACATTTAATGTTATTTCAAAAAGTCTTTTGGTTTTCCGCTGCAAAACTCTATTTTATAGCCTTAACGTTTGAACACGTGGTGATAGCACACCGGTAGTTTCCTATAGGTTTGGTTTTTTGAAAATGGGAATTATCGGGGTGTTACAAAGTGGTATCTTGGAGCTTTAGGTTAGATTTTCTTATGCCACAAATGATTTTATGAGGCGCCACAAATTTTGAAACCCAAACTTGTAGCATTGTACTAATAATCAATTTAAATAAGTTAATATACTTAAATCCTCCATTTGTAACACTTAAACTCAAACGAAACCATAAAGATCAGATTTACTAAATTATGAAAAATTCACAAAGTGTACACAAACTTGATTTTTTTATGTTCCATGCATGCAGTCTGGTGCTTGTATTATTATACTATAGAATAAGCTTAAAAATCTTTAAAATACTTCTCATAAAACTCAATATTAATAACTCTACAAATATGAAAATTTATTTTTAATATAGTATCATCAAATTATTCAAATGTATCCAAAAATAGCCATAATTTATTGTAGGTACTAATTATATATACTTTTAAGCTTTAAAACATGAAAATCGCATCAATTAAACCATAGCTTATCATGCCTAATATTCAGAAAATTTATCCCAAATACCATAATATTAATTTCATAAAAAATACACCATATTTTTGTCATAATTTCATGAAACAATTACTAGTATAAGAAATTAAAACTTAAAACATGAAAACTAACACTTTTATACCAATAACATATGTTCATATAATCTAAAAATTATTTTAAACACCTTATAAAAATTATCATAGATAAATCACTAAATATTCATAGTTTTATGCAAAAATCAATAGCTTAGCATCATAAACCCTAAATCATGAAAACTAGTATGCTTAGTCCATAAATTATGCATAATAATTTCTGAAAAATTATAGAATAAAAATCATAGTTCATAAAGCATAAAAACTTATATAATTTCAATACAAATTTAACCCATAACAAAATCAATACTAACATAATACATGACTTTATAAAACAAGCATGATAGAACATAAAATAAAGGGAGAAAAGAAGGAAGGGAAGGAAGACCGGTTGTGGTGGCAAGCGCTAATGCAAGGGGGTGGCAGAGGACGGCAAGACATGGCAGTGGGGCTAGCAGGAGCAGGGAGGTTCATGACAAAGGGGAAGGAGAGTGTACGTGAGGTTTTTTTTTTTGTTTAAAGTTTTGGTTTTTGCTAAACTTGTTTAGGGTTTAGGTAAATATGGTTTACTTAAAAGAAAGTACTAGGTTTAATGGGTAGGGTAGTGTTTTGGGCTTGATGACTTTCTTAAAAAATATCTTTTATAAAAAATAGTTTTATCATTAAATAAATAATTACACACTTTAAAAAAATAATGAATTATATACATGGAAAGTATATAAATTGCCAAATTTATATTAATGTATAGAAAGTATTTTCAATAAAACGTAGTCAAAATTTCGTAAATTTATGGGGCATTACACTAAATTTAAGGAGCTGAAAATAGTTGCGGAGTTCAGGCCAATTAGTTGTTGTAATGCCTTTGTAAGATCATCTTAAAAGATATGGAAAATAGGTCAAAACCAATATTGGTGATCTTATTATTGAGAATCAGAGTGCTTTTATCCCCATGAGGCTCATTAGGAAAATGCCCTAGTAGCCTACGAGATCTTTCACTCCATGAAGAGAAAGAGGGAAGGAAAGGAAGGGTCTTTTGATCTGAAATTGGACATGAGTAAGGCATTTGATAGGTTTTGTGTGAAAATGGTTATGTGTGCAATAGGTTTTGTTGAGAAATGGGTGGGACATGTGATGGTGTGCCTAATGAGTGTATCTTTCTCATTTATGGTAAATGTAGAAATGAAGGAATATGTTAAACCATCCATAGTCTTGAGACAAGGTGATCCCATATCACCATACCTTTTTCTCTTTTGTGCAGATGTGTTTTCAACTATAATACTAAAGGCAGTGAGGAGAATAAGGTGCATACGGCCCGAATTTATAAAGGTGCACCTAGGATCTCTTATTTATTCTTCCCTGATGACACTGTACTTTTTAGTAGAGCGAATACTAGAGAATGCGCAACAATTGCAGATATTATAAGAAATTATGAAAGAGCATAGGTCAGTAAGTAAGAAGTGGTCTTCAGCAAATCAATGTGTGTAGAGTAGAGGAATTTTCTTGGGATATTCTAGGAGTTATGGAAGTGGAAAAGAATAGTAAATATTTGGGCATCCCTACAGTTATTGGGAAGGAAAAGAAAAAAGTCTTTAGGATCCTATTATATATCTAGGTCAGGTAAAGAGATTCTAATCAAAGCTATGTTCAAGTGATCCCAACCTATCTTATGAGCATTTTCAGAATCCCAAATAACATACTTGATGAGCTCTATTTTCTGATTGCACATTTTTTATAGGGGGGTGGTTCCTCAAAGAAGATTCATTGGGTGTCACAAAAGAAAATGTGTCCCCCTAAGAGGAAGGTGACATTGGTTTTTGTGATCTTAAATTTTTCAACCAAGTTTTGCTAGAAAAATAAGTTTAGATATAAGGTTTATGACCCTAGTTATATGTGGAGAAGCTTATGGAGATCAAAGTCTTTGTTGCTTGAGGGGGTTAGATGGAGGGTGGGAGATGGCTCAACAATAGGAGTGTGTACCATCCTTGGTTGCCTACAATAGCAAACTCAAGCTTTGCGCATAGGCCATATTCCTATAGCTCTAACCTCAAATTAAATGATCTTATTGACCCTATTTTGGGGAATTAGAAGAGGGATATGATCCTCTAATTGTTCAATAATGATTATGTGGAGATGATTTGCATACTTCTTTACTCAGCCAAGATTAAGCATGATGTGCTCTATTGGTTAGGGTCTACTAATGTTGACTTTATGGTTAAATCATCCTATTATATGGGTATGTTAAGAATGATGGAAGTGGCAAATGGGATGGATAATATGTGGAAAGCTTACAAAGGGGCCCTAACTACTTGAATTTTGCTGGTGATGAGTGACATTTATGTCACTCACTTATGCCTTCCAACGAGAGTTTTTGTACTCTTTTAGTCTGAGTCCATATCATTTTATGTTCTTTCATACTACTTTATGCATGATTCTATCTTAGGAGCGTATATGATTTTTCTACCCCGTTTTCCCCTTTATTCCTTGTGTCTCTTCTACTTTTATGTGTGTTTTCATTTGCTTGACAAAGGAACATAATAGGCATGAGCACAAGTGAAACAAGGAGTAAAATTAGGGATTAGATGCTTAAATCTAAGTGGCCACTCAGATGAAAAGTCAAGCAATCGCTCAGTTCAAATTTGGTCGAAGGCAGAAAGTCCAAGAGGGCATCAAGCGGGCTCTAAGAGGGCGCTCAGAAGGAAATTTCCTTCTAAGCGGGTGCTTATTAATACTAATGAGCGGCTGCTCAGTTTATTTTGAAGCTTGAAATTTCTCCATAAGTAGTCGCTCACCATTTCAACTAAGCGCTCACTCAGTCCAATTTATGGGTAGAAACGTGTTTTTCTCAAACTCTTTTTAGGAGGGTATTCAAGGATTTGACGGGGGAGGCTGTAAAGGAATTGATTAGACACATTAGATAGAAAATTTAGTAGTTTAGAGAGCTATTATGGTAGAAAGAGTTTTTCTTTTGTATTGGTAGAATAGTCTTAGTTTTTGCATCAAATTTTCATTATGATCGAAGCATTGAAGCAAATATTATTCAACTCTGATTTCCTTTCTATCTTTGATTAATTTCTAGTACTTTCTTCATTTAAATTTTATTGGTTTTGTGTTCTTGATTTGTTATTTCTTGTTTGTTTTGATACTAGATTAGTTTAGTTAAATTTTTAATTGCAACTTTATGTTTTCCATAACTAAATCTATGTAGTCTTTAATTTTATGCCATGAGTAGTAAATTAGTTAGTGGATATAGTAAAAACCCAATACCGAGCATGGATACTAGTTAAAGTATGGATTTGGTGCGTGATTGATTTTAATTTTGTGTTTTTATCTTAGGTTTTAGTTGAAAACTAGATTTGGCCATATAGGTTTTACCCTTTCATGTTCCTAGATCGTGTCATTAAAAATGATGATTTGGATAGTGAGTCTAATGTTGGTGTGTTAATATTTGAGCTGCTAATTTGTTGTTTAGCCCATATTATGTTGTTTAGGTTGCTTTAGATATACAATGAGGCAAGAAATCACAATTATAGTGCTTGCTTCCTTGAAGGTGATCAAAAGAGTAGTTCTTAGATGAATCCTCTTCTCTACAACATAATTTTAGGTTTATTCATGAGTTGGTAGTTGGTTTATAATCCTCATTTATTTCATTCTCGTTTCCAAATTCCCGCTTTAGCTTGTTCATGTTTGGTTGGTATTAGATCCCGAAAGCCCTAGCATTTTACTTATCTTGTGTTAGCAATTTTATATCCTCACATTCGTAATCTTAGTTAGAATTAGTGTGTTTTCTCTATTTTTGTTAGAATTAGCTCGTAGCTGGGTTGTTTAAGTCGGTATCTATTAATAGTCATTCTCTATGGATCACAACCCTTACTTGCCTTTAACTAGAAATAGGTAAAGTTGTGATTTACTGATAGTGGGAGTCGTAACGACCAATATATCCGCTCTTCAGTTGGAGCAAAGGAGAGTGGTAAAGGATGGAAGTTGCATTAGATGCTATCAAGCCACAAAGAAAAGAATGTTAAGGTTGCGAGTTCATGTAGATAGCACTTTAGATTTCATAAAAGAAATTTTGGAAAAATATTCAACTTCAATTCAATTTTTAATCTGGGTGGAATACCCAATTTAAATTACAAAAAGTTCAAAGAGCTATTGTCCAACATTAATCCACACTTAAATAAGACCAAAATAACTTATTAATCCTAATTACATTTTAAATATCAGTAAAATAAAGTCTATAGTTAATGGGGAATTTTAGATTAAGACTCTAAGCTTGATTCAAGCCTTAATATACGCCTAGTTGGCCAACAATCTTTCTTAGTCTTCAAACTTTAATTATCATACTTTATTGAGCCCCAAAATCGTCCTCTTTAAGTCTATTCTTCAATGATCAACCAACAACTCTATTTTTTACTCCTTTCTTCAAAACTAGCCATTCAAAACTTACTCTTTTTATTCCCTAGTCAACCATCCATTCAAGGCAAGTGATTAAGGCTTGCTTAGATAAGAATCCCATGCATCAACAAGGCATGGACCGTTGTTTCATTATCTTGCATTTGGACTGATGTAATTTGCTCTTCATGGACCAGTTCCATATTATTCTCCCCCTCGTCGAAAAAGTTTTCCCTTAACCTTTCGATATTAAGAAAAGTAGTAATATTAGGCTTAATATTGTAGGCTCTTTCAAAAATCTTGAGCATTGGCAATATACTTCAGCCACTCAACAATTAGATCCGTCACTCTGTTCTTCTTAAAAACCAAATCTCATGTGGAAAGACTAGAGATTTCACCCTCATGCATAATTTTTATATTAAAAGTAGTGTGGTTTGAATAAGATTTGAATGAAACCTTAATTTTACATGAAATATCTTTGGTTTATCCTCTTCTAATTGATCTTTATACTTCCTTGTGTTTCTACAATCATCAACAAAATTAGAATAGCTTGCAGCCTCCACTTTATCAAAATTGATTTTAACCAGTCCCTTACATCATATATCCAATCATCACCTCTAAAAGTATGATTTAACGTTTTGGGGCGTGGTTCAAAAAGAGTGTCAAAGATCTTGACATAAATCTTTTGTACTGGTTTGTTGACATCAACATAAATAACACAAGGTGTAGTGGAATCATTTTTGAAAAAATTTGGTTGAATCTGCTCACCATCATCAACATCATCACAAAAAGGTAGCAAAGACTTCTTCCGTTGTAGGAACTAGGGAATCAACCTGTACCTCATTTTCAATACTTTCATCTTCATCTAGTTCATAAGGATACAAATTCTCCTCATAATGAAGATGGATTAGTGTATTTCTCTTTGGACATGTACTAGCAATATGTCCATGTTTATGACACTTGGTATAAGTCCTTCCTAAAATCTTGTTTACAACCTTGAAATTTCACGTAATTAGTAGAAGAAAGTGGTTTAGAAAAATTAAAAGAAGACTCAAATATCCTAGAATGTTTTCTTTCCATATTTTGGAGTTGTTCTAAGATAGCAATCAACATTTCAGTTTCAAACTAACTTCCACCCATTATAGTAACAACATCAAATTATTTAACTCATTCAATCATTAATGACCCTCAAAATTCTTGTAACTTTACAGTCACAAAGATCTCAAAGTGTAGTGCAATTTAGAATAAAAAAATATTAAAAAAAGATATAGGAATAAAAGAGATAAGAACAATAACTTCGAGACTTTTTCACACAAGAACTATTGATTCTTCTTTAAGTAAAATATTGTGCGGTGCGCATTTCTCAGTGAAAATCCATGAAACTTTATGGAGGAAAACTTCAACAGGAGAAGACTTCAATGCAAAAAAAATCACTCAAAAATTCGTAGGAATGAAAGAGTTATGGTATAAAACTTTAAGACCTAATTTTCTCCACTTTTGCGGTTTTAGCTTCTCTTCTCTTTTTATACATTTTTTATTTTTTTATGAAATTCTTATACTTCTAAAAGTTTACTCTGATACCACTTGCTGTGTCATTGGGTTAGGTTTTTTTTTGGAGATTATTAGGATGTTAAAAACTTTGAATGAAAAAATAAGAAAAGAAACTCGATAAACCCGCACAATCCCAACAACTAATTCACGGTTTTGTGAGGGGGGCTTTGAGCTACAATTAACACTAAATACCTTGCCCTCAAATGTCAAAACTAAACTCATAAATAAAAGAATGTTAAGGTTGTGAATTCACATAGAAAACACTTAAGATTTCATAAAGAAATTCTAGAAAATATTCAACTTCAATTCAATTTTTTGATCTTGCAAAATACCCAATTTAAATTACAAAAAGTTCAAAGAGATGTTTCCCAACATTAACCCATGCTTAAATGAGATAAAAATAACCTATTAATCCTAATTACAAAATTAAAATCCGTAAAATAAAGTCAATAGTTAATGGAGAGTTTTAAATTTAAACTCTAAGCTTGATTCAAACCTTGATTTACGCCCAACTGACCAGTAATCCTTTTTAGTCTTCAAAACTGAATTATTATGCTTTATTGATCCCTAAAATTGTCCTTCTTAAGTCCATTCTTCATTGATCAACCAACAACTCTCTTTTTTACTCCATTCTTCAAAACTGACTATTTTTACTCCATAGTCAACCATTCATTCAAGGCAAGTGATTAAGGCCATGGATTAAACATTTGAATAATCATATTTAACTTAAGAATTTTCGTGCATCAATAAGGCATGGACTGTTGCTTCATTATCTTGCATTTGGACTAATTTGCTTAATTTTCTCTTCATGGACTAATTCCATATCAACTTAAAGGGAGCATGGCTTTGGCTTATGGAGAAGTGAAATAGGGAATTGTTTCACATTGGCATCTTTGCTTGGATAGCTTGGTCTTATAGAAACAAGAGGATCTTTGAGAACTTAGTTGTTAATCCTTTGAGGCTTACATCTAGTTTCTTCAAGCTGGTTGCAGACTATAGGTAGTATGTTTTAAGAGTAACAAGAATGCCATCTCCTCCTCATGGGCAGCACCCAACAGTGGTATCATGAAAGTGAATGTTGATGCTCATGTGGCTAGTGGAGGATATTATAGCCATGGTGCCGTGATGAGATACGAGAATGGAAGATTTGTTATGTGTGCAACATGCAGAGAGGATGCATCCTTGCAAGTTCCTATGGTAGGAGTAGCACTAATTAATTTTAGCCTTAAACTTACAGCTAGATTCGAGTTTAGTAGGGTGGTGCTGGAGATTGATGCCCTCAATGCAGTGGATATCTCAAGGAATAGAGTACGAGGTTTTAGTCTAATATTTTTTTTATGAGATTAATGTTATTAAACAGGACTTTGAGATTGTTTCTTTTGCTCATATTCGTAGGGTAGGGAACACCGTAGCACATTTAGTTGCTAGACTTGACACTAGAGGTGTTTCAAAACTCATTTGTAATGGTCCCTTTCCTTATGAAATGTCTATCTTGTGGAGACACATTTGGCTTGATCTTATAATATTTCCCTTTAAATAAAGATAAATCTAATACTAATATTTGTCTTTCTTGGCTGATTAGTCACACTTAAGACATATACCACCGACATCAATAATTTAGTTAAAATTCATATGATTATACATTTGATCTTGGATTGAAAAAAGTAGTTGCAATGGTAGGGGTTCAAAACTACCCGACTCGATGACCCGACAATAAACTATCGGGTTTTTTTTAAAAAAAAATTGTGCTTTCGGGTTGGGTACCCGACCCGGTAAAAAATAAAATAATCGGGTTAGGTCATGGGCCGGATAAAACTACAATCAGGTACCCAGGTATCCTGAAATATATATATTTTTAATTAATTTTTTGATGTTTTACTATTTTAGCCTTAGTCACTTAGGGCTTCTCTCATTCTCTGAGTTCTCTTCTCTCGTAGCCATCAGCCCCTCACACTCTGTCACTCTCACATCCATCCCCTTAGTCAGTATTACCTCTCACTCTCGACCTCCCTCTTAGTCTCTCACACTCTCGCCGAAGTTCTCGTCGCCTCGCCAGAGTTTTCGCCACTTGTCTCCCAGGTTTATATATGATTTTGTTTTTGTTTAGATCTAATACTTTATATTTGATTTTGTACTAGATTTCATTCTTGTGTTTGATGTATTTTTTCGGGTTTAGGTGTGATTGAATATTGTTTGATTGTTACTTTGTTTAGCTGCAACTCAAAACAGTAGCATCTTGTGCTAGTAGTTAGTGACACTAACTTAGTGAAAACAAAGACAATACCATAGATAAAAGCAGAGGTTTTTCCTGTTCTGAAAACTGACAGGTAGCCTTTGAAATTCGATGCAACATTGTTGTTGTTGTTGTTGTTTGGGACTAACCGATATTTCGTTGCTTCTACCATTGTTGTTGTTAGTTGCTTAATTATTTTGTATGCAGAATGAATGAAGAGAAAAGAGAAAGTAGGGAGGAGAGAGAAAGAGAAAGGTGTGTATAACTGTGAATACTGTAATCTGAATTGGAGATTTGGAGTACTGGGGTTAAATGTTAAATTAGTGGACCAAGAAGACGAGTGTCAAAAAACTAAATTGATACTCTTTTCAACTCCCTTATTTTATTTTGACTTCTACTAATCCTTTATACTAAGAGACTGAATTTTGCTTTTGGAGTAACCCAGTGATATGAGAATCTTCCTTTACTGTTTAGCATTCCCATTTGCGACTGTGACCTTTGAAGAATTACTTCTGCATTGTCAACTTTCCGCAACATGTATGAAAATTATTTTAGTAAAAAAGTTATAAAAATAGACTGGGTACCCTGTGACCAGACCTGATTTAAACGGGTACCCGCTTTAATTGGATCGGGTCATGGGCCAATTTTTAAACTACCCGATATATCGGGTACCCGAAAATCCGAGTACCTGATTATGAACACACCTATGCAATGGTAGGAATGGTAGGAAAGGAGATAACCAAGATTATATTCCTTGCTTAGAATATGCAAAGAAAACTGTCAATACTACCAACTGCTTTATCCCTTCATTTTCAACCGTTTAACAATTAATAAAGCACATCACATCGCATCACTTCTTTCTTGTTGTTTCCCACTTGGCGTATGGACGACACTAAATAAGTAAAGCACACTCCCTAAAGTAGCATTTTCTGGTGAACACTCAATTTGGGTTACTCAAATTCCGACTCGAGTAAGTGGATTTTCTTGTTCTTGTCTTGTAAGATCGATCAAACCCCAGAAATTTTCGCAACAATGGAGCCTCCAACCGGGATTTGGGCTTCTCTTTTGCAGTTTTTTCGTTTTCTACCATACTTCGTTGGCCTTCTTCTTCTTGGTACCATTAAAGGTCAGTAAAATTTTTTGGATTTAATTTCTTGGTAGTTTTTACAGTTTTTGATAATGTTTCACACTTTTATATTCTGGTTTAAGTTAATGTTTTCAAGAACTCTTATAGTTTTCCCGTGTCACTTATTATTTCACTTTGGGTTTTAATTGGGGGGGGGGGGGGGGGGGGGGGGGGGGGGGGGGGGGGGGTGTTTGCTCTAGTGTGAAATTGGGTACGTATGCGGAATTCACGTATTAATTTGCCTTTTTGGGTTGGGGGGATTGGAGATTTATTTAACAATGGTGAGTTGTTGTTTTATGCCTTTGAGATTTAGACTTCTTGAACATGAGATTGATGAAAGGTTGCTTGCTTTTGGTTTTAGTGGGCAGTAATAATTAACATTTGATTAAGTGTATTTTTATGTTATTGCTTGGAGAATGAGGAATGATTTGAGTTAGTTTAGGGACTTAATACTAAGTTTGATCGGATATTGTATTGAGGTGTCGTGAGGGTTACTTGAAGCATGTGTTTTGTTTTTGGGAGGAAGGTGTGCTGTTAACTAATTTATGTTCTGAAGTTAATGACCAATTCTTGTAGTATGGGGGTTTAACCAATTCCTATATCGTGGTTTTGTGAGATTACTTGAAGCATTCATTTTGTTTATGGGGGAAAGGATTGGCTTAAACTTATGTACGTTGCAGCTAATGACCAATTTTGTCTTATGGTGGTATGATTTTATGCAGTTAATGAGTTAATCACGTGTTTGATTTAGAATATTATATGAAGGAGACGGAAGTTTCTCAGGAGTCTATTAGATTTTATGTCAATTTTGGCGGGATTCAAGTGCAATATGTTGTATGGTTCCTCCAGGGTCAGTTTGAAATTTACTCAAGTTGAGAAACCAGTTGTTCCCTGTATCTATGATAGTTATCTTGTTCATATGGACCTGTATATAGTTTGGTCGATTGGCATAGATATTGCAAACGGTGTGAAGTTTCTTGTCTTTCTGCTGTCTAGTATGGTCAATTGGCAAAAATATTGCAAATGGACTTGTTGTTTCCTATATGGGTTAAGTTTTTGTCTGAGAAGTTGTGCTATTTTATTTCTCTTGGGATTTAGTAGTTGAGATTCTACCAATTATGGTAGTTTTGATCCCTGTAATAAGATGGGTTAGGCTCCGTATAACTGTGGTGCTGCAAAATAGATGTAAGCATGTGTGGAATATTCAAGAAGTGCTTTTGGCTCAAGGTGTGTGACTTTACATCAAAGGGAGGGGAAAAAATAATTGAGTAATGAGTAGGTATGATGCTAGAGATGAGAACAAAGCTGTCTCCTTTCCAGACCAAGGAACTAATACAACAATACAAACTTTTTTGCTGACAGGCCTCCAATTCTGAACACTACATGAGACCCTGAAAATTCTAAGCATAATAAAAACTCAAAACACACCAAACTTACAGCCCAAACTTAAATGCAGAATACAGCTAGCCACTAATTGTTACAAACAAAATGTTTCTTTGACTTAAATTGTTGCACTTTATTAAAAAACTTGATCCTTTACACTACTCAGCACCACATGCACTTTAGCAGTTCAACATTTCAGAATGGCGCATTCCTGCTTCTCTAAGTCAGATGTACACAGGAATTGATTGCAACAAGGATCTTTTTGGGCCTAAATTTTAGCACCTTCGTTATCTCTTGTAAGCCCACATCTAAAACTGATGCATGTCTGCAACCAATTTTTAACAATGGCAAAAAGTAAAAGTTCATAATCATAGTGACAGCTATGAAATGAACGAGGGAGTGTCTCAATTGGATAGCCACACAACAGGCACTAAATATCATAATGGACTTTAAAGCTGTGGGTAAGGAGCAAGCTCTTAGCCTACCCTACATTGCAAGCTAGAAAATGAAGCATGCTTGAAACTTTTATTCAAGGACCTTTTAGTCAAATTCAACCACTTTTCACAGTTTAGTAATCATGAGGGTTCAGAGGCCATCTGTAGTAAATATAAGCTCATGGGAACTATCCCCACCCCGTGAATTCAATTTCAATATAGGAAGTAGTAGAGGAGGGTTTCTTGGAATTTACAAAATTTATTGGATTCTCTGTGGAATGGCTAAACGTGTGGGCTGTAATAGCAGTTCAAGTTTTCATTTATTTGATTGTAATACTTGTATCTAGGGATGCTAAATCATCAAGCCGAGCCCAAATAGTAGTGAGTTCGGCTCAAGGTTGTTAAAGTTTTAATAAGCTCGGCTCGTCAAAGGTAATGTATTCTGGCTAGGTTTGGTTTTGGTTGAGAAAACCAATTGGATTTTCATATGCCAACCTCTCAAACCATCTCCTATTTTTTTTTATCAATGTGGAACTTAAGGTTTTTATATACAACTTCCTCCAACTATTTTTCATTTTCTTCCAATGTGGGAGGGTAGTTTCTTCAGTGATTACCACTTAGCACAACAACATCCTAAAATTGATACGCCTAGCTAAAAGAAATGAGATTACGTGTTCCAAGTTTGTCCCTTGTTTGTTTTGTCAGGATTTCAAGCACATTAGTCAATGCTAATGTTTCCTTGTCACCTTATTCAAGAACATTATTCAATGAAAATGGTGACCATCTTAGCCGCATGTTACAGCTTACTCAAGTGATTTCTTGCATTAGAACCCTTTGCTTGGATTTGACTGTGTTAAAGAATATTCATATTGTGGAGTAAAGCTTTGACAGTCTCACCCATCTTCAGATTGTATTGAAAGGACTGGTTTTGAATTGACATGCTGCATATTTTACGATGCAATTTGAGTCTAAAGGTTCTTTATGTGTCAGTCCATGAAACAAATGATGATGCCTGAAGGGCTGATCCGGCTCTTTGTTTTCTGTCTCAGCTCAAGAGGGTAGAACTAAAATACATTAGAGGGGATGATGCTGATGTCAAGATGATAGAACTATAATAAAATTTTTGAACATATGTTTTTCTTTTTCATAATTCATGCAGTTGCAAGGCTATTGCAAGTTAGGAATGAATAAGGCTAAGCATTTTCAGTGCCCATTAAAAACTCTAACATAGGGAAGCATTGACACTAATAATTTGAGTCTAAGAAAAACTGCAAAAGGAGGGATAAAAAGGTTTTGGCTTTTGGAGTATATCATGTTTTGATGGATGATACTCATAATATAAATTCTCTACGGCTATTGTGGTATGAGGATGAACGATGACCTTGCGTCGTGTTACTTAGAGAATAGTTCAGGCTTTTATCCATCTAACATTGATTATATATTAATACAAGGGATTAATGCAATGGTTTCATATTTTTAATGCAGGGTATGTAGTTGAATGTTTACTGATAATTTTATAATTTTATCCCATTGCCATCTCTAGATTTTAAAACCCTAGAAACAAAATTTTGTTGTAAAAAGTAGAACGGTTAAAGAAAAAAAACCATAGCCATTTCCCTTCTTTTTTTTTCTTTCTGGATCAATGTGGGACAAAAACTGTATATATTTAATTTAATTTAGCTCGTAAACAAGCTTACCAGCTGAGTCAGTTTTTACTCGGCTTGGTTTGTTTAAGTCTCGAGCCAAGCTGAACTCAAGCTAAGCTCTATTTGACTGAGCTGAGCATGAGTAGCTTGTTTTTTTAGCACCTCTACTTATTTTTTTTAGCCTGAACTCAATTGTTTTATAAGTAAGTGTATTCAGGTATTTATTTGATTAGAAATGACATACTATTAAAATTATGAAAGTAAGAAAAACACACAAGATCAGTCCTTTTTGTTTGTATCTGCCATATTGAGTGATTTGGAAATCCCCATCTACATTCACCCATAAGGTCATAAAGAAGCTAATGAAGTCACTTTTTCCCCTAGAAAACCATAGGGAACATCCTTGAAAATTCAGCCATCCCTTTCCAGCCAAACACACCACGAGATTGTCATTAATACATTCTACCATAGCAGCAGCTTCTTTTTTGCCCTAGTGAAACCCACAATATGAATCTGTAACCACTCCTGAATGTTTGAACTGCACGCCCAAGACTTTCACCTATATTCCAAGTTTACTAACTGATCAGGTAAGAGGTTATGCGTAGAATTGAATTCTTTTATCTTGCAGTCATGGGGTGGCCCCTTGAAATGCAAGTCCTGCACACTCTTAATTAAGAAGCCCCATACTGGAGCATCATACAAAGTAGATAGGCAGTGAATTCGTGGTAAAAAGGCACTAAAATACTAAATTGCTGTTCTCCAATCCAAATAAATTCTCAAAATTGAACTCTCTTACTATTGTCTTTCCTAAACCCCGATCAGATGAACAAGGCAGAGTTTATTGATTTTGAAACAGCATACAGAGTTATTGAAGCATGTTTTTAATTGGAACATTCTCTCAATTCTTGGTCAGCATACCGAAGGATATAGTTTCCTTAAAGATATACTTTAGACCTAATTTTGATCATCAGATTGCTTGGTATATAGAAGTGGAAAAAATTAGATTAGTTACCATAATTCATGCTAGTAGAAGTTTATAACTGTTCTTGAGATTAACAGGTAATATGAGTATGTGAATACCGATATTCTAACTTTCTTGCAGGTATATTGTTTTGCCCATTGGTGTGCTTGTTGATGATTGTGGGGATCAATGCACTCATCTTGGGGCTTTGGCCAGCACACCTTTGTTGGACATATTATTGTGTTGTAAGGTGCTCCAAGACATTGATTTCAGCTCTCAATGCTGTTTTTCGTTTGAGTGATATATCATTGTGGAAGTGCATTATCTCAACATTCTTCTTTCTTTTAATGCCAGAGCAAAGCAAGTTGGACCTGTGTTGAAGCTTGTGTTGTGCCCTTTGATTTTTATTGTTTTGATACTCTGGCCTGTGGTTGGCTTTGTTTCAAGCATTATAGGAGGCGCAGCATATGGCTTTCTTTCACCAGTATTTGCGACTTTTGATGCTGTTGGAGATGGAAAGGAAGACGAATTTTATCATTGTGTTTATGTATGTAATCCACTGATTCTTTTCCTAAATTCTCCTGTTAAAAATTGAAAAATATTACAAATTTAGAAATTCTATAACAATCTTAAGTCTTTTTTTTCTAATTCCCCCTCTACTATTTTATTCAACATTGCAATATTGTCATGATTCCCACCCGCCTTGTAGGATGGAACTTGGAGTACTATTCAGGGTTGCTTTACTGTTATCCGAGATTTCAAAGATGTTTGTTTTCATTCATATTTCTCAATTATGGATGACTTGCGAGATCGGGGTCCTCCAGATGCTAAGTACTATGAAATTAGGTTAGTATTGGCTTTCTATATCTGGCAGGATATTCATTATGTTTTTTTATTATGAACCATTAGGCATATTGCTACATGTATCAGCTTTGTCCTCAGGCTTTATAGCCATTTCATGTGCTATTGTTTTCTTACTTCTATTGATACGAAATACTCTCTCATGCAGTTAAGTTAACATCTTGAGTTATTGTTTTTAATTTTTTTTATATAGATTTTAACCAATGTTTGTAACTAAATGCAGATTACTTCATCTTCCTGGAGCTCTTGTTGCTGGAGTCCTAGGTCTTTCGATTGATATTCCAGTTATATCTATACTTGCCTTGCTTAAAAGCCCTTGCATGCTCTTCAAGGGGTGGAAGCGTCTGTTACATGACTTGATTGGACGTGAAGGTCCTTTTCTCGAGACAATATGTGTCCCTTTTGCTGGTCTTGCCATTCTTCTCTGGCCATTAGCTGTTGTTGGGGCAGTGATGGGTTCCATGGCTTCTAGTGTCTTCCTAGGGGCTTTTGCAGGGGTGGTCGCTTATCAGGTTCATTTTTGGAACTGTCTTTCATTCTATTTGAGTTTTATAATCTAATGACCGTTTTCTATGATTCAATCTGCATTTAATAAATATTCTAGCTGTTATCTTTAGTATTTCCAATTTTCATGGTACACTTCAGTATCTACTTAAACTTGCAAAATTTTCTTAAACTTGCTATTGATGGGATATTATTTTCTTTGCACAATGTTAGTTAGTATGTTATGATAGAGATGTAAGAATTGCATTTGTGTTCCCTTGATCTGTTAAATTAGTATCAAAAGGAGGATTTTGGGGAAAGTTATTTATTTCTTGTAGTTTTCAGTTATTGTTACATTTTGTGGAAATGTTGCATGCTAATGATATGGTTGATATACCACACTTGTGTAATACATGCAGCGTTATTGACCATTTGGTTTTATATGTTGAGATTGAACTGTGGTGAGTGGAAGATCTTTTTAGCTGTGCACAGGAAGGCACAGTTTAGTTAAAACGATAAAGTGAAGGAAATAGAGTTGTGTAACCCTCATAGCTGACATCAGTCTTCTCTTATTTTTATAAAGTGTTCAAGTTCAGATTTTGTAAAAGAACAAGTATCTTATTTAATTTAATCAGACTGGAATCTTCCATTCAAAAATCTTTACTGCTTTCAAAAGTTGGGTGGATAATGGATTTTTACTCTCTATTCGGCTGATAAAGGTGAAATTCAATAGATATGAATGTTACATTGAATTTTGTCTTTTGGTTGTTAAATGACATTGACAGATTTTTTTCTTCTTCTCACTATCATTGCAAGTGTGCTTAATTAACTTTTCCCTTTTCTGAAAATGTTACCTTGACTCATGAATGCAGGACATCATCCTTTAGCACCTTGACTTTACAAAAGATTATGAATTGTTTGATTGATGGAAAAATTTCTTCTCTTCTCTGTAATTTATAGCATGGAGTGTGTGGAATGGATGATTTCATTCTACCAACTTTTGCCATGGCATCTTACAAGCTTTGTTTCTTTTTTTTTTCTTTTTTTTTTGAATCTTGGTGGACTTGGGAATAGCATTGAGATATGGAGGATAAAACTCTCACTTCTCCTGGTCGTATTTCATATATTCATTGTGTTGCCTACAACTGTCCTTTTCCCTATTGTCTATACCATTTTATGCCATGCCACAGGTTTCTGCCTTTCTCTTGGCAAGACCATTATTCTGACTTCTGGAATTGTTGATCATAAGTCTTGTGTGTCACTTGCATCTGTTATATTTTCTCACCAGTTTTATGAAGTTTATATCTATGCTTATAAATGCAGGAGTCTTCTCTCATGATGGGGCTTAAGTATATTGTGGCTTCCCTAGCCCTTTACGACGAGTACAGCAATGATATCCTTGACATGCCGGAGGGAACTTGTTTTCCAAGGTCATAAGCTTATTTTTATTCATTTTTTTTATCGCAAGGATGAGTAAGATTTTTCTATGTATAACTTAGTTTTCCCCTCAACAGGCCTTCTTATCGGAAGAAGAATGCATCATCACAGACTCCATCCCGTGCAACTTCTTTCTCAAGGCCCAATTCATTCCAGAAGGTGCCCTCTCAAAATGGTTCTTTGAAGCGTCCTATGGTTGATTTAAAGCCAGTTGAGGTATATTATTTTGCACCATACATATATGTGTCACAATAAGCATAAATTACGCACTGCAGTGAGTCTGGTGACTTGGTAAACTTGTTTCAGTTTATCAAACCCTTTTAACATACCTACAACTCATGTAAGCTACTAGATGGATTGTTTAAAGAGTGCCACCGCCTTGGTGAAGTGCTGGTTTCTGAAGAAATATTATCCGTGAAGGACATTGAAGATGCAAAGTCTGGCAAAGATAATCAGGGTGTTATAAGCATTGGCTTACCTGCTTACTGCATCTTACAGATGCTTATACACTCAGCGAAAGCTAACTCTCCTGGTTTGTTGTTAAGTAAGTCATGCTTTTGCTTGTGTTCTCATTTATGTCTCGCAAAGTTGGGAACTGGGGAATCCACTGTATTTATGTGCAACGTTGTTGGTTGTGCAGGTGATAACACTGAAATAACTAGCTCAAATAGGCCAAAAGATACATTCTTTGATTGGTTTTTCAACCCACTTTTAATCTTGAAAGAACAGATCAAAGCAGAAAGCCTGTCACCAGCATTAGAAGATTACCTTGGTAAATCGGTTTTGCTGAGTGGACATCCCGAGAGACTTCGAAATTCTTGCTTTGAAATGGCTCCTGAATATGAAATTAAAAGAGCAGAACTTGAGGCATTAGCTCGAAGGTAATACAATTTTAATGTTAGTCTTATGCTTTTGCCATTAATATGCACTTCTGAACTGAACCTTAAAAAGCCATCAGTCATGGGTATATGCTTGTCAAGTATATGAATCAATCATGATGATATGCTCTCTGTTTTCTTACACGCATGTTTATGAATTTTTCCGGATAAGTTTGCCTCAATTATTTTCTCAGCATCTGTATGTTTATCTTCTGACATGGAGTGAAGGCTTCGAGGAATAACAAAATCGATCTCGAGATATCCGACTTTCAGACGCCGTTTTGAAACTCTCACCAAATCCTTGTTGGAAAACATGGCAAAAAAGAGTGTCAGAGACCATTCAAGCAATAATGGATCTGGGTCTGGATCTGGATCGGCTCCAAGGACAAGAAGTAGCATTGTTCGGTTCCTGAGCGAAAGATCGTTTAAGCGTAATAGAAGTGATAGCAATTCTGACGCAGAGTTCAATAATCCCGTGGAGAAGGACGTGGAGATACAATGATGTTCAAACCGTCTCATTTTGTACAGAAATGTTGTTTATGCCATTGCAAATGTGATTTCAGAGGTCTTAGATCTTGATTCCGGCACCTTGATTCCTGAACATTTGTTACTAGGTAAAAACACATTCGCACTTAGGCTTTGGTGCTATATGTTCCCAAAACGACACGAACTATGTTGTCGCCATCTTTGTTTTATTTTATTTTATTTTTGGCATTCCATAATCATATAATTGGAAAAAGAAAGAAAAGTTATTAAAACATCAGAATTGGTTTTGTCACCATTTTTAATGAACATAAAATAGAAAAAATGACCCAATTTTACTTCTTAAATTTCTCTCTATCATGATTTTCTCCAACATTTCTCTACTTTATAACTATTTTCAACTTATATAAAATGATTTACTTCAACCTTATTTAAAATTTACTTGGAATTCGACTGAATAATATAAAAATCTTAATATATCATAAATATTGAAGAAAATGATCTACAAAAAAAGAAAATTACATTGAAGAAATAAGGTTTCATTTACATCACATGAAGCAATAATCAAAGTAACAAGTAATTGTTTTCCTATCATATGTAAAACTATATTGAAATATATTGAAAAAGGTAAAAGAAAAAATAATAATAAAAACACTATGATCTCATAAAGCGAATAAAAGAACAACTCTAGACGATAAATGAGCTTCAGATCAATGGCGGAGCCACCATAGGCCAAGTAAGATCTTGACCTCATATGGCAAATTATAAAAATAATATTACCCAATACATATCCCAATGTTTAAGGTAAGGGTGGCAAATAGATCAGATTGAGTTTTAATTTGGGTCATCTACTTTCAGGTCAGCTATTCTCCAATTCAAACCTGATCCATTTAAGTTTTCGGGTTGAAAACCCTAACTCAAACCTAACCCATTTAATTTGGGTCGGGTTTGTGTTAACTCATTTAAGTTTTTTGCGTCGAAAATCTCAACCTTAACTCGTTATATTCAGATCGGGTTTTTGGGTCGGGTCAATTTTTGCCACCCATTGTGATTATTCAATAGAGTGGCCGAAGAAAAAGAAAACTTTTAAGGTTGGGATAAAACGGGTAACAACAAATTGACAATAGTAGTTTAGTTGTCTTTTAGGTTTTTAATTTGGGTTGAGTGGGTCCACGTAATTTTTTTTAATCTACTTAATATAGTTTGGTTACAAGGTCGAGTCAACTCGACCTGATTTTGACTTAAATATAATTTCGGGTTATGTGAGCCATTTTCGGATTGAAATTTTCAACCTTAACCTAACTCATTTAATTTCGGGTTGGTTTCATGTCATCCCATTTAAGTTTCCGGGTCAAAAATTTCAACCCTAACCCCCTATTTTTGGGTCGGGTTCACATCGGGTCAGTTTTTGCCCCCTAGTTTTAAGGTAGTCTAGTGGTTAGAGTATTTATTTATGATATGGATGTCATATGTTTCGCTCTTGAAAAACTCGCATTTATCTTTTCCCACACATAACAAGATTACTTTTATTATTTTGACTTTTTTTCCTTTATATATATATATATATATATATATATATATATATATAGGGTTGAGATCAACTAAGAAGGCTAG
This sequence comes from Dysphania ambrosioides, assembly GCA_026401315.1. Lineage (NCBI taxonomy): Eukaryota > Viridiplantae > Streptophyta > Magnoliopsida > Caryophyllales > Amaranthaceae > Dysphania > Dysphania ambrosioides. The sequence goes on from CM048658.1 coordinate 15,529,223, forward strand.
CTAAAATAGGAATAATAAGAAGCATTTCCACACCTTGATTTCTTTGAGATCCAATGGTCAGCAAAAAAGCAAATTGAACCGGCTCTCATTGCATGCCCCGACCTCGCCCCATGACAGTCAGCAATCTCGTCCACGCTCTCTCTCGCATCACTCTCTCTCTCGCCTCGCTCTCTCTTGCATCGCTCTCTCTCGCCTCGCTCTTTCTCGCTCTCTCTTGCCCAGAATTTCACAAATTTCAGAACTTCTCAAAATCACTCACTTGGTTCTTCGTCCATTATGAATTCTGTTATTATATCAGAATCAAACAACGAAATCAATGCAAATTCTTCAACAACAAATCTTGAAGGTAATCGTTCTATTTAAATTGATTTGAGATATCTTAATTGATTTGAGTTATCTCGCTGATGATCTAGTTCTTCACATCTAGATATTCATGTTCTTCGCATCTAGATATTCATGTTCTTCGCATCAACTGGTTAAAGGTCCTTCAAGATTAAATTAGGTCAAATACTGATAATTTTTGATTAATTATAGGAATAATTTTTTTGAGATATCTTAATTGATTTTAGTTATCTCATTGCATGTTCTTCGCTGTAATCTACACTAGTGGAAAAATTCACATATGCTACATAGTAAATACTCCGGTTCCTTGAAGTAACGAAGCATAAAAGTATTGGAATTACGTATGCTACATATTACATGCTCCGAGCTTATATAAACCGAAGCGTATAATAATTATATGCTCCAGTCATACTATTAAAATCGGCAAAGAGTGAATTCCTGGATTCACTTACTGTATATATAGTTACTCTTTGCTTATATATAGTTACTCTTTTGTAAACGTTTTTTTTTATATATTGTAACTCTTTGCTTATATATAGTTCATAGTGAATAGTTACTTATGAATATTTGTTAATGTAATTTTTACAATCGTAGTTACTCTTTTTTCCAGCATAGTTACCCTTTTGTTACAATCATAGTTACTCTTTTTTCCAGCGTAGTTACCTTTTTTTCCTATATAGTAACCTTTTTAATTATTGCAGTTACAACACAAATTACATCTCCAGCTTCTATCAGAACTCCTAGAACTGAAACATGTGTTACTCCAAATGGTACTAGAGAGTGGTTTCCTTATTGTGCTGAAGATAAAAAGCCTTGTGTTGGTATGGTGTTTAATAATTTAGAAATGACAGTAGAGTTTTACCATTGTTATGCTGAAATATGTGGTTTTGAGCCAAGGTCATCTTCTACTTACAAAAGCAGAGGTATTATTGGTTTGCAGCAGAGAGGGTTTTATGGTACCTAGTATTAAGAAGAATGAAAGTGGTATAAAACGATATAAGAGAGGCACAAAACAAGTTGGTTGTAAAGCAAAGTTGATCTTAAAACTTAACAAATTGAATAGGACATACTGCATTTCCAGATTTGTTGAGGGCCATAATCATTGTCTTGCTACTCCTACCTCTAGACAATATTTAAGAAGTAATAGAAAAATGACCATTGTTCACAAAAGCTTCATTTCAAGAAATGCAAGGGTGAACGTAGGTCCTGTAAAATCTTTCCGCTTATTTAAGGAAAACATAGGGAGTTATCAAAATGTGGGAGCAACTATGCAAGATTTAAAAAAATTTCATAGAGATATGAAAGAATACATCAAAGGAGATGATGGGAAGATGTTGATTGAAAATTTCCTCAGGAAACGAGACATTCATAATGGGTTTTATTTTGATTATGCATTAGATGAGGAAAACCATATTTCTATGCTATTTTGGGCAGATGCAATAAGTCGCAAAAATTATGCAATATTTGGAGAAATGGTTAGCTTTGATTGTACATATGACACAAACAAATATTGTATGGTTTTAGCCCCTTTTACTGGTGTTGATCATCATAGATCTTGCATTACATTTGGTGTTGGTTTGATTGCAAAAGAAAATGCAGAATCTTTTGATTGGTTATTTAGGACATTCCTAAATTGTATGGGTAATTGTTCACCTACATATTTGATAACTGATCAAGCTCCTGCAATGAACATTGCTATTAAGGAGGTGTTTCCAAATGCAAGACACAAGCTCTGTATGTGGCATATAATGAGCAAGGTCACTGACAAAATTGGTTGGCCGTTGAACAGTGATGAAGAGTTCTTGAAAGCTTTGAATAATTGTGTTTGGAACATGGATCAAGATAAATCAGATTTTGAGAAGACTTGGGAAGAAATTATGGCTAAGTATGACCTTGAAAACCATAATTGGTTCACATATATGTATAGTATAAGAGAACAATGGATTCCTGCTTATTTCAAAGACATGATGCTGGGAGAATATTAAGAACAACCTCAAGATCTGAAAGTGTGAATAGCTTCTTCAATAACTTCACAAACCCTCACTTGACACTTGTGGAGTTTTTATATGCGTTTTGATAGTGCCATGGATGCACAGAGATACAAGCAAGAGAAGCTAAATGCAGATTCTGCACATACAATTCCTCAATACAACACTCCATTGCGGTTGAAAAGACATGCAGGTGATGTTTATACTCGTACCATATTTTACCTTTTTCAATATGAGATATATAAAACTTGCTTTAAATGTCATATTCTCAATATTGATAAGGATGATGAAATGGAAACATTTAGTGTTCTAGATTCAGTTCTAGAAAAAACTTTCCAAGTTACATTCTCAGCTAGGAGCTTGACATCATCATGTTCTTGTAAACTTTTCAACAGACTTGGAATATTATGTTCTCATTCTATTTGTGTTTTGAGTGCTAGGCAAGTAACAGAAATTCCAAACCATTATATACTTGATCGTTGGACAAAACAAGCTACAAAGAAACTTGTTTTTGATATGCATGGTAATATAATTGAAGAGTGCAGAAAAATGAGCACTATGGGTAAGCTGCTAGGTGATGTTTGGTCTGAAATATTTAATTGTGTAGCACTTGCTAAGAGAAGCGAAGATGACTTACAAAAACTATACAATAATTTGAAGGAATTCAGCCTTAATCTACAAGAAAATGATGTCAGAATGGTAATGACCAAAGCACAAGAGATGGAGATCTTTGTTGGCCCTAGTGCATCTTCAACACTAGATATCCAAAATCCAGTTCAGTCAAAAAACAAAGGAAAGAGACATAGACTAATTGGTGAAAAAGAGCAAAGCAGTTTGCAAAGTCAGAAGAACAAGAGGAAATGTAGAGCTTGTGGGTCATACGATTACCATGACAGTCGTACCTGCCCTACAAAAAATTATTCTTAGCATACTAATTTGTTTGATTACTATGATATTTATTTGATTATTTTAGTGGATTTGTTTATACTTAAATGAATATATATAGTATTATATATGAAGTACTTTTTATTATTTTAGATAATATTACTGTGTCTTATTCTATGTGAAATATGATGGCGTTGTTTCCTCTATAATATAAACAGTAACTATATAAACAAAGGTCATTATAATAACATGATTTCCTCAATAACATTCAAATGCATTCAGAATAAAGGTCACTATAATATAAAAAAGGTCACTATTTTAAAATTATTAATAACTATAATCAGGTGTAATTATTTTTTAAGTTCATAATGTAAAAAAAATTTATTACATCAAATATGAAAAGTAAATGTCACTATAATGAAAAAAAGGGTCACTATACAAAAGAGAGTATTCATATTTACACCAAATGGGAAAGGTCACTATAGGAAAGATCAAATTGATATTACACCAGATAAGAAAAGGTCACTATACTAATAGAAAAGGTTACTATAATATTATAAAAGGTCACTATTCCAATAAGATTGGTTAGGATAATAATATAAGACCTGATGTGTAAGCAAGATGAGGAACTTGTTTACAAATGATCGGGAAGGTGTGTTAAGAAAGTTTAGGGGAACTCTCACCCTTAACTTGAGGATATAACAGTGAGGAACACTCACTCACGTGTTTGGGCGTAGTAGTGATTAGGGAACTCTCACCTATTCGACAACTACAAGTTTAAGTTTTAGGAACTCTCACTAAAACACAAACTCTTCAAATTGAGGTAACTCTCAAATTTGGAAAATAAACTTGACTAGCACAAGCCAAATTCGTATCATACACTCGTGTGTTTTTGGCAAAATTCTGGAATGCCTTTCATTGATTATTAGCACGCTATTTATAGCTTTTCGTACATCAGACTTAGCTAAAACAAACAATAAAACAAAAAGCTGAAACTAAGGGTAGATTAAGTGGCTCATAACCGTCCAACATAATCCCCATAACAACTCATTATTTCTTTAACTAATAAAGCTTAAAACAAGGGAAGAATAGCTTAAAATAAGGGAAGAAACGTTCAGCACATTGACCCCAATTGCTGTTCAAATTCTTCCTTCAAAGTCGCCTTGAAATGCGCCAAATCGTTCAGCAAATTGACTTCAAATTGCTGTTCAAATTCGTCCTCCAAAGTAGCCTTGAAATGCGCTTTTTAAGCCTTCATTTAAGCTCTTTTATTTCGAAATTAAACCAGCTAGAAACGCCCCTTAAAGTCTGCATTAAATCAACCTATATTCCCCCATTATTGAGGTAATTAGTTACGCTCAATACGGTGCAACCATTTGAAGACTTATATGGGCCGTGCACGCCAAAATCCCTAAGAGTAGTATTGAGGAGAGACTTGGACAAAATCAACTCCCTAACGTTCGACTCTTGGACTGGAATATTCGCACCTTGACCATTCTGGTCATCCTCCCCTTCTTCAAAGGGAATTGCCCTCAATTCTTCATCGTTATAGTACGGTGCTAGATCCCCCACATTGAATGTGCTTGAGACGCCGTACTTTCTTCCCAAATCTACCTTGTAGGCATTGTCATTGATCTTTTTCACTATCTCAAATGGACCCTCGGCTCGTGGCATGAGCTTGTTCTTCCTTTGATTGGGAAATCTCTCCTTCCTCATGTAGATCCATACTAAGTCACCAACTTCAAAACGTTTCACATTTTTGACTCTCTTGTTGGCTTGCTTTTTATAGATTTCATTAGCCTTCTCGATGTTCTTCCTCACTTCTTTGTGGATTTTCACCATGAACTCGGCTTGTTCCTTGGCACCTCCATGCACGAACTTATCTTGAGGCAAAGCTATGAGATCAATTGGAACATAGGGATTAGAACCATAGACTACTTCAAAAGGAGAATACTTTGTAGTAGCGCTAGGAGTTCTATTGTAAGCAAACTCGGCATGAGCGAGTTTAACATCCCAATCTTTGGTGCTCTTACTAACCAAGGTTCTAAGCAAAGAACCTAGTACCCTATTCACCACCTCGGTTTGGCCATCGGTTTGGGGGTGATGTGAGGTAGAAAACAGCAACTTGGTTCCCATAAGACGCCACAAAGACTTCCAAAAATGACTTTGGAACTTTGTATCCCGATCTGAAACAATGGTGCGTGGGACTCCATGGAAACGAACAATCCCATCAAAATATAATTTCGCCACCTTCATAGCATCCTCGGTTTTATGACAAGGGATAAAGTGAGCCATCTTTGAAAAACGATCAACTACCACCATGATTGAGTCCTTACCTCTTTGAGTTCTAGGTAAAGCCACAATGAAATCCATGCTTATGTCTTCCCAAGGTCTCTCCGGAATTGGCAATGGCTTGTAAAGACCTTTGTGAAACACCATCTTTGCCCTTTGACAAGTAGAGCAACGCGCTACAACATGGTGAACAGTAGATAGCATGTTAGGCCAATAAAAGTGAGCTTGAAGAAGCTCCATAGTTTTTTGAACTCCGAAATGGCCTGCTAGACCTCCTCCATGCGCTTCATGAATCAACAAGCTTCGAATTGGACATTTAGGAATGCATAACGTATTTCCCTTAAAAAGAAAATCATTTTGTAAGGAAAATAATTCATAACTTCCCTTCACGCATTTCTCCAAAATGACCTTGAAATCATCATCTTCCTTGTAGTATTCTTTTATTAATTCGAACCCAAGGACTTTCGCCTCGACGACTCCAAGTAAAGTATGCCTTCGAGATAAGGCATCCGCAACAACATTCGCCTTTCCACTTTTGTACTTTGATGAGAAGTTAAATGTTTGTAAGAATTCCACCCACTTTGCATGTCTCGAATTCAACTTCTTTTGGCCATGGATGAATCTCAAAGATTCATGGTCAGAATGAAGTATGAATGGTTGTGGTCTCAAGTAATGCGACCAATGATCCAAAGCTCGCACCATTGCATAGAATTCCTTGTCATAGGTGGAATAATTCAGCTTGCCTTGGCTCAATTTCTCACTAAAGTAGGCAATAGGACGCCCCTCTTGAATCAACACGGCACCAATCCCCTTTCCGCTTGCATCACACTCAACTTCAAATGGTTTTGAAAAATCTGGAAGTGCTAGGATAGGTGTATTGCACATTCTCTCTTTGATTACTTCAAACGCCTTTTGAGCTTGAGGAGTCCACTCAAATGAGCCCTTCTTTGTGCACTCGGTGATAGGAGCCATTAGAGTGCTAAAATTGCGAATGAACCTCCTATAAAAGGAAGCTAATCCATGGAAAGAACGGACCTCCGTGAGTGTCTTTGGGCTAGGCCATGATTGAATAGCCTCAATCTTGCTAGGATCAACTTTCACACCTTCTCCTGAAATAATGTAACCAAGAAAAGTGACCTCATATAGCATAAAATTACATTTTTCAAGTTTTTCATACAATTTTTGTTCTCTCAAAACCGTGAAAACTTTAAATAAATGTATCAAATGTTCGTCCCCACTTTTGCTATAAATAAGGATATCATCAAGGTACACCACCACGAACTTTCCAAGGAAAGGTCGCAACACCTCGTTCATCAACCTCATGAAAGTGCTAGGTGCGTTGGTGAGTCCAAATGGCATCACGAGCCACTCATACAAACCATGCTTGGTTTTGAAAGCGGTCTTCCATTCATCTCCTTCTCTCATCCGAATTTGATGATAACCACTCCTCAAATCAACCTTTGAAAACCACTTCGAGCCGCTCAGTTCATCAAGCATGTCATCTAGCCTTGGAATTGGAAACCTGTACTTGATAGTAATATTGTTAACAGCCCTACTATCAATACACATACGCCATGTACCATCCTTTTTAGGGACCAAAAGAGCAGGAACAGCACACGGACTCATAGACTCACGTACATACCCCATACTCATCAATTCCTCAATTTGTCGTTGCAATTCCTTAGTTTCCAAGGGATTACACCTATAGGCAGGTTTGTTAGGTAAAGGAGCACCAGGAATGAGGTCAATCTGATGTTCAATTCCCCTCAAAGGTGGTAGCCCTTTAGGTAACTCATCGGGAAAAACATCTTCAAAATCCTTAATCAATTGAGCCAATTTGGGGTTTTGACTCACAAAATTCTCGTGGACCTCTTTAGAGTACAACAAGTATAATTCATCCTTACCATCAATTTCCCTTTCAAATTCCTTAAAGGTAAGCAATGACACCTCCTTTGATTGTTTAGGATTTTGTGAAAATCGTGGGGGTGGTAAAGGGTGCAACTTTTTTTGTTTTCCTTGGTGAGTTATAGTGTAAGTGTTATGGTACCCATCATGTTGAGATTTTCGATCAGTTTGCCAAGGTCTACCAAGCAAAACGTGACAAGCATCCATAGACACAACATCACACAGTTGAGTATCATGATAAGACCCAATAGAAAAACTAACCATGCATTGTTTCCTAACCCCCGTGCTAGAACTAGAGTCCAACCAACTCAACTTGTAAGGATGTGGGTGATTTGTAGTTGTAAGACCAAGTCTAGTTATCAAGGTTTTGGAAACTGTGTTTGCCTCACTACCACTATCAACGATTAAATCACATACCTCGTCTTTAATCTTGCACTTGGTAATGAAAACATGTTGTCTTTGCGGTGCTAAGGGTTCCTCAACGTGAGCTTGCAACGCCCTCCTCACAACCAGATTTGTTTTGGTCTCTTCTTTGGGGAAACATTGCTCTTCCTCCTCGTCCCCTTCAGTAGAATTCACGTTTTCCACTTCTTCAACCTCGAAATCCTCCCAATTGATAGTTTGATTAGCAATAAGCTTTACCTCTTGCATGGTCAAAGCTCTTGAATTTGGACAATCCTTCTTAAAGTGACCCCTTCCTCCGCACTTGTAACAAATAATGTCACTTATTTTGAAATCTTTCTTGTCCTTCTTAGGTGGATCGTTGGCTTTGACAAAAGAAGAACCATCCTTGACAGGGAAGGTTGGTCTTCGTGTCACTTGAGGGGTGACATTCGACTTCTTCTTCTTCCTTTTCGAATCAAACTTGATCACAAGTTTGCAAGCTTCAGCAAAGATTAAATTGGCGTAACCTTCAAGTTTGTCTTGCAACTCTGGATCCAACCCAGCCACGAAACGTCCCATCTTGAGTTCTTCATTCTCCGTGATTTCACACACGATAGAAAGTCTGTCAAACTCTTTGATGTAGTCCTCAACCGATTCTCCATTTTGTTGCAAAGTGCTCCACTTCACATATTGACTTTGCTTGTAATTGTGAGGAATAAAACGATCCCTCATCCTCTTCTTCAACTTGCTCCAAGTAGAAATGGTTGCCTTACCCTTAAGAGTACGCCCCCTTTGTTCTCCTTGTAGCCAATTATCTCCATAGCCTTTCAACTTCACCTTGGCTATCTTGTATTTTTGGAACTCCTCTTGAATGTCCTTGTAATCGAAGTACCTCTCCAAGGATTTCTCCCATTCCAAGTACTTTTCTGGATCAAGTGTCCCATCAAAGGAAGGGACGTCCACTTTGAGACTCCTATCTTCCCTCCTAGGTGGAGGGTCTTCGCCTTGATCTCTCCTATCATGCTTGTTCATGAGCCTTGCCATCAAGGCAGCAAGGTTCCCTTGTAGATTGGCGTTGGTTTCGGCCAACCTCTCTTGACTAGCAATGGATCGATTAAGAGCTTCCAAAGCTGTCCTCAAGTCTTGATTCTCTCCCATGGTTTGTAGGTATTCGACCCCTTTGGAAAAATTTAAGGAAATTTTCCCCCTACCTGACGCGCCAAATGATGTGTAAGCAAGATGAGGAACTTGTTTACAAATGATCGGGAAGGTGTGTTAAGAAAGTTTAGGGGAACTCTCACCCTTAACTTGAGGATATAACAGTGAGGAACACTCACTCACGTGTTTGGGCGTAGTAGTGATTAGGGAACTCTCACCTATTCGACAACTACAAGTTTAAGTTTTAGGAACTCTCACTAAAACACAAACTCTTCAAATTGAGGTAACTCTCAAATTTGGAAAATAAACTTGACTAGCACAAGCCAAATTCGTATCATACACTCGTGTGTTTTTGGCAAAATTCTGGAATGCCTTTCATTGATTATTAGCACGCTATTTATAGCTTTTCGTACATCAGACTTAGCTAAAACAAACAATAAAACAGAAAGCTGAAACTAAGGGTAGATCAAGTGGCTCATAACCGTCCAACATAATCCCCATAACAACTCATTATTTCTTTAACTAATAAAGCTTAAAACAAGGGAAGAATAGCTTAAAATAAGGGAAGAAACGTTCAGCACATTGACCCCAATTGCTGTTCAAATTCTTCCTTCAAAGTCGCCTTGAAATGCGCCAAATCGTTCAGCAAATTGACTTCAAATTGCTGTTCAAATTCGTCCTCCAAAGTAGCCTTGAAATGCGCTTTTTAAGCCTTCATTTAAGCTCTTTTATTTCGAAATTAAACCAGCTAGAAACGCCCCTTAAAGTCTGCATTAAATCAACCTATATTCCCCCATTATTGAGGTAATTAGTTACGCTCAATACGGTGCAACCATTTGAGGACTTATATGGGCCGTGCACGCCAAAATCCCTAAGAGTAGTATTGAGGAGAGACTTGGACAAAATCAACTCCCTAACGTTCGACTCTTGGACTGGAATATTCGCACCTTGACCATTCTGGTCAAGACATCTATAACATTCAATAGTATTCAAAAAAAGGTCACCTATAATAAAATAAAAGGTCACTATAATAAAAATATTAGTCACTCTAATATGGCATTCGAAAATATGATACAATACACATTAAAATGGTCACTATGCAATCTAATATGAGATAATTTGTAAGAAAAATTTATTACATCAAATTTGAAAAGAAAAGGTAACTATACTGAAAAAAGGTCTTCATAAACTAAAAAAAGGTAACTATATATATTAAAATGATAATTCATATTATACCAGAGGTTTTTATAACTAAAAACAATGTTATTATTAAAATATTAGTCCACAATGATAATTGTTATACTCTTAATTAGTAAAAAATGTGACTATATCATTCCAAAGCATTTTTGTTAATCGTCAGTATAGTAAAAAAAATGTCACTATACAAATAGGAAAGGTCACTATAATAATATAAAAGGTCACTATAATATTACAGAGACCTCGATCACATTTAATAGTGTACAGAAAAAAGGTCACTATAATATAATAAAAGGTCACTATAACAAAAATATTAGTCACTCTACTGTGATATTTAAAAATATGATACAATACACATTAAAAAGGTTACTATGCAATCTAGTAAACGAGTAAGAGAAAGATTATACCAGAGGTTTTTATAACTAAAAAAGTGTCACTATTAAAATTATAAATTCATTACCACAATTATAATTGATATACTTATTATTAAAACCTTTCACTATAACATTCAAAAGCATTCAGTTAAAGGCACCAAAATTAAAGAAAAGGTTACTACAATAAAAGAAATTGTCTCTATATGTTTCTTAAAATCAAGCACCATTAAAATAAAAATATAAAGGTCACTATGATAAAAGTTGGGGTAACTCTAAGATAATTTGAAGTAACTATAACTACTACATCTGAAAAAGCTTTAAAAACACTTGTTCAATTCTATGCTTTCTTCGTTACTTTCTAATTTTTTTTCCTTCTTTCTGCAACCTCCTTTGAAAGTATTCCACGTTTCATCCTGAATGCTTGTAACTCCTCTAATACATTTGATCGTTGATGGTTCAAGTCACAAAGCAAAAGCGTTGATCCTATTCTTGCTTGTGCTACATGCTTCAATGGAGCCTAACATTGAATTATATAAACACATTATAATTATAAAATGATATTATATTATTAAAAATAAAATAAAAAAAAGATTAGAAAAACTGTAACTACTTTCAGGATTGGATTGTCAAAAACATCTGTTCCTTCAAAGTAGAGCATGCTAACCATAGTATACACAGCACAATCAAAATTACTTTTGTTTGACTTCCAAGGAGTGGCAACTTGTTCCATTTTATATATTGACATATTATCCGCATTGGGAATCTTGTCATCAAGAAATGTTGCCAACAAATCGGCCTACAAACAAGTTTAAAACAAACAAAAATTCTTAGACAATATATATTGAGGAATACAAGGAAAAGAACAAAAACAATGCAAGGATAAAAAAATTACCATAGCGTTAGACAATTCTTCAATTTCAGTTTGAGACTCGTCAGTATATTTCAAATTGTTAACCCATTGTTATATACCAATCTTCAAATGAACAACTAGTAAGAAGTAATGGCTATGCCTGAGTATTGGGACAAAAATCTGTACATTAAAGAGAAAATCATAAAAATCTGATGAGAACATCCAAAAATCTGTACAAACATAAACTATATTAATAAAAAATAATTTACTATAATAAATGTTTTATTAACTATAAAGGATAAAAAGGATAAAATGTTAATTTCTAAGAACTTAGAGACAAATAGGAATGGATACAAATCGCCATCTCCTTCCATAGTTCTTTCTCTTTAAATTCCTAAATTTTATCATCCAATATATCAAAATGTCTAAAGGTCTACTTCATGTCAAATCTGAATCATATTGTTTTATCATGCATTGATATCGAAATGATTCACCCTTGCATGTTCTTGGGGGTAATTTAAATAATTGAAGGGTATCTTACCAATTCAACTTTCTTCAAATCAACATTGTTGTAAATCACATTCATCCAACTTTCCCAACTTTCATTTAAATGGTCCACATCTTGTGTTCCTTTGTTGGTCTCATGTGCTTGTAGTAAAGCACACTGAAATAAATTAAAAATCAGTAAAAATACTTCTAAACAATGCTCTTAGCATAAAATTTAAGAATAATTAAAAAACCACTCACACTTTGGGTAGCACCAAAGTAAAACTTTTTGGGTCCTTTATTGTTCCTCTGATTCTCATTTAGCAATAAGGCCCAACAATCCACAACACTCATAAACGTGTATTCTGAAGGCTTCCCTAAAGAATAAAACTCATGCCTAGGAATGTTATAGACATCCTCAAAATCTACCAGCAACTCACTGTTAAAAAAAAAGATTAATACATAATATAAATAAAAAAATAAAAGGAAGAACAAAATAAAAGTGAAAATATTGTAAATTACTTACTTTGACTTAACACATAAGTCATTGATGAAACCATAATCAACAATTTCTTGTTGCATAATAGGCAGAGTCCGCATATATTTCATGTTCATCTTCATCAAGTGGGAAACAAAAAGAACCTTCTCCAAATTATTACCATGTGGCTCAAGTGAACACTTTGCTTTTCCAAACTTCAAAATACTATCGAATCCACTACAACAATTACTGCTTGTTTCTTGGATAGCCTCATTAATGTTTAGATCAGTTAAAACTTCTCCAATTAACTCATTGACATCCCTATCTTCAACAGGAAATGCCTCTACTCCCTTGTCAATTACTTCATCAAAATTCTTGTCTTCCACAGAAATTGCTGCTGCTACCTCCTCCACTATTTCATTATTTACATCACTATTCCTCACAACAAATGTTGCAAAATCATTCAACGGTTCTGGGATTTTAGTCACCCACTTAACCAACTCAACAATTTCATCAATAGTGCTTAAAACACTAGGATTCATAAAAAATTGTTGAGTTTGAGAAAGAGCAGGAGAAGAAGAAGAAGATCCAACATTTTCATTCTTAGCATTTTGTGACTTTTTCTTCTTTACTAACAAATCAATAATCTTTTCCATATAAAAATATGAAACCACTTTAGTGTCTCGCTTTAACAGAAGAAGATGCTCATATATTTCCTGTATAGCATGTAATAAGTTATTAAGCATTTAAAGGTTCATAGTAGCAGACTATATAAATATACAAAATAAAAAAGGTCACTGTAAATATAAAAAAGGTTACTATAGATATGGTAAAGGTTACTATAGAAAATAAAGGAAGTTATATATTCAAAAAAGGTCACTATATAAAAAGGTCACTCTTTATTTTAAAAAGGTGACTATGTCCTATAAAAAGATAACTATAATACACATCATAGTACTAACTTATGATTCACATCAGTGAACATGTAGAAGGCAAGCAAGACTTTTAAATATATGAGTTACTATATATATAAAAGAGGTAACAATGTTGTCTAAAAAGGTAACTATAAAAGTCTAAGTAAACAGTAAAAAAAAGGTCAATAAAAAAGGTCACTATTTATTTTAAAAAGGTGACTATGTTGTTTAAAGAGGTAACTATAATATACTTGAAGTATACTCAAAATCTTAAGATCACGTCAGTTAGTAGAATATTAAAGAAGTTACTATAGAAATAAAAAAGGACACTACAGAAAGGACATAGTTTAGTATAGAAAAAAAAGGTGGCTATGTCTTATAAAAAGGTCACTATAAATATAAAAAGTTGACTATATTTAGAGATGTAAATACAATGGTTACTATACCTTGCAAAAAGGTCATAAAGAAAGGACATAGTAAAGAAAAAAAAGATACTATGAAACAAAAAAAGAATACTATGAAACATAAAAAGGAAACTATGAGAAAAAATTAAAATTAACTGAATTAAAAAGGAAACTTACATCTTCTGCTAGACGATGAATATATTCATTAGACTTCTCGTCTTCTGGCAACAAGAACTGAATTTTTTTAGTAACATGAATCTCCTCTGAAGAGGTTTCATTTTCAACATGATTTGAAGTATTCTGATTTCCTTCTTCAAAATTACAACCTTCAACAAAATCCTGCTCTACATTCTCCTCATCAAACACTCCAATAACTTGCCCATTCACAAACTTCAAATGCTCACTAATGGGATATGTACCAGAAACAACAATCCTATTCCCAAAGAAGTTAGCTAATCCTTCCTCCTTCATTCTTAAGCTAACTTTCTTATCAGTCTAGTGTTTAATTAAAGGAAGAGAAGTTGATAAGCAAACACCCTTAAATCTAACCGATGGAAATATATTGTTTGTAGCATCACAATGCAACCACAAAACTGTTGAATCTTTCCTTTTTTATACTTCATTGTAGCCTCACACAATTGATCTAACACATACTTGCACCAATTAAATTCTCTAATTTGATCAACCATAGCAATACTCTTGACAATCTTTAGATCAATAGTACGGTTGTGTGTAGGAGCTAAAAAGGTAGAAAAAGCATGAAGTACAAAAAGTTGTTTAAATGCATCATCTCCATCGGTCATTTGTGGAATCATCTGCTCCAATAAATCCAATGGGACAGGTTCATTTTTTTCTTCTATTCCAAAAAAATTTCTAAAATGTTGTTTTAATGGAAAATCAGGGTTCACAATGTTTGCACTTCTTGACGCTAATTCAACATCTTTGTTCCTATTTAAGGGAAGGCAAAACACATCATACACGTCAAACTCTGATATTTGAAAGATCCTACCAGCATCAATGCTAAACATACGGCTCCTAGGATCAAAACATTCAAGAATGCAATTTAACATATTTGTTGCAGATCTTGTCAACTCCATAGTCAATAATCCTCCAAACCCTATATCATTCACATCTTGTTTTTACTCACTGGTGAATCCTCTAATCAATTTAACCAATTGACAAGGTCTGCTTTTCGTTTTAAATGTAGTTCTTCCCCTATCAAAAAAGGGAAAAAAAATAATATAAGCAAATATTAATACATGAAAGATACTATGTCTAAAAAAATATTACAACATGAAAGGTACTCTACCTTTTTGCAATTGTTTGATTGAGAGTGTCCACAACTTCAATGTCCTGGCACTTCCTCTTCTTATCTTTCCCAAACTTTTCAAGTTTATTCCCCTTCAATTCATTTTCATAAGATGTATGTATAACCTTAGCTAAAGCCGAGGAAGAAGAAGGAATAGCCTTTTGAACTTTTGTAATTAATACAGCATCATCATTGTTCTTTCTTTTTTTTGTTTCACCAGCATTCTTCTTTTCTGCATGGATCAAACAAAAAATAAACATTAGAATAATAAACACTAGATTTAATTAGAAATGATATAAAACCTAGCTTGCTTTCATTTATGGCTTGCAAACTAAATAATAGTTTATGATAGGTAAAAGGAAGTAGCATCAATAGGCTTCTTGAAGAAGTTCTTCAATATGAAAAGTCAAATGGAACTGAATGCCTAGACTCCACATAGTTGGCATCTGTGTCTTGTCAGTGATATGCAAATGAAAAACAATTTAACTATCGATATAGTTATGTACCGTGTAGGAGACCATAGGCTATAATACATACATCATTTTTTAATAAAAGTAAATTAACAATTAAATGTAAATAAAGAGAACTTTACAATAAAAGTAAAAAGATAAAAAAAATGGAAGATATGGAGAGAAAGGATACACAAACCATTTCATAATTTGTCAAAAGTGGTGTCAATATGACAATCAGCAAAAATCTTATCATATTGAAGCTCAACTTGGTCCATGGAAACAGGAGGCATATCAAAAGTAGAAGGACTAGGAGGAGTGTTAGTCATATTTTGGAAAACTTGCTCGAGGCTACAGAATTTGGTTGCATTGCCTATTTCCTTTTTTATAACAGAGCAACACTTAGTTGGGTCTACAGTCTTACCATCTGAGCTTACTACATTATTTAGGATGCACTGCCCTATATTTATCCCATTGGATTAGGAAGATAATAAGACAATGTATGAACTTTTTCAATTTCCATGCCTATTTATACCAATACCCAAAGTTGAAAAGCTTTGGGTATTCCTAAACTTACTCTATCCTACCTATGAATGATCTGAATTTGGAAATAACACAACCCAATAACGGTTCAAGAAAGCATGTCAATTTCCATAATCCATACTCGAACATTTTCCTATTTATGTTTTTCTTTGTTCCTACATTTTCCTATTTATACTTGAGTCCTTAATAACACATTGATAATTGTTATAGTCATACTTCATTAATAACATAGTACTAGGAACTATGATGTGATTAACCATATGTGGATGCATTTTGGTGAACTTAAAAAAGGTCACCATAGAAATAAAGTAACTATAATATAAAAAAGGTCACTATTATAAAATTATTAGTAACTATAATCCGGTGATATTATTTCTAAGTTCATAATGTAAAAAAAACATGTATTACATCAAATATGAAAAGAAAAGGTCACTATATGTAAAAAAAAGGTCTCTGTAAACTAAAAAAGGGCCACTATAGGAAACACATTGATTCATATTACACCAGAGGTCTACTGTAAACAATTATGAAACTACCTAGAGCAACAATAATGTGGCTCAAACATATATTCTCCTACAATCAAACACAATTAATGTAAAAACACAAACAACAACCTATACATGTTGTGCTTATGATTGATTTTTACAAATTGTTCAACAATAACCACAAAAATAACACAACTAAGGCTTATACTTCAATATCTAGTTAGATTTTATAATATTATACAATAATTTTGCTTCCGAAATATAATAATGTAAAATAAAATTTGTACCAGAAGCTTCGAGGACAACAACACCACGTTTGTTGTCTCTAGTAGCACGACCTCCTCTTCCGTCGCCTCTGCCACCACTGCCTCTCGAAACTAGACCACCGCGCGTTCTCATCATTTCAAAACTTCAGAAAATACAAACAAACCTAACAATTAAAATCAAAAACAAAAAATTATAAATAATTAACACAAATTAATTACGACATTGTAAGTAACTAACCGAAACAACACCGAAAATTGAAGCGAAAACACCTTCGACCGCTACCGAAAACACCGTAAAAAATTTGGAAAAAAAACTAAAAGGAAACACCGTAAATGGAGAGAACAGGAAGGATGAAGAGAGGAAATCACTGAAAAAACTGTAAAGCAAATGGTGAGAATAGCAAGGATGAGGAGAGAAAAGTAATGATAAAGAGCAAGGATGAAGAGAGCGATGAGAGAGCAACGAACTTCGACTGAACCGGGGCAACGAAGGAAGAAGTAAAACCGGGGCATGAAAAACACCGTGAATTAATGAAAACCGGAAATTCTTTCGTGGCCATTGATAAAAAAAATAGAAGGATGAGATTGCTTCTCATCCTTCTTATTTTAAGAGGGCTTCTTATTATAACCTATATATATATATATATATATATATATATATATATGTATATATATATATATATTTACATATATATATATATACATATATATACATATATATACATATATACATATACATATATACATATATATACATATATATATACATATATACATATACATATATAGATATATATATATATATACATATATATATACATATATATATATACATATATATATATATATATACATATATATATATATATATATAATGATACCACTTGAAAAATTTTCTTAACGTGCCAATGCTTCAAATAACTAAGCAAACGAAAAAGGAATAATGTTGTGTCACAAATAAATACTAGAATGTCACAAATGAACAATAGGGTGTCATAAAAGAACTATACTTAGGATAACAGTATAACTAAAACAAATAACAATATGTGACAAATGAATAATAAATCCTCAATATATTAAATTGCAGAAGAAACAATAACACGTAACCTAAAACAACAATATGTTGAATTCAATTGAACAGACATGATAGATAGATTATACTATATCTAGTTAAATACTTATTTGATTTTCAATGTTGACATTAGATTAATTTTAATTTTCTTTTATTTATTTTTTCAAATTTTCATTATTTTGGACTTTTAGAAGACATTTATAAATCAAACAATTTCTTGCTAAATTAATGTAAAAAATAAATAATATTTTAAATTTGGAGAAGTTGGACAGTGGTTTACAAATGAAGTATGAAAATGAGATATTTTAAATATATTTTTTCTTTAAAAGCTTAGTTTTATTGAAATTTACTGTTTGTTTTCATTGGACGTGTAAATGTTCCTTTGAGTGTCCATATTAGGACAAAATTCAAACCATTGTATTTAGGTATATACAATTGTATGTATAACCTAATATGCGATGAACGTTGTAATTTACTCATTTAGGTCAAACTAAAATTGTTGCTATTCTATAGCTGACTAAAAAAATACTCAAGAGGTGGAGGTGAATTAAGAACTTGGTAAATTGTAGATTACTTTTCTTTTGTTACCGGAAGAGATCATTTATTTTACTTATCTTTTGTGCAGCGAAATACATAACTTATAAAAAATTAAGCATGTATGTTTGAACATCGGAATTTAACAAGGTTCGACTCACCTCGGAGTCTACGTCCTCCACTTTTCTTATCAGTCTTATTAGCTCACTCAAAAAAACTATTTACACACTCAATCATAATTCATTTAATTCAAAGATCAGTGGTTCTCCCACAACTAATCACACAACCCAACCGCTTCTTTAATACAATGGCTAATTACCCTAAAAATATATCCTTTAACTCTCAGTGGCGACCCTAATCTTTTATAACTTACAAGTGGTCCATTGTCCCAAAAAAAATTTACCATTGATAATTTTTAACTTTTTAATATTATCATTCATAATATCAATGGCAATATTTGCCTATTTTATTGGTTAAAGTACCAAAATTACCCTTATTATTTCCTCTTTACCCATCTCTCCTCATTCCCTATCCTTCATATCCAAAAACCTCCCTACTAGATATCAACTTTTGGGCCATACTCCATCACTAATCCACCATCATCCTATCCCTCCTCTTATGCTTTCCTTCTCGTATTTCTTTCTTTGAACTTTTTCCAAGAATCATCATCATCAACATATTACCATTATTAAACCATCACCATCATCATTAATTCATCATGCCTCCTTGAGTCCAACCTCAAACCACCACTATCATAATTGTTGCCAAATATCTCCAAGTTCACCAAGGAGATTTTATTTTGAGTTGGTTAAGTTAGAATTCAGGTTGGTGTGCTTGTTTTCGACATTGTGTAGGGAGGAGAGAGAAGGAAAAATGTGGGAGTAAGTGGGCAGAGATTGGCTGACGAAGGGGGTTAGAGAAAGTGAAATCGATTGAAGTTTTTGGCTATGGAGGAGATGGAGAAGTAATAAGGAGAGAGGAATAAATAGGAAAAAATTAATGTAATTTTATTATTTGGACCAATAAAACTTGGAAAATGTTACATATGTGTAGGGACTTTTGACGTGCTAAGGGTCAACGAACTCAACTAGGTTTCGAGTGGATAATTCGCTGAGTGAATCACCACTAGAGAGCCTGATATTTTACATCCCAATTTTCCTTTTTCGGTGAAGAGAAAGGAAGGTACTCTCCCCTACTAGTGCCCTACTAAATTTGCACGTCATCAAGGATCGGCTAAGCTACTTTGCAAAATTGAATGGGTCTAGGAGTCACCAAATATTTATAGGCTATTTGGACAATCTTGGTCTTGAATTCCAAAATGACTCACATAAGAGGTATTTGAACCATGAGAAGGTTTGAGAATGAGCAACTTATTTCAATTTAAGAATATGTGCAAAGCAATCGCATAGAGATGGAGAATAAATTAGTTTTAATTCCTAGGCAAACATGCAAAAACAAGTAAAGAGCACACTCTAGATTTATTCTATTTAGCAAGTTAAAAATAATGCACAAAAATTTAAATTAGGTTATCACTTTGTTAAGAGTCCACAAGATTAATGGTACCTATGGTTGGTTGTCCATTGATTATCTTATTAGGCGTGGCTTTCAATTAATAGTTCTTGATTTAGAGTATAAATAAATGGTGATCATGGACACTCACTACAAAATAAGAATCATGCAATAAAGTGCAATAATCAAAGAAAGATACATGAGACAAGAGGCAATAGACAAAGTTAGTATAATGCAAGATAAGGACGATGCATGATAAGTCGAAGGATTTTCATAATCAAATAGAAAAAGGAGCCTAAAGAGACTCTTCCCCATGATTAGCTCTAACTTGGAATTGAGTGTATTTCATGAAGACTTATATGATTTATCCTTAGAACATCATTGACTTGAATATGCAAAATAAAAATCAAAATATACTTATGATATTTAAACATGAAATGAGCCTTTGAATAGCTCCAAAATATGTATTCAAGTATGATACATACCTAGGGTTTGCTCAAGAAAATGGATCTAATGTTGAGTCTAGAAATATTATAGATGTCCAAATATTTACATCTTAGACTAAAGAAAAAGAGGCAAAAGTGACATTAAATAACTTGTAGTAAGTAAAATGCAGGGAAAAAGGGTTGATAGAATGTTAAGAGAAGACCAATCTATGGAGATGGTTCCTTGATTAGAATGCTCGATATTAGGGTTTTGAGACTTATCCTATTAAAATAGGAGTTGCTCTTAGCTCTTCACATTATAGACAAATGAGACAATTAAAATAAGAGTTTTGGAGTTGATCATAAGAGATCATCAAGAGTGATGACTCTTTGGTTGATCAAGGCTCACAAATAAGTACTTAAAAACTGGAAATAATGGTTCATGTAGGAAAGGTATGTATTTCCCACAACCATAACAAAAGAGGCTAGTCTAAGACCTTATATGGATGTAGAACCATCAAGACAAAAAACTAGAGAGTGATTGGAGTAGAAGTAGACAAATCAATAAACAAGAGATTGAATTTAAGAGGGGTCCTTAGTGTTTATTGTTGAGGATAGTTCCTTATCTTGAGTCTTGCTTGGGTGTTTATTGAAGGAGTTATGGTTGCTTAATGTTTGAAGGAAAGAGAGATGCCTTGAATGCTTTGATTTG
The DNA here is from genome assembly GCA_026401315.1 of Dysphania ambrosioides. NCBI lineage: Eukaryota > Viridiplantae > Streptophyta > Magnoliopsida > Caryophyllales > Amaranthaceae > Dysphania > Dysphania ambrosioides. The sequence goes on from CM048658.1 coordinate 15,550,184, forward strand.
TGCGTGATTTGAGTATAAAAGTATTTAAGGGTACCAGAGAGGGTATTTTGGCAGAGTAATGATGCTCTAAAATTGTGAAAAAAGCCAATCCCTTACTCATGAAATCAGGGGGCATTTAAAGGCAAAAAGAGTCGGTTTCTTGAGCGTTGGACACTCAAAAAAGGAATTTTTTGCTCAGTTTAAAAGTGGTTTGAAAGGAGACAAGAGCGCTTTTGGGGTGGCGAACAAGGCTGGGCGTTGGATGCTTGATCTGACAACTAATCATATTTTGTTTAAGTTCAGGCGCTTGGAGTAGATTGGACGCTAAACGCTAAGACCCAGTGTCCAACGCTGAGCCAACACTTAACACTTCAATTGGGCATCAGATGCTTGAAGTTGGCTGAGATTCATTTTCTGTGATCAACGTCAACTTAAAGCATTAGGCATTTGTGGTCCAAGCAACCTGGTTTTTTTTATAGTTTGGAGGATGATTTTTGGATGAGTTTTTTGTGATTTTGGGTTATGTGTTTGGGCCAATCACTAGTAGAAAATAACCTATTTGCTTCGTATCATTTGCTTTGGTTAAGGAAAGAATTGAAGCAACAAATTATTTAGAGGATGAATAATTATGATTACTTTGGTTTAGAAATAAACCGAGGCACTTAATCACTTAAATGCTTCGGTTTTGAATTAACCGAAGAAATTATGTGATTAATTGCTTTGGCTCATTAACATTTGAAGCATTTAAGTAAATTAAAAGTCATTATTAACCAAATCAAAGCATTTAAGTAAAATAATCTAGCCAGTTATTAATTAAGTGCTTCGGTTTATAGGTGGACCAAATCACTTAAGGTTTTAAACTTTAGTTTTTTTTTTTCAATAATCTTCAACGAATTGAACTTTCAGCAACAACAACAATCTGCTCCTTTGTCTTCTCTGTTTGTCCCCATCAAGCAGTCTCTTTATCTTCTCCTACCATCCCATTCAAGCATCCCCCTTCTGTCCCTTTGTTTCATACCCTCCAAAGCTTCACTTTGAAAACCTCCAATTCTCAAAATTTTCTTCAAATCTTTTAATGAAATTCAATCTTATAAGATATTTTTATCATAATTCCAATATGCCTAATTCATATTTTGGTGTCTCTTTAATTTCTAGGAGCTTCACTTTATCCCCAATTTTTGTTTAGTCATACATGTTAATTGCTCTTTATTTATTTCGGGAACCATGGTGTTGGATTTAATTGATGAGATATTGTTAGTTTTAATTTGTTGTTTAAATTTATGTAAATTTAAATGATGAGTCTAGAGTAGGGTCTTTGAAGAGGTTTCTTGCCTTCTTTTTCTTAGAGAATTCTTTTATTATGTGAGAATGAGAAAAAGAGAGAACCATTAGAGGCGGTGAGGTGGTGTATTCACGCCCTTAAAGAAAAAAACACAATTTTGAATGATTGTTTTGAGATTCTTCTTTGCTTTTTCCAGGTGCGTGGTAAGTGGCTCTGGAAAAATTGCATTTCATGTTATAGAAAAGCTTTTTGCTTATGGCCTTGTTCCTATCTCCTATCATAGTATTAGGTAAATCATTTTTGGGAAATCATGTTAAACGTTATGCTTATGCTTTCGATATGATTATGATTTTGAGTTAGGTCTGATATAGATGTTTCATATTTTTGCAATGGTGTTAGGTTTACTGAGATTAGGATTTTGAAGGACTTTGATGCTTGATTTATTTATTAAGTTATCGTCATGGTAAACATGGATGGCCAAATGCTTCTCCATTCGTCCTCGATTATCTGTGAAATTCTCCTTTTTTGGGTTTATGTTAAACGCTAACTGGTTCCAAATGATTTTGAAAGTTATTCTTAGACTTGTTTCAATCATGATTATAATTTTCTTATTGGTTTACACTTTTCTTTTATTTAAAGTCAATTTTTAGATATGTCCTTGTGGTATAAGACTTGTTACAGATTTGAAAGGCTATTTGGTCCACCTAATAACACTTGTAACACTAGAAGCAAAAAATGCTTATACTCCATGTCCAATCCTAGCAGCAAGCCAAAGATTATGCCCATTTTAGTCTACCCAGTTGATTGCTAAAAAGAGGAACATAAGTAAGAATTTGTTTTTGATTTGCATCCTTATCATTTTGTTATGGGTTTTTTTTATACTGAATACCTTTTTCTGGAATGGCAAGCTGAAAGCCTTTCATTGGCTCACCTTTTATATAGTGGGCATCTCTCATTGACAAATTCTTGTCTTTCACCTTTTTGCCATATTTTTATTAGTTAACGTATTTCTCTTTCATTATGAAGGCCTTGGAGATTTTTTCGGTTCCTACATTGTTACCTAAATTTTAAATTTTGTTCAATTATAAGAGACTACTCTCGAGGAGTTGGAGAAAGAGCTACACGCTCGACCAACTACTAAATTGGTTGAAGATTTGCACAAAAAAGTCAAAATTTTACAGGTTATTTTATCTCTACATTATGCCAATTCAAAAAATATAATCGGTAACCTAGCCATATTGTAATTTGGGAATGATCCTATTTACAAAATACTCTACCGATCTCTTGTGTAGAATTTGTTGGTGCATATGTTTACATTGTGGTTCCACTAGAGTTGAGCGAAATTTGAGAATTACGGGGCGGAATATTTCCTAACTACCAAGAGCGATTGTTAAGTGATGAAAAGTGTACATTATGGTATATAATGGGAAATAGGATATGTGAATATTGTAAATAATTACAAAATTTTGTAAAGTTTAATTTCAATTAATCTTGCAATAGATTCTTTGTTTGTATGTAAATTGAATATATTATTAATGAAATATTACCCTCTTATGTTCTAACCTTGCTAATTAATTAGACATGAGCTTCATATATTATATATTTCTCCATTTTTATGTATTTTTTAAAAAATAAATCCATTATTTGCTTCGGTTCCAAGAAAAATCGAAGCACTTAATATACCAAGTGCTTCGGTTTTTCTTGGAATCGAAGCAAATAATGGTTTATATTGGAGATAATTTGCTGGTTACCAAGAATTAATTATTTTGGTTCTCTTTGAAACCGAAGAATTTAATGTTCCAAGTGCTTTGGTTACAAAATCGAAGCAATTGACTATTATTTTCTATGGTTTTATAACTGAACCAATTGACTACTACTTGCTTCGTTTTCTGAATCGAAGCAATTGCACCATTTCATAAGTGGTTTGTTTATAAGTGCTTTGCCTACATAACCGAAGTAAATAGGCTATTTGAACCAAAGAAATTGAATCTTTTTCTATTAGTAATGTGTTTTGGGCTCTGGTTTGTGTTTAGGCCTTTTTGCAATTGGGGTTCAGATTTGAGGTAATTTTGGGTTTACATGCATTCAAACTTGACCCGAGCTAAGTCTACCTATAAGGGTTGATTCGTCATTGGACCACTAGACGAAAAGACATGATTTCGTGTCTACACTATGATAAAGTTTTTTTTACAGTTGACTATACGTAAATTGTAAAAGTGAGCGTTACGAATTAGATTTACCCTAAAAAGTTTAAGTATTGAGTACAATTTAAAACAATGGCATGAAATTTCTATGAGTATGAGTACAAGAATTTATATTATTATATGAAAAGCTATTCAAAAGATTCCAAATAAATAATGGAAAAACTTAAGTTCTCATATGGTTAAATTTACTAATTATATATCAATTTATACAAATGTTATGTACTCAAAAAAGATCATACCTTTGACAAATACTCCATAAGGAAGTGTCTACAGTCGGTTTTTAATTGTATTTCTTTATTAATTTTTTAGTTTTTGTTATTTTGAGTCTAGAATTTTGCTTACATATTTTTACCTTTCACTTGAAAGGGTTTTGCATGTTTTAAGCTTTAGGGTATGGGCCAATTTTATGATTCCAAGTTGTAATGTTAACTAGTTTAACAAATGGGCCAAAGTATGGTTCCAAATTGTGTTAGATAGTTAAGTCATGTGTGGGCCGAAATTAAGTTAGTTAATTCGATTCCAAATTGTAAGTAGTGTAGTCCAAAAATATTAGGATTATGTTAGATAAAATTTTAGGCTTTAGGATAATATTAGGATAATGTTTAGGATTGATTAGAATTAAATCTAACCTATTCTTATCCTTAAACCTGAGTTTTGCCTTCTAATGTTTAGGCATGAGTAAAAAGTTTCAAAAAAATTATACTTATAAATGATTGAATTTTAGTGATAATTTTTCAAAACAGCTAGAAGGTAAAATCGAAAAACTTATTTGGCAGGAAAATTTCTCTCTCGGACTATCTTTTAATATAAATAATATATCGATATGATAAATTTTGTATGAAGGAAAATACGAGCACAAATTTAAGAGAATCAAAGCTTTATAATATACTTACTCACTAATAGTTGGCAAAATTCTTCAATGAAATTAAACAATAATTAAGCTACTCTCCATCTTTTATTGATGAGTAGGAATCTAATTATAGTACTATATATTCCCTCTATCCCCATAGATTGATCCATTTTTTATTTGGGTTGTCCCTCCTCATTTCCTTAAAAATTTTACATTTTTGGGTTGTTCGCCTCAAAAAATTTACTTTTCGTATTTTTGTACTTATGGCAATCTTTGGGGACGGAGGGAGTAATTAGGAATATCTAAGTACCTTAAATATCAGTTCTTGATACTCTTGCTAGTTACTATAACAAATGAGAGAGAGTCTAACGAGAAAATACTAAGAGTAAAAGAAAATAAAGGCACTGCCACATATAAATTATATTGTTTTACAAGTATTTCAATGATACAAACTATGTGCTTAAGAAATAATTTATTAATTTATCTCATTTGACATAATAATGCAATTTATCTTCCATTATAACAATTAATCGTTAAACAATTCTAAGGTCTGAAATATGAAAATACATTCAATTATAAAACATGTGAATAATAAACACATAAAAATATGTTAAGGATCCATTTTAGACCAATTTTACACCCGATATCCATCAGATCCAGTGGACATGGTTAAGGTTTTGAAATTTTAGGATCCAATAAATTTGGGGCAAAAATGGGTCTAATTTGAAAATAACGAGTATAGGTCCGAATCTAATAAGAGCACCTAACCCCGATCCATTGTCATCCCTACTTCACAGTCATAAATATTGGTGTGTCCCTCCATTTCATTTTTTTGCATGAAGTTTTAAATGTAGTAACCAAATCACCATCCCATATTCTTTTCTTCTTTAAAAATCTAGCAAAGGCTCTCAACTTTTTCAAAGACATGAAAAAATTACTATTTTAGAACAATAGACTAATTGTTTATAACAATAGAACAACAAAGTTAGGACAATATAACTATAATTTAGAACATTAGACTAAATGTTTAGAACAATAGAACAACAAACAATAATCTAAAAAGGGGAACCAAGATCACAATACAGAGCCAGCAGAAAGGGGGAACAACCCCAACAGATCAATCAAAGAAGAATTAACCGGTAAAAGCTTTTGGTAAGAAATCGTTCAGTTCTTTCACTAATTGATCAATTAAGACCAACGACCAACAATAAAACAAGCCTCGCACCATGGTTGATGGAGCAATTTCTATGAATACAGAAGTATACCATTCCTAAATTCTTAAACCATTTGAAACTTCTGTAGTTCTATGACATCTGTAGAAATAATTTCTCTTATAACTTCAGAAATTATCGATAGCATAAAGCACCAAAATATTCATCTACCAATCACTGTTAACATATGTGATTTTGTATGTGATGCAAGTATACAAAGAACATTCTCATATAATATCACTATTTCATGGAGAGGTGAGGTTTGAATATAGATGTTGAATTTCACTTCCAGACAATGTCACCCAAAAATCTAAGAGCTGGAACACCTCTGATCTCTACATCAACAAGCGGTGCCTGGATCAAAGTCAAGGAAGCAAGTTCGGGGTCGCTCTGTATCACATCAAGTGCACGCATCTGATCCTGGAGTTTTTTCAAATGGCAGGAACAATATTAAGTTAGAACATGGATTCAGATGCATAACACAGTCAAAACTACTAAACAATATTGGGGATAGCACTTTGATCAACCAGGTTCCAAGTTTACAATACATTAAAGCATAAGTGTGTAAGAATGACGTTAAAGGACCTTCATTCATTGAAATTACCCCATCCATCCACAAACAATTTTTGAGTCCATTTTTGGAAATGTCCACAATATATAACTACGTACTCTATATGTAAAGGTAACCCCGCTCAACCCACGTGATGGGGAACCGCCCCCTCCCCAACCTATATTCCTAATTTCCTTTCTCATACAGTCATACACACTCTCTATATCCTTTGTATTGAGAGCCCTCCACTAACTCACTATCCATCCCTCAGCTAGTTTTCACATTCATATTTTTACTTATATTCCAAAAACAACTACATTGTCATTATCTGACTATAACTCTTAAAATATGTGTCAAAACCTAACAGGATGACATTTGGTGGGAAAATAAAGGTGGTAAGAAGTTGGCTGACATCTGCAGGACTAATAAAGTTCAATCTTTACCTTCCTCTTTATTGTACAAAATTTACAATCCGATGCTGAAGGTGGCAGAAGCTGATTCACAATAAGCCTCTTGACTGGCACGTTTTCCTTCTTTAGAGAAGCACAAAGTCTGGCAGATTCATTAATAGCCATTACCTACAAGTCCTATCAGCGTTATTGTACTGATCAACCACAGTAAAATAAGATTCTACAAATTACATACTAGTTGTAATGTATTTATCTCTGACTTAATCTCTCTGTCATATAATTTGATAAAGATAGAATAAAAAACAAAGATAAAATATGTTACAAGGAAAACGCTGAAACAAGGAAACTGACAAATTAAAATTTCACCACAAGAGGGAAATGCATTTTGAAAATAAGAAAGAAAAATTGAAAAAGCACACAAAAGTATGTGAAACTTGCAGCGCTAGAATCAACAAAAATAGCCTTGAAAAGAGTAAATAACAACTTTGCAAAACACAGTTGAATGGAAAGGAGATCAGAAGTTAGACCACTTGGTCGGAGAATGTGCTAAAGGCCAGAGACAACCAAAGATTGCAGAAAGGAGCAGCAACAACTACAATTTGAAGTAACAAGTTTTGGGGCTACTGAATGAAATGTTAGATCTGAAGAGAAGTTAATAAAAGAGAGAGGGAAGAAGGAATAGGGTGGTTGAGACTTCAAATTATCACCTGGTATAACCGTATAATGGATCAATGGGAAAAAAATTTGGAAATGAATAAGTTGGCCATGGGGGAAGTTTTGAACAAGGGCAACAACGATCGAACAATATTGATAAATTCCAGTACATTTAAGTACCAAAAATCCTTTGGCATAAAGACTAAAATCTAAGGGAATGTTCACACATGGAGCATCATGCACTAAAATAATTTACTGGTCAAATAGCTATCGTAAAATGATGCAGCATATGAATGCTTTACATCAAAACTAGATCCTTCACTATAAATAACATAAACAAATATGCCTAATACCGTTGGAATAGTGACTATGACAAACTCTGTTGAGTCTGTATCCCGAAAAAGCTCTCGTACTTGGACCATTCTTTCACGTAACTTCTCCAATTTCCCTGCCTGACAACAGAAAAAATCTGGTCATAAGTATCTTATCCACAAGGGAAGAGAAAAGGCACCTACAACATATGAGGTCAAGCTTACAGCATCTGGTTGCAGTGGTTGTTCTTGTCCAAAAACAGATTTGAGAGCTGCAGTAGCAGATGTAATTTTCTGCCTTAGCTGCATGGAAGAAGAGAATTGCATTAAGTATCACTCTATCTGCGTACTAATTAGTGGTTCAACCATTCATAAACTTGATCCCTCCAAAGTGCTATCGTGAGCACTTAATATTTTGAGAACAAAAATTCTGCTGAGCCCATAACTAAAGTTTGCAGTTGCTGCCAATAATGTGAAATGAAAATTTGAAGCACAAATAAATCGATCCTGCAACCAAGGCAAGTCAATCATTTCAACATACGTTTCTTTCATAAATGATCTCAATCTTTTTTCCTTCTTCTACCTTTCTCTAACCCTATCTGCACCTAAATCCTTTATTACAACTTATTTATTTATCTCTATCAAATAGAACAGGAATGCTTGAACACATCTCATGAAACAAAAAGAAAAAAGCTTTAAAAATATTGTAAAAGGTCATCATAACACAATCTCCCTTCTTAACATGGTCCCTGGTTCATCAAGAGCAACACCCAATAAACCAATCTCTCAGCCTGAAAGGTTGGTGATCAACTGATCACCATCACCCATCCTCAAAGAACCCATCCATTGGAGCTTGTACTGAACTTCACTTGTCACCACTGTGCTGGAGATCACTACCAAACAATGGCAAGCAGGGCTGACCCTCAAATGACTATTTGTTACATTCACATGCCAGTAACTAGTATAAAGGGATGCGGTAATAAGTTGTAGCAGCGTCTCCTCCAGCTCCATTCAGAATATTTCTGAACCGAAAGTAGTAATACAGCTCAACTCTGTATTTTTTTTTAACTTGTTCATAGTTCCCACACCTATGTTTATGAAATTTCACATTTTTTCTGAAACAACTTTGAAGTTCCAGACCTTATTTCACTGAGATAATTGTCGTTGAAGTCTTAACTTATTTCTGTTAGATTATTTTGCTGAACTTAATTATTTTTACGGAGCTATACTTGACAGCTTATTTAGTAAGCTGCAGAAATGGAGCCTAAAAAGTTGATGACATTTACAATGGAAAGGGAAATAACTTCAAAACCATGGAGACAGAGCACCATACAAATAAGTGGTCAGCATGATGTTCAAAAGCAAACACACAGCTTCAAAACCAACAATGCTAGTTCAATATATACCAAGTTACACTTGCTAAAACTACAATTAGAAAGAAGATACTTAGCGAACATTGAATATCATAACACTGAAGAATCTGCTAATATTTTGACAGACCATGTTCCATAGCAATGGCAAGAATTACAAAATCAACCAACAGACACTAAAGTGGAATACAGATCGAAGGCCAGTCTGACAAAGTAATTGTATCCTAACAGATTATCAAGCACCTGATGAATAGTGAATCCTAAGTCAGCTAAACAATAGATGCAGACAAAGGACTTTGAGCAGACAATAGATGGTCTTTCCAATGAAATACCAATCAAAGATTTAGAAACACACCTTTAGTATCTTACCAATAGAGGCATCTAAGAAATCTGGCAATGATAAAAGTCGCAATGTGTGACCCTGACAAAACAATAGAAAGAAAAAAAGACAGAGGTGAACCAAATCATAATCCTCATATAAATTATAAAATCATAAGTCTTAAGTTCAATGGCTTGTCTTCAGTTGATTCTCAAATGTCAGCAGATTCGAAACACTGAGAGAAATAATGAATCTCTCAAAACATTCTTGACTAAGATAGAAGTGAGCCAAATCATATCCCTCATATAAAAATATAAACTCATGTCATAAGTTCAATGGCTGTTCTTCAGTTGATTCTCAAATGTTAGAAGATTTGGAAAACTGAAACATATTATGACTCTTCTAATAAAATTCTTGACTATGATAGAAGTGAATGAAATCATACCCCTCATACAACATTATAAACTAATGTCATAAGTTCAATTGCATGTCTTCAATTGATTCTCAAATGTGTAGATTCCAAACAGAAAGAAATTATACATCTCTTTCAATACATTCTTGACTTGGAATTTCATATGATTTATTAATGGAAGGGTATCCTATGGACACCTCTATGCCAATCTAGACTAATCTTCAGTCAGGATCTTATATTTTCACCCCTACAATCCCGTTAATCCACATTCAATTTTGGCACATTCATTTACTACCCAAATCTTATCAAAAAGTAAAAATAAAGAATAAGGTGAACATTTCAAGTAATAGGAAAATGTTTTACCGTTGGAGCAGTATCAAAAATGATTCGAGTGAACATACTATATTCTTGTGATTCTAGAAATTGCATCACCTAGAAAAACAACATAAAGTAGAATAAGATCTCAATGAAATGAAATAACACTCTTGATTGAACACAAAATCAAGACTCCAAAAGTGAGAGTAAAGGCGGTTTCTACATATACCTTGGAAATTGCAAGAGCTTCGTCTAAGCCAGGTGGCGGTGTGTCCAAAAGCTCCCCAAGTTTCAACTCTCCTAGCTTTGTTAACAAAATAAACACAGAGGTTCAAAACCAATCCAACATACAAAGTTCAACTTAAAATGTTCAATAGAAGCCTTAAACAGTCATTAAGTCAACGCATTCCACAGGGAATATAAAGGTGATGGGCAATAACTGTTGGCATCAAGTAACGTAAAACTCACCTGCTCTGCTAGCATGCCAAGTCCCATGCTGTCCATGAAATCTTTTACCCCAGTTCCTCCATTTTTATGACTCATACTACGGAAATCATCCTTTGCTTTTTCTGGGTTAATCTGTCATAATTCTAAATATTAAATTTCTAATTTTATATGACACTGTCAATTTTGGAAAGTTATCAACATATGCCTATTGATAGCATTACAATCAGCCTCAATATGATCAAAGTACCCACTTATACCTCAAGAGCGAAAAGTGGAGAGTCAAGTCCTTCAACAGGCACCAATGTTCCTCCAGTCAGATCCTAAGAATGAAAAGAATATCATAATTGAATTATAAATATTAAACTATTGGAAGATCAACCAGAGATTTGCATTAATATATGATACATCAAGGAATCAGATTAGCAAACCTGAGCAAAAGAATCACTAAGTGAATGAGCAGGATCAGTTGAGACCACCAGAGTAGGATGCCCATTATTAGCAAACTTCACAGCTAGAGATGCAGCGCAGCTTGTTTTCCCAACACCTCCCTTCCCTCCAAGCATGTAGTACTTCCTCTTGGTCCCGGAGGCCATTTCATCAAAACCCGCTGAGGTTTCAGCGGGAGTAGTAACTGACCTCACTGCCAAAGATAAAAATGAAACTTTAACTCATCTACCAATGAGAAAAGATAAAGTTCCAGTAAAGCACAAATTTCAAATTCAAATATGAGCTCTTTTTCCAGTTTAATGGTAGTGCTGGAAATGTAATAAAAAAATAAATATGTCTCCTACTCCTATATCTATATCCATTATAATGCATTCCCATTAGATGACTTTTGTATTTCTTCTAATCTCCTAATCACCTTTTACTCATATTTTTATATAGTAATAAGTCGAAACAAAAATTAATAAATAATTTATCCACAGAGAGAACTTAAAGATTGGAGCTCCCTTAAGGGTTGGGATATTCTACGCAAAATTTCACATAAGCTCATAATTCTTCCCTTTCTTTATTAATACTAAACCAGCCACTAGCCCATATGCTCACCTATCCACACCTTAGTGCTGCAAATCCTAGTTAACAACATAGCTCAAATCAGCGAACCCTCAATCTAAATCGTGTTTTATTAACAACAGGGAAATGATTAACGTTTGCTTACTTTCCTTTCCCTTTCTCAATTCCTTTCCTACCCTATCCTATGTACCGAACTAAATCACCCCCCCCCCCCCCCCCCCCCCCCCCCCCCCCCCCAAGAAAAATCCAACAACAGCAATACCAAACCCTTATGCCCAAGTGAACGGGGATGTCTCCGCAAACAATGAGTCTATCTCTTGTAATCCTTTCACACCATTCATTTCTAATAAGTGATATATGCTCTCGTAATCCGTCTTACAACTTTAACATTACAAAAGGATAAGCCCTCTTGAATTCTCAGGAAACAACCAACTAACAATAATTTATGGAACTTCCACTGAAATTTCTTTTCTTTAATTTTACTCTGCCCGAGATTCCAAACAAAAATTCAAGCCTTCTGTCAACAGTCCGACCAAATGTTTTCGTCTAGTTCGCTTTTAACCTCAATAAACTAAACTTTTAGTTTAACTAGTAAGTGGTCAAACGAAATAGAACCCAATAAACCGTCTATTACAAGAATCTCCAAAAATCAAAATATTCATCAAAATCCAACTAATATATACACGAATAAGCAATTTAACTTGAAATTTGAAAGCAGTTAAATTTCTGACCTTGGAAGAGAAATCGTTGAGGGCATTTGCGGACATGGAGATGAAGGTGGGGTAACTTAGAGGTGAAGGTGGGGTTGAGTCGTAGGAGAGGAAGAGGAATGGTGCGATTGGAGGGATGATGAGGGAACCCGGCTAGCGATATGGAGGAAGCAAATGAGCGGACGAAGGCACTCGCCATCTCTGCTGCTGCTCACGCTCAGCGCCGTGCACATTAAACCAACATACACAAACGGGGTGGTGGTGTCGTAGACTCGTACGTAGATAGTCCATCGCCTACCCAAGTTTATGGTCTTAAAGAAATTTTGTAACGGCTCAAATCCATAATCATTGACAAAAAATTAAAATTTGATATTCTAAAATTATATTGAAATATATCCAATTTACTTGAATATATTATTTTTAATAATATAATAAGAATTTATGATCGAACTTTTAAAATTTTGACACCATAAAAAAATAGAGAAAAAAAAGGGACAGAGGGATTATTCAATGGGAGTGCTTTGTGTTTACATCAGAGTTTTCGTTGGATAATTGATATGAACTAATTATTGATTAAAGCAATGTCTCAAGTAATTTTAATATATATAGTTTGCATTTACTTATATTACAGCTAACTAACACGTTTTTATCATTTGAATGGTTTTTTTGTGTGTTTTTCAGCTTCGTTCTTTACTTAGTAATTTCCTAATTTATATAGATGTGTATTAATTTCTAATTGGAGTAGGATTTGTCTCCAACTCCTAGTACCAGTAGGTTTTGTCTCCAAATCCTAATAGGAGTATGATTTCTTGTTTTCTTATAAGTTTAGGAGTCTTGTAGGTTTGTGATTCCTTGCCTATGTAAAGTCAAAAATGTCATGAATAAAAAACAAGTTTTGGGTTGTTCACATAATTGATGAGCTTGTTCTATCAAGGTTTGTTAAACCAAACATCATTGGTTGCGACTTGTGATCTCTTAATTGCGATTAGGAAGAGACCCTCTAACTTTGTGTGATTATAGTTATATCATTCACTTATCCATATTTGTTTTCCTTCCTTATTACAAATCAAAGATATTTTCTATACTTTAAAAACTTGATTTTGTAGCGTTATATGAGAAAATGATATTTGGTAGTATAAATTTTCGCAAAATGTCGTGTCACATATGGGCGTACTAATACTTTGAGTACATCTTTTTTTAAAACATGAAATGTTATAAATCAAATCAAATTAGCCTCTACGAGGGAGGATATCCCATTAGGAAAAGTCGCTCCTCTAGTGTCAAGTCTAGCCATCAAATAAGCAAAAGTATTGCCTATTTTATGGACAAGGGAAAATGATATATGCTCAAAGAGTTGCTTAGCTAAGTTAATTTCTTCAAAGAAAATGAAATATGGGCTGCATCCCAACTTGTCACTTTGAATGGTCTTCACCACATTACATGCATCCCCTTCCGTGATCATTCTTCGAAATCCAAGTCGAGCCGGAATTATAACACCAAAACTCATGGCTATTGCATCTGCTCTAGGGGCTTCCCAAGAAACAACCTCTTTGCGTGTTACACATACCAAAAGTCGTCCTGCTTTGTCTTTAATTGCCACCCCCAAATTGCAATAACCTTCCTCCAAACATGGGCTTCCACATTAGCCTTCACAAAGTCCTCACTAGGAGTAGAACAATTTGACGCTAGTTTCTTAATCTGTACACATAGTCTACCTCCCCCCCCCCCCCCAATCTTTCGTTAAAGACTCTATAATCTAATACCAATTTGCAAAATCTAGCAACAAACCTTACTAGGTCAGTGAAAAACCTCCTCAAAAGCCCTCTTGTTGCGATATGACCATGTAGCCCATGCAAGTGAGCCTATGTGAATGAGATCCTCTTGTGTAAATTTGTTTTTAATCCACCTCCATGCTTCTTTGAAGTCGGTTCTTGGTGTTATGTAAACTTGTTGCCACACCATGCGTGTAATCCATATGGCTTGATTATCGACACATAAAAATAACATGCATAATAGTTTCTAAACCTTGGCTACATCGCACACAACTGCCATCTTCCATCATTCTTCTTTTACTTAGGGCATCTTAAGCGGCTAGCGTACTAGTAAAAACCTTCCTTATGTTTTAGCTTTGGCGGAGCATTCATGTTCTATATAAATAACCATAGGCTACCTCTGCTAGTAGACCCGCCCTTCTCTCCAAGCATTCCCAAGCAATAACACGACTTAACTGAGAACACGCCATTAGTGCTACCTAGCCAATACACCCCATTATTTCTCACTTTTATTGATCTTAGGAAAAAGCTTGGCACCTTCCTCCCTAAACAACGCTGTCATTATGTCCCTTCGCCACTCTTTTGAAACTAGGTCTATAAGGTTATCAACCTTGAGATTTACATCAATGGAATTTAACCTATGTGCATATCCATAATTCATGTACGTTGGTAGCCAAGAGTGTATCCAAACCCCAAAATTACATTACCAATCCTCCAATGAATCCTTTCTAGTAGTAAAGATTTTACTCCCCATATACTTCTCCAAGTGTAGCTAGGATCATAGCACCTGCGTGCTTAAAGGATCCCAACGTTCTTGAAATAATGAGTCTTAAAGATTTGTGTTGTGAAATAATTAGATTTTTGTGGATTCTCCATAACTGTGTTAGCCAGCAATGCTTGGTTGGAAAACCTTAAGATCCCTAAACCCCATGTCAATTTTGTTCTTGGGAAGACATAATTTCCTCCCTTCCATCCAATGTATCCTTTTTGATTTGTTATCTCCCTACCAAAAGAGAGTAATCAATTAATGCAGTTAATTTATCACACCATCAGGGATTTAAATTACATTAATCAAGTAAGATGGGATATCTAGGCAACAACTTTGATGAGAATCTCCTTACTTGGCCTTGATAGAAGCTTCTCTTTCAATCCTTGGAGCTTTCTCCCTAATCTATCTTTTAGAACCCCTAAACACTTCCTTTTTAGACTTTTCGATGATGGTAGGGATACCCAAGTATTTCCCATGTTGTTCCACTTCCTTAACCCCTAAGAAACTCTTTAAGTTTTTCATCTTGACCATAGATACCGATTTATTATAGACCACCTTTGACTTGTTGAGATTACTTTCTGACTGATGCTCTTTCGTAGTTGCTAATAATGCTAGCAATAGTCAAGCGTTCTCCCATAGTTACTCTACCAAATAATATACTATCATCAGCGAAGAAAAAATGAGAAATCACGTCTGCATATGCAAGCATCATGTATTTTTCTTCTCCTTAACCACTTCCAAAATCCCTGTCTCAATCCTCTCAAAAGTTTAATCAACCCCTTTATTTCCCCATTAATTCTAAAAGTAAAGGATATTGTTGCTAAGCAATCCATTATATGCTCCATCCACTTCTCCCCAAACCCCATCTTGGACATCACCATGCAAAGGAAAGACCATTCTACTCTATTGTACGCCTTACGCATGTCAAGCTTCTAGGAAAAAGACCTACATCGCCCTTCCCCTTTCTCTTCATTGCATGGAAGACTTTAAAGCAACAAGAGCATTGTTTATGAGGATAAAAGCACTCTGATTTACCGTAATAATCTCGCCTAATATCGGATTTAACTTATTTGACGTCACCTTGGAGAGGTTGTATAACACATTATAACAGTTTATTGGTCTAAAATCCGTATATGACTTTGGATCTTTGCGTTTTGGTATAAGGGCTACACAGGTTCTATTTATTACTTTAATATTTTGGCTTCCCCTCTACCATTGGTGATTAAATTCACCACATCCTTACCCACTATATCCCAGCACTTTTGAAAGAAGAGTGCGTGAAGGCCATCTAGCCTGGGGCTTTATTAGGATGCACTTGGAATAAGGCGTGCTTAATCTCTTCTTCCTGAAAATCTGCTTCTATATTATCATTCATTTCCATAGAAACCATCCTCTTCACAAACCCTAGTGTTTCTTGGATATTCATATGAGGGTTTGTTGCAAAAAATCTCCATAAAATATTTCACGATCAAGTGCACAATACACAATATTATGATAGTTTAGATGCTATTTTGTTTTTCATGAACTATTGAAATTATTTATTCAAAAATCTACCATAGCATACATAATGTATTTTATAAAAAGTTTAAATGTTTTCATCATCACATTCTTATCAAAAAAAAACTTTAAAGAAAATCCACTTATCAATGTACTAAATGATTGGGAAGTCACTACCTTATCAGAAATACCTATCTATCTAAACTAATGTAGTTCGGACAAGTAGGGTCGAGAGCCCAAGAGACTATAAGGTAATTAGGTTACCCCTACGGTCTTTATTTCTATTAGGAAAGGACGCAAATGAGAGATTTCTAAACTAAACTAATCTAAACACGAATTATAGCTAAGATTGTGATCAATACAATTAAAAGAACCTAGTATAACAAGTTCTCTTGAATATGAATAGATAAAGGTTACACACTTGATCCCTCGAACTCAATTCATAAAAAAATTTCTAACACAAATGCACCCTAAACAAAACTAAAAATCTATCTGAGGTATTAAATATCAATAGCTTCCTCCTAAAGTAATTAAGCCTACTTTTGTGGAATTATGTAATAGAAAGACACTAAACATGACATTCAAAAAGGTCTTAATGCTCATAATATCTACTTTCGTGATCGACACTTACACCTTAACCTATTATTCTAATTCAAATTATGATCGACTTTTTCTATTGAAGTTAATCCATGTCATTAATTAACTACGTCTAGTTTTTAATGATGTTAAAACCAATCATATATTAAAGGAATTGAATCATGCATTGATATTTTGGGTTTCGGGGTTTATCTATACCAAACCCATATATGGGTTCATCGAAATTTATAATTTAGTGTAAAACTAGAAAACTAGAGAAACACTAATGTATATTGTCCCCTCTATTGTTCTAAGTTCCAATATTGTAGTTTAATTGTACCGTTTTTATGTCAATATTAGGTAAAATATGGCGTTTGGGCCTTTCATAGAGGTTGAACATCATAAGTGATGTGTTACCTTTGCTGCTGGTTTATAGCAAAAGAAGATGTAATATTTTTTGAATAGCTATTTAGAACCTTTCTTAAAGCAATGGGTCACAGGGAGTCTTCTTTTTTAATTATAGATCAAGATCCAATAATGAAGATTGTTGTGAATGTTATGTGAGCATATGTTTTGTATGTGACATATTATGAAAAAAATGCCTGATAATATTGGAAGAAATATTACCCAAGAAACAGATTTTTTGAAGACAATAAGTGATTGTGTTTGGAATTTAGAAATTTAACTAAAGGAATTTAAAGATAAATGAAACTAGATGCTATTCGAGTTTCATTTAGAAGATCATGAGTGGCTTCGTCTAATGTTCGAAATGAAAGCAAAGTAGATTCCTGCCTATTTTAGGGATTTTTATGGGTGGTATTATGAGAACTACATCAAGGTCTAAAAGTGATAATAATTTCTTTATGTCCTTTGTTAATCCTCATGTATCACTAGTAGAGTTTTGATGAGGTTTGAAAGTGTTATGGATGCATATAGACACAGTTAAGCACAAAATGATAATGACGCTCAACACAAGCATTCGGAATGTAAGGCACCAATGGAGATTGAAAGATATGGTTCTAAGGAATATACCATTAATGTTTTCTATGATTTTCAAGATGAAGGTTACAGTGCTTTATGTTATGAATGTGGTGTAGAAGAGTTAAAGAAAGAAAACGGGTTAGAGATTGCAAAAGTGAGTGAAGGTAACAAGAGAAGAACTTATGAGGTTGTTATGGATTTTAGTAATTATGAAACCAGTTTCTCTTATAAGTTGTTATGTAGGCAAGGAATTCCATGTAGACATATGATATGGATTTAGAAGGCAAAGAAGTTAGATAGAATTCCTAATCAATATGTTTTAAATAGGTGGACCACTATGGTTTTGTGAAAACCAATGTTTGATCTCGATGGTAATGAGATGAAAAGTTGTTCAAATGGTATTGATAGGAAGGTCCTATTGAATGATTTGTGGTATGAGATTCATAGTTGTGTGAGTTTGACAGAAGGGATTGATGAAGAACTAGGTGACTTTCTTAAGTGTCTACAAGAGTTCAGGTTGAGGTTGGAAGCAAAAAAAAAGTTCCAAGGCAATTGAAAGTGAGAATAACCATACTAATTCGCAAGTTCTTGAATTACTAACTGGATCCAACACTCCTCGTGAAATATTGATTAAACCTCCTAAAATATCAAAAAATAAAGGGACTGGTGTACATAGTGGGAACAAAATCTACAGTGGGGTTACTTTGAAAAGATTAAAGGGTGATAAGGAGAAAGAAATAGAGCAATGTCAAAGGAGAAAAGGTTATGTCAAGGGTGTGGAGAGCTTGGATACCATGATATCCGAAATTTTCCAAACAGAATTTTATGCTAAAACTATTGAATTGTATAAAAGCCTTTGTTTTAATGTTCGAATTTTATGATAGAAAAATAAAACAAATCTTTAGAATAATAAAATAGAAGTTTAGAATATTAGAACAAAAGTTTAAAACATTAGAACAAAAGTTTAGAACATTAGAACAAAAATTTAAAACAATAGAACAGAAGCTTAGATACTATTACAATAGTTTAAAACAATTGAATAGAAGTTTAAAACTTTAGAACAATAGTTTAAAACAATTAAACAGAAGTTTATACACATTATATTATTTCGTTAAACTATTAGTTATTCTTTAGAACAATAGAATAGAAGTTTAGAACATTAGAACTAGAGTTTAGAACATTAAAATAAAAGTTTAGAATAATAGAAAAAAAGTTTAGTACATTAGAATATTAATTTAGAACAATAGAATAGAAATTTATAAAATTAGAACAATAGTTTAGAAAAATTGAATAGAAGTTTGGAACATTAGATCATTTCATTAAACCATTAGTTATTCTAGATGCAAATATTGACAAGTATTGTTCAATAAAAATAAATTGTTAAACTGATTCTAAATTCTTAAAAACTAATGTTAATTTAATTGTTCATAGAATAAATATAATGTTAATACTATCGTAGAGTTGATATAAATTAAAAACATGTGACCTCCATGCTTCAAATGACCCCATGCTAAGTCATGATTCTTCTTGCTGCTTTAATTGACCCTTCGCTCACTCCTTTGATCTAGAAATTACTTCATTTTACACTAAAATTTCATTGTTCATTAAGATTATTTCATAATATTAAATATGTAATTTCTTAATGATGTCAGACTAAAACATGAAAGGAAAGAAATTTAATATTTAATTTCAAAATGGAAATTTGAATAAAGCAAAGCAATTAGTGTATGAAGGAAGCTAGCAACTTACATCGATAGCTTCTACTCTTTTCTACCATTGTGAATCACTCTAGCCTTGATACGTTTCCATATGCTTTAAGATGAACACTCCACAGTCATTTACGTTTGTGTTGTCCCTCCATTTCATTGTTTTCGATGATTTTTGAAAGTAGAGACCAGTTCACCATTCCTTATTTTTTTCTCCTTAAAAAATCTTGCAAAGGCTTTTGACTGTTTAAAAAAAGATAAGAGATTGAATGTTTTTGGATCCATCCAATAACCGTAGACCAATAGTTTCAAAGCTTTAGTTTATCATTATTAACATCTAGAACATCAATATTAAAATTTAAAATATTAGTATTTTATATTAGAATAACATAATCAACATTTAGATCAATATTTAGTTTCAGAATAGTTGAATAAATATCTAGAACATATGTGTTTAACTTTAGATTGGTAGTCTTAAATGTTTGGAGATTAGAACAATAAACCATATGTTTAGAACATTAGAAGTTTATTTAAGTACAATAGTTATACAAATTCAAACAATGGGATATTACTTAGTATATTTACCATTGTCTTAAGGTAGTTCTTATATTTTGATGTAAATAAAACCCCCTTCTCCAAGAATTTATTGTCAATCACCTCAATGTTCTTTGTAATAAAATTGAAACTGAATAGATAATAGTATTGGAGGCTACTATTGGAAAGAACACTTAAAAATGTATTTAGTCATTAGGTTATATATAGTTTATATATTTAGTAACATGGAAAATAAATCGTGTAATTTTAATACTACTGACTTACCAAATGCACTTTGTCAAAGGTAGTGGCTTTGGAGTGTTTTATCTCACCTTCCATTCTTGATTTGAAGGTCATGTATCTTTCTTCAAATTTAATTGAGTTAGGGAAGTACTTAACACTTTAGATTATGAACTATAATATACATAACATTAAAGTAAAGAGTTAGGGTTTATTAGAAATAGCTAGAAAAATAAAACAATTTAGGGTTCAATAAAACAATTATTTGAAATAATTTAGGGCTCAATAAAATAGTGAAACAATAGTTTAATAGAACATAAGTTTAGAACATTAGAATAATAATTTAGAATAATAGAATAGAAGTTTAAAATAATAGAATATATCTTTAGAACAATAAAACATAAGTTTAAAATATTTGAACAAAGGTTTAGAACATTAGAACAAAGGTTTAGAATATTAGAACAAAAGTTTCTGGGTGTGTTAGAAGAAAATGGGGAGGGGATAAGTATTGGGATCCAGTAAAGAGCTCAAAGGAAAGGGGAGTAAAATTAACTTTTTCCATGCCTTCCTTTGGTTGATATTTGGCCCAAACTTTACCTTTTACACCGTTAAGCTCTTGCATAAAAGCTGGCTCATAAAAAAGATGTTGGTCTTGGCTGAGATTATTCATTTCATCTCTCATTTGGACTTCTCCAAATAAGATGCTTGCTTTGTCAATTATGGAATACATCTCATTGACATTGAAAGCAAGAGTCTAAGCCAATTTTGGAAAGTTGTCTAAGAAAGCCTAGACAGTTGAAGAAAAGAGCATGCTGAGTAACTTTTAATATAAATAATTTTTAGTACAATAGAAGTAATTTCTAGTACAACTGAATATAAGTAGAACAATAAACTAAACATATAGAATTTTTTGGAACAATATATTAAAAATTTAGAATAATAAAACTAAGGATTAGAACAATTTATTAAAAATTCAGAACAATAAAACTAAGGATTAGAACAGTATCAGTCTAGAACGTTAGAATGAAACTATAGTACAATAGAATAAAGTTTTAGAACATCTGTATTTGATTTTAATTAGAACATCATGAATAAACTTTAGAACATCAATTCCTAACCATAGAACATATGTGTTAGGTTGTTCATAATCAAGATTAACCTTTATAACATAAATAGTAATTTTTGGAAAAATAAAATAAACAATTAGAATAAGACAATAAACTTACAAGTACATCTGCAGAAGCAAATGATGTTAAAGGTGATGCCCTAGATTCAAGATGAGTTTTTCCCTCTCTGATCATTCTATCTAGAACAATCCCCTTTCCAAATCCTCTTGTTAGTTCAATCTTCACTCTTGCTTGAATCTATTCCTTCTTCCAAACACCAATCAAAGGGAATTGTCTTGGTTGATTAACATTGCCTCTTTTGAGGCAATCAAAGTAAGCAATATGTTTAGCACAATAGAGTAATAGTTAGCACATTATAATAAAATATTAAAAATGTAGAATATTAGTTTAGAACATTAAATATGTCAGGTTAGAATAATAGAATATTAGTTTAAAACATTAATAATATATTTAGAATAATTAAACAGATAATTAGAACATTAATATTATAAGTTTAAAACAATAAACTAATTTCTTAGATCAATATAATAAAGATATAGAACATATGTGTTAAGCCTTAGAATAATAGAACAATAGTTTATAACAATATAACAGAAGTTTAGAACATTACAAATGATCTTTAGAACAATACAACATATATTTAGAATAATATAATAATACAATAGATCTTTAGAACAATAGAACATAAGTTTAGAAAATTAGCAAAATTTTTGAATTAGAATAGAAGTTTATAACAATAGAACAGATCTTTAGAACAATAGAACAGAAGTTTAGAACATTAGTCAAAACATCTTAAAACATTTATTTTGAGTTTTAGAACAATAGAAGTCATACTTAGAATAATAAAACACACTTTTAGAACAATAACATAAAAATTTAGAGCAATAGACTACCGTTAAAAATGGCAGTGGATCCATAAAAAATGAAGATACATTATGTTAATCGGTTATTGACTGGACCATGTGCTTGCATGTGAATGCACATCAATCAAGGGTTTTGGTATTGCTTATGTCTTTGCAGTAGTACAAAAATGTGATGATGGCTGATTGATTTGTTGTGGATTTAACACAGCAATTGATGGTAGCAACAACAAAGTTCCACAAGAACTCCTTGCACACATCCTTATGTTTTAGCTCCTCTAGTTTTTCAATGAAAACTGAATTTATAGGACTACCAGTTGTAATACAAAACATACTTCTCTAGTGTTGCAAAAATGCTTGGGCCTTTTCACCTTAATCGACGAGTTCTTGTTCATCAATATGGGTTCCTCTAATGGGAAGCTCATACACTAGATGGACATACATATCTAATATTGGTATCTCTTGTCCATGGGAGAGTACCAAAGAAGATCTATATGGGTCAAAGTTTTTAATCAATTTAGCACAAAAGCTAGATTTATGACTATATAAATCTAGTTCTAGGAAGCCCTCGAATTAAGGCTTCTTTGTGTTGGTCAGGGAGGTCATTTAAGACATTTGTTATAAACTTCTTAGGTGAAATTCTTTGGGTGAGGACATACCTTTTAGTGGGTCCTTCAGAAGTTTGGGGGATTTATTTTTTCTTTTTCAGTTGCTTGTCCAAAGCGACATCACAAGTGGCTTTCCTTTTCATTTTACCAACATTTGTTTCCTTCTCAACACCCCTATAAAAAGGGGTTTAGAATATCAGAATAATAGTTTAGAACAATAGAATAGATGTTTAAAATATTTAAACAATAGTTTAGAATAATAGAACAGAAGTTTAAAATAATAGACCACAACCATTCATTGGGTTCGTAGTTGATGGCACTGTGTCTTTATTAATCCTTTTCTTGAAGATTTTGGTTCCCTTTGTTACTAGATTATGCACATTCAAGGAAAAAATTCACAACAAAAAAAACTTACAAAAGGCTGACACTACTCTTCTTCGAGGGCTGAATTTTTTTGCTGGAGGAATCCATGGGCTAAAAGCTAGCTTCGTAATTCAAGAAGGTTGAAAGTTTTGTAATAGAGGAAGGTTAAGGAAGGTTGATAGTTTCGACGTTTTGGAAAGGTGAAAAGGTTGGAGAAAGTGAAGCAATGATTTGACAAATTGAAGAAAGTGCGCTGAAGATCTTTGGAATATGTATAGTTTCCAAAGTCACGATTATCTAAGTAGCCTTTTTTCTCGGGTTTTACTGACAGCTAGTGAGGAAACGTGTGTTACTGGCATTAGTGGGTTTTTATTTACAATTTTGCCATTATTTGATGTTAAATCTTGGCCATTAGATTTGGGCAACGAATGGTGCTAGATGGGTTCTCACATACAAAAAGGTATATATATATATATATATATATATATATTCTTTTATTCATGTATTAAATGGTTTTTGATGAATTTAGGGCTTTGTTCATTCAAGGTGTAAATGCCCTTGATATAGGATTACCTTAAGTTCATAAGATAAATGGATACTTTTTAATACTTAATGCAATTTATATACTTATATTTTACTGAAATGAGCTTATGAGCTATTTAAGTACATATATGAAACTTAAGACATTAACTTTAAAATAAGTTAGATTTTTGAACTAAAGTATTTTGAAGACATTAATATTTTATTTATAGATCTTTTTACTTACTAATGCATACCTTTAAAATCTTATCTTATGATTTTTGATCCATGGAGCTAATGAGAATGAATTATCAAGACTAGTGACAAGAAGTATTTGCTTGTGAAGACACACACTTGTTCCTCCACTTTGAGTAGATTTGAGTTAGTTTTATGTTTGTAGAACAAATGGAATGAGAGTTGAGAACAATCTTGAGATAAGTTGAGAAGGGCGTGATGTTAAGCTTTTATTTTGAAATGTTATCCTAAACTTTTATGTCGGTTTATTTAAATGATTGATTGAAGAGGAGGATATGATTATTGTGGTCGGTGTTAATTAAAAGATTAGCATGGTATTGCATTGTACTATGCATTGTGATTGGTTATGATTATATTGTCATTGTAACAAGTTTTAAATCAAGTTTTAGAAATAATCCAATTTACAAAGGAAACTTTGTCAAAAATTTTGGAAAATCTTTAAGATAGAAAGTTATATTGTTGATTGTGAATGATAGTTTGACTTGATTCTAACCAAGTGAACATGTAGTTGGGTACTCAATCGTTAGTGGAGAGCTAATTAATCTATTGGATATTTAATGAGTTTGTTGTGTGGCTAACCTTAAAATGGTTCAAGAAAGTAAAGTAAGAAAACCTATAAACTTAGTAACCAAGTGACTCATATAAAAGTGCATGCACACTAAGATACATCTTCCCTATCCTTTAAGTTTCTCACAAAACCAGATCAATGACAACAAAACCCACTATTTGGTGGTCTCATTAAATAGAAAGTTTTTATAAGATAGTTTCTTATAAAAAAAATTTGCATAGTAGTTTTTGACAAGATAGTGTTTTCACATGGAAATTTTTTTAGAAATTAACTTAAAGAAAAAAAAAGTTTTAAATTAAATCTTGGAAATTATGAAGATTCAAATATAGCATGTAAAATGAGATAGAGAGAGTATGTTTTAACCACTTTATATTATTTTTTATACTAATCTAATTAAATATTTAGATAAGTTTTTCTTAATTTTTACTCCCTCCGTCTTTTTGTACTTGCTAAATTTTTATTTTGGTAGTCAAACTTTATAAATTTTGACCATAAATTATGATTATGTTATAATAAATAATATATTAAAATGAGATATTGTTGAATGAATATTTATATAAATTTTTAAAATATCAAGTTTTCATAAGTTTTTATCTTACTAATTTAGTGAAAATACCATTTTAAGTTGAATTTTAGAGAACGTAAAAAGCCAAATATAACAACTAAAAAAGACGAAAAGAGTAATATTCTCCTAAATTTATTTGATTTCCCCCTCATTTGAATACCATTTCATATACGCAATCGTATCATAAACGTATGCAAACATGCCGAAGAATGTAGAACATTTGCGTATATAAAAAAATATGGAGTTGGGTCAAAGAAGTCCAGATCCAGGCTGTGCCCGGAGCGTAGAACAGACCCAGCAGCACCCAGCCCGAATTCAGTCCACAACGTGCAACGTGGTTCACCTTCACGGTGATCTTTTGGTGAGAAGAAAGATAATGATGGAACCCACAAAATGGTGACGCCATTGTGGCCACACTGATATAGTCTTCAAGTGATCCTGTACTGCATGTAGATCAGAGCGGCGTTTGTGGATCTACCCTCCCTCTTTCAGACAACAAATTTCTGTCCCTCCCCAAAATCCAGCCTTCTGAAACCACCTCCTCATCTCAACACACAACCCTTACCCAAACCCCAACACTTTACAGAACCCAAAATATTAAAGAAAAGTTCTCAGACGCATGAACCAAAAAGCACTGAAAATTATGATTTGACCGTTTGTTACTCCGAATATCTCACCTCATCTTTTCCAATTTTCAGCATCATCATTATCACATCATTCCCTTGTTTCACCAACAAAAGAAAATACCGTTGCATATCCCTTAGACCGCCGCCATTCCGTACTCTCACCATTTTCTTTCAAATCACAGTAACTATCTCTCTTTTAAGTTTCTGTGCTGTCAAAACTCACCAATTTTCGAGGCACCCCTCTTCATAAAACTAGTCAGATTTTGAGGGATGATTTTGCAAAAGTCGGTTGTTTGATTACACCATCTCATACGATTTATATATGTCATTACTTGATCTTTTCCTTAGGATAAGGGTTTTCTAGCTGGTTTTATTTATTTGCTCGTTTGCTCCTTCAATTTTTTGCTTCGATTTCCCGCTTTTTTGCTGCTTTTTCCTTAAATTTTTATCTGAGCAACTTCGGATTTCGAGCATCAGTTGACTAAGGTATAATCATTCCCCCTTTTTTTGGTGTAACTTTATAATTTGGTTTGTATTATCTAGATGACAAAATTTGAACAATTCTTTGCTGCGGTTGGCTTATGCTTAATGATTTGAGTAAATGGTTGACTTATTTTTATGAATTTATTGCCAATTTGATTTTTTTAATAATTTATGGCCATCCTGAACCTGGTTATTATTGTACCCGGGTGTTAATTTTACAAGCTCTCACATTCTCCCACGTGTGGTTGACGCTCGGGGTAGGATGAAAATGGTTGATTAGTTAATGTTTAGATGCTCACTAAGTTACAATTGTTCTTACGTTTTGTTCGATGTGTTCTCAAATCGGACAAGTTACTGGACTTGTTTGGTGATTATTAGTAATTGAGTCTGAAAAAAGATTTTGACTTTGATTTAAATGCAAAGTATATAATGTTATTACGTGTGTATTAAATTGTTATCAATATAGTTCGATATATTATTTTGTTAGTTGCTTAATCTGATCTCATCTGAATTGAGATTGTCTGATTAGTTTGCTTTAGTTTTTTTCGCCAGGTCTTCGTTTTGAAGTAGTTTGATCACAATTTGCAAGTTTGTAGAATGAACAGTTTTGAAGTCATTGTCGGCAAATTACGTGCTAAGCTTAACTAGGTGCAAATGGACAAAGTAATAGAAGACTTTAGCTGTGAAATAGCCAATTCTGGTGTTGTCTACTTCATATGTTCCTTCTTGGTTTTGTTATTCTAGGAGGTAATTTGTTAGTAATTTTAATGGAATACTCCTTTTCTCCGAAGGAAAAGGGAAGTAGTTTTTGGGGTTCTACGATACCTCAGTCGGATGATATTCCTATGGTAGTTGATAGTGAAGCAATGAATTCAACTGAAGATCATCACTTTAACATGTCGGAGATGATGAATATGGATGGATTTGGTGGATGGTGTAATAGCCCCTCGTCGGCTGACCAGTTGTTAGCTTCTTATGTGTATTCATCTTTTCCGTCAATGCCCTCAAATTATAACTCTTATGATCAACTCAATTTTGCTGAACAAAGCCATTCTACATTTCCTATGAATAATAATGGATGCAGCTCTCTGCATGTGTTTGGAAGTCCTATCAATTGTGTTGATAAATTGGTGTTCCCACATAAAGATGCACAGCTTAGCCCTCCAGTTGGTTCCTCGGAGGACAATGACTCTTCATCAAAACAAGATAATATGTCTGTCCCCCCACAGAATCGAGTTCCATGGCCTTTTGGACATTCACTACCTGAGAGGATGCTTCGTGCGTTATCATTATTTAAAGAGTCATCTGGTGGAGGGATTTTGGCTCAAGTGTGGGTTCCTATTAAAGTTGGAGATCACTATATATTGAGCACCTGTGAACAGCCATACTTGCTTGATCAAATGCTGCTAGGTTACCGTGAAGTATCTAGGTCATTTACTTTCTCTATTGAACAGAAACCAGGATCTTTTCCAGGGCTTCCAGGACGTGTATTTATATCCAAGTTACCAGAGTGGACTTCAAATGTTTGCTATTATAGTTCTGCTGAATACTTACGTGTCAAACATGCACTTGATCATGAAGTTCGCGGATCTGTTGCACTGCCCATTTTTGCGCCTGAGGAACGGTCGTGTGTTGCTGTGTTAGAGCTTGTCACTGTAAGAGAAAAATCCAACTTCGATTCCGAAATGGAATCTGTTTGCCGTGCTCTTGAGGTAAGTTAACCATTATACTGTGTCATGATAATTGATTCTGCCTAGAAGACCTGTTCCTTCTTTTTTTTGTTCGTTGGAGCCTTTCAAATTCAGGTGCTGTCAGATATCTTCAATGCATTTTTTTGTTGTTGTTTTTGACAGGTGGTGAACCATTTTTTACCCCACTATTAGGTTTTGATGTTATTCAGATTTTGAGACTTGAATGTAATATCAATTGCTGGCATTAGTGAAACTAATTTCAAGTTCTTCCATTGAAGCTCGTGTCTGGGCGTCGCTTATTTGGGTAGTAACTCGGTATCGTATGCCTGAACTTGATGCTTTAGTAGACCCCCTTAGTATATAATTTAGAGTCCATCTTTGTTAGATGGACTCCATTAGCCAATCAGTTCATTAGATTGGCAAGGTTCTAAACATTCTTAAAACCAGATCCATATTTTCCTTGATTTAATATCTGGATAGCTTGGGTGTCTACTGTGATTAGCAAAGCACCAAAAACCAGCTATCTATTGACTTGATCTTCCTAATTGTGATAGTAATAATAGCAATTGACATTCCCTGTCTGATCGAAATGGGTTGTGACACAATGGCCAACACTGTGATAGGCATGGGGTATTTTTTTGGCTTTAGTCAAGTAGCATACATACTTTGGCCTTTCTTATTTCTATTTGCAAGATAAATGTTGCATATCGACATGGTTTTAAGCATCTCCAATCTTCCCTAAACTGTACTATTCATTTCAGGCAGTAGATTTGAAAACAACTACGCCTTCTCGACTTCTTCCCCAGGTAACATTTTATTTTTAAGCTATCTATATTTGCTCTTGTATCTCATCTCTGACATATCTTCGGAAAATGTTAAGCCCTATCCATCTCCTTTTTTTTTTTTTTTTTGAATCCACAGCATCTCTCATTAAACCAGAGAACTGCCTTGGCGGAGATTACTGATGTGTTGCGAGCTGTATGCCATGCCCATAGATTGCCTTTGGCTCTTACATGGATCCCCTGCACTTTTGAGGAGGAAAATGGTGAAAAAAAATTAAGGATACATGTTGATGACAATAGTTTAAATTTGAACGAAAAATCTGCATTATACATTGAAGAGAATGCTTGCTATGTAAATGACAAAGAAATGCAAGGGTTTGTCCCTGCATGTGCAGAGCATCATCTTGAAGAAGGGCAAGGTGTTGCTGGAAAAGCCCTTCAATCAAATCTTCCTTTCTTCTTCCCTGATGTCAAGAATTATCATATTAATGAATATCCACTAGTCCAACATGCCCGGAAGTTTGGACTAAGTGCTGCTGTTGCAATAAGGTTAAGGAGCACTTATACTGGGAATGATGACTATATATTGGAGTTTTTTTTGCCTCTAAATATTAAAGGGAACAAAGAGCAGCAACTGTTGTTGGATAGCCTCGCGGGTACCATGCAAAGAATATGCAGGAGCTTGAGGACTGTTACTGATGCCGAACTGGGTGGTTCTCCAGACTCTAAAGTTGAACATTGTGAAGTGTCCCAGAGCTTCTTTCCAACAGATATGCCATTGATGAGTTCTCCACAATTATCTGCTGAAAGAGGGTTAGATGGGACTAACCAAATGTCTTTCAATCAATCCAGCGTGAAAAATGATTATATCAAAGAAGATGGCGATTCTGTTCAAGTACTTTTTCTTGCTATCCTCTTATAGACCATTCAGAAGTTAATGATCATCTTCGTATGCAACTTACATCAAACATATCTGTTCATCTTAAATTGAACTCTAGCTTCAAAATAAAAGAAGTTAGTCACCACATGGGCTGCTTTTGCGGCTTCTGACATTTCGATGAACTTTTTCCTGTGGGCCAGGGGTATTGTGACTAGTAAACATGTTGATTTGCTTTTTTAATCTGTTTAACAGCACAAGCTTATTAGTGTTAATTCGGTTAGAACTAGCTTTGTTATTTGTGCAGCTGCTTGTCCAGGATTCTATTTGTTTTGGTCAGATTGCTCTCTCTTTATTTAGAACATAGATTTTGCAATATGACTACAATATAACCACAATGTAAGCTCCACTTTCTATGTCATTGAAATTTCCTTGGTTGCTGCTCTCCATGAATTTCATTTTCTTGCTGTACTTTGTGAAAAATAATACCCGAGTGTCGTGTTTAAATTCAGAAAATGCAGGGTGTATTGTGTTGAAAGGTTAATGATGTCAAAGCGCAAGCAAAGGTGCTCCCATCAAGTACATGAGGCACTTTTTTTGCGAAAAGCAGTATAGATATATTGAGTACCTGTCTTACACCTCTTTTTCTATACTTCTGATTCTTCTTCCCTCTAATTAGTAAATACCCTCATGGCCCGTTCCGTAGATGGTACTAAATGGAGGCAGTAATGGTTTTATATGTAAATTTTTTAAGAAAACCTCATGCCAATATCCATAATTATGAAATCCCATACCCAACTACCTCATTTTCTTCATCATTTTTCATATCATCCCTTTATGTTTTTAAAGGTGGGTTTTGGTGGCAAGGGAAAATTATGAAAAAAGTTGCGTGTTTGTGGATGGAGTTCCATTACCTGTATAGCATACTTATAAACTTAAGATTTCCTTAACAAACCTATTCTAGGAATTATGGCCTCTTAACAAACGGTCTTCGACGTTTCCTTGCTTTATGTGTCAAGTCATTTGCTCATAGCATTCTTTCCAGTGTACCCTTCTTTGTTACACCTTGTGTAATTTACTCATATGAAACTCTTATGCTGGTCATCTTGTTACACAAAGAATAGATCTTCCAACATGTCTCAAAGGGTATTGAGACTCTTGAAAATAGAAAGTTTGATAGTAAAGATGGATTGAATTTTTTAGAATGCTTTATTTATACCATTCATAAGTAACTGCGCCTTCTATGTTTATGCTTTTTGGTGTGGGCTTCCTGTGATGAATAGATATGAAGTGTCATGAATTTGATAGAATTGTTCCATTCCTTCCTTGTGTGTTCCATGATTATATCTGAGGCCGTAAAAAATATGTGTTGCATCACTTGGGTTTCACTACTCTGATCCCAATGATTGATTCTCATACTTTGCATGGTTTTGATTTTCCTTTTTGTGACCCTCGTACCTTCCCCCCTCCCGAATTTCCTAAATTGGAAACCATTGATCTTGAGGGGAATCACCATTAGTATTCTGTAATTGTTTAGTACGTCATAGACTTATGTTTATAACTTCTCTTATTGATGGCTGTTGTATTTGTTTGCTTCTAGGTAAATGTTTTCTTTGTTGGGCACTTTGAGCAAAACAAGCTGAGACTTTCATGCTCTTTTGTCCCTTCTTTTTATTGGTTTTAAATAGAACTATAGTTATGGTTGTTAGTCATTTATAAAATTAAATTTAACAATTATTTTATCAACCATTTTATTATACTACATAAAAAATTTTCATTATATTTTTAAATGATGATGGAAATATTAAGTTCCTTATGATGTTATATGGTTGATCTAGGCTAATGGTTCAAGAAGACCAATGGAAAAGAAGCGAAGTACATCAGAGAAGACTGTAAGCCTTAGTGTTTTGCAGCAATACTTTTCTGGAAGTCTCAAGGATGCTGCCAAAAGAATTGGTGGTATGTTTTGTCTAGTAGTTCTCTGTTTCTTGTCTCAAATTATGATGTATTGTGGACTAAGATATGACATTTGGTTTCGACAATACATTTCTATGATGAAAATACACATTAAATACTTGGAGGAATTTTTTCATAATCGGTCTTCACCTGCCTTGTGAGTTGTGACACATTTTCTTTAGCTTCATGTAGTGTGTTATTAAAGGTTTGTGTTGTTCTATTTTGCCCTTCTCTTTAGTATTGTACTACTCAATTTCATACGGAGTAGTACTTTTCTTTCACTACTATTTCTTTGTCATGAAAATTTCCTTCACATTTAAAATTTTTTTCCCTCGGTCTTTTTCAAAAATGTTAAGTTTGTGGTGTCACTGGTGTGTGTTAGGTGAAGAGTTTGAAAATTATGCATTTGGACCAAGTATTTTGAAATAAGGCTTAAGTTGTGTGTTGCATTCAGTCCTACGGTGTTGGTGCTTTATTGTCTGCAAAGAGTTTACGAGAAATTCCTTGTGACAGCCTGCTGTAGCAAGATTGTTGTCTTGTTAATCTTTTGCAAGATAGCATATCTAGATTAGTAGAAGTATCTGAAGCTCAGGAAAATCCGTATAATTTGCAGTTTGCCCCACCACGTTGAAGAGGATATGCAGACAGCATGGCATCTCAAGATGGCCTTCACGGAAGATAAACAAGGTGAATCGCTCACTGAGGAAAATCCAAACTGTCCTTGATTCTGTTGAAGGAGTAGAAGGGGGATTGAAATTTGATCCTATGACAGGGGAGCTTGTGGCATCAGGATCTGTCATTCAAGATGTTGATGCTCGGAAGAGTTTATTCTTACCAGGCAGAAGTGGTATGCCTGCTAAAACATGTAAAGTAGCTAAGCAAGATGGAGTGTGCTTACCTACCTCTACCAGTCTTGATGGTGAAACTCCTGCTGTTAAACTGGAGAATGATTCTTTCATAAATGGACAACAGAAAAAATCGCGTATATACAAGGATGAAGCAATGCAGAATTTGGATTTGGATGTTGGGTCACTTCATCAGAGCGATTCCAACCGATACCTTCATTTTGTTTCTCAAACCCCTGGGTGTAGAGTAACACCAGATGTGATGGAAAGTAATGACGGAGTGTTTGAGCACAACCAGGCTACTTGTTCAGGCATGACAGACTCATCAAATGCGTCTGGTTCCATGTCTAGCTCCCCTAGTAGTAATCATAAGCGGAGGCAATGCGAGGAAAAAATGAGTTATGAAGATGGTGGATCACGAATTACGATTAAAGCGACGTATAAAGAAGATACAGTCCGATTCAAGTTTGAGCCATCTACTGGATGCCTTCACCTCTATGAAGAAGTTTCAAATCGATTTAATATTCCGATTGGAACCTTCCAGCTCAAATACCTTGACGATGAAGAAGAATGGGTGATGTTGATAAGTGACTCCGATTTACAAGAGTGTCTAGAAATAATGGAGTATCTTGGTAAAAACAGCATCAAGTTTCTCGTTCGTGATTTGACTAGTGGTATGGGCAGTTCAGGTGGTAGCAATTGCTTCCTTCCTGGAAGTTGCTAGGCAGTACTTGTTTCTCAAACCTCATGGCTTTATCAATGCATGAGAAAAAAGTTCTGGAAGCACGAACAATCTGGTGGCCGCAAATGTACTGTGGAACATACTACTCACCCCAGGTTGACCTATGAAATACAGTAGTCAAGTAGATATAGGTTTGTACAGTAGAATCAGTCGCTTATGCATTTGGTAGTGAAGCGTAGTAGGATTTATTAGTGTCTTAGTTAATATGTTTTGTATACAACTTTCTTTCAGGGTCCAATACTGATGCTCAAGTTTTGATGTTTTTGATTCATTGCAATTTTGCTGGCAGATTGAAATTTCTCTTATCATGTCAGAAGATGTTGTAACCCATCAATATGAATGGCAGGGGACACAGGAGAGATAATCTGGAAGGACCTGGCTTACATGAACAAGTCCAGGCAACTTCCTGAGCCAGATGGCTAATGGTTTGTAAAGAAATGGAATTTAGATGAAGTTGTGCGTTTTTAATTGCAAGACAGAAGAAAGTTCCTTGTTTTTTTTTTTTTTTTTTTATGAATCTTTTCTTACACGAAACTGGTGATTGTATGCATAATTACGTATAGGTGATTCTTACTAATATCTGGCACACAGACCACCACTTAGTCCGAGATAATTTGTGGCTTGCTGCTCTTGATATCAAACCCTTTATTGTTTCCCTTAGTGACCCTCAAATTATAGATGTTGTGGATTAGGGCCGGGATGGGTCATAAGAAAAATAGGCCGGGTCAATGAAGATCCAAAATGGGTCGAGTTGGGCCAAAAGAGATATATTACGGGCCGAGTCGAGCTATTCAAAGAGAGTATAGTTTTTATTTATAGAGGGTGATATTTTACATGTATCACCTCCAATCTTTGATAGTGAACCATTGGCAAGTAAATGGAAATAATTCATTACCTGATAGTATTTAAAAGTCTTGAAAACTATTGACTCATTATTGACCCGACTTGACCCATTAAAAATTTAATAAAATATGACCCTTTAAGAGACTGACTCATTAGGCTCATTATTGATTAGGCTCTTTTATAAATGGTCGATTAAGGGCTTTTAACGGGGTTCATCTCATTTAAACAGGTCTATCTGCTAGTAGTTGTAAGTGTCAAAAATGCATTAGTTATTGGTGTAAGCGACAACGGTGGAGGCGCTTGAGTTGGAGGCATTTCGGATATTGTTGCCTTGTTGGGGGATTTGTTGCTGGTGGATGAATAGTAGATTCTATAGAGTGCTAGAGGGAGGATCAACGGATGTGTAACATGTGTTAAATAAGGTTGTGTTTAGGGTTGTCAAATCAGGTCAACGAGTCGGTTCTGGGTTGACCCATCGCAGGTCGGTTCTTATCGGGTCAATTTTGCCTATCGAATCGATTCCGGTTCGGGTCAGGTCATTATCTGGTCGAGTTAAATCGGTTATTTGCTTGGTCGGGTTCGGTTCGGGTTTGGGTCGGGTTGTATTTGGTTCGGGTCAATGTCGGTTCGGGTTGTATTCAGTTTGAGTCAAGGTCGGTTCTAGTACAATTGGGTCGGTTCCTAAATGGGTTATATCGGGTTATTTTGGGTTCGGGTCAAGGTCGGTTCTGGTAAAATCAGATCGATTCCTGAACGAGTTATTTCGGGTCAAGGTCGGTTTTGATAAAATCGGACAATGATGATGGTTAATTCATAAATTGGACAATGATGATGTCAATAAGTCATTTAAAAACAAAATATTTATGAGGTAATGATTATTAAATGTGTATTATCCTCTCAAACTAGTTTATAACATACGATGTTAAGTTTATATACATACATAAGAACTTGTAATATATTTAGTTTGATATCGATAATGTCAAGTTTGGGTTCAAAGTTATTAGATATTAGGTAAAAAATAGGTCTGTCAAGATTAGGACATATTCATGTATATTCAGATTATTAACACATCTAGTGAATTCGGGTAACGAATTATTATAAATCGGGTTATATCGGTTATGTGTCGGTTTCAATTGGTTTCGGGTTCTTTTAGGGTCGGGTTCGTAACGGGTCGGGTCCCTAACGGGTCGGACACAGCTTGGGTTCAGGTCTTTGAATATCGGGTCAAATCGGTTTTGGGTTTACTTCAGGTCGGGTTAGGGCGGTTTTTGGGTCTCACTTTTCGGGTCATAATCAGGTCGGGTCTGGGTAACTTATCGGGTCGGTTTTGATTTTGACCGCTCCAGTTGTGTTGGGCTGATGGGTTTCAGAATTCTTGACCGTGTAACCAAAACAAAAAAAATTTACCCTACGTTTTCCTAGTTCAAATAAACAAAAATAGGAATAAATAATACGTGCTTTCACTGAGGATAGAGGTTTTTCTGGGCTTATTTATCGCCCTATAACTGATCACCCTACCGGCCTACCCCTCGCAATTATTAAAATATCCCCACCACCTTACATTTTTATCTTCTCTTCTACTTCACCTCGTCATTTTGTCAACGGAAACCCCCACAGCTGCCATTGCAGCCACCTTAATGTTGCCAGAAACCCACATCCTCTTCACACAGTGAGTCATCAAATTGGGAATGAGCCAACAAACGAGGAAGATCAACGGCGGCGCACCACCTTGTAAGTTTTCTTTTTATTTTTTTTTCAGGGAAAAGTCATTCATTTTTGTAGGCAATCCCTGGCTTGAGGTAGCCGGTTGACAACGAAGGAACTATATCTTATGCAACTATGCAAGTGATGTATATGTGAATTTTTCATACTAGATAAACAACATTTTTTAAAGGATAGTGTGTGTGAATGATGATTATGATCTCCTGTTTTTAAAGGAGGTTAAAAATTAAAATCACTTTTTCATCTCCTTCAAAAGTTGGCTTATATAGAGAGAATGTAAAACAGTGCGAAATTCAAATAAAAAAATGTAATGAAAATTTCGGTTAAATTGAAGAAATAAAGTATAAGTTGTAAAAGTTGCCTATAATAAAAAAAACTCAACAATAATCATATTATAAAATTTTAAAGGTGCACTACATTTGAGAACACTAGTATGACACCCACAAAAATTTGTTTTATTTTCACGACATTTTGACTAAAAACATAAAAACACACAAATAATACTCGTCGTATCCTTAAAATCACATCGATAAGGTTTTCATGTCTATTAATAGTTTAAATTGGACAAAATATGTTATTTTTTATTTGTAAATATAGGAGAATAGAAGTAGAATAATTGATCCGGTAAAAATAATCTACTTATCATGAGATGAGAATGAGTAAGAGGAAGAGATTAGTTAGTACATGAGATGGGTGGATTAATCTTACATTTCAAATAACATAAATATTTTTTGGTTAATTCTCGTTGGTAACCCTCTACTTTTTGAAATTATATTAGGTGAACCACAAATATAACTTTATCAATCATAGCATTTTTTTAAAAAGTTATTGTGCATGACCTTAATAGCAAGTTTTAATAAGATTGAATTTTTTTAAGTGACATTTAACCATAATTAGGCACAGATAGGTAATCCTATTGAATTTACATTCAATTCTCTCTCACATGCACTATCATCCACCTTATTGAATACCTAGTCACTCAAACTTTCAAATAGTCTTCTCAAACATTAATTTTCTTTTTGATGAAGCGAATAACTGCAACAATTGAAGGGAAGACAAAGTAGAGGTATGACATTTTAATTTTGGTAAATTATATTTGTTTTTATGAAATTATTGCATAATTCACATCATGTTTTAACTTATGTAAATGTATTTAATAAGGTGGATGATGATATGAGAGGGAATTGAATGAAAATTTAGTAGGAATACCTAATCATGATTAAAAGCTACTTAAAAAATCTTTAATCTTAATAAAACATGTTATTAAGGCCATGTATAATAACTTTAAAAAAGAAAGGGCTACTAATGATAAGGTTTTTTTAGTTAACCAAATATAATTTTAAAAAGTAGAGGGTTACTAATAAAAATAACCCAATAATTTTTTGAATGAGGTGTCTTATATAGAAAAATATGAGGATTATTTGAGGATGAGGAGTTTTTTCATTATACAACGCCTAAACTATGCAGGCGAGTGCACAGTGAAGATTGTGCACCTGGATCAAAATGACTTGCCATAAAACATAAAACGCATGCAAATTTAATATGGGAAAACGTAATGAACATGATAGTCAAGAGTAATGAACATGGGCAATTTAAAGTTTTTCTATAACACCCCCAAATTACTAACATAATAATAATAATAATAATAATAATAATAATAATATTAATTTTAGTAACATAGGGGTATTACCATCATGTGTCACCATGCTTTAATTGTGCCTACTAATTACTATATTGTAACTGAAGACAAACTTAATTTATTTATAAAAATAAAAATTTGATTATCCAAAGATGCAAAAGTTGAATAAGAAAAATTATAAAAAAAATCCTATCTAATATGTGCCACATGATGTAATGCTCTCATACATATTTATTCTTGTAAATCTATTCACCATAACTAATAAATAAGGTGAACCAAAAACAAATAGGAAAATACGTGTCAGTGTAAAAACACGTACTGTGTACATAAACATTCTAAAATAAATACTTTGACTTTTAAATTCCTTTACTTTGAACTTGTCTTTATATAATTAATAAACTGTAAACCTTCCTTTATAATAATTCAATATAAATAGAATTATTAAAACACTTAATAAAATAATTTCCTTTTTCTTATATCCCCTCCTCGATCCTAAACGTGCACACCTTAAAATTAGTTATCCCATCATAGATCTATCATTGGAGTTTCTATTTTATTCACCACTAAGTGGACTTTGAAGCAAGAACCCTTCTTAATTGTAAAATCATGTGGTAATATATAATAATAATAATAATAACTCTCATTTTATAACTCCTTTAATAAATTATTTACATATAAAAATCTTGCTTTAATTATTAAGCCTTATTGAAAATTATTAAATCTCAAATGTCATTCGATCCTTTTAAAACATAATACATATTATATAAATAAGGTGAATTTCTTTCAAAAATAAATAAGGTAAATTTATATCATTTCTTTTTTTATAATCGAAATTTTAAATAAATAAATATATATATATATATATATTCTAAAAAGTGACGCAAGCTAAAATTCAAATTACAATTTATTTAGAAAATTATGTATTAATTATGACAACTGGCCATGACTAGATAGGGTTGAATTTTTTATTTTTGTAAATATATCTGATTTTTAGCATAATTAGTTTTAAATTAAAATAATCTTTGCAAATATCTTAAACTGATTTTTTTTGCTAAGAACAATATCTTAAAATCTTCTAGAATATTCTAGAATTAAAGTGGATAATTAAAATATTTTTCGGGATATTTGGAAATTTAATGGAATAATTAAGAAATTAAATATTTATTAAATGATTTTCTTAATTAATTTGTAAAATAAATATGTAACATAATTATGATTGGCGCCAAAAAATTTTAAATTTATTTAATTTTACTAAAAAATTCTTAAATAATTTTATTCAAAATGCTAAAATATAATATACATATAATTTTAAATACAACTTAGAATATAAAAATTATAATATAATGTCTTAAATACAGAATATTACAGCCTTTTCACCCTTAAATAAATTTTTTTCCTCAAAACTTCGTTTAATGAAACTTTTGAATACAATGAATGTGACATGCAACTAATTCATGTAACTTATATAATTGACTCCTGTTTGTCCTAAAAATGGCAAAGCGCGAAACTCTATCGTATCATACCTGCATTTAAAGGAAGTCACATCCCATGAATTGACTACTAATCTTAGAAAACAAATTCGAATATTTCTTCCTCATTTCATCCTCTTCCTCCCAAGTTGCCTCTTCGATCTCATGATTAGACCATAATACTTTCACTATTTTTATATGTCTGTTTTTTGTGCTTCCTACCTTACTATCTAATATTTGAACTGGTCTTTCTTTATAAATTAAATTTTCGTCCATTTCTATTGTACAAGATGTAACACATGACACGCATCTGTTACATATTTTCTCAATTATGATATGTAAAATACGTGTGCAATTTCTCTAGTTCATTAGGCAGGTCCAACTCATAAGTCACTTTGCCCACTCTTTTCAACACCTCATAGGATCGAATATAATTCGGACTTATTTTTCCCTTTTTTCCAAACTTCATCACTCCTTTCGTTAGAGAAAATTTTAATAAAACTTTTCTCCAACTTCATATTCCTCATCTCGCTCTTAGAGCCTGCGTAGCTTTTCTGACAGTCCTGTGAAGCTTTGATATATTCCTGGATCATCTTTACCTTTTTAATAATCTCTTGGATCATTTTTGGCCAATTATTATTATTATTTCACTTATATCATTCCAACATACCAGAGTTCTACACTTTATTCCATAAAGTGCCTCAAAAGGTGTCATTTCAATACTAGCATGATAACTATTATTGTAGGAAAACTTAATCAAGTCTAAGTAATGCACCCACGATCCTTGATACCCCATCACACATGCCTTTAACATATCTTCCAAGGTTTGAATGGTTCTTTTAGCTTGAGCATTAGCAGTGGGTGGAATGTTGTTCTCATAAATAACCTCGTTCCCATTGCCTTATGTAAACTCTTCCAAAAATTGGGCAAGAACCTCGAATCTTTGTCTAACACAATATCTGTCAGTACCACATGATACTTCACCATGAATTTCACATAAGCTTTCCCTAATTGGCTCATCGTCCAATTACTCTTCATGGGTATGAAAATGATAGCCTTAGTGAGTTTATCCACAACCACTCAAATAGTATTATTATCGGCCCTTGTTCTAGGCACAACTCCTACAAAATCAATCAAGATCTAATATCATTTCCAACTAGGAACTTTTAATGATTGAACCTTACCTTGCGGATACTTATGCTCAATCTTTACCTTCTGAGAAGTACGACACCTAGCCACAAATTCGGCTACTTTCTTTTTCATATTTGGCCACCAAAAAGTCTTCTTCATGTCTTTATACAACCTATCTCCTCCAAGATGCATAGAGTAAGGTAAATTGTGAGCTTCTTCCATCAATCTATTATTTGCATCTCCTCTATTGTATGGAACACACCATCTTCTTTTAAACCTAATACTACCATCATCAACGATTGCAAAGTCTAGGGTTTGTCCTTCCTGGATTTTCTCTTTGATGTTTTCCAACTTTTCATCCTCCTGTTGGCTTTTCTGAATCTCGTCATAAATGGATGGATGAATTTCCATGGCATTAATATATTCTTTTACTCCTCCTTGTACCACTACATCTAATTTTATTTTCTGAAATTTTATACATAATTGATCAGGCAAAATCATTGCATTTACCGAATGGTTTGACTTCCTACTTAATGCATCTGCCACAACATTGGCTTTCCCTTCGTGATATTGAATCTCCAAATCATAATATTTTATAAGTTCCAACCATCTCCTTTTCCTCGTATTTAACTCCTTCTGGTTGAAAATATACTTCAAACTCTTATGATTCGTATAGATCATACAAGTTCCTCCATAAAGGTAATGTCTCCAAATCTTTAAGGCAAAAAGTATCGCCGCTAGCTCCAAATCATGAATCGGGTAGTTAACCTTATATGGTTTTAATTTCCTAGATAAAGAGGCTATAACCCTCTGATTATGTATCAATCCACAAATAAACCTAAACTTGGATGTGTCACTATAGGCCTCATACTACTCACTCCCATCTAGTGAGGCTAAGACTGGTGCCAATGTTAACATGTCTTATAAGGTTTGAAATGTCTCTTCACACTCTAAAGTTCACATAAACCTACACTCTTTTTCCATAAGGCTAGTTAAGTGTCCAGATATCTTTGAAAAGTTCTTCACAAATCATCGATAATAGCTTGCTAATCCAAGAAACTTCGAATATCTGATACACTTTTGGTGTTGGCCATTTACTTACTACTTGAATCTTTGTTGGATCCATGGATATGCATTCCTTAGATAGATAAAGTACTAGATACTACTTTAGAAGTAAATCCAACCTCACAGTTGTACATAACAAATACTCGATCTTTAGAGAATTGAAATTTGCACCTAACGCAGGTTTAGGATTCCCGATTGCATATCCATGGATTCTCACCTTTTCTTCATTTGTGAATACCTTACCAAGAGAATCCAGATGATTAAATTTAAAGGGGATAATATTTTTTTATGCATTTTATTCTTTGACGTTTGCATATAATGTTTTGTCTTCCATCAAGGGGGAGATTGAAGACTCCACCTTGATTACTAATGTTTTTATGTTTAATGATGGAAGTCAAAATACAAAGTCAAATAGAGTTGAAAACTTGATGAAAACCAAAATGCATAGAGTTGAAAATGTGTTGGAAATAATGGAAGCTATAATGCAAAGCTTTATGCATTCTGTCAAAGGATGAGAATAACTCTTGAGCCACGTCTTCAAAAGCTTGAGCCACGTCTTCAAAAGCTTGAGCCACGTCTCAAAACAGTCAGCAAAGTTTAAACACTTTGTCAAAGGATAAAAATATTCTAATTGCCTATCTTGTGTTTTATCATTTCCCTATTTCACTTATTTTATGCTCTAACCTAACTTATTTATACATGATTTTACTGTCAAAGATATATCTTATTTTCAGCAAATAAGTGATGCTCATATATGTAGAAGATTGTTTAAGTTAATTTTGGTAAATACCAAAATTCAAGCATTGTGGTTATGGAAGACGAAATCTGTTTTGAAGCTTCAAGGTGCAGCAAATAAAGTGGAAATATTCTTGCTGTAATATATTCAATGATATCAATCTTCTACAGCCAAAATGAATTATTCTCTACAGCCATATTGGAGGAAATATTGCTGAAAGTATTGAAGGCAAATCGGATTTTCAGCAGCCTATTTTGAGCCTCCTTTCAACGGCCTGAAATCAAGTTTAGTATATATTCAAAGCTTTGAAGCTGAAGAAAGTAAGAGAGACAACGTGAGACACAACGAAACAAAAAGAAAAGAGCAGAAGCTTTAATCGTGAATTTCAGTCACAAGCACATCAACAAAGCTTCATTATTTTCTCTCTAGTTCCATAAACTTTTCTTGTATTTAGATTGAGAGAAAATCAAAGTATAATCTCTTGAGCGTTTAAAAGAATTTCTTTTTAGAGAGTGTTATACTAAGAGTATACCCATAATACTCAAACGTATAGAAAAAGAGAGAGCTTTTTATTACTAGGATCTGAGATGCTAAAGTGTAGCTGGGGTGTTATGGAGTAGAAGATGGTGATTAAGATCTTCTAGGGTGCTTTAGGTCTCTAAGGGAAGTAATAAAAGAGCGAGTTAAATCCTAAGGGTTGGACAACCCTAGGCGGAGACGTAGGCAAATTAGTTGCTGAACTTCGTATCAAATCTCCGTGTTTTGTCTCATCTCATTTCTGCCTTCATTGCTTACGTTTTATGTTTGCTTCGCTCATCAATCAAAGCAGCGAACAGTCAAAGCCTAAGTAAAAGCCTTTGAAACCAATTTCAAGGCTTTGACGTCCAGTTTCAAAGATAAGCCTTAACGCTTATATTCCGCCTTTGAAAGTCAGTTCAAGACCTTGAGATCCTGAACGCAAAAATCGGTTATACTCTATTCCCCCCTCTCTAGAGTATAATTAATCATATTCCATCTCCCTATTGATTCTTCACTAAGGTTTGTAAATTTCATGCACTTTTATTTCTTAAGGTAAGGTGGATAGAACTTATTTCTAAGAGATTATTTGAAGTCTGACCATCTAAAATCAAGAGTTATTTCAATTTTCTCTTAGATTGAGACCACCTCAAGTCATCTTCTTCCTTTAGGTAAAGGTTGGCATTGTTTACTTTCATATTCTTGAGACAATTTATAGAATCAAACATCTTATCAAACTCCCTAATTTAGTTTTCTAGGCTTGCCGAGTCTTCTTTTCTATTAGAGCTTGGAGGTTTACTACTAGAAACTCTTTTGAAGATCTCCCCAAAAGTATCATTTTCTAGCTGCCTATTCAATTGATTAGTCATTACTTGAGCTAGAGATTAAGTTAAAGTGGTTATGTACTTGACTGTCCTCCACTCCTCCAATGGCCACTTTGCGTGGTTCGAGTGTTTCGGTTAAGCATTCGACTTGACATATTGTCTGGACGATCAAATAATCATGTTGAATTTATATTCAAACACTTGAAATATATAACTCCTAAGACATTCACTTATTCATATAACTAGGAAGTTCACATTTTATTCAATATAAACAAATGATTGGTCTTATGAAAGAAATAACTTAAAATTGCCTCCCCAGGGCTTATTTACTAATCCTATCATAGGTCCTTGTTTAATTGTTTGAACCATAGTCCTCAGCATGTTTGAATGATGATGATGGATTAGGTCGGACGCTACAAGGATCAAATTCTTCCTCATCTTCCTTAGATAATAATGGTTCCCTCCTTGCTCTCTTAGTGATATTTTTTTCTTCTCATTCCACTTCAATGTATGTTAGATCATGAAATAATTGGTTTGGTGTAACTAAACAATCTCCTTGGAAGTTGTGATCTCTAAAGCTCCTAGTTCTGTCTAGTTTGAGTACATTTATATACTTGTGTTATAAAGGCCTGTACTTTTTCTGTTTTTGGAAGGTGGATGAGGATTAATAGCAATACACAGGCTTTTCTCACTAGTTTCTTATCTTCATACTTTACACATAAATCAATATAAGTTTGTACTATGTAAGAAAATTCTTTTAACTCTTTTCCCATGTAACAAACTTATCGACTAAAATACTTGGCTTTTAATTAACTAAAGATACGCATCTGAAAAAATTGAATACATTTAAGCACATAAGTCTTACTTGATTTGATTCACATGAAACATACTTTCTCCTGTCCTTGAGAAATTTTATGACATTAACTTGCAAATATTAATCTAGATTGGTCATTTAATTCGATCTTCCTTGATTGTACTTAAGTATGCTTGAAATTATTTTATTTTGAACTATTTTGTTTTCAAAACTTTTAATAGTGTACTTCAATCCTATGTAGATAAATCAAACCAATGTTTTTCCAAGTAAGTTATGTGTGACGTTAACGTGAGTCTTTCCTAGGTAGAAACCATTACTTAACTAGCCACTCTCCCAGGTCGATCGAACCTTCCTTAGATAGA
This sequence comes from Dysphania ambrosioides, assembly GCA_026401315.1. Classification (NCBI taxonomy): domain Eukaryota; kingdom Viridiplantae; phylum Streptophyta; class Magnoliopsida; order Caryophyllales; family Amaranthaceae; genus Dysphania; species Dysphania ambrosioides. Next base: position 15,594,285 of record CM048658.1, read on the forward strand.
GAGTGTTACACTTGATCATCAACATTTCCATCTTTCGGAAACTAAAATAATTTTTATGAAAATACTTTATTTTATGCATGAGAATGCGAAACTCTATCCTACATGTCCATTGTTATGTCTACCCATAAGTTTATTATTCCATGTTCAATTTATTATAACCTGAAAAACTGATACCACTTTATAATACCCCCAAATTACTAAGATAATAAAAATAATAATAATTTTAGTAACTTAGGGGTATTACCGCCATATGTCACCATGTTTCGGTTGTGCTAACTAATTACAATGTTGCAGCCGAAGAAAAACTTTATTTATTTATAAAAAAAAATTGATTATCCAAAGTATGAAAACTCCTAACTAGTATTTTCCCCTTAATGTAATGCTCACATGCACATTTATTCTTGGAAACCTACTCACCATAAATAATAAGTAGAGCGAACAAAAACAAATAGGAAAATTAGTGTCAGTGTAAAAACATGTATTGTGTACATATACATGCTAAAAGAAATATCGTGATTGTTAATTTTTTTTTATTTTGAACTTGTCTTCTTATAATTAATAAATTTTAAACCTTCCTTTAAAATAGTCAAATACAAATAAATTTATTAAAATACTTAATAAAACAATTTCTAGGTTGTTGGTGGTGTAAGGTGGGTGGAGAGATGGAGAGAGAGGCTAGAGAGAGAGGAAAAATTTGGGAGAAGTAAAAAGTGTTTAATGTTTTTGTGTGAAGAATTAGGTGAGGTCTAAAATTTTATTTATAAAAAAAATTAGGGTTAATTTATGGTTAGAAAAATAAATGATAAGTTTGAATTTAAATTGATATTTATCATCTAAATTTTAGAAAAATCTATTATTTTTGAAATAATATAATTATTAAATAGTTTAACCAATTAAAATAATTTAATTTAAAATAAAACAATTAAAATTATTTAACAAAGATAAATTTAACAAATGATTTTTTTGAAATAGTAATCATGACAGCCAGCCATGATGAGTTTGGAAATACTAAATTTTTTTTTAAATTAAGATAAAATAAATATAAACTATTTTTTAAAATTTACTAATCATGACAAATGGCCATGATTTGATAAGGTTGAATTTTTTTAAATATATCTAATTTTTAACATAATCGGTTTTAAATTAAAACAATCTTATAAATATCTTAAACTAATTTTTTTTGCTAAAAATAATATCTTAAAAGCTTTTAAAATATTCTAAAATAAAAGTGGATACTCAGGATATTTTTTGAGATATTTTGGAAGGCTTTTTGGAAATTTAATGAAATAATTAAGGAATTAAATATTTATTAAATGATTTTCTCAATAAATTTGTAAAATAAATATTTCAATGGCGGTCCATAATTATGATTGGCGCCAAAATAATTATTAAATTATTTAATTGTACTAAATATTCTTAAAATAATTCTATTTAAAATTCTAAAATATAATGTACATATAATTTTAAATACAATTTAGTATATAAATATTTTAATATAATAATTAAAATACGGGGTATTACATTTTCCTAGAAAACATAAATCATTAATTACGGGAATCAAACCATCACTTCTTTAATATTAATTGTCAAAATATCTTTTTCAGTTTTCCCACACACTCATTATTAACATAATACTTGATGTTGTGACTCTTTAGTTTTCATTTTCTACATTTTAGTACACATGCTTAAACTGAAACTGCTATCATATGATATTTATTGTACATGTACATTTGATTTGATAATAATGAACCATAGAAATACGATTAATGTACAATAGTGTTGACTATTATGTACATTAAACATTTTGGTGCTTATACTCAGTGAAATTGCTGGCATATGACATTTAGAATAAAAATTTTACATGTACATTTGAGTTTATTGTAATGAACATCAAAGATGTGAATAATGCACATTATAGTTGAGTATTTTTTTTTACTTTAAACATCTTGCTACACATGCTATAAGAGAAATTGCTAGCAAATAAAATGAAGATCAAATATTCTACATGTACATTTAATTCGTAGGTAATGATCATTAGCAATGTGAGTAATATATATTAAAGGTGTACATTAAACGTCTAGTTAGAAAATGTGAAACTGCTGCATATGGAATTTTACATATATATTTGATTTGATTATAATAAACATTAGAAATGTGAATAATGTTCATTAAACATGTTGGTGCACATGCTTAGTGAAAAATTGCTTGCAAATGAAATGTACATTAGAAAGACTTCTAGTGAGAAACTTACATTTGATTAAATGTAATGTACATTAGAAATGTAAATAAAGTACATTTAAGTTGAATATGTTGTACATTAAACATCTTGTTGCATATAGTGAAAAAACTGTCGCACATGAATTTGTACATGTACATTTGAAAGGTAAACAATGTACATTAGAAATGTAAATAGTATTCATTTAAATTGAGAATGTTGTTCGTTAAACATCTTGGTGCACATAGTGAAAAAATCGGTGCACATGAATTTGTATATTTAAATTTGAAAGGTGAACAATGTATATTAGAAATGTAAATAATATACATTTAAGTTGCGTATGTTCTTCATTAAATATCTTGGTGAACATAGTGAAAAAACTTCTACACATGCATTTGTACATGTACATTTGAAATGTGAACAATGTACATTAGAAATGAAATAATGTACATTTAAGTTGAGTGTGTTGTACATCTAACAACTTGGTTCATTTATAAGAATGATATGTACATTTAAATTTTGAGTTTTCATATTGTAATCATAATGACATGGATGTACATCGTATGACTTTGTAATGAACAAGTTCCTTATAAGTGACGTATATTTACATATCAAGTAATGTATATGATTTTCATCTACATTGGTGTGTGTATTGAATACATTGAGATAAAAAATTCGTCAGATTTTAAGAATCACAATGCTTTATCATGACAAATTACAAAGCATTAATGATGTTTTTTTTGTTGTGAAACAATGAATTGCATTTGCTTTCCATATTCATTGTATTTGCTCTTCATGTTCATTACATTTTTCCTTAACTAATATTGTCTACGTTTGGTATTAAATTTCCTTGCGTTTTGAACTGGGTGCACATTGAGTATTGTACACCCACCTGCAGGATCCTATTTGCGTCCATTATATTTAAGATCTTGACTTTGATCATAATTTTATTTATTAAGAAAGATTCCCCTAATTGAAACTTAACCTAATCCGAAATCAAAAATTGATCAGTATATAGTTGAATTTGAATTATAGGATTACATTAAAAAAATTGTCGAAAGAAATCGAGGGGAAAAATATTTTGTAAAAAAAATTAATAAAATAGAAAGAATTGAGAAAAGAATAACGAGGGAGATAAGGACAAGTCGGATAACGCGTTGAGAATAAAGAATCTTGCAAGACTGATAGCAAGGTAAGCAACGAACTTTTCAATCATACATCACACACTCGATACCCCACCAATCACTGATAACCGTTTAATATATAGGATTCCAATAGAACTATAAAATTTTCCTTGCTATTAAAAAAATCATCAACTCTTATCATTTCACCCTAATACTTTTTTGGCTAGTGGTTTCTGCTAAGATGATCTTCATTTTTTACACCTTTAAATTTCTGAACCATTGAAGCAAGGCAAGGAAGGGTAGGAGATATGGCAGATATAGATTGCGGGGATTGCGACTGCGGTGATTGCGATTGCTGTTGCGGGGATTGCGACTGCGGTGATTGTGATTGCGGTTGCGGGGATTGTGACTGTTCGGTACGAGCTAACTTGTTGATTGTTCCGTCTTTGATTTTTATTGAATTTCTTGTTTCGTATTCCATAAGTATTGGTTTCAATGTTTTCCCATTCTTTTTCTTGAATTGTTTTACTTTGTTTAGTCCTCTAATAATCTGTTGACAATTGTAAGTAGTTGGACTCATGAAACGGACGTGGTTGGGGGGAATGATTCTGAATAAATTTCAACGGAATCTTACTTTTTTGATTAAGATCCTAGGCAAAAATTTCTAGCAATAGGATCACATAATTCATCATTTTCTGTAGATAAACCGTAATTTCGTATTACCTTTATTTTAAAGTAATTGCGTTATTTTGACTTCTTTGCATTTCATCTAACACTTTGACCACATTTATAATGTATATAATATTGTGAAGTAAAATATTAGCGAATTATTCTCATTGTGGAATTTTGAAATATATATCAAATTTCTTTTGCATATTATTTTTTCCAATGTATACCGGAAAGATTAATGGTCAAATTAGTATATTGACAAACAAAAGTTAAATTGGTGCAATTATTTTGAAATGGGGATAGTTGTAATTAAATAAATAATATTAATAAGCCATTTTAATGATAAGTTAGAGATAAATTAAGCTACCAATTATTGAAAACATAGGAATGAGATAATTGAGTGGGTTTACTTTAACTTATTGGCAACCATCATAAAAAGTTATTTATGTCAAGAGACGAAAACTAGTTACTTGATTGTCAAGTAATAGTTAGGATGTGGCTGAATAAGAATGTTGCAGTTGGACCAACTAATAGAGTTAACTTTTGAACTTACGTTGTACACAACCTGTGAAAAAAAAAACATTAAATAGCTTAAGGGGTGTGTCTAAGAAAATCCACTCTAATGCCTAAATTAGTAAATGAGTTTAGGATCTTGTTGTGTTTGGATTGATATCAATGAATGCAAGAGAATCTGGTTAGAATGTTTTTAGGGTTTTGCAAAATTTGGTTTTTGACCTTAAGCCCCCCACCATGTATTTATATGGCTAATAAGTGCGAGAGTTGCGGGCTTGCATGTGCCACTATGACAGACTTTGTCCATCATTTGGAGTGGGCTTGGTCCAATTAGTTATGATGTCCATCAAGGTAAGAATGTACAGAGCCATTAGCAAATTGGACAACTATTACCCTCGCCAGACTAGCCTATACAAAAGCTATTCAAGAAGTCACTTTGATCTCGATCAATTTGGGTTGATTGTAACATATGAGTTTTTGCCTTGGACTATAAAGGAGAGAATCTTTTATCTGATGGGCATGTTAGCTACGCACACTTTAACTTCAAATAATAATATATTATCTCCTATTTGCAATATTTTACAATTTATCAGGTTGGTGGCTTTTTTTCCTACAAATTTTTTCTTGTGGTTGTGACAAAATCAATTGATTTTCCAGCATGATCAATCGCATTGTTTAATTCTAATAAAGAATTCTACTGCAAACCATGTTAGCTTTGTAAGTTAGAGATAAGAGAGGTTACAGTTTATACACCCCCATCTAGCCTGTGATATGGTTTTATTGGGTTAGGTTGGTTGTGGTCTAGTGTTGGTGGTTCTGGAGATACTTGGTTGAAATCTTCTTATATGGATGGTATGGGATGAGAAATTGATGCCACTTCTTCCGAGGGAAGGATAGGCAGTAAAAGTTCATCTCAGCGCTATGCTTCTTCCGCTTTGCATGTAGAAGATCTGGCTTGCCTTGGGGCACTTGCTTGGTGTGTTTCGTAGGGGTTTAGTTTGATTAGAGTTTTGTTCAATTCAGCTACGTCGGGTCTCTCTCCGTCATTGTTATTCCGAGGTAAATTTGCATATTGCGAACACAATAGATGTCGAATAAGAGAGGTTGTTGGTCATCAACTTCAGGTTTGATTTATTTTTCGGGTGGCTAGAGAGCTAGTTTGTGGTGCTTATGGTTGTGCTATATTAGCTTGTATTTTGCCCTTTACTAACGATTTAGTTTGTTGTATTATTCTGAAATGTCAAAAACAAAAAAAAAAAAATAAAATAAATAAATAGTACATGCGTTCCCTTTCATTCTTCTCGTTGAATATATAAAAAAGGTTTTGAAACATAGGTCGATACAAGACTGCGCGTCATTTGAAACAAAGCACAAACTAGTTTGACAAGTAGTAGTTCTAATCGATTAGTTTGCGAACTAGCTTAGGAGGAGGCATATAATGAATAAAAATAATTAAAAAAAAAAAATAGTAAGATTAAATGTATTATGTTACCTCTTAATCTTGATTGAGGTTTTTATATGCATAACAAAGTTAAGCAAGCAAACAAAAAACATACTCCATACATACATAATTCAGACTTGTTGATTTGCATGTATACGCAGGGTTATACCAATGTAATTATATGCTGTTGCTTCTTACCTCCGGGTGATGGTAATAATATCAGAAGACCAAATAGAGGGGCGTCTGCTCATACAGACATCTCAATCTTTTGTTGTTGCTGCTCATCTCCGAGGAGAAGGAATACTGCAAATTCAACCGCACGATTGAGGAAAAAGCCACAAAAGGGGCTTCGTTCACGTATCTGGGCATCGTGTTGCGGGAGTAGCAGTGTGCCTTCTCCGCCATCTTCACCGCCTCGAGTTCTACCAAAAACAGAGTATCCTTTGGATGAAAGCCAGCTACAATATCCTCCATTGAATAACTCGGAACGTACTGGAAAGCAAGCGAGGTGGGAAGAGCAAAACATGCCTCATAAAGATAACAAGATGCATGGCAAATGGTCTAGGCCAGTGCAATATGGTGATCTTTATAATACGCAACATAAATCATAATGTGGGGTTTTTTTTTTTTTACTCTAATAATCAAGGAGTAATTTTTTACCTCGTAAGATTATGTCCCAAAGTTTTGCATTACTGGTGTATAGTGTATACAATGTACAGTTGCTTTTTTTATGGCAAGGTAGTGATTAAATTTATAAGATGTGTTACTGGTGTAAAATCTTTGCTGAATTTCAAATAATATTTTGCGAGACTGTTGTCACCAATAAATTGTTGTAATTATTAACCTAAAAGTTTGAGGGTTTTTTTTTTCCTTTTGGATATAAGCAAGTTTGTTGATTAGAGCACTCTTAACAATGAACATTTAAATGTTTTGTGGGGGACAAACCATTTTTGAGGATTCTTAATGGTGGAAAAGTGTTGGTTCGTGCATGGGTATTCATGCTATTACTCGGTCTGCCGAGTGGAAGAGTGAAATGGTTTGTGTGAGACGTGGACGTTGGCCCTAACTATGTTTTTGGCTGAAAACAAATCAAAACACAGTGTTTTGATAAAAAAAAATAGATCAAAACGCTGCGTTTTGATCTATTTTCAGCAAAAAAATTTAGATTTAGGCGGCTGGAAGCACGACACTGGCCTAATCTCGGAGTGACACTTGTGTTGACCGTTGGGAGTTTAACGTTATAATTTTGTAACGGCTATAACTTAAAAAATACAATTCAAAAACAAAATATACCAACGGTCTTAGTTTTTTTTTTTCTCTATAAATAGAGACTCACTTTGATATTTTTATCCATCTTCAAAAAACCACCATTTTTTCCTCCTAAATTCTTAATCTCCCTTCCAAATTACTGCGTTATTTTTTTTCAATCCCAAATTAGCTTAAAAACTTTTAGATGTTATGGATGCTAATACTAGTTGCAACACCAAACAAAAACAAAAAATATTTGGCTCAAAATATTATCCCCAAATCCAACTAATTTTCCCCCAAACTCGGTAAGTTTTTCACAAACCTTTTCCCTAAAATTTCCAACCAAATTACCCATATAATCCCCACAATTTTCCACCCAACTTTAATTTCAGTCAAAGTAGCTCAAATTTCCCATATTCTTCCATGCTGCAAATGGGTTTTGGTAAATTTGGTTTCGGAATTGGTTTCAATGCGTTCCAACAATCAACTCTCGGTGCTTGTGAGACAAATAATGTCTTTTCTAAAGACAATGAGAATGACGAAGACAAAGATGCCAAGGGTTTTGGGACTCCTCTCCCCATCAAAACTTCACTGAACTGCTGATGCAACAAACACACCCACCAATGCACGAACTTCGTAATAGTGGTTATGAGAAGAGGAGTTCGTTGATACCAGAGACCACCGCTCTAATCTCAGCCTTTATGGACCTAAGCACTGATATAATTGTCGAAACAAATCAGAAGAAGGGTGTTTTGCGGAAGGGAGTCGTGGAGTCGTACAATGCTGCTAAGGATGCAAATCCAAATGAAATATCCTTCAAAACTCCTAGTAGTGAAGGGACATTGGTTTCAAAGGCCGTGTTGAAGTGGTGTGAAAGCATAGATAAGGCCAAGGCCAGGAAGAGAAGTGGCCATAACGACGACAATGTTGTCCGAGAGGTCTACCAGATCCATGAGAACTCGTTTAGACGGTTTTGTTTCTACGAGGAATGGTTCATAGTAAAGAAATGGATAAATATCGCTCCCTCTTGGACCAACAAGTGTTTAGGCCAACGCGTGGATGTCCGTTGACAACTCCTACGATAGTTGAGTTCTTAGGGGCGAGAGCAGCGAGAAGAGGACACAGGATGAGGGTGATGATTCCTCACCAAACACCCCGACCATTGGAGGTATTGGTGATGATTTTGTACCTCGTTTAGAAGGAGTGAAAAAAGCAAAGTCAAGGCTGAAGGGTAAAGGTTCAACAAGTGATATATCTGAAGCTTTTGAGACATTCAACGAGCGATTGAAGCTTTATGGCGAGGTGAGGCGAGGCGAGGCGAGGAAGGAGTCTAGTGAGAGAGAAATTCAGAGACTTAAGGAGGCAAGGAAGTAGAAGCAAATTGAGCTAGAGGAGAGGAACATTGAATTGCAACAATACAAGATCAATTAGGAGCATCTCAAAAAACTAGAAGCGAAAGACAATCGAACATCGTGAGAGGATAAAATGATAAACACGCTTCAAAATAGCATTCAAAGTTTTAGGGGTTTTTAGACTTCGATTTATCATAATTAAGTGTCATTTGGCAGTGTAATTTGTCATTTTTTCCTAAATTCGTGTTCTAGTTCACCATATCTTCATTTTAAATTGTACATTATCAATAAATCAATAATTTGGTTTTCAATTTGTCTCTTAGCTGTAATCTATTTATTTACACTGTATTGCCCATGTGATGCCTTTTTAATATTCACTAACTTATTTTGTATAGCCCACTTGATGCCTTATCAGCATCCATTTTACTCAATTTGCAGTGTCCATCTGATGCCTTAATTGTAACCTATTTTCTATATTTGCATTGCCCACCTAAGGGCATTAGCTGTAATCCATTTATGTACAATACAGTGCCCATGGATAGGATGCCTTTTTCAGCATACATCTATTCAATTTGGTAGTGTCCATGTGATGCCTTTTCAGTATTCACTAACTTACTTTGTAGAGCCCACGTGATGCCTTCTCAGCATTCACTTAATCAATTTGAAGTATTCATGTGATGCCTTAGCTGTAACTTGTTTTATGTATTTGCATTGCCCAGCTAAGACCTTAGCTGTAGTCTATTTATGTACAATATAGTGTGCATAGGATGCCTTTTTCAGCATACATCTATTCAATTTGGCAGAACCAATGTGATGCCTTTTCAGCATCTATTCACTTACTATGTAGACCCCACATGATGTCTATTTAACATCCATTTAATCAATTTGCAGTGTTTATGTGATGCCTTAGTTATAACTTGTTTTTTGTATTTGCATTGTCCAACTAAGGCCTTAGCTATCCATTTATGTACAATACAGTACCCATACAAGGGATACCTTTTTCAACAGATATCTATTCAATTTGGCAGAACCCATGTAATTCTTTATCAGCATCTAGTCACTTACTTTGCAGAGCCCGTGTGATGTTCATATATTTCAAACTCCAACATTGAAGTCCTTTCCAGTTTCACTTAACAAATCTCCATTTAAAATCTCTCACTTCGAAGATGAACTCAAACAAAATCAATATAAGCTCAACTGATAGCTTTTCCTCTAACTCGGATGAAGAGCGAAGGCAAATAAGAGAGTAACAAGACAACAACGTCGAAGTTATGATAGAGAACATATCCTTCGAGTACCTTCCACTCCTTGTCCGTGGGGCCACTCAGTGACGGTGGCGTCGTTTCAGTCCTCGAGTCGACAAAGGACGTGAAGAAGGCCATGCACGGTTATATAATGACTATTTCGCGCAAGTGCAAGTTTACCCAAGTTCCTTGTTCTGGCGCTGGTTTCAAATGCATAAGCACATGACCCTTGGTTTCAACTAAAATGGGATGCAGCAGGTCGTCTTGGTTGTCTCCACTGCAAAAATGAATTACGACAATTAGACAATTAGCTTACGGGTTAGTTATAGATGCCTGTGAAGAGTACGACCGTTTGGCAGTGCAAAAGTTTATGGAAGGTGTCATCAACCAGTTTGATGAGCAGTACCTGAGACGTCCAAATACTGCTGACATGGAAAGGTGGATGCAGATTAGGGAAGAAGGTGGATTTCCCAGCATAATTGGCAGCATTAATTGTATGCACTATGAATGGAAGAATTTTCCACATGCGTGGAAGGGGCAGTATCAAGGAAGAGCTGGAGTTGTAACTCTCGTACCGGAGGAGTTGCCGACAGAGATTTGTGGATATGACACTCGTTTTTTGGGATGCCAGAGAGATGCAACGACATCAACGTGCTTCATCGATCTCCTATGTTAAAGGACGTCTTAGAGGGTTGAGCTCCCCCTGTGAACTTCATTGTCAATGGTCATCAATATGACAAGGGGTATTATCTTACTATCGTAATCCTAAGTGCGCTACTTTTGGGAAATCCATTACGAGTTCACAAACCCGTAAGGATAGTTTATTTGCACAACATCAAGTAGTAGCAAGGAAAGACGTTAAACGTGCTTTTGGGGTGTTGCAAGCTCGTTTTGCCATTATTAGGAAGTTGTCTCTAGCGTGGGATGTTAACATACTTCACAAGATCATGTTAGCGTGCATCATAATGCATAATACGATCGTTAAAGATGAACGAGAAACGTATCAGAATTATGATGATACCGTTAAGTTTCTGGACGACCAACGGAACGCTAATGAGGATAATCTCAAGTATCATAATGATCGTATTGTGGACATCGACATATACTTACGACTTAGAACGGAGATTGGGGATCAACAAACTCATTTGCAGTTGAAAAACGATTTGGTTGAGCATATTTGGAATAAATTTTGACGTAACGAGAATTGAAACAATTACATTCACATCAATTGGTTTCACTTCAATGAGGTTAACAACATGATGCCTAATTGGTTTAATTTATATTATGGTAATCACGATTTGTAATTGGTTTCGATCAGATTACGTTATTATAAATATTTATGTTGTTTTAATTAATTACGGCCAATATAATTAATTATGTTAATTTTATTCAGTTTTTGTATCCAACAATTAATTAGGATAATTAAAATAAATAAATAATCACGGTAATTAAAATTAATTAAGTTAATTATAACTAATTAGGTATTACATGAGATCAATAATTTCTAATTATGAATGAATTAAATTATATTTAAAAAGATAAAATAAGATAGGGTAGGGTATTAATGATGAACCTTTTTTTATTTGGTTTATTGTTAAGAGTGAAATTGGTAAATGGTTTGTTGTGGTGATGTGGATGAGAGAAAATGAGTGATAGTGGTGTAAGGTTTAGCTTTATTAATAATAAGATTTCTTCAGATCTTGACCTTCACCTCATTCCAAGGCCTTAGGACCTCATACTTCAATGAAATATCATCTAGTCTCCTCCCCTAAGCTTAGTGATGAACATATCTGAGTTTTTTTTTTTTTGTTCTTAGATCCCCATAAAACCTACTATATCCTTCTTTTCTCAATGCCTCTCCTCATTATTTTTTATTTTTTCTCTTTTACTATACACTTTTTAATGTATTTTCTGATTTTTTTTTTCTGAATTAACTTCCTTGGAAGAGACGACTAAATAGGAATAGATCTTAATAGATATTATTCGAGAAAATACAATTATTGCCCCCTTAAGCTTTATGACACCTAAATCACCATTTACACACTCATATCAACTTTCTTGCCAAAGAAATCCCATCATGATGGAAGAAGTGAAAGCATAAGTTGGGTCAATGGCTATAAATATGGCTAGTTTTGGAGAAATTCAAGCTCAAGTAGATAACAAATGGTAGGAAAGATATAATATACAAGAAATTAGGAAAGGTTAATGATTACAAAAGAAGGAATATGGTTCAAGAGTGCATTTGTCTTTCCCTAAGAAATTCAATCGCAGTCTTAGGTAGGCATAGGACAAGTTCTTGATCAAAGCATGACAAATTAAGGATCCTTGCCACTCAATACAAATCATGTTGATGGCTTCAAAAGATTTCCTTACCATGGATTGTAAATACTAATCCTAAGGATTTTACTCAGCAAGGGAAAAAGTGGGGTACTTAGATAAGGGTCATAATCACAATAGTTCCTTAGCTACCTTAACAAAAGTCCATCTAAACTCTTTTCAATGTAATTTAAGTCTTACCCATGTGAATTCTTAAAGTTAAGGAAGGAGAATATTCAACAAGATGTGTGTCCTATTTATACCCAGCTCAATGCAAGAAAAATAAATCAAAAAGAAAAACAAACTACTTGCCTTGCAAAGTAATACTCAAATGTTTTTGGGTTTTTTTTAGAATTTTTTTTTTTTTGCGAAGAAAAGAGAAAAAAAAAAAAAGAAAACAGGAAGATGAATGTATGGGAGTGTGATATGGGAAAGGTTATCTAAGCAATTCAACACAATCAACAACTAACCATGGTTATCAAAACCAATGGTTTACAGCGAACCAATCCTCAAATGGCTAGAAATCATTTGGGGTATGACTAGCTAAAAATGGCTCTAGCTCCTCGGTGTATTATGCTTATAACACACAAATCCATTGAGAATTAAAATTTAAGCAAAAAACAATCAAAACTAAAAGAAAAAAATAAAAGAAAAAGTTAGTAAATTGAATGATCCTCCAATTATAACTCATCAAAGCCCTCAGCAACTTGTCAAATGCAATTGTGTGCATCTCACAAAAGATCAAATAGGACATAAATAGATAAAGAATGTACAAAAGGGAAGGACTCTTTTACACACACAAAATGAAAAATCAAAAGAAAAGCTAGACTCAAAAGAAAAAGAAAGATTATTTACGACTCTATACGATCCATTGGAAAAAGGAACCTCAAAATTTATAACAATCACTTTCAAATGGGTTTCCTTGTTTTCAAAAGGTTCATGGAGTACTGGAAATGAATGAAGGTAAGATAGGAGATGCAAAGGTGGAAAAGAAGGAATAATGTCAATTAGATTTTGAGACAATATATCATGTTCTCATCAAATATAGACATTTTCAAAAATTTCGACAAAGTATCTTTTGTATTATGGACTATTTCCATTTTAGAAATTTATTTCAAACCTGGTTTCAATTTCAAATAACTAAATAATAACATACCACGTTAACATTATGGTTAACGCCGGCCAAACTATCCCATCCTCCTTTTCCAAACAATCATTCACATAAACCAACTAATAAAAGTTTTGTAAAACTCGCATCCGATGGTTTGAAAGGGAGAAAATGAGTATAGAATAAGTACAAAAAGGGTTTAAGGCATCTTCTATTGAATCATCACCACTATAAAATTTTCCTAAAACTTCAGCAAATTGTCCCACTATAGTTTTAAACATGAAGTATCTCCACTACCAAAATGATCAGAAATTAACCAATTAAGTTAAAAAATAGTTGATTTATATGTTGAGCTATATGACCGTATATTTATCCATAGCTAAAACAACTCAGTCCCTCAAACCCAGTCCATCAAAATGTTAAACTAAAATTACAGCAAAGTAACGAACAATAACATATATTGTCACAAAGTAAAATACTCAAGAGAACACATCATGAAGCATAAGCTCTGGTTAGCTCAGTAACTTTGTTCTCAGATCATTGTCAAGGATAAGGATCAAACATATGCCTCTATATAATAGTTCATCTTTGGCTTAGGCGAAGCAAAATTGTACCTAAAAGAGCTGCCCCAAGCTCCCATTTGGGACTAATTCATAAATTAGCATTAGTGCACCTTTACCATAACAGAAGCCAACTAGTTTGACAACATTCTTCTGGTGACCCCTTGATAAAAGTTTAATCCCATACATGAACTACAAAGCGTATCCCACTCTAGCTCCTTTCATCGTAGTTCTCTAGTGCTAAGCTTCCCTTTTTAGACCTGCCCAAAGTTATAATTGAAGAGTCATTAAATCAGCCCTTGATGAAAGTCCTACGTTAAGAGTCATTAAATCAGCCCAAAGTCAAAGTGACCTACATTGATCCCACAAATTAACATGACACATTCCTTAATACTTATAGGCTACAAAGTGAAGCTATATATGAAGTATCAATGAGTCGTATTCAACATGATATCGGGTTATAAAATCTAAGAATGAAGAAGAAAAGGACTAGCTATATCAATGTAGTTATAGTACGAATGTCAAACACAGGAAACGAAAAGATATAAAAAGTATAAACCAGCTACACCATGCTAAGATAGGATAACATTAATAGGTACTAAATTAATTAACCCCCTAAAAAAAGAAAAAATTCTTAGTACATTATGTTGCCATTTAATATTGAGTACTTACTATCACCTCATTAGAAATTGACCAAAGTAACGTCTAGATAAATATAACACTGATAAGCACTTGTTGTTTATTGTATACAATTATATCACAAATCCCAAATGACGTTGTTCAAGTTGTAGATGACTGCAGATAGATCACAAGATAGCTTTTACCTTAATCATCCATTGAAGGCATCTAAAATGTTAATCATGACTGCAAGTAACTAAATTGACTAACCTTAAGGTTGTTATCTTACAATCCCTCCTATTGCTCCCTAACATAATGCTCGACGAAGATAGAGTTGCTCACGTTGGGGACTTAGGGTTAGCAAGATATCATTTATATGCAACTTCTAGTAGTGGCAACTCATATCAAGTTAAAGGGACATTTGGATACACAGCTCCAGGTTATAAAAAATAACACTCAAAGAAAAATGCTAATATTTATTTAACCTTTTGTTTCTTTGAAATATGTTATCTATGACTTTAAGGTTTGGTTTTGGACAGGGTATGGCCTAGGAAGCGTGTTATCAAAGGAAGATGACATAATAGTTACGTCATTATGCTAATATAGATGAACAATGCAAAAAGTCCTATAGATACATTGTTTGAAGGAGGTTTAGACATTCATAATAACTATGTAAAACTAGCAGTATTTTCCGATGCAAATATTTGTCATTGAGACTGATGCATATATTATACTTCAACTTAGTCAGCAAAATTGAAGTATGCACTAAGACTGATTCTATGATGCATATTTTTGTCATACAACTAGATTCTGTACAAAATAATTACCACTAGTATTAGATAAGAAGAATTATAGGATCTCAAAACCATTTATAGGGATCTGATTCCCATCCTATTTAAGAAATGAATGAAAGCAAAAACAAAAACACATAATCATGATCTTACTAGTTCCTGTTCCTGGACAACCTTTAATAATCGAGACAGGATTTTAGGTTGCTTACATCACAGGTGCTCTCAGGGGTTTAGGTTGCAAGCATTTGGCAGAAACTATACATTTTGCTGTAACACTTTGTATATGTATAAGGCTTAGAGCACTATCGGTGGTGAGTAAAACTTCCCCCACGAGTAAAAATGGTGAGTAAAATGAGTAAAAAATGCATCCCGGCAGTGGTCACCCATGAGAAAACTCACGAGTTTCCTCATCCCATGAGAAAACTCACGAATGAGGAAAAAAATTCAAGTGGGCCCCACATTTTTTTATTCCGTTTTACACTTCAACCGCTATTTTCGGCATTTAAACAATTTAAAAAAAATTAAAATTACCAACAATCATAAAAAAAAAATTTCTCTATAAAATGACACCCATTTTGCTATATTTTTCCACAACTTAAAAAAATACATTTTCCTAATTGAATTCGTTTTTCACCATTATCTACTTCCCAACTGTTATCATACACATTTATTTTTGCAAATCTTCGTTAAGGTAAATTATTCTGCTGTTATTTTCATAAAAACGATAATAAAGACGTTAGTTAAGACGTTAATTTAAAACGATTATCAAAAGTGATAATTATTAAAAAAAACGCTACTGTTAACCGCTAATTAAAAACTATAATTATTAAAAAAACGCTAATTAAATGCGATAATAAAGTAAACGATAGTTTAAAAAGGCAATTAAAAAATGATTATGAAAAACGATATAAAATTGAGATAATTAAAAACGATAATTAAATACTATAGTTATGAACGATAACTATAACCGCTAATTAAAAATATTAAGTACATTACAAATTGATTGAAACGCTAACTACGCAATAATAACATAAATTAATTAATAACGATATAAAATTATTAATCATAATCATACATTAATTAGAAAATTAAGTAAAATTGGTGAATATGGAAGAGAGAGAAAGTGTGGTGGGGTATTTGATGCGTAATAGGAGGGGGTTTCACGTTTCTTTAAGTTTCTTGAATTGAATGTAACTTAGGGTCGAAGGATATGGCTTGAACAAGAACCAATCTCTGGAAATTGTGCAAGTCTCGTTAACAACCTCCAACCAATCTCTGGAAGAAGATCACTAACCCTCTCACTTTGAACGATTCACTCGGGACAAAGCTTAAGGCTTCTTAACCTTTGAATGATTCACTCGAAACAAAGAATTAAGGTTGAACAAGAATCTCTCAAGTTCTAATTGAATTCTCACGAATACAAGGTTTATTTTCTGAAAAAGTTGAATGAATTACAAACGCATAAGACCCTCTATTTATAACAAAAGAAACCTAAACTAACTAGGACTCTAATGACCAACTTGGGCAGCAAGCAAAGACTTGGTCAGCAAGCAAGTTGAGTTTGACTCAATCTCAACTTCTAAAAACCCAAAGACTTGGTCAGCAAGCAAGTTGAGTTTGACTCAATCTCAACTTCTAACAACCCTAATACACACGGCCAAGTCATATTAACTAACAAACTCTTAGCTAATTAACTGAAAATTTCAAGAAAACGCATAACTAACAAACCCTAATCAAGAAACTCAAGAATCTTCAAGAAACTTTATTTTATGCATGCGTTCCTTCGTTTATTGCCAAATCCACTTGATCTTGATCCATTTTAATCAATGTAACCCAAGTTTGACCCTTTTGCAAATCAAATATTCGGATCCAATTAACTTGATGGTGTGTCCGAGTGGATTTGATTTGCAAAAGGGTCAAACTTGGGTCACATTGATTAAAATGGATCAAGATCAAGTGGATTTGGCAATAAACAAAGGAATGCGTGCATAAAATAAAGTTTCTTGAAGATTCTTGAGTTTCTTGATTAGGGTTTGTTTGTTATGCGTTTTCTTGAAATTTTCAGTTAATTAGCTAAGAGTTTGTTAGTTAATATGACTTGGCCGTGTGTATTAGGGTTGTTAGAAGTTGAGATTGAGTCAAATTCAACTTGCTTGCTGACCAAGTCTTTGGGTTGTTAGAAGTTGAGATTGAGTCAAACTCAACTTGCTTGCTGACCAAGTCTTTGCTTGCTACCAAGTTGGTCATTAGAGTCCTAGTTAGTTTAGGTTTCTTTTGTTATAAATAGAGGGTCTTATGCGTTTGTAATTCATTTAACTTTTTCAGAAAATAAACCTTGTATTCGTGAGAATTCAATTAGAACTTGAGAGATTCTTGTTCAACCTTAATTCTTTGTTTCGAGTGAATCATTCAAAGGTTAAGAAGCCTTAAGCTTTGTCCCGAGTGAATCGTTCAAAGTGAGAGGGTTAGTGATCTTCTTCCAGAGATTGGTTGGAGGTTGTTAACGAGACTTGCACAATTTCCAGAGATTGGTTCTTGTTCAAGCCATATCCTTCGACCCTAAGGAAGGACACTTGGTTTGGTTGCACTTGAGGAAGGAAAGGTTCCCTAATCAACGTATGAACTAGCTTATGCCTAGGTATGATGGTCCATTCAAAATCTTCAGCAAGGTGGGTGATAATGCATATAAGCTTGAGTTGCTTAGAGACTATGGAGTTCATGCCACATTCAATATAGGCAACTTAGCACCTTATGTGCCTGATGATCAACTTTGAGGTTTGAGGACAAACTCTTTTGAAGAAGATGAGGATGACATGATAAAGGATGTCAACTTTAAAGCCTTGATTGAAGCGTCAAAGAAGGATACCACCACGGGAAAGTTGCTAGCTTATGGAGATACGAATCTTATAGGTGCATCCAAGGGGATCATTTGCGTGTACATGATGACATGCAATACGTAACACATGTGAATGAGGAATGGTGGATATGGGAATAAATTAGTTTTGCCTATGAGTTTTCTCCTACATCATTTGATAAAGTTTTCTCAATTTGGGTATATGTGTTTTTTAAGTTTCTTTTTTGGATTATAAGGTTCTATAGGGTGTGGAAGTCATGGAGATGATGATTAGAGAAAGACCTTGATCAAAAGATAAAATCTTAGAGTATTTTTTGATGATTGAAAAATTTGACTAAGGGCAAAAATCTTCATTGCAATGATCAATGGTTAGGACATTGGTTGGTACTCCTAGATGATGTGGCATGCTGAGTTGGCAAAGCAGATGACGTTGCATGCTGAGTTAGTAAAGCAAATGACATGGCTAGAGCTGGGGACGTGGCATGAGGATAGGCTGATGTGGCATCCACAAAGATAAATGAACACAAGGGTGTTAATTGCGTCTTTTAGACTCGGTCAAAGAGGATTGTGTGTCCTTATCCTTAGGAGTTGTTTTAGGAGTGTTCTAATTAGATGTAGTATACAAGTAGGATTAGAACACTAATAATTGTTATCTTTTGTAAAGTTAGCGTCCTAGTAGGAGTAGGTAGTAATTGGTGTTATTTTCCTGTTGGTTATTAGGAATCCTTTTCGAAGTAGCAACCCTAATTCAATTGGGATTCAAACTCTCAAGCTTAGGGTATAAATAGATGTTCACCCAAGCTTGGAAAAATCATATTTTTGTGCTTCTTTATTCGTATTCTTCAATAAACTTAGAGAAGTTTGTTGTTTTTCTTTGTGCGTAGCAAAGAGCTTGTGAATTGGTGTGTAAGACTTTATATTCACGTGAGAAATTGTGAGGAATTGAGGGTGATTGCTTTAATCAATTCTCAAACTTTCGCTCTAGATCTTGAACCTTTGGTGCGTAGCTTAGGGTTTAATATCTAGTTCTATCCCTTCATGCAGATTAAGGTTCTCATACCTAGATTCATATCACACACAAATGGTCTTACTGAATCATTAATCAAGAGGTTTCAATTGATTCCAAGACCTTTATTAATGGAATAAAAATTGCCTTTATATATTTGGGGCCATGCCATAATACATGCGATAGCATTAATAAGATTAAGGTCAATAACTTATCATAATTCTCACAACTACAATTGATAATTGGCCAAGAATAAAATGTCTCACATCTTAAAATCTTTGGATGTGCTATGTATATCCTTATTATTCTGCCTTAGGGAACAAAAATGGCTCTATGAAGAAGGCTAGGAATTTATGGTTGATTTGAATCTCCTTCTTTCATCAAATTTCTTAAGCCTAGGCCTATGGTTGGCGACTTATTTTATGGCTAGATTTGCTGATTGTGTTAATTAGACAATATTCCTAGCCATAAGGGGAGAGAAAGTGGACCAATACAAGAAAATTTTATAAATTACGATGTAATACAACATAATTGTCAACATTTGATCCATGAACAAATATGTGTGAATAAGAAGTAAATAAAATTGTTCATTTATAAAGTGTTGTAAATCAATTGCTTGATGCATTCATTTATTCAAAGAAAGTGACAAGATAACATGTAGTAGTAGAGAATGTTTCTATAAGAATTTAAATACCCACTAATAATAAGGCCACTAAAAATGAATTTATAGCATGTTGGAAGCGTGCAAGGCCACTGGGTTCAAAAGATTCTAAATAAAGAAAAATAAAAAGAATTGATGGAACAACAAATGAAATTATATTGTCCCTCCAGCGTGGAAGGCCACTGGGTCAAAAGATTATAAATAAAGAAAAACGAAGATAAAGATGATTTCTCTAAAGGAGAGGAACACAATTATCAAAACAAAGATAACAATGAAACTTCTATGAATTATGTCTCAACCACGAAAAATTAAAATCAAAAGAATGTTAACATTGATCCAATATTTGCTTATTACATAGCATAAAAAATGGCATTCAATGAAAGTGATATAGAACCACCAAGGATAGTGGACAAATGTTGTCGCTGTAATGATTCGTCAAAGTGGAAAGAGGCAATTCAAGCGAGTTAAAATCACTTAAAAAACAAGAAGTTCTAGGAAAAATTGCCCCAACACCAGAAGGTGTAAAGCCAGTCAGACACAAACATGTTTATGTTAGAAAGCGTTATGAGAAACATGTAATTATCCGATTGAAGGCACGATTGATTACGAGGAAACGTATTCTTCAATTGTTGATGCAACTACATTAAGATTTTTTAAAGCTTGGCAGTCTCAAAATGACTACAAATGTGATTGGTGGATATTATGATTGTATATTTATATGGATTAATTGATACATATATTTATATGAAAGGCCTTGAATGGCTAAAGCTACAAAAAATAACCACCCTCGAGAAATGCTCTTCATAAAGTTAAAGAGGTCACTTTATGGATTAAAACAATCTAGATTGATGTGATATAATCACATTAGTAAATACCTTATGAGAGAAGGGTTCAAAAATAATCTAATCAGCCCATGCGTTTTCATTGAGCGAATTTAATCAAGATTCGCAATGATTGTAGTTTATGTTGATGACCTAAACATAATTGAAACTCCTAGTGAATTGAAAAAAATTGCACTGTACTTAATGAAAGAATTTGAAATGAAAGATCTATAAAAGACAAAATTTCGTCTTTACTACAAATTGATCACCTAAAAAATGGAATATTTGTCCACTAGTCAAAGTCTATTGAAAGATTTTTGAAATGATTTCTCATGGATAAAGAACATCCAATAAATTCTCGAAGATCCTTAAAGACAAAAGGTGACCTATTCAACCCCAAGAAGAAAATGAGGAAAATCTTGATCCTAAAGTATCATACCTTATTGCTATTGGAGTATTGATGTATTTGGCTAACGATACACGATTGACAATGCGTTTTAGCCAGGTATAGTAATTCACAAATAATAAGACATTTAAAAGGAATAAAGCTTTTATTTTAGAATCTTCAAGGAACACAAAATCTTGGTTTGCTCTATAAATTGAAGATGGATGCTGCTCTTAATGGATATGTAGATGCTATTGGATTCTCACAAGGCTAAGTTACAAATCGGATATCTATTCACTTATGGTGATACAACAATATCTTGAAAATCAATGAAAGAAACCTTGATCGCTATATTATCAAATCATGCTGAACTTATTGCTCTATGAAGGTGGACGATAATGTGTACGACTTCGGTCAATGATCAACAACATCTAAGGAGAATTTGGGAAGAAAAAAGAGACCAAAAGTCATATCATTTTTTAAGATAATACTGCTTGTATCGCGCAAGTTATTAAGGGATACATCAAAGATGATAGGACAAAACATATATCACCAAAGATATTCTTCACGCATGACCTCCAAAAAGAAGGAAAGATAATATTTAATAAATTTATTTTCAAAAATTTAGCTAATTTATTCACCACATCCCTTCCAAACAAGAGATTTGAGTAACTAGTTAACAAAATTAGGATGCACCATCTTCATAGCATACATTGAACTTAGTGGAAATATTATATGCACTGCACTCTTTTTCCATTCGATTAGGTTTTTTTTTTGTCCCACTTGGTTTTTACTTAATAGTGTTTTTAACGAGGCAATACTTCCAAACATATAATAGATAATGTTACATTAATTTTTCTAGCTATGATTTTTATTCCATTAGGTTTTACCTAGTAAGATTTTTAATTAGGCAACTTATACACTATTTGAGGTGGAAATTCAAGGGGAGTGTTGTGATACAAGATTAAAAAGTAAATGCCACCCTTTTTTTTTGACTAAAACACTCTTCTACATTTACTATATTTGTATTTTTTTACTCTTATGTATGAACTAAATTATATATAACTGATAATTATTAACATCAGACTTATGTACATGGTAACTCTAGCTAGTAATATAAATAAAGATGTAATTACTTATTATAAGGAATACAAAGTTAAATAAGTAAAACTCATTTTCTAATTTTTACAGACTTTTGTTCTTATTTCACAATATTATTCTCTATAATTTTTCCAAACTTGTGTTGTAATTTCACTACACAAAGTTAAGACTATTTTTTGTAGATAAAAGTATTGTTCCTTATAACTAAGCACAAAGGACGGGACCAAAATCGAACCGACCACAGTACATAACACAAGAGCGGGGAAGCCAACTCAACCGTTGGATCAAAACTTAAGGGTTTTAGACTCCCCTGCAACTTTCATCTGCTACAGTCTTCTCTTCTCTTTACTGAACTTAATATCTATATATATTCTTCCCTCCCACAATTCTCACCCTCTCCTTCCTCCATCCACCCGAATACCGCTTTGTCATTCTGTAAAGCGGATCCCTACATCTGGGAAGCCTATCTCCTATCACCGAGACTATCTGCTCTCCTATCCTCTCTCTCCTCCATTGCAGTTTTCTCAGGTATGCTTTTTTGAGTCTTTATGGATTTTCCTACACGATCTCGGGAGTGAATACCCGTTTCATGCAACAGACCCGTTTATTTTTTCGGCTGCGTATTCAATTACTTTAGTTTGGCATCCCTCATCCATGTCCTGGGGTTTAGCCAAACCCCGGGATTTTTCCCTGATCTAAAACTTTGAGATTTTTTTTTTTTATTTTGATGAATTTTGTCCTGTTTGAATTTCTTTATCAGCTAAGAAATTTCGTTGGAATTTTCCAACTACTGATTTTGATTTTTGAATACTTGTCATTATTTGTATTTTTTTTATAAACTATCGTTTTCGAAAGGAAGAATCTTTTACTTTCCTTTGATTAATGATGCAGAATCAATCCTCTATTATTTCCGTGCACTAATTTGGTAGACTAGTTTTTATGTACTTAAATTAGTGAAAGTGACATTTTCGTGTGAATATTTTGGTATTATTTTCAAAATATCTTTATGATTCAAAATATGTATAGATTAAATAGTTGTTTGTACGCTTGTACCATTGACAAAGACTGATCTTTCCACAATTGTACCTTACAGGTGATTCCCGGTGTAAGGATGGTTTGCGAAAAGCCGACCGTGACAGAGCAATGTATCCTTTTTGTGTATGCTGATGTTCTTATTTGGTGTTGCTTTCTTTTTGATAATTAGTTAGTTAGTAATTTTGTATGGTGTGTTGTTGGTGTTTAATTTTGAGCTCCCGAATGTTATGGCCTTTCTAGGGTGATCCAGTCTATAAGCGTAATGACCTCTTTTGTTGTGGGGGGGTAATGATGCAGGTTAGTTGATTCAAGTGTTGAGAGTCTTGAGACTGATGAAATCACATAATTATCGTGGGATTTATTTTGTGTTTGATTTGATTCTGTTCGTTTTTTGTATTGCTCTATGTTTTCTTTTCCAAACTTTTGTATGATTTCTATTGATTTCCTATCGTTAAGTTGCACATTTTGTCATTTGCAGCTTTGAAATTTTTAGCTTGAGTTTGGATTTTACTTCAAGTGAGTTGATTGTTTACAATCATTATGTATATAAATGATTGAATGCAGTTTGGCTTTTGGGACATACTCTCATTTTTTGGAGCATTTGCTTCGTTGAAAAAAGCATGTTTTCTTTGACTATGGTTCAGCGACAGGGATGGATTCAGGTTTGATCCTTTCCAAACCTGTAGAAAAGGCTTCGGTATGTCATTTATTTTTGAAGTTATGATTAGATCATCTTCATATTGCTTTATTTCATATTTATATGAATGTTTCCTGGGTTTATGAGACTTTTTGATAATCCAGTGAGACTATTGATTGAATAAATGTGCAAGGTTAAGTGGAAACTGAAATAGACTGGGAATATGGTATGACAAGAGTAGTTTTGGATTATGTTATGGGGGTCACTTATCATGTGTACTAAAATTATTTGTTTAAGATGCTTAGAGAGTCATTTGAGCAATTTGCCCATATAGTACTTACCATGTTGAAAGTGAACAATGTGTAAAGGCTCATGGCGCACTAATGGCCATAGGAATCTTTCAGCGCCTCTTTGTGCACTAGTGTGCCTCCACAGACTTCAATTGAATTGTGCGTTATTGGTGTGCCTTTGAAATCACCTTGCCTAGACAATAAAAGGCGCTTTTGTTAAATTATTGCCTTGCTCTTGTCTCTCTAATTAGATGAAGCGGCTGACAATTTTGAAGGGGCTAGCAAGAGCGTATTGTTTAGGTATTGGGAATTGGGAGTAGATTGTTGGTTAATGCACCATGTATTAAGTATTATTTCAAGTGGCTTTTGTCAGTGACCTTTCTGATTCTCATGTTAGTTGCTTCTCGTCTTGCGTTTCTGTATTCTCCAGTCACTCTATAATTTTGCTATGGCGAACTTGAACGTAGCATTCTCATTTAGAGGCATAAAAGACCTTTTCAATTCAAGGATTTTGGTTAGATTAAAAATCTTGTCATCATGTTCAAGGTTTTGTTGATGGCTGCTATTTTGTTTTGTGAAATGAATACCATGTCAGCTGTTTCTCCTTGTATCATCTTGTTAGAGTGTTGTCTTTGTTGGATTGGATCTGCTTTGTATAATGGAACTCATTAGTAAATGTTTTAACTTCACTAGGTTGCATCTGACAATGGAATCTCTTCTGATTCCTCCTCATCTTATCATTGTGCTGCCTCCAGCATTAAAGGCGGGACGGGTCAAGAGTTAGTTGCAGGACAAGATGTGTATAATCCACCTGCTAGCTATTACAACTATTACTATCCAGGTTAGATGTCAGCAGTTTTGTTTATCTTTCATAAATTATTTAGCTGTGTTGTGTTATATCTAGTGAGTTCTCTTTTAATCCTTTGATGAATGCAAATGGTTCTAATCGGTTACATCAATCTAATAAACAAAGGAAAAAGATATAGATAAAACTTTACTGGAATCCTATAGTGAATTACCCAGCAAAATACCAAAAATAAGTCTACTGTTGTGATGATTTGTTGATTAGTTAGACTAATGTGTCAATACATAAGTCAATTCTTGTTGATGTGGCAATTTTTGCAATTCAAATTATCATATTATTTTATGCTCAAACAATTGAACTTTATTTTGTAGAGAATAGATAAATATAGTCCAAATTGTTCTATATTGAACAGAAATATAGGTGAAGAAGAGATAACATAAATTAGAGATAGTGTAAGTTGCCCACCTCCTTGTAGATGGTTAGCTATCTGAAGTTTCCTCTCTTTTGTATCTAATCTATGTTCCCCTTCTCTCTTGCAATTATGAAGAATTAAAATTTTAGGTGATTGAAAGGACTTTGAAATCCTTTTATTTCTCCCTCTGTTTTCTTCCAAACAATTTGCACAAAACTGCTCACTTTTTTTTATTATTCCCATCACAAATTACTCTTAAGAACAAGAGATTTCAAGAGGATCATCGTCTATGAAAACTTGTGTTGCTAAGTACTGAAATGAAAAGGCAGACCCAAGTCACCCTTATCTATCCCTCTATTCATGTTTCATTCTTAAACTTAGATTGGTTAATGTCCAGGTTGGAATGCACTTTAAAATTGCTGTTACATGTTTGATAGTTTTTCTTTAAGTTTCCACTCAGCCTAAGTTTTTGTAAATAATGTTCGCTTTTATTGTTATACTTTGGGTCTAGTTGTGACTTGTGTGTATTTTTGTTACATTAATTGGTATTCTTGTTTTATTGTAAATTTCTGTGGTTGGGGGCCTATGTTTGATGAATCATATTTTTTATTTTTATATGCAATAGATGTAAATCCGTAAACTTGCAATCTCTATAAATGACTGGCTGATGCATTGTTTGGTAGATTTATTGGACATGTGCTGAAACTGAGAGTCATATATGCATATAATTGACCTTTTGAACATTGTAAGAAAGAAAACGTTGGAAGCTAGGATTTTGAGTCTCGCAGCTCAAGCTCCCATTTCGAGCCAAGCGAATAATCCAGCCAAAGTAATAGGAATTAGACCTAAGATGAATCCAAATAGAGTACTTTATTTTAGCAGTCACAAACTAAAAGAAACCTTGGCAAGTGAATGGGTCTTAGTAAGAAAGGATGAATTGGTTTGAGTAAGAAAGGATTATTAATTGAAAAGAAATTATACAAAGCCCTCTGTGTTTGTCTTTTCTTTTTTGTTTTTGATAGAATTTGGTGTTCAATGTTTATAAGTTCATTTAATGTTTTTTTTATCCACCTTAGTGCTGAATAGTCTATCTAAGAATTTTGATTTCGTCTTTATTCATATATTGCTCCATCTATAATTTTGCTTGCTTTGTTAGTAATTTCTTGGGTGCTTATGAATCGAGTTCACTGTCCAGCTCGACTTGTAAACCCAATAATGATTGACTAAAGCTTGTTTTAAACTCGGGTTGAACTCATTTTCAACTTGTTTAAAGATCAATAAGCTTAAGTATTCATGCCAAAATTAGGGCAATAAGCTTGGTTTGATTTTAGGTGGGAATTGTTATTGGGTTAGTATATACTAATTCCCTCAAATCATCTATTATTTTTTTTCGATGTGGGACTTTGGGTTTATGTATACCAACTCTCTCTAACCATCTTCCATTTATTCCAATGTAGGACTTTTGATTTGTATATCAATTCTTTTTTATTTTATTTTATTTTATCCAATCTTATATCATAAATATATATTTATAAATAAAAATTCAAGCTTCTCAGGAGCTTTTCGAGTCGAACTTTGGTTGGCTCAACTTGGCTCATTAACTTTGAGTATTGAGTCGAGTTTAAGTAGCCAGCAAGTAACTAGCTCAATAAGCACCCCTAGTAATTCTTCTCTATGGTGCTCTTTATGATGGTAATTTCCCCTACCCTCTCCTGCAATAAATAGGTAGTTTGCATGACACTTCTCAACCTCTCTTTTACAGGCTACAATGGATCTTTTGGTCAATCAGATGATGGCAGAAATCCTCCATTTATGGTATACTTAATTACTCTTTACCCATTAATGACATTTGTGAACTGATATTGTGATTGAATATATTTTCCACTAAAATTTTCCACCAAAATTTCGGATCATGGACTTATGGTCTAACTTGGGGTTTGATGTTAGTGTCTAGTCATTCTCTCTCATGTAGCTTTCTCTTGCAATGCAGGGTGTACAAGCAAATCACAGTTCAGTAGGTTATTACATGCCTGGCTATAATGCATATGCTGCTGGAACTTTTGTCGGTGCTGATGGGCATTGTGTTAGTCAGCCATATTTTACTCCAGTTACCTATGGGGCTGAAGCAATTCCCTGTTATGCTTGGGATTTAAGCCATATTGAAGATCCCTCCACAGGATCTAATGCTGCCTCCGGGAATGTTGAATCTAACCCTTCACCTGCTACTGCAGTGAGGTCAAATGGCATTAAACCTTCAAAATTATATGCCTCCATGAGCAAGCTCACCTCGATGTCTGTAAACTCCAAATCACGTCCATCTGTTGCCGCACCTAATGTTTCTCAGCCCATGTTTGATACTCAACCAAGTAAATCATTGAATAAGGTACATAACACACTGCTTTACAAACTTTTTATACTAGCATCCTTTGGTTGTACACTCAGTTATAGCTTTTGTTCTGCTTACTTTACTGAGTGATGAGACCTTTTTTCTT
This sequence comes from Dysphania ambrosioides, assembly GCA_026401315.1. NCBI lineage: Eukaryota > Viridiplantae > Streptophyta > Magnoliopsida > Caryophyllales > Amaranthaceae > Dysphania > Dysphania ambrosioides. The sequence goes on from CM048658.1 coordinate 15,621,983, forward strand.
TGTTGGCTTGATATTAAAGTAGATTTTTTCAGTTTGAACGCGTATCGGTGGTTTTGAAACAAACTATCTAAATTGACCTTGCCAATAATGTTGTGTACTTCATTAATTTTTGGGCATGAAAAGGAGTTTTGCTCTTCTATTTTGTGGGCTTATGACATTTGATTACCTTCAAAGCAAGTGTTTTTTAATCTGCTGTTAGAGCTGGCTTGTGTTCAATTTTAACTTCGCTGAAGAGGTTTTGAGTTTAATCATGGTAGTTTTGCTGCCATATACTTTCATTGTCAGGCTATTGACTTCATTAGACCACATAGTCTGAATAGTATGATACCTAATGGGTTTTGAAGGTCAAATTCTCTTTTCGAGGAAAAGGCATATTGAATCCCTTTCACATCTTTGAGACTTAGTAATTCTTTACTGGTCTTTAAGTTGTTAGGGGCTTTAATAAGTTGTGAATGGTCAATTGTTATATTTTGTATACAAGTGGTTTGTCTGGTTAAATTTATAGATCGATAGAAAACAGCTAAGGGCTCCACAGGATGCTTCATATGAAATACTTTACAACCACATTGAGATAGTTCCATTGTCTTTTAAGCAAATTCGAACTGAATATAGTCTACTACCAATCTAGTACATGAATACCTTGAATACTTAAAGCACTAGTTCTCTGAATAGATGTTAGTTTGCTAGTTGTTTGACTGAGTCAGAAACTCAATGTTACTTCTAGAAAAGCTTCTGTCAAGAACATTCTTTGTTTGGCATGATGAGCAAAGATCTCATGCAACCAGAGGAGTTATGTGCAAGTTAAACTTTGTAGATTAATACTTTGTTTATACATGATATCCTTCAGGGTTCTAAATTTTCTTTTTTTTGAGTCAATCACTGAGATTGAATCTGTATGTTTCCTGTATTTGCTCAGTCAGGTTCTTATTTTCCTTCACCTGGGTATGCAAATGTTTTCCATCCAGCTGGGAACTACCAGTCATTATCTTTCTCAAAGAGAGGTATGTACGGGAATACTGGTCCCATGGGCTACAGGTCAAATGCAAGGATGTGGAATGGGAATGACAAAACTAGATCCTGTAGGAAAGGCGAGTTTGAAATGTCCGCTGAGCTTACATGTGGTCCTCGAGTTAATAACAAAAGCAATTCTGATTCTTCTGAAAAGGAACCACTGGGTTCACCGTTACGGAGAGATAAATACAACTTGGCAGAGTTCCAGACAGAGTATGAAGCTGCAAAGTTTTATGTCATAAAATCTTATAGTGAAGATGATGTTCACAAATGTATTAAGTATGATGTTTGGTCAAGTACTGCAAATGGTAATAAAAAGCTGGATGCTGCATTTCACGATGCAGAGGTGAAAGTAACTGAGACGGGTGGAAATTGTCCAATATTCCTTTTCTTCTCTGTAAGTATTTATAGATAAATTTATTTGCCAAATAAAACTGTTTACAAGAACAGAAAAATCAAAGCCTTATTCCCTAAAAGATTAGGTTGATTTTATTATCTTGGAATCTATATCATATGTTCATTCACAAAGATCTTTCTTGTCAATATGCTTCAATCTAGTGCCGCATTCTCTTGCACAACTATTTTCTCCATGTCAGTTTTTTAACTCTCCATCCAAGTTCGCACTTCAATAACCAAAAAATTTTAAGCTTATTTCTGTTATATTTAATATACAATATAATTTTGTAAACCTCAGTTGTATATTGTGCCAGTTGACTTGCTCTTAGATTCTAGATCCTTCTCTACTATTGTAAATTCTCTAACTCGACTGGTCTACTAGTTATTGATGTTTGACTTTGAGCATTTTAATGGAATGTGGATTGTGTTCCTTTGTTAGAGTACTCATTGTCTGACTCAGAAAGTTAAGGTGAAATGAAGGGATGCGTGACCTAGATTCAAAGATGCTACTTTTCCCTGGACTTTTCTTGGCATTGCTTATCCAAGTTTTTGGTGTAGCTTAATTTAGCCTTTTGTTTCAATTTTCAGGTAAATGGAAGTGGTCAGTTTGTTGGTGTGGCAGAGATGACAGGCAAAGTGGACTTCAATAAGACCATGGATTTCTGGCAGCTTGACAAGTGGAGTGGTTTCTTCCCAGTGAAATGGCATATAGTGAAAGATATACCTAACTCTCAACTGAAACATATCCTTCTTGAAAACAATGAAAATAGGCCTGTAACCTACACCCGGGATACCCAAGAGGTACCTTTTTTAAAAATTTAACCTTTTAACTGATTGTGTTGGCTTATATTGTCCACATGATTTCTTAATAGTTTGACTGTTAGACTATAGTCCGTAATGGTTTTATTGCATCTTTTCATGTTTTCAATAAGTTTTCTGTCCATTTGATGGATTAACCAAATATATTTTTTTTTGCAAATTTTTATATTTTCAACTAGGAAAATAGTTTTCTAGATACTGATTTGCACATTACAGTGTGAGTGACTGTCAATCATGGTTGTGGTGTTTTATGACATTTCCTTGGTTCACATTTTATAGACTGCTCCTTTGTCTTTCTGTCTGCTTATGTGAGGTAGTGGCACCTTACCAATAAAATCCATAATGATGTAGCAGCCTGTAGTAGCCCATGGGATTTTTTTTTTTGGCAATTTTTATCTCCATTCAAGCTGTGATTGTTTTCTATTTATTCCTTGCTTGTCTCATGGGAATGACCTTTATGATAATTTTCTGTTGACCTATGCACTTTTGTCACTTTATTATAATCTTTATTATTGCAATTGGCAATATCATCTGTTCCCACGTACCATTTCCCCAAAGCCTGTGATGTTCTGATGATCTTGTCTAAGGTTGGTCAGGTTTAGAATATATTGTTGTAAACTGTAAGCAGCATACCCTTAATTACTTTTTTCAGCTTCCTTGGCGGCCATCCTTATTAGTTTCTAATATTGGTTCATAATGATTGTGTAGATTGGGCTAAAGCAAGGATTAGAAATGCTGAAGATTTTCAAGAACTATATATCGAGGACATCACTTGTAGATGACTTGGATTTCTATGAAGCCCGTGAAAAAGCACTGCAGATGAAAAGAAGCAACAAGTCTGGTGCTCATCAGGCCAAAGTGTATGGGACTGGAATTTTACAAGTATGTTGAGTGCTCTTATCTCCTTTAGTCACCTTCTGTTGTTTACTATCACTATTTATTTATTTATTTATTTTTACCAGTATGTGGATGTTTTCTTCTCTAACACTGCTTTTGCAATATCAAATCTACTGGAGGATGGTGATTTTTATTTTTGATAAAATTGTTGTTTTTGTACATGGGTCCGTCTACCAACAGTTATCTAACCCTAACAGTTTGTCACAGAGGCAGGTGGAGACAGTAGCTAAAGAGGAAGAACTGAACAAGTCTCAAGTGGCCTCTGTTTCTGCCCTTGTCAACCTCACCAACAACCTATCCCTCAGTTCCGATCCGAAAGTAATGTAGTAGTTAGTTTATCTTATTTTTCTGTCTGCCAAATCTTTTCGATAAGTTGTCCGAGTAGCTTTGCTTTCTTTTTATTTTAATTTATTTTAATTGATGCTTTAGTCTAAGCATATGTTGAGTTGAATGATAGGTTTCAATGTCATTCTGGAAACTCCAGTTCTGTTCTAAATGTTCTTTGGAATGGCCTGTCAAAGTTAAGGGCTCTGTTATATTCCTTTGATAGTTCTCTTTTAAAACTTTGCTTTCCTGGTCAATTTGATCTCATCTCATCTCATCGTCATGATTTTTGAATTTTAAGGTGTCGTATTTATTACTTGTTATGGCTGAACCTAACATTAGTGTTATAGTCCAGGTTCAAATAATTGCAACAGGGATACGCAAGGCAGTTCTGTTTTCATTTGCGTATGAGCCTAGAGGTACACCTATCATACATCAAAAGAAGAGATTATCATGCTGCCTGTCAATTACTTCCTTTTATAAGTAGGGGGGTCAAAAACTGGCATGACCCGAAAACCAGATCTGAAAATAGCATGTTAGGGTTAAGATTTCGACACGAAAACTTAAATGGGTTGACACAAACCCGATTTGAAAAAAAATGGGTTAGGTTAAGGTTAAAATGTATAACCCGAAAATGACACACGTAACCTGAATTTATTTTCGGGTCAAAATCAAGTTGGGTCAATCCAAACCTGGCCTTATAATCAAATTATATTAAGTAGATTAAAAAAAATTACTTTGCTAATTACCCATTCAGCCCAAACCCCAAACCCAAATTAAAACTTTAAAAGACAATTAAATTATTACTGTTAACTTATCAATCGTTTTATCTTAACTTCTTTTTCATAAACTATTCTATTAAATAACATCTCAGGGGTGATAAGAACTAATTCGACCCAACCCGAAAACTCGACTCGAATATAGAGGGTTAGAGTTTAGATTTTCGACACAAAAATTTAAATGTTGACATGAACCCTACCAAAATTAAATGGGTTAAGTTTGGGTTGAGGTTTTCAACCCGAAAACTTAAAGGATTAGGTTCGGGTTGGGGGATAGTTGACCTGAAAGTAGGTGACCTGAACGCAAACCTGACCCGACCTAATTCATTTGCCACCCTTAATTATAAATATGACATAGGGATGAGCAAAACCAAGTACCAGTCTAAAACAAAGGAACTTATCTTGAACCAGATACGAGATTTTCCACCGATTCTGAACTTGGTTCAGAAAAAGGCGGGCACTTTTTTTGACATTGGAAAAACAGGCTTATAGAAAATTACGAAAATAAGTTGAATTGAGCCTACTAGAATTAGTTAGGTTAAGAGCATATTGAACTTGGTTTTTGATGACCTTAACAAATTGTTTAAAGATCAAAATGCTTTTTCATCCAACAAATACCTTATTGTATGTAGTACCTTTTTTGGGGAGTGGCTAACATATTCTAATTAGTTCACACCCCCTTGGATGGGAATATCGTTGGAAGTGCTAAGAGCCTAGCTCGTGCCTCCAGTCTTGTCAGTATTATATCAAGACCCATCCACTTAGATTTGGGAAGCATTAGTAAGCCTTGTTTCCTCACTTGGTGAAGCATAGAAAAAACCAGAATACGGGGATGTGTCCATATTTTCTTTCAAAAGATGGGACGCCATACTTTCCCTACCTTTATTGACAAAAGTCGAATGTTGGGCCATAGCCTGGTCAAAGTGGAGGTAAAAGTTTCTAGAGAGCCCCTCTCATTATTGAAAACGACGTTTCTTGTCTTCCAAATAATCTAAAAACTTTCAACAAATGCTGAAAATTTGTGATTATTTGAGTTATGAAATAATAGTTTGTAAGCATGAAACCATTCCTTAAAAGGAATGATGAGATTTTCTTTTGACCTTAGGGCCAAAGGGCTATTTAGCCAAAACGCACGGTTTTGGGGCAATGCCTAAAAATATGCTCCTCGTCTTCAATACCAAGTCTACACAAGATGCAAATAGGGTCTAGCTCCATTCCTTTATTGAGAAGGTTGTTCTTTGTGGCCATCACCCCATTTCATATGTCCCACAGAAGATGTTCCACTTTGGGAGAATCGTATCTCCCCGGATAACTTTGAAGATAGAATTTTCCCCATTCTAGACGTCCTTGATTAATTTGTTACTCTAGATAAAGGCATAGCCTTATCGAATACTTTCCCGTTGGATGGTAGTTCCAAATCAGATTGCCATCGATCTCTCTTATGGGAAGCTCCATTGCAAGAATCGAGTTGGCATCTCTTTTTTCAAAACTTTCACAAACCTTTATCGCATTCCACTGACTAGAGACAGGGTTGATAAAATATGCCATCTCAAAATCCCGACGTTATGTAGGGTAATTCCAAGACCCTCCTTCCACCCATTTATCACTTGCTTCTTTAACCAAGGTTCCTAAACCAATTTTCTAAGAACAACCTTCTAAGCACAATTTCTCGGCTCTCTTAAACCCTTTTCTACCTAGAGATAAACCCGCTCTTTGCCAGGTTGGAATTACTCCTATAGATTATTCTCTGAAAACCCAAGATACAAAAAGCTGAGGATTAAGGTGTGTTCTCCAAACTTGATTAATTAAAAGTGCATCATTCAAGGTTCGAAGATCTCGAATATCTAGGCCCCTTAGAACTTTCGGAAGGCAAATAGTATGATTCTTAACCACGTGGATCTCCTTATCCTTTTTAGGAGTAGAGCTTGGTCAACAAAACCTGGTAAGAATGGAATTGATCTTTTTTGAAGTTGAGACTAGTATGGGGAGACAACCCAAGACGTTGGAGGCCATTGAGATTCGAATGGTGTTGATAAGGATCAATTTAGTTGGATTGGTAAGAGGTACATAACTCTAGAAGACTATCTTCTTTACAATTTTTTGGAAGCCGCTCTCGTTTCCTCTTTTAACATCAACTAGGACTCCTAGGTGGTCTCCGAATGTCTCCACTAAATGCATTTTAAGAACCCTTAGGAGAGTCCCCTTGTCTTAGAGCGAGACGTTAGGGCTATTTTTGACAATGAATTTTGCCTGATTGATCTGTTGGCTCAAAATTTTACTAAAACATTTGATAATTTCATTTAACTTCTTGCATCCTCTTGAGTAGCTTTGATAAAGAAAATGGTATCATTTGCAAAGAAAAGGTGATTGATTGACAGTGACCTTATTTCTTTAATTTCCTAAAATTGGCCTATATCTTGACCTATCCATACAGAAGAGAAGTAGGTAGGGGGAGAGAGGGTCTCCCTGTCTCAGATCAAAGTTAGTAAAGAAGGCTAGAGATGTATTTTCATTGAGAATAAACATAAAAGAGATCGTGGAGATGCATTGATGAACAATTTGGATCCACTTCCTTGGGTAACCATAAGCCTGGAGAATTTTAATAAGGAAACACCAATTAAATCTTGCCATAAAATCCGAACCCTGTTTAGTATAGCTTGTTTTATGTAAGAGTTCATAGCTTAAAAGGCTACTATTAGACATGTATCTACCAAGGATGAAGGCATACTGGTATTCTGAGATTAGCTTTGGCATAACACCTTTCAACCTATTCACCAAGCACTTCGAAAACACTTGCTTATAAATGGTGTTGCATAGACTAATTGGCCGGAGTTGGGTCACATCTTATGGTGCTGCAACTTTAGGGATCATTGATAACATGATATTGTTCATGGTTTTAATGCCTTAATTTTATTAATTCTTTTCTACATTTACCTCCTTTATGGGCTTTTATTTCGCATATTTCGATATTTCTCCTCTCGGGTATGTTTTGTTTTGTTTTGTAGGATTTTGACGTAATAAGAGCTCTCTTGATATCGTTCTTAACTCATGTTGGAAGTATATGCGTCATTTAGTAGCCTTGTCTCGAGATTTTTGAAGACCTATTGCAACATGGCTCTAGCTAGACGTTGATCTTTCCATGTGAGGTGCGGCAAATGAAGTTTGGCTAGCAAAATGATGAATTTCACAGTATACACCATACCTCGTTGGCGGTCTTTAACCTTGCACCGCAACACCTTGGCGGCCACTTTGAAAGAATATTTTGTAGCCCTAAAACCTAAGCATTAGGTACTAGCTAGCTAGGTGGGGGGAATTTAGGGAGTTGAGGACTCTTTGGAAGCATAAATCACACGCCACTTTGGAGAGGGAGGAGGAAATTTTCTGATTTTCCTATTCTTAGTTTTCATTATTCATTGTTTTTGCTTTAGGGTTTTTCATAACTTTATTTTGGTTCTCTCTTTGGCATTCATTGAAGAAGGCTTGGTGTTCAACATTAAATTGATATTTTCAAGCAATCTAAATCAAGTATTATTTTCTCTTCTCTCTTCTCTTATTGTTATTGTTAATCATGTTTTCAATTTATAATGCTTTTGTTATTTTATTCAATATACTAGAGTAGTTTTCTTATTATAGGGTTAGGTTGAACCCTAGCATGGAATGATGTGTTATTGATTCTCCATTCCCGATTTGATTAGTTTACTATTCATTTATCTCAGGGTTGGTTTTATTATCAATGAATGACTAGAAATAGTATTAATTGAATGTGATTAGGTTACAACGAAATTTGACCCTTAATCGAATCTAGACCTTAATTTAAGATTAAGGAAATCACTACGAAAATATCGATGGAATTTGTTAGGATGTTAAGATGCGATGCTTAAAGTCTTTGAATTGCATGAGTCCATGAAAATAGGTATGATTGCATTGTTGAAGAAGCCATTGATTGATCGAAAGAAATCACTGGTATTGATTAGGGCGTATCTATCCTATGAATTGTTAGTAATTGAATTAGGGAAGGAGGAATCGTTGGTGCATTAACTCATGCTAGTGGGGATACTTAACTCTGAAAGCCTTTAAACCTTGATTCTTTCATATAAATCTTGCTCATTTTAGTCTTTATATTAGATCAACATTATTCACTTTGATTTCATAGCTTAGTTTAGTTCAAATCAATCTTGCTAATTGAACCATTAGTCTCTTGGGATTCGACCCTCACTTAGCCTGCTACATAGTTAGGAGGTATAGTTAGGTTTATTTTTATTAGGTGCGACACGCCTATCAATCATTACCAAGATAAAATGGTTCAATCCCTTCAGCGGAAAACCTGAATTGACTGAATGCCTTTAATCACAAACTCCTCCATCACTTCCAAGTTTTTTTTGAAGAAATTAGCCATGAAGCCATCTGGCCTTGAGGATTTATCTAAGCCTAGTGAAAACATGGTTTCCTTGACTTCTTTAGGAGAAGGAGGCTTAGACATGAGCTTAATGTCCTCTGAGAGTTCCCTAAAAACACTATCGATACTATTCATGTAGTCGGAACCCTCCTTTCCTAGATAGAAGGCCTTCAAATCTTCTAGGATTAACCCTAATACATCCTCTTGGCCTATTACCTGTGCCCCATTTTGGTCTTTCAGTCAAAACTTCATTCCTTCTTTGGTGTTGTTTCAATAGAGAGTCAAGAAAAGAAGAGGAAACATGTCCATAAGCAAACCAGTTGACATTGACCCATTGTTTCCAATAAGCCAAGTTAACCTTAGAGAGATAGGAGCTAGCCTGCTGAGACGTAGACACCCCCATTCCTTGTTCACAAAGGAGCTCACTAGTCATCCAGTTTATCCTTAATAGTTTCTTATGATCCAGGCACCAAGACCTTAATCTTAGCCTTTGCATCCTCCAGTTTCCTTAACAAACATAAAATTGGGCTCCCTTGGATCCTCGAAGACTAGTGAGAGCAATTAAATCATGAATTTCTTTGAAACCTAAACACCATTTTTCCACTTGGTAAGGTCGATTTTTCCTAATAATCTAACCCTTCTCCTCATAGACTATTGCTGCATGATCTGAACATAACAGAGGTTGGTTGCATTGATAATTCTACCTTTTGGGAATCGAGCTAGCCATTCTGAAGTCATGCAGCCTATATCAACTCTCTCGATAATCAAATTTTGTTGAAACTGATTATTTGTCCAAGTAAAACGAAGCCTAGAAAAAGGCACTTCAATCAAATTAGCCAAAATAAAAGGTGGGCTCTTACCATTGTTAATTACATCTTGTATATCCCACTTTGTATCTTCCACTGCAAGATATGAATTGCAATCCCTTCTTTCTCTTTTCTCATTATTTACACATAGCTTGAGCATAACATTCAACTCAAATTTCAACCGAAATTAAGATAACTTGTCCTAATAGAAGATTCGAAATCCATCTTTTAAAGTAAACTATATTAGCCCGTTAGAATTTGAACTTGATTGACCTGACGAGACTCAAACCAAAATCCATCCAAATATGAAATAAATTATTTTAACTCGTTTAAACTCGAATTTATCATGACCCTAATTGAATACGATCCGATCCAAACCCAAGTAAGCAAATAACTAGTTAAACACAGCCCAAGTAAACAAAAGACAACTCGTTTCCAACCATAATTGGTTGATATTATCCAATTGATACCAAACTAAACTTGTTTCGTAAACTTAATTTGACATAATAATTGTCATTTTCTTTTAATGAAGTTCTTTGACGTCGAAATGCATTGATGTCATCATTTTAAACATCATCTCCATTTTTTTATATTATAAAGGTCCGCTTGGGAAATATAGCCTTGCATTTATAATACGGTGATTATTCTAAGTGCAAAAAAGCGACTCTCAAGGATGGAAAATCAATCATCACTTTTTTTATGCACTAATTTCTAATCTTACCAAAGAAACTTAGAACAATATAAATACGCTTCAAGTTGAAAATGCATTTAACTTCTAGAAAGTTGCAATAAATTAAATTTGGGTTTATAGAATAAAACAAATGCCTTAAAATTTGGGAAGATTTTGTATGCATATGGAATACGATGAGGTTATTACTTTTTCAAAAAAAGTTACCTCTTAATATAAAAAAGTTATCTCCACTATAAGAAAAATCACTACTACAACAAAAAATATATCACGATATCAATTAATATAGATTGATATATGATTGAAAAGAAAATATTGGGTATATTATACAAATATTATTTTATAATAAAACAAAACTCACCCCTTTATACAATAAAAGTCACCCCTTAATTCAACAAAAACGACATTGTAAGGATTATGTATCCCCATTTTACAAGTTTTTGTGTAAAAATTATTTTTTCAAAAAAAGTTACTTATCAATATACAAAAGTTATCTCCACTATAACAAAAATCACTGCTACAACAAAAATATATCCCGATATCAATTAATATAGATTGATATATGATTGAAAAGAAAATATTGGGTATATTATACAAACATTATTCTATAATAAAACAAAATTCACCACTTTATACAATAAAAGTCACCCTTCAATTCAACAAAAATGACATTGTAAGGATTATGTATCCCCATTTTACAAGTTTTTGTGTAAAAATTTTGTATTCTTCCCTACTTGAGATAAAATTAAGTAACAAATCCTTTATTTCCACCTAATTTTGATTTAGCAATCAAGAGAAAGTTTGAGGATAGAGGTCTGAGGTGCAAATGGTGTGGTTGTGCGTGATTGTTAAGAAGATATTAATTTGTATCTGAAAACACACTTTCTTCTTCTTCATCTTTAGTCAAAGATTTAAAATGATGATAAGCCTAAGACAATGACAAAATTGAAGCTCAACTGCCTTTGAGATTGAAGCTTTGTCCATGAGTTTTTTTGTTCCATGAATCTTTTCCTTTCATCTGTCCTCCATCTTCCTCTATGATTTCTTTTAGAATTTCTCATTTCTTTCTTGATATCTTCTTCTACTGTTTAACATCGTGGTAAATGGAGGTGGAGCTTTAGGGAAATAATCAAGCTAAAGTCAAGGGATCAAGCAAATGTGGGAAAGAATCAAGCTGTCACCAAGAAAATTAGATCTTGAGTCAAAATAAATCAATTAACTAATTATGTACATCAATCAAGGCTATAGTTAAGATGTGTAAATTAGGTAAGTGTAGACACAAAATCGTGTCTCCCCGCCTAGCAATCTCATGACGAACCACCCTTTGTGGGCGAACTTAGATTGGGTCAAAATTGAATATGTGAAAACCCAAAATCACTTCAAAACCGAACTGCCTAAAGGCTCTAAACACCAACTTGAGCCCAAGACACTTATCTTGGCCTTAACACATAACCCAAGTCACAAAATTCACAACATGAAATGCCTAAGAAAACCCCTTACATCCGTGCAAAACCAAGTTGCCTGGAGCCTTTATGCTCAATGCTCAAAGTAAGCGTTGAAGGCTGATAGGGTCAGGGATTGGTCATCACGACACCTACTATCAAATAACCTCGACTTCTCCTGTTACAAGTAACGGGTAAGTAAGGGTCAAATCCACAGGGAATGACTCTTAATAGCTACTGAACTCTAGCAATTTGACTACAAGCTAGTTCTATCTAAGGTAAGGAAAGGTTTAAATCTAACTAAGAATACAAATCGCAAAGTTCTAAGGGTTTGATCTATAGGGTAAACGCACTAGGGGTTCAAGATTCAACACCAATTCTTAACACAAATGAGCTAAAACTGTAGATTGGACTCAAAATGAAATAACATGAGGCTCACAAACTCACTACCGATCTATGCAACGAACTTAAAACATGTTGTGGGGATGGGGTTTCATCTAGGAACCAATTTCTCAGTCATCTTCAAGGAAACATGCAATACAATTGGGATTTATTTCCTAATCGTATTCTAAAGCATCCCAAGCAACACAATAAATTCAAACCAACAACCAATAGCTCATAAGTGAACAATATCTAACACTAGGTCACTACCTAAATCAGCATTTTTCAATGTCTTTGATCTAAGAATGCAAATGGGAAAACCTATATGGCCAATCTAGACTCCAACCAAAACCTGACTTTAAATCACATATTATTCATCAAGAAAGCAACTCCAAGTTCTCCTAAATTAAAACACCTAAATAATTCATCAATTAAGTAATAAACGACCATAATTCAATACCAACAATAAGATAATAATTATTTTCAGAAAAAATCAACTAAAGATCTTGGATAATTAACTAAGAAATCAACAAGGAGTGAAAATATAGAGATTACTAAAAATCTTCAATGAAAATTGCTTCAAACCCTTCCTTAGTTTGAAATCTTCAAGCATAAACCCAAAATCACCAAAACCATAACAAAAACTAAAGGTTTGAATATAGGGTGTTTTTTTTATTGTGAAAGTGGGTATTTTCTTGAAAAAAATTTTTTTATGTCAAAATGTAGATCAAGAGAAATGAAGGAGAATGGTCGTAATTTGGAGTGAAAAGGAGGAGAAATGAGGGAGTTATGAAGGAAATAAGGTGGGAGAATAATGGGGTTTCTAGAGAAAGGAAATTAGGGTTGGGAGGTTGAAGAAGAAATGAGTGAAGTGGGAAGATTATGGCCGAGCACGAGCTTAAGGAAAGCTAGACATCATACAAAAGGCGTCTTAAGCAGGCGCTCATAAGCCTTCTGAACGTCCGCTCATAAGCCATGAAACCCTAATTTTTCTCTATTGAGCTCCCGCTCAGTTCAGTTACAGGCACCAAATTTTTCTATCTCTATGACCCTCTTATTTTTTCCTTCTAAGTGACCGCTTAGAAGGAATTCAAGCAAACGCTCAAGTCATGTTATAGGGCCATTTTTTCCTCTTGAGCACGCACTTGCTGACCGCTTGATGCCTGCTCATAACTCTCTACCTACTCCATTTTTTACCCGAGCGGGCGCTCAAGATAGTCCAAGCAGCCACTTAGGTATAGTTTTGAGACTTCAGAATTTCCTCCATTTTCTCCTGAATGTCCTTTTGGCCCTATTTTGACCCAGACTTTCTTTATTCCTCTTGAGCACTTCTACCCTAATATTTTCTCATTCAAGGCTTCATTTCCATGGTGCATGGTACCTGAAACACATAAATCCATGCAAAGTCAATTCTAAAGCTAAAATCACAAATCTAAAAGAAAGAAAATGAAAAGAAAGGTTAGAAAACTCAGGTTTCCTTCTACAAGTGCCTTTAATGTCACTTGCTTGACATTATTCATGATTATCAGTTGTTTGAGGCTGGATTAAGCTTAAGCACTATAGAGATGATATTCTCGTCCTTGAATTGCATATTGCACACCACTATGTGATCTCCCACTATGAAACTACACTTCTCTACGAGTTCATCATCTCTACACTTTTGGACAACTTGTTCTGCTCTACATAACCTGTGAGAACACATAGAGGAGCTTATCCCCTCTATATCATCGATTGCATAACCAATTGTCCTTAATCACTTAAGAACAAGGTTCATGAGTTGAGTTGATTCTCCACCATCAAGTTTGTAATGGATGACAATTGGATACATAGAATTTTCACCCAAAAATACATCATGAGGAGATAAGAGTTTAAGTTTTACCTTAGGAGGCGTAGATCTCTCTTGCACTTCCTCTTTAGCTCTCATAGGTTCTATTTGAGAGATGGGAGCACCAAAATGGTCTCCATAGAGTATGAGCTCTCCTTCTAGGATCTCATATTTATTTTCCACTTTTCTCCTCTAAGCTCAACTATAAGGCATCAACTTCAGCTTCCCAAGAAGACTTTAAATTCTTCCTCTCCATGATGCCAACATTGAAACACTCATCTTGGGCTAATAGCTTGGGCTAACGGGATCTTCATTGACTTTTGGAGCTCTAACTCTAACTAATCCTTTCCTATTTCAAAGGATAACTTGCCTCTCTTTACATTGATCAATGCACTTATAGTAGCAAGACAAGATCTACCCCAATAATAGGGCTTCAAGTGTCTTTTAGGATGTCCATAACAATAAAATCACATGGGAAAATTAACTTCCCTACTAAAGTTGACACATCCATGAGCACACCAATGGGGTGTCTGGTACTCCTATCAGCAAGCTGTAATATTATCTTTTTCTTGGATAAGGGTCCAACATTACGCATCCTCTTATAGAGAGAAAGAGGCATGAGACTAACACTAGCACCCAAATCACACAATTAAAGGAAATACTACCAACTTTAACCGGAATAGAAAAACTACCTGGGTCACCTAATTTAGGTGGAAGTTGGTTCAAGATGACTACAATGCACTGATGAGATAAGATGAAAACCCCCTTGATTTTTCTCTTACTGGAGGCTAAATATTTTAAGAACCAAGAAAATAAAGCTATTTTTGCTATGGCATCTAGAAATGGGATCTGGATTTGAACATCCTTAACCATGTTTAGGAACTTCCTATATCTCTCCTCATGCTTACCCTGTACTATTCTCAAAGGGTAGGGAATGGATGGAATGTAAGGTCAAGGAGGTGATGCAGGCTTGCTACTCTCTTCCTTGGGATCCTTATCAGTCCTACCCTCTTCATTCTCAGATATTTTCTCACTCATCCTAGTCACAAGTATAGGTTCTTCTATAGTATTTACACTCCTAGTCACTATAGCATTGACATGCTTGCCTTGGCTAGGGATTGAAGTCTCGGGTCATTCTTAAGGGCATTGGCAAGCAAGGCAATATGGTTTTCAAGAATTTTGTTATGGGTTTGCATTTGCCGCAGACTTTCATCAATGTCGCTGTTCTTTTTAGTTTGGGTAGCCACAAAACTCTTCATCAAAGAATCTAAGATAGACTTTTGAGGGGAAATTAGGTCTAGGCCTTGAATTAAAACTAGGTAGGTTCTGTTGGTTAGGATTATGGGATTGGCCTTGATTTGGGTTTTGAAACCTATTTTGATTTTGACTTGGCCTATAATTCCCATATCCCTGTTCTCTAAAGTTACCTTGACCTTTGTTCGCATAGTTTTTATTATTTTAGAAATTCCCTTACCCCTTGTTCTTAAAGCTTCCTTGGTTATGCCCATTAAAGTTCCTATTCCCCTGGTTCTTTCCATTTCTCCAACCGAAATTTAGGTGAGCTCTCCACCCTTGGTTAAAGGTGTTAGAGTAAGGATCAAATTTGGGGTTAGGAGCTATATTATTCAAGACGTTAACCTATTCCATACCATATGGTGAATTCCCTGTAGAGGTAAGTAAATGACATTGCAAAGGGTTATGATCATAATCACCATAAACATCACAAAACAACACCAACATAGGAGCATTAGAATTAGATGCTTGTGGAAATTGCATGCCATGCATTAGACTTTTCAAAACATCCTCATTGAATTTGTTAGTAAGTGCATCTAACTTAGAAGAGAGTACACTAATAGAATTTACTTCATACCTTCCTCCTCATTTGGGCTGCACTCTCTCACCTTTGTTCCAGTCAACAAAATTTTTGATCGACTGCTCAATCACTTTGAGTGCTTCGATTAGGCTTAATCTCATTATGGCTCCATCGGCTCCTACACTAAGTCTAGACTTATTCTGTTGAGGTAATCCATTATAAAAGCTATGAAGAAGTAACCACTTCTCCATTCCATGATGTGGGCATGCCTCTATCAACCCTTTGAATCATTTCCATGCTTCAAATAGAGTTTTATCTCCTTCTTTCACGACATGTTGTAATTTTAGTCCTCATTTTAGTAGTCTTTGAAGGTGGAAAGAACTTATGTAATGCTCTAGTCACTTCTTCCCACGTCCTCAAATAATTGAGCTCCATCTTCTCAAGACATTCACTAGCTTTGCCGTAAGAGAGAATTTGACCAAACTTAGACTGATGTAATCTTGAGTCACCCCATTTGCTTTTACAGTACCATAGTATCTAATGAACTACTTAAGATGAATATGAGGTAACTCATGTTTCTCTCCTCCAAATGGATGGCTCTCCACCAAAGTGATGAGTGCTGGCTTCATCTCAAAGTTATTGGTCTTTATAGTGGGTTGCACTATACCACTCTAGACTTGGTAAATTCTAGGAGCTCCATACAGCCACAAGGGTCTATCTGTACCATTACCCATAACAAAAAATGCATTAGAGTGAGTGGAAAATAAGTTCTGGCTAAACTTTTCTTTTATAGGAATAGGGTTAGATAAATCTAAATCAACTTCTTCTTCCTTTACTTGAAATGAGCTACTTTCTACTCTCAACCCTCTTCTTATAGCTCTAATTGTACACTCAATTTTAGGATTCACTGAAGCTAATGGTTTTGCTCTACCGCTCTTGATAACATACAAAATCAAGGCTAAACAGAAGGTTAGCACTGACAATCAAAATAAAAAAGCAACAAAAGAAAGAAAGAAAATGAAATAAAGTAAAATCAAAACAAACTAGACTAGTAACAGCCACTAAAAACTCGATACTTAATGCTATTCCCTGGAAACAACACCATTTGATAGGGTTAGATATCGTTCATCACGAAACCTACTATCAGCAATTCCTCAAATTCACCTATTTTAAGTAACAGGAAAGTAAGGCTCCAATCCACAAGAAAAGGCTTCTAATAGATACTAAACTCTAGCAGTTCGACTACAAGCTAGCTCAAACTAAGGCAAGGATTAGGTTTAAATCTTACTAAAGCTAAAGCAAGGTTCTAAAGGACTTGTTCTATGAAGGTAAAAGCTCTAGGGGTTTGGGATTCAACACCAATTCCTAACACAAAGAAGAGCTAAAACTGGGAATTGGACTCAAAATGAGATAATATGAGGCTCACTAACTCACTACTAACCTATGAATCAAACCTAAAAATGCTATAAGGAAGGGATTTCAACAAGAAACCAACCTCTTGGTAATATTTAAGGAAGGAGCATTACAATTGGGATTTCTCACCTAATTGTATTCTAAAGCATCCAAACAACACAATATATTAAAATCAACACTCGCAAGTCAATAACATTTAACATCAGGTCACTACCTAAATCTACATTTCTCAATGTCTTCAACCTAGGAACGCACATGGAAGAAATCTATATGGCCAATCTAGACTCCAACAAAAACCCAAAATCAAAGCACACATTAATCATTAAGAAACCAACTCCATATTTTAAACATCATCCATGCTCGAGATCGGGTTTTCACCTTATCCCTTAACTAATCCTACTACTCATTTCTAATATTAGCAAACATTACAACATTAATAAAGATGAACATACTACCAAATCAAGAACAAATATTAACTATTCTATGTGAGAAACATAAAATTAACAAGCATAAACCAAACAAAATAGAAAATAAATGAAAACTACAAAATATAAAGCGAGAAAAAGTGATAGATATACTAATATATAGATGTAGAATTGATGTATGACAAGTGTATTGCAAATTTATGGATTACATCCAATAACAAGATCTAATCATCAAGCTGAATATAAAAGTTTTTGATAGAGAAAATATAAACCCTAATAAGAGGAAATTTGGGTTTTTAGTGAACTGAGCCGCCGCTCAGTTCAGTCTTGAGCGTCTACTTAGAAGGCGATTTTACCTTCTGAGCGCCCACTTGATGGCCACTTGCTACTCTATCGTTAAGTTTTGTGTGTCAACTCGCATTGAAATGAGCGCTCGCTTAAGGTTCTTCTGAGTGACCACTCAAGTCTTTTTCCTTCTAAGAGGCCTCTTAGTTTAATTGTCAAGGTTGGCTGAAAAATCAATGTCACTTTCTAGTGCATTTAAAAGACTTGCATTGCATGGAGAATGAGCTGGAAAACAGACATAGATGAAAGTGATGGTAAATTTTTTAACTAAATATTGTAAAATAATACTATCATATGACTAATATTTCTATTTTTAATTCATAGTGTTCTCAACAATGTGGGGGAACTAAGTGTGGCTACTTCGTGATGCATTTCATGCTTGACGTCCTCAACGGGTGTAGTAGTGGGATGCTCATGGTGGAGGTAAGAGCTTTTACCCATAATTTTATCGTTTTGAGTATCCTCAATAGTGTAGTCCCTCTTAAACATGACTCAAACACTTTACATAGGACAATTTGAGTCAATATAAGTCAAATAGGAGTGGTTTTGGGTAAAAAAATGGCCTTAATACTTGAAATATATTGATATGAGTCAATATAAGTCAAATAGGAGCAATTTTGAGTCGATATTGGCATATATCCCTTGAACATGCCCCCAAAAACTTCGAATAAGATGATTATTCATGAAATTAACAATATAGGGTTGGTTCATGAAACTCCCTAGACTTCTGTTGTACTTTTGCTGTTTTGCTTGCATATTTGGTGCCCATTCTTACTACTATTCTCCTGTCCAATTGTTCAATTAACCATCATCTCATACATGATCACGTCCTCTATTCCCTTTCTAAATTCCCCTACCTACATTTATTTCTCCACTCTTTCTCCTCAAAATGATATCTTTACCCCATTATATTCTCTAAATTATTTATAAAGTAATTCATAACGTTTCCTTTGTTTCTTTTACCTGTCCTTCCACCTTCACTTCATTCCTCTGATTTTCTATAAAATGCTATGGTTTCCTTTGTTCTTTTTGGAACTTTTATGAGAAAAATATGGAGAATTTATCTATTAGAAAGAGGACAAGGAATCAAAGAGCTAAAATGGTGGTGGTGGAAGTAGTGGTAGTAGCGAGGAGGACAATTATGATTCTTTGGACAATGATTTTGTGGGGATGGAGGATGAATCTTTTGACAGTTCATACAAGAGCTCGTACTCGAAGTGTTCTGTTGAACAAGTGAAAGAAAGCTAAGAGAATCTTATTCTGATGATGATAATGGTGATGGTGATGTTGTTGATGTTCAAGATGTTGGTGTTAATAAGAAACACATTAGTAATCATGAAATTGTTGAGAATCTACCCAAAACTACTCCCATTTTGACTCAAAATGAGGTATATGGAGTGGTTTAAGCATATTTTAGGCAAAACAAGTTCGTTTCTACCCAACTTTAGATTCTTTAGTCTAATTGCATCCTATCAAAGCTATTTTTACTCAAAATGATGTATAAGTAGTGGTTTCGGCGGATTTTAGGCAAAACCTGTTCTTTCCTACTAAAATCGATGTGGATCCCTTCTCTAGTGAAAAAATTGATGTGGTCTGCAATAAATTGGCCAAGTATTGGACATAAAACTTTTTTTAAATTATGCATCTTACCTTTTTGTGTATTTTAATTTGTACATTATGATTATTTATTGGGTCATAGTTTTTATGTCACTTAATGGGTGATTTTTATGACCCTATGAGTATATAAATGAATTCAAAATCATCATATGTATATATACTTTGGTTGGTAATTGCAAATGTAATAGTAGATTTTTTTTCTACCATTAGAATTGTATATAGTTGGTCATCCTTGTGTATAAACTTTGGGCATAGTAGGGACCAAATTGAAGTAAAAAAAAAATTTGATTATTTGAGACGCTAATAAGCCTAAACCACATCTTATTAATAGGTTTTTATAATTTTTTAATCCTAGAAATGTAATAATATGTGGCGTCACTAAGTCTAGAACCGTCGCATATTAGTCATTAATATGCGGTGTCACTTAGCCTAGAACCGCTGCATATTAAATATTAATATGTGGCATATTTTCTTGTGCCCACCATATTTTAATTATTCGTTTGCGGCGTATTTTTTACGCCGCAAATTAATTTGATTAATTTGCTGTCAACCTAAATGCTGATAGCCTTTTGACGCCGCACATAGTACTAAAAAACTAGCCGCATATTTATTAATTTCTACTAGTAACTTAAACAAGATCCTAGCTTAGGAACTTATATTATGTACCTCCCAACAATCACTTTAAGGAATTGAAAAATGTTAACTAGATTGTGGCTATGCACAAGGAACTCAATGAGTTTGAATGGAACAAGATATGGCATCTTGATCCTAAACCTTAGCTTCAAAAGGTGATTTGCCTTTAATGGGTAATTTGTAACAAGCTCAATGAGTATGGAACTATATTTATGAAAAAAGTAAGGTTGGTTGTGAATGGCTATTGCTAATAGGATTGTATTGATTTTAAAGAAAACTTTATCCTTATAGTTAGACTGGAAGCTATAAGAATGTTAAATGCTTTTAATGGCTTTGTAAATTTCAATTTATATTAAATAGAACTAAAGTTTGCCTTTCTAAATGGGTATTTAAATTTGAAAAAATCGAAAATAAAAATACAATATTTAACCTGTATTATTCGTAAAGACCAACCTTCACCTTTTTTTTTTGAAAAATATAACCTTTGCATGTTTTTGTATTTTAAAGATATTAATGAAAAAGTAACTGGCAGCACAACAGATTAAAATGCTAACTTGGTAGTTTATGATCATTATATGTTCCAATCCCCCGTGATTCTCATAACTAGCCCCCTATGTTTCTTTTTCAAATGTTCAAAGCTAAGGACTAGATTCTCCAATTCTTCCTAATTATTTTCACACAATTATTCTTATTTGATATGGCTATTCCAAATTAAAACTCTTCTTACTCTTCATCTTCTACTTATAACAATTCTCGTTGGAAATTATTGTATGAACATGACTTTGAATCTATGGTTCACACTATAAGTAATGGTCCAAATGTTGGAATGCAATACAATGGGTGTCCTTAGTGGCCTGTAAGTCTTGGTTTTTGTTATTGATTTATTTTGATATAATTTTTTAAGAATTTAACATAACATAATTATTAGCAAAATAAGGAAGAAAATGCATGTAATTCTTTAGATGGGTAGCTGGTGAAGGTCAACAAATGATAAATTCCCAATTAAATGAAGAATATCCATACAAGATACTTGAGAAAGACACTCGAATAATTAAGATGGAAGTTGAGGAAGGCGTTTGCATGGAGAAAATCAAAAAATTTTAGCTGAAGAAGGAGAATCAAGAATAGGAATTGGAAGAATTGAAAAATGAGTTAAGCCAATTGGTTATGGAATTAATTAGTTGTATAAGCAATGAAAATAATTTGACCTTTATTTTGATATTCTCTTGGATAATGTTTGCTTTTTTAGCCCTTTCAATGAAGTAGTAATGGATGTAGTACTTGTATTAAGTCTTGGTTATGTTAAATATAAATTAAAATGGATTTATGGCTTATATTAAGTGTTATTTATGTTTAACATTTATTTATGAAACTATGTATTAAGCCAATTTAGTGTTTTTTATGTTTATGTTCCCTACAAATATATGGCTCTTGGTTCCTTAATTCGAGTATTGTTTGGTCCTATACACAATGTTACTACTAATTCAACAATATAAGCATAAGTAGATTAATTGCTTAACATAAGAAAATAAAATTATATATTACATAACAAGAGTTCATAAATGATTAAGTGTACATCACATTTATGACTAATAAAATGTTCAACAAGGTCCTAAACAAGTCTAGTGTTGTTAGCTTGATTGGTTGACTATCGAAGATTGACTAGGTAGCACTGATTCTTCACTACAAAACTAAGCCTTAAGGCTATGTGGTATCTGCACAAAGTTAAATATGTAGTGAGCTTGAGGGGTTAAGTTAACAGTAAAACCAACTAATTAACAACTTATGATCTAGACAAAAGCTTAAATAACCTATTTAACTTAAGTTCTTCCCATGCCCTTGCCTCTACCTCTGCATCCTCTCCCACTACCTCATATACCTTCTATTCTTAGACCACTACTTATGCCACCTCTAGAACCTCTTCCTCTAATTTTTTTTTCCACCCCTTCCTAACTATGTTGGTTGGGTAGTGGCATTATGGTGCTCAAACCCTAATATTACAACAATTTACCTTAAAGGTAGACCATCATTCCTTTGTCATAGGGTTAGATATTAGTTGTCATGACACCTGCTATCAACTAAACCTCGACTTCACCTATTATGAGTAATGGGAAAGTAAGGGTCGAATCCACATGGAATAACTTCAAATAAATATCGAACTCTAGCATCTCAACTATAAGCTAGTTCAACTAAACAAAATATTAAGATTAGATTTAACTAAATTCTATTTTGAGGTTCTAAAGGACTTGTTCTATGAAGGTAAAAGCACTAGAGGTTTGGGATTCAACGCTGATTCCTAACATAATGAGCTAAAACTAGGAATTGGAATCAAGATGAGATAATATGAGGTTCACAAACTTGCTATCAACCTATGAATTGAACCTAAACATGATGTAAGAAAGGGATTTCAACTAGGAACCAACCTCTTGGTCATCTTCAAGGAAGGGCTTTATAATTTGGATTTCTCGTCTAATCGTATTTTAAAACATCCAAGCAACACAATAGACTCAAACCAACAATTAATAGCATGCAAGTTAACAACAATTAAGATCGGGTCACTACCTAAATCTACATTTCTCAATGTCTTCAACCTAGGTAAGAAATAAAAGAAATCTAAATGGAAAATCTATACTCTAACCAAAACTCGACATTATACACACATAAATCATCAAGAAACTAACTCCATACTTTAAACATCATCTATGCTCGGGATTGGGTCTTTACCCTATCCCCTAACTAATTTAACTACTCATGACTAGTAATAGAAAACATTGAATCATCAAAATAACGAGACATACTTAGAAAAATAACGATTAACAATGAACAAACTAAGATAGAAACTAACAATAATCAAACATAAACTAACAAAAACAGAAAATAAATTGAAACTATGAAATATAAAACAAGAGAAAGTGAAATAATATACTGATATATTGATATGGAATTGATGTATGACAATCGATGATCGCAAATCCAATGAAAGTACGTGAAACTGATGCAAAATCTATGAGAAATCTAAAGATTTATGGAAGAACAATAAAGTAAACCCTAAAATATATCTCTAAGTCTAAAACTACTGCTAATCTATTCCTGCTTAATAACTAATCTGCCATTCTTTTTCTACCCTTTAATCTCATAAAAGAGTTTCAAAAGTACACGAAAGTCGCCCAAAATCGTCTTGAGCAGGCGCTTAGTTTAAAGGAAAGTACCCGCTCATAAGCTTAAAATCTACACTTTAGTGAACTGAGCAACCACTTAGCCCAACCTTAAGAGGCCACTTAGGCCAATAAGAGACCCCTTGGAGACCACTTGACGTTCACTCGTGACTTTCTGTCTGCTTATTTCCATTGAACTGAGAGGTTGCTTGTGATAAAGTAAGCGCCCGCTTACGTCTCTTTCTTTTAAGAGGCCTCTTGGTTCAAATTCTAAGTGGCCTCTTGGCTTCTCTTCGTGGCTTTTCCACTATACATCTCCATTGTTTGGTTCTCATGCTCGAGCTCATTAGATACCTACATCAAGCAACAAAAACACGCATAAAAGTAGAAAAGATAACGAAAAATCAAGGAAAATGCGACAAAAATGATGAAAAATAGGATAAAATGGGACAAACTCGTGCCAAAAAGAGTAAAAAACTCTGGTAGGAAGATGCAAATGAGTGACATAAATGTCATTCGTCACTTGGTCTCTCTATAAGTCTTTAGCGTGGAGGTGCCTAGGGTGTTGGGACATTTTCCCTATTAGGACATCTTCTTTTGTTATGCCCCTTCACCTTACATGTAGTGCATGTCATCTCTATCCTATAAGTTGTTAACTTCCCTAGCTTTTTTTTTATCTTTAAAAGGATCATTTCTCCTATTTATTCTACACCTACTTCAACCAATTTTTATGGGAGGAGGAACTAACCTACACTCAACTCTAGCTTAATGCCTCTCACCCTCACATGGAAGGATAAAATTTACATAAGCCTTTATTTAGGCCTCACATTTATAGCAATTGGGAACAAAATCCTCACATTAGGCTATAGCATGGCAACATTGGATACTAGTTAAGTCCCATTTCCTATATGTGCATGTCCTTGCATCTAAATCAACTCTCATTATATCTAAGTAGTACCTCACCTAAAATAGTTTGAAATATGTTGACAACACATCATACTCTCTTATCTTCTTACTCTCATTGCCCAATCTTGTTCTAATTCTAGGATAGATAACATAGGTAAAGTTCTCCATTTCTTTCGTCTTCAACACAAGCCTTTGCTTCAAAGCTATCCTGACATCCTCCATCATATGAATCATGTTCTTAGTCCTAGCCTTAATGATATAGCCATTAAAAGTTTTGCCATGTTATTGGTTATAGCATCTGTCATAATTGATGTGCTTAGGATTTCTCTACAAAAACCTTAGGATATAACTTTTGAAAGCAACCACTACATCTAGATTGATTTTTTTTAATTTATTTAAGGCTAAATGATGTGTGCTATAAAGAAAAATATAGCACAAATATGTCTGGCACAATGCCTATGTTCTGTCTCAAGAAACACCTGCACAATACCACTTAATATAGACTTAAATAAAAAAAAACAAATAAGGCAAAATAATGCATTAGAATTACACTAACAAGTAAATATAAAAAACACAAGATAAATGTTCACCTGATGCTCATCTGATATAAATGTTAACCTAGCTCCCAAACCCACATCAAGGCATTGTTGCAAATGATTAAAACCCATTCCTAAGATTCATTATTTTCCCCTTCAATAGCAGCCCAAGCAATAGGGTACATCTGGTCATTAGCATCTTTCCCCATAGCTAACAACTGCTCCCCAAGAAATGTTTTTAAGAAGCATGCATCAACACAAATAACCCTTCTACATCCATCTATCCATCCCTTCTTCAAATCTCAAAAAAATAAAATAATCTTCTTAAGATAGGAGGATTCTTGCTATTATTAGTGACTAAGTCTAACTTAATCCCATTAGATAAAGCTTGTAAGGCAGTCTCATCTTATAAAGCTTCCAAGGTAGCTATATACCTTCCCAGCTTATTATAGTGTTATTTTGTTGATCCATGAAGGATTTTGTATGCATTATATTTAATCCTAGATGCAAATTCCCTCTTGACATTGACTTTGTATTCTCTCCTCACAGAATCTCACTAGGTGGCTAATGTGGCCTACACCATGAAGGTTTTATTTTCTTATATTTTTTCATGTTTCTATGGCATTAATGTCTAGCCATAACTAATTTAACAAAAAAATCTTGCCCTTCTAGAATCCCAAGTAACATCCAAATGAAATAGTCATCCCTTAACACATTAAACTATTGTTTTCTACCTCTTGTGCTTATTGCTACTTATAATATGCACATTCTTAACTTGTAATATAACATACTTATCCAAATCTTACTTAAAATCTTTCCTAGATGAAATTCTCTATCCTAGATTCCATTTGAATACACAGAAGTCAGTGTTTGCACTCACTAAAAAAACTCATCCTTTGCCTCTTTCCTTCAATACCAACTTCACCTTCATCACTTTCAAGGAGAGTTTTTATCTCATTTGCACTCATTTCATAATCACTTACATACTCCCTCCCATCCTCCTTTGTAACTAGTGATCTCCCTACTTTCACATCGGTACCTACACCCAAATCAGTAGCTTCTCTTTGTACTTGTTACGTATGATCCCTCAACTCATGGTATAGTCCCCTCACTCTTTATCTAGCTGTTTTGTACCCTTCATTACTTTTACCTGCCTCATCCTTAATTTCATAATCAAACTTCTCTTTTAAACCCCTAATATCCTCTTATTCTAGTTCTAAATCAGCATTACCTTCTTTATTATCTTCACTGATAGGCTCATATTCACTAGTTGAATCATTACAGTCACTAAATAATTCTTCCCACCTTAATGGACTCTCAGGCCTATTATCTTCCCACTTATACTCTTCATCAATTGATGTGGATATGATAGTATAAGTAGGGGGAGAATCAAACTAAAAAGTAGGTGTTTAAGGTTGGTTTTTATATTAGGGCTTATATTCAATTAGAGTTAACTATTGGTTAGGATTTTAGTGGATGTGAATTTGAGGGCTAGGGTTTCCAAAATTAGTGTGTAATGGGGTAGTGTGGGCTGATATGGTAGATTCTTTGTGAAGGGCAAATAAGTTATATGAAGAAGATGCTAAGCTGGCTTGATTTGTTAGAGTTGAGTTTTTCTGTTTAATTGCCAAATGTATTGCTTCCTTAGTGTTATTAAATCTAGGGATATTTCTAGTTGGGGTCCTAATTATCTTTCTTTATGGTCCCCTTTTAGGTGTTAATTTTTTTGTCTACCTTTAAGTATTATAGTTGGGGACAAGTGGAATTGGCTTGGTGGCTTTTCTAGTTTATTGGGTTGATTTTACCTTAAGGATTAGGTGATCACTTATTTAGATTCCTCAATTTTAAGGGGTTCTAAAATTGATTTGTCCAAATTTTAGTCTTATTTAAGTGTGATTACAAATCAATATGCCATGAAGAGGTGTAAAACTAAAAGGTGATGATCATAGAATTTATAATAATGTAAGATTCTTGCATAAATAAAGTGCAAAATTTTAAACAAAGAAGTAATGGTATAATATTTAAAAGTTCAATATTAAAATATAAAATGTATGATTTATGCATGAAAAGTTAAAGGTTTACTTATCAAATAAAATGAGAGTTTAAAAAATTTATTTCCATGACATACTCTAGCTTTAGATATGAAGCTTAATCAATCTAGTTTAGATGACTTATTTTTTATAGGACCTTAACATCATTGACTATAAATAATAAAGGAAGACATCAATGTATTATTCATGATGTGTATGCAAGAAATAAGCCTTTTCTTAACACTAAAACAAATCATCCAAGTATGATGATTGTCTAAGGTTTATTCATAAAAAAGGTTAATTAATTGCCTATACTAGCAAAGCATAAGTTTTCGAGAATAAAACCATACATAACTCTAAAAATCAAGGAGGAGTTTGAGAAATAGTGGGAAGTAGGGTTCATAAAGCTACAAACTAACCAAATTGGATTGCAAATTTAGTACTTGTTACCCAAAAGGACGACATAGTCTAAATGTGTGTGGACTATTGAGATATGAACCAAGCTTGTCCAAAAGATTGGTTTCAACTACCCCACATCGACTTTATGGTTGATAATAAAACAAATCCTACCTTGCTTTTGTTTATGGACAAAATGCAGACTATAAATATATTTAAACGGTGAAAGAGGATGTGGAGAAAATAAACATTATACTTTATAGGGAACATATTGCTATAAGGTCATGTCATTTGCCTTTAAAGATGCAAGTGATACATATCAAAGAACTATAATAATACACTTTCATGACATGATGCATAAAGAGGAATCTAGAGATCACTTAGAGCATCTTATGACCTTTAGAAAATTTTGTGAAAGAATCATGTATTTCAAAATGAGACTCTAATAATAGAAATTTGTCTTTAAGGTAACATAAGGGATGTTATTAGGGTATGTCATAGCTCTAGACACATTGAGATTAATTTTATACAAATCAAATCTATGTAGAATATGACACCCACTAAAATGACAAGGAAAGACTCTCCTCCAGTGCATCTAACATTTTATTTCCAAGCTCACCAGGCTCCATGAGCTAGTCTTCCAAAAACTGAAAAAATACATATTAGGATTAGGATGAAGAATGTCAGAAAGCTTTTGATCTAATAAAGAGTTATCTCCTGATTCATTCTATGCTAGGAATTCCTCCATACTTATTGTGATACAGAGAAAGTTATAGTGAAAAAATAGAAATAACTCCAAAAATTAGGGAGGAGGTCAAGAAACAGTTGGATGCAAGGTTTATCAAGGTTGCAAACTAGTTAGACTAGATTGCAAACATAGGACATGTTCCCCAAAATAATGAGGTCTAAATGTATATAAAATACCAAAATCTAGATAGGGCTTGTTCAAAACATAAGTTTTCCCTACTTCACATCGACATACTAGCTGATAATACAATAAATTGCACCTTGCTTTTGTTCATGGACAAATACATAGGCTATAACTAGATTTAATTGGTGAAGAGAATATAAAGAAAACAACTTACATAACTTAATAGGGAACCTAGTCCTACAAGGTTATAAAATTTATCTTTAATGATAAAGGCACCACATATCATTAAAGAATTGAACTACAATAACCCTCCTTTTTCCCTAGTACAACATATTAAATAACTATAATAACACTCCTTTTTCCTAAGATATTATGCATAAAGAGAGGTGTATATGGATAATATGATTATGAATTCTCAAAATCGCCTAGGTGTGGGGGATTTAAATATCACTAGGTTTCATATGGGTAATTTGATTAGTGAATGAAGACTAAAAGGCTCAATTTTTTATGTTCCAACCTTTCTTTCTTGCTGAATAAAAGGGAACTTTTCCCACTAGTACCTACTATGTGCATGATCACTAAGATTATACATCACAACATACTTGTCCTTATATGAATTGGGTCTGAAAAGGTCTTTGAGGAGTCGCCACCAAACTAAGGCAATTTAGGCACGTACTTTGGTTTGAATACCAAGGTTTGACATAAGTGAGTGGTCTTATTAACCAAAGAAGGGTCCGAAAATAAGCAATCAACATCAATTGAAAAATGATGTACTTAAAAATTTAGCTAAGATGCAAAATAGAAAGAAGCACACTCTAGATTTAGTGGATTCACAAGGTAAGAATCTTGTAAACAATCTAGATTAGGTGGCCACTTCTTTAAGAGTCCTAAAAGAGGTCCTAATTTTTTATTTTATCTTTTTAGGTATGGTTGCACTTCAATAGGTCTTGAATTAGGTTCTAAAAGATAAAGGAGATTAAACATTTACAACCATATAGAATTATATGTGTAAAGGTGTAATATGAAAGATATGATTTATGCAGGAAATAGTTGAAGATTGATTTATCAAATAAAGTGGTGAACCTAAAGAGAATAATTTTCATAACATACTTCAAACAAAAGGGTCTAGCTTAAGGAACTTATTTGGATTAATCCTTAAACAAAATTGACATAGAAAATTGAGATAAACATCAAAATATGTTTCATGATGCTAGAAATAAGTTTTGGACCAACTCTTAAACAACTATAGTTTGAGGATCATTCAAGGTTTTCGATAATAAGTTATATTTAGTGCGTGTTTTAGGAGTATTTTAGGGATACTTGAATGTTAATTAGATGCATTTAACGTGGCTTCACTCAATTTTAGCTCACTGTCCTTCATAGGGTGTGTTCACGTGTGTTTTTAGTGTTTTTGATAGATTCCATAACTATAAGAGCAATTTCAAAAGACTTAACAAAGTTTTAAGCATTATAGAAGTGGTTTACAAAGACTAGATGTCTATCTTGAAGAAGCTAAGGTCTAAAGAGAAGTTTAAACGTTGATTTGGAAAGAGGTTACATGGCAAGAATTACCAAAGTATGGTGAAGTTGGCTTAGGTATAAACGGGTCCATGTCCTTTGGAAGAAGAAGATCATAAGTTGCTAAAGTGCCAAAAGAAAGGAAACTCAGACGAGTGTGTAAAGGACTCATTCGCGTCTTCCTCAAAATTTGAATTTAGTCTAAAACAATTTTTTAGCATTTCATGAGTAGACTCGTACAAGTTTGCCCTAGAAATTGAGTTTTTATCAAATTTTTTTATCATTTTAGGAGTAGACTTGTCCTAGCTTGTGTCCCTAGCTATTTTTTTCACGGTTTTCCATAATTAAACCCACACTTTTCTCGGTTATTATATATAACCCTAGCATAACTATTCACAAAAAATAGAGGATGGAGATTTAAATTTATACCTTCTTAACACTCTCTACTTTTGTATTCCTCATAGATTTAATCTTTCATTCCCAAATTCAATTTAAGAATTATCTTCCTTCGGTTATTCCCTTGTATAAATCTTTATGTTTAATTTATAATTTTTATTATGCTAAAGAAAAATTTTATATGTGATATAAAAAGGTTATTGTGTACGTGGCT
Source organism: Dysphania ambrosioides (assembly GCA_026401315.1). NCBI lineage: Eukaryota > Viridiplantae > Streptophyta > Magnoliopsida > Caryophyllales > Amaranthaceae > Dysphania > Dysphania ambrosioides. The sequence goes on from CM048658.1 coordinate 15,652,015, forward strand.
AACAAAAATTTATCCATAATATAACTAAAGTAATACCTTAATATAATAGAAGTCACTTCTATAAAAAAAGCCTCACAATATATATATATATATATATATATATATATATATATATTTATATATATATATATATATATATATATATATAGGCTTGAGATCAACTAAGAAGGCTAGCTAATATAGGAAAAGTAAGAAGCATTTCCACACCTTGATTTCTTTTAGATCCAACGGTCAACAAAAAAGAAAATTGAACCGGTTTGCTCTCATTGGATGCCTCGACCTCGCCCATGACATTCAGCAATCTCACCCAAAAATTCATGCTCTCTCGCGCCTCGCTCTGTCTCACTCTCTCTTGCCCAGAATTTCACAAATTACAGATTTCTCAAAATCTCTCACTCGGTTCCATTATGAATTCTATTATCATCTCATAATCAAACACCAAAATCAATGCAAATTCTTCAACAACAAATTTTTAAGGTAATAGTTCTATTTCAATTGATTTGAGTTATATTGCTGATGATCTTGTTCTTCGCATCTAGAAATTCATGTTCTTTGCATCAATTGGTTGAAGGTCCTTCAAGATTAAGCTAGGTCAAATACTAATAATTTTTTGATTAATTATGGGAAAAAACTTGATTAATATTACAGTAGAGGTTTCTATAACTAAAAAAATGTCACTATTAAAATTATAAATTCATTACAACAATGATAATTACTATAGTCATACTATTAAAATCTGTCACTATATCATTCAAAAGAATTCAGTTAAAGGTCACTATAATAAAAGAAAAGGTTACTATAATAAAAGTTAAGCTTGACACGAAGAGGTGATAAAAATGTTAGTTCTCTGCTGTTTTGTGGGACTAGTTGAGGTAAAATGAGTCGGCCAAGAGTGAGTTCCTGGATTCACATACTGTTGTAAACGTTTTTTTTTTGAAATATAGTTACACTTTGTTTATATATAGTTCATAGTGAATAGTTTACTTGTGAAAATTTGGTAATTTAATTATTACAATCATAGTTACTCTTTTTTCGAACATAGTTACCCTTTTTTTCTATATAGTAACCTTTTTAAATATTATAGTGCCAACAAAAATTACATCTCCAGCTTTCATCAAAACTCCTAGAATTGAAACATATGTTATTCCAAATGGCACTAGAGAGTGGTTTCCTTATTGTGCTGAAGATAAAAAGCCTTGTGTTGGTATGGTGTTTGATAATTTAGAAAAGGCAATAGAGTTTTACCATTGTTATGCTGAAATATGTCGATTTAAACCAAGGTCATCTTCTACTTACAAAAGTAGAGGTATTATTCGTTTAAAGTATTTGGTTTGCAGCAGAGAGGGTTTTATGGTACCTAGTATTAAGAAGAATGAAAGTCGTATTAAACGATATAAGAGAGACATAAAATGAGTTGGTTGCAAAGCAAAGTTGATCTTAAAGCTTAACAAATTGAATAGGATGAAGGTTCTATGGGCACTCAAGAGGGGGGGGGGGGGGGGGGGGGGGGGGGGGGGTGAATTGAGTGTTTAGCAATCGTTGATAAATTCTAAGTCTTTTCGGATTATGGTTAAGGGACCAGTTGTGCTGGTTCCCTTGAGCAGCGGATTAAAAACAAAACAATAAAGAACACAACAATTTAACGAGGTTCAGCCAACTCTGGCCTACGTCCTCCTATCCTAAGTTCTTTATTAATCTTCTCCGAAAAACAAAGACACAAAGCACTCTGCTGTTCCCTACTCCGGGACCAGCACCCCACACTCTACTCCGAGTATGCTAAAGACCTACACTCGTAAGTCCTAAACGTGTTTGAACTCACAAACACTCACTTAGCCTTCAGCCCCCTTGCCAAAGACTCACGTTACAATGATCAACACTCTCTAAATGATCACACTCTTTAATAAGTGAAAATAGAGAAACTTATTTAATCTAAGATGCTCGTGTATATGAAATATCAATAGACTTAGTGCTTTTCTCTCAATGTATTGCTCCTTAATAATGTGTGAGAGAAGTGATTGATTATTAGTTAAACAGATCCTATTTATAACCCTTAAGTAACCGAAACCCTAGTTACCAAAAATCATGCCAAAAAGATAAACATGACTTTAGGAAAGTATTACCAAAAATCATGCCAAAAAGATAAACATGACTTTAGGAAAGTATTTATCCTAGATTGATTTTATTATAGGATAAGATCAATCTAAGATAATTACTCTAGAATTTAGGTAACTTAAAAGATTATATCAAATCTGTTAATAGCTGTCAAAATATTTTCCAAAACTTAATTTTCGAAACAAAATCTTTTTTAAAATCGCAGCTCTAATAATCAGAACAGTTGACCTGGTCCCCTGACCTGGTTCCCTATCTTAAACATGTTATGAAATTTGTTCCAATCCTTGTACCAAATTTCACAACGATGTTTAATATATTCAAAGCACTTTATATATCTATTAATAAAACATACTACGGAGCATTTACATGAAAATCCTAAAACACTCTTTCTTGAAGTGGATCTTTCTTCATGTAAACTTCAAGTCTTTGAATGCTTCCTTCGAATCATCTCATCATGAATAATGGCTCTTTAATAAGCTTCAAAGGACTTCAAGATTCAAGACTTGGTACAAACTCAATTACTGCACACGTAACACAGTTAAGGTACAATATCAAGTACATTACAGAAACAGTACATACTGGTTCCCTACCAGTACATAGCATAATTATTATTAAACTGTTTCCTGTATAAAGACAAGTTAGTTCAATATAAAAACTCATGTAAATAATAACTTGTCTAGGGTAACAGTATACTGAAGTCAGCTGGTTCCTACCAACTGTTTTAACACTTATGTAGAACCTGTTTCCCTTAGCTGTTTGTCATCATTCAAAACCTAAGGAACCCAACAAATTCCCCCTTTTTGATGATGACAAACATTTTGAAGTTTGTGCACCTGTTATCATACTCAAAATAAAATCGTCAAAAACTTCAAGGACTCGAGACACACTGGAACGAGTCAGTTAAGCCAACTGGTTCCCTAACTAAAACAGAACAAATAAAATAAAGAGAAAAAGACTCAAAAACTAAAACAGAACAAATAAAATAAAGAGAAAAAGACTCAAAAACTAAAACAGAAACTACTCAACCTAAACTAGGAACTAGTAAAGACTCTAGGCTTCAACTTCAACTATTTTCCCCCTTTTGGCATCATTAAAAAGATATGCAATAGTATAATCATATGCATAAGATAATGTGCTAAACCAATCAATGGTACCAACCATTATACAAACAATATGCTGCAAAGATAATCAAGATCAATCAAAATCAAAACAAACCATCAACAGTAATAAAATAGTTTAGTACATACCAAGCAAAAGTTAACCAAAAGGACCCAAATCCATAACCAAAAGAAATCTATGGATAGGGTGGAATTAAAAACAGTTCAACATAATCAGTTATTAGAGAAATAATAATAGTAAGGCAGGCATAAACAAGGAAGAATCAAGCTCATTCATCATCCTCATTCTCCTCTTCTTCATCATCTTCCTCGGACTTTTCTGGATCTGTTGCATCCTGGTCCTCCTCTGCCTCATCCTCACTTTCTTCAGCTGTTGGTTCCCCTGCAGCCTAAGCCTCAACTAGAACTGGTTCCTTACTGCTACCAGCAATCTGTTTCTCCACAGCACTCATTCTGATAGTAAAGGAAGCAGACAAACCCTCAACCAAACCCATCAACTTATACAACATCTCCTCCTGAGCCTCCAGCCTCTGTAAGAGAACCGTCTGACCTGCTGGTTCCTCTTTCCTCTTCTTGGCTGGCCTAGGGGTTTCCTCTACTGGTTCCTCATCCCTGAACCTTAGATCACCAGAGCTGATGTCCAATCCTTTCTGTTTCAGGATTGCTTTGGTGAAAACCATAACAGGAACAGTAGATCCACTCAAACTAACATTATTTTCTTTTAAGAGCTTGGTGATATAGGAACCGTATGGAAGAGAATGGTGAGAGGAATTGTAACTATACATAATATGGTCAATCATAAGAGATGGAAGATTGACCTTAATCTTCTTCATAATCAAGTAAATTAGCACCATTTCCATGATGCGTACCATTCCTCTACCTTGGGCCCTAGGTAATAACATTTTGTTGCAAATGGAATGAAGGACCAGCATTACTGGTTCCTTCAAGTTGACAGTTTTGAATGTTCCAGTTTTCTTTGGAATTCTTCCTCCAAACACAAAGTCATGAATGTCATCAGGAGTTAGCCCAATGAGTGTTGGATAACCATCACTAGAGAACTTATCAAACCCATCTCTAGGGACTCTCAACAAAGCAGACAGGCTAGCTACTGACATATTAACATCCACACCATGAACAGTTGAACTTAAAGACATATCAGGCTGCTGTTTCAAGTTCAAAAAGAAAGACCTAACACCAGCAGTGTTTGCATCACAGACATTAAATAAGGACATCCATCCTTGGTATTCTAGCAGACTTTTCACTTCTTGTAAAGCAGTTTCATCAAAGTAACCATCCCCAGTTCTACACCCAGAAAGAACTACTCTAGAACTTAAGTCAGTGGAACCACCAGAAGGTGATTCTAAGGACATACCTTTTGTTGCCTTTCGTGCTGTTCCTCTTTTTCTTTTGGAACCAGCAGCAGAATCAATGGACTGTTCTTCCAGTACTTCCTCCTTGATCCTCCTCAGAGAAGATCTTGTTGCCCTGCTATGAATCATGGGCTTGGGTGGTTTCTCAGTAGACCCAAGGATTTGTAAGTCCTCTTCCCCGCTCACAATTTCTTCCTCTTCCTTTCCACCCTCAGTATCAAAGAATTCCTCCGTGCTTCTGGGCTGTTCCCCTAGTGAAGAGGCTGGTTCCTTCACAATCTCCTCCTCAACCTCAGGGGATTTTGGTAATGGGACTTTTGTGGAAGGTGGGGAAGGTGGGGATTTTGTGGATGATGATGATTTTGGTGATAGGTGTTTTGTTTCAGTGGGTGGTGAAGTATGAGAGACGATTTTTGGAGATGATGGTTCGGCGGTTATAGGTGGAACCGAGGTCTCTTTCACCTTTGATTGTGATGAATTGGAAGTACTACTCTTCTTCTTGCCTTTCTTAGATGATGCAGCAGTAGCTTTCTTACCCATTGTGTGATTTGGGAGAAGAACAACCAAGAGAAATTGAAGAGGAAGCGAAGTTGAACTCGGATGAACAGTGTTTAGGGTCTAAGCACGAGAGAGAAGAGAGAAAGAATTGAATGATGTGATGAATGAGCTCTGCAATGGGTTAGTGTATTTATATCAACGTTGCACAATTAAGGAGGTTCAAAAATATAGCCGGTTGAAGCAATGAAAACGGAAAGATATGATTGCAAATTTGAAAATCAAGATATGGTAATTATCTTGTTACCATAATTTTATCAACCAACTAAAAGATAGGCAATAAGATATACTTGCCTTTTAGATAGGGATTAATAACTGAAATAAGATAAATCTTTCCAAAAAGAATTATCTTATATTAATCTTCCAAAAATATCTTAAATATTTTCGAATGACATATCAGAGCTGAACTGCTGTTCCCTCTTGCTGGTACCTGTACTAAACCAAGTTATGCTGTTTCTAGCTTATCTCAATTCGATATCTCCTGTTTCTTTGCACAACCAATTTTGCAATCCTTTTGAGATCACAAATTAGGTTACATAACATTTGTAAGCTAGCAACATAGTTATATACATAATCAATACAAAAGCATACCTAATCTAGCCAATCATTGAAGGAAATAATTGAAGCCAAAGACTAAAATTTAACTAGACCTAGCATGACCCTTAACTTACAAAACGACTCTCTACACAAAGGCTTAGTGAAGATATCAGCTATTTGATCTTCACTTTTACAGAACAACACTTCAACCAATCCTTTTTCCACATTGTCTCTTAAAAAATGATGCCTTATTTCAATGTGTTTGGTTTTGGAGTGTTGAACGGGTTTCTTAGAAATATTAATAGCACTGGTGTTATCACAAAATATAGGAACACTTCCATAAATAACACCAAAATCTTTCAGCTGGTTCCTTATCCATAGTAGCTGGGAACAGCATGAAGCTGCTGCAATGTATTCTGCCTCTGCTGTGGATAAGGCTACTGAATTTTGCTTTTTAGAACCCCACGAGATTAGACAAGAGCCAAGGAAGTGTGCCATACCTGATGTGCTCTTTCTATCCACAAGGAAACCAGTATAGTCTGCATCTGTATATCCAACCAGGTTGATGGTACTGCCTTTGGGGTACCATAAGCACAGATCTGCTGTTCCCACAAGATACCTAAGTATCCTTCTAACAGCTTTCAAGTGAGATTCTTTTGGATTACTTTGAAACCTAGCACACAATCCAACAGAAAACACAATATCAGGTCTACTAGCTGTTAGGTAAAGAAGAGAACCTATCATTCCTCTATAAAGAGAGGCTTCAACATCTTTTCCCTTAAGATCAGCATCTAATTTAGCAGATGTGGGAACAGGTGTATCATAAGCTCTGCTGTTCTCCATGCCAAACTTTTTCAGCAATTCTTTTAAGTACTTTTGTTGATGGATCATGATTCCATCATTTGTTTGCTTGATTTGCAGCCCTAGGAAGAATCCTAGTTCACCCATCATACTCATTTCAAATTCACTCTGCATCAAATTAGCAAACTCATCACACAAAACTTTGTTAGTAGCACCAAATAAAATATCATCAACATAGATTTGTACTACAATCAAGTGTTTCCCTTTGGTTTTGATAAATAAGGTTTTGTCTACTGTTCCCCTCTTATACTCATTTTCCATCAAGAAAGTGGACAACCGTTCATACCAAGCTCTTGGAGCTTGTTTCAATCCATACAAAGCCTTGTCCAATTTATATACATGTTGGGGGAACAGCGCATCTTCAAAACCAGGAGGCTGTTCCACGTACACTTCTTCCTTCAGGTATCCATTAAGGAAGGCAGTTTTCACATCCATCTGAAACAGCTTAAAGTTCATGTGAGCAGCATAAGCAATTAAAACCCTAATAGCCTCAAGCCTAGCTACTGGTGCAAACGTCTCATCATAGTCAATTCCTTCTTGTTGATTATACCCTTGCACCACTAGTCTTGCTTTGTTTCTGACTATAGTACCAAGGTCATCTAACTTATTTCTAAAGACCCATCTAGTACCAATGACTGATCTTTCTTTGGGACGGGGAACCAGGTGCCAGACCTGGTTCCTCTGAAATTGATTCAATTCATCTTGCATAGCTAATACCCAATCAGGATCAGTCAAAGCCATCTTATAGTCAGTAGGCTCTACATTAGACAGGAAAGAATAGAAAGCACAAAAGTTTTGAAAAACATTTCTTCTCGTTTGAACCCCTTTATTAATATCACTAATTATTTGATCAGGGGGATGAGAAGATTTATATCTATAAGATCTGAAATTTACACCATTTTGTGCTTCTAAATTAGGTTGGGAACCAGCATAATCATGAATCTCTTCTTCTACTGAAGAACCAGGAGGATTCACATTCATGCTGTTTCCTCTATCATTGCTTACCTCAGGTTCAGAGGTGGTTCCTTCAACTGTTCCCCCTGAACTCATTACCTGTCTATTGTTTGTGGAACCATCAGGACTTGGTTCACTTTCTGAATCCTCGTTGCCACCATTTCCTTCTCTAGGTACATCATCATTGTTTTCAGGTGGAGTATTTGGTATACCTAGATTTGCTTGCTCGTCATCTGAGGGACCAGCAGCCTGGTTCCCCGTAAAGTCCATTAGTCCAATTTCTTCATCAGGTTGTACCTGCGCATTCTCAGAAGACATATTAAATTCATCAAAGATAACATGAATACTCTCCTCTACACAAAGAGTCCTTTTATTAAAGACTCTATATGCTTTGCTGTGAGAAGAATATCCAAGAAAGATCCCCTCATCACTCATAGGATCAAATTTATCAAGCTGGTCCTTCCCATTGTTATGAATGAAACACTTACATCCAAAAACACGAAAATAAGAAATATTGGGCTTTCGACCTTTAAGGAGTTCATAAGGAGTTTTATTTATCTTTGGTCTAATGAGACCTCTATTTAAAATATAGCAAGCAGTGTCAACAGCTTCACCCCAAAATCTCTTAGGAAGACCACTTTCAATTAGCATCGTTCTGGCCATCTCCTCAAGAGTTCTATTCTTTCTTTCTACAACACCATTTTGTTGAGGTGTTCTAGGGGCTGAAAAGTTGTGACTTACTCCATGTTCCCTACAATAATCAACAAAGTTAGCATTATCAAATTCAGTACCATGGTCTGATCTTACCGAGACCAGCTTATGAGTGAGCTGGTTCTCCACTTGTTTCACCAATGTTACCCATTCTTCAAACGTTTCATCCTTTGTGTGTAACATCATCACCCAAGTGTACCTGGAATAATCATCAACCATAACACAAACATATCTATGACCTCTTCGACTTTGTACTCTCATAGGACCACACAAATCAATGTGTACAAGTTCGAAGGGCCTGCTGGTACTCATAACTGTTTTAGGCTTAAAAGAAGTTTTGACCTGTTTCCCCCTTACACATTCAGAACAAACTTTATCAGCTTCGTACTTAATGTTAGGAAGACCTACCACTAAGTCACGTGCTTTAAGTTTGTTTAGAAGTGTTAGGCTAGCATGTCCAAACCTCTTATGCCAAATCCATTGATTATTATCAGAAACAGCTCTCAAACAGATGGACTTATCTTGAGGAATTTTATCTAGGAAGGTAATGTAAACATCATGCTTCCTGGTTCCCTCACATACAAGTTCTCCTGTTTGTGAGTTAACTATATGACAAAGATTGGCTTGAAACTCGACTCTATTGCCTTTGTCACATAATTGAGAAATACTCAAAAGATTATGTTACAAGCCTTCAACATAATATACATCGTCTATAGCATGAGAAAGTGTCTTACCAACCTTACCTAAACCAGTGATGGTTCCCTTACTATTTTCTCCAAAGGTGACACTTCCTCCATCAAAGGCCACTAGTGAAAGGAATTGATCTTTATCCCCGGACATATGTCTTGAGCAACCACTGTCCAAATACCAATAGGTGTCTCCCTTCACTCTAGCCTTCAAGAGTAGATCAAACATTAGATTTAGGAACCCAAACAAACTTGGGTCCCTTTTCAACAACATTTATATTTTGTTGATCTTTTCTTATCCAAACATATTTAACATTCTTGCTGTTCTTATTAGCACTAAGCCTCTTAGCTGGACATTCATGAATCTTATGTCCATTCTTACCACAATGAAAACACACATGCATCTCTTTAGTCATGACATACTTACCTCGTTGGTATTCTTTGATCTAGGTGGTTTCTCTGGGAGACCAGTTAGTCCTGGTTCTCTGTCTAGTATAACCAAGACCAGCCTTTCCTCTGTTTCCTCTCGATAAAGTCAGATGATTTAAGGATTCTTTAGCATTCAATAATTTGTCCACATGTCTATGACTATCATTAAGTTCCTTTTCTCTAGTTTCATGTGTCTTAGTCAACAATTCGTTTTTCTCTTTAAGAAAATCAAAATTACCTTTTAAAACTTCGAATTGTTGATTAAGCTTTGAAACCATATTGTCAATAGACATGTCAACAACCACTGGGTGCTTGTCCTTTTTCAATTGATTGATTTCCGCATGCAAATAACAGATATCACTTTCATATTTATCAATCATATTACTGACTTCTATACTGGTTCCAATAGGGGAAACAGCGAGCTGAGCAGTTTTAAGTGAAGCAATTTCTTTGTCAGAATTTTCAAGGTTCAAAGCTAGTATTTCAAAAGCCTCCAACAAGGAGTTTCTACTACACGAATTTGCTTTACTCATAACTGCTGAAAGATCAAGAGCTTCATTAGTAGTTGATAAGTCTCTGGGGAACCAGGAGGTCAGATCTTCTTCACTGTCACTTGAGTAATCAGGTTTAGAAGATCTTGTCCTTTCTAGTTCCACCTTACACTTGTCCAACTCAACTTCTAGTTCTGCCACTTGATCTTTGAGCTCATGGCACACACCTTCTAAGTGATCACAACTAGCAATAGCAATTTCACATTTACTACGTTTTTCTTTTAAGTCTCTTTTGCAAGTTATGTATGTTTCACTTAGCTTATAACATTCATCTAACAAAGAGTTTATACATGCAAGCAAGTTATCTCTATCATATTCAAGCATATCTTCTCTAATTTGTTCTAAACTTACCTTGCGTTCAAGTAGTACATCCTTCTTTGCCATAAGACATTTTTCGAGTGTGCTGGTTCCCCCTCTGGTTCCTGGACCAGTGCTGTTCTCCTTGATGTTTGTGAAGGCAGTTAGACAAACATCCGAGTTAGGTGATCCTCCTTCATCTTCTGATTCTGAGTCAGTGTCTCCCCACATGGAAGCTATCATGGCATTCTTGTATGCTCGTTTATCTACAGTCTTAGACTGTTTGTCATTCCATTTAGGACAATCTCGAATAAGATGTCCTTTTTCTCCACATTTGAAGCAACCTGAAGAAGAGGAAGAGTTAGACTTTTTAGAATTTTTAAAATTCTTACCTTTGAAGTTTCTCTTTTGATCACGAAGAGATTTTTCAAATCTCCTTGCAATCATGCTGATCTCATCTTCTTCTTCTTCTACTGTTCCCTTCAGTGCAATGCCTCTAGCTGGTTCCTTCTCGGTCTTGGAGTCAATCAGCATCTCATGAGTCATGAGGGAACCAATCAGCTGTTCCAGAGACAATGTAGACAGATCTTTTGCTTCATACACTGCTGTTACCTTAGCTGTCCAAGCATCTGTTAAACTACGCAAAATTTTTCTCACAAGATCTTCGTCAGAAAAACTTTTACCAAGTGATCTAAGATCATTAACAATAGTCATAAACCTACGAAAGCAATCATTGATTTTCTCATTTTTGTTCATAGCAAATAACTCATATTTAGACATGATTAAATCAATTTTAGATCGTTTTACCTCGCTGGTTCCCTCAAACGCAAGTTCAAGGGTGTCCCATATCTCCTTAGCACTACTACATCCAGAGATACGGTTTGTTTCAGTCTCACCTATTGCTTGTTGTAGTATAGACATTGCCTTGGCATTCTTCTCCAGCAATTTGTAATCAGCCGTGTCCAACTCACTGTCCTTTTTGGGTACCTGGTTCCCCTCGGCATCTTTCTTGAGGATGACATTTGGACCGTTTTTAACTACGAGCCAACATTCATAGTCAATACCCATGATAACATTCCTAATTCTATTTTTCCACCAAGCATAATTATTTCCATTAAACCTGGGAGTCTTGTTGTCATAACCGATTGCACTATGTTCTTGAGTACTCATTCTTAACTCCTCTAGATGTTACTCTTTCGAGAAGCTTAGGCTCTGATACCAATTGAAGGTTCTATGGGCACTCAAGAGGGGGGGGGGGGTGAATTGAGTGTTTAGCAATCGTTGATAAATTCTAAGTCTTTTCGGATTATGGTTAAGGGACCAGTTGTGCTGGTTCCCTTGAGCAGCGGATTAAAAACAAAACAATAAAGAACACAACAATTTAACGAGGTTCAGCCAACTCTGGCCTACGTCCTCCTATCCTAAGTTCTTTATTAATCTTCTCCGAAAAACAAAGACACAAAGCACTCTGCTGTTCCCTACTCCGGGACCAGCACCCCACACTCTACTCCGAGTATGCTAAAAAACCTACACTCGTAAGTCCTAAACGTGTTTGAACTCACAAACACTCACTTAGCCTTCAGCCCCCTTGCCAAAGACTCACGTTACAATGATCAACACTCTCTAAATGATCACACTCTTTAATAAGTGAAAATAGAGAAACTTATTTAATCTAAGATGCTCGTGTATATGAAATATCAATAGACTTAGTGCTTTTCTCTCAATGTATTGCTCCTTAATAATGTGTGAGAGAAGTGATTGATTATTAGTTAAACAGATCCTATTTATAACCCTTAAGTAACCGAAACCCTAGTTACCAAAAATCATGCCAAAAAGATAAACATGACTTTAGGAAAGTATTACCAAAAATCATGCCAAAAAGATAAACATGACTTTAGGAAAGTATTTATCCTAGATTGATTTTATTATAGGATAAGATCAATCTAAGATAATTACTCTAGAATTTAGGTAACTTAAAAGATTATATCAAATCTGTTAATAGCTGTCAAAATATTTTCCAAAACTTAATTTTCGAAACAAAATCTTTTTATAAAATCTTTTTTAAAATCGCAGCTCTAATAATCAGAACAGTTGACCTGGTCCCCTGACCTGGTTCCCTATCTTAAACATGTTATGAAATTTGTTCCAATCCTTGTACCAAATTTCACAACGATGTTTAATATATTCAAAGCACTTTATATATCTATTAATAAAACATACTACGGAGCATTTACATGAAAATCCTAAAACACTCTTTCTTGAAGTGGATCTTTCTTCATGTAAACTTCAAGTCTTTGAATGCTTCCTTCGAATCATCTCATCATGAATAATGGCTCTTTAATAAGCTTCAAAGGACTTCAAGATTCAAGACTTGGTACAAACTCAATTACTGCACACGTAACACAGTTAAGGTACAATATCAAGTACATTACATAAACAGTACATACTGGTTCCCTACCAGTACATAGCATAATTATTATTAAACTGTTTCCTGTATAAAGACAAGTTAGTTCAATATAAAAACTCATGTAAATAATAACTTGTCTAGGGTAACAGTATACTGAAGTCAGCTGGTTCCTACCAACTGTTTTAACACTTATGTAGAACCTGTTTCCCTTAGCTGTTTGTCATCATTCAAAACCTAAGGAACCCAACATAGGACATACCGCATTTTCAGATTTTTTGAGGGCCATAATCATTGTCTTGCTACTCCTACCTCTAGAAAATATTTAAGAAGTAATAGAAAAATAATCATTGTTCACAAAAGCTTCATTTCAAGCAATGCATGGGTGAACATAGGTCCTGTAAAATCTTTCCTCTTATTCAAGGAAAACATAGGGAGTTATCAAAATGTGGGAGCAACTATGCAAAATTTTAAAAATTTTCATAGAGATATGAAAGAATACATCAAACGAGATGATGGGAAGATGTTGATTGAAAATTTCCTCAGGAAACGAGACATTCATAATGGGTTTTATTTTGATTATGCATTAGATGAGGAAAACCATATTTCTATGTTATTTTGGGCAGATGCAGCAAGTCGCAAAAGTTATGCAATATTTGGAGAAACGGTTAGCTTTGATCGTACATATGACACAAACAAATATTGTATGGTTTTAGCCCCTTTTACTAGTGTTGATCATCATAGATCTTGCATTACATTTGGTGTTGGTTTGATTGCAAAAGAAAATGCAGAATCTTTTGATTGGTTATTTAGGACATTCCTAAATTGTATGGGTAATTGTGCACCTACATATTTGATAACTGATCAAGATCCTGCAATGAAAATTGCTATTAAAGAGGTGTTTCCAAATGCAAGACACAAGCTCTGTATGTGGCATATAATGAGCAAGGTCACTGAAAAAATTGGATGGCCGCTGAACAGTGACGAAGAGTTCTTGAAAGCTTTGAATAATTGTGTTTGGAACATGGATCAAGATAAATCAGATTTTGAGAAGACTTGGGAAGAAATTATGGCTAAGTATGACCCTAAAAACCATAATTGGTTCACATATATGTATAGTATAAGAGAACAATAGATTCCTACTTATTTCAAAGACATGATGTTGGGAGGAATATTATGAACAACCTCAAGATCAGAAAGTGTGAATAGCTTCTTCAATAACTTCACAAACCCTCACTTGACACTTGTGGAGTTTTATATGCGTTTTGATAGTGCCATGGATGCACAAAGATACAAACAAAAGAAGCTAAATGCAGATTCTGCACACACAATTCCTCAATACAACACTCCATTGCGGTTGGAAAGACATGCATGTGATGTTTATACTTGTACCATATTTTACCTTTTTCAATATGAGATATATAAATCTTGCTTTAAATGTCATATTCTCAATATTGATAAGGATGATGAAATCATAAAAATCTATACAAACATAAACTATATTAAAGAGAAAATCATAAAAATCTGATGAGAGCATCCAAAAATCTATACAAACATAAACTATATTAATAAAAAATAACTTACTATAATAACTATTTTTATTAACTATAATGAGTGAAGGAAAAGGATAAAATGTTAACTTTTAACAACTTAGGAAAGCTATGAAATAGGAAAGGATACAAACTGTCAGCTCCTTCCCTAGTTCTTTCTCTTTAAATTCCTGAATTTTATCATCCCATATATCACAATGTCTAAAGGTCTACTTCATGTCAAATCTGAATCATATTGTTTTATCATGCATTGATATCAAAATGATTCACCCTTGCATGTTCATCCTTGTTATTTAAATAATTAAAGGGTAACTTACCAGTTCAACATTCTTCAAATCAAAATTGTTGTAAATCACATTCATCCAACTTTCTCAACTTTCATTTAAATGGTTCACATCTTGTGTTCCTTTGTTGGTCTCATGTGCTTGTAGTAAAGCACACTGAAATAAATTCAAAAAATAGTTAAAATACTTCTAAACAATGCTCACAAAAGAAAATTTAATAACATATAAAAAACCACTCACACTTTAGGTAGCACCAAAGTAAAACTTTTTGGGTCCTTCTTTATTGTTCCTCTGATTCTCATTTAGTAAAAAGGCCCAACAATCCACAATACTCATAAACGTGTATTCTGAAGGCTCCCCTAAAAACTCATGCCTAGGAATGTTATAAACATCCTCAAAATTTACCAGCAACTCACTGTTAAAAAAAGATTAATAAATTAATATAAATAAAAAACAAAGGAAAGAACAAAATAAAAGTGAAAATATTATAAATTACTTACTTTGACTTAACACATAAGTCATTGATGAAACCATAATCAACAATTTCTTGTTGCATAATAGGCAGAGTCCGCATATATTTCATATTCATCTTCGTTAAGTGGGAAACAAAAAGAACCTTCTCCAAATTATTATCATGTAGCTCAATTGAACACTTTGCTTTTCCAAACTTCAAAATACTATCAAATCCACTACTACAACTACTGCTTGTTTCTTGGGTAACCTCATTAATGTTTAGACCAGTTAATACTTCTCCAATTAACTCATTGACATCCCTATCTTCAATGGGAAATGCCTCTACTCTGTTGTCAATTACTTCATCAAAATTCATGTCTTCCACAGAAATTGTTGCTGCTACCTCCTCCACTATTTCATTATTTACATCACTATTCCTCACAGGAAATGTTGCAAATTCATTCAACGATTCTGGGATTTCAGTCACCCACTTAACCAACTCAACAATTTCATCAATAGTGCTTAAAACACTAGGATTCATAAAAAATTGTTGAGTTTGAGAAAGAGCAGGAGAAGAAGAATATCCAACATTTTCATTCTTAGCATTTTGACACTTTTTTCTCTTTACTAACAAATCAATAATCTTTTCCATATAAAAATCTGAAACCACTTTAGTGTCTCGCTTCAATAGAAGAAGATTCTTATGTATTTCCTGTATAGTATTTAATAAGGTTATAAGCATTTACAGTTCTTATGAGTAGACAGAAGGCAAGCAAGATTACTATATAAATATACAAAATAAAAAATGTCACTATAAATATAAAAAAGGTTACTATAGATATGAAAAAGGTCACTATGAAGTCAATAGGCAAATAAAAATGATTACTATAGAAATAAAAAAGGTCACTATAGAAAATAAAAGGTGGCTATATCTTCTAAAAAGGTCACTATACATATAAAATAAATGTAAATGGTAACTATGTATTTGTAACTACAATAAAAGTCAAAGTAACAGTTAAAAAAGTTCAATAAAAAGAGGTCATTATTTATTTTAAAAAGGTGACTATGTCATCTAAAAAGGTAACTATAATACACATTATGAATACTCAATAACTTATGATCACATCAGTGAGCAGATAGAAGGCAAGCAAGACTTTTAAATACATGAGTCACTATATATATAAAAGGTGAAAATTTCGTCTAAAAAGTTAACTATAAATATAGAAAATTAAAGAAGTTACTATAGAAATAAAAAAAGGTCAAAATAGAAAATAAAAGGTGGTTATATCTTCTAAAAAGGTCACTATACATATAAAATAAATGTAAATGGTAACTATGTATTTGTAACTTCAATAAAAGTCGAAGTAAACAGTAAAAAAAGTTCAATAAAATGAGGTCACTATACATTTTAAAGAGGTGACTATGTCGTCTAAAAAGGTAACTATAATACACATTATAAATACTCAACAACTTATGATCACATCAGTGAGCAGATAAAAGGCAAGCAAGCCTTTATAATATATGAATCACTATATATATAAAAAAGGTGACAATGTCGTCTAAATAGGTAACTATAAATATAGAAAATTAAAGAACTTACTATAGAAATAAAAAAGGTCACTATACAAAATAAAAGGTGGCTATGTCTTATAAAAAGGTCACTATAAATATAAAAAGGTGACTATGTTCTCTAAAAAAGTTAACCATAAAAAGTTAAAATAATTAAAAAGTATATTTAAATAAAAAAAGACACTATATACATATAAATGGTGACTAAATGTTTTAAAAAGTTAATTGCAATAAACATTAACTATATTTAGAGTTGTAAATACAATGGTTACTATAACTTGCAAAGTCACTAAAGAAAGGACATAGTTTAGTAGAGAAAAAAAAGATACTATGAAACAAAAAGAGAATACTATGAAACATAAAAAGGATACTATGAGCAAAAATTAAAATTTATAACTTTAAAATTAAAAACAAAAAATGTAACTTATATCTTCAGCTAGACGGTAAGTATCTTCATTTGACTTTTCATCTTCCGACAACATGAACTGAATTTTTTTTTAGAAAAATGAATCTCCTTTGAAGAACTTTCATTTTCAACGGGATTTGAAGTCTTCTGATTTCCTTCCTCATAATTAAAACCTTCAACAAAATCCTGCTCTACATTTTCCTCATCAAACACTCCAATAACTTGCCTATTCATAAACTTCAAATGCTCACTCATGGGATATGTACTAGAAACAACAATCCCATTCCCAAAGAAGTTAGCTAATCCTTCCTCCTTCATTCTTAAGCTAACTTTCTTATCAGTCCAGTGTTAAATTAAAGGAAGAGAAGTCGATAAGAAAACACCCTTAAATCTTAACCGATGGAAATATATTGTTTGTAGCATCACAATGCAACCATAAAACTGTTGTACCTTGCCTTTTTTATACTTCACGGTAGCCTCACACAATTGGTCTAAGACATACTTGCACTAATTAAATTCTCTAATTTGATTGACCAAAGCAATACTCTTAACAATTGATGTGCTCATTTTAGAGCACTTTACAACCCCATTTTAGTGTCGAGTCTCGTGGTTTTAGATTGATTGTATGCACATTACATTTGATTTTCCCTTGATCTTGTCCTCAAGCGGTTTTTAGGTCATTTCAGGTACTTTCGATGATTTCAAAGTAAAATGTGACGTGTTTGAGGCTTTGAAACTCTTACCAAGAGTTTAGATGCACGTATCATAGCTTGGGCATGCAATCCAAGTCACTCTCGAAGATTCCACAAACTCCAGAAGTCATTAGACAATTCAAAGAAGCTGTTCAGCAAGGTTTAGGTTCAGATTCGACCGAATCTGACACCCATTCGGTCGAATGGAAGACAGGAACTCAAGCATATGACTCAAGCTCTCGAGAATAGCCGAATAAACTCCCATTCTGCTGAATCAAGGCCCATTTGGCCGAATGGAAGCCCTCCTTTGATCGAATGGTGGACAGGCTCCAAAAACTCAAAGTCTTTGATATGGGCGAATGACAAGACCATTCGGCCAAATGGTCCCTCATTCGGCCGAATACATTCCTCATTCGGCCGAATGACCCCTGTTTTCATAGCTTTTGGTTCTTTCTTAAGTCGGCCTTCAAGGGTTTTTCTAGGGTTTTACCCCCTTATGTCCCTAGGGTATAAATACCCTCTTGCTCTGTAAAAAAAACCCTCATGCCTACTTTGAGAGCTCTTGTGCCTCAACCTAGAACATCACTTTAATTCTTTCCATTTCATTCATGCATTAGTTTAGATTTACAGCTTTTGTTGTTCTTCTTTTCAAGATTTGTGTTTCGGAATCAGAATTACTTTCGTTCACGCAATTTCAATCACGTAAGTTATCATTTTGTTTATTGTTCTATTTCGTTTAATGCTTTCGTTTATTGCTTTTGTTGATTTAATTACTCTTGATATTTTCATGTTTTTGTTTATTCATATACGTGAGTAGTTTTCTTAGGGGTTTGATTGTGAAACCCTAGGTTGGTTTGTTCTTCATGCGTAGAGTTACAGTTTGAGATTACCAATGATTGTTTGATTGATATTCGATGTGAATCTTGTCCTACCACTCCTTTGGAGACATAGGGCGATTATAGGTTGTTCATGTGATTTATAGGTCGCAAACTTCCTCTCGTCATCTTGAGTGTCATGATTTATTGTTGACTGATTTCCCCTAATTTAGCGTATTGCTGGTTCGATTGTCCTTCCTAGGGTGGAACTAATCTATCCCCATTTTTTTTCTTCCATAGCATATTATCACTTTTATTCTTGCTTCATTTTTCTGTTATTAGTATAGTTCAATCACTTTTCAAATAAATGCTTTACATCAAGTCTAAAACCTATCACCCCTTATCCTTGTGGTTCGACCCCCGACTTACCATTACACTAGTTATAGTAGTATTAGAGTGTTTATAAATATTATTTGTATAACTAATCTTTTATTAAAACGACGCTAAAAGCCGGTTATCAAAATGGCGTCGTTGCTGGGCATAAGGCGTTGTGTTTAGATTATGGTCTTGGTGTAATTTATTTTTGTTTTATTCATATTATTGTCTCTTAATTTGCTTGTCAGTGCTTACACTTGGTTTCTAGTGTTGTTTGCATGTCCTATAGCATACGTAGATCATATCAATAGCTAGAACCATATGACCCTAAAATTCAACGCAGTAAATGGAGAATTCCAACCCAAACCTCATTACAACCAAATACTTCCAACCCTCCTACCCCACCAATGGACGAAAACCAACAATTATTTGGTCAATTTGGGACACTTGGGTCCCAAGAATTTCAAGGAGGTGTAGTGTTACCCATAGCTCCAAATCCTTATCACATACATCCTCAATTCACCCGGATGGTGAAGGAGACCCCTTTTTGCGATTTGAAAAATGAATGCCCTCTCTACCACTTGGAGGTATTCTTAGATATTTGCAGTCTCATTCCTCCATGCCCCAATAGCCCGGATTATGTGCGGATGCATTTATTTCATTTGAGTTTAGCTGGTGGTGCTAGGGATTGGTATAAATGCTTAGAGTCAAACTCAATCATTAATTGGGCTCAATTAAAAACAGCTTTTCTAGAAAGGTTCTACCCCATAGTTCGAACACAAGATTGGCATAAGACAATCACGTCATTCACTCAAGAGGATGATGAAAACCTTAGTGCTACTTGGAGTCGGTTTAAGAGAATGATTAGAGCATGCCCATCATGAGTACGGGGAGAACCATCTCAATACATTCTTCTATGATGGTCTAAATGACTCCACCAAAGCACTTCTAGACTCGGCTATTGGTGGCCAACTCTCAAAGGTCCCATGCAATCAGGTGAAAGCTAAGATTAAGGAGGTGTCTAAAAATAGCTCTTAGGGAGGAGTGAGAGATAATGGACTACCGAGGGGAACAATTGATTCAAGTAACTTGGACACGATTAGCTTAAACATTGAGGCTATCATGGATAAGAAACTGTCCAAGTTCAAACTAGCTCAAGGTAGTGCCAATGTATCATCAGTTAAAGAGACGCCCTTTTCATGTAGAATATGCGGGGGCACCAATCATGATACATCCTATTATGGGGGTTCGAATTCTGAACATGTAGCGGCTGTTAACTATGGGGGGTATAACCAAGAAGGAACCCCGGTCATGAACTATGATGGTTATGGGTACAATCCCGATTATGTGGCAGCTGTGGGGTATGGTGGTCAAAACCAAGGGTTTGCTCAACAAGGTTCTTACAACAATCATCCCTTTTGACCTCCCTTCAATCCTAATTCTAGCCAAGGAAACTTCAACCAAGGATACAACTCCAACAATCAAGCAAATAGGAGTTTTCCTAGGCCGAATGGGAATAGGCCATATCCTCAAGTGCCAAGGTCCTCAAAGGATAGTGGTTCTCAAAGAGAAACTAAGCATAAAGAGGATCTTGAGGGGAGAGAAGAGAAGGAGGATAGTGAAGAGGATGAGGGGAACAATGTTGAAGTAGATGGGCATGAGAGGAAGCAGAAGGATGAGGAAGAGAGATGGAGGGAGATACAAGAAAGGAGAAAATTTGAGTGTCAACATGCTCCGCCTCTACCTTTTCCTTACAAAAAGGTAGAGAAATAATTGCAAGAAAAGTTTCTCAAATTCCTAGAGAATATGCGGCAACTTGAAATGAAGATACCATTCTTAGAGGCCATGGAGAAAATGCCTCAATATGCTAAGTATCTGAAAACTCTCTTAGGAAACAAAAGAAAGCTTGCGGGAGAAGTGATTAGTTTTCCAGATTAGGTGAGTGTCATCATTCAAGGCATGTGGGCAAAGAAAGAAAAATCTAAAAGGACCCTTTGTGCTCCCAGTCACCCTTGGAAAACTCAATTCTAAGGGATCACTTGATGACCTTGGGGCCTCCATTAGCCTAATGCTGATGTCCATTGCCAAACAGCTAACTTTCGAACTCAAGCCTTCAAAGAAAACCATCCAACTTGCCGGCTGTAGTATAAAAGAACAATGTGGGGAGTTTGAGGACCTTTCGATCCAAGTAGGGAACATTGTGGTTCCATATGACTTCGTGGGGCTTAATATGGTTTAGGATCCTTATACCCCCTCATCTTAGGGAGAGATGCTTTAAAGACTTTAGGTGCCCTAATCGACTGTGAATCAGAGACTATAACTGTGAGGTTAGCCCATGAGAAGGTTGTGTTTGCCTTTTCCAAGTCTTCTAAGGAACCCATGGTCGAGCGAATTTGTTCCTTTGATGTTTTTGAAAGCATAGTTGAAGAAAAGGTTGAGGGGTGTGATGTTTTTGCTGCCCCGATGTTTGTTAAGGTGACAGAGGAGGAGTTGACAATGAAAGGCGTTTCTTTCAAGGTCGAGAAGGAGATTGTTAGGATGGAAGAAGATTGTGAAAACTTTAAGGGAACTGACAAGCCAGCCCGCAAAAGGAAGAGGGCTAGAAAAAGAAAAAAATCCAAAAAGAGAACGATGGCTCCACCCTGGCTTAGGGGAGCCCCACATTACAACCCTGGTTCCACTTTACCTATTTCTGCCAGTGCTACTCGGTGGAGAGTTTTGCCTCCCCACGCTAGAGGTGATGGTGATGCTAGGAGTGAGTCCACTCCTATGGCAGGTATAATTTCTTTGTTTTCTTTTTCTGAATAAACTTGTGGCTAACTGTGTCGAAGTTACCAACGTTAAACAAAAGTACTTATGGGAGATAACCTGATGTTTGTTTTATTTGTTTGTTTATATAGCAATAGTTTCCATAATGTTGATCTTTCTCCCTTTTGGTTCTTTTCTCCATCTTTCCCAAGTGTCGAGATGGCTTTTGAGCTGGCTTGAGGGAGGGTCCTTGTGTTTTCAAAGTTTCGCAAGATCCGCATTTTTGACACTATTGCCTTGGTTTTTGTTTTAGTTTTTCTGCCTGTTTAGGTGTGTCAAGTTGATGTACTTGAGTTATGAAACCGACATGCGAGCTTCTAACGTGTACATTATAGTGGTCCTATGCATACTCATGTTTTCCTATCCTTGTGCCTGTTTTGGGACCAAATGATTGACTGTTTTTCCACCTAACTTGGGGGGATCTGGGCTTGCTTGGTTTGTGGCTTGGATGACTACCTATTGAGGCACATCTCAACTAGCATAGTGAGGATTGAGCCTTTTAGGACTCCATTGTGAGTCCTATGTCATCGAGTGCTAGTTAGAGAATCTAAGTATTGTGTCTGTTCTCCTCCAGCATAGTCTGCTTTTCTAAAGGTCAGGGATGATAACACGTTTGTAGTTACAGCTACATGGCCAAATTGCCTACCATGAATATCGATTGACTTTAGGGTAAGCCAATTTTGTGCCTTTACGTTTTCTTCGTAGCTACATCACCTAACTCCACATGAGCCAAATATTCCCTCTCTTTACCTAGAGGATAGTCAAGTGATCACAGTAAGGTGGTGCCCGTTGTATTGTGGTGAAAGATTTCGGTTTGAAAAGTCATTGTCGTATGATATGACTCTTTACATTACTCCTAGTATATTTCAGAAACATTAGCATGAAAAACACAAAAAAAAAAACAAAAAATAAGAGAAAAGAAAAAAAGAAGAAAACAAAAAGAAAGAAAAGAGAAAAGAAACAGAAAAAATAGGAAAAAGAAAAATTCGAGAATAAAGTTGGTGTAATGTATTATAGTTCATTTATGTGTATCTTGAGGACTTTGGGAGTGGCATTGCTGTTGGAAGTCGTAGCTGTCCTTGGTTTCATTACCTTGGATTACTTACTATCCTCTATTTTAAATCCACATTCCCAAATTTTACCCTACCTTAATCCTAGCCTACATTGCAACCATTTCCAAACCTGTTCGACTTGGCCTGATTAGCAAGTTCTATGCTGGAGAGTAGATAAGATACAATTCCCAAGATTTCTCCCTGTTTAGGTGTTTAATTCCCGACTCATCTTTAGTCAGATGATTTTGAGCGAAACACATACCTTATTAAACACACGAGCGTATCAGAAATTTCCCACATCTTTTGGGAAATAGCCTGGGGAGCGTAGACTTGTGACCTCATTAGGTAGTGGATGGCATGGCCTATGTTGTAGCTTTTCCAGTGATCCCGAGTCTGTGGAAAGCGTTATTCATCTTGGTATTATGCTCTTTTGAGCCCATTATACTTGCACACCCATGGCTAGGGAAGAGTTTTGCGCGTATACAACTGGCATTGTCTTGTTTTCCGCTTGACTTGCTCTTCGTGTGCTTTACTCATGGTGTTGCCTTGATAGTTCATTTGCTAGGGACTAGCAAAGGTTTGGCTTGAGGGAAGTTGATGTGCTCGTCATAGAGCACGTTTACAACCCTATTTTAGTGTCGAGTCTCGCGGTTTTAGATTGATTGTATGCACATTACATTCGATTTTACCTTGATCTTGTCCTCGAGCTGTTTTTAGGTCATTTTAGGTACTTTCGATGATTTCAAAGTAAAATGTGACATGTTCGAGGCTTTGACACTCTTAACAAGAGTTTAGATGCGTGTATCATAGCTTGGGAACGCATTCCAAGTCACTCTTGAAGATCCCACAAACTCCAGAAGCCATTAGACACTTCAAAGAAGTTGTTCAGCAAGGTTCAAGTTCAGATTCAACCGAATCTGACATCCATTAAGTCGAATGGAAGACAAGAACTCAAGCATATGACTCTAACACTCGAGAATAGCCGAATGAACTCCCATTCGGCCGAATGGAAGCCCTCCTTCGATTGAATGGTGGACAGGCTCCAAAAACTCCAAGTCTCTGATATGGGCGAATGACAAGACCATTCGGCCGAATGACCCCTGTTTCCGCAGCTTTTTGTTCTTTCTTAAGTCGGCCTTCGAGGGTTTTTCTAGGGTTTTTCCCCCTTATGTCCCTAGGGTATAAATACCCTCTTGCTCTATAAAAAAACCCTCATGCCTACTTTGAGAGCTCTTGTGCCTCAACCTAGAACATCACTTTAATTCTTTCCGTTTCATTCATGCATTAGTTTAGATTTACAGCTTTCGTTGTTCTTCTTTTTAAGATTTGTGTTTCGGATTCAGAATTACTTTCGTTCACGCAATTTCAATCACGTAAGTTATCGTTTCGTTTATTGTTCTATTTCATTTAATGCTTTCGTTTATTGCTTTTGTTGATTTAATTACTCTTGCTGTTTTCATGTTTTCGTTTATGCATATGCTTGAGTAGTTTTCTTAGGGGTTTGATTGGTGAAACCATAGGTTGGTTTGTTCTTTATACGTAGAGTTAGATTTTGAGATTACCGATGATTGTTTGATTGATATTCGATGCGAATCTTGTCCTGCCACTCCTTTGGAGATATAGGGCGATTATAGGTTGTTCATGTGATTTATAGGGTTGTAAACTTCCTCTCGTCATCTTGAGTATCATGATTTATTGTTGACTGATTTCCCCTAATTTAGCGTATTGCTGGTTCGATTGTCCTTCCTAGGGTGGAACTAATCTATCCCCATTTTTTTCTTCCATAGCATATTATCGCTTTTATTCTTGCTTCATTTTTTTGTTATTAGTATAGTTCAATCACTTTTCAAATAAACGCTTTACATCAAGTCTAAAACCTATCACCCCTTGTCCTTGTGGTTCGACCCCTGACTTACCATTACACTAGTTGTAGTAGTATTAGGGTGTTTATAAATATTATTTATATAACTAATCTTTTAGTAAAACGACGCTAAAAGTGCAGTTATCAACAATCTTTAGATCAATCGTACGGTTGTGTGTAGGAGTTAAAAAGGTAGAAAAAGCATGAAGTACAAAAAGTTGCTTAAATGCATCATCTCCATCGGTCATTTGTGGAATCATCTGCTCCACTAAATCCAAAGGGAGAGGTTTATTTTTTTCTTCTATTCAAAAAAAATTTCTAAAATGTTGTTTTAATGGAAAATCAGGGTTCACAATATTTGCGCTTCTTAAGGCAATTTCATCATGGAACTCTGATATTTGAAAGCTTCTACCATCATCAATGCTAAACATATGACTCCCAGGATCAAAACAGTCAACAATCCAATTTAACATATTTGTTGGAGCCCTTGTCAACTCCATACTCAATAATCCTCCAAACCCTATATTCTTCATAGCTTGTTTTTGCTCACTTGAGAATCCTCTAATCAATTTTATCAATTGGCAAGGTATGTATTTCGTTTTAAATGTAGTTCTTACCCTGTCATAAAAAGGAAAAAAAAAGATAATATAAGAAAATATTAATACATGAAAGATACCATGTCTAAAAAAATATTACAACATGAAAGATACTCTACTTTTTTGCAATTGATTGATTGAGAGTATCCATAGCTTCAATGTCCTTGCACCCCCTCTTCTTATCTTTCACAAACTTTTCAAGTTTATTTCCCTTTGATTCATTTTCATCAGTTGTATGTATAACCTTAGCTAAAGCTGAGGAAGAAGATGGAATAGCCTTTTGAACTTTTGTAATTAATACAGCATCATCATCGTTTTTTCTTTTCTTTGTTTTACAAGCATTCTTCTTTACTGCATGGATCAAACAAAAAATAAACACTAGAGGAATAAACACTATATTTAATTAGAAATGATAGGTTAGAATGTACTTTGTAAGGCTCCTGAAAATAAATTTGTCAGTACACCTAGCACTACTCTGATATATATCAGCTATTTAGCTTTGCAAAGTTTAACTTACTGTAACAAAATTTTAAATTAGCAAATAACACTTGGAGAGTTTTTCTACTATTCAATTAATATAGAATTTATTGATTTAATGTAATATGACCTGTACTCACTTTTTTTTAACTTGAAAAAATAGGGCAGTGTACTTTTTGTTTGTTTGAAACAGATAATAGGTAGAAAACAATCAAAAGTTAAATGTGAATGCCCTACGTGGTATCATACATCTACTTTGATTATATAGAAAAATGGTTTACCTTATCAGTTGATCTCATATTTTTCTCTTCTTATAAGAAGATAGTAGTTTGGTAGTGTTGTGTTTACATTCTTGCTAACTATTTCTTTACGATAGTCATTATACTTATTTATTTGACAGTTCATGAGAATATTAAATTCGTATATATACAATTGTACATAAGCTCCTTCTCCTCACCTCTATCCTCTACCATTCCTTCATCCCCAAAGTGTTTGTTGAGGATGTCAGCTAGGTTTTGGGACTTTTGGCTCAAGAAAGTCTTATATGTGTTAATTGAGGCTTTGGGGCAAGGCTTATTGGGGTTTCTTAATTCAGGTGCATGTTGAGTGCTAGAGATTAGTGTCAGACTATTGAGGTAAAAATTACTATATTTGCTTATCTCAGATTTTGCATTTTTTTCATTTATTCCTCTAGTATACTTCATTAGAACTATAATTGTACAAATATGTCATATATAACATTTTCCAAATAACTAAAAAGGTCTTTAGTTAAAGAATATGAGTTTCAAGTATAAGGTCAGTCCTAACTGCCCTTAGCATAAACAAAGCATCACCTTCCTAGATTTCCTAACTTAGGGTCCTAACTTAGGCATAGCAGAGACTGGACTAAAAAGGCTAAAAACTAGCAGTAGCAGCACATGAAAATGTAAGGCAGCTATCAAAACAAAAACTTGTAGGCATAACTGCATAAAATTAAGTAGATAACTAGAGAAGTTCATGGAAAACACTCATAAAATTAAGCCCATAATGAGGGTTCATTTTTGTTTTGATGGAATGCCCAAATTCTCATTGCTTGAGTCCTTAATAACACAATGATAATTGCTATAGTCATACCTCATTAATAACATAGTACTAGAAACTGTGATGTGAACTGTGGAGTATCAACTCAACTAGTAAGCCTTCTTTGAACAAAATCAAGAAAGGTACATTTGGGCAGTTTTGATATTTATCAAAGTTTGCAAAAATGAAAATTTGGAGGCAACTGTCAAAATCAAATAGTCCTCTATCCTTCAGATTTCATAATAATTTTTTTATATTAAGGAAAAACTTCGTATTGTCACAAGCTATTACACCTAAAGCTGTTAGGATCTCGTTCCAATAGACACCTAGCATTTAGATATTGCAATAACTATAATTTAATGCATAGAGGCAATTCTCGATTATGCATTTAATACCACTATAGAAGTTACATGCATAAAGGTTTCATAATAATCAAGTTAATTTCATAGAAGATTGCAAGAGGTTGATGAACCAGAAACTTAGTATTGTCACTTGATTGTTTTTCAATACTTGACCAAAGAAAGCTTCCTCAAGTATATAGGTTCTATACTATAGAAATAAAAAAAGGTTACTAAAGAAACTAAAAAGGTCACCATAGAAATAAAAAAGGTCACTATAGAAAAAACTAACTATTTACATAAAACTAACACAGAATAACAATAAAAGAACAATAATGAAGCGAACAATTGTTCAATATAATGTGGCTCAAACATATATTCTCCTACAATCAAACACAATTAATGCAAAAACACAAACAACAACCGAATAACATATTGTTCTTATGATTGACTTTTACAAATTGTTCAACAATAATCACAAAATAACACAATTAATGCTTATACTTCAATATCTAGTTAGAATTCTTATAATATTATACAATAATTTTGCTTGACAAATATAATAATGTAAAATAAAAATTGTACCGAAAGCTTCGACGACAACAACACCACGTTTACTGTCTCTAGTAGCACGACCTCTTCTTCCGTCACCTCTGCCACCGCTGTCTCTCGAAACTAGACCACCACGTGTTCTCACCATTTCAAAACCTAAGAAAATACAAGCAAACCTAACAATTAAAATCAAAAACACAAAATTATAAACAATTAACACAAATTAATTACGACATTGTAAGTAACTAACCGAAACAACGCCGAAATTTGAAGCGCTATTGTTGTGCACACCGTCGACCACTACCAAAAACACCGTGAATGGAGAGAAGAGCAAGGATAAAGAGAGAAAAGCACTGAAAAAATCGTAAAGCAAATGGAGAGAATAGCAAGGATGAAGAGAAAATAGCAAGGTTGAAGAGCAAGGATGAAGAGAGAATGGAGCGAAAGTGGGAGAGCAAATAACTTCGATTGAATCGGAGGCACGAAGGAAGTAATAGAAAACCGCGGGCAAAAAGGTAAAAATTTAATGAAAACCGAAATCTCATTCGTGGCCATTGATAAAAAAAAAAATAGAAGGATGAGTTTGCTTCTTATCCTTCTTATTATAAGAGGGCTTCTTATTGTAACATAAATCTCTCTCTATAGATATATGATTAAATTGTAAAGAAAATATTGAATATATTATATAAAAAATAGTTTTTAATTAAATTAAAATTACCTTTTCATATAATAAAAATCATATCTCAATTTAATAAAAGCGAATTTATCATAATTTATCTTGAATTATATCCTCTTATGAAAATTTTTTGGGGCAAAAAAATAAAACGAGCTGCGCCCACTATCAAACCACTAACAAGATACTGATTGTACTATTTAATAGGCAAACCATCAGTGTAACCCGTATCATTCATTACCCCTCTCTCTCTCTATCTCTATCCCCTCGACGATGGCAAAGCGATCGACGACTTCGCAATGGCTAACACCACTAATCTCACTACTGCTCCCACGAAGAGGTGACGCAATCCTGTACACCCTTGCACTCCTCTCCTTCTTCTTCCATCACCTCACCCTCTCCACCCATGCCTATACTCCTCCGCCTCACTTCGAAGGGTTCGGCGATGAACTCGACGACCCACTCGACGACTCGCCGATTCAACTCACCGATCTCCCCCCTTCCCCTACTCTAACTCAGTCCGATTCCCAAACCCATCACGGCCCTCCCCTTCCTACTTCTTCTCCTCCTCCTCCGCCTCCGCCGTCTCGTAAACCCGCATCGCAGTTCGAGTACTGGGATGAAGACGAGTTCGAGGGTATTCCCACTGATCTCCAACATTCACCCCCTGAATCCGACAATATTACTGAAACTACCACCCCTGATGAAAACAACAACAAACAAGAGAGCGTATCACCATCATCATCTTCTTCGTCATCTGATGCGAAACGCCGATTCGACATCTCCGACCCGAATTCTCTTGTGTCGGCTTACGCTATCGAAATAGCTTGCCTCAGCTTCTTGATTGTATTCGCGATCAACTATTTCACTGGGAAGAGGGAGAATGAGAACTTGGCGTTAGCATGGGCGGCAAAATTCGGGACTAAGGGCACGATTTTCGAGAAGAATTTTTCGCTGCTCGGAGTCGGTGAAGGCGAGGATTCGCCGTTGTTGTTGAAAGAGGGGCAGAATGTGTTCAAGTTTTATGCGAGTGGGAGGCGGTACTGCCAGGGTATGCTGGCAACTTTAGAGTTGAAGAGTAGACATGATTTGATATCTAGGATTTACAATGCTGTGATTCCTACAAAAGATGAGATTAGTTTCGAGGTTTATATGAACGACGAAGCGATGGATCAGGTGGTTTTCGCGGTGGCTAGGAAGAAGGCGGCGAAAGCTATGCTTAAGGAATTGCCAGATCTTCAGAGGTTTGGGTCTTTGATGACTCCGCCTAGTAATCGGAAGTGGGTGTCTGAGGAATTGAGTGTTGTCTCTGAGTCTAAGGAGGCTGCTGGTTATTTAGTGAACGAGCTTGTGCTTGATCAGGTATAATTTTCTCGATTTTCGAGTTCTTGTTTCGAAATTTGATGAACTTGTTTTATGATTCTTTGTGTGATGCTTGTGTTTTAAGTTATGATATCTACGTTATCTTTATGGTATGATTTAGAACTTTGACTTCACATGTTTGTTGGTTTCATTAGGAGATGAGTACATATAAAGTTGACTTTTTTTTTTTGTTTATAGTCATGTAAGAGCTGGGATAGTGTTTTTTAAAGTTTCACTGAAGTGTTTAATCATCTGTGGAATGTACCGAAACATTACCTGTTGGATATTCATAAAATTTAACCACTGACCAGTTTATGTTAATGAAAAGAACCGAAACATTACCTGTTGGTATTTATAGATTGTTGTTTTTTATGTCTTGATTATCCTTTCCATGAAATATGGTTACTTGTTTTGGATAATAGAAAGAGAAAATGTTAATGGGGTTCCTAATAGAGAGGAAAGGTAGGAAGGAAGCTAGAATTTGTGAAGTTGTGAAAGGCTTTGCGTTGTGGTAAATCCTTACTAATAATGGGATTTAGATATTTATGCTAGTGTACATCATGTGTTAAGTTTTATGTTATATGTTTAAATGGAAACTAACTACCAAAGTTAATCGAATTCTTTCTATCATTTCTTGGAAATACCTTTTTATGTTTCTTATAAATTTTATTGATAACAGTAAAACTTAGTTGATTGAATTTTCTTAGAAAAGTAGCATAGCCATAGTATTTTTTTTTTAAAATGGTTAACTTCTTTGAATATGGAAACTTATAGAGGTGTTTAGTTTTCTGTAAAACATTTTCTAGGAAAATGATTTTCCCTGTTTCCTATTTTCCTTTGTTAGGTTTGCGAAGGGGTGTATGATCGTTTTCTGGAAAATAGATCTACTTTGGTGAAAAATACTTTCCTTTTGAATAAAAGGGAAATCATGTTTTCCACCCTTCTCCTTAACTCTTTTTTACTCTTCTCGCTCCCATTTCTCCTTTCCCTTTCCCTTGTCATTTTCCTTTTCTTTATAAGTTTATGTAATAAGCCAAACAAAGGAAAACTTAAACATATTTTTCCCTTATAATTGGTTTTCATGGAAAATCATTTTACAGTCAAAATGTTTTCTATCGAACCAAACAGAGCCTTAGTGGTCCTTGCTCAAACTATCTTGAATACTTTTTAACCTGATACATTAAGTGCCTGTTTGGTCAGGCTTCTCAACCAGTTTCTGGTTCAGAAAGCTTAAAGCCTTAAAGTTGGTCAAACAGTTGTTTTTCAAATGTAATTTAAACTCCTTGTCATTCTTGGCTTTTTGAGATGCATGATATGGACAAAGACACTAAACTATGCTTTGGATGTGAAAGATGCAATTTGGAGATTCTAAGGAAGCATTTTGGTCTTTAATTTATTATGCAGACAGTTATGCCCTAATGGAAAACTTAAATAATAATGTGTCCTCATAAAAGTTAGAGATCCTCTATAATACAGCTCCTTAGAATTGACACTGAGGCAGTCAGTCTCTCTCCTCCATTTTCTAACTCTAGTTTAGTGTTAACTTAGATTTGAATTGACCCTTTGATCTAGATGTCTTGGTATTGTGGTATTGATACCAAAGGTTGTTATAGCTGTACCTCATTTGGGATAGTTTACTTATGGGGCTGATACCAAGTTGAACTAGATACCTGGGCATAGAAAAGATTGTGGGTTACGATGAAAGAAAATCCTTTAAATAGCTCATGAATGAGATTTCTGAAGATTGCCTCAGTTCCAATATTGGTCATTGCCTGAGCAGCTTTTTAATAAATGCAAGGCTTTTTGCCAAGATTTAAGACTAGTGTTTTTGTTGGAAATGTGCATGTGCATTTCAAGTTCATGCACATGTCTTCAATTGGGTTTGTAATTGAGCATCGTCATCACTGGTTTACAATGAAGTTGTCCTGCACTTGGATGCGATAGATACAGGATGTATTGTTCGTGTGGATATTTCTTTTATATGTACTCCATAGTTATCTGTTCTGTATGTTGAGATTCTGATATAAAAATTAAATGTTCTGAGAAGTATTGTGCAACTCTGACTCTATGTTAAAGTTGAAAGCAAATGGCTTATGTTTATGCTCAATGTTTCATCTCGGACTACCTATGTATGTTTCTCTAGTCATTCTAGTGAGTCTTGCCAATATTATCTGGCTTCTTGAATTCCATGTACTTGTGTTCCCGTTGTCTGATTTTATATTCTGTAATATTTTCTTCTCATAGTTTTCTTATCATTTATGATATGTCACTAAACGATTGCTTTAGAACTTAATTTTCCCCTTACCACTTTTCTCTCTAGTCTCTACCCTGTGTTTAAGCTGTATGAAATATCATAAACTCTTTTTACAATTGCATCATTAGCCAACTAATATTTGGGGTGCTAGTTAATCTACTGGGAGTTATTCTAAAAGTTTTACGGATGTGTCTTTTCACTGGGGGTTACCCTCCTGGCCTCCTTATTCAAAATATAGGGAAAGAACAAAGCTTAAACGAAAAGGTTTTGCCTATAAATAAATGGGGAAATTCAAGAATGTTTGAGTTGGAAATTTTGTTTGCTATGGAAGATGAGCACTGATATTTGCTATGTTTCTTGTCACCTACTCTATTTCTGTCTCTCGTGCATTTTCTGCTTGTCCTTATACTTAAACAGCTGTAGTAGTATGCCAATAGCTAATCTCATACAGCACATATCACATTCTTCAACTAGGTATTTAATTGAATTTCTGTCAGTTTTTTTTTTTTTTTTTTTTGGTGTAAAGAAAGTGACAAGTGACAAATGATGTAGATAGGGTTCGATCCCAAGTTTTGGGTATCACCCCCAAAACTTTAACCAAAAGCTAATTGGCATCCATTTTCTGTCAGTGCGATTTGATAACCTTTGAGAATAGGACTACTTGTGAAGCAATCTTTTCTCGGTTGCTCCAATATGTTATTCTGCGACCATCTGGCTGGGGATAGACTAATGAGTTTATATAGAAATCCTCTCAATCCTCTCTCCTTCACTGCCCTTTTCTAACTATGGGTGCTTTTTATCTTTTTACTTATTGTAACCTACAATGCTCTTTCTTGGACATGTTCTGTCTACATCATGAGGATCACACATTTAAACGTGTAGAATTTCAATTGCTTGATCATCTGTCAAGTTCTTGTATTTCTTTCATATTCTACCATTCTTTTTCTTCCCAGTCTTATGTGCTCTGCCACTGTATATCCCCTGCATGCATTTATGTTTGCAATCATACACGTATTCTACATAAATGCATTCTTCTTTGCAGATTTTGGGAGAGAAGGCTTTTGAGAAGTTTGGGAAGTACTTTATTTCGATGCATTTCTCAGATCAACAATCAGGAATCCATAAGAAGAAATTGATGTTCAAATTTGCTCTTCCAGCTTACAATAACATGGTTGACATGACCAGCCTTGTGGCTCTGGTGCCATATTACATCGATTTAGTTGGACGATACAAATTGAGTTCACAGGTGATAGTTTTGTGGATTGGTGGTAGTATTAGATCTTGTTTTGTTCTTCGTAACAATCGGTATCATTTCTTCAATTATAGGCACGTTCCAAAACTGATGCTGCCAGAGTCAAGGCTGCCCAAGAAGCATTTAAAGAATTGCAGAATGCTAGGCAAGAGACCTTGCAGAGAACGAAAGAAGATAGAAGGAAAATGAAGGAGGAAGCTGAAGCAAAGCTGAGTGCTGAGGCCATTCGCAAGAAAGAAGCCAAAGAGCGTTCTCGCCAGATGAAAAAGGCAGGGCCAAAAATGAAGATGACTCGTGCACATTAAAAACTTGAAGCTCCTTTGGGTTGATAACCCTATATGTTAGTCGTACGTTTCTAGATTGAACAACTGCCGTCCGTTACCTAATTATTTATGTACCTGGAAATGTATGAGTAACAATCGACATTGCCACATCTTTCATCGTTTTGATGTAGTTAGAAACTCAGAATACACTCCCAAGTCTTTGAGGTGTATTTTGGAACTAAAGCAATAGTTAAATTTTGTAGCAGGATATTTTTTGGTTATTTGAGCTACTGTTTCGCTGTTTGATGATTGTCAATTTCTTCTATAACTATTGCTAAAACAATATCCTTACTGATATTAAATCATTTAAAACTAAATTTATTTTTGTTACTTCATTTCATGGTTTTCTCTATATATTTCTATAACAATTTATTCATTTAATTTGATAAAAAAAATAGTGTAATTTATAAGAAATTACCATGTTAAAGTACCATCTTGTGAAAAATTATCATATAAAACAAATATTTATATAGTAATTTTTTGGCGCTGACTTGGTTTTGTGGGATTGACTTGGCATGTGAGAAGCGCATGTGATTGAGTGAAAAAAATTGAAGAAATGCTTTGGTGAAACTTGGTTTGTTAGGATACATGAGGGGACTTATCGTCATAATTGGAGTCCTTTCAATTCATACTTTTGGATATCATGGAGCTAGTGTTTATATTGAGTCAGATTATAGCTTCCAATATTGCCTTGAGTTTGTGAAGACATGAATGTCCTCAAGCCCCATAAAAAGGGGAAAATATAGAGAAAAAAATTTCACCTCGTCATACGTGCCAAGTCAACCCTGCAAAACCATGTCAATGCCTAGAAAACCACTATTTAGTGGTCTCGTGTAATTGGAATTTTTCATATGGTAGTTTTCACAAGATTGATTTGATATAGTAGTTTTTCACAAAATGGTGTTTTTTCCTTCGTAATTTCTTGAAAATTACCCTAAAAATATTATCCCATTTAAAATTTTTTACTTTACCTTAACAATTTGGAGTACTATATGTAATTCCATAAAATCATGTAAGCTTCACCAATAAATGAATACATTTTTATAATTGAAATATTTAACAAATTGATTTATTATTAAACCTCATTGCACGAGACTTACCTAGTTTAGAACTAAAGCAGTCGTTAAATCTTTGACCTTTTTTTTTTTTTTTTTAATTTTCACTTAGAACATTTGTTCTATAATTTTATTATTTCATTATTTTCTTTATTTTGTTTGGCAAGGTTTATACATAATAGAAAGACGGAAAAAAAAGCAAAAATAGCCTAGGCAGTAGGCACTTTCTCCATCATTTTTTTGCTAGAGCACGTGCCTTGGTCAGGACACTTGAATACTTTAAAGCAAGTAACGAAATGAAAATGCTATGATTCTTGTAGGATATCATCTACTACCTTCTTGTCCTTTGGCGCTGATCTTGAGTTTATCAAAGCTTCTAAGACTTGGACACAGTGAGTGTGGATCCACCGTGAGTCGCTTATTTTATGGGGCTCTTCATTCCCTTCACAAGGCTAGTAATTATGGATGTGTTGTTGAGTGCGACTAGACTTTCTTGACCACCCACATCTGGCCTATTATCTTCTTTGACCCACCAGGAAATGAGCTAGGTCCGCCAATGTCCGTCCATGAACCACTCTAATCCAACTTTGGTATATATGCACTGATTTTTCTTTTAACTTTTTTCCACGCTACATTTATTTCCAAAGTGTTCAATTTCTGTCCTTGAAGGGTTCCTTTAGTCCATCTTAGGATCTTGATTAGTTTGTCTACCATATTCTACTAAAGGTGCTTGTTACTCTTCCCTAACTGACACCATTCCTTGCCCCTCTAACTTCGAGTACAGTGAAAATTCTGTTTGGATTCGAGGAGTTCCAATTGAACTGAATTTGTTGCTATGAAGCAGATGCTCTAGCAAATGAGAAGGAAATCAATGGCTCTCTCATGATTCTGCTTGTCTTCCTTGAGAAGATAGCTAATCAAATTCTTTGCCTATACTTCCACATATGGCTCGAGACCTCTAACTCAAAGCCCCAAGAGGATGCTGGCCATATATGCTTTATTAGTTCACAATCCATAAACAAGTGGCTCAATGTTTCTGGCTTGAACTGACAAAGAGGGCCGATTCTACTATTAACAATTCCCCTTTAAAAAAATATAAAATCATCGTTGGATTTCATGATATATTGTTCTGTTCATAAAGGATTTAATTGCTTTATAAAAATGAAAAATTTTTTTTTATAAGTTGTACTTGTAATGCTCGATCAGTAGCCTGTAAGATCATCTTATTAAAAATTTTCCCAAGAAACATATAAATCAAGTCTTTCTATGAGGGAAAAGCCATATCAGTAAGTGGGGTGCTCCCTAATGAAAGGGATACAAGTACTTGATGTGGGTGTCATCAAAACCATCACTCTTAGGAAGGTTACCAACCAAATCAAAGTGAGGATTTTCAGCAACTAGGGTGCTTAATCATTGAGCCGAGCCCAAATAGTAGTAGGCTCGGCTTAACCTCGTTAAAGTTTTAATAAGCTCAAGCTCGGCTCAAGTCCAAAGCTTTTAATGTTGGGCTCAAGCTCGATAATGAAAAATTGCTCTACCTAAAGCCAACTCTATCTCAAAATATTTAGCTTGTTTAAAGCCTATTAGCCTAGAACCCTAGACTTTAGTGCTCAAACTAGGCCAATAATAAGCCCAATACTTAGTTATATTAGGAAAGATTAGTTTAAAAAGGTATTTATATAGCAACCCCTCAAACCATCTTCTATTATTTTATCAATGCGGACTTGAGGAGAGGCTCCAACTAGCTAGCACAACAACTTATGTTTTTACTTTCTGAATAGCCCACAATATTGTGTCTTGATTGATCAATCTGCCACCATTCACTTCTTCTTTTATTGAGATTCCATTTTTGATCCTATAGTCAAGGAATTTGCAGCCTGACTTGGCCTATAAGTGGTATACAATGATGTTCTAATCATTTTTCATATATATCTGATTCCAGTTGCAAGTCTGCAAGGCAATAGGAGGTCTCTCGCCTATCCTCAGTAGTGGCATTCCTTTCATTTCCTACTTTTCTTCTCAAAATTGTTTAGAATTTTGGCCAGCAAAGTATATTTGTGGTGTACATTTTGTCTCTTACTAAATCATTGTGGATTAGCCTAGAAATTTTGCCTATAGTACTTAGAATTAAGATTTTATTGCTGTTGGCAATACATTAGTAGTCTGTTTCGACCAAGAATTTACATTTTTTGCTCTAGAGTTTATTCTACTCCGCATTTGTTTATTGCACTTTGTTGGAGTGATGTCCTGCCATTGTTCAAGTATGATGAAACAGTGGAAGGTTTCTTTATAATCAGTTTAGAGCAACTTGAGTGGATGTGGACTTCGCTCATTACGTTCTATATACATGAACGAAATGATTTAAAAGATTTGAGACTAGTCTGTGGTTCCCTTTTGATATTATCCCCACCTGTACTGAGCAAAGTACACCATAAAAATACAAAGTGTTTGTTATCTAAAAGAAACTCTGTGGTTTAGAATCATGACCAATGAAGACAGAGGACACCCCGAAACTCCACCATTCTGGTCAGAGCTAACTCTTCCAAGCTTGTTCTCTGTTGATAGAGTTCAAAAACTCCATGCAGTGATCATTGAGCTCAGAATCTCCAAGCATGTGGATCTCGCATGAACTGATTCTTGACTGCTCCATGTCAAAATTTTGTTGTTAGAGTTAAGGGTTTATGTCCTGCATATACTTCCTTCTTGGTTGATAGGATAAATAAATATGTTCCTTTGGTGTTTTATGGCAGGCTAGGTACAGGAAAACTCACAAGGGAAAAGAATGGCAACTAATTATTTGACTTCCCACACGGTGAGTTTCAGAATCTAATGGCTTTGTGGCATCCTTATCAACTAGGTATTTCTCCAATTTTGATGAGATTGAACAAGGCATCCTGATCAGTGCTTTATTTCATGGCCATGTTATCTTGTATTTCATGACAATGTTGCTATGTGGGACAAGCAAAATTTCATCTCTCCCATTCACTTTCCTAGTTTCCTCCTATGTTACTTATTGCATATACATACACACGCATATATTTATATAATTCAAAAATAAATTTATGTATTAAATTTTATCGAGCTTGTTATCAAGTTTTCGA
This sequence comes from Dysphania ambrosioides, assembly GCA_026401315.1. Classification (NCBI taxonomy): domain Eukaryota; kingdom Viridiplantae; phylum Streptophyta; class Magnoliopsida; order Caryophyllales; family Amaranthaceae; genus Dysphania; species Dysphania ambrosioides. The sequence continues at coordinate 15,689,507 of CM048658.1, forward strand.
GCCGAGCTGCTCCTTGCTCGGCTTGGATTGTTTAATTTTCGAGCCTAGCCCGAACTTGAGTCGAGCTCTATTTGACCGAACTTTGACCGAGTCGAGCCCGAGCCAAACTCGAATAGCTTGTTTCATTAAGCACCCCTAGCTAGAACTTAGCATAAAAAACCTAAGACCTGGACGTTCAACACCTGAACTCAACGCTAGACACTAAAAAATCTAGGCGTCTACACCTAGCTCTAGCGCTAGATGCCCAGTTCAGCTTTAGATGTCCATCTCTAGTGTTAGATGTCTAGTTCAGTATCCAATACCCTAAAGCTCAATGGACCCCTCTAAAACGTTCCTGGTCCCTTGCAATATCAAAAGCAATTAAGAAAAATATGCCTTTTGGTCATTTGATGCTCAACATGGGGCGCTGGATGCCCATGCCTTGCGTCAAATGCTCAAACTTAATGTTTTCGGCTCAAAGACAAATCTTTTTTACCTATAAATACCCTAAATTTTTATGAGCAAAAAGGTCCAAAATTTTCCAAAGCTTAAACACTGTTATTCTACCAAAATCACTCCTCAAACATACTTAAAGATTCCTTATCCCTACCAAGTCCTAATTCAAGGAAAAACTTTGCCTCCTAAACTAAGGAAACGTAAATCCTTCAAGAACTCACCCAAGACTCAAGCAAATGACCCATTCTCAACTGCAACTAACCAAGGACCCTTCTAAATATATATTTATATTACTTTTCTTTGTCTACTTCATTCTACCCCATTCACCACTCTTCTTGATCTATAGTGGTTTCCATCCACTCAAGCATTCAAGTTGAGTCACTTTTTATGTGATCATTGTAGAGGATGTAAACCTCCTTCTACATGAACTTCCTATTTACTTTTCATGTACTTTAAAGAGTGTTGATCAACCAAAGAGACATCACTCTTGATTAACTCTTGTGATCAACTCACATACTTTTAATATATTGCATTACCCATCCACTTATGATGCGATTGACAAGGAATAACCTCCTTCCTTCACTAGGTCAAGGAATTTTGAGCACCATTCTTCAAGGATCCACTCTCATGGGATGGACTCCTCTTAACCTTAATATTTTCCCCTTTGCTTGCATTTTTATTTACTATAATGCATTTACTTTAAGAAATTTATTTTTCTTTTACCTAGTCTATGATAAAGGGGTGTGAGCATCTCCAACCTCTCTAGAGTTTCTAAAATTTTTCTCTTTTACATGAGTAAAACCCTTAGATGTTTATCACATTTGAATGAATTTAGGAGTTGTCCAAAAGCTCATTTTCTAGCATCATAAAGCATATTTTGATGTATTTTGGTTTTTAAAGTCCATGATGTTTTGGGGCTAAATCTCATAAGTCTTTTAAAAACTAGTATGTCATGAGGAAAAGCCTCTTTAGGATTAATTCTATATTTGATGAGTCTTCAACTCCATGCATGCATAAGCCATACATTGCATTATTTACTTGCTTTATCTAAATTACACATTTAAATATCGCAATTTTAATTATGCAATTTCCTTGGAGGCCAAATGGTAGAGACTAAAACTTTGGACTAGTTTTGAGAAGAAAGCACGTCAAAAACTAACACTCGCTCCAGCGCCGAACTATAAGATCCTGCACAAAACTATGCTTTCAGTATCGAGTAAGAATTAAATACAGAGTTTCCTGCACTAGATGCACAAAGCTCCAGCGCCAAACGTTAAGATCCTGCGTTTGACCCCTACCACTGTATTTCAGCGCACACTTGTATCCGGCGTAAGTGATCGTTGCACGAGATTAAATGAAAGATTCCCAATCTTTCACTCCTAAAACCACGTAGGAAAATTTACAAAGCTTTAATTACAAGGGAAATGGACCATATTGCCTCCATATCAAAAAATGACATTCAAGATGTTGATTTATCGAATTCTGAAAGCCAGGTTGACCTTGTATGACTCCAAAGCACCTTGAATGACTCTTAAGCACTTCACACCGTGAATCAAGAGGTGTCCCTATAATACACTAAGCGGATCATAACGATCCCGGCTTGGGAGGTGTCCCTAAATTATTAGGATAGAGTTAAGATGACCTAAAAATTGGGAGGGGTTCTTATAATACGCAAAGCGGGTCGAGACGACCCCAAAACTGAGAGGGCTTCCTATACTACTTGAAGCGGGTCAAGATGACCCCAAAATTAGGAGGCATATCTATAATACGCTGATTCCACAAAAGTAAGCCCTAACTTGGGAGGCGTCCCTATAATTGATCGGGCAGTCACAACCCTATCAAAGATACATAGCTACTAAAACTAATGTAGTTCGAGCAAGTAGGGTCAAAATCCCAAGAGTCTATCAGATTGATTAGGCTACCTTAAATTTTACTTCTACTAAGTGAGAACAAAAATAAATGGTTATCATCTAAAGTAAACTCTAGAAAGCAACAAAAGACTAAGGTTGTGAACAATATGATAAAAGCATCCTAAATAACGAATAGATTTTATACCCAACCCCTCAAATTCAATTCATTGGACAATTTCTAAGAAGAATTCCCCCTAAACAATATTAGAGACCTCTTTCAACTATCAATAACTTCCCTCTAATGCAGTTAAGCCTACTTTTGTGGAATCGTGTATAGAAAGACATTAAATATGACATTCACAAAGTCTTAATGCTCATTTCATCTACTTTCGTGATTGACACTCACATCTTAACCTAGGATTCTAAATTAGATTATGAATCGACTTTTTCTGTTGGAATTTAATCCATATCATTAATTAACTACCTCTAGTCTTTTAATAAGGTTAAAACTAATCCTAGATTAAAAGAATTGAACAACAAATTGAGGTTTTAAGGTTTATCTATGCTTAACCCATATTAGGGTTCATCGAAATCCTTAATTATGGAACTATTCATACATGTTAAGCATAAAAAGAAAGCATTTGATTAAAGAAAAAAATAATTGAAAAACAAAGATTAAACTAGAGAATAAAGAGAGAAACAAATACTTAATTAACTATGAGAAACAAATCGGAAATCATTGATTACAAAACTTAGAATGCTTGATTCTTTAAAAGTGCTTTAAAGTATGGATAAAATATTAAGAGAAAATTGTTATAGAATATGACTTTTGTCATTTCCAAAAGCTAGAAAAGTTAGCTAAAATAAATAGGTTTACACGTTCTTAAATAAGGAAAGTAGAAAAAAATTTGGCCCAGGACAATAGACTTGGGCGAGTGCTCTACAATGGCTTAAGTCTCCTTCAAGCTCAATGCAACCTTATGCTTTACTTTGTTCTTCATGTTAGCTTAGTCATTGATCATTAACTCCCAATGGCCTTGAATTGCTCTATAATGGCTCTCAAGCCTCATGGATTGCTTCACGACATCTAGCTCGAACTTGGATCAACACCTTAGGATTACTCTAGTGTTCTTGAAAAAGATCAAAAACACTATAATTACTCGTAAACACATCATATAAAAGTAAAAGAGCTAAAATAAATTAAAACTAGTCTAAAATACAACTAAACTATATGCAAATGGACTTAAGACAAACCTAATTCATAGATTCAATTGAGACTTATCAATAATATGCTAAGCGGTTCAAGGCAACCCTAAAGGTGAAGCGTTTTAATAACATGCCAAATGGGTACACCCAAAATCCCCATCCATCCCCAAAGGAGCCAACTTAAAAAAAATCCTTTTCCCCACAGAGTTCCCTTAGGAGTTCAAATAAGAGATGTTCATAGAAACCATTCAAAATCCTCAAGAAAAATCCCTAGCGTAACTATGAACAACAAAATCCCCCAAATAGAATTTGTCTATCTCTAAACAAGGAAAAAGGAAGAAAAGCTTTCAAAACCAACAATCTCTTTAGTCGAATCAACCAAAAATCAAGCCAAATCATCCATGTAGTGAAATCAGCCCGAGTTACAAGACTAATACAAAGAAAACTCCCGATGGAGTAGGGTAGCACCCTTCAAAAGCACTAAAGCTTCCTTAGTAAATTACATGGGCATAAGGAACAATAGTCTCATTCCTTCTTCAATATTATGCTGCGTCGCCTTGATAGCGGCTCCCTTTTGGCATAACAAGCCAATCTATAAACTGGCCACCCTAATAGTGGCTCCTATTGGAACAGAATGCCAACCTCTAAGGTGCGCCACACTGATATTGGCTCCCTTTTGGCACAACAACCAATCTCTAAGCTGTGCCACCTAGATAGGTACACCTGTTTGGCACATCAGGCTAATCTTTAAGCCGCACAATCTTGATAGCGGTTCCTTATCGGCAAAAAAAAACAATAACTCAAGCTAAGCTACCTTGACAATGACTTTTCCTTAGGCATTCAGGCCCACCACAGTAAGTCACACTAGTTCCCATCCCTAGTGGAGCTGACGGAAAACATGTATCCCATAACTAAACTTTATTTATTTTAAAGGTATCGGTGTTAGAAGAGGGATTTGAGATTGCAGAGCATCTTAGATCTTTTTCCATCCCAAGTTATACTATATACTTTATCTTATCTAAGACTCGGTCAAAGTGGGGGCTTTCTTAGACACAAAACCGTGTCTCCTTGCCTTGAGGTCCAATGACGAATCAACCTTATGGGTGGACTTAGCTTGGATCGAGATTGAGTATGTGAAAATCCAAAATCACCTCAAAACCAAACTTTAAAAGGCTCTAACACAAATCAAGCCTAAAACACTTTTCTTGGCCTAAAAACATAACCCAAATCACCAAAAATCATAAAATTATACCCTAAATCAAACCTCTAATCCGTGCAAAAAGAAAATTTCTCATACCCTTAATGCCCAATGCTTGAAGTTAGCGTCAAACGCAAGAACTGAATCTAAACTAGATTTTGAAGCCAAGCCAAAGCGTCAAACGCTCTTCCTGCTTCCAACGCTGAAACTAAAATGGAATATGACTCAGTTTCATTTCTAGCACCTGACACCTAACTCTAGTGTTTGACGCCCAACCTTGAGCACTCCCTTAAAAGCATTGTCTATTTTCATGGCTCTCTTCATCCAATCAAAAGACACTATTTATGTGCGTTCAACACCCAATATGTGCGTCTGATGCCTAAAGTTTGCGCACAACATTTTAAGTTGGTGTCTAACGCTCGGAAGCGACCTCTTTTTGCATATAAATAACCCAAAATTTTATGAGCAAAGGGCCAAAAAAATTTCATATCCTAAAGTGTTGTTACTTTGCCAAAATAACCTCTCGAACTCTTTCAAAGCTACACACACCTTACTCAATCACAATCTAAAGCATTTAAGGCATACCTTTGCCTTCATCCAACAAGGAATAATTACTCCTTTAAAACATACTCATATAAGGCTTAAGCAAAGGAATCTGCCTCAACTGTATACACCAAGGACCCTTCTTAATTCAATTATTTTTCATTCTTAGTTGTCTACTTCTACTCTATTCATCTTTTATTCTTTGATTCTAGTGGTTCTTTATCCACTCAAGGGCCTTAGATTGGACTTTCTCTTGTAATAATTATGGAAGATATAATCCTCTTCTACATCAACTTTTATTTCAATGTTTATGTGCTATTTAGTAAGCCTTAATCAACCAAAGAGTTATCACTCCTGAAGATTTGCTAAACTTTATAGTTTTATGTGTCTTTTACCTATGATGTGAAGAGTTAGGAGTAACCCCTTACTTTACTATGATAAGTATTAAAAACCTAATCTTAGCACCTCCTCTTAAAAAGTCAACTAACCCCTCTCTATTGCATTTTATTTCTTGAAATTTACATTTGTTATTCATGTCTCTTTTCAACTTCTTTTTTCCTAAGTCTATAATTAAGATATTTGTACATCTCTAATCTCCCTAGACTTAATGAACATTTATCCCATTGTGTGAGTAAACCCTAGGTGTACATCACACTTGAATGTAAATTTAGGTGTAATTCTAAGGCTCATTTCATGTCCTAGTATCATAAAAGCATACTTTGATCTTATTTTGTATCTTTGTGTTAATGATGTTCAAAGACTAAAACACACAAGTCTTTATCAAAGTTGAAATTTATCACGAGGAAGAGTCTCCTTAGGTTCCAATCTTCATTTGATTAGAAAACCTTCAACTTATCATCATGCAAATCATATCTTGTATCTTACTAATGTTGTCTCTTATTTCTTTCTATTCAATGTTGCACTTTTATTTCATTAAGATTATCAAGTACTAATTATGGGATGACCTTTATTTTATGTACTTAATCATGACTTTTTATAAAGTAAATCAAATCTAAATAATAAAATCTTGGACAAACTGGCCATATGGACCCTTAAACTTGTGGACAATAAAAAAATTGATCAACTGATTTAAACTTATATGTACAATTCTTAACTTGCTAACCAACTAAATTAGAGTTTTCTTTATCTCGTGCTTTACAGGTTTGCCTAGGAACTAAACTTAATTTGTTCTCCATCTTAAGTGAATTGTTAGCACATTTTTCTAAAACTTGAAATAGGTTGCTTCTTTCCAAACCTTGTCATGGGCTGTGAAAAACCAGGCTCCCTAGTGGTGATTCACTCATTGAATCATCCATCCGAAACCTAGTTGGCTTCATGAGACTCAGTAAGCATAAAATAACCACTACACTTTTATATTAAAGAGGATGCCCTACATTTGACCCATCCTCTTTAATCACATGTATGGGCACCTTATTGCCAAATGTGACAATCTTATTATCGCAAAACACTAGCAATGCACTATAGATAAAATTGAGCAAGTCATGGACTTGTCAGAAAGTCTCAACCCTGATTGGACTTAAAAGGGGCCACAAATGCCATGCCATGACCAAATCTGGAAATTCAGAATTCCCGTTTTAAATCCTATTCCAAATTTGGTACCCTAATGACGCAACCCATTCAAGGGGAGAATTCCCTCAACAAGTAACTCAAAAAGACCCAAGCCAAGGTCAATATATTCATAAGTCCTATTTGAGTGCATAAATTAGGGATGTTTTATGAGCTCTTGCATGTAGTTTAAGTACATTTAGTGTAGATTTAGCTAGGTTTAGCTCTTTTTCTTTCATACGATGCGTTCATGGGTAATTTTTAGTGTTTTTTTTTATCTTTTTTAGGAATACTAAAGCAATATTTGGGTTTTGACACGAGTCGAGTTGTCAAGAAGTGATCCAAGAGAACTTGAGAGCGATTTTGAAAAAACACGCACAAATTTTTGGAGCAAAAGGATTGAAGACTTGATAGTGTGAGAAGAAAATATGTGTTCATCAATTGGAAAGACAGAAATAGAGGAGACTTAAACGTGCTTGCAGAGCACTTGTCCGAGTTCTAATGCCCTGAAGATCATAAAGGAGGCAAAAAGTCCAAAGTTTGGGAAAAAAGAAGATACTCTAACGAGTATGCAGAGGACTCGTTCGAGTGTATGCTAAAAAGTTGAGTTTATCTTCTGATCTCCTTATTTTGACGTTTTGAGAAGGGACTCGGACAAGTGTCTGGAGGACTCGTCCAAGGGTGTTGTTCTAGGCCTTAGATTAATATATTGGTTTTTCTTAGTTAAGCCTGATGTAATTATAGTTTTTAATAGATAATTTTTAATTTTTCTATGCAAGTAGAGATAGAGAATACTTAGAGATCCTTATCTTAATGCATTGTTATTGAGCACTTTTTTGGATTTGAAGGTTTTCTTACTATTGTAATCAATAGTTCTCGTTGTTTTATTGACTAATAACATGTACTTGTCTTTCTCTTCTCAACCTTTTGATGTATTTTGTTTATTAATTATGTTTTCTCTGATAACTTATGTTGATGCTATGATTAATATGAGTGAGTAGTTACCTAATATAGGATATTAATGAACCCTATAATAGTAGAAAATCAATCAATTACTTCGGTATAAATATTGGAGTTATTTGGAATTCAAAGTACTTGATGGATTTCATAAGACCTAATCATTAAATGTTACGATTTTTTGAAAAACCGCAACACTTGTGTGCTATGATTTTTTGAAAACCGTAGCACTTGTAACACAGCAAAAGCGCTAAATATCCAGCATCATTTCAAACACGAAAAAAATAAATTTCAACACATCTTCTTCTTCTCTCAACCCTCACATTGCCTTCCTAATCCTAACTTCATTCTAATGTGCCCATAATTCATTCTCTCTAATGCACTCTAAAGCCTACTCCTCTCTTCACTCATGCCTCCATGGAAATGGTGTAGTAAAGCTTTGGTGTTTGCGTTGGCCCTCTCTCCCCCATTTTTATTTCAAGAAGTCTATAATTTTGTTATTTGATTTGGGTTTATGTTTTCTTGACCTTTCATATACTTGTTATTTAGTGGGTTAATCTGGGTTTATTGATTGCTTGAAGATTTCTTAATTTGGATTATTTTTGATTAATTTGGGTTTATTTAGTGGGTTAATTCTCATTTTTGTTATTTGGGTAATTCTTGTTTTTATTATATGTGTTAATTTAGTTAATTCTTGATGTGAATAGAGTGATTCATCTAGTCAATATTTAATAGTTGTTATGCTGGAGGTGTTTCACTTATTTGGGTAATTTTTAATTTGATTTCCTTCATAGTTTATTTTGGAGCTTTCATGAATTCTTGTAAGTAGTCTTCCATTAATTTGTTTTTTTAGCTTTCATGACTAGAGTAAAGCTTGGAGGTATAGTAACTATTTCCCATTATTTTGTTTAATCTATATTATTCATGTGTTGCCTCTTTCAACTGTTCTATCTTTCTCGTATCTTTTAAGTTCATGGTTTAAGTTACTACAAGTTAAAAGTTTCTTAAGATCGGTAAATATAAGTAAAATGAAGGACCGTTAGAGATCTAAGTTTAAAAAGTAATTAATTATGTTCACTTATTTGTATTATTAGTTATATTTAGCTACATTAGCTCATTATCTTTAAGTTACTGATACTTCCTAACCGGCAACAATACACAAACTTTTGTTTCGTTCCATAACCATTTTAGCTCATTAGCTCCTTGTTCTTTTTCCCACAGGTAATTTCTCCTTCTTTTTCTCATAAAAGTTCAAAAAAGAACGGAGGAAACAAAATCATTTTATAGGAAAGCAGAGGACTACGATGAAGGCGAAAGGACAGGTAAAAGTAACAAAGGAAACTATAATTTTTTAAGGCCAATAATCTATCCGTATTCTCATAATTGAGTTATATTAACTCAACCAATCCTACGTAAAGTGTTTGAGGCATGATTAAGAGGGAATAAAATATTGAAGATACTTAAAACGATGAAATTATGGGCAAAAGCTCTTACCTTCTCCATGGGCATCCCACTACTGCACCCGTTGAGGACGTCAAACATGAAACGCATCACGAAGTAGCCGCACTCAGTTCCGCCACGTTGTTGAGCACACTACGAATTACAAAATAAAAGTGTTATCCATACTTATGATAGTATTATTTTTCAATGTTTTAATTAGTTAAGGAACTTACCATCACTTCTATCCATGTTGATGGCTGCTTTCCGGCTCGTTCTCCTTGCAAAGTAAGTCTTTTTAGCACAATGGAAAACGGAATTGATTACTTTAAAAGTCCAACTCATATCAACCTCAGCTTACAATGTAAATCTATTGATAATACTTACTAATTAATAATCGCTCTCAGCTTAGTACTACGCATTGACCGAGCTGAGTTGAAGAAGTATATTTTCCCACTACTCACAAAAATGACTAAAAACATCCAGTATGCACTACATTATAAGAAATAAATAATTAGCATTATATTTACATAATATATGCATTACTATAGTCTAAATTAAATCTATAAGTAATAAGCATATGCATCACACATCAAATTCAAATGTACTATTCGAAAACAAGGGTGAAAATGAACTTCAACTTAGCTTATAGGGCTTTCGTGAATGCGAAGTGGACGTACGTCTTTACCTCCTCAATGTTGCTATCGATTCTTGCATTCGATGTGGCCTCAAGACACAACCAACCGACTAATGAAAGTAAATTACATGACACGCAATCATCTTGGAGTGCCCTACGGAATCATAAAATGCATTATATATACAAATTTAAAGGTTTTAAAATTATTGCATACACCATATAAATTAACATATATATTAACTGTGTATGGAAGCATTGAATAACAAAAATGTTCAATTGAGCTCCTTGTAAGAATTTGGTGATGTCAGCTTTCAAGCCACGCTGTTCCATCTTTAGAGTAGTGGAATAAGGCCCGATCCAACGGCACATCAATGGTATTGTCTCCCTTCATCATGGTAGCACATTGGAGTAGCCATTTGCACTCGGGACTAAGAGAAGCCACTTCATCTTCAGATAGAAGAAGTTGGTTCCCTGCCCCTGGTTTCTTTGAGGCAGGCTCATTGCTACCAATAACTTCATCAGTTGACATCCCCTTCATCTTCTTAGCTTGTGGAGTCACCTAATTAAAAAAGAACATATCGCACCACTTCAGCCATACATAAATATAATTATAGAGGAATTTTGATTATAACTTTGATATTTACCTCACTTACGATCTTGATCAAAGGTAGAGGCCATTGCACAAAAGTACCAATTGCGTCGTTCAATGTCTCTAAGTCGTACTGTGGAATCGAGACTAATACTTGCTTCTTTGAAGAAGTCAGGAACAGTTTCAACCTTCACCACTTCATGTCCTTCAAGTCTCGTTCCTTGGTGAGTTCATGTGAATTGCTGGCCTGATTGACCAAGGTATGCTACACCACTGGCCACATCGTATATCATTCCCGTACTTGGATCTTGAAGGAGGAGACGACAACTGGTAGGACCCTGGAAATTGAATTTAATATGTAAAGCATGTAGGTCATTATTAATGCAAATAATACCAATGTAATACCAATGGAAATTGAATTTAATGTATAACACACCTCAACATGGGGAGTAGACACCCGTGCACCTTAGGATGCTAGCTGATCGGCGCTGATACCAATGTCTTGGAGTAGGGAGAACAACTTGTCCTTCATAGTGGCATCGAACTCCTGTCTAAGTTCCTCTCGGAGTTGAGCCTTTAATGTTTCTTGATCTTCCCTTGAAACTCTGCTTTGACTTTATTGGCTTGATCTCGGTGGAGGAGTTCTAAATACTTATCGGTACCCAATATTAGTCCCTCCAAGTCTAATACAGCATCCTAGGTGATTTGGCTTCCCAATGGCCATAGTTAATGCGTTTTGGGCCCTCGCGGGAACGAATTCCCTTTGAATCTGCTTATCTCAGAACTCTAACTGAAAATGAAAAGGAAACGATTAGAAATGAATGTCACATCTTATAAGCTTCGATAACTATACCCTAATGCAAATAGAATTCTTACGTATTTTTTAGCCACAACCTGCGTCTGTTAATTTGGAATGACTCTCTTCCTAGTTTTCTTGTCCTTCTTGTGCCATGAACAAAACCATCCATCCCCATGACTTATCTGCGTGGTGCTGGATTCTATAGAAGAAGGTCCCGAGCAAGAGGGATAAAAACCCTCAAATATCGCTTGACTGCCCAAGGTAATGTGGATGAATGTTCATCTTGGCACTCTTGCTCGCCTTCTCGCATTTAGCTTGTCAACAACATAAAGGTATTTGACTTAAAATTAAAGTACAAAAGAAAGCATTTTCTAAAATTGAATACAAATAAGTATTTAACTTACCACTGTAGCTTCTGAAGTCTTGTTTTTAACAAAGGTTGCCCAGTCACCTTCCTTAATATGTTTCCATATTTCATAGGGCAACCTGTTAGCTTCCTTTTTGGACACCTTTATTGTCTTGGTAATCCAACCAGTAACCAACTTCTATTTGAAGTCCCAAAATCTATCGACAACTGCAGATAGAAAAAGTTTCTTCAATTGGGGGTTGTCTGGAATGTGAAGCAAAGCCTGAAATAAATTTAAATTGAGTTAATTTCATTTAGTAAGGTAGTTTACACAAATATTTAAGTAATTAAGATTAAGTTAGGAATACGTACCATTGTGTCCACCCACAAGGTCTGTCGAAGTCCTTCATTTCTCCTGACCACTCCCAGTTGATGTTGAACTTCCGAATAAGAAGTCCAATGTGCTAACCGTACTTCAGACGCCACCTACCAATGGGGCGGTGTAAATGGTCAAACTCTAGATGCATAGGCTTGGCCACTCTAAGGCTTCTAGTTGGACCTTTAGGTCGACCTATGCCCCGAGCATCACCCTTCCCCCTCCCGATACCCGAACATGAGGGGATGACAATGTCCATATGTACATCATCACCTAAAGGTGATGCAACTTCAGTAATCCTTTCATGTTCGTCAAATAGTCTATCCAATCTCTGTGCTTCTAACTCAGCAACCACGTCTTCTGGATCACCTCGATCAGTTTTGAGGTGCACATCGTACTCCACGTCCTCAGAAGAGACACTAAAATCTTCGTCACTAGCCATGATGCAAGAATATAACTGCATACAACAACAATAAGACAATGCAAATTGAGTTAGTGAATCGTATAATAATAGTATAGGAAATAAGGCAAATATTAACATAAATACAAAATAATTAAATTCCTAGACAATGAATACTACTCATCTATAGTATCTCCTTCATGGTGATCCATTCTCATATAATTTTTTTCCATTTCTAGTCCATCATCCATGTCATCATTACATGGCATCGAGAATGGTGGGAGATCATCAAAGTCATCATACTCTTCCTTATCAGTGACATCACTAATTCCAAGGATCTGTCGTTTACCAGGGACAACAACAGCCCATTGGAAACTGCAACTTTAAGAGCTAGAGGAGATTCACCTTAAGTCTTATGAAAATGATTATATCTATAAGGCAAACACAAAGTTGTGGCACAATTAAATGATTACTAGAAAGGAGTTTAAGATCGGCGACAAAGCCCTTCTTTACCAATCTCTACTTAGACTATTTTCTGATAAACTCTGTTTCCATTGGGAGGGCCCATTTCAGGTTATCAAGGTATATCCACATGGAGCGGTTGAAATTCGGAGTTTTGAGACCTATAACGTATTTAAGGTGAATGGAAAACTGATGTGCTCATTTTAGAGCACATTTACTACCCTGTTTTAGTGTCAAGTCTCGTGGTTTATATTGATTTTATACATATTACACTTGATTTCACCTTGATCTTGTCTTCAAGTTGTCTTAAGGTTATTTCAGGTGTTTTGATGATTTCGAGGTGAAATGCGACGTATTAGAGTCTTTAACACTCTTAGACACGCGTATAATAGCTTGGGCAAACATTTTAAGTCACTCATTAAGATCTAACGAAGTTCAAAAAGCATCAGAAGCTGAAAAGATGAGTGTAGGGTCTCAAATTCGACCAAATCTGAGAGTCCTTTGGTCGAATGGCACTTCAATAGAGAGCCTATGTTCCATGGTCACTAGGAAGGCCAACTGAAACTCATTTAGGCGAATAAGCTTCCATTCGGCTGATTGATGGTCTCCATTCAGGCAAATCATGTACAGAGAGGAACTCACCAGAGCTGCTGGAATGGGCAAATGGAAGAGAATTCGGGCGAATGATGATGCATTCGGCCGAATGGGTCTTGAATTCGGTCGAATAGCAGTGTTTTCTCTAGAAAGTTTACTTCTTCTTAGGGCCGGCACAAAGGCATTTTAGGGTTTTTGGACTTTTTTTATTCATTGTTATAAATACCCCTCTTTCGGTAGAGAGGGAAAACCCTAGTTTTTGATTAGTTTTATTAGCTTTAGCTTTGTTTAGCCTCAAAAATTCTCTTAGTTCTAGTTTTCCATTTTTTGTTTTCTCAACTTATGTACTCCAAGTTTTCGGTTTTATTGATTGAATTTTGATCGTGGATATTGCATTAAAGCTTTATTGTGAGTATCAATCTATTCTTTACTTTTGAATTCATTCATTTTATTTCAGTCACTATTTAGCCTAGTGTTTATCGTTCATCTAGAATAGGTTCTACTTTGCTTTTTTTCTCGTTGATTTCTTTTTATGATTTTTGCATTTGTTTTATTGAATATCAACATGTCGTATATCTTGAATACGTGTGAGTAGTTCTCTAAGGGGTTTGATTAGTGAAACCTTAGGAAGAGCTATGTTCTTTATTGTCTAAGGTTATAGAAATGATGACAATAAGTGGTTTTTGATACCCATGCAACTCCTTTGGAGACATAAGGCGATTATAGGTCGTTCAATGTGATTTGTGGAATCACCAACTTCCTCTCGCATGCTTGGGTGTCCATGCTAGTTATTGTTTGATTTTCTCTAATCTATCACGTTCTCTTTTGAAAGCATTATTCCTAGGGTGAATCTAGTCTCGTCCCCATTTTTCTCCATTTGATTTCCCTCTTAATTCATCGTGATCTATATTTTCGTTATTAGTTTTAGTTGTTTTTAATCCAAAAAGTTTAGTTGTGTTAAGAATTGAAGTGTCTTGATATCCTTTGTCCTCGTGGTTCAACCCCTGACTTACCATTACACTAGTTGTAGTAGTATTAGGGTGATTAAAAGTATTGTTTAAATAACTAGTCTTTTAGTAAACGACACTAAAAACCGGTTATCAAAATGGCGCCATTGTCGGGGACAAGGCGTTATATTTAGACTTTTTCTGTTCTTGATATAGCTTTATTCTATTTCATTTATGTTTTTGTTTATTTCTTTTGTTAGTAGTTACCTTTGAGTTTTCTTTTTGCACGCCCCATAGTACGCGTAGGTCAAACCAATCAATAACACCTTATAATCCTGAGATCAAACTCTTGAGTAGACAACGCCCATCAAAACAAACCTCACATTCTGTTCAAAACCCATCCATATCCACAATGGCCGACGAACATCAGTTGTTTGGTTAGTTTAGGACTCAGGCTTGCAAGAGTTCCAAGGAGGTGTAGTACTTCTTGTTGCTACTACACCATACCAAATACACCCCCAATTCATAAGGATGGTTAAGGAAAACCCTTTTAGTGGTTTAAGAAATGAATGTCCTCTTCAACATCTCGAGGCATTCTCTGATATTTGTGGACTTATCCCTCCTTTCCCCAATAACCCATACTATATGCGGATGCACTTATTTCACTTGAGTCTAGTAGGGGATGCCAAATATTGGTATAAATGCTTATAACCCTACTCAATTATTAAGTGGGCTCAACTGAAAACCGCTTTTTTAGAGAGGTTCTATCCTACGATTCGTACGCAAGATTGGCGTAAGAAAATTGCGTCATTCACTCAAGAGGATGATAAGAACCATAGTGCTACTTGGAGTCGATTTAAGAGAATGATTATAGCATGCCCCCACCATGAGTATGGGGAGAACCATCTCAACACATTTTTCTACGAAGGTCTTAACGACTCAACCAAGGCACTCCTAGACTCATCAGTAGGTGGCCAACTCTCTAAAATTCGATGCACCTAGGTAAAAACCAAAATTGAGGAAGTTGCTAAGAATAGTGCCTGGGGAGGAACAAGGAGTCAGGGTTTACCAAGAGGGATGATTAGCACGACCAACTTAGACACCATTAGTGCTAAAAGTGAAGCAGTTATCGATAAGAAGCTGTCCAAACTAAGCTTAGCTGGTAGTTTGAACACCCCTCCAGTGTGTGAAAAGCACTTTGCATATGCCATATGTGGGGGTACCAACCATGATACTTCCTATTGTGGTGGTTCGCACTCCGAGCACGTTGTTGCAGTTAATTATGGAGGTTACAACCTAGAGACACAAGTAATGAATTATGATGGTTATGGGTATAATCCTAATCATGTTGCCACCCTTAACTATGGTGGGCAAGGACAAGGAAAAGGGTATGGCCAACAACCTTTCCCCAATCAATCATACAAACCTCCTTTCACTTCAAACCAAAACCAAGGAAACTTCCACCTAGGATATAACAGAAATGCTTAGAATGGGTTCAACAACCAAGGTTTTCAAGGGAACCAATCGAGCGGAAATGTACCAAGGCCAAATTTATATAGACCACCAGGGTTTAGTCAAGGGCCTATAAATGGTTCAAATATGCCTTTCCCACCTAGTCAACCTCATCATGTAGCTTCTCAACCACAACAAAGTCATACCTTAACCAATGACCATTTAGCCTCTCAAGTAATATCTCGTGCTCAGCAAAAACCAGAGTCTCACTCAAATAAATCAGACTCTCATCCAGCAGATGCAACAACTTTACGCTCAGCAAAAGTTGTTTGAAACTCAACTCGCCCAAATGGCTAGTCCTCCTATACCCGCACTGTTCCCATCTCACCCTCAACCTAACCCCTCTACACAAACTCCACCTCAGCACCCAAACCCAAACCAATACACTATAAAAGCTATCCACTTGAGATCAAGGACTCAGTATGACGACCCTTCATATCCGGTTGATGCACCTTGGGTACGGGTGGGAGATGAGACGAGAGTGGATGTAAATGAAAAAGAAGAAGAACAAGGTAAGGGGTCGAGAGTTGAAAGTGAAAGAAGTGGGGATGATAGGGAAGAAAAGGTAAGGAGTGAAAAGTTGGGGGAGAGTGAGGAAGAGAGGAAGAAGAGGATTGAAGAGAGAAAGAGTTGAGATTGCTTGTATGCACCCCCACTTCCTTTTCCCTATAGGAAAGTTGAGAAGCAACTTGATGAGAAGTTCAAAAAGTTTTTAGAACACTTACAAATGATGGAGATGAAAATTCCATTCCTCAATGCAATGGCATAAATGCCAAAGTATGCTAAGTTCTTGAAGGACTTATTATCCAACAAGAAAAGGCTTAAGAAAGAAGTAATCAATATCCCCCATTAAGTTAGCTCCATTTTACAAGGGAAAATGCCTATAAAAGAGCAAGATCTCGGTCCATACAACCTCCCAGTAAAGTTGGGGAATCTTGATCCCAAAGGGGCGCTCGCCGATCTAGGGGCTTTGATTAGTCTTATGCCTCTATCCATCGCCAAGAAGCTACCCTTTAGCCTCAGACCTTCAAGGAAAATGATCCAACTGGCAGATAAGAGTATAAAAGTTCCGTATAGAGAGCTGATGATATACCTATCCAAGTGGGAGAACTAGTGGTCTCTTGTGACTTTGTAGTGATGGAAATGGAAGAGGACCCTTATACTCCACTCATTTTGGGAAGAGCCTTTCTAAAAACACTTAGAGCAGTTATTAATTGCCATGATGACACCATAACGGTAGAAGTAGCCCAAGTGAAGGTAGTCTTCAAAATTTCTCCACTCTTAAAGAAACCTATGGTTGAACAAGTCTGTTGCTTTGAAGTGGATGATGGGGGGATTAAGGATTATCAAATGGAGATAGAAGTCGGGTATTCAATGAATGATGAGGATACCTATACAAAAGATGAACAGTTGGAATGCCAATTAGATAGGACCCAGGAATATAAGGGTGAAGAAGCAGAATCTAAGCAACTGTGTGAGGCTAAGGAAGGTACTATCTATAAGGGGGAGAGTCCTAAGCCTTCTCCCCAAGTAAATTTGAAACCTCTACCTCTTAGCCTTAAATATTCCTATCTTGATGATGATGAGGGGAGTCCAGTCATAGTGAATTATGAGCTCGATGATATTTCGTTAGAAAAATTACTTGTTTTATTAAGGAAATATCAAGGTGTCATCAGGTACTCACTTGGTGATTTAAAAGGGATTAGTCCAACGCTTGTTATGCACCAAATTCATCTTGACGATGAGCATTTCCCCTTAAGCCATAAAGAAGGCTAAACCCCAACATGAAAGAGGTAGTTAAGGATAAAATCCTCAAACTCCTCAAGGCTGGCATTTATCTACTCAATTTCAGATAGTAGGTTGGTTAGCCCTGTTCATGTTATTCCAAAAAAGGGAGGAATGGCCATTGTAAAAAATGACAAAGGTGAGATGATCCTAATTAGAGCCACTACAGGATGGCGAGTTTGCATTGATTATCGCAAACTCAACAAAGCTACAAGAAAGGATCACTTTCCTTTACCCTTCATCGACGAGATGCTTGAGAGGTTGGCAAGGCACAAGTACTATTTTTTTCTGGATGGTTACTCGGGTTTCTTTCAAATCCCAATCCACCCCGAGGATTAACAGAAAACAACGTTTACTTGTCCTTTTGGACTTTTGCCTATAGGAAAATGCCCTTTGGTCTATGAAATGCTCTATCCACTTTCCAGAGGTGCATGTCTGCTATATTTGCTGATATGTTGGAGGACTTCATGGAAGTGTTCATGGATGATTTTTATATTGGAGGTTCTTCTTTTGACACTTGCTTGACACATCTCGAAAGAGTTTTGTCATGGTATCAAGAAACGAATCTTGTGCTGAATTGGGAGAAGTGTCACTTTTTAGTCCAAGAAGGCATTGTCCTAGGCCACAAAGTGACTTTCAAAGGCATAGAGGTAGATCCTGCTAAGATTGATGTAATAAGAAACCTTCCTGTACCCACCTTGGTTACAGGAGTACAATCCTTTCTTGGACATGCAGGGTTCTATAGGCGTCTCATCTTAGGATTTTGAAGTTTAGCTAAACCTTTGAATGAATTGTTTCAGAAGGATGTAGAATTTAACTTTCATGAGAGATGCCTCAATGCCTTCAACTGTCTAAAGAAAGCTCTGATATCTGCGCCTATTGTGCAAGCTCTTGATTGGAGTCTACTGTTTGAATTAATGTGCGATGCTAGTGATATCTCTGTAGGTGCTATCCTTGGGCAGAAAAAGGAAGGAAAGCACCATGTCATATGCTATATCAGCAAAACATTGGATCCAGCATAGTGCAACTACTCTACAATGGAAAAGGAGATGTTAGCGGTAGTCTATGCTTTTGAGAGACTGTGCCAGTATCTGATATGTTCAAAGGTTGTAGTTTTCACAGATCACTCGACCCTGAAATTTTTGATGACGAAGAGAGATGCAAAGCCAAGGTTGATTCGTTGGGTGCTCCTACTACAGGAGTTTGATTTTGAATTGAAGGATAGGAAGGGAAGTGAAAATATGGTAGCTGACCATTTGTCTAGGTTACCCGAGTTTAATAATGACTCCTTACCTATCCAAGATGAAATGGTTGAAGAAACCTTGATGACAGTGTTAGTTTTTGGGAAAGCGCCTTGGTTCGCAGATATTATTTAGCTTATGGGGAACTTCTAGAATTTAAATCAAGGGCAATAAAAAAGAATTTCTTTGGGAAAGTCGGGAATTTCTTTTGGGATGAACCCTATTTGTTTCATGCCTGCGCCGACGGCATAATCTGTCGTTGAATCACTGAAGAGGAGGTCCCCAAGATCCTAACTCACTATCACTCATACACGTGTGGCGGCCATCATGGTATAATGAACACTACTGCTAAAGTTGCCATTGCAGGTTTTCATTGGCCAACCTTACACAAAGATGTTGAAACATTCGTGAAGAGCTGTGAGAGATGCCAAAAAGTTGGCAATATCTTAATGAGGAATAAGATGCCTTAAAATTACATCCTTGAGTGTAAAGTGTTTGATTGTTGGGGTATTGACTTCATGGGCCCCTTTGTTTCATCTCATGGGAACCAATATTTTTTGGTAAGGATCGATTATGTGTCTAAGTGGGAGGAGGCCATCGCCTCGCCTATAAATGATCATAAAGTAGTTATGAAGCTTTTTAAAAGCATAATCTTCCCTTGATTTGGTGTTCCCAAGATAGTCATTAGTGATGAGGGTTCCCACTTTACAAAAAACAAACTGAATAAATTGTTAAAGAAATATGGAGTCGTGCACAACAACGGTTCACCCTGCCATCCCTAAACTCAAGGATAGGTGGAAGTAGCCAACAAGGAAATAAAGCGAATATTAGAAAAGGTGGTTAATCCAAACAGAAAAGATTGGTCACTCAAGTTAGACGACGCTCTTTGGGCCCACCGTACATGTTACAAAACCCCAACTGGCACCACCTCGTTTCGGCTATTGTATGGAAAATCTTGTCATTTACCGGTGGAATTGGAATATAGGTCTTGGTGGGCGATTCAAACCCTTGATTTGGACCCTACTTTATTCTACGAGAAGTAAGCCGCCCAATTAAGGGAATTGGAAGAACTAAGGCTCGATGCATTCCATAACATGCATATATACAAGGAACAAACTAAGCATTGGCACGACCA
Source organism: Dysphania ambrosioides (assembly GCA_026401315.1). NCBI lineage: Eukaryota > Viridiplantae > Streptophyta > Magnoliopsida > Caryophyllales > Amaranthaceae > Dysphania > Dysphania ambrosioides. The sequence continues at coordinate 15,709,522 of CM048658.1, forward strand.
ACAGATCATTCAACGAGAATTCCTTATAGGAGATAAAGTGCTACTCTTCAATTCAAGAGCAAAGTTATTCCCCGGGAAATTGACATCAAGGTGGTCTAGGCCATTTGAGATTTTGCAAGTATTTCCTTATGGAATGGTAGAGTTGAAAGACTATCATGGAGGGAGTTTATTGTGAATGGACATCGGTTAAAACTCTTCCATGAGAGTAGCCTTCATAAAGTCAACACCGTCGAGTGAATAAGGTTATCAGATGTCGAAGTTGAATGATTAGTGTAATCATTAGCATATAACGAGTATCTTAACTTCAAATCATAATTCTTTTGAGTTTTGTTAAGTTTTGAGTAGTTAGTTTCACTTTGGTTTCTTTTTTGCATTATTTTTGATTGATTACCCTAGCTACGTTGAGCTAAACGACGATAAACAAAGCACTTAGGGGAGGTAACCCAGCTTTTTTGAATTTTCTTACAAAGTAATCATGGTACCATTTTTGATTTGGGAAAGCACAAGTCATTTGATCAATTCCAAGCTTAAAATTATTGAATAAGCAATCTATTTGGCCGAATTAGAGTTCCATTCGGCCGAATGGAATTGGACTATGAACTCAAACTTAAGATTTTAGGAGTTTCTGAGAATACCAAATGAGTAGTCAATTCAAACGAAGGGGATTCATTCGGCCGAATGGATGTCCCATTCGGTCGAATAGATGTACAAATGAAATTGGAGAAGTGCACCTGAGAACACCGAATGGACACTCCATTTGGGTGAATGGAGGTCCATTCGGCCGAATACATAGATGATTCGGGCGAACGGTAGCAAAGAATTCTGAGAATTCCTTCAAAATTTGATCGAACAGGGCCATCCATTCGAGCGAATGGAGGTCCATTTGATCGAATAAAGCCCCATTTGGGCAAATGGAGCACCAGGTCTATATATACCCCTTCATTTCAACAATTTTTCTTCACAAAATTTTCTAAACCCTAAAAACGCTTGAGCTTCACCTAAGTTCTCACCCTCACTCATTCTCATTAGATTTGCTACTTTTCCTTCTTAAAACTCAATCAATCATCATGGGACCAAGAAAAAGCTTGAGAAACCCTTTCAAAAGATCTAAGAAACATGGTGAAGGATCTTCTGCCAATAACGTGTTCCCGGCCAAGAATTATGGTTCGACGAAGAGCATCTAATGGTGGTGCTCGTATCATTGGAGCAATTCGAACGATTTCAACGATTAAAGGTATAAAAATTAACTCTACCCAATATTTAGATCTTTTGATTCTTCAATGGATGGGTATATATGATTAATTTGTTGCATTAATGATGGCTTGTGGCCTTGAGAACTGGATTAACATGTGGCACCCAACTCATAAGCTATTAACTTATGAGTTTCTTAGTTCTTTAAGCCCATGTCAACGTGAAAATAGGTTGCATTTTTCTTTTTGGTTAAGGAATGCAACCTATTTCCTTTAGAATGCTGCATTTTGTGCCATTTTTGGTTTTTACTAACAAACCTATTCCAGATAACTCTCGAGTTTCTGAATTATGGCCTAAAATTGCTGGACGGCTTATTTATCCGAATAGGAATATATATGCCTCCGATGTACAACACCCTGTTCTTCATTGTTTTTCAAATTTGCTAGGGAGACTTTGTTCCCTTCCCCTAGCCCTTACCTAGTTAGAACACCTGAAGTGCACATACTACATCGATACATTGCACCGCACAACGACACAACAATAAGCATTCTAATGACACTTTGGAAATTTTTAAACACCACAGCCACCCTGGATGTAAAAACTGACCTATGTGTTGGGGGGCATGTGTACCACATCGCTGAGTTCCTTAATGTTAAGAATCCTATAGACTTTAGTGCTTGATTTGCCTCTACCACCACCCTCCACGAGCAATGTCTCGTTAGGGCCGGCTTTATCTTCACTGACCCTATGCGATGACAGTACCTTAAAGACCGCGACATTCCCCTCCCCTATCCAAACTTGCCTCCCCTTTTGCAGTTTGGGGACTCGTACCTCTTAGACGGCGATGTGCCGAGATACGCTGTCAAGCCCCCACTTATACCCCCTCCTCGTCCTCACACTTTATCCATGCATGACCGACCTAGGGCTTCCACTTCAGTTTTACCGGACCATGACAATTCAGATGATGAATCTGATATTATGTCCTCCCTAGGTCGCATAAAGGCCAGGCTTGACCAGGTCCTTACCACCCAGGCCCATCACACAGCCCGGCTCAATCACCTTGAGCAAAACTTTGAGCGGGCCAATTACCCATGGTATGACATGGCCTACCGATCCCACATAGTCGGCGAAAGCATGGCCACCTCTTCCTGGTACCCCCGCCATGACAACTATAACGAAATATCCTTAAGTCATGGGTTTGACCGGTTGTAGGTGGGTAGACGTAGTTTCAATAACTTTACCCCACCGTCTCCTAGAAGATCCTTTGATGACTATGGGATGGACTATACGGGTGGGGAGGAGGAGGATAATGAGGATGATGACCAGGGGGATGAGGGTTTCATAGGGGATGAGTAGTGGTAGACCTAAAGGCCTCCCTTAGGGCCGAGGACGACTTCAACCTGGCTTGGGGGGGATATCCATTGTCCACTACTCATTATTTTGTTGCGTGTCTTTTGGTCTTTTGCCCTGTCTGGCTGTTGGTCTTATTGCTGTGTAGTTTTGCGATATTTTGTGTTTGTTTTGTGTTTTGGTTTTGGTTTTGCTTTTTTGGTGTTGTTTTTATATGCTTGTAATAAGTTCCATGTGATGCTTCACCTACGTACTGGTATGATTGCTCTCGCATAAAAATCCAAATTTATTTATTTATTTATATTTGTGTTTGTGTTTGTTTTCCTTTTTTCCATCATATGCTCCAACCCCTTTTTTCCATCATATGCTCAATGCTTCCTTTTTTTTCCATAATATGCTCTAAACAAGCATGCAAGCTTTTGTTCTGCACTTTACAGTGATTATATGCAAACTCGTATTCCCTTAGCCCTGTGCTTGTTTTGGGTCTGAGTTTATCGACTGTTTTTCACTTCACTTGGGGGATCTGAGCTTGATTGGTATGTAGTTTGGATGACTACCTATTGAGGCGTATTTCGACTAGCCTAGTGAGGATTGAGCCTTTTAGGACTTTATTATGAGTCCTATATTATTGAGTGTTAGTCAGGGAATCTTAAGAATTGTGTTTATTCTCCTCCAGCATAGTCTGCTTTTCTAAGAGTTAGGAATGATAACACGTTTGTACTAAAAGCTACATAGCCAAATTGCCTACCATGAATATTAATTTACTTTAGGTTACGCCAAGTTGTGCCTTTACCTTCTTCTTTGTAGCCACACTATTTAACTCCACAGGAGCCAAATGTCCCCTCTCTTTACCTAGAGGATATCCATGTGATCATAGTGAAGTTGGTGTTCATTGCATTGTGATGTAGGATTTCGGTTTGAAAAGTGATTATTAGATGATATAAATCTATACATTATTCTTAGTGTATTTCAAAATTATTTACATGAAAAGTTCAAAAAAAAGAGAAAAAAAGCAAGAAAAGCACAAAAAGAAAAAAAAAAGAGAAACCGAAAAAAAAGAAAAAAAGACTAAAAGAAAAAAAGAAAAAAGAATAGAAAGATTTGAGAATAAAGTTGACATAATGTATTAGAGTTCATTACTGCGGATTTTGGGAGTGGCATGGTTGTCGGAAGTCGTAATTATCCTCGGTTTTATTACCTTGGATCGCTTACTATCCTCTATGATAACTCCACATCCCCAAATTTTACCCTACCTTGATCCTAGCCTATATTGCAACCCTTTCCAAACCTGTTCGACTTAACCTGATTAGTAAGATCTGTGCTGGAGAGTAGATAAGACACAATCCCTGAGATTTCTCCCTTTTTAGGTGTTTAATTCCCGACTCATCTTTAGTCGGATGATTTTGAGCGAAACACATACCCTATAAACACATGAGCGTATTAGAAATTTCCCACATCTCTTGGGAAATAATCTCGGGAGTGTAGACTTGCGACCTCATTAGGTAGTGGGCGGAATGAACTATGATGTAGCTTGCTTGGTGATCCCAAGTATGTGTAAAACGTTGTTATGCTCTTCTAACCCCATTGTACTTGCACACCCATGGCTAGGGAAGAGTTTTGCACATGCATGGCTTGCATTGTCTTGATTTTCACTCTCCTCGTTCTTCATTCACTTTTATAACTGCTTTGACATAAGCTTTCATGTCACCTCCCTATTTCATTTTCTAGGGACTAGCAAAGGTTTAGCTTGGGGGAAGTTGATGTGCTCATTTTAGAGCACGTTTACTACCCTATTTTAGTGTTAAGTCTCGTGGTTTTATATTGATTTTATACATATTACACTTGATTTCACCTTCATCTTGTCTTCAAGTTGTCTTAAGGTCATTTCAGGTGTTTTTGATGATTTAGAGGTGAAATGCGATGTATTCGAGTCTTTGACACTCTTAGACACGTGTATCATAGATTGGTCAAACATTTCAAGTCACTCATGAAGATCCCACGGAGTTAAGCAAGCATTAGAAGCTGAAAAGAGGAGTGTAGGGTCTCAGATTCGACCGAATCTGAGAGTCCTTTGGTCGAATGGCACTTCAGCAGAGAGCCTGTGTTCCATGGTCACTAGGAAGGCCGAATGACACTCATTCGGGTGAATGAGCTTCCATTCGGCCGAATGATGGTCTCCATTCGGGCGAATCATGTACAGAGAGGAACTCACCAGAGCTGCTGGAATGGGTGAATGGAAGAGAATTCGGGCGAATAATGATGCATTCGGCCGAATAGGTCTTGAATTCGGTCAAATGGCAGTGTTTTCTCTGGAAATTTTACTTCTTCTTAGGGCCGGCCCAAAGGCATTTTAGGGTTTCCCGAACTTCTTTTATTCATTGTTATAAATACCCCTTTTTTGGTAGAGAGGGAAAACCCTAGTTTTTGATTAGTTTTATTAACTTTAGCTTTGTTTAGCCTCAAAAATTCTTAGTTCTAGTTTTCCATTTTTTGTTTTCTCAACTTATGTACTCCAAGTTTTCAGTTTTATTGATTGGATTCTGATCGTGGATATTGCATTGAAGCTTTATTGGGAGTATCAATCTATTCTTTACTTTTAAATTCATCCGTTTTATTTCAGTCAATGTTTAGCCTAGTGTTTATCGTTCATCTAGAATAGTTTCTACTTTGCTTTTGTTCTCGTTAATTTATTTTCATGATTATTGCGTTTGTTTTATTGAATATCATCATGTCGTATATCTTGAATATGTGTGAGTAGTTCTCTTAGGGGTTTGATTAGTGAAACCTTAGGAAAATCTATGTTCTTTATTGTCTAAGGTTATAGGAATGATGACAATAAGTGGCTTTCAAAACCTAATGCGAATCTTGTCCTGTAACTCCTTTGGAGACATAGGGCGACTATAGGTCGTTCGATGTGATTTGTGGAATCACCAACTTCCTCTCGCATGCTTGGGTGTCCATGCTAGTTATTGTTTGATTTTTTCTAACGTATCACGTTCTCTTTTGAAAGCATCATTCCTTGGGTGAATCTAGTCTTATCCCCGTTTTTCTCCATTTGATTTCCCTCTTAATTCATCGTGATCTATATTTTCGTTATTAGTTTTAGTTGTTTTTAATCCAAAAAGTTCAGTTGTGTTAAGAATTAAAGTGTCTTGATATCCTTTGCCCTCGTGGTTCGACCCCCGACTTACCATTACACTAGTTGTAGTAGTATTAGGGTGATTATAAGTATTATTTGCATAACTAGTCTTTTAGTAAACGACGCTAAAAACCGGTTATCAACAACGTCTCAAACCATTATTCGAAGGGTTCAAAGTCGAGAATATAGAATGCATCGATCTCTACATGCCATCAATTGAGTAACGAAATGAAAGGCATTATGTCAAGCCAATGACATAAAACAAAGGTGCTAATCGGGAGGTAACCCGAGGAATTTTATTTATTCCCATTTATTGTAGTTTTCATGTTTTTGTTTAATTTGTGTATTGCTTATGGTGTGTTTTTGTAGGTAGGTGCCTCGGATTCAACACTATAGCTAAAAAAAAAGAAGAAGAAAAGAAGGAGGGAAAAGAAGCCACTAGAGCAGCCGCTACCAGCGGGTTTTCCAGCACCCGAAACACACACCCCTGTCTAAGTCGCTGGCAGTGGGTCCTAAGCCGCTACCAGCGGCCCACCAAGCAAACTCTTCGAAAAGAAAAAAAATTCACCCTTTAAAACCTCCCTTTCACCATTTCCCTCCTAAACTCCACATTCATCTCTTTCAAACCCTAACCCCATTTCTATTCTCTCTACTTACATCCCAACTCTTCACTCAATTTCCCCTCAAAAATTACACCCCCCTTAACACTCTAAATCACATTTCCATCCCATCTCACATTATTGTTTCCTTTTTACTTCAATTTCAACTTGGTATTCTAAGGTAAAGCATTCAAGTTGTGTGAAGGTTTGGTGAGTAACTTGTTGTCTTTTGAAAGAGAAGGAATAGTTTAGGCTTTTATTCTAATACCATGGAAAGAGGAAACAAAAGGAGGCATACTTCATCCACCTCAAGGGTGCCAAGGGCTAGAAACCCGGGTAGTACTTCAAGGGAATCCAATGGTAGCTATTTTTGGCGCTATGGGCCACAAGGGTTGAATTACTTGAGAATTCCTCAGTTGGAGGGCAGGGAACTCCCCTATGGTCCTGAAATCACGGATTTCTTTATACTTGCTGATCCCAATGTTACACCCTACTTGGGTGAGGTTGAGGTTATCATTGAGAATATGGGTGAGGAGAATCCCGATGAGCAGATGGATGAGGGGCATGATGATGAAGTTGGAGATGATGATTGGCCTAGATGGAGGGCTCAAGTAGATGATCAGTTGGAGGAGGTTTGTGATAGGATGCAAGAGTTATTGGCTTATTAACGAAGTATGAATCGGTTCTACACGACTCAATATCCCGCTCTTTACGAACCTCCAAGTGAAGCTTTCATGACCATCTTGCCTCTCGAGCCTTGCTTTGTTCTGAAAGGCATGCTTCCTATGAGAATCTCGAACCTTCCAACTCTAGGAATCCTTCTACATGATAGCGAGCTGCATTCGGCCTTTTCCCTGCTTTTCTGTAAGTTGTCTATTCTTACATTGAGGACAATGCATCATTCAAGCATGGAGGAAGGCTAATTTAGCTATTTTACCTTTAATGTTTTTGGTATAGCTATTTCAATTTCGAAAAGAAAAGAAAAAAAAGAAAACATAAAGATGACAAAAAGATACCTGCTAAGTCGAAAACCTGTGAAGGCAGCTTAGGTAAGAATTGGGGGCCCAGTTAGGTTGAAAACCCGAAAGGGCAACCTAAGCAAAAATACGGCTATTGAACGGGTAAGGTGGTGAGATTTGAAAGAAAATAAAGGCTAGGATGAAAACCCGAAAGGGCTCCTTGGTAAACTGAGAGAAAAAGAGAGAAATTTTCAAGGAATTTTCACATGATTTTGCCGGAGTTGGTGTCATAAGTTGGAGGAGATATAAGGAGGTTTCAGGTAGGTTTCATCTTGATGTTTTTGGTGTTAGTTGGAGTTTGGGTGGATCTATTGGTTCATCTTAGAGATTCTAGGGGTGTGAGTTATTTCCTTGTGTTTAATGTGGAAGTGTTTTACCGTTGAAGCATGGAAGAGTTGAGTTATTCCCAACTTTTTCAAGCTTTCACTACTTTTGATGGTTTTAGAGGATTCACATACTCACTTCTAGGAATTAGTTTGTTTTAAGATGGATTTGACATGAAAAGAAAGAAAAGAAAAAAGAGAAGAGAAAGTCAAGGTGTGAAGGTTGGAGAGGTGATTTATTGATGAATGTTAGAAGTGTTTTGTTGATTTGAGTGGATATGATTTATTGAATTTCACTTTGCTCCTATTTTAAACCTTGATGAGGTTAATGTGTTCTCCAAGCTTACTCGAGGATGAGTAAAGGTTCAAGCATGGGGGAATTTGATAAGTCATCTTTTAATGTGTTGATAGAGGTGTTTTAGGATGGTTTTTGATGTTCTTCATGGAGTTTTATTGGTTTTTGGAAGTTTTAGCCATTTCAACTCACTTGGGTGCAACTAAGGAAGATTACGGAGTGAAACGACATGTTAGACTTGGAGGAATGAGGAAGAACGATTCACCTTTGAGCGAGGAAGCTTTTGATGATAAGTATCAACACAATTCAGGTGGAGTAGCTACCAGAGGCAAATGGGAAACTACCAGCGGCATCCACATCATCTAGGAGTGAAGGATGCTGCCAAAGCCGCTACCAGCGGCAAAATAGCAGCTGGCGGCGAATCTTCCAAAAATACGCGACTTTAGTGTTTTCCAGCGGCCTTTTCATTAAGTAAGCTCGTGTTTTGGGCCGTCTTAGGTTAGGTATCTATAGTTTAGGTTAGTTAAGGGAGGTACCTATAAATAATGATTGTAATCTAGGGTTTTGGGGGGACTTTTCAGAATTTAGAGAAAGCTTTAGTTTGGAATTCTTCTTTGCTCTTTGGTGGAGAAAAACTCTATGGAAGCTTAATTTACATGTTCTTGGTTAAAGATTGAAGCTTTTGACTGTAAGTTGTGAGATTTCTCTTCTATTAATATATATTGAATGTTTATTATTCTCTTGTGTTATTTTATGATTTGCTTGAATCAATTACTAGGTTTGGTTATTTAGATTCACTTGCATCTAGTTAATCTTACCAAAGTAGTGACTTTAGGTTGTTAATGCATGCTTCATGATTAATAACTTGAAGGAGAATAGTATTATTGAAGAAATTAGACCGCTTATGTTAATTTCGTCAATCCTTGTTGATTTCTTAGTCCGATTGCTTCTTGTGAATGATTTAGAGTGCTTGTCTTGAGTTGTTCACTAGAAAGGGTTAGAAATGACACTTTGTTATTTTTAGCTATTTCATGAGAACATAGAATTTAGGAATTATACAACAAGGTGTTCAATGGTGCTAATTGAAGAGACTTCTATGATCAACTTGTAGTTCATAAGTGAATTTCGAATAACCAAGATTGCTCTTCTCTTTGATTTGTTATTCGATTAGTTCGGTTCTAATTAGGTTATTGATTCTATCTTGCTGTTGCAAACCCCCATCTTTATTTAACTTATTTTGTTACTAAGATAATTTTACATAGATTTTCAGTTATTAAGTATCTCTTTTCTGTGGATACGAACTTGACTTCCCTAGCTACATTCATTTGAAGTTAGATAAGTTTTGATTTTATTTGGTAGCATACGACTAGGCTCACCATTGAGATTTATATATCTTTATCTTTGATTCTAATCCTGGCATACAAAGGACTATATCTGAGTAATAAATTACTAATCCAAATATATATACATATCTAAATCTAAAATCAATTTAATTATCAAATAAATACTAATAAGATAATAATTCCTATACTTGAGATCATTATAGTTATATCTAAGATGTTAATTATTATAATTTATATCATAATAACTTTACACCTGAGATAATAACTTTTTCTTCCTCGTATTTAAACTAAATAAAAATGCCTATAATTGAGATTTATACATCTATATTTTAGATTCTAATCATGACATACAAATGACTTATCTGAGTCATAAATTTCTATTCCTAATATATATACAATAACTAAATTTAAAATCAATTTAATTACAAAAGGATTACTAATAAACTACAAATAAAACTTTCCAAATTTATCTAAAATATTTTATTTTTTTCTTTTAAACTTTTACTGCTTTGAGCTGCAAAATATCAATCTCTTTCTTTTTTTCATAAAAGTAAAAGAATTCCTGATATAATAACTCAGATAAATTTTAATATTGAGTTATCTGAGATAATAAATCTTATACTTAAGATCCTTATAGTTATATATAAGATATTAATTATTATAACTGACATCATTATTTATATAAACTAAATGAATACTAACAAGATAATAATTCATATACATGAGATCCTTATAGTTATATCCGAGATCTTAATTACTATAACTAACATCATTATTTACATAAAAAATATATATTATATCATCATGACTAGATCTCTAATTGAAATTTTATTAACTATGCCTATAATTGAGAATTATATATAATATATGAGTAATAAAATTCTATTCCACATATAAATACAATATCTAAGATCTAAAATCAATTTACTTACAAAACAAATACTAATAAATAAGAAATAAAACTTTATAAATTTGTCAAAAACTATTTTCTTTTTTTCTTGGAAACTTTAACTCGTTGAACAATAAGATATCGATCTCTTTCTTCTTTTCCATATCTTTCTTTATTCCTTTATATTTATTTTCTTTCTATATCTTTCTTCTCTTGCATTCTAATTTTCTGTTTTTCAACCAGTAAATGCTTTGACATAGACTAAGTAAAGTAGTTCTCCATAACATCTTTGTAAAGAATATTGTATTTATTCTTTACTAACCTTACTGCCAGATATGCTCGATAAAAAATTCTTCTTTCTCTTTGAAAGATTAAATTAATGTTTAGAAATTAGACAAATCATAAATCACAGTCATGTAAAAAATTGTAGTTAAAATAAAATATATTATTACCAAATGTAATCACTTTCATATATATTAGAAAAAGAGGACTACATATGTTTCATGCAAAACACTCCACAATCTTTAGTTTCTCCACTATTACTCCCAGGAAAAACAATAATATTATGCATGAAACTACTTATTAAATCAGCCTTTGGATGTCCTTTATGCATTAAAAAAGCTCTTGAATATCGAACATGTGTTGATAAAAAATATTTTCAAAATAAATATTAAAATATATTAATAAAAAAATGTTACTCTTAAAAATAAACTTCTACTATTAATTCAGCTGATCGTTTATATCTAGTCAAATATGTTTCAACCTTATTATCTAGTTAAATCAAAATAATAATTGAAAAAACTTTCCCAAATTATGAATTCTAGGGCATAAAAATAAGGAGGAAAGAAAGGGGAAAAAGTAAAGGATAAGAAAATAAGGGAGGATTGGTGGTGGCTGGGTGGGCGGCTGGCCGACGACAAGGTGGCGACAAAATGGCTGCAGGGTGGCGGCACAACAAGTGGCAGTCGAATCCTCTCTCTCTCTCTCTCTCTCTCTCTCTCTCTCTCTCTCTCTTTTCCTGATTTGTTGAATATATATGAGAACCATTTGTATATAGGAGCCAATCTCCCACCATCCATTGCACTGTCTAACGGCCACGATTTATCAGCAATAAATGGCAAAAGCGTAATTTACTACAACATAACTAACACAGTAGTGTGTGTTCCCCACTTTTTGCACAACCCTAGTAAAAAAGTTACCTAGTTTCTCTTAAATTTCGAAATCCCAAGAAAGAATACTTAGTTTCTCGTAAACTTTATATCTTCTGACATCATTTCAATGGTACTTTCTCCAAACATTTGTTATGAATATTTATTCTATTGTTCTACAGCTTTACATATATGTTCTAAATGTTTATTCAATTATTCTAATATCTTATATGGATGTTCTAAAGTTTAATAGTAGTGTTCTAAATATTAACACTTTTGATCTAAACGTTCTATTATTCTAAGGTCTAATACTAATGTTTTAGAGTTTAATTCTATTCTTATAAAGATAAATACTTATGTTCTAAACTTTTATTCTATTGTTCTAAATTATTATTCTAATATTCTAAATGTTTATTCTATTATTTTACAATTTTGTTCTATTGTTCTAAATTATTATTCTAATATTCTAAATGTTTATTCTATTATTTTACAATTTTATTCTATTGTTCTAAATATTTATTCTATTGTTTTAAACTTATATTGCAATTAATATTCTATTATTCCCAAACATTTATTCTATTGTATACTGGTGTTCTATAGCTTAACACCGATGTTCTAAAATTCAATACTATTGTTCTAAACCTTAACGCATGTGTTCTAAAATTGTATTATATTATTCTAAGGTCTAATATTTATGTTCTCTTCAATGTCCATGCCTACAAAAAAACATAAAAGCTAATGCTTAGAACAATAAAACTAAACTTAAGAACGTTAATTAGAAATGCTATTTAGAACAATAGAAGTCATATTTAGAACAACTTAAATAACTATTGAAAACAATAGAAGTCATATTTAGAACAGCTAGAATAAGTGATGGTTTAACGTGATGTTCTAGTATAACTAATGGATTAACGGGATAATATTTAGAATAAAATAATTGGTAATTAGAACATTACAAATTTTATTTAGAACAATAAAATTATTATTTAGAACATCTAGTATAACTGATGGTTTAAAGAAATGATCTAATATTCAAAACTTTTGTTCTATTATTCAAAAATATTATTTTAATATTCTAAACTTAATTTCTATTGTTTTAAACTATTGTTTTAATGTTCTAAACTTCTGTTCTATTATTTTAAATTTCTATTTTAATATTCTAAACTTTTCTTCTAATGTTCTAAACTTCTGTTCTATTGTTCTAAGAATTTGTTCTATTTTCTTAAACTTTTATTCTATTGTTCTAAATTATTGTTCTAATATTCTAAACTTCTGTTCTATTGTTTTAAAGATCTATTCTATTATTCTAAACATCTATTCTAATGTTTTAATTTATTAAAACTATTGATCTTCAGAACAATCGAATAAATATTTGGAGCATATGTATCGATCTTCAGAATAATAGAATAGATTTTTAGAATAGTAGAACAAATATTTAGAATTATAGAACAAAATTTAGAACAATAGAACAGAAGTTTAGAACATTAGAATAGAAGTTTAGAACATTAGAATAGAAGTTTAGAACAATTGAACATAAGTTTAGAACTTTAGAACAACATCAAACGAAGTTTAGAATATTAGAACAATAGAACAATAGTTTAGAACAATAGAATAGAAGTATAGAATAATAGAACAGATCTTTTGAACAATAAAATAGAATAAAAGTGTATAAAATCATAACAGAAGTTTAGAACATTAGAACATTTATAACATTAGAATAAAAGTTTAGAATAAATGTTTGGAGAAAGTATAACTAAAAAGATGTTAGAAAATGTAAAGTTTACGAGAAACTAGGTAGCTTTTTCTTAGAGTTTTAAAATTTACGAGAAACTAGGTAGCTTTTTTATTGGGGTTTTGCAAAAAGTGGGGAACACATGCTTTACTGTGTCAGTTGTGTTATAGTAAATTACGCTTTTTCTATTATTTGTTGTCAAATCTTGTCTGTCGGATTTGGGCAATGGATGGTGCTAGATGGGTTCTCCCTATTGAAAGAGTTCCTATATAGGGGGGGAATGGATGTGTATGTGTGTGTGTATGTGTATAGTTTTAATAAATTAAAACATTAGAATAGATTTTTAGAATAGTAGAACAAATATTTAGAATTATAGAACAAAATTTAGAACAATAGAACAGAAGTTTAGAACATTAGAATAGAAGTTTAGAACATTAGAATAGAAGTTTAGAACAATTGAACATAAGTTTAGAACTTTAGAACAACATCAAACGAAGTTTAGAATATTAGAACAATAGAACAATAGTTTAGAACAATAGAATAGAAGTATAGAATAATAGAACAGATCTTTTGAACAATAAAATAGAATAAAAGTGTATAAAATCATAACAGAAGTTTAGAACATTAGAACATTTATAACATTAGAATAAAAGTTTAGAATAAATGTTTGGAGAAAGTATAACTAAAAAGATGTTAGAAAATGTAAAGTTTACGAGAAACTAGGTAGCTTTTTCTTAGAGTTTTAAAATTTACGAGAAACTAGGTAGCTTTTTTATTGGGGTTTTGCAAAAAGTGGGGAACACATGCTTTACTGTGTCAGTTGTGTTATAGTAAATTACGCTTTTTCTATTATTTGTTGTCAAATCTTGTCTGTCGGATTTGGGCAATGGATGGTGCTAGATGGGTTCTCCCTATTGAAAGAGTTCCTATATAGGGGGGGAATGGATGTGTATGTGTGTGTGTATGTGTGTGACCCACCCCCCCCCCCCCCCCCCCCCCCCCCCCCCTTATATTAGAACCTTGTGGTATGTAGGAACCCATCTTACACCATCCAATTGCTAAATCTAACAGATGGGGTTTAACTGGAGAATAATGAAAAAATTGCAAATATCATGACAACTGAAACAAGGAAGTTGATTTGAAAAAAATGAAACACACACAGATAACCGAAACTCTAGTATATTAGTGCACTTTTCCAAGTTGGCAAATCATTTCTTCACTTTTCTCCATAACTTTTCATCTTCTTATGTAGTAACTTCCCTTCTTCTACCTTCACCATTCCCATCGTTCTCCAAACTTTTCACCTTCTTGTGCACCATAATTCCCTTTGTCAACCTTTATCAAACATTAAAAAACACCAAGGAATTGTCAAGCAAAGCAACGGAACCTCGAAGAAGAGTATTGCGAGACTATTTTAAGTATCTGTATTTATTTTTTTCTCTTTTTTTCCCTTAATTATGTGTCTTATAAAAATGTGAACCAAAATCTTAGAAAAAGGATGGTTGAAGAGACAACATCTTCACCCATGGAGTCAACATCAAAGTAATTATTTCTAACCCTTGTTCTAAATTCAGCTACACATGTTCTAAATTGTAGTTCCATTGTTCTAAATATTGATTCTATTGTTCTAAGTAATGGCTTAATATACTAAGTATTTTTTAGTTCATGATTTAGGCTTAAGGATGTACTAAATTCAGCAATGGTTGTTCTAAATTATATTTTCGTTGTTCTAAATAATGCTTCTGTTGTTCTAAGAAATGGGTTAATGTACTAAGTATTGTATTGTTCGAGATTGAGGTTTAAGGATGCGAAATTAATATATTTTGAAGAATTTGTAACCCTTGTTCTAAATTCAGCAATTATTTATTCTAACATATAGTTCAATTGTTCTAAATAATGCATCTGTTATTCTAAGCTATGACTTAGTGTACTAAGTTCACAAATTAGGTTTAAGGATGTGAAATACTTTTGTTGTTCTAAATATTAGAGCATATGTTCTAAAGTAAGATATTATTGTTTTTAAACATCAACCTATTGTTCTAAGGATGTTAAATCCTATATTTGAGTGTATTTGTATGCCTTGTTCTAAATTTAGCAATTGTAGTTATAAACTAGAATTCCATTGTTCAAAAAAAAGCTTCTAATGTTCTTAGGTAAGGCTAAATCTACTAAGTATCGTTATAAACCATTGAATAGTTGCTATAAACCATTGTTCTATAAGTTTGATAATATTCTTCTAAAATGAGAAGCTATTATTCAAAATGAAAAATTTCTGTTATAAAATAAAATAGTCATATATTGTGAAATAAAGATATGTTGTTCCATTGTTCTAAATTAGAAAACTAATGTTCTAAAAAGTTGTTTGATTCTTCTAAATGATTGCTCTATTATTCTAACGTTTATGCTGTTATTTCTAAACTATTGTCTAATATTATAGACTTATGATAAAATGTTTTAAAACTCGATTATATTGCTCTAAAACTTAATTATATTGTTCTAAACTTTTTTTATTGTATTAAACTATTATTCCAATTTAGGAAACTTAACCCTATTAGTTTATTGTAACCCTTGTATCCCTTGTTCTAAACTTAACCATATTTTTCTATGGATGTTAAACCATATATTTTGGTGTATTTGTAACCCTTGTTATGAATTTAGCAACGTTTATTTATTCTAAACTACACTTAGAACAATTGGGTTGTTCAAAATTGGAAAGTTGTTGTTGTATTGTTCTTAATTATTATGCTAATATTCTAAAATTATGTTTTGTTGTTCTAAATTTTTATACTAATGTTCTAAAATTTGGTTCTATTATTCTAAGTGATTGCTCTATTGTTCTAACATTTCTTCTATTGTTCCAGACTATTGTACTAAATAATTGCTCTATTACTCTAAATGTTTTAAGCTTTAGTTCTAATGTACTAAACTCATGTTCTAATGTTCTAACCTTCATATAGGGGTATTGATAATGAAAAAAATATTATTAGACCAAAAAGAAAGCCACTCATGATGTTGCTTTGAACAAGCAACAAAACAAGAAAAAAGAAATCCCTAAAACTTCCAAAAACCCCAAGAAAAGGAATTTCCTTACCCAAAGAATTCCACCCAAGAAATTCATAACAGATGTCTTAATTAACCTCCCTATCCAACATAAATAAAAATATAGGCTTCGGGGGCTTTCTAGAATTAAATTTAGATAGTCATAAATCTAGCTTTTGTGCGTAATTGGTTAATAGCGTTGACCAAGATGGATTTTCCTTATTACTCTCTCATGGCCGAGAGATACCAATATCAGTTAAGGATGTCCACCTAATTTATGGGCTTCTCATTAGAGGGATCCACATTGATGAACAAGAACTCGTTGATCAAGATGAAAAAGCAAAAGCATTTGTGCAACACTGAAGAAGTATGTTTGACATTACTACTGGTATTCCTTCAAACTCAGCCCTCATTACCAAAATAGAGGAGCTAAAATATAAGGATGTGTGCAAGGAGTTCTTTTGGAACTTTATCTTTGCTGCCATCAATTGTTGTGTTAAATCCATAGCAAATCGATCACTCATCATTAAATTTTTGTACTATTGCAGAGACATAAGCAATATCAAAACCCTTGATTGGTTTGCATTCACCTACAATCATATGGACCAGTCAATAACTGATTTGCAAAACTGGTCTGCATTTTTCACAAGTCCATTACCATTTTTACTCGTAAGTTTATTTTTCTAAATTTTGTTTCATTGTTATAGTTTTATAATTATTTTGATTATTGTTCTAAACATTTGATCTATTGTTCTAAAGATATATTCAATTGTTCTAAACATTTGTTCTATTATTCTAAAAGTTTTTCCTATTATTCTAAAGATTTTTTCTATTATTCTAAATGTTTGTATTATTCTTCTAAATATATGTTCTATTATTCTAAACATTTATTCCATTGTTCTAAAAATTTGTTCTAATGATCTATTCTATTGTTCTAAAAATATGTATATTGTTTAGAGTATATGTTTTATTGTTTAAAAGATTTGTTCTATTGTTCTAAAGATATGCCCTATTGTTCTAAAGGTAAGTTCTATTATTCTAAAAGTTTGTTTTATTGTTCTAAACATTTTTTCTATTGTTCTAAATGTTTGTTATATTATTCTAAATGTTTGTTCTATTTTTCTAACAATCTATTATTTTATATAGATTTCTTATTTTGATCGCCTCAAAAGAGACAATGTTGATAAACCAAGACAATATCCTTTGATTGGTGTTTGGAAGAAGGAACTAATTTAATCAAGAATGAAGATTAAACAGACAAAGGGCTTTGGAAAAGGGATTGTTCTTGATAGAATGATCAAAGAGGAGAGTGCTAACCCTGAATCTTGGGTAGTACCTTCAATATCATATGCTCCTATAGATGTACATGTAAGTTCATTTTCTCATTCTTTGTTATAACTATTAAATCGAATGTTCTAATCCTTATTTTTGAGTATTAAATTGAATGTTATAATCCTTATTTCTTCAACTGTTTAGGCTTTCTTAGACAACTTTAAGAATTTAGCAAAGACTCTTGCTTCTAATGTCAATGACATGTATTCCATGATTGACAAATCAAGCATCTTTATTTGGAGAAATCCAAATGAGAGATGAAATAAATAATCTCATTGCCAATATCTAGAATAAGTACATCTCAAAACTAGACACTCAGAGCCAAGATTTGATGATTAGTCCTTCAATCCTCAGCTAAGACCAACATCTTTTTGATGAGTCATCTTTTATACAAGAGCTCAATGATGCAATGGGTAAAGCTTGGGTCAAATATCAACTTAAGGATGTTGTTGACAAGGTTGTTTTGACTCACCCTACCTTTGACCTTTTTACTATGTCATCTCATCCCTGTCCTCTTATTCCAACCCCCCCAGCTTCCCCTGCCCCCAACCCCACTAATTCACTATTTTTAACACCTCTTGCTTCCCTTACCCCCAACCCCATTGATGCACTATTTTTAAAACATCCTGCTTCCCTTGCCCCCACCTACTGATTCTCCTGCTCCAGTGAAACAAAATATCCCCCAACTTACTTCTTCTCCTGCTCTTCCTGAACAATATGTTGCATCCTCTACCTTTACCCATGACCATGCACTAGAAGAGAAAATACACCAATTGACATAGTCAATTGTTCAAGATATTGCAAAGGACAGATAATCATATTCTTCTACCCATTAGCTCTACTGGTTTTAATTTTATTCTAAGGATATGTTCTAATATTCTAGACATTTGTTCAATTGTTCGAAATGTTTGTCCTATTGTTCTAAAGATCTGTTATATTGTTCTAAAGATTTGTTCTATTGTTCTAAAATTTTGTTCTATTGTTCTAAAATTTTGTTCTATTGTTCTAAACGTTTGTTCTATTGTTCTAAATATCTGTTATATTGTTCTAAATATCTATTTTATTGTTCTAAACATTTTTTTTATTATTATATATGTCTATTTTATTGTTCAAAACATTTGTTATGTTGTTATATTGTTCTATTTTCAATGTTCAAAACTTATATTTTAATGTTATAAATAATTAAAATTATATTTTAATGTTCTCAAACATTTTAAGTTTTGAGCAAGATGTTATGGCTAGGTTGAATGAAAAAGAACCACAACAGCGAGAAAAAAATATGTAATTAGAACCTTCCTTCATACCTGCACTCTCCATTCATGGTCCAAAATGAAACGGCTTGGAAAAAAGTCGATGAAACACAAAGAAGGGTTGCTGAATATGAATTTTCAAACGGACCCTTAACGTATAAATTTTCTAAACATTAAAACTGATGTTCCAAATTTATGATCTATTATTCTAAAAATTTAATATATTGTTCTAATTTTAAATATTGATGTTACTATTTTGAATTTCTATATTTTTCCCCATGAATAAAAGCGTGGAGTTATACAATGATAATCAAACCTGGATCAGCAGGGAAGATGTAGTGTCACTTGCAGAGGACAATTTGATCATGAATTACATCATTGATTCATTGGCTCATATATTGAACGTTCTAAATAGGAGTAACCCTGAATCAAAGAACATATTTTTCCGCACCTCTGAGAATTGGGTAAATTATTTTTATAATGTTATAAATTGTTCTAAATTTTAATTCTATTCTTATGTTCTGTTGGTCTAAATGTTGTTCTAAATTATTGTGTTAATGTTCTAAACTTATTGTTATAATGTTCTACATTATTGTTATATTATTTTAAACTACAGTTCGCTAGTTCTAAACTATTATTCTAATGTTATAAATTTTTGTATATTATAGATCATACTCTACAGTGATAGGTACTTCCCTATGTCAACTAATTTTGAAAAATGATACATGGCCTTCAAATCAAGAATGGAAGATGAGATGAAACACTCCAATGTCACTATCTTTGACAAAATGCATTTAGTAAGCCAATAATTTTAAAATTACAGATTTTTTTTTCAATATACTAAAAGTATAAACTCTATATAACCTTATGACTGAATACATTTTCAGGTATTATTCCCAATAGTAGCCTTCAAACACTATTACCTATTCTATTTCAATTTCATTACAAAAAGCATTGAGGTGATTGACAACATGTTATTGGAGAAGCGAGTCTCATTTTCATCAAAATACAAGAACTAACCTAAGACAATGGTAACTATACACTTACATCTATTTGATTGTGCTATTGTTCTATTGTTCTAACTATACACTAAAAGCTTTTATTCTATTATTCTAAACATTTGTCCTATTGTTCTAAATATTTGCTATATTGTTCTAGTGTTCTAAATTATTGTTGTATTGTTTTAAACTTTTATTTCAATGTTCTAAACTTTCATTCTAATGTTCAAACCTTAATACTCATCTTCTTTATAACACAGTCAAAGGTCTTTACAAGATTTTTAATAGAGAAATAGATAGGGATTGGTAAACTCATCTCTACTTTCATAACATCACTAAAAAAATAAAATAGAGGGACAACAAAAATGCAAATGATTGTGGAGTGTTCATCTTAAAGCACATGGAAACGTATCAAGGCCAGAATGATTCACAATGGGACATAGGAGTAGAAGCAACTGATGTAAGTTATTGGCTTCTTTCATACACTAAGTGCTTTGATTATTCAAATTTTCTTTCGTACACATTAGTTTCCTTTTGTTTCATGTTTCAAATGAAATGATTAAGAAATTATGGATTGAATATTGTGGAAGAATCTTTACAAGCAATGAGAATCAAGTGCAAAATGAAGTAATTTCTAAATCAAAGGAGTGGGCAAAAGATCAACTAAAGTTGCAAGAAGAATCGTGAATTAGCATGGGGCCAACTAAAACATGGATTGATTATTTAAATTTCAATGAACTCTATGAATAATAGTAACATTATAGTGCTCTATGCACATTTGAGTTAACTTTAGTTTTTAATTGTTCAAATATTAGTCTTCATCACGTTCAAACTTTTAATCATGTAAATACTTGTCAACACTATTGTATTATTTTCATATTGTTCCAACCTTCTATTGTTCTACATGTTTTAAATTTCTAAACTATTGTTTTATTCTGAATCTCATTCTCATTCTAACATATTGTTCTAAAACTTTTGTTCTATTATTTCAACTTCTATTACAATATTCTAAACTTCTATTCACATGTTCAAAATGTCTTTTTTGCTTTCCAAAACTTCTATTTTAATATTCTATACTATTTAAACTATTATTCTAACCTATTGTACTAGTGTTCTAAACTTCTATTTTATTGTCCTAAAATTCTATTGCAATGTTCTACATTTTAATTAAATGTTCTATACATCTTTCCTTTTATATTAAGACTCTAAACTATTAAACTATTGTTCTAACATATTGTACTATTGTTCTAAACTTATATTTTTATGTTCTAAATGTCTTTTCTTATTAGACACAAATGCATAATTTTCGAACATTAACCCAAACACTTTTATACAATTCAATAGTTGTATCAAGAAAATTATATTTGGAAAATTTTGGATATCATGGTATCCAAGTTCCCCACACCCTCGACATAACCTTTTTCTCTTTTGACACTACTCAAATGCTTTCTCCTTATCGCCCTTCAATCTTTTTGAAGTAAAACCATTGCATTTTCTTTCCCACTATGTACTCTAGTCCCTTTATTTTTCGATATTTTAGGAGGTCTAACCAATATTTCACAAGGAGTGCTAGACCTAGTCAGTAACTCAAGAACTTGGGAACTATTATGCCCATTCTCACTCTCATATGAAAATCTTTTTTTCTCTTCCAACCTTAACCTATACTCTAATATAAGTAATCAATTCCCAAATACAAGTAAATTTCCCCCAATCTATTCTAATACAAGTAAATTTTGAACATTCCCAATAAAAAAGTAACAACTAATGAAGAGTAGAAGGGAGAAAATTACGATAACTCTAATAATACATGAAAAAAATACATGTAAGGGAAGAAGAGCACTGTTATATTAATATGCAATAATGAAGAAAATGATGAAAATATAAAGGAAAGCATAAGACTTACTAGAGTGAAAAAGCACTGACACTTTGGAAAATAAAATCTATAACATTGATCATTGGTACCCATGATAGCCAAAAACAGTGCACAAAAAAAAGAAACTTTAAATATTTAAAGATTTGCCATTATACATGTTTAAATCACAAAAAATGATCTACCAATGATCAACGGTCCATGATCAGTTCCTACTTGCAACACGGTTCTCACATAAGGGGAGGGATAATGTGAGAACACTCCCCTTATATGAGAACCTTTTAGAATATGAGAACCCATCTCCCACCATTGATAAAAAGATATGATGACCCAAACTATTTTAGCTTTTTTATTACAAAAGTGTAATTTATTAGAATATTTTTGTACTCCCACTGTCAATGTACAACACCTTTCTCCTAACTTTTCAAAAGTCATGTGTATGTTCAGTACCTCGTTTTTCATGATATTAGAAATTTTTCATCTTCTGATTATTTATTCTATTATTCTAAAAATTAGTATAAATTGTTCCAAATGTTTCTTCTGTTGTTCTAAAATTTAGTACTGATCTAAACCTTTTGTTCTATTATTTTAAACGATTATTCTAATGATCTAAAGTTCTGTCTATTGTTCTAAACTTCTATTCTAATGTTCTAAATTTTTGTTTTAATGTTATAAAATTCTATTCTATTATTGTACAGATCTGTTTTATCATTTTAAACTTCTATTCTATTGCTCTAAACTATTCTTTTAATGTTCTAAACTTCTGCCTATTGTTCTAAACTTCTATTATAATGTTATAAACTTTTGTTATAATATTCTAAACTTTTGTTCTATTAACTTATGTTCTATTGTCCTATCGTTCTAAACTTTTGTTCTAATGTTCTAATGTTCTAAACTTCTATTCTAATGTTCTATTGTTCTAAACTATTAATCTAATGTTCTAAACTTATGTTCTATTATTCTAAACTTTTGTTCTAATATTCAAAACATCATGTTTAGACCTTAGAACACTAGTCTAAAACTTTAGAACATCGGTATTAGACCTTAGACAATAGAATAAATATTTAGAACATATGTATCAATCTATAGAACAATAGAATATAAGTTTAGAATAATTACATACAAGTTTAGAACAATAGAATGACCATTTAGAATATTAGAACAATAGTTTAGAATAATAGAACATAAGCTTACAACATTAGAACAATAATTTAGAATAATAGAACAATAGTTTAGAATAATACAATAGAAGTTTAGAACATTAGAACAATAGTTTAGAATAATAGAACAGAAGCTTAGAACATCTGAACAATAATTTAGAGCAATAGAACAATAGTTTAGAACAATAGAACAGAAGTTTAGAACATTAGAAAAATAAAAAAGAAGTTTAGAATAACGAAACAGATATTTAGAACAATAAAACAGAAGTTTAAAACATTATAACAAAAGTGTAGAACATTAGAGCAGAAGTTTAGAACAATAGAACAAACATTTTGAACAATAAAACAAATATTTAGAATAAATGTTTTGGAGAAAGTACAGCTGAAATGATATCATAAAGTATAACTTTTTCTTGTGGTTTTGCAAAAAGTGGTTGTCTTAGTATATTTCTTAAATGGGGAAATGTTTGTTAGTTTTTTTTTAAATTAAAAAAAGTGTGTCAGTTTTGTCATTATTTATGCTTTTGTCATTCTTTTTCACTCAACCTCATCCGTTGGATATTGGGATTGTATGGTATAAGATTGGTTCTTATTTGGAAAAAGGTTCTCATATAAGGGGGTTGTCACATGAACCCGCAAACACACACACACACAAATATATATATATATATATATATATATATATATATATATATATATATATATATATATATATATATATATATATATATATATATATATATATATATATATATATATATATATATATATATATATATATATATATATATATATATATATAATGGGTTAATAGGTAGGATAATTTATTGGGCTTTAGGGTTTATGAAAAATAATCTTTTACTGGAAAAAAAACCCAACAATTATTTAAATAGACTACAAAATATTTATTTTTTTTCTAAAAATGAATCTTGTTTAATTTATACTAAAACTATACTTAGAATAATGTAATTAAAATCTCCTAAACTTACGGGGCATTTCAACCTTTCTTTTTATTAACCATATGACACGAATGCAAACAATATTGCAATGTGATTACATTGCAAAAGTGCAAGATTAGCATCAAGAAGGAGATGTCTTGTCAAAAGGAAATATTGTTTTGACAATACAACGTCGTAACTTATTGAAGAATGAAACAAGAGAATTAAGATTAACAATGTTGTGGAAAAAACATCATAAGATAAATCATGATGAAGGTAAAATATACCTCAAATACTTCAATATCTTGGTGAATCTAACAGAATGTCAACTACCTCTAGCTATCAACCTTCTATTAATGAGGCCACTGCTATAAGTCAAGTGCACAAGGTACAAGTGTTTCATGTACAACAAACTCTTCAAGAGACTAATGCTAAAGATCACAGGGCGCTAACCCAAAAAATTCAATATGATGCCATTGTTCAAGGCCAAATAATTGAAGACCAACAAATTCATAGTGATAACATAATCCAATGCCAACAAGCTCAAGGTAGTGCAAGTGGTCAAGAGACATATATCTTACAAATATCAAATAAAGCACATACAGGTAATGTTTCTATATGGACATCCAGAAAAATATATATCAAAATAAATTCAGTCCTAATTTATTCCATGCTACTCTATACAGATGATAGATATTATCACCGTCCAAAAAAAGGGGAAAGTACATGGGTGTTTGGATCGAGAAATGTTGGATGTTCATATTATAAGGCTTTAATATGGATGGATGAAACTATTAAAGGAAGCTCTATTTTACAACCTAGGTTTAAGCTTTGCAGTAGAAGCGGAAAAAATATTATTGTTATATCTACCTCATACACCACCAATTCTAAAAGTCCTCTTAGCAGATCCTCAATTTAGAATTAACGTCAGAATATTAAATTCTCTTTTGGCATTCACTTCCATGGGTGAAAAAAATAGATAACTCCATTAATGATGGTAGAGGGCCCTATGTCTTCCGTATCAATGGGAGTAATTACTACATAGTAGGTCCTTGCTCCAAATACCGGGAAAAATGTCAAGGTTTGCACAATTGTACAATTATGGCACTTAAAATGAGGTCTAAAACAGCAAGAGTGTCATTTATGGAGATGAATTACCTACAATAAACCTAGATAATCTTAAAGGGCTAGAAAATATGCTTGATGCTATTAATCCATATATTAAGATATTTCGGTTCGCTAGAGACATAATGCGAGAACAATGTCAATTTTAGGATTTACGCATCAGGCTACTCAATGCTAGAGAAGGTAAACAATACATAAGACTTATAGCGAGTGAGGTGGCTGCATTATTGGAAGGTGGTGGATCAGAAAATCTAGATCATAGGGATGTCATATTACAAAAGCTAGATAGAAGGATACAAAGAGTAAACAAAACACATCCAAGTTATATGCCCCTATAATATCCACTACTATTCCACACGGTACTGATGGATGGACACTTAGGATCCCTAAGCTCATAGAATCACGTACATTCCATAAAATAGTCACATTAAGACAATTCCTTGCATTTAGAATACAAACTAGAAAAAATGAAGAAGACATTGCCATAGAGGGTGACACATTGATAGAGGGTGAACATTAATTCATTAATTTAATGCTGATGGATTGGCATCAATGAAGCCAAATTTTTTAAATAAGGCACAACTAGGGGAAGTTTTAAACTAATGTAATGTAAGGGATACAAGTTATTGTAACTGTATGTTATGTGAATGCGACTACAATAGGTTGTTGATACATTTTGCCATCTTTTTTCATACGAGGATACACTTAAATGGTGCAACATTAACAAGATGTTATGGCAATAGTTTGAGAAATAGGGCCTCCTAACTACTTTATAACTTTTATTTGTAATCCCTAGTGGCAAAAAACTATCAATGAGCTATCTACATGTGGTGTTGGTCGTTGTGCTGATGATAGAGCACACATTATTGCACGTGTTTTCAAGCTCAAATTAAAAGAATTACTCTGTGCTTTCAAAGAAAGGAAACTCTTGGGTAAAATTATTGCAGGTTAGAATCTTACATTTAAACATTTCATACACTTACCTAAATTACACTTAGATAACCTAAAGTTTTTTTCTTTTAGACTTACATGTCATTGAATTTCAAAAACGAGGCCTTTCCTACACCCATGCCCTATTCATATTAGAAATTGAAGATAAAACATAATGCACAGAGGATATCGACAACTTTATTATTGCGGTAATACCAGATAACGATGAAGATCCTTATGCATTTGAAATCATTACTAAGAACATGATACACAGACCCTGTGGTCCATATTTTTTGATTGTTTTTTGTTATTTTACTGTTTTAGCCTTAGTCTAATATTATATGTTTTTATGCTCAATAATATTATATGTTTTCTTCTTCTTCCTCATTCTAATATTATATGTTTTTGTGCTCAATAATTATCTAAAACAAATTTACACTTATATACTAAATGTTCATAATTAATTATATGTCATATACAAAATTTCCATGTACTCAAGTAATTTTTCATATATCATAAATTTATTGTATTCTACTATTAATAAAGCTTTCTTAAATCAATAGGATGACACGATATTAAGGTGGTGGCCGGACTGGTGGGTAGAGGAATAATGATAAAAATAAAAAATACTCATGATTTGAAAAACATATTTATATTTTAAATATTTTTGAGAGAATCTTATTATAACAAAAGAGGAAGAAAATTTATTTAGTATGATTTGGCTTAGTTATATTGTTATTGGGAAAATATTGTATTGAAGATTAATTTTCTTAAAAAAAATGAACGACCTTTAATTTCTTCTTCACTTCTTTCTTTGACAATTGACATCATATCACCATCATTTCATTATAGGTGAAGGTTTTAAAGCACTCAGAGGGGGGGGGGGGGGGGGGGGTGAATTGAGTGTTAAATAGTCTTGGCCTATTTTTCTCCCTTTTTCGATCAGTGAGAGGAACCAGTTGTGCTGGTTCCTATTTAGCAGCGGAATGTATGTAAAGCAATAAAGGAAGACACACAATTTAACGAGGTTCAGCCAACTCAGGCCTACGTCCTCCTAAACTACTAAAATTACATTGAATAATTAATTTGCTTAATTAGTTTATGATTACTCAATAAAAATTTGCCAACTTTAAATTCAATAAAAAAGGTTCAATTATTTAATAAAAAAATTGTTCCTTCCTAATTTAACTAAATTAAATTTTGAATCCCTAAAATTCTTAATTTAAATCCTAATTTTTAGAAACTTTAAGGTTAGGATCAACTTTGACTAGTAATTCAGCTAGATAGATTTGCCAATCATTTTCTCCGACATAAATTTTAATGAGAAATAATTTTAAGCTCTATTATCCCTTGGTAACACCTTTAGAATTCTTTGTTTTAATAAATCATTTTTTCAAATAATAAAACCCAAAAAACTATAAGATTATTACCGCAAAATGATAAATATTCGATAACTTTTTAGAGTTTTGCAGTGGAAAACTAACTACTACACCCTTCGTTTTTTTTATCCTTCTCATTTGGAATCAATTGAGAAACCAAGATAATATTAAATATCATTAAGATATCTATAAAATAATTTAAAGTAATCTAAAAATAAGAATAAATTTTATTAAAAAATGACGCAAGTGGGTTGAGCATTGAATAAGTAGTGAAATTTCTAAAGTTTATGGCATTAAACAATTAAAATAATCAACCAATGAGCTACATATCCCATGGATAGTGATCCCAACCAAACTTTTTAACCCTATCATAATATTAAATTAAAATAAAAAGATTCCAAATGAAAATAACATTTTGAAATTTCCGAATGGGAAAAATGAGAAGAACAAAAAAGAACAGAGAGGGTATAATTATAAAAAAATTAAATAATTATATTTCTTTAAAATTCCTTAAAAGTTCAATGACAAAAAATTTACTAAGTCCTTAAAATACAATCTTTTATTCCAAAATAACCAAAATCCAAATTAAGAATAATGATTATACTAGATAAACATACTCCCAGCAGATAGTTATTCTTGCAGATGAATCTTTGGAGGATTCAGTTGTACATTCAGATTCAAGGTGTCTAGCCACGTTGCTCCTTATAAGAGATATTCAAGTAAGTGACTTTTCTTCTTCATTGGCATGTAAAAGTGATTTAGACAAAGTGTTGTTCCTTAACTTCCTTTCTACACTTGTGTATGCAACTCCTGATAAATTTTATGTTTCAAATTTCTGATTATGATCCAATGTGGTGTTTTAAAATGCAAGTTGACCTAGCTCAAATGTTATGTGGGAATTTGATCTTTTGAGAGAAAATTAGTTATGAAGTGCTTCACATGGATTAAACACTGGACTTTCTCTCACCTGTTGGGAGCTTGACCTAACTATGGAAAGAAATGATGGAGGTTTTATTAAATTCCCTTAAGGATTAGGGTCTGTCCAAGAAATGGACTTTAATGAAGCGCATATCAATCATTCATTGTTGTACTTAGTTTGCAATTGTATTGTAGATTCAATGAAAGGACTGGAGTGGGGGCTTAAACTGTATATGATCTGATATGTGGGACCTTCTTGCACACTCCATCAGGTGTTTCATGAGCTTATTTCCTAGCCTATTGTAAAATGCAAATCCTAAAACTCTGCAATATTATTTAATGCACATAATTATGCTTTGGGTAGCACTGAATTTCAGTTTGACTGTGTGAACTCTTAAGGCCATAAAACCAAACAGTCTTGACATTTTAAATTCTTAGGAATCTGTTTGATCCCAGGATGTTATTGTCTACCTTAGAATTCTAAGGCATGATAGTCTAAAACCCAGTCCTAGTTGGTTACACCATATACTTATTATTTTCTCTGCTCATAGAACCTTTTCAGAAATAATATACTTGACTATTTTTTGTGGTTTGTTTGAAACTGACACTTTTTTTTTTATTCTTGTTTCTGTCAAAGCGTTTACCAGACAAAGATACGAAGTCTTCAAACTTACAGCACCCAGGGTTCTGTCACTATTCGTGGATCCGTGAAATGCAGAAAGCTTCTGACAAATCTATAATTATCAGTGAAGTCCTTGATTCAAGGACCAGAAACCTGGTATCAGTTTCAAGAATTAGTGATTATGTGCTATCTAATGAGTTGGTGAGTATGGCACTGGCAATGGTCGCTGAAGACAAGCAGATTAATCGAGTTCTTGAGGAACTTTTTGCTGAGAAGGTATGAATTTGGGCTTCTCTCGCTCTACTGGCTATTCTGTTAGCTTTTAACTGATGTTGAAATAATCATCGTACAGCCTTCACAGAAAGGAACATAAAATTCTTTCGCAAAATAGAAAGTTAGTGCTCTGAAGAAGTGGTAACATGTTATACTTTATATGCTCCCTCCATCTGGAACTAGTCATCTAATTGTTTCGAACTCTCATAAGTAATGATATGAGATAATAATTAAAAAATTAAATTGTTTACAATATCTATGTAACTTCTGTCTTCTCCCCATCACTTAATGTATTTGGGAATCCAATTAATAACCATTATTCCTTTTAGGAAAGGTAAAATCTTTCTTTGGACATTTTAGAATAGTCTGCGGCTTATTACACTATTATTTGCAAAAAAATGGAGTATATTATATGACCCCATTTAGCATGAATGGTTTCATGTGTAATTTGCGTAGTAAGGCCTCTTGATATCCACCTGATTGAACACCCCACAAATTATGTCAGTGTCTGACTTGAGTTTATGCATTGCAATTTGGTAGGGGAATGAGATGTGTATCAGACCTGCAGAGTTCTACTTGTATGAACAGGAAGAGTTATGTTTCTTTGATGTAATGATAAGAGGTCGCCAAAGGCAAGAAATTGTGATAGGCTATCGCCTTGCTGATTCTGACTTTGCTGTGATTAATCCTTTGCGGAAAGCTGAACCTCGAAAATGGTCTCTTGGCGATATCTTCGTTGTAATCTCTCGAAGCTGATGGAAAGATATGTCTTAGCAGTCTAATGAGTAACGTTTGCTTGTGGCTCATATGTCTTATATAAACTTACTCCTAACTGCCAAGAAGTTTAGGATAGTTTAGACGCAGGTTATAGTCAGTAGCCTAAAGTTAACAAGACCAATGGTGTAATTAAGATGTCACCTCTATTACTGTTGCTCCAGTTTTTTCTCTGCTTTTATTTTTTCTTTAGTTTTTGTTGTATATTGGATTAAAAAAAGCAGAAATCATAATGAACGTTATACAAAAATTTGACATAATATTGCAAAATTTGATTAGGGAGAAGTTTATTGATAAGGTTTTGGTTAAAAATAATGTGTATGTGCTTTGGACCAAATAAGGGAAATCTGGGGATGAATTTGTTAGGTTATTAAAAATTTAATGGTTGATTTATCCTAAGTTTTGGTTTGTGACTTGAATACTTGATTTTTATACTTCTATGGTTCTAAACTGAAAGATGACACCAAAGATGGTTGGCTTTCAATTGATAACTCAATAAAATGAATATAAAAATTATACGGGTTTAATTATTTTGGCTTATATAATTGACCCAATATCTCATATTAGCTTATGATCGATTCATCTTCATACAATTGAAGTAAGCAAGTATTATGGGTCATGACCAATTTATTAGCAAGGCCTAGTCTGATGCTCCTAAGCCCAACTTGCTTCCTTTAGTCCTATAAATACCCATTTATGGACTAAGGATAAGTGGACTGACCAATTCATTCACTCAGAGACACATTAAATACACATTCCTCCTATTAAGGAACAAGAACATTTACTCCTCGTCGAAGCATACTCACACACATTAAGAACCATCTAAGCTAACAAGATCTCAATAGATTTTCTCTTGATCCTTAGTTCATCCACTAACTTAGGCATTGGAGGAGGTTTCTTCGGAACACTACTCCTAATTACCGCCAAAAATTATAACAAAATAAAACAATTAAAACAAGACAGTCAAAAACAATGAAGATGGAACACAAAAAAAAGATGCAATATTTTGTAGAAATATACCAAATCTCTAAGATTTAAATTTTGAAGAGACCGAGAGGCGTGAGAGAAAATCAAAAAATGGGAGTAGATAGAAGAGAACAGCTGAGCAAGTGAAGTGAGGAGTAAGCAGTGACTTTTTAGGGTTTGTTTATTTTAGGCTTGGGCTGGGATAACCGGACATAGGTAAATTTTTTTAATTTTTTTTTGAAGAGACTTTTTAAAATCTACTTAATAATTAATATAGTTGGATTATAAGGTCGGGTTCGGGTTGACCTGACCTGATTTGGACCCGAAAATAATTTCGGGTTATATGGGTCATTTTCGGGTTGGAAATTTCAACCTGAACCTAACCCATTTAATTTCGAATCGGGTTCGGATTCGGTTTTCGAGTTGGATCAGTTTTTGCCACCCCTAGATATATGCCCTGCACTAGGACGACGACAAGTGGTAGAAACCACCCCCCATCCAAGATGACAGGGTGAAATAAGAAGGCATACAACGACTTCCATGGTTACCTAGGCCACTCAATTGAGAAGTCCATTAGCCTAAAAAACAATCTAGAAGATCTCATTGGGAGGGGCTACTTCAAATAGTTCAAGGTAAAGGAAAAAGAGCAAGAAGACTCGTAGAAGGAAGGTCGAGAGAGATCTCCGCAACCCTCCTTTAAAGATAACACGGACATTTATATGATCTCAATTAGAGAATATTTGGCTAAAACAAAAGGCCCATCTACGCCAGATGAACCAGCCGAATCTATATGCAATTGAAGAGCTAGCCCTTAAAGACATGCTTGTTATGGCCTTCACTCTTAAGGATTGCAGAGGGGTAATATTTCCCTATGCTAACCCCCTTGTTATGATGGTCGACATTTGCAACTACACCATTCACAGGGTGTTGGTTGATGGAGGAAGCTCGGTCAATGTACTTTGCAGACATACATTCAATCAAATGGACCTAAGTGAGAGGCTCCAAAAGGCCTCATAACTCCCGTCGTGGGCTTCTTCTAAGCAACTGTCATCCTAGATGGAATGCACCCTTATCCTACGATGTCCTAATGCGATGCAAATTTATCCAAACGATTAAGGAAATAGCATCAACACATCATCACATTCTCCTCTTCCTCAACCATGATATAAAAGTTGGTTGACTGTACGGATGCTAGAAGGCAACCAAAACCTACAACATAGCCACCATAAAACAGGCGTGACACTCTCCTACCTTAGTTGAGGGCAAGGGAAAGAGAGGCTTGCCAAAATATGCAAGACCGACAAAGGCTTGGAAAATCGCTATAGAATTAACCATATTGCAGATTTTGATGTTCTACGTTGGAGGTCTACGTTGATGATACTATCATCAAGAGTAAGACAGAAATTGACCATCTTGCAAACATGAGAGAAACCTTTGATAACTTCGACGCCTTCAACGTGAAGCTGAACCCCAAGAAGTGTGTCTTTAGTGTTAGGTGGGATAAGTTCCTAGGCTTCATGGTTAGCAAAAGAGGAATAGTTGCCAACCCAAACAAAGTTAGAGCCACACTACCTGAATAAAAATCGGTCAAAGATTTAGTAAGTTTCCAACCTTGGCAATACTAGCTCAAATGATACTGTAATTCTCTATATCGCAATTATCCAAATTGGTTTAAGCGCAGCCCATTAGCTGGTGAACTTTGTAAGTCAAATCCTCCAAGGTTCTGAGACTAGGTACCCAAGAATTGGAAAGGCCAGTTATGCCGTCATAATGGCCGTAAGGAAACTGGGACTCTACTTCAACGCACATCAAGTGGTAGTCGGAACAAACCTACCCCTAGAGAAATCCTTGACGAAGCTAGAAAAATTAAGCAGGATGGCCAACTAGGCCATAGAGCTAACGAGCCATGGAATTAAATTTTCTCCAAGAACAAAATGCTCTTACAACAAATAGATTGATGAGTCAAAGTAGGTTTGACGACTCTTCAACAATGGATCTTCCACCGTTGAAGGGTTAGGAGTTGGCATAAACATCATCTCCCCAGAAGGGAAGATGATCGAATATGAACTAAAATTTTTGTTCAAAGTAACGAACAACGAGGCTGAGTATGGAGCATCCATAGTGACCAGGCTGTCGCTACCCTATCAAAAATAAGCTATTCACCTAAACTAATGTAGCTCGGGTACGTAGGGCGGAAATCCCAAGAGACTATCGTATTCTAATGTTGTCTAAGAAAATACTAAACTCTATTAGGGGTGTCAAGAATAATAAGGATCTAATCTAACTACTAGCTAAGCTAAACTAGGTTAAAACACAAATTATTGCTAAACTTAGATTACCCATATGAGAAAAGCATCTAAGACAACAAATCCCTACTAGCATAACTTAGACATTGGTTTCTATCCTAACCCCGCAAATTCAATACATAAAGCAATTTCTAGGATGAATGCACCATAAACAATACTAAGGATCTCTCTTAGTATCAATAGTTTCTTCTTAATGAAATTCTACCTATTTTCATGGATTCATGCGATAGCATGACATTAACCACAACATTCTATAAGTCCTCATGGTCATGAAGTCTACTTTCGTAATCATCAATCACACCTAAATTAGTGATTCTAATATATATTATGAACCGACTCTCGCCGTAAACCTCATCCATGCCATTAATCAACTATGCCTATCCTTATATTGGAATTAAAGCCAATCAAAGATTAAAAGAATAAACTTCATGCATTTATATTAGGGTTTTGAGATTTATTCAATAACTAATCCATACTATAGTTCATCGAAATTCTAGACTAAAGAACTACTCACCCATGGTTCTAATAGAATTAACACAAACAATAAAAATAAATGATGAAAGATATTAATACTAGAATAAGAACAGAAACTAAAGTGCAAAAAAACTGAATTAAACACATCAAAATTTGTTCGCAACGCTAGAGTAGATATCTGAAAACTTGAGTCCAAAGTAAACATCAAACAATAGCAAAACCAAAGTAATTTGAGAGAGTTTTTAAGAGATCTAATGCTAAAAATAATGAGTATTGCAGCAAACCTAATGATAAACTACAATACTATGCTTAACATATCTTAACTCCTCTAAAACCATCTAAATAGGCCTAAATATATACATAAAGAGTTTATACTTCAATAGAACACTCATTGAAAAACGGCCCAAAACTAAGGCACTCGATTGAGTCCTTTGTCTAGCAAATTTTGAATCAAGTCAGAATTGGCTGCTGGATAGGAGACTTGATTGAGTGCTCTACACACTTAATCAAGTGTCTCATATTTCTTCACTTTTTCACTTCGAAGCCACTTTCTTCCAGAATTCATGTTACCACTCGATCGAGTTGTCTGCATACTTGATAGAGTCTCTTTGCCTTTGACTCTAATTTTGCTCCTTTGCTTCTTCCTTTGATCAGGCTTTTCTAGGGTTGCATTCTTAACTTAGTTGGAGCTTTGTTCTTTAGGTCTCAAACTCTGCCAATGACACCGAGTCTATAGGACCATAGGAAACCTAATAAACAACACAAACCTATAAAAATCCATGAACATATCACATGATAACAATTGAGAAAAGTTCACAACCTAAAATGCAATAATCTATATCTAAAATGACCTAAACTACCATGCAAAAATATGTATAATTTGGAATTATCAAATTCCCCCAAACTAAACGAAAACTTATCCTGAAGAGTTCAAGAGGAACGAGAGATGATACTATGAATTTCCACAGACCGGATCTCGACCGAATCCTATGGATCTAGATCTAGATCCATTTTTTAAGGATGAATCCAGATTCAGATCTGTCGGGTATGAAAAGTAAGGATCCATATCTAAATCCAACGGGTCCGGGTCCAAAACGGATCCTACATATTTTGCCTATTTTTTGTGACAATGATAAATTTCAAATTTATATTTGAAGGTTCTATGGGCACTCAAGAGGGGGGGGGGGGGGGGGTGAATTGAGTGTTTAGCAATCGTTGGTAAATTCTAACTCTTTTCGGATTATGGTTAAGGAACCAGTTGTGCTGGTTCCCTTGAGCAGCGGATTAAAAGCAAAACAATAAAGAACACCACAATTTAACGAGGTTCAGCCAACTCTGGCCTACGTCCTCCTATCCTAAGTTCTTTATTAATCTTCTCCGAAAAACAAAGACAAATAGCACTCTGCTGTTCCCTACTCCGGGACCAGCAACCCCACACTCTACTCCGAGTATGCTAAAGACCTACACTCGTAAGTCCTAAACGTGTTTGAACTCACAAACACTCACCTAGCCTTCAGCCCCTTTGCCAAAGACTCTCGTTACAATGATCAACACTCTCTAAATGATCACACTCTTTAATAAGTGAAAATAGAGAAACTTATTTAATCTAAGATGCTCGTGTATATGAAATATCAATAGACTTAGTGCTTTTCTCTCAATGTATTGCTCCTTAATAATGCGTGAGAGAAGGTATTGATTATTAGTTAAACAGAGCCTATTTATAACCCTTAAGTGACCGAAACCCTAGTTACCAAAAATCATGCCAAAAAGATAAACATGACTTTAGGAAAGTATTTATCCTAAATTGATTTTATTATAGGATAAAATCAATCTAAGATAATTACTCTAGAATTTAGGTAACTTAAAAGATTATATCAAATCTGTTAATAGCTGTCAAAATATTTTCCAAAACTTAATTTTCGAAATAAAATCTTTTTATAAAATCGCAGCTCTAATAATCAGAACAGTTGACCTGGTCCCCTGACCTGGTTCCCTGTCTTAAACATGTTATGAAATTTGTTCCAATCCTTGTACCAAATTTCACAACGATGTTTAATATATTCAAAGCACTTTATATATCTATTAATAAAACATACTACGGAGCATTTACATGAAAATCCTAAAGCACTCTTTCTTGAAGTGGATCTTTCTTCATGTAAACTTCAAGTCCTTGAATTCTTCCTTCGAATCATCTCATCATGAACAATGGCTCTTTAATAAGCTTCAAAGGACTTCAAGATTCAAGACTTGGTACAAACTCAATTACTGCACACGTAACACAGTTAAGGTACAATATCAAGTACATTACAGAAACAGTACATACTGGTTCCCTACCAGTACATAGGATAATTATTATTAAACTGTTTCCTGTATAAAGACAAGTTAGTTCAATGTAAAAACTCATGTAAATAATAACTTGTCTAGGGTAACAGTATACTGAAGTCAGCTGGTTCCTACCAACTGTTTTAACACTTATGTAGAACGTGTTTCCCTTAGCTGTTTGTCATCATTCAAAACCTAAGGAACCCAACAAATTCCCCCTTTTTGATGATGGCAAACATTTTGAAGTTTCTGCACCTGTTATCATACTCAAAATAAAATCGTCAAAAACTTCAGGAACTCGAGACACACTGGAACGAGTCAGTTAAGCCAACTGGTTCCCTAACTAAAACAGAACAAATAAAATAAAGAGAAAAAGACTCAAAAACTAAGACTCAAACTACTCAACCTAAACTAGGAACTAGTAAAGACTCTAGGCTTCAACTTCAACTATTTTCCCCCTTTTGGCATCATTAAAAAGATATGCAATAGTAGAATCATATGCACAAGATAATGTGCTAAACCAATCAATGGTACCAACCATTATACAAACAATATGCTGCAAAGATAATCAAGATCAATCAAAATCAAAACAAACCATCAACAGTAATAAAATAGTTTAGTACATACCAAGCAAAAGTTAACCAAAAGGACCCAAATCCATAACCAAAAGAAATCTATGGATAGGGTGGAATTAAAAACAGTTCAACATAATCAGTTATTAGAGAAATAATAATAGAAAGGCAGGCATAAACAAGGAAGAATCAAGCTCATTCATCATCCTCATTCTCCTCTTCTTCATCATCTTCCTCGGACTTTTCTGGATCTGTTGCATCCTGGTCCTCCTCTGCCTCATCCTCACTTTCTTCAGCTGTTGGTTCCCCTGCAGCCTGAGCCTCAACTGGAACTGGTTCCTTACTGCTACCAGCAATCTGTTTCTCCACAGCACTCATTCTGATAGTAAAGGAAGCAGACAAACCCTCAACCAAACCCATCAACTTATGCAACATTTCCTCCTGAGCCTCCAGCCTCTGTAAGAGAACCTACTGACCTGTTGGTTCCTCTTTCCTCTTCTTGGCTGGCCTAGGGGTTTCCTCTACTAGTTCCTCATCCCTGAACCTTAGCTCACCATAGCTGATGTCCAATCCTTTCTGTTTCAGGATTGCTTTGGTGAATACTACAACAGGAACAGTAGATCCACTCAGACTAACATTATTTTCTTTCAAGAGCGTGGTGATATAAGAACCGTATGGAAGAGAATGGTGAGAGGAATTGTAACTATACATAATATGGTCAATCATAAGAGATGGAAGATTGACCTTAATCTTCTTCATAATCAAGTAAATTAGCACCATTTCCATGATGCGTACCATTCCTCTACCTTGGGCCCTAGGTAATAACATTTTGTTGCAAATGGAATGAAGGACCAGCATTACTGGTTCCTTCAAGTTGACAGTTTTGAATGTTCCAGATTTCTTTGGAACTCTTCCTCCAAACACAAAGTCATGAATGTCATCAGGAGTTATCCCAATGAGTGTTGGCTAACCATCACCAGAGAACTTATCAAACCCATCTCTAGGGACACTCAACAAAACAGACAGGCTAGCTACTGACATATTAACCTCCATACTATTAACAGTTGAACTTAAAGACATATCAGGCTGCTGTTTCAAGTTCAAAAAGGACCTAACACCAGCGGTGTTTGCATCACAGACATTAAATAAGGACATCCATCCTTGGTATTCTAGCAGACTTTTCACTTCATGTAAGGCACGTTCATCAAAGTAACCATCCCCAATTCTACACCCAGAAAGAACTACTCTAGAGCTTAAGTTAGTGGAACCACCAGAAGGTGATTCTAAGGACATACCTTTTGTTGCCTTTCGTGCTGTTCCTCTTTTTCTTTTGGAACCAGCAGCAGAATCAACGGACTGTTCTTCTAGTACTTCCTCCTTGATCCTCCTCAGAGAAGATCTTGTGGCCCTGCTACGAACCATGGGCTTGGGTGGTTTCTCAGTAGACCCGAGGATTTGTAAATCCTCTTCCCCGCTCACAATTTCTTCCTCTTCCTTTCCACCCTCAGTATCAAAGAATTCCTCCGTGCTTCTGGGCTGTTCCCCTAGTGAAGAGGCTGGTTCCTTCACAATCTTCTCCTCAACCTCAGGGGATTTTGGTAATGGGACTGTTGTGGAAGGTGGGGAAGGTGGGGATTTTGTGGATGATGATGATTTTGGTGATAGGTGTTTTGTTTCAGTTGGTGGTGAAGTATGAGAGACGGTTTTTGGAGATGATGGTTCAGCTGGTATAGGTGGAACCGACGTCTCTTTCACCTTTGATTGTGATGAATTGGAAGCACTACTCTTCTTCTTGCCTTTCTTAGATGATGCAGCAGTAGCTTTCTTACCCATTGTGAGATTTGGGAGAAGAACAACCAAGAGAAATTGAAGAAGAAGCGAAGTTGAACTCGGATGAACAGTGTTTAGGGTCTAAGCACGAGAGAGAAGAGAGAAAGAATTGAATGATGTGATGAATGAACTCTGCAATGGGTTAGTGTATTTATATCAACGTTGCACAATTAAGGAGGTTCAAAGATATAGCCGGTTGAAGCAATAAAAACGGAAAGATATGATTGCAAATTTGAGAATC
This sequence comes from Dysphania ambrosioides, assembly GCA_026401315.1. Taxonomy (NCBI): domain Eukaryota; kingdom Viridiplantae; phylum Streptophyta; class Magnoliopsida; order Caryophyllales; family Amaranthaceae; genus Dysphania; species Dysphania ambrosioides. The sequence continues at coordinate 15,747,869 of CM048658.1, forward strand.
AAAATATGGTAATTATCTTGTTACCATAATTTTATCAACCAACTAAAAAATAGGCAATAAGATATACTTGCCTCTTAAATAGGGATTAATAACTGAAATAAGATAAATCTTTCCAAAAAGAATTATCTTATATTAATCTTCCAAAAATATTTTGAATATTTTTGAATGACATATCAGAGCTGAACTGCTGTTCCCTCTTGCTGGTACCTGTACTAAACCAAGTTATGCTGTTTCTAGCTTATCTCAATTCGACATCTCCTGTTTCTTTGCACAACCAATTTTGCAATCCTTTTGAGATCACAAATTAGGTTACATAACATTTGTAAGCCAGCAACATAGTTATGTACATAATCAATACAAAAGCATACCTAATCTAGCCAATCATTGAAGGAAATAATTGAAGCCAAAGACTAAAATTTAACTAGACCTAGCATGACCCTTAACTTACAAAACGACTCTCTACACAAAGGCTTAGTGAAGATATCAGCTATTTGATCTTCACTTTTACAGAACAACACTTCAACCAATCCTTTTTCCACATTGTCTCTTAAAAAATGATGCCTTATTTCAATGTGTTTGGTTTTGGAGTGTTGAACGGGGTTCTTAGAAATATTAATAGCACTGGTGTTATCACAAAATATAGGGACACTTTCATAAATAACACCAAAATCTTTCAGCTGGTTCCTTATCCACAGTAGCTGGGAACAGCATGAAGCTGCTGCAATGTATTCTGCCTCTGCTGTGGATAAGGCTACTGAATTTTGCTTTTTAGAACCCCACGAGATTAGACAAGAGCCAAGGAAGTGTGCCATACCTGATGTGCTCTTTCTATCCACAAGGAAACCAGCATAGTCTGCATCTGTATATCCAACCAGGTTGATGGTACTGCCTTTGGGGTACCATAAGCACATATCTGCTATTCCCACAAGATACCTAAGTATTCTTCTAACAGCTTTTAAGTGAGATTCTTTTGGATTACTTTGAAACCTAGCACACAATCCAACAGAAAACACAATGTCAGGTCTACTAGCTGTTAGGTAAAGAAGAGAACCTATCATTCCTCTATAAAGAGAGGCTTCAACATCTTTTCCCTTAAGATCAGCATCTAATTTAGCAGATGTGGGAACAGGTGTATCATAAGCTCTGCTGTTCTCCATGCCAAACTTTTTCACCAATTCTTTTAAGTACTTTTGTTGATGGATCATGATTCCATCATTTGTTTGCTTGATTTGCAGCCCTAGGAAGAATCCTAGTTCACCCATCATACTCATTTCAAATTCACTCTGCATCAAATTAGCAAACTCATCACACAAAACTTTATTAGTAGCACCAAATAAAATGTCATCAACATAGATTTGTACTACAATCAAGTGTTTCCCTTTGGTTTTGATAAATAAGGTTTTGTCTACTGTTCCCCTCTTGTACTCATTTTCCATCAAGAAAGTGGACAACCGTTCATACCAAGCTCTTGGAGCTTGTTTCAATCCATACAAAGCCTTGTCCAATTTATATACATGTTGGGGGAACAGCGCATCTTCAAAACCAGGAGGCTGTTCCACGTACACTTCTTCCTTCAGGTATCCATTAAGGAAGGCAGTTTTCACATCCATCTGAAACAGCTTAAAGTTCATGTGAGCAGCATAAGCAATTAAAACCCTAATAGCCTCAAGCCTAGCTACTGGTGCAAACGTCTCATCATAGTCAATTCCTTCTTGTTGATTATACCCTTGCACCACTAGTCTTGCTTTGTTTCTGACTATAGTACCAAGGTCATCTAACTTATTTCTAAAGACCCATCTAGTACCAATGACTGATCTTTCTTTGGGACGGGGAACCAGGTGCCAGACCTGGTTCCTCTGAAATTGATTCAATTCATCTTGCATAGCTAATACCCAATCAGGATCAGTCAAAGCCATCTTATAGTCAGTAGGCTCTACATTAGACAGGAAAGAATAGAAAGCACAAAAGTTTTGAAAAACATTTCTTCTCGTTTGAACCCCTTTATTAATATCACTAATTATTTGATCAGGGGGATGAGAAGATTTATATCTATAAGATCTAAAATTTACACCATTTTGTGCTTCTAAATTAGGTTGGGAACCAGCATAATCATGAATCTCTTCTTCTACTGAAGAACCAGGAGGATTCACATTCATGCTGTTTCCTCTATCATTGCTTACCTCAGGTTCAGAGGTGGTTCCTTCTACTGTTCCCCCTGAACTCATTACCTGTCTATTGTTTGTGGAACCATCAGGACTTGGTTCACTTTCTGAATCCTCGTTGCCACCATTTCCTTCTCTAGGTACATCATCATTGTTATCAGGTGGAGTATTTGGTATACCTAGATTTGCTTGCTCGTCATCTGAGGGACCAGCAGCCTGGTTCCCCGTAAAGTCCATTAGTCCGATTTCTTCATCAGGTTGTACCTGCGCATTCTCAGAAGACATATTAAATTCATCAAAGATAACATGAATACTCTCCTCTACACAAAGAGTCCTTTTATTAAAGACTCTATATGCTTTGCTGTGAGAAGAATATCCAAGAAAGATTCCTTCATCACTCCTAGGATCAAATTTATCAAGCTGGTCCTTCCCATTGTTATAATTGAAACACTTACATCCAAAAACACGAAAATAAGAAATATTGGGCTTTCGACCTTTAAGAAGTTCATAAGGAGTTTTATTTATCTTTGGTCTAATGAGACCTCTATTTAAAATATAGCAAGCAGTGTCAACAGCTTCACCCCAAAATCTCTTAGGAAGACCACTTTCAATTAGCATCGTTCTGGCCATCTCCTCAAGAGTTCTATTTTTTCTTTCTACAACACCATTTTGTTGAGGTGTTCTAGGGGCTGAGAAGTTGTGACTTACTCCATGTTCCCTACAATAATCAATAAAGTTAGCATTATCAAATTCAGTACCATGGTCTGATCTTACCGAGACCAGCTTATGAGTGAGCTGGTTCTCCACTTGTTTCACCAATGTTACCCATTCTTCAAACGTTTCATCCTTTGTGTGTAACATCATCACCCAAGTGTACCTGGAATAATCATCAACCATAACACAGACATATCTATGACCTCTTCGACTTTGTACTCTCATAGGACCACACAAATCAATGTGTACAAGTTCGAAGGGCCTGCTGGTACTCATAACTGTTTTAGGCTTAAAAGAAGTTTTGACCTGTTTCCCCCTTCACATTCAAAACAAACTTTATCAGCTTCATACTTAATGTTAGGAAGACCTACCACTAAGTCACGTGCTTTAAGTTTGTTTAGAAGTGTTAGACTAGCATGTCCAAACCTCTTATGCCAAATCCATTGATTATTATCAGAAACAGCTCTCAAACAGATGGACTTGTCTTGAGGAATTTTATCTAGGAAGGTAATGTAAACATCATGCTTCCTGGTTCCCTCACATACAAGTTCTCCTGTTTGTGAGTTAACTATATGACAAAGATTGGCTTGAAACTCGACTCTATTGCCTTTGTCACATAATTGAGAAATACTCAAAAGATTATGTTGCAAGCCTTCAACATAATATACATCGTCTATAGCATGAGAAAGTGTCTTACCAACCTTACCTAAACCAGTGATGGTTCCCTTACTATTATCTCCAAAGGTGACACTTCCTCCATCAAAGGCCACTAGTGAAAGGAATTGATCTTTATCCCCGGACATATGTCTTGAGCAACCACTGTCCAAATACCAATAGGTGTCTCCTTTCACTCTAGCCTGCGAGAGCTGATCAAACATTAGATTTAGGAACCCAAACAAATTTGGGTCCCTTTTCAACAACATTTACATTTTGTTGATCTTTTCTTATCCAAACATATTTAACAATCTTGCTGTTCTTATTAGCACTAAACCTCTTAGCTGGACATTCATGAATCTTATGTCCATTCTTACCACAATGAAAACACACATGCATCTCTTTAGTCATGACATACTTACCTCGTTGGTATTCTTTGATCCAGGTGGTTTCTCTGGGAGACCAGTTAGTCCTGGTTCTCTGTCTAGTATAACCAAGACCAACCTTTCCTCTGTTTCCTCTCGATAAAGTCAGATGATTTAAGGATTCTTTAGCATTCAATAATTTGTCCACATGTCTATGACTATCATTAAGTTCCTTTTCTCTAGTTTCAAGTGTCTTAGTCAACAATTCGTTTTTCTCTTTAAGAAAATCAAAATTATCTTTTAAAACTTCGAATTGTTGATTAAGCTTTGAAACCATATTGTCAATAGACATGTCAACAACCACTGGGTGCTTGTCCTTTTTCAATTGATTGATTTCCGCATGCAAATGACAAATATCACTTTCATATTTATCAATCATATTACTGACTTCTATACTGGTTCCAGTAGGGGAAACAGTGAGCTGAGCAGTTTTAAGTGAAGCAATTTCTTTGTGAGAATTTTCAAGGTTAGAAGCTAGTATTTCAAAAGCCTCCAACAAAGAGTTTCTACTACACGAATTTGCCTTACTCACAACTGCTGAAAGATCAAGAGCTTCATTAGTAGTTGATAAGTCTCTAGGGAACCAGGAGGTCAGATCTTCTTCACCGTCACTTGAGTAATCATGTTTAGAAGATCTTGTCCTTTCTAGTTCCACCTTACACTTGTCCAACTCAACTTCTAGTTCTGCCACTTGATCTTTGAGCTCATGGCACACACCTTCTAAGTGATCACAACTAGCAATAGCAATTTCACATTTACTGCGTTTTTCTTTTAAATCTCTTTTGCAAGTTATGTATGTTTCACTTAGCTTATAACATTCATCTAACAAAGAGTTTATACATGCAAGCAAGTTATCTCTATCATATTCAAGCATATCTTCTCTAATTTGTTCTAAACTTACCTTGCGTTCAAGTAGTACATCCTTCTTTGCCATAAGACATTTTTCGAGTGTGCTGGTTCCCCCTCTGGTTCCTGGACCAGCGCTGTTCTCCTCGATGTTTGTGAAGGCAGTTAGGCAAACATCCGAGTTAGGTGATCCTCCTTCATCTTCTGATCCTGAGTCAGTGTCTCCCCACATGGAAGCTATCATGGCATTCTTGTATGCTCGTTTATCTACAGTCTTAGACTGTTTGTCATTCCATTTAGGGCAATCTCGAATAAGATGTCCTTTTTCTCCACATTTGAAGCAACCTGAAGAAGAGGAAGAGTTAGACTTTTTAGAATTTTTAAAATTCTTACCTTTGAAGTTTCTCTTTTGATCACGAAGAGATTTTTCAAATCTCCTTGCAATCATGCTGATCTCATCTTCTTCTTCTTCTACTGTTCCCTTCAGTGCAATGCCTCTAGCTGGTTCCTTCTCAGACTTGGAGTCAATCAGCATCTCATGAGTCATGAGGGAACCAATCAACTGTTCCAGAGACAATGTAGACAGATCTTTTGCTTCATACACTGCTGTTACCTTAGCTGTCCAAGCATCTGTTAAACTACGCAAAATTTTTCTCACAAGATCTTCGTCAGAAAAACTTTTACCAAGTGATCTAAGATCATTAACAATAGTCATAAACCTACAAAAGTAATCATTGATTTTCTCATTTTTATTCATAGCAAATAATTCATATTTAGACATGATTAAATCAATTTTAGACCGTTTTACCTCGCTGGTTCCCTCAAACGCAAGTTCAAGGGTGTCCCATATCTCCTTAGCACTACTACATCCAGAGATACGGTTTGTTTCAGTCTCACCTATTGCTTGTTGTAGTATAGACATTGCCTTGGCATTCTTCTCCAGCAATTTGTAATCAGCCGTGTCCAACTCACTGTCCTTTTTAGGTACCTGGTTCCCCTCGGCATCTTTCTTGAGGATGACATTTGGACCGTTCTTAACTATGAGCCAGCATTCATAGTCAATACCCATGATAACATTCCTAATTCTATTTTTCCACCAAGCATAATTATTTCTATTAAACTTGGGAGTCTTGTTGTCATAACCGATTGCACTATGTTCTTGAGTACTCATTCTTAACTCCTCTAGATGTTACTCTTTCGAGAAGCTTAGGCTCTGATACCAATTGAAGGTTCTATGGGCACTCAAGAGGGGGGGGGGGGGGGGGGGGGTGAATTAAATGTTTAGCAATCGTTGGTAAATTCTAACTCTTTTCGGATTATGGTTAAGGAACCAGTTGTGCTGGTTCCCTTGAGCAGCGGATTAAAAGCAAAACAATAAAGAACACCACAATTTAACGAGGTTCAGCCAACTCTGGCCTACGTCCTCCTATCCTAAGTTCTTTATTAATCTTCTCCGAAAAACAAAGACAAATAGCACTCTGCTGTTCCCTACTCCGGGACCAGCAACCCCACACTCTACTCCGAGTATGCTAAAGACCTACACTCGTAAGTCCTAAACGTGTTTGAACTCACAAACACTCACCTAGCCTTCAGCCCCTTTGCCAAAGACTCTCGTTACAATGATCAACACTCTCTAAATGATCACACTCTTTAATAAGTGAAAATAGAGAAACTTATTTAATCTAAGATGCTCGTGTATATGAAATATCAATAGACTTAGTGCTTTTCTCTCAATGTATTGCTCCTTAATAATGCGTGAGAGAAGGTATTGATTATTAGTTAAACAGATCCTATTTATAACCCTTAAGTGACCGAAACCCTAGTTACCAAAAATCATGCCAAAAAGATAAACATGACTTTAGGAAAGTATTTATCCTAAATTGATTTTATTATAGGATAAAATCAATCTAAGATAATTACTCTAGAATTTAGGTAACTTAAAAGATTATATCAAATCTGTTAATAGCTATCAAAATATTTTCCAAAACTTAATTTTCGAAATAAAATCTTTTTATAAAATCTTTTTTAAAATCGTAGCTCTAATAATCAGAACAGTTGACCTGGTCCCTTGACCTGGTTCCCTGTCTTAAACATGTTATGAAATTTGTTCCAATCCTTGTACCAAATTTCACAACGATGTTTAATATATTCAAAGCACTTTATATATCTATTAATAAAACATACTACGGAGCATTTACATGAAAATCCTAAAGCACTCTTTCTTGAAGTGGATCTTTCTTCATGTAAACTTCAAGTCCTTGAATTCTTCCTTCGAATCATCTCATCATGAACAATGGCTCTTTAATAAGCTTCAAAGGACTTCAAGATTCAAGACTTGGTACAAACTCAATTACTGCACACGTAACACAGTTAAGGTACAATATCAAGTACATTACAGAAACAGTACATACTGGTTCCCTACCAGTACATAGGATAATTATTATTAAACTGTTTCCTGTATAAAGACAAGTTAGTTCAATGTAAAAACTCATGTAAATAATAACTTGTCTAGGGTAACAGTATACTGAAGTCAGCTGGTTCCTACCAACTGTTTTAACACTTATGTAGAACCTGTTTCCCTTAGCTGTTTGTCATCATTCAAAACCTAAGGAACCCAACAATATTTTACAAAGATACTATATTAGGATACTATAGATAGTGATAACATTTCATAAATTAAGGAGTTGGCATTATTGTGGATGTGGAGATGACTGATGAGGAGTAGGAGACAGAGAATGCATGATTTTGCAAAAGACAAGTAAAAAATAGGAATTAATTATATCTATGGCATGATAGGCCGAACGTTGCTTAAAATGGATAAAAAGTGTATATAGTCTATACTCTGAATTTTTTCTCTATTACTCTATTTCTAATTATGAGTCAAGGAATGTTACAAATAAAAAAATAAAGAGGGATTTAAACTGTTGTACTGACCTACATGAACTTGGTATTGAAAACAAGAATGCTCAGCGCATGAACAATGGACTACAAAGAGGAGCAAATTAAGTATTGTACAAGAACCAAATGAAACACCACACAAGGGAAGGCCAATAACTTGATCATGGCCTCTAATTTGTACAAAACTTCCGAACTAATTTTATATATGTATATATATTTACCCTGAAGCGCAAAGGGAATTTTGACATGAAATAATGAAATACAAATGGTGTAGTGTTGCTTCCCTTTATACCGTGTATTTACCCAATAAACAAAGAAATTATCTCTCTACCCAATGCCCACACTTATGCATTTACAAAATCAGTATAATACTCCATCTACAATGCATTTACGAAATTAGAACAACATCTAGCATAAACTTATCAGAAACACAAAAATATGCTAAATCTATTAGTACAATATCCTATCCACCATAAGGTTAACTAAAACAAGAAATCGGTATAATATCCTACCCACCACACATCTAATAGAGACATGAAATGAACAACATAACAAATAAATAATCCTATAAACAAAAGATAACTTTTTTATGAATGGCGTTCTGACATACAATGAACTAATACACATTCTATTATTCTTTCAAAGAAAAAAAAAACATCTTTTTTCTTTATAATTCATCATTTGTACTTCCTATACTTCTTGAATATGGCCTATTTTTCTTCATACTATAATTAATGCTTCACCTCTACTATGATGGATATAAACTACTTCATTGATCTATTGATGATAAGCATAGACTTAGGAATTCTCCACTTTTCTTATTCTTCTTCTTATTTTTGTAATTTTTTGTAATTTTTTCTTTTTTTGAATTTTTTCTTCCATTTTGACTTTTCATATCTTTTTTCTTTTTCATCATATTTTTTTTATTTTTCTTGCTACTACTCTTCTCTTTATTTTTATGTAAAGGGGTGGAAACCAAATCTCTTCTACAAGTTGTGATCAACTCGGTATGAGAGACATTGAGAACTACATACTATTCTCCAAAAAAATGTAGTAAAAAGTTTCTAAGGCTTTTTAATGATATGCATCAAGAAAAAGGGAATACAGGCTCAACGGGCTTCATCCAAAGATTAATGAAAAGAAAAAAAATTTAAGTGGAAAAACAACCTAAGTATGCGAAAAAAAGCTCTAATTCTCAAGCGAGTTTAATCATTCCTATAAGTTGCACCATGGAGTCTTGAATTGCAAGATAGTAAACCCAAGAGTAAAACCACATAGAGGACAACAACTAACACACATGAAAAGAAACAGACCGAAATGATACCATTGTTCTAAGGCTCAAGTCCTCACTGGTAAATATAAATCTACAACATTGGGTGAGACTATTGTCAAAGGGAGAAATAGCCTAGTTCTTTAATAGTCTAATGCTCATGATTTTCGGAAATCAACTAATATATCAAAGTAAAACCTATTTGAAAATGAGACACATGTATCTATTGAGATTCATTGAAAGGCAAACTCAATTATACTGGTTAAAATATGGTTGATATGTAATGCTCTAAGCTACAAAATGTATGAAAAACTAAACAAGGTAGTAATGACTAGAAAAAACTAAACAAAGAAGTAATGACTAAAAAATGAAAAAGGAAATTATTGCTATAAAATTAAGAAAAACCTAGCACGACATTGAGAATACCCTCAAAGGAAAAGAAAAAACTGAACAAAAAATTTATGAAAACTACTATACTCTACAATGTAATGCATGTTCTATATGAACTATCCCCCTAAGCCAAACCTTGTAGTCTCCTCAGTGCAAGCACTAGAGATCAAAAAGGGAGAGCATGAAAAAATCCTAACCGAAAAACAAATACACCAAAAACAAACAAAAAGAAATAAAATAAGGGAAAAAAAGAAAATGGAAAAGCCTAATGTTGATCCGAGGGAGGGTAGGGTCCATAACTAGGGTCGGGTCCATATCTAGGCGCACCATAATGTGATAAAGAATTGGGACCACATCCGAAATGCCTAAACATAGCATCCTCCATGGATGAGAAACTAGTCCGCATGGTGCTGTAATCAGTCCTCATCTAATAAAACTGTGCACTCATAGTCCTATTAGACTCCTTCATAGCGTGATATCTAGTTCTCATATCATTATATAGGAATCAACCATGGACTGGTATGAGGTCCTCAACTTAGTGAAGATATCCTGCATATACCCAAATTCGGTCCATAACATAACAAAGTCATGCAACAAGATGACTAGCTAAGCCTTATAAGACTAAGACTGACTACTACTCGCCCCATAATAGAGGGAACTATGGACAGGTTCCTCCTCCATCCCTCTAGAGGCATGCTGACCCTTCTCAAGTGCTCCATCCTCCTCAGGGAGTGGATCACCTTCGACCGCCGATGGTGGCCACTAAATGTCTTGGGGAATGATCCATGTCATAGGACCCTCCAAAAGGAGGTGATGACCCCTAGGAAAGAAGGCATAGAGGGCCAACCCTCGTGGAGTCAGATACCCCACAAGCCAATTAAAAACCATATGGTCGACCTTTACGGGGTTGAATCTAGCATATGTTTTTAAAGTTGTAGAAAGTAATATGGGTGAGGCTTGACACCTCATAGCGAGAGCAACTATAGCGGTCTAAATCCTTAGACAACATTAGAAGGGTAATAAGGCCTTCAACGACTATCTCGATAAACCTTGCAGCTACTTGGGCTAAACTAGGCCACCAGACAAAGAATCCTAGTCCCAAAGGCTCTATCTACTCCAGGAATAGGCCTAAACTCATTGAAAATTAAATGCCATAAAAAATAAAGCTTGCGATAAGAGAAAATGCCACCCCTAGCGTTTCTGGAGAATAAGGTCCAAGCTAGGATTCTATAAGTTACCTGCACTACTAGATAGATGATCCAAGTCACCTTGAAGCGACTAGAGTCATAGGAGGTCAGCCTAGTGATGTCTCTCTAGAAGACACTATCTTGGTATTCCTCTAACCTAGGATGACCAAGAGCAAGAACCCTGTTCATCGGCAGACCTAAAGCTCGATGAACATCACCTAAGGAGAAGCAATACCGATCCCCTAAAAGGTTAAAATAGATCCTATCAGGGCTAGTATAAGGGAATTGGTTGATATTAATGAAGGAGAGAGCCACTAAAGTCAGGTTTCTATAGGTTAGGGCATGCAAATTCAAAAGGGATTCCCACCCGAACCTAGAGAACAACTCATGTACTGCCCCTTGAGACCTAGTGCCCTAGAGGCTTGCGAGTCATAAAAATGGTTAGGGATGAGGCTTTTATTGGTATTTCTCACAAAATTCCTCATATACTCCTCATTGGACCCAAAATCAATCTTGTACCTCTCCATGTGCGGGATTTAAATCTCACAGGGGAAGGGTCTCTCTGCCTTTTAGATTTGGTTCTCCTAAAAAGGACATTATAATCTAAGGTTTAAAGCATAAGGGGTTTCTAAACTACAAGGGGTGATAAGTCCTAAAAGAGAGTCTAATTTACCTAATCCTGAAATAAATCAAACCAAATCACATACACACCATTTCACAATACAAATTCTCAACAAAAATATGAACATAAATTAGAAAGTTGTTGAAAAATGATGAAGAATGATCAAGAGTGAGGAAGGAGCATACCAAATCAATGTAGCCACAAATTTCCTTGCCAACTTGCTCCATAATGTGTATTGAATCATCTCCAAGCACCAATTTGCAAAGATCTAGCCAAAATCAAGAAACCCCAAAAAAATTTGAAGTTGGGGTTTTGGGTTATAGTGAGAGATTTTGTGAAATTTTTTGGGTGGAAATAGGTTGTAAAGTATGGAGGAGTGTTGGAAATTGAAGGATTTTGAGTTTTGAGTAATTATTTTGGGTGGATTTCGAGTAAGAGTAGGAGTAGTAAGGGAAAGATGCATGTGAGTGAGAAGAGTAAAATGAGAGGAATAAAGAAAATAAAGAGAAAAGGTGTTTAAACACTTGAATTAAGGTCACTCGATAGAGTGCAAATAGCACTCGGTCGAGTCCCTTGGAAAAATGCAATTCTAGTTCATTCTGCATTAGCAAAAATCTGCAAAAATAGAGGGTACTCAATCAAGTTTTCTACATACTCTGTCGAGTCTCTTAGATTTTTCGACTTTCCTCCCATTCCACTAGAAACACTTTTTTAGTAATTCAGGAGGGTACTCAATCGAGTCCCTCATAAAAATGGCCTTTTATCAATGGAATTCACACATATCATATACACTTAACTCCTAAATCATCCCAAAGACTCCAAACACGATTGTAAGCACCGATAACACCAAGCACAAACCATAAATTATCAGCATGGCCAAAAACCAACAAAACAAACACAAAAACACAAACAAAACTAAAGTCATCTATCAAAACCAAGAAAAATCATAGAAAAATAAGAAAAAAAGTAAGAAAAAGGGGTTGCCTCCCATTAAGCGCTTGTTTTTTGAGTCATAAGCTCGACCTCCTTTTCTTTAAACCTATTGATGATGTAGGGTCAGAAAGGTTCATACGGGTAGGGTCACCCATATAGAAAAGCTTCCACTGTGTGCTTTTTCTAAATATAACCAAACAAGATGTCTTCTCCTTGCGTAATTAACCGGGATTGATCAAAGATGGAGAAAGCATAGACTTTAGGTCACCTGGTGATCCCAACTCCATTAAGACCATCTTCTTTCCATCCTTTTTCACTTTTCCCGACTTTTCAGCTCTTAATTACACTTTTCAGGTATAGGTGGATCTTTCTTTGGATCTTTTTACTTATCTTAGCGCAAATCCACTTTACACACTAGAGTAGTCAAAGGGGTTCTTTCTATCAGGCTAGGTAAGGAAAACTCCACTTTTGTATCTCATACTTAAAAGGTAATCCTACCACTCTTTATATCTATCATGGTACTAGCTGTAACCAAGAATAGTCTTTCCAAAATAATGGGTACTTTCTCATCCTCGTCGATATTCATAACCATGAAATCGCAAGGTATATAAAACATCCCTAATTGTACAGGGACATCTTCCAAGATACCCATAGGTGACTTCACAATTCTATCGGCCATCTACAAGATAACACGCTGGGTTTCAGATCACCCAATCTAAGTTTCCTATATAGATATATAGGCATAAGGTTCTCTCTAAATCTAAATCACATATTTTTTATCTCAATGTCACCTAAAGTGACTAGAATGGAGTAGATACCTAGATCACCTTGCTTTATAGGGAGCATATTCTAGATCACTACACTACACTCCGTAGTGAGAGTTACTGCTCCATCTTTTTCGACTTTCCTTTTCTTTGCCAAAATCTCCCTCAAATACTTAGCATATGAAGGCATCTTGGAGATAACTCCAATAAATGGGATGTCTAGACATAGCTTCTTCATAATCTCAATGAACTTCTCGTACTTTTTCCCAAACTATGATTGCACCAATCTTTGAGGGAAAAGGATAGGTGGCCTATATGGTTCTACTTCAATATGGGTAGGTTCTTTCTTCACATCCTCGACCTTCTCAACCACTTCTTCTTTAACCTAATCTTCTTCTACAGCTTCAATTACCCTCATCAGTTGATCCATCAGCTCTTTACTGCTCCTTAGAGTAACTGTATTGACTTGTTCCTTGGGAGGAGTCTTGGTATTTCTAGGGAACTTGCCTCGAACCATTGAGAGATGACTCACTTGCTGAGCTATCTGATTAAGATGATTTTCCACAATCTTATAGTGGGCTCTAATTTCTGCAAATTGCTTCTCATTATTCTCATTGTACCTAGTCTGTTGAGTCACGAAAGCCTCGAATAAAACTTTTAAGTTGGATTTCTTAGGTGCTTGAGGTTGTTGTAAGGCTTATGGTGGATTAAACGATGGCCTACTATTAAATCTTAGTGGTCCTTGCAATTGATTGGAGTTGTTGTGCTGTAGGACGGGGTTTTGGATTAGGTATAACCCATTTTGAGTGTTCTTATAGGAGAAGTTTAGGTGCTGCTTCTAACCTTCATTATAGGTGTTTGAGAACAGGTTGAACGCCCTCTTTGGGTCATTGTAGATGGCATTATCTTGCTCATTGACACTGACTCACATCATGCCCTATAATACTACAAACCTCGCAAGATGCTTCTAAAGCGGATTTTCCATGTATATTCCCCGAACTTTTAATAAGAGCCTGCATGGAAGCTACTATCTTCTAGATATCTAAGTTCATTGATGAAGAAGACGACTCCTTTCTACAATCTAATCTTGAAGAACATGAAGTATTAGTAGCAGCCATCTTTTTAATTAGTAATAGAGTATCATATGCATCATTCATTCAGATATTACCCCCTAAAGCTGAATTGGTATAGTGGTTCAGACCATTATAAATTGACTAAAGCAATAGACAATTTAGTAATCCATGATGAGGATAACAATTCAACTTCCTTTTAAATTGTCCCCATGTCTCATGGTGTGACTCGTCACACAAATGTTGAAAGTTGTTGATCTCGGCTCTTAACTTAGTCGTCTTATCCTAGTCCAAGAACTTCATGAGAAAAGCTTTTGCAAGCTTATCCCATATATCAAAAGTACCCAAACCTTCATCTCTAAGCCACTCATGTGCGCTATCCCTTAAACAGAATGGGAACAACTTTAGCTTTATAGCATCTTTAGAACAGTCCTTCATTTTCTGAAGTTCTCGATGAGTGAAATGGGGCACTCCATAGGGTTTCCTGCGAATGCATCACTAGAGTCGAACTAAATAAACTCCGGCTTTAGTTCAAACTACGTAGTGGTAACTTGCAGTGCATAAATGCTTGACATCGTTTGAGGATTAGGGATGCCATACTCAAACAAGGTTTTTTAAGGCGGGGTTTTATCCATATTTTTCTACTTCTTTGACTTCTTTTTATATTTCTTTTCCTTTCTTATTGAGCTCTCAATCTTGGGATCTAGATAAATAAGATATTCAAAATATGTACTTCCAGTATGCATGCAAATAAAACACTAGAAAGCAAAGATATCAAATCACCAAACACAGTAGACGAATACCTAAGAAAACTAAAATCCTAAAAGAAATCTAGACTAAAAAACAACAATATAAATTATCGTTAGTCCCGACAACGGCGTCAAGTTTTAACCGGGTTGTCGCTACCCTATCAAAAATAACCTATTCACCTAAATTAATGTAGCTCGGGTAAGTAGAGTCAAAATTCCAAGAGACTATCGTATTCTAATGTTGTCTAAGCTAGTACTAAACTCTATTAGGGGTGTCACGAATAATCAGGATTATCTAATACAACTATTGGCTAAGTTAAACTAGACTAAAACACGAACTATTGCTAAAATTAAATTACCCATATGGGACAAGCATCTAGGAAAACAAATCCCCACTAGCTATACTTAGACATTAATTTCTATCCATCACACACATTCAATAAATAATGTAATTTCTAGGACTAATACACCCTAAATAATACTAAGGATTTCTCTCGAGTGTCAAAAGCTTCCTCTTAAAGTATTCCTACCTATTTTGTGGATTCAAGTGATAGAAAGACATTAAACACAATATTCTATAAGTCCTAATGGTCATGATATCTATTTTTATGATCATCAACCACACCTTAAGTAATGATTCTAATAGAGATTATGAACCGACTCTTGCCGTGAACCTAATACATGCCATTAATCAACTATGTCTAGCCTTTTAATGGAATTAAAGCCTATCAAAGATTAAAATAGTCAAAATAATGAATAAACAAATCAAAATTTGTTCACAACGCTAGAGTAGATATCTAGAAACTTGAGTGCAAAGTAAACAACAAATTGCAACAAAACTAAAAGAATTTGAGAGAGTTTTTGAGAGATCTAATGCTAAAAATAATGAGTATTGCTGCAAACCTAATGATAAATCGTAATACTATGCTTAACATAACCTAACTCCTCCAAAATCTTCCAAATAAGCCTAAATATATACATAAAGAATTTGGGCTTCAATAGAACACTCGTTGAAAATACAGCCCAAAACTATGGCACTCAATCGAGTTGGAATGCCACTCGATCAAGTCCTTCTTCATTTCGCAAATTTTGAACTAGCTTAGAATTGGCTGCTGGAGACGAGACTTGATCGAGTGCTCTATGCACTCGATCGAGTTTCTCGTATTTCTTCACTTTTTCACTTTGAAGCCACTTTCTTCTAGAATTCATGCTACTACTCAATCGAGTCCTCTGCATACTTGATTGAGTCTCTTTTCTTTTGACTCTAATTTTTCTTCTTTTCTTTGTGCTTTGATTAGGCTTTTATAGGGTTCCATTCTTTACTTAGTTGGTGCTTTGTTCTTTAGGTGTCAAATTCAACCAACGACACTGAGTCCATAGGAAACCTAATAAATAACACAAACACTACAAAAACCCATGAACGCATCACATGATAATAATTGAGCAAAATTCACCTAAAACTAACCTAAAATGCAATGATCTATATCTAAAATGAACTAAAATACCATATAAAAAAGTATAATTAGGACTTATCATATAAGTGGTCTGCAATTGTGCAATACCATGGAAGTGAAGCACCTGATATTGCAAACAAAATCACAACTTATTGTGAATCAAGGTTAGGGGGAATACATGGCCAGAGAAACTACTATGTGTTTCATACTTGGAAAAACTCAAAACCTTCACCCTAGAGTTAGAAAGATTTTATATGTATTTGCTTCCAATATCACAAAATGCATAAGCAGACACTCTTTCTAAGCTAGGAAGTTCTAGTCTGTAGGAGCTTAAAAGGTTTGTTTTGGTCTAAGGTAGACAAACCAGTTCCATCTAAGAGAATGGAGTAATAATTTTTGAGGTCGAAGAGCTCCCATCTTGGATGGAAAAATTACTTCATATAAACTTTGAGAAGAACTATTGTCTTACCCATTAAAAGCCAAGAAAGTAAAATTAACCTCAACTAGATTTTTCCTGTTGGAATACAAAGTAACCAAGAAAATGAAGATTTAAAAAAAATCATTCTCATTGCCACTCCTTATGTGCGTTGGCCCAAGGGATGCCAATTATATCCTTAACTAAATCCATGAAGGACGGTGCGGTGACAACTTGGGGCCATGACCCTTGCTCACAAAGTAATTCAAGTAGGCTACTATTGGCTGACTATGAAGGCATACGCAAAAAGCATAGTTCAAAATGCGCATAATGTCAAAAGTAAGCTCCAATAACCATGCAATCAGCAGTGAACCTAAAGCTGATCTAAAATCCCATCTTGTTTGTCTAATGGGGTTTAGACATCTTGGAACCTTTTTTTAGGTCATGTATCAGAATAAGTACTTGATTGTGGAAGTGGACTACTTCACCAAATGGATTGAAGTAGAAGCCCTATCCAAAATCACTAAAGCAAGTGTAAGAAAGTTCCTATGGCAGAACATTATCATAAGATATGGCTTGCTTAGAATACTTGTATTCACTCACGATAGGAAATTCGACAACCTACCTTTGCAAACCTAGTTAGCTGAAGGTAAAGCGAAAAACAAGAAATTTTATTGTCTCTACAAAAGAGACTAAACGAGAAGAAAACCATGTGGTTAAAGGAGCTTCCCCTAATTCTCTAGTTACTCCACACCATCATAAAAGAAGCAACAGGTCGAACTCCATTCCACATGGTCTATGGGTCTGAAGCCATCATGCCCGCAAAAATCAAAACTTAGAGTATGCAAGTGCAAACTTATGAGCCCAACCAAAATGAAGAGGACATGAAACTTAGCCTAGACCTACTTGATAAAAGTAGAGTCGAGGCAAGACTAAAGATGGAAACATACAAGGCTAGGATCAGCATATTGTACTACCAAAGGTCAATTTCAAATTTTTAAAAGTCATAGACATAGTCCTTAGAAATGCATTCATTGTCCAAAAGGACAAAATTCATAAAAATAAATCAGTGAAATCATAATCACTCGTAAATTATGAAATTTTGATTACATTTTATTTAAAGTAATCAAAAATATTATATATATATATACATATAATTTTAGTATAAACCAAAATAAATATATTTTTAAGAGTTAAGTGTTTAATTATCTATTTTAAATAATCATGAGACTTTTTTGTAAAAGATATTTTTTAAAAGCCGTCAAACCTATAAAGCTCAACATTATATCCTATCCTAATACATATATGTAAATCTATTTTTTTTCTCCAAAACCTAATTATACATACCCTAAAGCAAAACACAAAAGAGAAAGAGAAAGAGAGAGAGAGAGAGAGAGAGAGAGAGGAAGAGAGCTAGCAACCGGCCCCCTTTGCTTCCCTTGCTATTGACTCCATGTACCAGGCTGCTACCACCATCGCCGGCCACCTGTCACTGCCAACCGCCATTCCTCCTTCCCTTCCTTTTGTTTCCTTCCCTTTTGTCTTAATTCTATACCTTTAGAATTCATGATTTTGGAGAGTTGTTTCAATGATTGTTTTTAATGATTAATCATGTGTTAAAAGTATTTAAAATAATAAGTTTATGAATTTAGATATGCATTTAAATTTTTTAGAATAATTTAATGTGTTTATGAACTATTGTTCATGATTTAGGATTTATGATCCTATACTATTGGCTATTGTATGAAATAATTAATCCACGCAAAACCAAAAATGCTCGGAGTACAAACGCTCAAACAGAGCATTAGATACCATAACATTGAGTGTCCTATGCACAAGCATTAGGCGTTTAACGCCCACACTTTAATCTTCAAATGCATAGTTAAGGCCTTCAATGCCTTAGCTTTGTGCGTCTAATGACGAAAAGTATTTTGCATCCTTCTCATCCTACTTCATGCTATTAATTCATAGTTTAGGCGTTTGATGTATGACCCTTCAACGCTCCCCCTAAAGCGCTCCTGGCTCCATACACTCCCCTCATCAGCTGATAAAAAGATGCTCTTTTGAGCGTCTAACACACAGTTCGAGCATTTGATGCCCAAACCTAGTGTCTAATTCTCAAACTTAGCGTCAAGCACTCGAATACTAACCTTTTTCGCTTATAAATGCCTCAAAATTTTATGAGCAAAAGTTCCAAAATTTTCCACATTATAAGCACTACTACTTTAACCAAATAACCTATCTAGCATCAGCAAATACTCTCAAACATACTTCACTACTTACCAAGGTGCATTCAAGACATACTTTGCCTTCATCAAGTAAGGAATCATTACTCCTTTCAACAACACTCAATCCAAGTTTAAGAAAATAAATTCCCCTCAATTGTATAATCCAAGGACCCTTTCACTTTAATTTCCTTTTCATTTTGCTTAAGTCTACTTCTTTTCCATTCACCACCCATCTTAAGTTTTAGTGGTATTCATCCACTCAATGGCCTAAGATTGGACCATTTTATGTGATGATTGTAGAGGATGCAAACCTCCATCTATATGATCTATTTATTTCAATTTTATGCAACTTTTGTGAGCTTTTATCAAACAAAGAAATATTACCATTGATGCTTTCTTATGATCAGCTCCAATACCACTTAATTTTATGTCTCTTTTACCTATATTATGATAAATTATGAACAACTCCTTTCACTAGGTGAAATCTCAAGATCCTAACTTTGAGCACCATATTCAAGGAAGCATCCTTATAGATAGGTCCCTTTTAATATCTCAAGAAGTCCCCTCCCCTTCCATCTTTATTTATTGCAATACAGTTATATTAGATAAGTTACTTTATTTCTTTTTCTATGAGGAAGAGATTTGGATATCTCCATTCACTTCAGATTTGTTCAAATTTTGACCTTTCATGAGCAAACCCTAAATATGCATCATACTTAAATGTATATTTAGGTGTTATCCTAATGCTAATTTCTTTTTAGCATCACAAAGTAGACATTGATGTTTATTTCATCTCTTAGTTAATGATGTTCTAGAGCTAAATCATATGCATCCTCTATTAACTGGACTTTTCCTTAAGGTGCAGTATGCCATGGAGAATAGTCTCTTTAGGCTCAATTCTTCATTTGATTAGTTAAGATTCAACTCATTTGCATGCATAATCCACACTCTTAGGCGTCAAATCTTATCTTATTTAGAGATAAAATAACCCTCCAAGCCACCCTTTAATTTTCTTATATGATGGACATCTCCCTTAATTATTTCAAAAAACTCGCAACTTGGTAAGTAAAAAACTCTAGGTTGAATAGCCTTTGAGTTGATTAAAGAAAAGCACCCTCAACTTTCAAACTACCCTCAAATGCGTGAGTCTAAAGCTAAACACCAACTCACAACTCTTTGTATCACTCGAAAAAGAAAAGAAAACTTCAGAGTTTATTACTTGAACACAAAAATCTGATTTCTAAAGCTTGAGGTGTACATGTATTTATATCTATAGCTTAAGAGTTTCAATCATACTATGATTAGGACTCCTACTACTAATATAATTGCTAACAACTAACAGGATATTGCCTATTATCATTACATTAAACTACGATAACTCTTACATTATCCTAGGTTAATTATAATTCTATCCTACTAAAAAAGATAAAATTAAAAATTAACTACTCCTAATCGGTTTTATTTAAAGTAAAAAAAAATCCAATCACATGTGTGCAGCCACGTCACTTTCCCTTGCCACGTCAAAGCCACGTCCATGCTCATGCCATGTCATTAAAGATGTAGTAAAGCACCAACCAATGTAATGTTGCCGGTTATTGAGGAGAAGCACATATAGACAAAGAACATAGGATAAATGCAAATGCTATAATTTTTTAACATAGCAATAAATCTCATAAATGATGCTGTTTTTTTAGAAAACCACAACATTTAATAATCCAAACACTGCGGTTTTTCCAAAAAACTGCAGCATTTAGTAGTTTAAATACTACAGTTTTTCTATAAAAATTGCAGCACTTATGTATTAATTTTTTTAAAATTTGAAACCATCAATTACTGCGAAAAACCGCAGTACTTGATAGTTTAAATGCTCTAGTTTTTTCTAGAAAACCGCAGCAATTGATGGTTTCTGATAAAAAAAATTAATAGGTCATTTTATGTGCTTATTATATATAAAAGTATATTATTAATAATAATTAATATCTCACAAAACTATTATATTACAAATCTAATCTAGTAATATACTTATTATATACAATTACACCACCTTTGATCAAGAACATAATTTAATCTAAGCTAAGAAGATCATGGATAAGGTGTTAGAAATAATGTGTCCTAAAGATGAGAAAAGTTAAGAAATGATCAACTGTGAAGCATATAAATCCAGTATTATATTATGACCACTAGTTTTGGTATGAGAAATTGCGATCTATAAGATTTTACACTCAAAACAAACAACCAATTAATTCTTCATAGATTTTGGGTGCATTCCGAGGTTTTGAAATATTCGGAGAGGCGTATCTCTTTGCCCTATGGTCCGAACGGTGTAATTTCTTTTTTGAAACCCCCTATTATTTAAGGTACTACACAACTATGTTGCCCCTTAATGACCTTAGTAACATCTTATTTGAGACATTGAAAAAAATCTTTGACAAGTTATAAAATTGAGTACAGGACTCTGAATGGGGCTTATAATATGTCTAAATTATGTATTTTTTCGAAATCTACACACCCCAAATGGGGGATTTGCCTACATATTTTCTCTAAAAAAGTCTCTAATACCATATAACCTATGAAATTTGATTTTTAAAGGTTAATTCCTTCATGAACACAACATATAGCATGCAAATCTAAACACAGAGGGGTTTTTCGTCTTTACATTAACGTATAACAACTTACGAAAAGCAAAAATTTTAAAAAAACACATATAAGGGTTTAGGGCATATGCAAACCTTTAAATTCCAAACTTTGGAGAATGTATACTTTTTCAAATCAAATGGGAGAGAGAGGAGTAAGCTTCAAAATACATGAGGGAGAATAAATTATGAGGACTTTAGAAAGAAGTTAGGCTTGTAGGTAGGAAATATGAGGGATTAGGAGTGACAAGTCTAAGTATTATGGGTATTAGGGTTAGGGAAGTTGAGGGGTTTGAGAAGAAGGGAAATGCGTGTGTTTTTGTGTTTGAAATGATACTGGAAGCGCTGGAAAAAGAGTATATATAGTGAGTCACAAGTGCTCTAGTTTTTCAAATAATCGCAGCACTTGTAACTCACAAGTGCTGCAGTTTTTCAAATTGTCGCAGCATATGTAACTCGCAAGCGGTGCGGTTATTTGACAAATCGCAGCAGTTTGTTCTAATACTACGATTTTTCAAATAATCGTAGCACTTGTGGTTTCAAGTGCTGAGTTTTTTTTTAAAATACCGCAACTTGATATTAAGGTATATTTCAAACCATTAA
The DNA here is from genome assembly GCA_026401315.1 of Dysphania ambrosioides. Lineage (NCBI taxonomy): Eukaryota > Viridiplantae > Streptophyta > Magnoliopsida > Caryophyllales > Amaranthaceae > Dysphania > Dysphania ambrosioides. Next base: position 15,769,886 of record CM048658.1, read on the forward strand.
GTGCTTCGAATTGCATATAATCACAGTATTTATACCGAAGAAAATTAAATGGTTTTCTACTAGTGAAACTCTTCAAGATTAATCTTTTAATCAAAAAAACTTCCTCAATACTCTTTTTAATTGCTTCCACATACAATATGATGGATATGACCCAATATAAAAATATAGCCTAAAATGAGAAAACCCTAAGGGAAGTGGGAGAAAACTCAAAGGTAAAAATCAATTTATTCCCCATATCCACCAAAATCTCCTTATTTACGTATGCTAAGTGTTGCATGTCATCATGCACATCCAAGTACTTCTATTTGCATCATGCTCCATATATTATCTCCCTATTTTCATATTTCTTATGCAAGTATTATAAGTTCAAAATCTTTAAAAAATTTTCTTTTATTATAAAAAAATAATGACAAGATCAAAATATAGTCCTATAATATAATCCCTAGTTCCTTTTTGTTCTTTTAGTATATTTTTTCATAATTTTCAAAGCATTTATTTGAAACTTATTATCTTAAAGTGTGTATGATCAAGAAGAATTATAAAAGGTTAATATCTTTAAAATATTTATCGAAAAGAACCCAAAAATCACATATGTGTAAGTCGTAGTGCAAATATATCAATAAAAATTCAAATTCATATTTCTTTCCTTTAATAGAATATTCAAAGTAAAACATTTTGTACCAGCTTAAAATAAACACACCATATTAAGCAGACAAGGACAAAAATATGACATGAAATTAAATCCATCAACAAAATCAATTAGGTTAAAATTCATCTTCTCGACACGAAAAACCAAAGCAAGTAAAATTGTTCCCATAAGATGGTTCTAATTTAAATATATACATATAAACAGGGACTTTTTTCATGAGCATTGGTTGCATCCACGTAGGTCTGTGATGTTACAAATTTATTTGTTAGTTTAATTGTAATGCAAGTAGAAAAGTTAAATTCAATTAAGTGATAAGATTGTGTGGATTAACAAGTTTTTATCATATACAGTGACAAAGTTAATCACCACTTAAGTTGCAACATTTTTACAATCCTACATGTACAATATAATCTCACTAACTTGGAAAATCGTACTTTGAAGGGCTAATAATTATAATTCAAAGAGATATATTGTGAGTATCAACTCGATGAAGGTTAGAGAGTGAGCTGACAGACATGATAGCATAACATGCCTCGTTATTTGCTGTGTATTGGTGCATATTAACACTATGGTAGAATGAGATCAGATGAAATGTGCAAGATTCATCAACCAGTAGATGGTAAGGAAGTTGATACCTGAAAAAAAGTAAGTTGAAAATCATTTCTTCGGCCTTCACTCTTTATATCAAGAAAGATGTACTCTTGTATTGTTATTGATAAAATGTGCATCGATAATATTTCCTTTGTTCCATAAAGTTATAGCTATGTATAAGTAATAATATTAATATGATGTAAGTGAGTCCAATTTTTTTGTTTTGGTTTTAGAGATAAATAGAATTGTTGAAAAGATTTGACTGCTTACTCCTTCATGATGAAAGAATCTCATGATTACAAATTTCAATGGCTTTCTCCATTTCCTACACTACAACGGTATCACAACCAACATCTATTGAAGCCATTTTCATATAATACATAAGGTAGTCTTTCATATGAAAACTTTAATGTCACTGAGAACGAATGGCATCCCCCCTACTTCAGAAGTTTTGGGTGGTTATTGATAGACCATTTTTACAAACGAGCCGGTTAAGGGCCATTAACAGGTCCCCTCCTATTTGAACACCTCTCTTTACTCACGAGTTGAGCTATAATCAGTAGATTAATAACATTTTTCCTATTCCGGCACGTGTGTCTCTCAACTATCAGATCATTTCGACTAGCATGGAGATAAATTAATTTGACACGATTTGTGCTCTATGTATTCAGACTTTCTAGTCTTTTTACTTCCTAGTTTGCCATGATGATTAGTTGTTGACTCTATTGATTATGAGTGAGCTTCTCCCTACATTTTTTTAATGCTATAATGGTCTTTTTATTCTTGTATATTATCATTTTTTTAGTGTACACACCAGAGGAGTTGGCAAAAAAGTACAGCAACATTGCATCCCTGCTCTACTGCTTGACTTTGGTACATTAGGCTATTGTAACAGATTACTACATGTAACAAGAAGTTAGAATCGAAATTGTTTAATTTGTACAAAGCTAAATACATTAGATGATTGTAAACACCTAGATATTTTCTATTGCTTAGAATATTAGCTACTAGAAATTATAAATACTGAAAACTCTGCACTTTGTAAATTATTCAATGATAAGAGTTTCAACTTCTCTTACTTTCTCTAAAGTTTCCAAGGACTTCTATCTATAACCTAGAACTTCACTCTCTACTTATCTAAGCTATGTTTTTTGCATAAAGTTTATTAACCTATGTTATTCAATTCCTATCTTATTTGGAAGTGTATCAGTCAATCTAAGTAGTTATTCCCTTCCTCTTAATGTTACAAGGCTTTTCTCTGGACTTGAACGTTATTGAAGACTTTGAACATGTCTGGCCATGTTTCCTTACTAACTAAATATGTAATAGGCTACTCTCACACTTACCATCGTTCTCTTTCTTATGTTGTAACTTCATCAAGACATATGGCAGAAGACAGCTTAGCTCTGCTGTAATGTCATACCTTTTCACTTTACTTGTGGATTTCTTTATTGATGAGGGTGTACAATCTTCCTTTCCGTATGTTTACAAGAACTCCTTGTTATATATGTATCCGTGGACCCAATATTTGAAAACTTGATGCACAAGTCATTGGCCTAAATTTCCGTGAAAATGGGCCAAAATTTGAAAATGGGCCAAAAATTAGGCTCAAGCCTTTAAATGGACTTGGGCTCGAAAATGGGCTTGGGACGAATCTTAGTTGGTGTGGTTGTATTGTAACAATGATCCCTTGATCTATTGGTTTCGTTGTTAACTTGTGGTTCAAATTTGTTTGGAAATTGATCTGTTAGAATGTGTATTAACCCACGTTAATTTGGCATATTGTTGCTATTGATTTTATGCATAAAATCATATATTTAGGCCTACAAATTCGTAGTCTTTCATCTGGAAAATCTTGGAATAAATCAGAATACTTTCACTCATTTATACATACAATATGCATGGATTATGATTAATAAAATGCTGCTAGAATGATCTATATTCATGTGTGATTTGATTCCTCTTGTTGGTTATTTTTCATGGAAAGAATTTGGGGTATTGAATTCAATGCATGATCTTTAAAATCTGGAAATTGTTGTTAAGAGTTGCAAGTCGTTAGATTGGATTAGTTTTGGTTGTTGATTAATTCAAATTTAACTTGCTATATTTTTGTTACTGGTTGTATAATCTGTGGTCTCTAATAAACTTAGGAATTGATCTATGTGGAGAAATTTGTTAGGAATCTTTAGCTTGGTTCAAGGTATGAATTGCTGGTCATTAGCCCATATTACACATTGTCCAGATTTAGCATAATTGATGTTTGATCTTTCTAGTTGGTTTAAGATATCTACTGTGAGAATTAGCCTACACCCCTTTTGGATTACCTTGTGTGGGTTGTGATAGAGTGGGAAATAGGTGAGTGGAGTCTTGGGGTGGCACGTCGCATACTTGGACAGGGCTAGGAAGTTGTGTGGTCTGACCAGAATTCGTTAAGGACCCTATAAGAGTTTAGGGCTTTTTTCTTAGATCCAAAAGCAACCCATTAGTCAGGATACCCATTAAGAAAATATCGCTAATATTTGGTATCAGAGCTAGGTTGGTTAGAAACCCTAAAGTTCGTTCTTTGATCCATGAACTTGAAAAAAACCATCTTATAGTTTGGACAGCTTTTATCCTATAGTTTGGAGAGCCATAACTTGGTCATTATTACATGATTCTTTTGGAGTTGGTATCCTTATTTTGTGTAGTTTATTGTCATAAAATTTAGTAGGATTTGGTGGAGTGACACATTCTTACGAGTTATGCAGAGCAGTAGGGATAATTCATGGGCAGCAAGGGTAACAGAGTTAGAGAGGGAGAAAGAGATTATGGAGGGAAAGATAAATTGATGAAAGAATCTTTGAGAGACCTTTCCCTAACCATGAGAAGGCAGAGAGAGGATTTTCCTTCACCTCCACATTCATTGCATGAGAGTAGCCATGGGGAAGATAGTGGGAATCCATAAGGAAAGGAAAACACTCAAACCCAATCCACCCTCAACTATTTTGCAGATGTAAAGATAGATATACCAGAGTATGATGATAATTCAGTGAGTTTATAGAATAGTTGAGGACGATTGAGAGAGTGTTTGACTATAGGTCAACACATGAGGACATCAAGGTAAAGTTGGTGTCTTTGAAGCTACGAAAGTATGCTTTGATTTGGTGATCTAATGTGTATAAGAGAGAAAGAATAGAGAAGGATAAGATTAGGACATGGAAAAAGATGAAGAAGCACTTCAAAGAAAAGTCCATGCCTAGTTATTACATCGAGGAGAACTTCACTCTATTTCATAACTTAAAGTAGGGTTCAAAGTCTGTAAAGGAGTATGTTTGGGAGTTTGAATACCTTTGATGAAGTTTGACGTGAGTAAGGACAAACTCTAGACTTTGGTGAGGTTCATAAGAAGGTTGGATATGAGGATAACTAATTTTGTGGAGTTATACACAGCTTCTACATTCGAGGAGTTAGTCATGCTAGCTCATAAAGTGGAAAGGGAACACAAAACCAAAAGCAAATTCGAATCCTCACAATCCTATGCTAAAACTTCCTACCAAAGCCCCATTTTTTAGCTAAACTTAAAAAACCCACCTAAATCACCACCAAAAACTAAAAATCCACTTACCTAAGTGAGGCAGCCAAGGATATGTTTTAGTATCAGGGGCTAGGTCATATTGCTTTAGAGTGTCCTAATAAAAAGATTGTGACTTTAAATGAGTTTGATGATGAAGTAGCTCATTTGGATTTGTGTGTAGAAGGGAGAGTGGATGAGTGCAGTGAAGAGGAGGAGATCGATTTAGATTAGGGTGAGTGTTTAGTGGTTCAAAGGGCTTTGAATTTGCAGGCAGTGGTGAGGAAGAGTTGTAGAGATAAGCCATCTTTCATACTCGTTACATGGTTTAAGGAAAAGTGTGCCCTTTGATTGTTAGTGTTGGTAGTTACACCAATGTGGCTTTGTAGGAACTAGTTAGAAAGCTTGGGTCAGTCATAGAGGATCATCTATCTCCACATTTGACTTAGTGGATTAGTTAGGAAAAAGGGATCAAGGTTACTCAGCGGGTTTTGTTGACTTTTAGCACTGGTCAAGTGTATGAAGACTTGGTTATGTATGATGTGGTTCCTATGGATGTTAGTCATGTGTTGTTGGGCAGAGAGTGGATGTATGATATGCGGGTGGATTCTTAGGGAGGCGCATGGCGTACTTGGAAAGGTCAGGATTTGGTTTCAATAATGATTTTCAGCCAATTAAACAACCATCTCCAATTCAAATAAGACTTATATTGACCAATTTTACTATTTAGACTTAAGAGTCCATCCAAGATTGCAAGTTATTCTACCACCACAACTACTTGGTTTATGGCATAAAACTCAAAAGTGAAATAAGTAAGTGAGAAATCATAAGTGATACTTCGTATATGACAAAGATAGATAGCTGAAGCATCAAGAAAATGATGACATGATACTATTACTAATTAGACAAAATAACAAAGTAACCAGCACTCTTTGACCAGTGTTTACAAGATGTTGTTTCACCCTACATGTTAGCACAAATTTGAGTGTGATACCTTTCAAATGAATGCTAATTTTCTATATGATATGACCATCCAGTTGAGTAATAGTATATTAGCTTTTTGTTTGTCACTAGAAAAGAAAAGAACAACGGTTATAATGACAATACGGATATAGATTGAGCTACTCACCTTAATATGCTTGTCCACATGGCTAATATGCAAATTCTCCAACCTCAGTTTTGTGTGGGCGAGTCCATGATTATACAAGTAATCTACCTGACGGAAATGGGAAACATAATGAACTTCAAGACATTGTAAGAAAATGCAGACACATAACAAGTGGATGGCTTAATACTCTAATGATGACAATCATACTCCTATCAATAAGCAGTAGAATCAGCCGTAATTACAATATGACGAGACACATGTCCTGCATCTTTAACCTTGAATGGACCTCAAATCTTCAAATAAAAGAAACATGATTATAGGAAAGATATGGTTAATTGGAAAGTAGGAAAAAAAAGATTGCACACCCATTGGCTATGAGTCCTCCAGTATTCTAATACAGCAATACTAGAACGGCCAATCTATGTTCAAATACTATCTTAAACTTATAACCTTTAACAACTACTACCAAATTGAATACTTAGAAGTTATATTTCTCCCTTAAATCTATGAGATATTGGTGTTTAAGATCGTTATAAAGATTAGCTATAACTTCTTTCACTTCAAAAATATGAATAAAGAAACGAAAATTTGTGTTTTAAGAACCAAAATTAGATGTGAGAATTTTACCTTAAAAAAGATGACAATGGAGGACTGGGGATTACCGGAGTAGGGATAAATTGAAGAAATTGACAAACATGAGAATTAAGAAAAACAACGATTGAGTGGTTTGGTACTTCAGAAAATTGAATGGATTGATCAATTTTACATTAGCGTGTGGAGAGAATTGATGATTGGACACAAGAATCACCTGGGAATTGAGAGGGAGATGAACTATGGAGGGTGGAAAGAGTGGAGACCAACTGCTAAAGAAAGTAATGTAGGATGAGTTGATAACCGGTATTTTAGGTCGTTAACTAAAAGACATGTTACGCAAACAATATTTATTCCAACCTACAAACTATACGAGTATAGTGGAGTAGGGGGTCGAACCACGAAGACAAGGTATATCAAGACTTCAACTTTTAACACAACCGGACTAGTTGGAGTTGGAAATTCAATTAAAACTAATAAGCAGAAAATAGATGACAATAAATCACGAAGTAAAGCAAGTAGAGAAAAACGGGGACAAGATTGGATTCACCCTAGGAATGAAGCTTTCAAAACTGAACATGATAGATTACAGAAAATCTGTTAATAACTAGCATGGACATCCAAGAATACGAGAGGAAGTTTGTGACCCTATAAATCACATGAACGACCTATAATCGCCCTATGTCTCCAAAGGAGTGGCAGGACAAGATTCGCATCGGAATCCAAAACTACTTATTAACATCGTTTCTACAATCTTAAGCAATAAAGATCATAGCTTTCCTAGGGTTTCACCAATCAAAACCCCTAAAGGAATTACTGACTCATATTCATGCTTAAAGACATAAAGATATTATAAGAAACGAACATGGGAGGAATTTACGAGAATGAAAACAAAATCAGAAATTATACTAATAAACGATAAACTTAGAACTAAGCATGCAACGAAATAAAGCAATGAATTAAGATTAAAGGAAGGAATTAAACTTACAAAAGCTTCAATTTGATATCCACGAAAAGAAATTGAACTACAAAGCGTTGAAGAAAAACTGAAAACCGAAAGCTAAAACTAAAAGAATTTGGAGGCTAAGAAATCTAAAAGTGCATAAAAGTATAAAACCTAGCTCCCCTCTTCTCTCATTAGATGAAGGGGTATTTATAACAAAAAAAGAAAAACCTACGAAAACCCTACAAATGCATAGGAGCTGGCCCTAAAAAGAAGTAGTTGATCCGGAGGAAAACACTGTCATTCGCCCGAATATAGGTCTCATTCGGCCGAATGTGATCCCATTCGCCCGAATGGTCTTCCATTCGCCCATTCCAGAGACTTCGAGGAATCGATCTCTGTCAAGCATTCGCCCGAATGTATAGGTTGATTCGGCCGAATGGAAGCTCATTTGTCCGAATGAGTTCCATTCGGCCTTTCCGGTGGAAAGGCTCAAGATCTCTGAAGACAGTCATCCATTCGACCGAATGAGTCTCAGATTCGGTCGAATCTGCAACCATTCGGTCGAATGTCTCTCAGATTCGGTCGAATCTGAGACCATTCTTTCCTCTTTTCACTTCCCTCTTTTTTGAACTCCGTAGAATCTTTATGAGTGACTTCAAACACTTGCCCAAGCTAAGATACGTGTGTCAAAGGCTCGAATGTATCGCCTTTCACCTTGAAATCATCAAAAGTGCCTGAAATGACCTTAAGACAACTCGAAAACAAGATCAAGGTAAAACCAAGCATAATATACATAAAACCAATACAAAACTACGAGACTTGACACTAAAATGAGGTAATAAATGTGCTCTAAAACGAGCACATCAACTTCCCCCAAGCTAAACCGTTGCTAGTCCCTAGCAAACGAAATAGGAAGGTGAAATGACAACTTAAGGCAATATGAATGAAGAAATGAATGAAGAGACGAATGAAAAACATGGGAAGTGAAGCTCAAATGCAAGTCGTGCACGTGCGAAACTCCTCCCTAGCCATGGGTGTGCAAGTACAATGGGATTTAAAGAGCATAATCAACTTTTCACACCTACTCGGGATCGCCAAGCAAGCCACATCATAATTCATTCCGCCCACTACCTAATGAGGTCGCAAGTCTACGCTCCCAAGGTTATTTCCCACGAGGTATGGGAAATTTCCATTACCCTCATGTGTTTATAGGGTATGTGTTTCACTCGAAATCATCCGACTAAAGATGAGTCGGGAATTAAACACTTAAGCAGGGAGAAATCCCATAAATCGTGTCTTATCTGCTCTCCAGCACTGATCTTACTAATCAGGTTAAGTCGAACAGGTTTGGAAAGGGTTGTAATGTAGGTTGGGATCGAGGTATGGTAGAATTTGGGAATGTGGAGTTGAAATAGAGGATAGTAAATGATCCAAGGAAATAAAACCGAGGAAGATTATGCCTTCCGACAACCATATCAATCCCAAAGTTCTTAATAGTAGACTCTAATACACTATGTCAACTTTATTCTCAACTTTTTTCTCTAATTTCTTTTTGTTTATTTTCTTTTTCTCTTTTTTTTTTCTTTTTCTTTCTTTTTCCCTTTTTTTTCTTTGTGCTTTTCAAGCTTTTTCTGAACTTTCTATGTGCATACTTCTTTGAAATGCACTAAGACTAGTGTACGTAGTCATATCGTCCAATGATCATTTCCCCAAACTAAAATCCTATATTACAATGCTACAAATATCAACTTCACTATGATCACATGACTATCCTCTAGGTAAAAAGAGGGAACATTTGGTTCATGTGGAGTTAGATAGCGTGGCTACAAAAAAAAAAAAGGCAAAGGCATAAATTTTGCTCAACCTAGAGTAAATTGATTTTCATGGTAGGCACTTTGGCTATGTAGCTTTAACTACAAACGTGTTATCATCCCTAACCCTTAGAAAAGTAGACTATGCTGGAAGAGAACAGACACCATTCTTAAGATTCCCTGACTAACACTCATCAATATAGGACTCATAATAAAGTCCTAAAGGTTCAATCCTCATTAGGTTAGTCGAAATGAGCCTCAATAGGTAGTCATCCAAACCACATACCAAGCAAGCTTAGATCCCCCCAAGCTAAGTGAAAAACAGTTGATAAACTCATACCCAAAACAAGCACAGGGCTAGGGGAATACGAGTTTCCATAAAGTCAATGTAAAGTGCACAACAGAGGCTTGCATGCTTGTTTGGAATATATGATGGGAAAGGGGGCATGTGATGCAAAGAAGGGTGAAAACAAATATAAAAAATAACTTAAATACATAAATTTGGATTTTCGCGTAAGAAATCATACCCGTACTGGGTGCAGCGGCATGTGGAACTTCTTATATATATACTTGAAGACAACACCGAAAAGCAAAGCGCAAAGAACAAAATAACACCTAGAAATAGACACAAAACACGAAGCAATGCAACACTACACAACACTAAACTGACAGCCAAGGCCAAAGGACACGCGAAAGAACGAGTAGTGGACTATGGATATCCCCCCCAAGCCAGGATGAAGCCGTCCTCGACGCTAAGGGAGGCCGTTAGGTCCACCACTACTCATCCCCCATAAATTCCTCATCATCCCCCTGGTCATCCTCCTCATTAACCTCCTCCTCCCCACCCGTGTAGTCCATCCCATAGTCATCCGAGGCTCTTCTAGGAGCCGGCGGGGTAAAGTTATTAAACCTACGCTTACCCACCTGCAACTGGTCAAACCCATGACTTAGTGATATCTCGTTAGAGTTGTCATGGTGAGGGTACCAGGAAGGGGTGGCCATGCTTTCGCCAACCATGTGGGAGCGATAGGCCATATCATACCATGGGTAGTTCGCCCGCTTGAAGTTTTGTTCGAGGTGTTCGAGCCGGGCGGTGTGGTGGGCTTGGGTGGTGAGGACCTGGTCAAGCCTTCTCTCTATGCATCCTAGGGAGGACAAAATATCGGACTCAGACTCATCGTCTGAATTGTCATGGTCCGGTAAGACCGAGGTGGAGGCTCTAGGTCTGTCATGCATAGAGAGGGTGTGAGGGCGGGGAGGTGGTATAAGTGGGGGCTCGACAGCGTATCTCGGCACATCGCCTTCTAAGAGATACGAGGCCCCAAACTGGACCAGGGGAGGTAAATGAGGGCAAGGAAGGGGGATGGTGTGGTCTTTCAAGTACCGCCATCGCATGGGGTCCGCAAAAATGAAACCAGCTCGTACGAGACATTGCTCGTGAAGGGTAGTGGAGCTGGCATATCGTTCGTTGAATTCCACAGGATTCATGACGTTTAAGAATTCAGCAATGCGGAATACGTGTCCCCCTAAACATAAGTCAGTAGTAGCATTTAGGGTGGCTGTGTTGTTTAGAAACTTCCACAGCGTCATTGGCAGGCTTAGTGCAGTGTCGTCGTGTGGTGCAAGATGTGCACCTCGTGTGTTCGTACTAGGTGAGGGCTAGGGGAAGGGAACAAAGTCTCCCTAGCAAATTTAAAGAACATGCGCAAAACTGGGTGTTGCACATTAGAAGCATAAATGTTCCTATTCGGATAAACAAGCCGGCCAGCTATTTTAGGCCATAGCTCGAAAACCCGAGAGTTGTCCGGTTGTTTATCCGGAATAGGCTCGTTATTGAAACCAAATACGGCACAAAATGCAGCATAATCAAGAAAATAGGTTGCATTCCTTAGCCTAAAAGATAAGTGTAACTACCATCCCGTTGGCACGGGGTTAGGGAACTAAGAAACTCATAAGTTAAGAGCTTATGAGTCGGGTGCCACATGTTTATCCAGTTTTCTAACCCATATGCAGTTAATAATGCAACAAATTGCTCATATATACCCATTCGTTGCAAAAGTGAAAGGTCTAAATAACGAGTAGAGTTGATTTTTCGTACCTTAAGCCTTTGGAAATGCTCATATTGCTCCAAAGATACGAAAATTACCGTAGGATGGTCCTCATCGAACCATAGTTCCTGGCCGGGAAGTCTTTGTTGGCCCTCCGATTGTTAAGAACCTGTTTGTTGGGCTTCCTAAGCCGCACCCGAAGAGGAACCCTCTCCATGCTTCTTGGACCTTTTGAAGGGGTTCCTTAAGGTTCTCCTTGGACCCATGGTAGTTGAGGATGATTTGGAAGGGAGTAAAGGAATTTGAGAATGAGCAAGAGTGTGGGGGGAAATCGGCCGAGTGGAAGAAGTAGAAAAATTTCTGTGCGAATTTACGTGGAATGAGCTGATATTTATAGAACTGACTTCTATTCGGTCGAATGGAGCTTACATTCGGTCGAATGGTGCCCCATTCGCCCGAATGGATAACCTGTTCGGTCGAATGGAGTAGAGTTACGAAGAAATCTTCGCTCCCATTTGACCTAATAGGTTTAGTATTCGGTCGAATGTAACTACATTCGCCCGAATGTAACTACATTCGCCCGAATGTTGGCTTCATTCGGGGTTATCAGCAGCCTCGTGAATTTCCCCAGTAGATCTATTCGACCGAATGGAACACTCCATTCGGTCGAATAAGATTCATTCGGCCGAATTGATCCTTCATTCGGCACTATCAGGAACTTGGTCAAACTCGGATTTAGCTCCTCTTCAATGCACATTCGGCCGAATGGAAAGTGATTTCGCACTTTCTTAGATCAAATCACTCGTGCCTTCTCAAAATCAATCAATGTACTATGAGTTAGATTGATGAAAATCCAAATAAACCGGGTTACCTCTCGTAAGTGCTTTGTTTAACGTCGTTTAGCTCGACGTGGCTAGGGTAATTAAACAAGGAAAAAAGTGAAACTAAGCATTTAAAACCTAACAAAACGCTAAAGAATGATGATTCAAAGTAGGGATATTCGATAAGGGCGAATGATTATACCAATCATTCGACTTTGACATCATCTAACTTTATAAGCTCAAAGGTGTTGACATTGTGAAGGCTGCTCTCATGGAAGAGTTTTAACCGATGTCCATTAACAACGAAACGTCCTCCATGATGGTCTTTCAGCTCTACCGTTCCATATGGAAAAACTTGTGAAATCTCGAATGGCCCAGACCACCGTGATTTTAACTTTCCGGGGAATAACTTAGCTCTTGAATTAAAGAGCAGCACTTTATCTCCTACAAGGAACTCTCGTTGGATGATACGTTGGTCGTGCCAACGCTTAGTATGTTCCTTGTAGATGTGCATGTTATGGAATGCATCGAGCCGTAGTTCTTCCAATTCTCGTAATTGGGCGGCTCGCTTCTCGCAGAATAAGGTAGGGTCCAAATTTAGAGTTTGGATCGCCCACCAAGACTTGCATTCCAGTTCCACCGGTAGGTGACAGGATTTCCCATATAAAAGCCGGAACGGGGTGGTGCCAATAGGGGTTTTGTAACACGTCCGGTGGGCCCAAAGAGCGTCATCTAACTTTAGAGACCAATCTTTCCTATTTGGGTTTACCACCTTCTTGAGAATTCTCTTGATTTCCCTATTAGCTACTTCCACCTGTCCTTGAGTTTGGGGATGGTAGGGCGATCCGACTTTGCGCACGACTCCGTAATTTTTCAATAATTTATTTAGTTCGTGCTTAGCAAAGTGTGATCCCCCATCACTTATGACTATTTTTGGAACACCGAATCGAGGAAAGATTATGCTTTTAAAAAGCTTAATAACCACTTTGTGATCGTTCATAGGTGAGGCTATGGCTTCCACCCACTTAGACATATAATCAATTCCTACTAAAATATATTGGTTCCCATGAGATGAAAGAAATGGGCCCATAAAGTCAATTCCCCAACATTCGAACACTTCACACTCAAGGATGTAGTTTTGAGGCGTCTCATTTCGCATTGAGATGTTGCCAACTTTTTGGCACCTCTCACAACTTTTCACAAAAGTTTCAACATCCTTGTGTAACGTTGGCCAATGAAAACCTGCGGTGGCAACCTTAGCAGCAGTGTTCATTATACCATGGTGACCGCCACACGCGTATGAATGATAGTGAGTTAGGATTTTGGGAACTTCCTCTTCAGTGACGCAGCGGCAGATTATGCCGTCTACGCAAGCATGAAATAAATAGGGATCATCCCAAAAGAAGTTCCCAACTTTACCAAATAAAGCCTTTTTCATAGCCCTTGATTCGAACTCTGGAAGTTCTCCACAAGCTAAATAATTCACAATATCCGCAAACCAAGGGGCTTTCCCAACTACTATTGCTGTCATTAGGGTTTCTTCGACCATTTCATCTTGGATAGGTAAGGCATCGTTATTAAGCTCGGGTAGCCTAGACAAATGGTCAGCTACCATATTTTTGCTACCTTTCCTATCTCTTAACTCAAAGTCAAACTCCTGTAATAGGAGCACCCAACGGATCAACCTCGGCTTTGCATCTCTCTTTGTCATTAAAAACTTCAGAGCCGAGTGATCAGTGAACACTACAACTTTTGAACAGATCAGATATTGGCGCAGTCTCTCAAAAGCATAGACTACTGCCAGCATTTCTTTTTCAGTTGTAGTGTAGTTATGTTGTGCAGGGTCCAGTGTTTTACTGATATAATATATAACATGGTGCTTTCCCTCCTTTTTCTGCCCAAGGACAGCACCAACAGAAATATCACTGGCATCGCACATCAATTCAAATGGCAAACTCCAATCCGGAGCTTGCACGATGGGCGCAGAAATTAGAGCATCTTTTAGCTTGTTAAAGGCATTCATGCATCTCTCATCGAAGTAAAATTCGACATCTTTCTGAAGAAGTTCATTCAAGGGTTTTGCTAGAGTCGAAAATCCTAGGATGAGACGCCTATAGAATCCTGCGTGTCTAAGAAAGGATCGTACTCCTGTAACTGAGGTAGGTACAGGAAGATTCCTTATCACATTAATTTTGGTAGGATCCACCTATATGCCTTTGGAAGACACTTTGTGGCCTAGGACGATGCCTTCTTGAACTAAAAAGTGACATTTCTCCCAATTTAGTACAAGATTCGTTTCTTAACACCTTAATAGTACTTTCTCAAGATGTGTCAAGCAAGTGTCAAGAGAGGACCCTCCAACAGAAAAATCATCCATGAACACTTCCATGAAGTCCTCTAACATATCAGCAAATATAGCCGACATGCACCTCTGGAAGATAGATGGAGTATTGCATAAACCGAAGGGCATTCTCCTATAGGCAAAAGTCCCAAAAGGACTGGTGAAAGTTTTTTTCTGTTGGTCCTCGGGGTGGATTGGGATTTGAAAGAAACCCGAGTAACCATCTAGAAAACAATAGTACCTGTGCCTGGCCAGTCTTTCAAGCATCTCATCGATGAAGGGTAAGGGAAAGTGATCCTTTCTGGTTGCCTTATTGAGTTTGCGATAGTCAATGCAAACTCACCATCCTGTGGTGGCTCTTGTGGGGATCATCTCTCCTCTGTCATTCTCGACGATGGTTATTCCTCCCTTTTTAGGAACAACATGAACTAGGCTAACCCATCTACTATCTGAAATTGAGTAGATGATGCCGGCCTTGAGGAGTTTGAGGATTTCATCCTTAACTACCTCTTTCATGTTGGGATTCAGCCATCTTTAAGGCTCAACGGAGGAAAATTGTTCATCATCAAGATGAATCCGGTGCATAACAAGGGATGGACTAATCCCTTTTAAATCACCTACTGAATACCCGATGACATCTCGATATTTCCTTAATAAAACAAGTAGTTTTTCCAAAGAAATGTCACCAAGCTCAGAATTCACTATGACAGGGCTTCCTTCATCTTCATCGAGATAGGCATATTTTAAGCTATGAGGTAGAGGTTTCAAAGTCACTTTGGGGAAAGGCTTAGGACTTTCCCCTTTGTGCGTAATACTTTCCTCTACCTCGCAAAGGTGCTCATACTCAGCTTATTTTTCATAATCCTGGGCCGTATCTAATCGGCCTTCCAATAGCTCATTTATAGTAGGGGTATCCTCATCATTCATTTGACACCCAACCTCTACTTCCTTGTTCCCATAACAATCCTCACTCTCCCTATCACCTTCTTTAAGGCGACAGACCTGCTCAACCATAAGCTTCTTTAAAAGGGGAGAGATTTTGAAAACTACCTTTGCTTGGGCAACTTCTACCGTTATGGTATCATCATGGCAATTAATAACTGCCCGAAGTGTTTTCAGAACGGCTCTGCCCAAGATAAGTGGAGTATAAGGGTCCTCTTCCATTTCCATTACTACAAAATCACAAGGGACCACTAGTTCTCCTACTTGTATAGGTATGTCGTCAAGCTCTCCACATGGCACTTTAATGCTCCTATCAGCCAGTTGGATTATTTTCCTTGAAGGTCGGAGGGCAAAGGGGAGCTTTTTGGCGATCGATAGAGGCATAAGACTGATCAAAGCCCCTAAATTGGCGAGCGCCCCTTTAGGATCAAGGTTTCCCAACTTTACAGGGAGGTTATAAGGACCGGGATCTCGCTCCTTCATAGGCATTTTCCCTTGCAGTATAGAGCTAACTTGATGGGGAAGACTGATTACCTCTTCCTCAAGCTTTTTCTTGTTGGACAGTAAGTCTTTCAAGAATTTAGCATACTTTGGCATTTGTGCCATAGCATTGAGGAATGGGATTTTCATCTCCATCTTCTGAAGATGCTTAAGAAACTTCTTGAACTTATCATCAAGTTGCTTCTCAAATTTTCTGTAGGGAAAAGGAAGCGGTGGTGCATATAACCGTTCTAACCTCTTTCTCTCCTCAGCTTTCTTCCTCCTCTCTTCCTCACTCTCTACTGGCTTCTCACTCCCTGCCTTAGCATTGACGTCCTCCCTACCTCTTTCATCCTCAACCTCTGGCATTTTACCGTGTTCCTCCTCTTTTTCATCTTTGTGTACTCTCGTCTCATCGCTCACCCGCACCAAAGGTGTATCAACCAAATATGAAGGACCGTTATACTGAGTCCCTGATCACAGGTGGATAGCCTTAGCAGTGTGCTGGTTTGGGTTCGGGTGCTGAGGTGGAGGCTGTATAGAGGGGTTAGGTTGAGGGTGAGATGGGAATAGCGGTGGTGCAGGAGGATTAGCCATTTGGGCCAGTTGCATTTCAAACAACTTTTGCTGAGCTTGAAGTTGCTGCATTTGTTGGATGAGAGTCTGATTAATATGCGTCAGACTCTGGTTCTGCTGAGCAAGAGTTGTTACTTGGGAGGCTAAATGGTCATTGGTTGAAGCGTGACCATGTTGTGGTTGAGGAGCCATATGATGAGGCTCACTAGGGGGAAAAGGTAGGTTTGAACTATTTCTAGGTCCTTGGTGAAACCCTGGGGGTCTATACACATTGGCCCTAGGTACGTTCCCATTAGCCTGGTTCCCTGGAAACCTTGGTTATTAAATCCACCTTGACCATTTCTGTTGAATCCTAGGTGGAAGTTTCCCTGGATTTGGTTGGAGTTAAAGGGAGGTTTGTACTGTTGGTTGTTCGGGAAAGGTTGCTGCCTATACCCTACTCCTTGGCCCTGTCCACTATGGTTAAGGGCTGCCACATGATCAGGGTTATACCCATAACCGTCATAGTTCATCACCTGCGGTTCTGGGTTATACCCTCTATAGTCAATTGCAGCTACGTGCTCGGAGTGCGAACCACCACTATAAGATGTATCGTGGTTGGTACCCCCACATATGGCACATGCAAAGTGCTTTTCACGCACTGGGGGGTTGTTCGAACTACCGGCTAGGCTTAGCTTGGACAACTTTTTATCAATAACGGCTTCTATTTTGGCGCTAATGTTGTCCAAATTAGTTGTGTCTATCATCCCTCTAGGTAATCCCTGACTCCTAGTTCCTCCCCAGACACTATTTTTAGCAACTTCCTCTATTTTGGCCTTTACATGGGTGCAAGGAATTATGGAAAGCTGGCCACCTATAGCGGAGTCTAGAAGAGCTTTGGTGGAGTCATTAAGACCATCGTAAAAGAATGTGTTGAGATGGTTTTCCCCGTACTCATGGTGGGGGCATGCTCTAATCATTCTTTTAAACCTACTCCATGTAGCACTAAGGTTCTCATCATCCTCTTGGGTGAATGACGCAATTTTCTTACGCCAATCCTGCGTTCGAACCGTAGGATAGAACCTTTCTAGAAATGCGATTTTTAGTTGAGCCCAATTAATAATTGAATTGGGTTCTAAGCATTTATACCAATCCTTGGAATCTCCTTCTAGACTCAGATGGAATAGGTGCATTCGCACATAATCAGGGCTATTAGGACAAGGAGGGATAAGTCCACAAATATTTGAGAATGCCTCTAGGTGTTGAAGAGGACATTCATTTCTTAAGCCACTGAATGGTGTTTCCTTAACCATTCTTGTGAACCGAGGGTGAATTTGGTAAGGTGTAGTAGCAACAGGAAGTACTACACCCCCTTGGAACTCTTGTGAGCCAGGAGTTCCGAATTGGCCAAACAATTGATGTTCGTCGGCCATTATGGATATGGAAGGGTTTTGGACAGATTGTGAGGTATACTTTGAAGGGCGTTGTCTACTAACACGTTGGATTTCAGGATTTAAGGGTGTAATTGGCTGGTTTGACCTACGCGTGCTATGGGGCATGCAAACACCTAAGTCAAAGACAACCACACACAAAAAGAAAAACAAAAAAAAAACAGAAAGGAAATGAAATACAGTTATGCTAAGACAAGTTAAGTCTAAATATTACGCCTTGTCCCCGACAACGGCGCCATTTTGATAACTGGTATTTTAGATCGTTAACTAAAAGACAGGTTATGCAAACAATATTTATTCCAACCTACAAACTATACGAGTATAGTGGAGTAGGGGGTCGAACCACGAAGACAAGGTATATCAAGACTTCAACTTTTAACACAGCCGGACTAGTTGGAGTTGGAAATTCAATTAAAACTAATAAGAAGAAAATAGATGACAATAAATCACGAAGTAAAGCAAGTAGAGAAAAACGGGGACAAGATTGGATTCACCCTAGGAATGAAGCTTTCAAAACCGAACATGATAGATTACAGAAAATCTGTTAATAACTAGCATGGACATCCAAGAATACGAGAGGAAGTTTGTGACCCTATCAATCACATGAACGACCTATAGTCGCCCTATGTCTCCAAAGGAGTGGCAGGACAAGATTCGCATCGGAATCCGAAACTACTTATTAACATCGTTTCTACAATCTTAAGCAATAAAGATCATAGCTTTCCTAGGGTTTCACCAATCAAAACCCCTAAAGGAATTACTGACTCATATTCATGCTTAAAGACATAAAGATATTATAAGAAACGAACATGGGAGGAATTTACGAGAATGAAAACAAAATCAGAAATTATACTAATAAACGATAAACTTAGAACTAAGCATGCAACGAAATAAAGCAATGAATTAAGATTAAAGGAAGGAATTAAACTTACAAAAGCTTCAATTTGATATCCACGAAAAGAAATTGAACTACAAAGCGTTGAAGAAAAACTGAAAACCAAAAGCTAAAACTAAAAGAATTTGGAGGCTAAGAAATCTAAAAGTGCATAAAAGTATAAAACCTAGCTCCCCTCTTCTCTCATTAGATGAAGGGGTATTTATAACAAAAAAAGAAAAACCTACGAAAACCCTAAAATGCATAGGAGCCGGCCCTAAAAAGAAGTAGTTGATCCGGAGGAAAACACTGTCATTCGCCCGAATATAGGTCTCATTCGGCCGAATGTGATCCCATTTGCCCGAATGGTCTTCCATTCGCCCATTCCAGAGACTTCGAGGAATCGATCTCTGTCAAGCATTCACCCGAATGTATAGGTTGATTCGGCTGAATGGAAGCTCATTCGCCCGAATGAGTTCCATTCGGCCTTTCCAGTGGCAAGGCTCAAGATCTCTGAAGACAGTCATCCATTCGAATGAATGAGTCTCAGATTCGGTCGAATCTGCAACTATTCGGTCGAATGTCTCTCAGATTCGGTCGAATCTGAGACCATTCTTTCCTCTTTTCACTTCCCTCTTTTCTGAACTCCGTAGAATCTTCATGAGTGACTTCAAACACTTGCCTAAGCTAAGATACGTGTGTCAAAGGCTCGAATGTATCGCCTTTCACCTTGAAATCATCAAAAGTGCCTGAAATAAACTTAAGACAACTCGAAAACAAGATCAAGGTAAAACCAAGCATAATATACATAAAACTAATACAAAACTACGAGACTTGACACTAAAATGAGGTAATAAATGTGCTAAACGAGCACATCATGAGTCTGCGAGTTTTAAAACTTTGGGTAGTAATTTATTTTTGTGTATGGCAACCCAATTAAGCAACACTTTTATAAAGTGCCTTAAAGTTTATTAAATATATTATTGATCGACACTTAGTAAGCGTCTCTATAAAGAGTTGGTGAATGTCATTTTTCGACAAGTTAGTAATCCTTATTTACATATTAATTTGTCAAGTTGAGTTTCTTGCAAACTAATCATTTTTCTTCCTTCATTAAACACATTTCGTTCCTGTCCAATACTCCAAAAAATCATCTCTAACCCTTCCACCATCAAGACGTCCCACATTCCATCCAAACATCCCAAAACATACTCCCTTGTTTTTCCCACCAAATCAACACCTAAAATGTTTCAAAGCCTTTTAAACTATAATCCAAGTTTTCTATCCCTTTCTTGATTTCCACTTATTATAGTTTTTAAAGACTACTCCTTGGGAAACTAAAATCATCCTCGACCTAAACACATATCCTAAACCATAAAACATAATTTTCTTCTTATGGGTTTCGTTGATGGTCTTCTTGTTTTAGCTTAATTTATTTTATGACATAAATTTCTATCTTTTAGCTTCATTACCCCATCATATGATATTTACATCATTTAATAACATTACTATCACTAAACAACTTCATTTTTCCTAAAAACAGTAAAAAGTGGATCTACTTACCACTTGTGATCTCTTTATTTTGTTACAGTAATTAAGAAAGTATATATCTATAATCAATGTTTTGGTTAACAAGTACATTATTCCATCTAAAAACCTCAAAATGGACTTGATGTTTTTTCTTAAATTTGTTTTTTTTTTTATAATGAACCCCTTTCGCCTTTTATATGTTGTACGATAAAATTAATCGAAACATGAGCCTTCTCTACAATAATTTACACCAATGTAAAAAAAATTACCAACAATATAGAATCTTATTATACCTATCATTTTACACAAAAAAAAAATTCCCCTATATAGAGTTGACTACAAGAGTAAAGTTATTCAAGTTTCTTTTGACCAACTCTTGCAAAAAGAACAAAAAAAGTGTAATTTTTATTTTTAACCTTGTTTTTATTAATAATTCAAAAATTAACCCTCGGTGAAAATAATTTCAAAAAATGACCTTTGATTTAGAACTGCTGTCACTAGCAGCGTTTTGATCCCAGTCAGTAATACCCAATTTACACAGTCAGCATAAAACCGTTGTCACTGATAGCGGTTCTTCGTTGCCTGGGAATTTAATCCCATTTTTCTCCCGTTGCCCGTGTTTGCCCCATTTCACCCATCTTCTTCCCCAAAACCCCCATTTCCCCCATCTTCTTCCCCAAAACTCCGGCGACTCATCCCCCTACTCCACTACTTCTTTGGCGAGCTTCCCCCATTTCCGGCCTTCTTCCCCACATTCCGGTGCGGCACCTTTGTAAGTTTTTTTTTTCAATTTTGATTTTAGGTTTAGATTGAATGTTGTTATAAGTAATATGTGTAGTATATAGATTGAACTTTTTTATTATGTTTAGATTATTTGAAGCATGTGGATTAAAAGAAGTATTTGGATTGAATTTTGTTATTAGGTTTAGTTGTGAATTAAATGTTGTTATTAGGTTTAGAAGTGGATTGAATGTTGTTATAAGTAACATGTGTAGCATATGATGGATTGGAATTTGTTATTAGGTTTAGATTATTTGCATGTGGAGTAAAAGAAGTATTTGGATTGAATGTTGTTATTAGGTTTAGTTGTGATGTTATTAGGTTTAGATGTGGATTGGATGTTGTTATAAGGTTTAGACGTAGATTGAATAACAAAGGCTAATATTTCACCCATTCTACTACATGTGGATTGAATAAGAAGATTAGAGAAAACAAGCAAGAAAGGCAATGAATGAGAACATGGTGAAAGTTTTTAAGTTTAGATCTTATTATGTTAAATGTGTCAATTTGTAGACTTGGGAAAAATTTTAGGTGTGAATGTTTATAAATTGCATTATACACATATGAAATATCCTATTTCATTTGGAAAAAGATAGCTTTTAATTAAGGTCAGGTTGGGATATTAAACCAACGCTTATTAATGATGTCATTAAACTTATCTTTCTTCTTGTAGGCGTTATGGAAAATTCAAAATATCCTTTGATTTGTCGTTGGGGAGGAAATCTTATTGAATCAAGTTCTAGTGTTGAGTACAGAGGTGGAAGTTGTAGTGTTATTCTGGCCAACTCTGACAATTCTATGAATCAGTTACTTGATAAAGTTTATGATTTGTGTGGGTTGGATCAAACAAGGGAAGTAAAGTTGAAAATGAAGTATGGGACTATGGCTATGCCCCTTAATGATGCTTAATCATTAGAATGCATGTGGGCATGTATTAGAACTTTCCCAAACTTCCCAATGGAAATTTTTGTTGAAGAATTGTGTTCTACACCTAATATACAAAAAGCTATGCCTATTTCAAAATTCTATACTGAAATTCTTCAAATGTATACACAAAATCAATTCTTCCATTCACAAACGCATCCTTATCAACCAATAATGCTTCCTATCAACCACAAATTCATATTCATCAACCTCAAATGCATCCATCTTGCTCACAAATCCCCTTGCAACACCACCAACCAAACAACCAACAAATGCATCCATCTTGGTCTCAAATTCCCTTGCAACAAAACCAATCGAACATACGAATATTGTTTAGCTCTTCTTCCTACGCATCAGATCATGTAGATCATATGGAAGTGAGGTCTAGTGGTGGGCAACGTAATGATAGAGCGATTACTGAATTTTCTTTGAATGAAAATAGTTCGTACATAGCAGAGTCTTCTCGCGGTTTAGTTCCCCAATTGTGGCCTGATGATGAAGATAGCGATGAAGATCCTGATTTCATAAGAGAGGATGTGGAGGATGAGGTGGATGAGTAAGAGGAGGATGATGACAAGGAGGAGGATGATGAGGAAGATCCAGAAGAAGAGGAAGAAGAAGAAGAAGAAGAAGACCATGATGATGGTAACAATAAGATTGTGGAATCAGTTCCTTTCTATGGCTATCTCCATGATTATGTAGACGATGGTTGTTGGTGTATGACTGGAGGTGAGCCTTCCTCCACAATCGGTGTTGAATTTGCAAAGAATATGGAGTTTGCATCCAAGAACAAAATCATTCATGCTGTTACATTGTTTTGCATTAGAACCAACCACTCCTATTCCACTTATAAATCAAATAAGAGACTCATAGAATTGGTGTGTAAGAGTAAGTGTGGTTGGAAGTTTCGTGTACGTCAAAAGAAACCTATGGACCCATGTTGGACTATTGTGACCTATAACGGTCCTCGTGAAGTTACTTGTATTAGTGATACCCATTCATGAGGTGGAAAACATATAAGTGCGAATTTGATAGGCAATTATATCAAGGTTTGTATACGGGTAGATCCCACACTTAAAGTTGTTGTGATTATGCAGATGGTAAGAGATAAGTTTCACTATACCGTAAGTTATCACAAGTCCTAATATGGTAAGCAATCCTTAATTGCGGCGGTATATGGTAGTTGGGAAGAATCCTATGAACGGTTGCCGGTGCTCATGCGAGCCCTGAGAGATGTGCACCCTAGAATGGAAATAGAATAGTGTTACAAGACCGAGTATGGTGGGATAAATGTATTCAAGAGGGTATTCTAGTCCTTTAAGCCAAGTATTGATGGCTTTGAACATTGTTTGCCAGTGATAACCATCGACGGTACTCACCTGTATGTGAAGCATATGGGGAAACTTCTAACTGAGATAGCTATTGAAGGTAACAACCAAATTTATCCACTTGCATTTTCCCTAGTAGAAGAGGAGAATGAAGATAGTTGGTCTTGGTGGTATTACTTGTATTAGACATCGAGTGACCCAAAGAAGAGGTTTGTGCGTTATTTCTTATCGATACCCTAGAATCATTTATGCTATGAACGAAGAGAATAGTAGATGGACACCACCGGATGCCCACCACCAATTTCGCATTCGTCATATAGCATCCAATTTGAATACTGCCATTAAAGATATGGCAGTAAAGAAATCCTTCATTTGAACTGCATTTCAGTGGAAAAAGGCAAAGTGCATAAATGGGTTAAGGAACATTGCTCAGAAATCATTGCAAGCTGCTGATTATATTAAGGACATGATGTTAGAGAAATGGTCTTTGGCACACGATGGTGGACATAGATTTGGTTATCCAACCACTAATATGGCTGAAGTGTTCAATGGTGTTCTGAGGGGTGCTAGATTTTTACTAGTATGTGCAATAGTTGAGTTAACTTACTACCGTTTCAATAAGTGGTTTGTCAACAAAAGAGAAACAACAATGAAAAGAGTTATGGACAATATGCCATACACTCCTTTTATAACTGGGAGGATTGAGGTTAACTTAGCAAAGGCTAGATACCACACAATAGTGCCATTTGATCTCCAAAGAGGTGTGTATGAGGTTACTACTAGTAAGGGTGATAGGATAAAGCAGAAAGGAGGTAAACAATATAAAGTTCATTCCCAAAATATGACTTGCACTTGCAACAAGACTAAAGTTTACCATTATCCTTGTTCTCACATTTTAGCGGTGTGTGGGCAATACAGCTTATCATATTCTTTATTTATAGATAACCATTTTCTCTCAAGTTCCTACCTCAATTCGTATGAGCCGTGCTTTGTCCTCTTCCCAATCAAGAGGAATGGAAACCGAACAGTGGAAACAAGCTCATTGCAGATGCAACTCACATTAGATCTAAAGGACGTCCCCGATCTAAGAGATTACAAAATGAGATGGACGAGGTCAACGATAGAGGAGTCACCTGCAGTTTATGTCGAGCACAAGGCCATAATCGAAGAAGTTGTCCCCAGCGACCCTTGAGATTTGGAAGCACTTAGTGATGTAGTTATTTTGTTCGTATTATATAGCCTAGTGTACTATGCATAACTCTTTATGATGTAATGTAATGTAACTAAGATTTAATGTAACTAAGACTCTTTATGATGTAATGTAATGCACTTAGTTACGTTCTAATTATATATGAGCTCTATTTATTTGTATGTGGTACGTAAGATCATGGATCCAGGACCGAGAGATACCTCTGTTCTATAGTTAGGAACAAACCATTGATCCATTCCATTGTGGAATAAAGAAGTTGACCTGGCTGAGCACTTAGTCACTCGGCATCCTGGGAGTATATTGGAGTGGGTTGTTGACCATAGTGTCCTACACTACCTCAAGCTTGCCGGACTGCATGGCATGCATAGACTAGGACATCTTATACTAGATCGTGGTCTAATTACGACATTACTAGAGCGTTGGCAACTAGAGACTCACTCATTTCACTTACCAGTCGGAGAGGCGACTATTACCCTACGAGATGTGGACGTACTGACATATTTGCCTATATTAGGCCACGCAGTTACTGGACCTTCCATCCCGACCGAGGGATGGGGGATGTTTCAGAGGATGTTCGACGTGGACCCGTCAGGTCAGGGCCCCTTTAGTACAGTGAGGACTAGCTGGTTACGTGAGACGTTTGGAATGCTTCCAGAAAACAATGCTGATGATGCTGAGGTTGAGAGATATGCGAGGGTTTACTATTTGTTTATCATATCCCTATTTCTCTTTCCTGACAAGTCCGAGAATGATATCAGCCTCATCTATTTTCCACTTCTCAACCACAACTGGAGTGATATTGGTTCCTAGAGTTGGGGTAGTGCAACATTGGCTTGTTTATATAGGAACCTCTGCCGCGCAGTGATTGTCAGGGGCGATGTCGTTCCTACAGACCTTGCGGGCCCTTTAGTGATACTTTAGGTACGCTAATGAATGGCACACTTTAAGTTTCTTATAACATCATAGGTTGTATTTGATTACTAATTATTTTACGTATACTTAGATCTGGGTGTGAGAGCACATGGTATTTTGTTGACCTATTATTCCTAGTCGTTGTCGACGGGATCGAGATGGAAATCCCGTCAACATCTACTACAACCCCCCACAACCAGGAGAAGAATAGCCACATAGTACGAGATGGCTTAGACATAGATTGATCTGAGTGCAGTTGGCCACTGGTGTGAACTCTTATAGAGACGACTCGATAGGATGACAGATGATCAGGTAAATGTTTCATAATAATTTTTTTTCATTAAGTCGTATGTTATATATTTTCCACTAATCAAATTATTTGTGACTTCAATGAATAGATGGTTTGGGACCCATATCCCAATGTCGTCGACCAAGACGAGTGGCGTGCTTTCACTCCGTTGATCTGCTTCTTTATAGTGGAGATGCATCCACCGGACCGAGTTATGAGACAGTTTGGGTTACGACAATACATCCCCATCAAGGGAGGTCCACGACAGATTGGGGGGCGTTGCACGCTGAGTGGATCAGGGCTTGGAATAACAGAAACCAGTCTATTGTACAGGGACATCCCATCCAGGGACCCATGGACTATTACGATCCATATCTTATATGGTATCATAGCATTACACGCTTATTCATTAGTCCGTCATTCGTTCCACCACCGCAACATTTTCATTCGTCAGGGATGCGTCTACACGTCATGGTATGTTAACTTCAATATTTGTAATTTTATTTCTTTACTTTATATTTCTGATTCTAACATTTTTCTCATTTGTAGACTCAGCAGTTGTTGGTTATTCATGACTATTGTCACGATAACCAAAATTTGCCTGGTCCTACTATCGTAGCTGGATTGAAGCAGATGTGTGTAGGAGGTTTAGAGCTGGCTAGCCATGGAGGACTAGTGCAAGTACACCATGAGTCCGGGAATAGAGACGATGCACAAGTCACACCTAGGGATGGCAACGGTATTTGACCCGTTCAAAATTTAAACCCGACGGATCCATGTCCTATGACAGAAAAACGGATTCGGGTACAGGTCCAACTATAATACCCGTTTTGGACCCGTCTTGAAATATTTTTCGTGATACTAATATATTTATAAACCAGTAACCAACAAAGAAAGGAGAGAATGATAGTGAGGTAAAGTTCGACCATTAGTAAGAAGTATTCAAATTAGGTCGATTTGGGTATCTATTAAAAAAGAAATAAAAATTGATTTTGATAATATTTTTTTAATTTGTCTAATTTAAAATACTGTAATTTGCTTTATAATTCAATCTGAAAAATAAAGTTCTTTTCTCATTAATGTCTAGGCAAATGTTCTAATGTGTATAATAAAGTCCATAAATTTAATTACAAATTCATTTTTCTAGTTACGGAGTATTATAGACAATAATATAATAACACAAAAAATGTCTTCCCGCCCAAACTATTCCTTATGGTGGTAAATACACCTAAATATGCAAGATCTGTTTTGGACCCGGATCCGTTGAATTTGGATCTGAATCCTTACTTTTTATACCCAACGGATCTGGATCTGGATCCATCCTTGAAAAACGGATCTGGATCTGGATCTATAAGGACCCGATCCAGATCCGGTCCGTTGCCATCCCTAGTCACACCAGGTATGCCTTCCTCGTCCCAGACACATGAGGCCCACGAGATCTTGAGCTTTGAGAGGATCCAAGATGCATTTGGATCCACCCAGGGTGAGTCGTCATAGTACATTTCTCCTCCATATCTATTCCGATACCCAGTGAGTGGGCTATTCACCGAGCCGAGCCAAAGTTCCACCTTTCCTCGATTAGTCACTGTTGATGAGGAGGACTGGCCTAGTTTGTAGAATTTCTTATGTTATTGAAATTCATGTAAATATATTTCTAACTGCATTGTATAAATATAACTATGATTATTGTAATTTATTATATTTTATTTTGATTTCATTTATATCTATCCTTATTGTGCTTTTGAAGATTTGTGTTCGAGAAACGAGAAACGCTACAAGGTATTGACACAAACATGTGTTCAAATTATATCGAACTTGTGTTTGAAAATGATGAATTTGGTTGTTGGATGTTGTCATAATGTTTTAAAACGTAAAACAGGTTTAAAAATGGGAATTTGATGGGTGAAAGTTTTCACCTAATTAGCAAATTTTAAAACCGATGTTAGTGACAGCTTATTTAAGTACCGTATGTACTTCGTGTAATTTTTTGCTCCTAATTTTGGCTCAAAAAGAAACCGTTGTCAGTGACAGCGATTTCATGCTAACAGTAAAACTGTTGTCACTGACAGTGGTTTTATGTTGGCTGGGTCAATTGGGTATTGCTGATTGGGATTAAAAACCGGTTCTAAACCGTAGGTCATTTTTCGAAATTGTTTTCACCGAGGGTTAATTTTCGAATTATTAATAAAAACAAGGTCAAAAATAAAATTAGCCAAAAAAAAAAAAGCTTGTAAAGACATACTTGTTACCAGGACTCATCTCCAGACAGTTCAGTCAATTAAAATCTCAACACCAATTAAATTTATAACAAACTATTGAAAAATACATCATATTTTCAAACCTCTCAAATAAAGAATATTTCACCCATCAATCTAAAAAGCAATACTAATCATGTCCGTCATCAAGTTCTCCATCATCTGCATATCAACTTCACTTGAGCAATGCAATAGGCTCCCGCCTCGGCTATCATCAGCGCTTGACGATGGCAGAGTTAGGGTAACTTTTGGTGTCCCTTGAAGAGGGCAAGCAGAGAGAGGTAGTATAGGTAAAACGTGACAGTTACATATTTCAACCATGTAACCATCTGGATCATGGAAGAAGAGTTGGTCGATCATAATGCCACCTTCTTCTACTACTGCTGTCACGTACTCGATTTTCATCTCCTCCAACTTTTTTATTACCATTTTCATATCTGAGCATTGGAAGGAAATGTGATTCTCCTTGGGATTTATTTTGCTCTTTTTTCTTTCAAGGCTGTCAGACTCCAGTAAATGTATCCCAATTCCGTAGTTATATAGCCTGCCCATATGTAACAAAGCCTTGTATTAGACGTCTACTGTCAATAAATCTCATGTACAAGATAGGGTGTAAACATTTGGATGATTGTAAGTCATTCGATTTGATTTCAATTATATTAGGTCTGTGTTATACAAAGTGTGATTTATCAAATACTACGTCCATTTCTCATTCAAAAATAATTACACTATTGATCACTATTTATTTGTAAAGAAACTTTAAACCAATCTTTTAAAATTATACAAAAAAAATTATTGTTATGTAATACATTTTTGAATTAATATCATTGCATATTTAAGAAATTCCTAATTTATACCTAATATAAGTATATTAAGAGGTATTTTCGTAATTTCATTTTAGTATCATTGC
Organism: Dysphania ambrosioides; assembly: GCA_026401315.1. Taxonomy (NCBI): domain Eukaryota; kingdom Viridiplantae; phylum Streptophyta; class Magnoliopsida; order Caryophyllales; family Amaranthaceae; genus Dysphania; species Dysphania ambrosioides. The sequence continues at coordinate 15,798,782 of CM048658.1, forward strand.
ATATTTAAGAAATTCCTAATTTATACCTAGATTTGATACGAGTTTTTTTAAATTTCTATATCTTTTGAATTTCTATATTTGATATAACAATATATATCTAAAATTTCAATATTCTCATATAATTTATTTCATGTATAATAGAAAAACTTCATGCATATTTTCCAAATATAAACATTTTTTTAACTTCAATATGGATAATTGAATATAATAATACGTGGGTAAAATTAATTAACGTGGTGCAATTATTTAAAAATAGAGATAATATTAATTACAACAATTTATAAGTCGAATCATATTATATATAGTCTTAATCCATACACGAATTTGATTTAGATTTGAAAAGGGAAAATTTTAAAAGAGATTGAGGGGAAAATAAGAGAGCAAGTGAACAAAACACATGTAAGTAGCTTACCAAGCTCCATCAAACTTGAAAGAAGAAGGTCGTTTCACAAGCACAAAGCCCAAGACATCGACGTAGAATCTGACGGTGTCGACTACGGACTTGCACACAAAAGAAACATGATTTAGAGAAAGTAGAGGCAGTGTCGATAATGATGTACATGAACTCATACTATCAATGCTACTCTTAGTCGTAGTGATAACACTTGAAACACTCATGATTTCCTCTTGCATTTCTTCAATTCCTAAACTTCCCATTTCCCTTAATTTCTCTCTCCTCTTCTGTAGTGGGTTGCTGCTCTCTAGTTTCAGATTTCAATACTTGGCTTTCCACTATGTTTCTTGGTTCCATTGCCCATTTATAGGGATAGAGGAGGGAGGTTGATAAGATCTGATGTGTGTGTATTGACTAGGATAGTTGTAGGAAGCCTCTGTACGCGCCTGCCCACCTACTTGACAATCAGTCAAATTACATTTTTTTAGGGGATCAGTCGTCTTGCTGCTTGAGTGGCTAAAAGTGTGAAATACGCTTCATGTCAAAAAAAAAAAAAAAAAAAAAAAGGGTGTACTTTGATATAAATTTATCATATAAAAATTGGGTATTTAATTTATTGTAATTTTGAGAAGTTTAAACGGGATTCCATAGATCATTTGCAATTGTTGTCACAATCTTAATTTTTTTTTTTTTAAAAATGTAAGAGAAAGATTAATGTAAAAGTGAAAGGTGAAATGGTTGAATAATGTAAATCACCCCATAAATGTAAAGTGAAGTTTTATGTGGAACAAACTATGGCAAATGAGAAGTTTTGAGTGGAAGAAACTAAGTATGGTAAATGAGAAGTTTTTTCCGAGATAGAGGGAGGACTAGAAAAGATTACTAGCTATGTTCAGATTATGCTCGATCCTATAACTTTTGTCAAAAGTTCGACCAGTATTGATACCCAATCGAGAATAGAAAGTCTTGAACTAGAATTTAATATCTAAAACACATTTTTTGCGAAATAAAATAAATTAAAAATTAGGACTTAGCGAACATTCCTTTACGAAAATTGGGTAGAAATGAGGAAAATAAAGGGAGAACTTTGATATAAATTTGGAGGAGTATACTTAAGTCTAAGAGTAAGATATTAAACTCCCTCATTTCCTTTTCTAGGTTCCTTATATACAAAATGGGTAGATTCATAAGATATTCCTTTTTGAAATTTTAAATAATTTTATCTAAAAATTTGACAAAAATAGCCTTAGTTGGAAATTTTATTTACGGATTTGTCCTTAATTTTGCTTGAAAAATAAAATAAATGCATTTAAATACCGCTCCACTACTTATTTATTATATTAAAATATTGATCTTTTACTTATTTATTATATTAAAATATTACTTCACTACTTATCTATTAATTATTTACTATAGCTAATTTCTCTTTGATTTCCACTTTTTTGTTACTAAGATCAATACTATAAACATCAATAAGGAATGTAAAAAGTACAAATGATAACACCTAAAACGTTCTAACAAATTCTTTTGTCATCAATCATATTTTTGAAATATATATGTATTCCGTCCAATCGATAACTATTTAAATCACAGTAAACGTAATCCCCGAAAATGTGTAATGTTCCAAAAATAACATAGTCAATCAATACAACCTCATAAAGTCATAAGTCATAATAATTAGTAATGAAAATAACGAAGAAAATAAAGTATTTGGATTTGAAATCTTATTGTTTTTTTTATCGAAACTAAACGAAGAAACAAAATAAAGTAGACAAAGCCGCACATTTTGACCAATCTATAATTCTTAAGCCTGACACGTGAATATCGTGAGTGCAATAAGAGCTCACTGTCCCCCAAACCCCGAAACTTCGAGTAGTGTTTTCTGGTTGCCTTGTGCTAAACAAGGACTAATAATTGATACAATTAATTACGTACTGCCCATGCGACTTTGTGAAGTATGAATAGGAATGAAGAATGTCAAAGAAACATACATGAGCAATGTATAAATCCATTTCTTCCTACGCGGCTACACGTATGCATGCGGACAGTGTCGTATTCGACTGGATTTTTGTGTTTCATTCGATACCACACTTCCTCTATTTTACGACAATCAAACGTGTGAAGGGTAATTCTTATGAAGTCCCAATTTTTATTTCAAGGTTCCAAAGATTTAAACAACAAAAGATAAACTTCATATTTTCTAAAATTATAAATATATAAAAATATAAAATAATGAAGGGGGATTTTTTTTATTTTTCATTTTTATATTAGTTTACAAAAGTACAAGTGTAGATATTATTACATGATTTTTCATGTTTGTCAAGTTGGACGGTCGCATATTAGAAACACGGAATTAGCATTGCCAACCCAAGTGCATTGACAACGTTTCTTCATGCCAGAGAAAAACACACAGAGACTGCCGCGCAGCTGAAAAGGTGTGGGCGCTTAGCTGAAGGTATCACTGGGAAGAAACAAAAGTCTCAGGCAGGGAAGTTGATTGCAAGAGTGAGCCTTTGGTCCATTTCCTAAGCATTTCTAAGGCTGCCTTTGGCTGATCCATAGGAACCATGTGACCAGCGTCATGAACCTGTTATACGCAACGCAAACATCAACGTTCTTAAATTATTTTCATCTTCTTAAGAAGCATTTAAAATTATCAAACACGAGAAATTGCTTCAAAAGAAGTTTATCTGTTGATTCTTAACATTGCTTTAGAAATTGCTCCAAACATCAGCGAAATTCTAGGATGAGTGAACAAACCTTGAGAAAACTCAAAGGGCCATGACTCTTCAGAATTCCTGCCTCAGAGCCATCAACTTCAAAAGGTATCTCAGGTGATAAAGCAAAATCTTGCTGACTACTCCATTCTATAGCGTGTACCCATCTTGAGTTACCTAGTAATACATTTACATCCCAATTTTAAGAAAAAATATGAACGAAATCCTGAAGATTGTTTAGGAGTAGGGAAGTCACATTGAGATTAACATGTCCACAAATATATTTGTAAAATTTACCAAGCCAGTTGCAGATGAGATCGTATTCTCCAGCATATACAAGCAACTGAATTCCATCCTCTAGAAGAGCTGGAATGCCCACCTCAAGATTTCTCATCAGATCAACAATCAAGGCATGATACACAGTGGTGCTACAAGACTGGAAATCGATATCCCCAACCCCCAGAGCAGTCTTAACAGATTCCTGATTTAAGAGCTTTTCCATGTTTGAGAAGTCATAACAGAGGTGACCCTCACACTTTTTCCTAATATCGTAATACTGCAAAAACCAAAAAGTTCCAGAATTCATGTAAAAGATATGCCATTATTGCTATTTCTCAAGAAAGACTAGAAGTATCATTCATTTTCATTATTCTCACAAAAAAAAGTAGGGATCATAAATCTGTAATTTTCTTTTAATTTGAAAAGGCTCGTCTTACTCCATGTTTAACGAATTTCAACTATATAAAACAAAAATTAAAACAAAAAAGAAAACATAAAAGCTCATACATTAGTATCACCAATAAGCAGTTTTATGCTTGCATAAATGGTGTTGCATAGCAGGTATGAAGTCATGCAGGAGGCTGTACCCATTGTACCTGAAACATGAAACAAAAACATAAATTGGAAGACAATCATTATGGTATCTCATCATAAAGTCTTTTATTTTTCTTTTAGTCACCCATTTAATCCTACAACTGATAGATGAATATATTCAATTTAATTAATCATTCAAAATCCATCAATAAATTCCCTCTCCAGAACTTTTTTATCCCCCACATCAAGATACATAGTAAGAAAGAAACAGAAACAAGAACAATTACCACAGAGTTTTGCTGCTGTTTCACACAGGGGAACCATCTTAGTAATCACATTGTAGGAGGATTTCTTGATCAATCCCATCTCTAGTGCATAATCAGGATAAGCTTTATACTGCTCTAAAGGATCAGTTAACCCATTCCCAATAGCAAATCCCTGAACCATGGCAAAAATTGGCACATGCACTGGAGTATATGCCACTGTATAAAAATAAACTGTCACAATAATAATCTTTACAGACCTTGAGGTTGATATGGATTCCTTTCTTGGCTTTGTTCCCACTATGAACACAAGCAGCAAAGGCAGGAATGTAGTGACCAGCATATGATTCTCCAGTGATGTAAAAGTCATTTTTTGCAAAATCCGGATGCTCAGTAAAAAATGCCTGATATTTAAAATGTAATCCACCAAGTCAGAACACCAATAATGAATTGATTGATTACATACATATAGAGCTTAAGCAACTATGTTTCAAAGGGTTAGATGGAATGGGGTTTACTGATAAGCTGAAAAGCTTTTTCTTGCTAGAAACGCATGCAATTGTTTAGTACAACCGAGGTACTTTTCAATGGGAAATAACAAGATTTAGGCTTGCATAAGCTCTCCTTCAATATATAATTAAAAATGATAGTCGTTAACGTCTTACACCAGGAAAAGGGGGTGTGGATTGGTATGTACACGGCAAAGTGTTTCTTCTCCAAGATCTAACCAAGCTTCCCACTTAGAGACGTAACAAATTGGATAATTCTAAAAAGTTTTTGAAACTTTCGCAACTTTTATTTGCCAAAATCAAATCTATCCGAACCTCATGGGGTTCTAATACTAATAGGTAGACATGGTTCCTTAGTAACTGTGATGTGAAACAGCATAAACCAACAGAAAACATTAATAAAGTAGCTAGATGCAAGGAATACTTCTAGACCTCTGGTAGTGCTGCCTTGTGCAAGAAGAAAGCAGCCAGAATAGCAAATAATTATATTACTCTGTTTTGTAATTATTCCTTATGTAAAGGGAGTCTAATTCTGTTAGAGCCTGTGGTAAGGTAAGCTTAGGTGGAGAAATAATTGTATTCAAGGAGAGACCTGAGTTGTTTAGAGGGGGAATAAATTAAACTTTTGCTTAAGCAGGAAAGCCCCTTTCCTCTTCAATGAAAGGGTTGTATTGAGTTGGTTATTCTGAGTTATAAATCTACTTTTTGCCCAGACTTTAATTACCTTTCTAATCTTCCATAAAATTGGTCGGATCTCAAGCAATTTTGGTATCAGAGCAGCCGATCCAGCGGTGGAACAATGGCACCGACGACCAATGCCCTGCGCATGGAAGCAATGGAGGCTGAAATTTCAGCCTTGGACTCCAAAATTTCTCAAGCGATAGCTGCCCTGTGGGTGTCATAGAGCAGCGATTCTTGCAGCAGACCAATGGACTGAAGTATCGAGCATGGTAGCGGAGTCTTACACGTCATTCTCTGGCTGGCCCAAATATACCGTATGATCAACCAAGGGTTTCCACCAAGGATGGTACGGTGGGTGGAAACGGAGCGAGATGGAAGAAGCTCGACCTCCCGACCTTTGATGAAACTAACCAAGATGGGAGGATTCAACGAGTCGAACGATACTTCCACTTCTATCGCCTGTGTGAGGAGGACTGTTTGGAGGTAGCGATGGTGGCCCTCGATGGTGATGCCCTACTTTGGTTCCAATGGGAGACCCGCCGTCAGAGAATTGCACGACGGGAGGAACTCAAAGGCCTTCTCCTCCGAAAATTAAGCTCCTAAGCTTTCAACCGCTTATATGAGACATGGCGAGCCCACTAGCAATTGACGACGTCAATGGTGGATTACGGGAGAAGATTTATCAAGCTTATGGCTCCTTTGGATGGGGTACTACAAGAAACTGCAATGGGTTAGTATTTGAATGGATTGAAGGAGAACATAAGGTCCGTTGGTTAAGACCCATGAACTTGGATGATGATATGGACCTCTCCCTGAAGGTAGAGGATGAATTTTGGGTGGGGTTTAAAACTCGATTCGAGCCCAGACTAGATGGAAACCCCAAACTAGCCCAAATTACAAACATCTAACCTAATTAATATCAAATCAGACGACCCTATCTTCATCACAATCACCCATACAATCAACTAACACCACAAAACAACCCCAAACCCGACACCTAGGCGATATAAGGAGGCTGAAGGAGCTACAGCAAAAACGAGAGTAAGGTCTCTGTTTTCGCTGATGAGATGTGGAACATCAACCATCGTTGCAAGCGGTGTGAGCTGAGTGTTCTGATATCCTTTTATGACGATGATGCGTAAAGGGAGGATCCGGGAGAATTCTCGGGAGGGGGGAGACCAGAGTGGTATGCCCCTCGAATCGCCATTATCATCATCAACGGTGTCGCTCAACGCGATTATAGGCCTTACGAACCCGAAAACGATGAAGCCACAGGGGATAGTCAACTGGAGAGAAGTATTAGTGATGGTACATCTAGGAGCTATCCACAAACTTTTGTCCTCAAAAGTAGCTGAGCACATTGAATTACCGGTTTCTGGCACCTCCGAGTTTGGGGTAACTTTAGGAAATGGTGAAGCTGTGCAAGGTGAGAGAGAATGTAAAGGAATTGTCCTCTACTTACAAGAGGATTTTTTTACCTTACCTAGGGAAATTCGAATGTTATATTGATTATAGGTGATGAGATGATGAAGTTTTGGTTGGGGAATGATAGTGTTACTTCAAGGTCGACCTTTCCTTAGGACGGACGAACATTTCCCTCAAAGCCATGTTTCGATCCCTTCGGAAGGAAGGTCATAGATTTTAGGTAGAGATGAATCTCCTGGCGAGCTCGATACAGAATAGGCAAGCGTAGACTATCGGGCATTGATAAGAGTATGATCCCCTTAGCGAGCTTTTGGATGAAACTTCATGGGGCCCATGTTTTTTGCCAAGCTGGACTTGAAATCAGGATATCACCACATCTGGGTCCGAGAAGATGATGTTCCAAAAACTGCTTTTCGCATCCATGGACTAACAAATGCCCTTGCTACGTTCCAATCCTTAAAGAACACGGTCTTAAGACCTTATCTACCTGCATAAGTTTATTTTGGTATTCTTTGATGATAAGAACTTCGAGGAGCATCAAAAACATTTGGTTGTGGCCTTAGGTGTGTTAAGAGAACATAAATTATATGTTATCAGCAAGAAGTATGACTTTGGGGACATTAATGTAGGCTATTTAGGCCATGTCATCTCTGGTGTGGTGGGGTGGAAGTTGATCAAATCAAAATTCAAGCGATGTTGAACTGGCCGCAATTAAGAGGGTTTTGAGTCTAACTAGGTACAATAGAAAGTTTATCAAGAATTATGCCGAAATAGCCCAACCTCTTGAAGAAGGATCATTTTGGGTGGGATGAGCTGGCCACAAAAGCTTTTCAGAATCTCAAAGCTGTCAAGACTAAGACACCAGGGTTGGCAATGCCAAATTTCGAAGAGCCATTTGTGCTTGACACGGATGCTTGTGGTCATGGAGTGGGAGTAGTGATTCATCAAAAGGGCACCCGATCGCCTTCTTTAGCAAGATGCTTGGCAGTAGGGCATTGAGAAAGCCCATATACGAGAAAGAACTAATGGAAATTGTATTGGCCGTGGAAAAATGGTGCCACTATCTTTTAGGGAGAACCTTCATTGTTTGTATTGATCAGAAGAGTATGAAATTTCTTTTGGAACAAAGGGAAGTAGGACAGGCTATCAAAAATGGGTAGGCAAGCTTTTGGGTTATGTTTTTGAAATCCGATATAAACCATGAGCTAGCAACACGGTAGCGAATGCCTTGCCTCGAGAATTTGATCTCCAATTTCTGCGTGTGGGATTCAGATACAGGAGGACATCTTAATCTCAAAGTTGGTTGACCACATCAAGCAGGGAGAAAGAAGTATTGAAGTATAAATGAAGGGTGGTCATCCCTCGAGGTTCGACCCTTACTATTGCCTGAGTTGGTGGTTATGCTGGAGAATATAGACGTATCAGAGAATGGTGATGGAATGTTACTGTGTGGGAATGAGAGACATCACCAACTATGTCTGAGCTTGCACGATTTGTCAGCAAAACAAGGCGGCCATCATTAGCCCAGTAGGACTCCTTCAAGCATTACCTATGCCAAACAAGGTTTGGGAGGATGTGTCTATGGATTTTATAGAGGGGCTTCCTAAGTCAGCTTGCTGGGATAGTATTTTGGTGGTGGTGGATAGACTTTCAAAACACGCTCATTTTATACTCCTCAAGCACGCCTTTACTGCTCCAATGGTGGCCCAAGTCTATTCCTTCTACGATTGTTTCTCAATTTTGAAATGAGTTGTTCAAATTGCAAGAAACACAGCTGGCAGAAGCACAGCTTACTATCCCCAATCAGATGGCCAGACCGAGGTGCTCAATACGGGGATAAAATCATACATAAGGTACTTTGTGAATGGAAAACCGAAGTCCTGGTCCATATAAATCCCATGGCCAGACGTACAACACCTCCTTTCATACTTCTACTCACTACACTCCCTTCGAGGTGTTCTACGGAAGAGACCCACCCCACTTAGTTCGCTCCAATCCAAGTACTAGGACAATCTCCTTAGTCGAAGAACAATTACAATTACTAGATCGTGATGTTGTACTTGATGATCTTAGGTTTCATTTACTTAGGGCTCTAGATTATATGAGGCCTATGAGAACAAGAGGGAGGGTCATTACAAATTAGGGGACTTGGGTGTACCTCAAACTTTAACCGTATAGACTCTGGCTAAGGGGGGATCAAAAAAGTTGGCTTGGACCAAAGGGTTGGGGGGGTGGCTTATAAGTTGTAGCTTCTTTCATGAAGGAGCAAAGATACATTAAGTCTTCCATATCATCCGGTTGAAGAAGGTCTCTGGGGAGGATTTTACCCCGTCATCGTTACCAGGATAACTGATTTAGTTCTAGAAGTGGTCCCTAAAGCCTTGTTGCGAGTCAGAAATTGGAGCAAGAAAATCAGACAATAGAGGAAATGCTCATAAAATGAAAGAATGGAGTCGTACTCTGGAACTCTATTTTCCAGAGGACAAGGTGAACCTTGTTGCGGGGAATATTACAAGGAATGCTTCTAGACATTCAGTAATGCTGACTTATGCAAGATGAAAGTGTTGCAATTATTCCTTATGTAAAGGGAATCTAATTCTATTAGAGTCTGTGGTGAGGTAAGCTTAGGTGGGAGAAATAACTATACTTAAGGAGAGGCTTGAGTTGTTAAGAGGAGGAATGAATTGAGCTTTTGCTTAAGTGAGAGAGCTCATTTCCTCTGGAATGAAAGGGTTGTATTGAGTTGGTTATTCTATCCTATCAATATATCTAATCTACTTTTTCCCAGATTTTACTTACCTTTCTAATCTTCCATAAAATTGTTCAGATCTCTAGCACTAGATAAATCTCAAAAGTCATGGTTTTGAAAACACACGAGTCATGGTTGAATATTAAGTCATAGTTTACCTGAAATCAACCTGAAACAGATTACACCCGTTATTCCAAAAGTCATGGTTTTGAAAACACAGAGACCCAACATGACCAAAAGTCAACCTAGAATCGATTACACCTGATATTTCAAAACCCTATCCCGATCTACATCCGACTTGAATGTGACCGAATGTACTGTAACATAGCCGGATACAACCCGAAACCGATAATAAACCGACAAATAACTAATATGACTTAACTAATAAAAATTGTGACATCATTTCACCTAACCTATTAACAACCAAACTATTAGTGATCTAATTTTGCCCTACCTATTATAACCCTATTTAAGATAACTTTGAAACTAAACTCTTATATTAATTTTAAAATGTATATATCATGGAACTAAATTTATAAAATTTTAAAAGATTTCCAAAATATTTAAGTATTGTATTACTAATCAATATCATCACTTCATCAAGCATTACATACTTTTTAAAAAAGTTGTACTTGGATCTTTATTCTTACGTGCATATATTTGTTATGATTTAAGTTCATTCTTAAGGTGTTGGTTATAGTTATTTTTTTCTTCCTTAATATGAACTTTAATGACCAATATAATGTGAAGTTATCAATATAATATACTATGTAATAATTAACTTTCTCATTTCTATTGATTGACCTCCTAATACTATTGTCACTTTAAATAGATAGTGCTAAAGAGATGTTTCTCCAAGTTTCATAAAGGTACTAAACTTATATGGTCAAAGCTCTTGGAATTACAAGAAAAGACCAGAACACCAGAATCCGAAATCTACTTGAACAAAAAATAACCCGCTATAACTTGTCTAAAAACCGATTTGGATTAACAGGAACCAAATCCGAACCCGAAATCTACCTGAACCCGAAACAAACCACTAAGAAGCTGACTGGACCTAGATTGAACCGAGTACGACCCGACCTGGAATAAACTCGAAAAAGGAAATAGCCGAATTAACCCGACCCAAAAGGCCAAATTCACCCATTTCAACCCGACCCGATAAAGATTGACCCGCAATAGGTCAATCCATAAACGATACGTGGACCCGAATTGACATTCCTACTTATGATTATAGTTGGGTCATATTAGATTAATTTATTTTGCTAAGTTTAATATATTTCAATAACCCTATATAAAGAGACAGTTAAAATTTTTAAGAAATATCTTTGGTGTTTAAGAAAATTTGTGAGGTAAACGTGAGTTCTCGTTAGAGTTTTGGATTCAGGAGTGAATCCAAAGTTTGAGTTTCATTTCTCATTAATTTGAGATTTAGAGTGGTTACTATCATCTAATCCTTAATGGATTCATCTTCTAGAAATCATCTAACGTTTCCTTTTATTCCACCATTTGAAAGTATAACTTGCGAAGGATGAATCACAAGCAAGATGAAATCATATTATATGACATAGATTCAATTCATCCATAAAATTCATAAAAATCAAATTATCTTCAACATTCACACATCTCCAATTCAAATCCATCTCCAGTATTACACCAAAAACTCAAGACTCTCATTAATATTAATTTGATTTGGTGTGAAAGAAATTCGAATTTAAGTATTTATGCATCTTAAATATATCAAGTAACTTATATTTGATGATAAATAGGACAATAAATTTGTGAACCAAACTCAAAGTTGCACTATATTATATACTAATCTACTGTTTTCAATCAATTAAATGGGCAGTTAGCTACCTAACAAAAACGGAGCACAACTCTTCTTATAAATTCCTTAAGCTAAAAGAGAATAAAAGCTTCAAGAACTCAAATCAAATAAGGTCAAAAACACCCATGTTGACACAGCCCAAACCAAACCTAAAAGTCAACTATCACAATCCCAGAAATCACCACCAAAATTGATATTTTAATATCACAATCTGATCTTTTAATTATCTTAAGAACTTAACATGAGTAAAATTTCAGCCAAACTTCCCATAAAGAATTGTACAAGCTTATATCACAAAATATTTCAGAAAGACTGAGAGAAAAGTCCAAAAGTTAGCAACATTAAGATAGACTTACCTGTAAAAAGTCGTACAAATCATTGCTAATCCCATTCTCATCATGCCGAATGTCACGTCTATCAGTGGAGTAACTAAACCCAGTCCCAATAGGCTGGTCAACAAAGATGAGGTTGGCAGCCTGCAGAAAAATATGAGTCATACAGTAGAACAGAATTTTCAATAGTAGCATACAACAAGGAATCTGCACTCTTCAGCAGAATTTCATACTTAATATTCCGCATTTCTAAATAATGGACTAGGTCTTAGGCTATAAGAAACGCAAAATTTACATAGAACTTCCTAAATTGAAATGGAAAAAAGAAGAAATAATCTTTATTTTTATGTTATTAAGGGAAATAGAAGAATGTGGCTTCAAGCTGATCATCCATATTGGAAAATCAAACGAATTATAACAATTTGACTCTAACATGCTCTTCATTCTAAGGCAACATGTGTATGAGACAAAAACACATTTTTGTATGAAAAAGGTTCTTCACTAATCCAATATTAACCCTTTGTTTTGTTTCAACTAGCATCGATTTGTGCTATTTATTGACTTTATCAACCAAGGCAACTCAGGTTATGGAAACTATAAAGTGGGCAAAGATTTAAACTCATGTCAAATCCTTGACACCTCTGACCATGGTATGGAGTATGGATATTAAAAACTTCTTTTGCGTAAGAGTCATAGAAAAAATTCATGATACTAACGGAAGACATGGACACAAATCCCATCAAACACTAAAGTCTGAATAACATAGACTTCAAATTCTGATGCATCAAGATGGTTACTTAGGACAAAAATCCCTCCAAGGTGAACAGTGATAAGCCTTGAAGTCTGTTCACTGCCAAAAATTTATTTCATCACTCAAAATCTCTAAGCACTTTTGAACTCCGCTAAGAAGATATAATTTTCACAAGACAATAATGAGAGGAGTATTGCACAATTTTTTACATCATAAGGTAACTTTAAAGACACTGAAAGCTTTAAGCAACTAATGTACCTGGTCCCAGCCATACTCATTCCATTCAAGGAATAGATCGTTTGTAATTTTGAATGGCCCATTTTCATAAAAGAGAGCCAACTCACTGCTGCAACCAGGCCCCCCAGTCAACCAGATAACAACAGGGTCTTTTTTGCTGTTGCGTGATTCAAAGAAAAAGTAGAACATCCTACATATAATTGGCACCAACTATCAGAAAGCTCAGCAAAACAAATAAGAAATAAGACTAGGGAGAGTGTGGTATATATGCCTACTTTACAGACCAAAAGTGCAGCAGAACAATGAATGCAGCCAGCCTAGATGAACAAACACCAATTGACAGCCCATAGTTACTTCTAGAGGACCACTGATGGCGTAATAACCAAAAAACTGTTTGGACTCATAAAACATAGGAACGTGGTGATAAAAAAAATATATATATATAAGAGGTGGCATAATTCAGTCCCATCAAATAGAAATATACAAACATTATCATCTGATTCCATAGCTTGCACTAACCAACCAGGTGACATATATGATTACTAACTAGCCCTGTTTCTAAAATTAACATATTTTTTCCTGCATTTTATAACTCTTCTTCAAGCTCTCGTCATTTTGACAATAAATAAAAAGAGATAGGGAATACTCCCTCCGTCCCACAAAAACTTTCAAAATTAAAGATTCAGAATATCCTAATAATTTACTCTCCTTTTATAGTACTCTCTCTACATGTTTCCTTTACATCTATTAATTAGATCAATACCCAACATTCCAACAAATTCTCCCAATAAATTTATTTATCACCCAAATATCACCTCAAATTTCATCAAACTATTTGAATCACGGTTTTTGAATCTAATACAACAACAGCAACAACAAAGCCAAGTTGTAATCTAAAAAATATAGTGGGTTACATGAATCAAAAATCTATCTCATATAATTATCTACAAAAATGTTCTCCCTCCATGCTCTCCTATTTAGAGTGATATCTTCTTCTAAACTCATATTCTCCATATCATTCCTAACTCCCTTCATCCAAGTCATCATCGGTCTTTTTCGACCACGTTTGAGGTCTCCCTAAACCTTCCACCTTCTCCATGGTAGCATCTATCATTCGGCATCTAGCATGCCCAAACCAACACAACCCCTTAATTTATCCTATATATTCACTACTCCGACTTTCTTTCAAACATCCATATTTATATGTTTATCCCTAAAGGTGTTTCCAAACAATCACCTCCAGAATGTAAACATGTTTGCTATAGTCATTTTCTTAACATGCTCCTTCTTGAAAACCAACACACTGATCCATAAAATAATGTTGGTCTAATTAATGTCCTATAAATTTTATTTTTAAGTTTAATGATACACAACAGTCATACAATAGTTAATAACTACTCTCCATTTACGCCACATAAATTTTATTCTACAAGTGACATCTTTATCAGTGTATCCATTCTTTTGGAGAATTGATCCAATGTATTTGAAACACTCTCTTATCCAAAGTCAAACTATCTCTAATTAACCTCTTTCCAAAGCTAAAATGGACACTTCATACATTCCACTTTACCCTTACTAACCTAAAACCTCTAGATTCCGTCTTCATTATTCTAATTTAACATTCACCCCTTAGCATGTCTCATCCACCAAAGCAATATCATCCCAAAAAGTAAATACCACGGGTTTTGAATCTAATAATTAACTAAATATGCTGCGAATTATCTTTGCGTTCTTGTCCAATAATCTTCAAGTGTACCCACTTTGCAATAATGCTTAATCTCCTTACCAACAACCCACATGCATACGACTGTAGTCTGTAGGGGAGTAACTTCAAAGACAAGCTACAGATACAATAGCATTAAAAACTCAGAAACAACATAAATCCTAAAAACTAAATAAACACAGAATATTAAAAAAAAAATTACAGAGTACAAGTCATGTCGGCTAATTTAATTGGTTAAATTATTATGGTGGTAATCAAGACATGAAATCCGAGTATGAAGGTCGCAAACCTCGCATTATGGGAGCTTTGAATCTGGTAATAACCCGCATGATGGCCCAATTCCTCAACGGTTGCGCCTTTCGGGTCATAGAAATTGGGGAATTTGAACCGCTTTTCGACGATTCTTGGGCCATTATTGGAAAAAACGCTGTCATCGGACCTATTATTTATGTTAATTGAGTTCTTAGGGAATAAATTGAGGTCTTCGATGAGATTTTTGGGGTCAAATTCATTGAAGATTGAAAATTTGGCAGCGGCGAAGGAAGAGAGGGAGAAGAAGAGTGTGATGGAAATGATCAACTTTTCCATGTTGCTAAGTTATGTTTTTGATTGAGGGTCCTTTTGCTGAAAATTATTTATACACCCGCCATTTTTTTTATTCCTACATTTTAAAATAAATAATTCTAAAAATTATTCACATTGTTAATCTTTTCTTAATTTAAAATAAAGAACTTAATAAATGTTTAATGGGTTGATTTGAAGTTGTTTATATCTTACTTTAGATAATAAAATTATTTCTCTCATTTGCTTTAAAGAATTGTGCAACCTTTATTTCTTTATTCTCTTTTGTAGGAGCATGTAGAATAAATGTGAATGAATTTCATTAAACGCATTTGTGCTTCTTCTTTGAATATGTCTTTATATTCCTAATCATGAAATGAATGTTTGTTATTTTATGTATTTATCTTAGCGAAATTGACAAATTGTAGACTTACATTATCAATAAATATATTAATATATAAGAAGTTTTATAAATCATAACAATCTCTAGCTCTTTGCCAAATAGTGTAATACACTATGTTTCCTTGATGTCTTCAATTTTTATAATTACTCTAAATCTTGAAAAAATATATAAAGTTAACATTTTATTGAACACAAATCTATTATAATATTGATTTTTGTACATATCGTGGCTTAGTATTGTTGCAAGCTAAGTGACATTTTATGCATTTATCGGTCTTCACCAAGTGTTAGACACATGAATCATACCAAATTGGCAAGTTGGTATCAAAACTTAATATTATTGCACATAGCCTGAAATATTTAACCTATTGAAATATAAAATAGTTAATAAGGTTTGATTCTTACATAAAGAGATTAATAAATGTTGTAATAATTTGTAATATCTCACATTGGATGTGATTGTATATTGATCCAAATAGGCCATTTTTGCTTGGAATAACATCTTTTTTAAAAAGATGTTATTTGCCCTTGACTGTGTGTAAGTAATATGTTTTTGTATATATCCATAATCAGCATGCCTACATGTTTGTTGATGAGTTAAAGTTATTGCAATAAAGGATTTTTTTTGTAAAGGATATTTATATTCTTACTAGTTATGTGAATCTTCAGTATTTTTTACATTTGGAATTATGAATAACCTTGTTCATCTCTCAACAGTAGATAAATATAGGCATATATTAAAACATGTTATATTCTTTACAAATGCTTTGTATAGAATAATAATATTAGGAGGTTTGAATTTACTCATCAGTCTCAAAATTATAATATCCTATAGTAACTAAAGATGTGGCTAGGACATATACTTCATTTAATTCATGTAATACTTGATGTCCTTGATTAGTAGCGAATCTATTCAATTTTGAGAATAATACTATTCAATTTTTACAATATGTAGAATCTAGAAAACTTTATATTAATTATTTTTCCAAACATAATACTCTTACTTTGTGTTGCATAGTAATACATCCTCGTACTGGTGTTTGTCTTCCTCCACTGACCAGTCGTACTCCCTAATCCTATCACATTTGCACAATAAAAAGTTTAGTTAATATTTATGTTATGAAAGTAAATAAATAATGTTAAGATATTTTATATTTCCTATCAATATGTTTGGGGTGATCTCTATTAAAATCATTTTGGACACTTTTCAAAATCCTTGAAATTAAATTTATATAGAAGAATATTTTCTGTATCATTAAATATCTCATGGAGTTCAGTTTTTAACTCCAAACTTCAATCTAACATTATCCATTATATATTTGTAAGAAGAGTCTAATGACATCATCTCCAAATTTGTAAATAAATAAACTTGTCCTTGTTTTATTATTTCTTTTGTATTTATCAATATCACTTCTAAATAAAGTTACTTGAAACCTCATCACCCTACAATAGATATCTTTGAGTTTGCCTTTCTTTTTAATAACATGATACAAAATATGATAATATTGAATTTAGGCATATAGTTTTGTCACCTCTTTATCTACAAACACTAAATTCCAAGAACGATGAGTATGTCCATCTTTGTCTGTGGAATGTTCATCAATCATCCATATTAATCGCACCCTTATATTTTCTTTTGATATGCTTGGTGTGATGAAATGACATGGTATATATACTATATCCATATCCTTCATATTAGTACAAACATTTATGTTATTATGAAGAAATACAAACACAATGCTATAAAAAATCTAATGTTTTTTGTTGAATAAATATTTAAAAAATATTGCATACACCTAAAAATGAAGAATAAAATACAAATCTAAATGACATTGTCTAACACTTTCCTATAAAAAAATATTCTTTGTTAATTTTTTTTGCTATTTCTTTCATGTTTTGAATTATAAATCATAGTCCAAGAGGAATTGTAATTCTGACACTGCAACATATAACTGACCGTGACTGAAAACTAGTTTTGGTAGGTAAATGCCAACCGTATTCAATGTTTGCTCTTGATTTTTATTGATTGTCATGGGGAAAACTATTTTTAAATAAAATTGTCTTCTTTTTAATAGGAAATTTATTTTCTTGTTAGTAAGGGTTAAGTCAATCTTAAGTATGAGTACTGATTCTCCCACTCTTGGACCTGTGCATGATTATCCTTGACTTCAATGACTCTGTGCCCCTACCTAGTGATTATAAGTCGTGTTCCATTGCACAACATGGATTGGTTAATATTGCACATAAGTATTACTGGGGCTTCTACTTTTAGCTCTAGACAATGGTTTGGAAGTCCAAAAATTATTAAAGAATTTAACAATTCAATGGGCTCCATATTTGAGAAAAAATCACCATCTCCTTGATAATGAATCTGAACTAAAGTAAGTGTGTTTTTCACCCGATAACATTGATACTATTCTTGAATTTAGTCAGTGCAAGTATAACTCATTCTTGAAAATACTTACAATCGATGTACCTTTATTAGAAGTTGTGGGTAAACAAAATCAATTAGATTTTTAACCCAATTTGATCATTCTGAATCAGAAATTGATGTGATATATCTATCCAATTGCCTTATGCGTGTTCCGAAAAGTGATTTTCTTGGTATTATGCCTTCCCCAATTCTCAAAATCCAATCTAAAAATTATGTTATTATTGTATCTCTTGAGGTGATGCTACTGAACGACATTATTTTTAAATGCATTAGCTGATGTTTCCTCTAGAATTCTAATTGGTGTAAGGTAGCTGTGATAGTTGACTCTCGACCTTCATTACGAGTTGTAGCAAGTTTGTGTTTGAATTCTCCATCTAGAACTACTAATTTACCCCCGAAAGGATCTTTCATCATCACAAATATCCTTTAGGTGTCGATTTACCGCCTCTACTGCAAGCCGGTGAGACATTGGTGCCTCATCCCATATAATTAATGAAGCCTTGCAAATAAAATCTGCACGATTTGAGCCTTCTTTGAAATTACATATGAAAGTATTATCTAATTTAATCGGAATCTTGAAAGTAGAATGTGTTGTTTTCCCTACAGGTGACAATAAAGAAGCAATTCTGGAGGATGCAACAGATAATACAATTTTTCTTTCTGAACTAAATTTTAATATCATTATATTTCACCAGTATGTTTTTCCTTTCCCACCACTACCATACACAAAGAAAGTTCCTCCATGTCCTTTCTCACTTGCAAGCTAAGCATTATTGTAGAATATAAATTGTATTCTCTTCCTCTTCATATGCATTGTAATCCAATTCCACCTTTATTAATTGATTGTATGCAAAATGTGTTTCTTGTAAAAAGGGTAAGGCATATCTGGATAATCTTTTAGCGATTTTTCGTTTGTATTCAACACAATATCAATTTCTTGTAGACCTAAATTCTACAACTCCTCATACGTGAGCCTTAGTTATGTATTTCTTGATTATGGTTGCATTAATCTTTCCAAATCATCAGCAAGACTTATCCAATGTTGTTCCCACAATCCCCTTAGATCAATTACTTCGACAAACATGAATATTGAGTTGAACATATTTTGTAAATTGTGCACTTGTGGCCCAATTAGATGCTTCATTTAAGGCTGTGTGCCACTCACTATCATCATTGAGCCAACCTAATGCATCACTAGGGGTGTTCAAACCGGGTACCCAGATTTTCTAGTTCAAAAATTGGCCCATGATCAGACCCGATTTATTTTTTATTTTCTTTACTAAAAATCTTTTTTCAATTTGTTTAAAATTATGTGCAGAGGTGTATAACCCCAAAGGACATGCCTTTTGATTTAAAGCAATCTTCTATGAATAAAGAATTCTAATCATTATCATGGTAATTATTAACTATATACTTCATAATTTTGTACTATACGAAGTATAGTCTAATATAGTAAAGCTATAAAGTCAACGTAGAAAAACGATTTAATGGTATAATAGTTGAACTTCTAGTACTATATACATACTATATATGTCAACCCTATTGTTGAGTTCCTTAAGTTTTGATGTTTTGAATGATGACAAATAGTTACAGGAAACAGATCACAAGAAGTTGGAACTGTCTCCTTGACTGCTATGCTGTAAAGCAGTCACATATTATCTATTGCATGTTAACCATGTTATATGTGCAGTAGTTAAGCTGATTCCAAGACTTGGAGCATAGAAGCCTTTCGAAGACATTCGAAGAAAGATCCTTGCTCAAGATGAAGAATTCAAGGAAGATTCAAGTCTTGAAGATTACATGAAAAGAAGAGCATTTGCCTTTACTGTTAATCTAGTTTTTCATGTAATATGCTCCGTAGTATGACTTACATGAATAGGTAATATAAGTGTTTTGAGTGTGATAAGTCATGTTATGAATTCTGGTACAAAGCTGGAACAGAATTCATAACTTACTTAATTCAGGGAAACAGGTTCAGGGAACCGGGTTTACTGAAAGGAATATCAAGCTGCGTATCTTTGAAAAGATTTTGTAAAAATATTTTCTAAAGAATTATTTTTGGAAAATATATTAAGCAGCTGGTAGATTAGATGAGAATATATTGGTTACCTAAAAACTAGGAGTATTTTTCTTATTTGATTCTATCTATATGATTAAGTCAAATAAGATAAATACTTTCCTAAACGCACATAAGGTGACAGCTCAAAAGATTATGTGATTTTAGGAAAGCCTGGTTTTTTCTAATTATAAATATAAACTCATCTAATCAACCTAATAAAACAAGTCTCTTACGTGAAGAAAACTGAGTTTATTTCTAGAGAGCATTATTCACACTTAAGCATAAAAACCTTTCATTAAGTCATATACACGAGCACCATTAGAATTTATATTTTTCTCTCATATTAGCTTTTAGAAGCAAGATCAAAGGAGAGTTTGATTCTGTAAAAAGCCTTCAACAGAGGGGTGGATAGGCTAGGAGAGTGTTTGTGAGTTCAAACACAAAAGGGCTTACTAGTGTAAGTCGAGTGCACACTCAGAGTAGAGTGTGGGGTGAACTGGTTCCCGGAGTAGGGAAACAGTTGAGTGTATGTGTTCTTTGTTTTTCGGAGTAGATTAATAAAAGAGCATAGAGTAGGAGGATGTAGGCCTGAGTTGGCTGAACCTCGTTAAATTGTGTGTCTTCCTTTATTGCTTTACATACATTCCGCTGCTAAATAGGAACTAGCACAACTGGTTCCTCCCACTGATCGAAAAAGGGAGAAAAATAGGCCAAGACTATTTACCACTCAATTCACCCCCCCCCCCCCCCCCTCTTGAGTGCTTTAAAACCTTCAATTGGTATCAGAGCCTAGGCTTCTCATAAGAGTAACATCTAGAGAAGTCAAGTATGAGTACTCATGAATTGAATGCTATGAGCTACGACAATAAGACAACAAAGTTCAATGGTAACAACTATGCTTGGTGGAAAAATAGGATCAAGAATGTAATCATGGGGATTGATTATGAATGTTGGCTAGTTGTCAAAAATGGTCCCAACATCATCTTCAAGACAGATGAAGAGGGAAACAGGATTCCAAAGAAAGATAGTGAACTAGTTACTGATGATTACAAACTGCTGGAGAAGAATGCCAAAGCAATGTCAATTCTACAACAGGCTATAGGTGAGACTGAAACAAACCAGATCTCAGGTTGCAGCAATGCAAAAGAGATTTGGGATACCCTTGAACTTGCCCTCGAGGGAACCAGCGAGGTAAAAAGGTCCAAAATTGATTTACTTATGTCTAAGTATGAATTGTTTGCTATGAATAAAAATGAAAAGATTAATGACTGTTTTCTTAGATTTATGACAATAGTTAATGACCTTAGATCTCTTGGTAAGAACTTTTCTGATGAGGATCTTGTGAGAAAAGTTTTGCGCAGTTTGACAGATGCTTGGACATCTAAGGTAAAAGCAATATATGAGGCAAAGGATTTATCAACTCTATCTCTGGAACAACTGATTGGTTCCCTCATGACTAATGAAATGCTAATTGATTCTAAGTCTGAGAAGGAACCAGCCAGAGGAACAGCTCTTAAGGGAACAATAGAAGAAGAAGAAGATGAGATTGGCATGATTGCTAAAAGATTTGAAAGAACTCTTCGTGATCAAAGGAAGAATTTCAAAGGTAAGAACTTTAAGAAATCTAACTCTTCTTCTGTAGGTTGCTTCAAGTGTGGAGATAAGGGACATCTTATTCGAGATTGCCCTAAGTGGAAGGACAAACAATCCAAATATGGAGATAAACGTGCCTTCAAAAATGCAATGATAGCAGCCATGTGGGGTGATTCTGATTCAGGGTCTGATGAAGATGTGGAATCACCTAACTCTTATGTTTGTTTGACGGCCTTCACAAACATTCAGGGAAACATCACTGACTCAGGAACCAGAGGGGGAACCAGTACATTCAGAAAATGCTTAATAGCAAAGAAGGATGTGCTACACGAACACAAGGTAAACTTAGAACAAGTTAGAAAAGATATGCATGAATATGACAGAGATAATATGCTTGAATGTATTGACTCTTTATTAGATGAATGCTATAAACTTGGTGAAACTTACATAATTGGCAAAAGAAAACTTAAAGAAAAACGTGTTGAATGTGAAATTATTGTTGCTAGTTGTGATCACCTAGAAGAAGTTTGCTTTGAATTGAAAAATCAAGTAGTTGAACTAGAGGTTGAATTGGACAAGTGTAAGGTGGAACTGGAGAAGGAAAGGTCTTCTAAATCTGATTGTCCTAGTGATGGTGAGGAAGATCTGACCTCTTGGCTCCCCAGAGACTTATCAGCTGCTAGTGAATCTCTTAATTTTTCAGTAGCTATAGGTAAAGCAAATTCCTGTAGTAGAACTTCCTTGTTGGAAGCCTTTGAAATATTGGCTCACAACTTAGAAGGAATACACAAAGAATTTGTTTCACTTAAGGCTGCTCAGTTCACTGTTTCCCCTACAGGTACCAGTGTTAATACTAGTGATGTAATAGATGAGTATGAAGATACTATTTGTGATTTGCATGCTGAGATTCATAAACTGAAAAAAGATAAGCAATCAGTAATTGTTGACATGACTATTGATCCCATGGTTTCGAAACTTAATTTACAACTTGAATCCTTAAAAAGTGATTTTGATTTTCTAAAAGATAAAAACGAGTTGTTGATTAAGAATCTTGAAACCAGAGAGAAAGAACTTCATGATAGTCATAGACATGTTAAAAAATTATTGACTGCACAGGAAACTATGAATTCCTTAATTTCATTTAAAAGTTACAAAGGAAGAGTTGGTCTTGGATATACGAGACAGAGAACCAGGACTAACTGGTCCCCAGGGAAACCACATGGGTTAAAGAATTCAAAAGAGGTAAGTATGTAATGACTAAAGAGATGCATGTTTGTTATCATTGTGGAATGAATGGGCATAAGATACATGAGTGTCCTGCTAAGAAGAACATTGAGAATAAGAACAATAAACATGTGAAGTGGGTCTGGAGAAGAAAAGACCAACAAGAGCCTAATGTCATTGAAAAGGGACCCAAACATGTTTGGAATCCTAAAACTAATGTTTGATTTGTTCTTGCAGGCTAAAGTGAAAGGAGATACCTATTGGTATTTGGACAGTGGTTGCTCAAGACACATGTCCGGGGATAAAAGTCAATTCCTTTCACTAGCAGCCTTTAACGGTGGAAGTGTCACCTTTAGAGATAACAGCAAGGGAACCATCACTAGTTTAGGTAAGGTAGGTAAGATACTTTCAAATGTAATTGATGATGTATATTATATTGAGGGCTTACAACATAATCTCTTGAGTATCTCTCAACTATGTGATAAAGGTAACAGAGTTGAGTTTCAAGCTAATCTTTGTCACATAGTTAATTCTCAAACAGGCGAACTTGTATGTGAGGGAACCAGGAAGCATGATGTATACATCACCTTTCTGGATAGAATTGCTCAAGACAAGTCTGTTTGTTTGAAAGCTGTTTCTGACAATAATCAATGGATTTGGCATAAGAGATTTGGATATGCTAGCTTGACACTTTTGAACAAATTAAGGTCTTGTGATTTGGTGGTAGGACTTCCTAACATCACTTATGAGGCAGATAAAGTTTGTTCAGAATGTGTTAAAGGGAAACAAGTTAAAATCTCTTTTAAACCTATAACTATTTTGAGTACCAGCAGACCCTTCGAACTAGTACAAATTGATTTGTGTGGTCCCATGAGGATACAAAGTCGAAGAGGTCATAGATATGTCTGTGTTATGGTTGATGATTATTCCAGGTACACTTGGGTAATAATGCTACATTCAAAAGATGAAACGTTCGATGAATGGGTAGCATTGGTGAAGCAAGTGGAGAACCAGCTCTCTTACAAACTAGTCTCGGTAAGATTAGACCATGATACTGAATTTGATAATGCTAACTTTGTTGAATATTGTAGGGAACAGGGAGTTAGTCACAACTTCTCAGCCCCAAGAACACCACAACAAAATGGTGTTGTTGAAAGAAAGAATAGAACTCTTGAAGAGATGGCCAGAACAATGCTCATTGAGAGTGGTCTCCCTAAGAGTTTCTGGGGTGAAGCTGTGGACACTGCTTGCTATATTTTAAATGAGGTCTCATTAGACCAAAGTTAAATAAGACTCCCTATGAACTCCTTAGAGGTCGAAAGCCTAATATTGCATACTTTCATGTATTTGGATGCAAATGTTATATTCATAACAATGGGAAGAACCAGCTTGATAAATTTGATCCTAGGAGTGATGAGGGAATATTTCTTGGATATTCTCCTCAAAGCAAAGCATATAGAGTCCTTAATAAAAGGACTTTGTGTGTTGAGGAGAGTGTGCATGTCATCTTTGATGAATTTAACATGTCTTCTGAGACCGCGCAGGTACAACCTGATGAAATGATTGGATTGATGGAGTTTACTGGGAACCATGATACTAGTCCCCTAAATGAAGTGCAAGCAGATCTAGGCTCACTTGATACTCCACAAAATAATAATAATGAGGAGCCTAGAGAAGAAAATAAAGACAATTCAGAAGAGGTACCAAGACCAAATAGTTCCTCAAGTGACAGACAGGTAAGAAGTTCAGGGGGAATGAATGAATATGCCTCCCCTGAACCTGAGGTAAGAAATGTAAATGGAAACAGCGTGAATATGAATCTTACTAGTTCCAAAGAAATTAATGAGATTCATAATCATGCTGGTTCCCAATCAAATGAAGAAGCACAAAATGATTTCTCTTTTAAAAGCTTCAAATATCAATCTTCTCATCCTCCAGATCAGATCATTAGTGATATTAATAAAGGAGTTCAAACGAGAAGAAATATTTTTCAAAACTTTTGTGTTTTTTATTCTTTCCTGTCTAATATAGAGCCAACTGACTATAAAATGGCACTGACTGATCCTGATTGGGTTCTAGCAATACAAGATGAATTAAATCAGTTCCATAGGAACCAGGTTTGGCATCTTGTACCTAGACCAAAGGATAGGTCAGTTATTGGTACAAAATGGGTCTTCAGAAACAAATTAGATGACCTAGGTACAATAGTTAGAAACAAAGCTAGGCTAGTGGTGCAAGGTTACAATCAACAAGAAGGGATTGACTTTGATGAGACTTTTGCACCAGTAGCTAGGTTAGAGGCAATTAGGATTTTAATTTCTTATGCTGCTCACATGAATATGAAATTGTTTTAGATGGATGTAAAGACTGCCTTCCTAAATGGATATTTGAAGGAAGAGGTATATGTAGAGCAGCCACCTGGTTTTGAAGACAAGCTATTTCCCCAACATGTTTACAAGTTAGACAAAGCTCTATATGGATTGAAGCAAGCTCCAAGAGCTTGGTATGAAAGATTATCTAAGTTCTTAATGGAGAATGATTACAAGAGGGGAACAGTAGATAAGACACTGGTTATCAAAGCCAGGGGGAATAACTTGATTATAGTACAAATTTATGTTGATGATATCTTATTTGGTGCTACTAATCAAGTACTATGTGATGAGTTTGCTAATCTTATGCAGAGTGAGTTTGAAATGAGCATGATGGGAGAACTAGGATTCTTTCTAGGATTGCAAATTAAGCAAATGAAGAATGGAACCATGATACATCAGCAAAAATACTTGAAAGAATTGCTGAAGAAATTTGGCATGGAAAACAGCAAGGCTTATGATACACCTATTCCCACATCCACAAAATTAGAAAATGATCTAAAGGGAAAAGATGTTGAAGCCACACTTTATAGAGGAATGATTGGTTCCCTTCTCTATCTAACAGCTAGTAGACCTGATATTGTGTTTTCTGTTGGATTATGTGCTAGGTTTCAAAGTAATCCAAAGGAATCTCACTTGAAGGTTGTTAGAAGGATACTTAGGTATCTTGTGGGAACAACAGACTTATGCTTGTGGTACCCCAAAGGGAGTGCAATTGATCTTATTGGGTACACTGATGTAGACTATGCTGGCTTTCTTGTTGATAGAAAGAGCACATCAGGTATGGCACACTTTCTTGGCTCCTGTCTAATATCATGGGGTTCTAAAAAGCAAAACTCAGTGGCCTTATCCACAACAGAGGCAGAATACATTGCAGCAGCTTCATGCTGCTCTCAGCTACTGTGGGTAAGGAACCAGCTGAAGGATTTTGGTGTTGTTTATAATAGTGTTCCTATATTTTGTGACAACACTAGTGCAATTAATATTTCTAAGAATCCAGTTCAGCATTCCAAAACCAAACATATAGATCATTTTCTGAGAGATAATGTAGAAAAAGGTTTAGTGGAAGTATTATTTTGCAAAAGTGAAGATCAAATAGCTGATATCTTCATAAAACCCTTGTGTAGAGAAGTTTTCTGTAATTTAAGAATCTTACTAGGTCTAGTTAGATTTTAGTCTTTGGCTTCATCTATTTCCTTCAATGATTGGTTAGAATGGTATTCTCTTGTATAGTATGTGTACATACCTATGTCGAAATCCTTCAAGTTTTATGTAAATGTTTTGAGATCTCAAAAGGATTAAAAATCATTGTTGTAAGAAATAAGTGAAATTAAACTAAGTTGCCAGAAACAGAATGAAGTGGTTTTAATCAAGTATCAGGAAAGGGAAACAGCAGATCAGCACTGATATGTCTTCCGAATAATATTTTCTTATCTTTGGAAGATTATTATAAGATATTTTCCTTTTGGAAGGAAATAATCTTATTTCAGTCATTTACCATAAAAATAATGGCAAATCAAATCACTTGCCTAATTTATAGGATGGTTAAGATATTTATGGCAAGTAATGTTAGCTATCTTTTCAATTTTTAAAACTTGTCATACTTATCAAATCACTTAACCGTCATATTTTTTTTGAATTTCCATATTTCTGTTATGCTTCAAATATATATATAACCCTTTGTGCAGCTTCATTACTTCTCATTCATTACTCTCCTTCTCTCTTCTGCGTGCTGCTCAACCATCAGAGTGCTATTCATCATCTTCATTCTCAATTTCTCTTTCACAATGGGAAGGAAGACTGTAGCTTCATCTAGGAGAGGCAGAGGAAAGGGGTCTGCTAGTGACTCCACTCAATCAAGAGGAACCCCCATCGGTGTTCCACCCACCTCTCATCAAAAACAAACCCCAATTGAACCTTCATCACCCAATGTAGCTTAATCACCTTTAGAAACTCCTACCAAAATCCCAGATTCCCCTCAAAAATCCTCCTCACCACCAAAATCGACCAAACCCTCATCAAAACAACCTAAGCCTATCTTCCATCCTCCAGAAACTGATGATTCTGTCATCAAGGAATCTGTACCATCTTAGGGGGAATAGGAGACAGAAGCTCAACAATATGTGAGCCAAGGAGTGGAGGTTAGTAGTGCTGAAGAACATAGTGACAAAGTGGAAGTGGTTGAGGTTACTGGGTTCAAAGAAGGATCACCAGATGAAAAGGTTAGGAGAAGTGGTCGTTTCACACGTTCTTTAAAAAGGAAAATTGATGACACCCAGGAGGAACAATCTGCTGATTCTGTGCAAAGAAACAAGAGAAAGAGGCAGCCTGTTAAAACCTCTCTTGCTTCAAAAGGTAAATTTGTAGAATCTATTCCTACTGGTTCTATTGATTTAAATTCTAGACTAGTGTTGTCTGGGTGTGGTGTTGAAAAAGGATATTTTGATATTGCTGCATTATCTGAGTTCAAGGAGTTGCTTGATTATCAAGGTTGGTTAATGTTGTTTGTTGTTTGTGCTGCAAATGTGTCTGGAGTTAGGGAATTTTATGTTAATATCAAGCAGATGCCTGATATGTCCATTAATTCATGTGTGAATGGGGTTGATGTCAGTTTATCAGTTGCCTCTCTGTCAAGTCTGTTAAGTATACCAAGAGATGGTTTTGATAAGTACTCAGGTGACTGGTGGCCCATGCTTGTTGGGGTCACACCAGAGGAGATATATGCTTCTATGTTTGGAGGGAAGATGCCCAAAAAGCCAGGGGTTCTTAAGTCTGTAAAATTGAAGGAACCAATTATGCTTGTTCTACACTATCTGTGTAACAAGGTTTTAATACCAAGGGCTCAGGGTAGAGGTACTGTAAGAATAATGGAAATGGTATTGATGTATCTGTTAATGAAGAAGGTGAAAATCAATCTTCTTGCATTAAAGTTGGTCCATATGATGAACTGCCATGGGTCATCTCATCACTCCTTGCCTTATGGATCCTTTATAACCCACCTGCTCAAATCTAACAATGTACCCCTGAGTGGTTCCACTGTCCCAGTTACAGTGTTTACCAGGGTCATCTTAAAGCAGAAGGGTTTAGACATAAGTGGGGATCAGCTGCTGTTTAAATCAGAGGAACCAGTGGAGGATGTGAGATCTCCAACAAAGAAGAATAAGAAAGTAGAGGAGCCAGTAGGTCAGGCTCTAGTTCTGAAAAGGTTGGAGGATCAGGAGAATTTGCTTAAAAACATCATTGGTCTGGTCCAAGATTTATTCTCTTCTATTGATTCTAGGTTTATTAATCTGGAAAAGAAGCTTGCTGGATCTCATGATCAAGAAGCACCTGGTACAAGTGCTGCTGCTCCACAGTCTCCTCCTGAAGAAGAGATACATGATGCTGAGGAAGGAGATGAAGATGAGTAACCAGCTGATAATGGAGACCAGGATGTTGACAGAGAAGAGGAGGATGAGAATGATGAAGATTGATTCTGTTTTCTGTTTTTGTTTGCCTACCCTATCTCTTATGACTGATTCTGTTGATTTGCTTCTTCCCACTCCATGAACTGTTCTTTTGATATGGAGTTGGGGTATCTAATATGTTGAACTTTGTTTGGTATTTGCTTTAAACAATCTTATTTCTGCTATGTCATGCTTAGTTTGACTAATCTATTTTTGCAGCATTTAACTTGAATGGTGGTTGATGCCACTGCATGGATGAGTACATTTAATAATTTATGCATTTTGCTTTTACTTGAGTATACTTTTTAATGATGCGAAAAGGGGGAAAGAGTTGAAGCTGAAGCCTAGGATCTTCTTAGCCTTTTAGGATTTTTAGATTAAGTCAAATAGGAGTCGAGTCAAGTTAACTTAAGAAATTTTTTTCAGTGTGTGTTCATCTTTTTTGTCTTAAAGATTGTTGATGTACTCAATCCTAGTTTGAGTACTTTATTGAAGTTTGTATGTTTTCAATGTGCTTGGATTGCAGGAACTTCAATTTTCCCAAACCAACCAAGACGCCCAGGTCTTTGGGGAACCAGAACCAAAGCACCGCAGATAAGTTTCTAGAGTTTTGTTGACAATCTCAGTTTGGCCATCTATTTGAGGGTGGTAGGTCATGCTGTGATTGAGTGTTGTTCCATGTAGCTGAAACAATTCCTTCCAAAAATGGCTCATAAAAATTTTATCCCTATCACTGACAATAGAAGATGGAAACCGATACAGCTGCACTACTTCTTTGACAAACACCTTAGCCACCAAACAAGCTGTGTAAGGATGCTTCAACCCCACAAAGTGTGCATATTTTGACAAACAATCAACTACCACTAATATGGAAGTAAGCCCCTTAGATTTCGGCAATCCTTCTATAAAGTTCATGGAGAGTTCATCCCATACATGAGCCGGAATCGGAAGAGGTTGTAGTAAACCTAATGGTTTCAGGTTCGAGACTTTGTTCTCCTGACAGACCTTGTATTTCCTCACGTAATTCGCCACCTCCATTCTCATTCCCCGCCAATACCATCCACTCACCAGCCTTATGTAAGTTTTAAAGTCGCCACCATGACCGCTAGTACGAGAGTCATGAAATTCCCATAGAAGAACCGACACTAGAGTTGAAGTGCAAGGAATGACTATCCTCCCTTTGTATACTAGCCTGTTGTCTACAAGGGTGAAATCTCCCATCTGTTGCTTCCTAGACTCTAACTCCGCTACTACCTGGCTCAAGAAAGGTTCTATCTCAATCTCCTTCTTCAACGTATCCCAATCAACCCAAGCAGACGATACCATTGCCCTAAACTCGACTTCCCCCATAGTCTTCCTTGAAAGTGCGTCTGCCACGCGATTTGAAGCCCCTAGTCAGTATTGTACCTCAAAGTCATACCCAATGAGTTTTTGTACCCATTTTTGGTAAGCCACCCCTATCTCTCTTTGTTCTGTTATGAATCGAAGGCTCTGTTGGTTTGTTCGGATTATGAAATGCCTGCCCAACAGGTAATACTTCAATTTTTCTACTGCCAAACAAATCGCCATGAGTTCTTTTTCATACACGGATTTCAGTTGTGCCTTCTGTCCCAGTACCTTGCTGAAAAATGCGATTGGCCTCTGATCTTGCTTGAGGACTGCACCCAATCCGTACCCAAATGCATTAGTTTCCACCAGAAATGACTTTGAGAAATCTGGCATAACCAAACCGGTGCTGTCATCATGTCTTCTTTCACTCTTTCAAATGACTCGGTGGCCTTGGTGCTCCATCCAAAGGCATCCTTCCGCAATTGCTCGGTTAGGGGAGAAGCTATTTGGGCATACTTCAAAAACCCACGGAGTTCCCTCATCTTTCGAGGTGTTTCCCACTCTAGCATTGCCTTTACTTTATCCTTATCCATGGCTACACCGTGTTCTGAAATTATGTGGCCCAAATAAGCTACCTCTCGCTTGCCAAACTCGCATTTTTTCATATTGGTGTAAGTTGTTGCAGAGCCAAAGACTCCAGTACCAATGACACATGATTAACATGCTCTTCCTCACTCCTACTATAGAAAAGAATATCGTCAAAGAACACAAGGACAAACTTACGTAGGTATGGTCGAAAGATGTCATTCATTAAGGACTGAAAAGTCGTCGGCGCATTCGTGAGCCTAAAAGGCATGACTAGGAACTCATAGTGACCTTCATGTGTTCTAAATGCAGTCTTGTACGTGTCCTCCTTCCGAACTCTGATTTGATGATAACCCGCCTTTAAGTCCAATTTGGAGAACACCCTCAATCCACTCAACTCATCTAGTAACTCATTAATAACTGGGATAGGATATTTGTCTGGCACCGTTTCCTTGTTCAGAGCCTGGTAATCAACACAACCTCCAAGAGCCGTCTTTTTTCTTCACTAAAAGAACTGGGCTCGAAAAGGGACTGACGGATGGTTTAATGATTTTCGCTGCTAACATTTCTCGAATCAATTTTTTAATCTCGTCTTTTTGGATCTGGGGATAACGATAAGGTCTCACACTAATAGGATTACCACCTTCTTTGAGAGTTATGGCATGCTCGTGTCCTCTGATTTGGGGAAGCTCCCCCTTCCATTCAAACACTTGCCCAAATTCTGCTATCACATTCTTTAAAAAGATTGGCAGTAGTGATTATGGCTCTTCAATTTTTTTCTCGTCATGGGCCATTACATTGCACTCAAGCCACCATCCTTTTCTCTCTTTGCAAAATGTATGCACCTTTGACTTAAGGGATACCATGGAGTGAGTCAGTGTTGGATCTCCCCAGATGGTCATAGTCTTTCCTTCCGGATGGAATTTCATTAATTGTGTTTTCCAATTGGTCACCACTGTTCCCAATTTCTCAAACCTTTGCACCCCTAATATTACATCCGCATTTCCCAGTCCTAACAGTAGAAAATCCTCCACTATCCTTACCCCTTCATTCAATTCTATCACCACCTTTCTACATTCTCCAATACTCTTAATGGCCTTGTCGTTTCCCAAAGAAACCCAAAATTCTTTTGTTTCATGGATAGGAAGCTGTAGAGTTTGTACCGATGCCTTAGAGATGAAATTATGGGTTGCACCAGGGTCAATCATCACAATTACTTCCTTTGCCCCCACTCTACCCCTCAACTTCATGGTCTTCAGATTAGTGAGCCCAACAATGGAGTGTAATGAGACCATCATAGCTCCCTCCTCCAAAGATGGACTCCACCCCTCCTCCTCTTTACTTTCTACTCCGTCCTCCTCGTCCTCTTCTCCACTGATGCACAGAACACTAAGCTCCCTTTTCTAACATTTGTGTCCTATGTTCCACTTCTTGTCACACCTGAAGCAGAGGCCCTTGGCCCTTTTTTCTTACAATTCTCGGTCGGTCAACCTTCGTGTTTCCCCCCGAGCCTTCAACTCCTTAACGAAATTTCTTCGAGTACTGTTCAAGGGCCCCAATGAATTTGAACTCCACACCCCATTATGAGTGCCCTGGCCCCTACCTGTATTGGGTCGGTTATAAATGGAATATGTCCTATTCCTATTCGATTCCCCCTTATTCTGGTATCCCGTTCCTTTATAACCCATGACCCGGTTCCTCTCCTCCACCCGTACTACTAAATCCATGGCTTGTTCCAGCATATGGGGATTTAACACTCTTACTTCACTTTTAATCTCCTCCCTCAACCCATTGATGAATTGGCTAAGAAGGACGAAGTCTGGCACGTCATCCAAACGGGTTGCCATCTCAATAAACTTGTGCTGGTACTCCATGGCGGTTGTTGTTTGCGACGTGGCCAACCACTATTTGCAAAGAGACCCATCATTCACCGGCCAAAAATGATGCAACACCCGGTCCTTAAGATCCCCCCACCAGCGGACTAGGTTTCGTTTGGATTCCCATTGATACCATCTGAGTGCATCACCTTCCATCACCACCACGGCCGCTTCAATCTTCTCCTCTTCACTCATTCTATAAAACCCGAAGTACCTTTTGGTACGAAGGATCCACCCATCGGGATCAGTTCCATCAAATAGGGGCATCTCTAGTTTCCTAACTCTCCACTGTCCCCCATTACTTCCTGTCCCCATAGTTCCTCCGATCCCCCTCCCTCCATCTAGGTCTCCCTCCAGATTAGGTATGTGTTGGGTGCTCAACTGGGGTGAAGTCGATATTCGTACCTCTTCCATGCTGTTCTGTACTTCAGCTCGTGTTTTTTTAGACCTCTCACATCACTGCGATTTGAGTCTCCTGATGTTCATGCATTCGGTCAATCCTTTCCTCCAATCTATGCGTAGCCGCCGTGAACTCTTCATTCTGGAGATGCGCTGCCTCCTCCAGTTGGGCTCGTGTTTGTTGGATTTGTCCGGTAAGATCCTCAAACCATCTTTTAAACCCTTCTAACGACACATCCATTTGCTCCCTGGACCTGCGCATGTGACCCGAGAATTCATCTTTCATCGCCCCTACGGTTGCCTGTAACCTAGACAACTGCTCTTCCAGATGTTCCACCCTAGAGGACATCGCTGGCGGTCCCATGAACATTGCTCTGATACCACCTATAATGAAATGATAGTTTTGGCTTTCGAGAGGCCGGTCTCACCTAACCATCAATCACCTTTTGACCTCCTCGTCTGTTTGTTGGTCGTGGCCCTCCTTCCTCACTCTTCCAATTTAGGTAATTAAACTAAAATTTAATTAATTTATACTGATATAAAACAAAAATCTTATGTAAGTATTAAAAGTTTGAAATTTATTATTTATATTTTCTAGTTGTATTAATAAATTTTCAGATTTGTATTATTAATTTTGAAATGAATTTAAAGATTTTAAACTATTAATTTTTTAAGATTTTAAACGAGGGTTGTACTCTATAATATTGAATTATGATTTCTAATCATAAAATATTAATATTCTCGTGTGTTTAAAGGGTTTTGAAAATTAGTTTAGCTGCTGTAAAATATGGTTTTGAGTTATTTCTAAGTTACTAAAGTGGAGAATTGCATTATGTACTCAAGGTACGTATATATTAGGATAATTGCATGTATGGAAGTATGTATGTGAATGTTTATAGTTGTTCAAAGTTACATGTTTATGTAGTATCATGCCTAAGATTGGAATCCATTGTTGAATAAATTGAAATATATGTTAATTGACATGTTTTAAAGGAGTTAATATGTTTGTGTGAATTCAATATATAAGCATGAGGAAAGTTCATTGCATTGACTAAAGTTTATGTCGAATACTAACAAGTTTATGTTGATGTCAAGGAAAGAAAATTATGACTTTTGTGGCATGTTTTTTGAGTTAAGAATCTTGTTCAACAAAGTAGTCAGTAAGAAAATAAGCATAATGAATTTATTCCATGATAATTATTTAGTACGCAAAGCTAAAAATGGAATTTTTTATCCTAAACATGTTTTGTTACGCTTGTTTAAGTATGACTCTTGAATCTTACAAGTAATTAATCACTCAAAGTGTAAGACAAACAATAAAACTCTAGGTTTAATTCACCTTGAGTATTGAACGACGGGGGACACTTGATGGTAGCCATAATGTAAAAACTAATAGAGAGCTACCAGAATTTATTATTTCTCAAATAGACCTTAAAAACTGGAAAATTGAATTTGGGCTTAAATGGGAAATGTGTAGGCTTTATTTTTTGTTTTTGGGTTGGATTTTGCGTGGGAATGGTTGAAAACAGCAAGATTTGTGGGGAATTGGTAAGGGAAGTTTTTGGGTTTTTGTCAGTTTAGGAACAATTTGGTGTGGAACAAAGGAAATAGAAAGGGACGTATTTTAAGGGATTTGGACAGAAAAGATTGGAAGAAAAGATTGAAAAGAAAAGAAAGATTACAAGGAACACTCAACTTGTAATCAAAATGATATGTAAGGAAAGAACACTCAACTTACTAAGGAACACTCAATTTGCATAAAGACCACTGAAATTTGGGAGGAACTCTCACTTCACACTCAAATTCTAAGTTTTGAAAAGCTTACTTAGACAATCTCACAATTGTGCTAGGCAAAGAAGGCTTTTTTTTAATAATTTATCAACTACATCTTTAAAACGCAAATGCACTCCCATTTATAGGTTGCATGCTCGGCCAAAGGAGTTGAAAAGATACGATGTTACAAACACTTAAAGCCTCTTAAAATTTGAAATTGAAAACCCTTGTAAAAAATTGATTATCAAGCTAAAATTAGCCATCACATCTTTCTTCCTGAAATTTTAGGAAGTATAACTCCCTTTCCAAGCCCATGAGTCCAACGGGTTCTATTAGACCCATTAATCAACCCTAGATGAGAACTAGGAGTTTTGTGATTTTCATCAAGCATGAAGTCTTAATTCAGTATCATGACTATGTTACTTTAACTTCAAATAGCATTAAGATCTCGTTACTTCCATAGCAATAAACATATTAGATTTGGATTCATACATCGTTCTTTACTAGTCTCCAATGGTCCAAGCAATAAATTCATTCAATACTAAACTACTAATAATAGTAGTTTAAGTAAAGGAAGTCCAAATTTTCTATTTATAATTTCTAGTGGTTTATAGTATCCTTATTTAGTAAGTTTAAAGCATGAATTTTGCAAGTGACTGACTATTAAATTAGAATAATGTATATGATCGTGTTGAAATCATTATTATTGGTTTTGGATGTTGGTTCATTGGTTTTAAAAATTGTATTTAAAGGACTTAGTTAATTTTCTATCAATGTACTTTTAAAGGACTTTATTTTATAGTTAATAGTATTAGTTTACCGCTGAAGTTCGACTGTCTATCAATAAGCGATATATTCTGATAATTCTCTTTATTGAGTTTTAATATTCCAGAAAATAATTTATAAAATTCAGATAATACATTGGTACTATCCTCTTCTTCAATATGGAGCAACTCATGTGTATGGACATGACTCACATACAACATAAGGTCTCCCTCACATGTGACAGAACCTTATCTTTAGCAAATTGGAGAGGTAAACAACAATAGTCCTAATTAGGGCTGCGCATCAATGATGAGTTTTTTTTTCTAAATTAAGAAAAGACCTACAAAACAAGGTCATCTTAGCAGGACCAATACTTCAGTAAGAATGATGGGAGCAGAGTTGACTTGACATTAGTATTATGATTGAATTATTTACCCAGATTCTAGATCTGACATATACTATGAACACATCAGTGGTTCTGGCTTCGATGTAAACGAAGCATAATATATTAATGAAAGACAAAGATGGAAGCATCAACAACTTACCATAATCATATCCTCAATGTCTCTACGCCAACCACAAAACAATATCTTCTCTGGATATTTTGGTGGGACAATTGTTCTTGGAGAGAGACCTCTACGAATCTGCAATGATATGAACATGCAAGAAACCAAAGGAAGCTTAAAAGATATACATTTTGTTATCCAAGCAAAATAAGTATAACATGCTACAAGCACGACAAAAAGGTGCTTCGTAAATCATGTATGATAGGATGAGAGCGGATGTCGCAACAGTCGCAAACTATTTTTAAATCTGAATCGACATTACCCTATGTAGACTTAGTAAAGGACGCTAGACATTTGCAGCTTCTATCATACCCATTTTTTTTAAAAAGAACCAGCCCTTGGCTACTTTTAACAAAAAATATTTATCGAGTTTTTCTCTAATTTGCAAATATTTTATCTAAGTACCGATAAAATTGAAATAACCAAACTTAATCTAAGCATAACAATCATTTTTTCACGTCAACAAGGCTCAAGCTTTAGACATCTCATAAGGGAACAAAGGAGTTGGATTTACTTTTTACAAGATAATAAATAAACAGGAAAGCAAATACTACCTCCGGTATTTACAAGATGCAACTTTTACTAATTTTGGATGCTTATTATTAGTTGCAACATTGTTATATTTTACCATTTTTAGTAAAATTTTGTATATGAAATACCAACATTACCCTTAATTAAAAACTCAAATTTTGTTATTTTTCTATTTAATTATAATACCCTAAACTAGATTATAACTTAATCTATTTCACTACACTAATCTCTCCCACCAAAATAAAAACCCTACCTACCCACCCACCTCATCCCCACGGGTCATTACTCGATCACTCTTCCACTTTCTTCAACCCTACCCACACCTTCTTCAACCCTACCCAAACCCTCTTCAACCCTACGATCTACCCCATTCTATCTCTGCATCACCCGACAACACATTCCCTCACATCCCCTCTCACGATCTACCCTCTCTCTACCCTTTCTCAATGACAAACCTAAGCCCATTACATCGTGTCTTGTTTGAACCAGAGAACGAGGTTGAAAGGGGGTCGATTGATCCCCTCATCGATGCCATCGATCGGGGCTCCTCTTAGCCGGAGAAATTGTACGAGTTAGGCAAAGGCCGTGACATCTTGTCCCTGACTTCGTTGAAGGCGCTTTTTGATGTGCTTCGATCTACCACTCCGTCCCTCGTCTTCGACCACCCCGATGAGAACTCACTACCTACTGGATCTGGTGAGTTAGGGTTTGGAATGGGAGAAAATATGGTAGGATCTGGTGGCATGGGTGAACTAGATGTACCAGGAAGCAACGCAAGCAATCAGGCAAGAGAAAAGGAAAAAAACGAGAGATAATGGAATACAACCTACAATTCGAGAAGTAGGGATTCTCCAAATAGCAACTTTTGTATTAATATTTTTTTGTACCCTCTCCCTTAACTTGTTCCCCTATTTATACTCCTACGTACCCAACATGTAACAACTATAATATGCCCTCTGTTGATCATTATATATTATTTACAATATTCTTTTGTAACTAATTGTGATTCCTGCAACTGATTTTTATTCTTTCGATTCCTTCTGTCGCTTCTTTGTTTGTTGCTTGTCTTGGTGCCTTATTCCTTTGCCTTTGTTATTGTTTCTCCTATCTTGGCCTTGCCCCTTCTCCTGTAAGTGCAGTTAATAGGCAGGTTATTGCGAGCTTTATTGCGAGCTCTATCAAAATACTTCCACGGTTTCTTCAACCCAAACCCTAATTGAGTCCCACCCTAAATC
This sequence comes from Dysphania ambrosioides, assembly GCA_026401315.1. Classification (NCBI taxonomy): domain Eukaryota; kingdom Viridiplantae; phylum Streptophyta; class Magnoliopsida; order Caryophyllales; family Amaranthaceae; genus Dysphania; species Dysphania ambrosioides. Next base: position 15,836,352 of record CM048658.1, read on the forward strand.
AAGACCGAAGGTGGTTATGAAATCAAATCGGAGGGTTTCTTGTCTCACCATGAGAAAAAAGCACGGTGTCGGTGCTAAAATGTGTTTTGTTGATGATGACCATCTCAACAACGAGTCCCCCTTATTGTGGATCCTAATTTTGGGAATAAGAGACTTAAAATGGCTACATGAATGTTCTAGGTAATGATCTATGAACCCTAATTTTTCTTTTTGAAGTCATTATCATGTTTATGGTGGAGGATGTTTGTGCATGAATTGTACGCCAGCAACATTAGTTGCTCACCAGGTTGGATGATGCTGCATTTTGGATATTTTTGGTGTTTGCTGGTGTTGTTACCCATTTTTGTTGTTGAATAATGTGGGTATTAACCTATGTTGCTGATGATATTATGTGATTTAGTCCAGAGTTATGTGATTTGCTTGTGTTTCCTGGTGTTGTTCCAATACATGATGATATTATGTGATTTAGTCCAGAGTTATGTGATTTCCTCCACTATTGGTTGATGTTGTGTGCTTTGGTCCCGAGTATGGTGGAATTTATGGGTTATTGGTTTTTGTTGTTTGATTTAGTCCATAGTATGATGGAATATATTGGTTGTTGGATGTTCTTGTTTGATTTATTCAACAAAATCTTGAATTTTGTCTGTTGTTGGTTGGTGTTGTGTGATTTAGTCCAGCATATGAGTCCCTTAATTTACCTTCGCGTGTTGTTCATTTGAGACCCTTAATTTGGTTGTTGGTTGTTCTTATTCATTTGTTGGTTGTGTTGATTTGTTGCCTTCATTTGCCTGGGAAATATTATTCCCTTCATTTGAGTTCCTTATGTTGATTTTCACATTAAAGTCCCTTAATTTGGTTTAATGGAATATTCTATATTGAAGGCTGTAGATTCTTTTTTTAATACTAGCTGTACTTAAATTCGGGCATATCATTTATGAAAGATTCCTTTTTAAAATTTTTTTACTAGGTGGGCTTTGGTATTATGGCCAACATCTCTGTTTCTGATTCTCTTATGTATTTTTACCCCTTTTCACGGTCTTTACTAGGTGGGGTTGTGTATTGTGGCCATCACCAATAGCTTCAAATGCTCTATTGTATTTATACCTCTTTTCACGTTTTTATAAAGTGTAAAAGTGGATGGAATTTCTGATTTTTGGATATGTAACTTTTGGCACTCAATTTGAAAATGTGAGTCCCTTACAGTGAGTCCCTTATGTTGAGTTACACATGTTAGTCTCGTAATTTGATTTTATTAGCATCGTAGCTGTCCAAATGATGAAGGGACTCGAATGCTTCTAATGTTTTAAGATTATGAGTTGCTCCAGTTAAAGTGTTTTATAGTAACCATTGAAGTAACATGATTTGAGAATGCTTTAGAAGAAAATAAACCCTCTGATGGACTCACATTTGGAAATAAATCCAAGTAAAAAGACTTCAGTCAAATAGAACACATTTGAGTCCCATTATAAAATGTGATCGGGTTGATTGTTGCCTAATGTTGAAATAGTGTTATGTGGTTTAGGGGTAAATGTTATTGATTTTCATAAAAAAGCCTATGTTCATGCTTGTTGCATTGCATTTAGGGGTTGTTATTGATGAATGATGTGTTTATACTGATTTGTTTATGAACATAATGGAAGAATTTGTGAGAAATCAGAATATATGCAAGATAGTTTGTGCTATATTGAGTCCCATTTCGTGTGTTGAGTCCCTTAATTTGAGTCACACAGTTGAGTACCTTACTTCCAGTTCAAATGATGAAGGGACTCAAAACTTCTAACGTTTTCAGTTTATGGTTTGCTTTAGTAGTGTTTCACACTAACTATTGAGGTAACATGATCTGAGGATGTCTTAGAAGAAAAATAACCCTCAGATGGACTCACCTCAAAATAAAAGCAATTATAAATTGATGTTGTATTATGAAGACTTCATTCCATTAGATTGTATTTACTCATTTGAGTCCCATTACAAAATGTCCCTTAACATAACTGCCCTAGACAACACATTGCAAAATACAAAAGTACACCTAACCAACATGAATTCAAACTACGAGTCCCACTACAACATCAAAATGTTGGTTATGTGTGGCAGTCATGTTTTAAGTTATTCAATTCCATACCTAGTCTACATCAACCTTAAACTCGATTCCTTCTTGTTTCTCTTGGTTTGTTTGGATGAAATTGTTGTTGAGAAAGACCATTGCTTGATTTATTACTTCTTGACTAATTTCTATTTGTTATGGTAACAAGCCAAGTCTTTTGAGTCTTTGCTTCCCCATATATGAAATCTTATACGTGTTCCCCCCTTCTACTTTCAAAATCCCAATCATATAACTTTGTAATGTGATTCAAGTGTATTTGTTCATAACTGGTTCAAATTCATCATATGCCTCCTTCACTTTTTCAACCATTTCATCCAAATTTTTAGGAAATAAATGATGTTGTATAGATTGAATGACTCTAAAAAGACCCAAATCTAACACATTTAAATCAAGCGATTGTGCGGGTTGAAACACAAATTTGATGTTGAACCCCCCTTCAGTAGTAGCAGCCATGAATTCTTCATCTTTAGGCACTTGGTGTGGCTTAGTATTATCCAATTGAATCACCACATCCTTCGGAATGTACTAAGGCCATTTGTTTTTTATTGCTGGAATAACTTCTGTTAGCAACATCTTCCTAATTTCATCTCTGTTTATGTTTTGAATGGCTTTGGATTCTACTGTACCAGCAACTCAGTTCTTACTTGATTTCTTTGCCAATTGCTTTCAAACAAAAGGAATTATCCCATATTTCCCATCATGTATCAAATGCCCATGTGCGTCGTATAATGGTTTTTCAATAATATCCATGAACATAGCCTTTGTCTTAAACCTTCAGGATTGTTCACATCTATAAGGATCCTCTTCCTTTGGCAGAAGATAAAATCTTCTCATTTCCGGGTTTAAATAAAACCACTTTTCATCAATATGAATGACATTACTCATGTTAACAAAGGTGGGCTTTGTAGTTGTTATTGCTGGCTTTGTATGTGACAAAACCCACCTAAGTCTTGCCATCTTATAATCAGAGGTTAGTCTGGGCTTGTTGGTACTTGTATTTGTTCTGAGTATGCCCCTTATTTTCAAACTGTGAAGGGTAGAACATGAAATTTTAAGGGTAGCAGCATACATATTTTGTTCTGAGGTATAAAGGTACTAATTGTATGAACTCGTCTGTGTACTCTCTTGCTTTTACACGTACCCTACCTAACTTCTTACTCCTAACATCGATAACAGTCCCTAGTTGCATTTTCTTGTATATTTCTTGAAATAATCTTATAATCGTAGACTTGTGAACCTCAAATTTCCTTGCTAATGTTGATAATAAACCTCTTGGTAAGGACCCGTTTTGCATTAGAACAAGCATTTGATCAATAATTTGTTTTCTCCTTGCCACTAACAGTTTTGGCCTTCTTCTTCTGTGATGTTGATGAGTTTGGCATTGTGTATGTACACACCCTTTTTCATTTGTTGCTGCCTCCTGTTCATCATGTTCTACATGATGTGTAGAGTCCCTTAATGCCTCATCCATGTACTCCATGTGTTCTTCTTCAAGTATCCTCTCAATGCTAAAGAAACTTGAATTATAATATGCTTCCATGGCTGTCTAGTGGTTTTTTTTTTTTGAGATTTGTAAGAGGTGCTTAAAGATGAAAGCTTGAATACTGAATCTTGAAGATGTTACCTTTAATGTGATGTAGAATTTGTTTTGTAATCCTAACTGTACTTTAATGGGGGCTGAGCATTGGTGGCAGATTCCTAGCATTGATGGAAGATTTCATTGTGTAATTCATGTTTTAGTGGGGTTGTGTACTGCTTATGTATTTCTTCCCTTTCCATAGTTTATGTGGGTGGGGTTGTGTACTGTGATGTTTTGGCTATACTTATACCCCTTTTGCACGATTTTCTAAGGAAAAATGGAGGAAATTTTTGATTTTTTTGATATGAAATTTTAGCACATAGTTTGGAGGGTAAAAAACCCCACAAAAAATCAAATTCAATTTTTTACTTTACCCCTTTAATTATCTACTTTAGTAATACATATCTACTTTAAACATCATTTACAAATTTTGCATTGGAGTCCGTAAAAGCTATGTTTGTTGCATCTACAAAAAACAGGAGGTAGTATAAAACTCCCTAATGGAAAATGATTTTTTAGTTATATGCTCAAAAAGACACAGCCAAGGAAGAAATAAGATGCATTTGTCCATCAGAAGATCAACCTAACATTGTTCTCAAAATAGTAAGATCAACCTAACATTGTTCTCAAAATAGTAAGATCAACCTAACAACTGAGATGCTTAGGAGCACTACGGCATCTAAAGAGTAACTGGAACGGCAGGCCTGTCCCTAACTTATACCCTGCTAATCAGTGGTTCGGTTAAAAACAGTGCCCAATCGATTACAAGCCAAGCTAAGCAAGCCAATGGTCCTTTTGAATCAATCAAGCGAGTTTAATGGCCTTTAATGGTTATAAATTTTATTTGGCTACATTTCATGCTTTCTGATCACCCATTTTTTATTGCAGTGATGACTTCAGTCGCTATCTGTTTATGGATAAGCTTTCCCCATTTAGGTTCTGTTTGAAACTGGAACATATGAAGGTTTTGGGAAAAAGGGAAAGATTGGGTGTGGATGTTTATTTCATCTTTTAGTCAATGATGTTATAGGGCTAAATCATACAAGTCCTCTATAAACTAGACTTTTGCTTAGTTGAAGTATGTCATGGAGAATAGTCTCATTAGGCCTAATTATATTTGATTAGTAAAGCTTCAACTCATGTCCATGCACAATCCATATTTTGCATATTTCAATATTACTCTTTATTTCTTTATTTCAATTTTTGCACTTTAATTTCACATTTTTATTATATGAATCTTATTATGATGTAATTGTGTATGACCACATCTGGCAAATACTTGAAGAGGAGTCTCACCAGCATCATTGACAAACAATATCAATGTAGGATCAAAGCGTAGAAGAGCTTCAGAGGCCTCAATATTTAAACTTGATTGCATTGCCTCATGAACCGGGGTGTTGCCCTTCGAATTTTTCACTCTCCAGGGATGTATGAAAGGTTCTTGACGAAACTCTGGATAAACCTTTCTGTAGTGTTCATCGTGATATTTAACTAGTTTTTTGAAAGAACAATCATAGAACATGGCAGCAATGTGCAATGGGGTATTTCCATTACAGTCCACCTAAAACATTAGGTCTGGATAACGTTTTAACGTTTCCTCAACAAAGGCCACATGGTCATGCTGACAGGCTAGGTGGAGAATATTGCTTCCATCTGCTGCACGAGAAAGGAATTTTCTATCATCATCTAAGTTGTCCGAACCACCTTTGAGGCTATCCAACAAATCCACTCTTCCTCTTACTGCAGCCTTGTAAACTTCTGCTTCCATCATCTTTGTACCGAGAGCTGCCTCTACAAGCTTCCTTTGACCAACTAACGCTAGTTCTTTCAGTTCCTTCTGTGTACACACCAAAACTACATTCAAGAACATATAAAGCTTACTAATGAAATATGTGCTACTCCTTGGCTAGCAACAATTGGGATAGCAGCAAATTAATCTATTTAATTTGCGGCGTAAAAAATACGTTGCCTTTTAATGATTAATATTCGGCGGTTCTAGGCTAAATGACGCCGCATATTAATCACTAATATGCAGCGGTTCTAGGCTAAGTGACATCGCATATTATTGATTAATATGCGGCGTCACTTAGCTTAGAACCGCCACATATTTAACTTTTCAGATTGGAAAAAGAGCCTATAATAGAGGAATATGCGGCGGGTCTTGGGGACACCCGCCACATATAAATGAATTTTTTTCGGTACGCTTTAATTTGATCCCTACTATGCCCAAATTTCAAATTCAAAACCTGTTATATTATATTTGCAATTTCTGCCAACCAAGATATATATATATATATATATATATATATATATATATATATATATATATATATATATATATATATATATATATATATATATATATGATGATTCATCTCTCATTTATATATCCTAATAGGGTCGTAAAATCAACCATTAAGTGACATCAAAACTACGACACAATTAATGAACTTGATGTATAAAAAATACAAACTACACAAAAAGGTAATGTACATAATCTAAAAAAAGTTATCTGTCCAATACTTGGCCAGTTTGTTGCGGACGACATCGATTTCTTCGGTGGAGAAGGGCTCCTCGTTGAATCCTTTACATACCTAATGTTGATTACCAAATCATTAAAGTGTATATAAAATGCAATGTATTTGAAAAGTATAGTTCAAACATATATGGTCTTAATTACAAATCTGACCTACATATATTGACTCATTGATGTAATCACATTAAATACGTCACTTTCTACCCAAAACCGATCCCATTTGGCCTATATTGACTCATATCGATGTATTTGAGTGTTTATGTCATTGTATACTCAAAACCTCTCCCGTTTGACCAATTTTGACTCAAATCAATGTATTTCAAGTGTTTATGACATGTTCTAGGGTAAATACATTATTTTCTACCCAAAACCGATCCCATTTGACCTATATTGACTCATACCGTCTTATTCAAAGTGCTTGGGCTAATTTTTGGGGGAAATACGCCAATATTGACCCAAAACCGCCCTATTTGAGATATATTGATTCATATCGATGTATTTCAAGTGTTTAGGTCATTTTATACCCAAAACTCTCCCGTTTGACTGAGTTTGACTCAAATCGATGTATTTCAAGTGTTTATGACATATTCTAGGGTAAATAGGTCATTTTATACCCAAAATCGATCCCATTTGACCTATATTGACTCATATCGTCCTTTTTGAAGTGTTTAGGTCATTTTATACTCAAAACCTCTTCTGTTTGACCGAGTTTGACTCAAATTGATGTATTTCAAGTGTTTATGACATGTTCTACGGCAAATACGTCATTTTCTACCCAAAAGTGATCCCATTTGACCTATATTGACTCATAGCGTCCTATTCAAAGTGTTTGGGCCAATTTCTAGGGGAAATACGCTAATATCGACCCGAAACCGCCCTATTTGAGATCTATTGACTCATACCAATGTGCTTCATGTGTTTAGGTCATTTTATATCCAAAACCTCTCTTGTTTAGCCGAGTTTGATGCAAATCAGTGTATTTCTAGTGTTTATAACATGTTCTAGGGTAAATACATTATTTTCTACCCAAAACCGATCCTATTTGACCTATATTGACTCATATCGATGTATTTGAAATTTTAGGTCATTTTCTACCCAAAAATGCCTCCTTTTAACCAATTAATGGTGTAATTCATAACGTTTTCTATGTTTTGTTCTCCGCTCTTCCACCTTCATTACATTCCTCATCTTTCCTATAAAATGCTTTGTTAGGGTCTATTCTTTTTCAACTATTATGAAGAAAAGATGGAGAATTTATCTACTGGAAAGATAACAAGGAGTCAAAGAGCTAAAATGGGGATGGAACAAAACAAAAAGGCCTGTCTTGTTGTGGTTAGGAAATGGCAATCGATAAAAGAGACTGATGCGGGTGGTATAGCCGAATGGAAGATCAAAATTTGAGGGTTTTGATGGATGACAATGAAGCTGTTGTGATTGATAAAGAAGAGTTTCTTAGAGGGGTTAAATCTCATGAATCGAATAACCCTTCTTAAAAACTCTTCTTCATCAATCGCTACAGCCTCATTGTCACCCATCAAAACTCTCATATTTTTATCTTTTATTCGACTACTACCACCCTCATTAGTCTCCTTCATTGACTATTACTTCCTAACCGCAGCAATACGTGCCCTTTTGTTTCGTTCCATCACCATTTTAGCTCTTTGACTCCTTATTCTCTTTTCCACAAAAAAATTCTCCATCTTTTTCTCGTAAAATTTCCAAAAAGAACAGAGGAAACCAGATCATTTTATAAGAAAGCAGAGGACTACGATGAAGGCAGAAGGACAGGTAAAAGAAACATAGGAAACTGTTATATTCAAAGTGTTTGGGGCATGTTAAAGGGAAATACGCCAATATCGACTAAAAACCGATCCTATTTGGCCTATATTTCAAGTGTGAAGGCCAATAATCTACCCAAAACCGCTCCTAATTGAGTTATATTAACTAAACTAATCCTACATAAAGTGTTTGAGGCATGATTAAGAGGGAATACAATATTAAAGATACTTAAAACGATGAAATTATGGGCAAAAGCTCTTACATCCTCCATGGGCATCCCACTACTACACCCATTGAGGATGTCAAGCATGAAACACATCACGAAGTAGCCGCACTTAGTTCCGCCACGTTGTTGAGCACACTATGAATTACAAGATAAAAATGTTAGCCATACGTATGATAGTATTATTTTACAATGTTTTAATTAGTTAATGAACTTACTATCACTTATATCCATGTTGATGTCTGCTTTTCGGCTCGTTCTCCTTGCAATGTAAGTCTTTTTAACACACTGGAAATTGTCATCATTATATGGCATCGAGAACGGTGGGAGATCATCGAAGTCATCATACTTTTCCTCATCAGTGACATCACCAATTCCAAGGATATGTTATTTACCAGGGACAACAACAGCCCATTTAGGGTCATTTGTGTCTTTAATGTAGAATACTTTTTTACCTTGGGATGCAAGTATAAAAGGTTCCTCCGTATTACCCATATGACTCATGTCGACTAAAGTCCAATTCGATTCATCTTTCTTCACCAAACCATGTCGACTGATATCTGCCCACTTACATTGAAAAAGGGGAACCTTAAAGCCACAGTATTCAAATTCCCATATTTCTTGAATTATCCCATAGTAAGACAAGGTCGCATCAACAATGCTTTATCTTTTGAGCTAGCATATTCTCGAGAAGAAGCCACTATTAAAACACCACTATTTTGAATAGACTTTGATTTCTTATCCCGACGTTCAGTGTAAAAGTTATATCCATTGATATCATATCCCTCAAAAGATCGAACAGTTGTTCAAGGGCCATAAGCTAACCACTTGATTGTATCAGAAATATTATGGCCTGTTTCAGAAAATTCATGCATAACTTTTTCATGAAACCAATCAATAAAGGTGTTATTGTGTTCTTGCATCAATGCTCATTCACCTTTAGAAGGGTATTTCATCTTCAATTCATTCATATCCCTTTCTAAGTAAGGATGAACCTCTGTGATATGGTGCAAAACAAATAAATGAGCTTATATCTCTTTCGGAAATGGAATTAAGACCTCCTTAGAACCCACGGTTCCGTGCCCTTTGAGCCTCCCTTTATGCCTCAATTTTGATAACCCAATTGCCTCCCCCTTGGATAAGAACTCACTAAGAAACTCACCTACCTCCTCTGTGTTTATACCTTGAATTATACTACCTTCAGGGTGTACTGGGTTTTTCACCTTCTTCTTTAGAGTACCCATGTATCTCTCGAAAGGATAAGCCTATCTTAGGAACACTAGACAACACAACTTGATTTCTCGGACCAAATACACAACTAGATGTACCATAATATCAAAGAACGAAAGTAGAAAATACACCTCTAGTTGACTTAAGGTCGTAACAACACTAGCCTGTAACTCATCCAAACATGATGGATCAAGCTCCTTGCTGCATATTGTATTGAAAAAAGAACAAAGTCTAGTGATAGAATCCTAACATGCTTGGGCAAAATATGATGGATGGCAATTGGTAGAACACTTGCATCATAACATGACAATCATGAGACTTCATACCCACTAATTTCAAATCTTTCATTGATATGAAGTTCTTCAAATTAGATGAGTACCCACTAGGAACCTTGATCCCATACAAACACTCATAAAATATCCTCTTTTCTGCTCGGGATAAAGTGTAACAAGCCGGAGGAAGATACGTAGATTTAACTTTTCCATTCCTAGGCGTTCTGTCTTCAGGCCACAACTTGGATCGAATCTTCATTGTCTTCATATCTCTCCTGACATTAGGACCATCCTTAGTCTTACTAGGTATATTCAATAGCATCCCTAAGATGACATCACTAATATTCTTTTCTATTTGCATAACATCAAGACAATGACTAACGTGTAAATACTTCCAATACTCATAAGTTGCCAAAATATTGACTGTTTCTTCCATAACCCCTGAATATCTCTGTGTTTCAAAGTTTTCCCGAACACATTATCTATTCCTTTCACAATATCATAAACCTCACTACCAGTCAACAGTGTAGGAGCTCTATGTTGCTCAACTTTACCATCAAACGAGGTATTTCTCTTACGATAAGGATGAAACCTATTCAAGAACCTCCGATGCATGAGATACACATGTTTTCCACAATGTGGCAAATATGTTGAGTTCATATCATCCACACAAATAAGAAAGGCTTTTTTTTACCTTCACCTTATACCCCGACAAGTTTCCATAGGCTAGAAAGTCATTAATGGTACAGAATAGCATGGCACGGAGTGTAAAAGTCTCTTTAGCATATGCATCATACATTGATATACCTTCATCCCACAACAACTACAAATCTTCAATAAGGGGAGCAAGATAAACATCAATGTCATTCCCAGGTTGCTTGGGCCCTAATATAAGAAGCAATAACATAACATACTTACGCTTCATGCATAACCAAGGGGGCAAATTATATACCACTAACAAAATAGGCCATGTGCTATGTTGACTACTTAAGGTACCAAAAGGATTCATTCCATCCGTGTAGAAAACAAGTCTTAGGTTCCTATTTTCCCTACCAAAAGCCTTGAAAGATTCATCAATTGTTTTCCGATGGGGAGAATCAGTAGGATGTCGAATCATCCCATCTTTCTTCCTCTTCTCTGCATGCCATCTCAAATTATTTACATCACTCTTAATCGAAAACAAATGCTTGAACCTTGGTATTATGGGAAGGTACCACACCGCCTTTACACTAGGACCTTTAATCCCCACTACATGCTCTATCCCATGTGGGAGTTTGTAACGTGACTGCCCATATTTAGGACATTGAATGAACTCTGTATACTCATTTCGATATAATTAATATGTAATCATTCGAATAGGCATCAATCTTATTATACTCTAACCTAAGGGGACACATTAACTTCTTCGCATAGTACGTGGATATAGGCAATTCATTACCCTCTGGAAACATGTCCCCTAATTTTTTCACTAAGGCTGTGAAACTAGTATCAGTCCAACCATATTTCTCTTTCAAGTTAAACAACGTTGATATGGAAGACAACTTAGTGTATTTAGTACATTCAGGATACAATGGTTTCTCAGCAGCCTCCCACAAATGCTCAAAAGTATGAGATTAACTACTAAATTGATCCCTGACCCCTTCAAGCATTTAATCTATTCGATCTTCATCATTGGGGTCATTATCCTTTAATTCATCCTCCCTATCATCTTCCTTCTCGGCATCAACATCTTCACCGTCATTAGATTCTAATTAGCCATGATGGTCTAGCTCAACTTGATGAATGAGAATTTCGTTAGAACACGACCCCATGTCATTAGAAGCAAGAACCTCACCATGCCATATCCATACATGGTATTGTTGCATAAACCCACTCCGGATCACATGGTCCCTCAACTCTCTTATAGTACTTATTGTATTCACATTATCGCAATCAACACAAGGGAAACACACCTCATCATCTCCAATGTTATTTAGGTGTTTCAACACTTGTATACAAAACTTCTCAACTCCATTCATGAACTCCAACGAAGCACAATTATCATACATCCAATTTCGATCCATAATTTGTGTTATGCCCTATTTAACATGTAAGAGATTAAATAGCAATCTAATCAACACTTAGTTTATGTAAAGTTATATATATAATTGCACCTAAGGGGTCCTCAAGTAGCTTACAAAAAATAAGGTCAAGTAAACTCCACAATGACCCACAAACACTCGCTCTATAGTTTAAGTTATTAAATTCTTCTAGCAATATTATTTATGTTCTATGCTTTGTAAATCACTACAAATTCTACAAAAAATTTGGCAGAGTTTCTTTGTAAATCCAACATTTCCCAATTTTGAAAATAGATTTTCAAACCTGTTTATATGAATTTATATACAACCACAACCAACACACAATGCCATTTACTAATTCATATACATTGCCAAATCAATTTCTAATAATTCATATACGTACTAATCCATATGCATTAACTAAGTCAATTCAAACTAATATACATAACCAATTAGTATATTAACACTCTATATCTAACATAACCCAATTCCAATTAATATACAAACTAATTCAAATAACATACTAACTCAATTCCTAATAAGATGAATACTAACATAATTTAATTCTAACTAATACACATACTAATTAAAATATATTACCAACTTTGATTAATAATCCAACTCTGACTAATAATACAACAATCCCCTTCCCTTAACCCTAATTCAAACAATCCTCTTCCTATAATCCTAATTCGAACTAACCCCTAACCCTAATAAATATTTTGGTATACGCAAATTATATGACCCTAATACATAATGCCCATATATTATTTCATAGTCTACGTACTCAAAACACCCCTAAACTCAATCCCTAAACACAAAGACATATATTATTCCATTGAACAAACAAACAAACATATATATATATATATATATATGCACAATAATATGAATACTAACATAATTCAATTCCTACAAATACACATACTAATTGAAATATATTACCTAATACAACATACTAATTCATATACACCACTATTTCAAACCAAAAAGATTTTCATCATATGGAAAAACAGACTTTAAGCTCTCGTGTTCTTATACTTAAAACATAGATGTTACAAAAGAGATTGATTTTCCCTAAGTTTATTAGTTATATGCAAAAATATATTGGCATGTTCTTCAATTTCTCACTTTTATGCTTATGCTCTTTGGGAATTCACCCTGTGTTATAATTACAGGTTCTCCCAATATATTGAAAGCTACATTGAAGAAAACCCTAAATTAAAGCAAATTTTAGGCAAAAAATTAAAGCAAAGATCAAAGAATACCTTGAAGGACGGCACCACGATAAGGGAGAGGAGATGGCGGCACGACACCACGACGACACGAATTTGGGCAAGAAAACGAATGAAGAAAGGCAAATTTATGTGTGCACAAATTTGGGTAAGAACGTGAACAAAATAAAGGTGAGGGGGAGGTAATATTTAGGGTGGCATGAATGAAGGATTATGGTGGGGGATTAGGGCAAGAATACGAGGGAAATGAAGACCTGCGAATTATAGAAGAAGGTGTACTAAAAATATGACAAGGTCGGCCATGTATTTTCCATGAAATAAAATTAGGGTGGCTAATATGCGGTGGGTCCTCTACATATACGCCGCATATTAATGTGTACAAGATTAAATATGCGGTGGTTTTCACCTTATACGCCACATATTATTATTTCTATAATTAAAATAAGGCGGTTTATCACCTGACCCGCCGTTTAGTAGATAATATGCGGTGTTTTAGCTAATATGCCGCTAATTAGTAGCCGCAAATAAATTAAATTTTACTAGTGAATCAAACCTATAAGCCCATTAACCATCCTTAGCTTGTAATAGCCTTGAACTTTGCGGGAGCATGAAGTAATGCGTTGGTCATTATATCCAAGCTTATATATAAAATTTTGGGATTAAAGATTAACTGTAGAACTGGGGTAAACTATTATGTGACTAATGTAGCTTTCATTATGTTGGAGTGTAATATGCAATTCTTGGTTATGCTGTGGATTTAGAGATAAGTCAATATCGAAGAATATGATCATTGAGTTATTATAAGATGATTACCATGTGTGTTTTTTTAGGAGGGAATGATTCAAGATTGAAGGACATATTAGCGAGGGAGTTAGGTACCCTTAAGGATCCTTGTGTACTTGTATGTTATGCAACCTTTGTGCACTTAAACTATTTTTATAGGAAAATGAACTTGAGCTTTCAATTATGAATATTTTGGGATATGCTTTCCTCTTTTTTAGGTATTTTAGACTTCAAGATCATATTTTTCGTGTCTTTTTGAGGGTAAACACATCACATGATGAAAAAGGTAAGCTTGGAGATCGGGCAATCAAGATAGCATGAATTTCATAAAACCATGGTTGACCAAGAATTATTTCATAATGTGTTGGAATATTATGGAATATAAAGTCGGTTTCGAAGCATATCCTTATATTCAGTTGTAGTGCTAAACTTTCCCCTATGCATTCTTGTATGCAAGATATCCTTTGGTGATGTCTTTTTTCTGTTACTGGTTCTAATTCTTCTTGTTCATACACCCATCTATTGAACATATGGTAGGGACACGCGTTAAATGGAAATTCCTCATTCAACAATACATAATTTAAACCACTATTGTTACAAATCATTGTATAGTCAAATGCTTTTTTTTCAGGAAACCTCTTCCTATCAATTTTTCTCTAAGGCATTGATGGTCAAAATTAAATATGTACATTAAATTTTCAACAGAAGTCATAAAATCTATATCATATCTTTTAAGGTAACTAGAGAAGGCTTCACGATGCATTTGGGATTTTGACAGAAGATCCCACAATGATGCTCATACTTTCCATCTTTCAACTCAGGTGAGGAGTTTTTGCATGATTGATTTCCTTGAAAGCTATCCACGTTGAACAAGTACAAGTACCTTGACAAGTGGAAGAAAAAAAGAACAAAGAGTTATGTGATAGCTAAAACCAAAAGTAGCGAAAATAAGATGATATTATTTTTTTTTTAAAAATTGGTTGGTAGTGGTGGAGATACATTGGTGTTAAGTTATAATAGATAAAAAATAAATGATTATTTACTTTGCATCCTATTTTTTTGAATAAGTTATCTTTTACTCGGCTATTATATTATTACTAAATGGATGAAGGCCATAATTCTTTAGAAAATTTATATGTTTTAATTTTCTTTATTTTTCGAACTAAAAAAAATTCAAAAGAGTTTGGTAACTTAGGTTATTTATTAAGGTAATTTTCAAGAAACTACCACATAAAAATACCATCTTGTGAAAAACTATCGTATAAAATTGATCCTGTCAAAATAAAAATCCAAATGCTCAAGATCGGATGTTGACCTAGTTTTATGGTGTTAACTTGGCACAAGAGGCTCGTGTGCTTGGCTGAAATTTTTTATTTTGTTTCTCTTTTTACCTTTATTTTCCTTTATTTCCAAAAAAGGATGAAGTTATGAGAACCCAAAAAAGGATGAAGCAAAGAATTATAATAGGAGTTCAAATTAAGGAGACTTGGGTGAGGATGCATAGAACTCGATCGAGTGGAAGCATCAAAACATGCATAAAGTGTCTTATAGGTGAAGAACATAAGAAAGAAAGGACAATCATTCGAGTCCCCTCTCGTTGGCCAATTTTGACCTGTGCCAGAAAAAAAAATTGAAGAAAGAAGAGACGCTCAACCAAATGCCTTCTGCACTTGATCGAGTGCCTTATGCTGGGCCTATTTTTTGCATGTGTTCTTTTCAAGCCCATAAGCTTTGTATATATATTTATTTCTTTCCTAGGTTATTAAGGACGGTATTCATTAGGTTATTCTCAAGGTTTTCATCATATTCTCTCTAGTATTCTCTTAAAATAATCTCTAGCTTTATTATTGGTTTTAAATATTCAATTGAAGCACTAAGATTTGCAATACAATATAGCCTTATGAACATCAGATTTTTGGTTTGCTTTATATTCAGTATTCTAGTATTCTAATATTTTATTTTCTAAATTTCTTAGTATAATTTCTATTATTCATCATGTCCATTATTATTACTATTTGCTTTGTGTTTATAGACAATATGTGTGAGTAGTTCTCTAATCTAGGATCCCGATTAACCCTAACATGGGTTAGACATAGATGAATCCCTTAGACCCAAATCTAAATGCATAAAAATTATTTTGATCTATTAATTGTCTTGAACACCATTAAAAGGCTATACATACTTGATTAATGGCATGGATTAAGTTCACGATAAAAGTTAGTTCATAATATGAATTAGAATCATAGGTTAAGGTGTGAGTGATGATCACAAAAGTAGATGTACATCATGACAATTAGGACTTTGAGAATGTTGTGTTTCATGTCTTCTTATTACATGAAACCACGAGAGTAGGTATGATTTCTTTAGGGGGAACTATTGATATTCAAAAGAGATCCTTACTATTATTTAGGGTGCGCCAAGTGCCACGGTTTAGTAAGCTACGGAATAGCCAAAGGTCGGGCCATGAGCCTTAATCGGTTTTTCACTGATCTTCCACTCCCAATTTGTCTCAAATGTAGGACACATTCGTATTTTTAGATTCCTAGGTTGTAATTTCCATATGTGGGGAATTACATGCATAAAATGCATGTATGCCTAACACAATCTCAGTTTAATTGGAAGCACACACACCAAATTTTTTCGGTTGCTCTTTCGCACACATAGTCAAGTATGCTCTAGGCATACAATGTCCTTGGTAGAGTCACCAATTTTTTAAGGGAATTTTTTTCAATTTTAAGTGTCAGGGAATCCAACTAGGTTTCGAGTGGATGATTCGATGAGTGAATCACCACTAGAGAGCCCAGTTTTTTACAACTCAACCTTCTTTTTTCGGTGAAGAGAAAGGAAGTGATTCTCCCCCACTAGGGCCCTTCTATTTGAGCATCAATAAGGATTAACTCTGTGGCTTTGCAAAATTGAAAGGGTCAAGGAGTTGCCACTAAACATTTATGGGCTGTTTGGACACCCTTGGGCTTGAATCTCAATATGACTCACATAAGTGGTCTTTGAACCATGAGAAGGTTCGGGAATGAGCAACTTATTTCAATTTGAGAATGTGTGCTAGTAATTGACATTGAGATGGAGAACAAATCAGCTTTATTCCTAAGAAAACATGCAAAAATAAGTGGAAAGCACACTCTAGATTAGGTTAGTTTGGCAAGTTAAGATTAATGCACATAAATCTAGATTAAATGACACTTTATTAGTTATCAACAAGATTAATGTGTACCTATGTTTGGTTGTCCATTATTTATCTTATTAGGCGTGGCATTCAATTAATATATCTTGCACTGAAGCATAAATAAATGGTGATCATGCAAGTTTATTACAAAATAACATACAACAATCATAATAAGAGACAAGAGACAATAGTTTAGGTTAGTAAAAACGCAATGTAAATGTGATGCATGATGAGTTAGAGAGTTTGAATGATCAAATAAAAAAGGAAGCCTAAAGAGACTTTTCCCATTGATAGACTCCGACTTGAAGATGAATCTAGTTCATACGGCTATGTGATTTTGCCTCATAACATCATAGACTTAAGTATGCAAAATAGAAATCAAAATATGACTTATGAAATCTAATGCAAGAAATGAGCCATAGGATAACTCCCAAATATGTATTCAAGAGCGATACATACCTAGGGTTTTCTCATGAAAATGGGTCAAATATTAAGTCTAGTAAGATTGGTGATGTCCAAATCTTTACATTATAGGCTAAAAGTAAAGAAGAAAAAGAGACATAAATAGCCTATATAAAGTAAAATGTAATGGGAAGGGATTGATAAGATGTTAAGAGGAGACCAATCCATGAGGATGGTTCCTTGATTATGACGCTCAAAGTTAGAATTTTGAGACTTGACCTTGTGAAGTAGGAGTTGCTCCTAACTCTTCACATTATAGGCAAAAGAGACATTGAAAATAAATTATTGGAGTTGATCACAAGAAATCTCAAGAGTGATGACTCTTTGTTGATCAAGGCTCATCAAAGGTGGCATAAAAACTAAAATAGATGTTCATGTAGAAAGGGGTTTGCACCTTTCACAATTATCACAATTATCACAAGAAAAGGGTTTTCACCCCTCTCACATGAACACACATTTCAATCTTGTAATCTTGATGGGTCTTGATCTAGAAAAGATACCTCACCCTTGATGCTCTCTTTTGATTAACTCATACACCTCTTATTTCAATGTCTTATTCTATCTATGATGTGAAGAGCAATGAGCAACTCCTTTTTTTCTAGGTCAAGTCTTAAGATTCTAACTTTGAGCATCTTAATCAAGGAGTGATCTCCATAGATTGGTCTCTTATCAATCATTCAAGAAACCCCTCTCCCTTGCATTTATTGCAAATCACATTATGCCTCTTTGTCCATTTTACATTTAATCTATGATACCAAGATTTAGATATCTCCAATCTATCTAGATTTGTCTTATTTGACCCATTTTCATGAGTAACCCCTAAATGTGTATCATACTTGAATATATGTTTAGGAGTTAACCTTAAAGCTCATTTCTTGCCTTAGATTTCATAATCCTTATTTTGATTTCTATTTTCATTATCAGTGTCAATGATATTCCATGACTAAATTATACTTTTCATTGAAACTAGAACCATTTCAAAGTTAGAACATATCATGAGGAAAAGTCTCTTTAGACTTGTCTCTTTATTTGATTAAGAAGTTCTCTTTAACTTATCATGTATAATTCTTATTTAACCCTAACATTGGCTTGTCTCTTGTCTCTTGTCTCATGTCTCTTTGTCTCATTATAATTATGCACCTTTATTACATAATTCTTATCTTTTTATTTCATATTCGTCTATATCTTATGTTTATAAACAAGACCTATTGTTTGTAACCACACCTAATAAGATAATCTTGGATAGCCATCTGTAGGAACCCTAAAACTATGGACAAATAATGCAAGTTCTCATCTAATTAGAAATATGTGCATAAAGCTAAAATTACTCAACCAACCTAATTAGAGTGTATTATCTCTTATATGTGCATGTTTGTCTAGGAACTAAATCTGATTTGTTCTTTATTTGTAAGCCAATTGTTTTGCACACATTCTTGAATTGAAATAAGCCTTTCATTCCTAAACCTTCTCATGGTTCGCAGACCACTTACTTAAGTCATTTGGGGATTCCAGCCCTTGGGTTTCCAAATATCCCATTAAATATTTGATGGCAACTCCTTAACCCATTCAATGTCTCTAAAAGCTGCATAGCCAATCCTTATCAAAGTGCAAACCTCTAGGGAACTAGTGGGAGAGAGCTCCTTCATCTTTTCTTCTCTAAAAAGGAAAGGTTGGGATGCAAAAACAGAGTTCTCTAGTGGAAATTCACTCATTGAATTGCCCACTTTAAACTTAGTTGTGTCCTTAACCCTTGTCAATTATGCCTAAAAAGCCCCCTTATAATTTGGCAACTCTGCTAGGTAGGTGTAAGCCTAAAGCTTATCTGGCTATGTGTGCAAATGAGAGACCGAAAAAATCCAGTTTGCTTATAATTGGATAAAGATTGTCTTACTTACATTTATGCATGTAACTCTCCGTGTGTGGAAGTTACACCTAGGACTCCGTCTCATATGAATGTGCTCTACGTTGAGACACCTTGGGAGTGGAAGATTAGCCAAAAACGACTAAGGCTCTAGGCCCGACCTTTGGCTTTTCCAAAACTTACCAAACTAAGGCATTTGGCACGCGCTCCTAACGTTGTGTGTTTGTGGGGGGGGGGGGGGGGGGGGGTATCCTCTTACCTTGGCCTCTTTCAAGTAGTGGCTCTGGACAAATGGAACTTCCTTAAGGACATGGACCCTTTGACTCTTGTATCCAACCCACCCTAGTTCATGCTAAAACTTAGAACCTTGTCTAGGTGGAGACTTGTATTTGTCACATTCATCCAAGCATGCTAGCGTGACTACATGAACTTGCGTGCTATTTCCATGTTTCTTGCACTAACGTTGGATCTAGCTTTGCAAAACCATAGGGAAACCTAAACACCTAAAATATGAATTACGTGCATCCTTGGTAATGATCACCAATTAGGCTCATTGCATTATTTCATGAGTCAGAAAACGCATCATGTCCAACCCAAGTCTCATTATGCCCACATCATGCCAAACCACTGCTCGAAATCCTAGCCTTACGCTATAAAAATTACCCAAATACAATAAAATCTCACCTTACCTCTCAAAAATAACCCAAACACGGTAAAATCCCAACCTTAACTCACAAAATGACTCAAATGGCCTCTCTAGTTTCCTCAAACACAATGAAAACTTAACCTCATTCATTAAATATCTCAAAGCAATTAAATCCTGGGGAAAATCATACCTCTCCTCCAAAATGTCCCATGACCCCGGTAAAACCCTGAGCTTAACTTTAAATTGACCTATGTCCCTCGTAAAACCTTGAGTTTACCTCCAAAATGCCTCCTGACCTAGGTAAAACCCTAAGTTTACCTCTAAAATGCCTCTTGACCCTAGTAAAAACCCGAATTTACCTCTGAATTGCCGCCTAGTAAAAACCCAAATTTACCTCTGAACCGCCACACCGGTAAGGCCATGACCTTCCCACTGAAACCTTATTGGGGTAAAATATGAAATTGCCCCTTCAACTGGTAAGGCTTTTATCTTCCCACTAAAACCCTAGTGGGGTAAAAATCTAAAATTACCCCTTCAGCCGATTAGGCCTTGACCTTCCCACTGAAACCCTATTAGGGTAAAAACTTGAAATTGCCACTTTAAACAGTAAGACCCTGATCTTCCCATCGAAACCTTATTAGGGTAAAAACCTGAAATTGCCCCTTCAATCGATAAGGCTTTGACCTTCACACCTAAACCCTATTGGGGGTAAAAACCTAGAATTACCCTTCAACCGATAAGGCCTCAACCTTCCCACCAAAATAGTATAGGGGTGCAAATATGATATTTCCCCATCCAATTGGTAAGAGTATGACCTTTCCACCTTATATGGGGTAGAATCCCGAAACTACCTCTCATTGGAAAAAACCCAAAATTGCCTCACTGGGTAAAAATCCGAAACTACCCTTAAGTACCACAAAGAGCCTTAACCCTGACTCAGGCATCGTGTATGGAGTCCATGCATACGGAGTATGTCTCATGCATTTGGAAACATCTTGTAATAGAGGCCAACTCCCTAAACTAGGTCATGTATTTCATATGCATTAGAGGTGATCATGTAGTTAAATCATACTTGTCATTGCATCATGCATGCTCATCTCAAGAAGGTCGATAAGGATAATGCTCTTGATAACTTAGCATGAAAAATCATAAGGATGGTCCACCAGTTCACCAACAATGGAAAATACTTCGATAGAAAAAAATTTCGGTTAACGACATCCTAAAATTCAAGTCTACAACTGATCCTTGCTATCATCTGCACAACTTTAGGGCCACTATGGCTATCAAGGGAGTAAAACTGGAATGATTCCTTATAATCTTTAATTCCAATGTCTCTAGAACCAATTTTCCATAAATGGTTCCATGCTCTCAAGGATAAGGAGACCAAAACCTGGGAGGACCTGACTAATGCATTCATGAACAAGTATCACCCTAATGTCTAGCTTTAAACAACTCTCAAGGATTTTGAGGTCCACAGACAAGGCCATACTAAGGGGTTCACGACCTACCTCAACCATTGGTGAGAGATGGTCTCGAGGCCACCTGAGAAAGGGCTTATCAGAACTTTCATCTATTTTCTCCTTCTTAAGTACAAGTACTTGGGTCTTGAGTCTTTTCAACATGCCTACAACATTGACATGGACCTTGAAGACGATCTGATGAAAAATCCATCTTCTTGCAACAATCAAGGATGGAAGGGTAAGAAAACTAAGAATTACTCTACCTCTAAAGCCACTAAAGAAGTTAAATTTCTTGAGGTTCCAAGGTCTAAAGGAAACTCTCGCAACAATAATGGCAAGAGAGGTGGTTTCCAAAACCGTACTCACAAGGTCTTCTCAAATCTCGGGATGACCTACAAAAATGCCTTTGATCGCCTTGCTAGTAGTGGTCATATAAAACCCATTAGTCCAATAGAGGACCCTCTAGAAAATAAGAGGAGTTTAAAATAGGACCCTTACAAATATTACAAGTACTACCGAGGGAAAGGCCATGACATTGAATAGTGCATCAGACTTAAGCACCTTCTTCAGGATATGGTGGACGATGGAAGGCTACGACTCCCTCCTAGGGCAAAGCCTAATAATCAAACACGTCCTTTTGTTGTCCTATGCATCTATGAAGATAGGCCCTCCTTTTACCCATCATCACTCATCACTCTAATTGGGGTTCCATCCCTAAAAATTACAATCCTATTTACCAAAAGGCTCAGTGAATGGCATTTGGGACAATAATTACAAGGACGTCTACCTCGATCAAGTCGCTCATGTCATAGCCCCAACACCTAATATCGATCTTGAATGGTATGAAAAGGGGATGAGAAACATCTGTAATGACTCGGTCTAGAAGGATTCAGAATCCAATCCCTAATGCTCCAGTTAAAATCAACCTTCCTCCATAAGAAAACGCTATGATCAAGCAGCTCAAAAAGACCCAAGCCGAGGTCAATATTTGGGAGTTAATCACCACTTTCTATGAGCGTAGAAATGCGCTCCTAAATGCATTAACAAAAATAAAGGTTCCTTCGGGGATGTCTCCTAACGCTTTGGTCACCCTCCTTATCTCATAAAAGGAGAAGCCGCGTATCTCATTCTTAGATGATGATCTGTTTATCAAAGAAACTTCTCACAATAAGGCCCTTTATCTAACTATTTTCACTTGCAATCGGAACATTCCGTTTACCCTAATCGATAATGGTTCAGCAATTAATGTGTGTCCTCTCTACATGGCAGAATTCTTGGGTTTCTCATAGAAAGACTTAACACCCTCAGCACAAGGGGTCCAAGCATATGATAACTCGCACCGTCAATCGCTTAGGACCATTTGGTTGTCCCTCATATGGGGACCATTGGAAATAAAAGTCACCTTTCAAGAGCTCAACATCAAGGAGAGCTTTAACCTCCTTCTTGGATACCCTTGGATTCATGATTTGGGAGTTGTCCTCTCATCTCTTCACTAAAAGGTTAAGCTACCCTTCAAAGGCACTTCAATAGCAATTAATGCCTCAACTGTCCAAGTGCAAATCATAAACAAACCCTTCATCCACATTGAGCATGATGAGGAAGATGAAAAACTCTTTGGCTTTAGTGCCAAAGTTGATATGCTTGAGCCTGACAGTTGCTTGCCTTTGATCCTTTGCCATACAGTTCACACCATGATGAATAAACAAGGGTACTTCACTGGTATGACTCTGGGTTATAAGCTAACTCTCGCTACACCATTCAAGGATCCAAAGGGAAAGCATAACCTCTTTGAACTAGGCTACGAGCCAACATCATAAGAGCTATGAGAATACGTTCTTGAAGAAGTGGCTCGCAAAATGGCCAAGGAGAAAGACCAATCCAAGTACGCATTAAAACCATACCTACTAACCCTGAACGTGCATTTCATCAAAGAGGGCAAAGAAAAAAACTACAAAGACTTCCCTAACCCACTCTTTAGTCACGATCATGGAAGGTACTACCCTGGCATAGAAACCTTTCATGACTGCTACTTCCTGGATGATGATGAGCCTAAAGAGTCATCAAATTCCCCCGATTGCATAGATCACCAGCTCTATCTTTGTTATTTAGTCTCGAGAAGGACGAGTCAAAAGTCCAAGCTACTCTCCGAAGTCATGACATTGACCATTTTGAACTGATAATACCCATTCCAGACATGGCATAGGGATGAAGGAAGTCTTTGAAGATCACAACCCCTGGTGGCATCAAGCTGAAAATTATCACCGGTGAAGGCCCAAAAATGGATGAGGCAGAATTGTCAGAGTTAGAGTATGAGTCTAAGTCTAGGTATGTCGAGTTTGAATGTATAGAGTTTAGGCCCCTAATGGTTATGCCACCAAAGGAAAACCTTGAAAAATACGTTGATGTAACCGTTCCTGAATTTAATAACATTTCTATTTCTACTTACTCCTCTTCTTCTATCCTAATCCCTACCGTTGATTGCTTTATCTTAAACGAATCTGATTTTGAAATTATCAAAGCAATGGAAGAACAAAAAAATAAAACATAAATAATTGAAGAAACTAAAAAAATCAATATAAGTGTAGAGCAGGAGAAGAAATTTATGTGAATCGGGCTAACGCTATCCCTAAAAGAACACAAAGAGCTGACACAGTTGCTTAAAGAATACATCGATGTCTTTGCTTAGTCTTATAGTGATATGCCAATGAAACCAGTAAAACAGAAATTATAGAGAATGAAAACAGACGTAAAATGAAAGAAGAGGTCAAGAAACAACTGGAAGCCGGGTTCATCAAAGTTGCAAACTACCTTAACTGGATTGCAAACATTGTTCTCATTCCAAAAAAGGACGGCAGGGTTTGAATGTGTGTGGACTATCGAAATCTATTAGGCTAGTCCTAAATATGGGATTCCTTTACCCTATTTTGACATTCTAGTTGATAACACCACTAATCATGCCTTACTCTCGTTCATGGACGGGTACGCAGGCTACAACCAGATGCGCATGACTAAAGAGGATATGGAGAAAACAACCTTCATAACTCAATGGGGGAACCTATTGCTACACGGTCATGCCGTTTGGCCTACAAAACACCGGTGCCACCTACCAAAGAATAGTAACCACACTACTCCTCGATATGATGCACAAAAAGGTGAAAGTGTATGTTGATGACATGATCGCACTAATGGAAAAAACCTTTTATGCTGCG
Organism: Dysphania ambrosioides; assembly: GCA_026401315.1. Classification (NCBI taxonomy): domain Eukaryota; kingdom Viridiplantae; phylum Streptophyta; class Magnoliopsida; order Caryophyllales; family Amaranthaceae; genus Dysphania; species Dysphania ambrosioides. The sequence continues at coordinate 15,860,969 of CM048658.1, forward strand.
GTTTTGTAATGCTTTCTACTCCGGTTTTGACTTGAAATAGATGTTATCGGAGCATATTGTAAATAGTTTTTGTTGCGGTTCAAACCGAAGTATAAATAGGGACTTTATGCTCCGATTGTTGGAGCACCGCAACATATAATGCCATTTTATGTTGCGGTTCTCCAAGAAACGGAGCATAAAGTCCTTTTTATATATTTTTTGTTTTGCAAATGCTAATTATTGTTAATGGAAATATTATTCAATGCAAATATTAGAACAAGGCAAACTCAAAGGCTTTCAATACTCTTTATATAAAACTAATAAGTTTCATTTCCATAGATATACGTAAAAAACCTTCAAATATAATTGTGCATGATTTGAGTTACAAAGTAAACTAAACATAACTATATATGCATGTGTGTGTGTGTGTGTCTATATATATATATATATATATATATATATATATATATATATACAGAAATTTTCTACAACGTACGAAAACTAAAGTAAACATAACAACTAAATGCAGAGTTATTGGCAAGAAATCGTGCAAACTTGTCTCTTATTTCCTTGATTTCGTCAATGGTGAAAGACTCTTCTCTCAGTGTGTCGAAAACCTAAATTAAATTAGTCACCATAAACATAATAAAAAAACCAAATTAGATTACTATACATGTATAATTAATTATATGTTCTTATTTAAACAAATGTAACAATTTCCTGTTATTTATGACAGTTTTTCGAAAATATGACAGATATGACAGCAACTATTCTTTCATGCATTGACATATTATTCTTATCTAGAAATCCTAGGCTTAAAACTCAATACACTCGGAGCATGAAAATCCACCAAGAGATCCAAATTTCACAGTTATACACATACTTAGACGAAAATACACATACTTGGACGAAAAAAAGTTTCGGAAACCCCAAAGATTAAGCTACTAAATATTGAATTGAGTGCAACAGGAGTTGTATGAATAACAATCTCACAGTTATAAAAGTTATAATTTTATGTGCTTGAACACCTCTTAATGGTTCTCCGCTAATGTGGAGTGATTAAGGAATAATCTATGGCCTTGATATTCTTCTTCTGCTAATGTGGCCGTGATATTCTTATTCTGCTAGCTGCTGCTAGTTTCTGCCACTTCCTTGCCATTTTGATTAGCTTCTTTGTACTTGTCATGTTGTACTTTTGAGAATAGAAGAGAGAGTTGTTGTTTCAAGTATGGGAAATTTCTATGAAGAAGTGCCTGTGCTTATTAAAGTGAAGAGGATATTGGTGGTGTTTTATAGCTTCAAGTCCCATATGTATTCAGGTGGGGTGTTTCTGGCTTACATGAAGTGTATAAATTGTATGCAATGATTTGGGAACATGTGGGACAAAATATTAGCCTCTTGTAAACACCAGAATATATTAACCTGTTCAAAAATTTAGTACTAACTTGTTCAAAAATTTTATTGTACTAAAATCTACAACTTGGCTGATATATTGATGCAGATTTCCATTTCCACAGAGCTGATATATAGTGTCACAGAGATGACCAATTCTCCACAGCAGCAACACGTTTCCATCTTATTTTAGTGTACTAAAATCTACAACTATTCTGGACTAATGATAGCTATTAAGGATTCTTACTTATTAGCATATATGGGTATAATATTATCATAAGGATTCAGCTACCCCAAATTATTGTCATAGGACTGCAGATTAGCATACACGGCTGTACATCAATTTATAATGACAGAAAATACATGCTAAGATCAGCAAACTGGACAGCGAACTGAATATTTTCAGCAAACTAAACACATGCTAAGTCTGGACAGCAAACTAAATACATGCTAAGTCTGGACAGCAAACTAAATACATGCTAATTCTGGAGTCAATAGCAACTTCCATGCATACTTTAATAGTAAGGATAAACTATACTAGTAGAATTTATTAATTTTATAGCAAGAATCAAACATATTATTTTTCTGTTGTATTGGCTAAGAATTGAATGAAGAGGGACGAAACTTAAGTCATTATCTAGGGTGGCTCAGCTCTCTTTTCTTTTCTTCCAAGACTTTTCTAGCTGGTTGTACAATTGTTTGAATTACCTGTCTTTGTATATTGGGAGGAGCTGTGACTTTGTTCTTCCTATGCTAGACTTGCCTATGGCCGTTTGTGCTAGTAATATCTAGGGGGGTATAGGAGTAAGGAGATTAAATGAAAGCTAAGCATGCGTTTGGAAGTATGGATACAAGTGAGATATTATTTGCCACAACTTTCAAATATAAAGTTATCATAAGTTCGCCCACTTCTGAACATTAAAATCACATACCTAAGAGCTGAGTCAATGGATATTATGTTTAGCATTTTCGTGCTTATTAAAAAAAGCATGTCTGATACCCTTTGCATAGCAGAATACGCAAATTCAACCAAGCTAACTGATGTAGTGTATCTGTGTAACTGACTTATCGCGTAGGTACTTCGAAAAATATTAAAGGTGTTGATGTGTTATACTGTTACTGGCTTACCATTATACGAGAAAAAGTTGCAATGGATTAGATGCATATTCTACAACTTCTGATGGGGTCCTGGATTCAAAAAAGAAAATCTCCAAGGTAGGTGATTTGAATCAGTAGTTCATTGGTCTATGACAGTAAATCAGTAGTTCAGGCTTTCGTTTTCACAGACTCGAAGCAAGCAATATTTGATGCTGATATATGAAATGTAAGTTTTTGGTTTGGGAGAATATTTAGCTGAGATGTAAGAAACTAAGGACTGATAATCAACAGGCCTAACTAGATATTTACCTCCAGTGGCCTTGAGACTACATATTTCTGACATAACATACTAAGCACGAACAGTGGCAGACCCAGGATTTTTTGCGTGGTGGGTCACTATCGATAATCTATTATGTAATAATTTTTTTACCAAGCAACCAAATAATAATACTAAAAAATACATCCAAATGTTCAAAGATTACAAAATACAACCAAATGTTCAAATAATACTACAAAATACAACTAAATAGTAATACAAGCTTATTACAATAGATATCGACAAGTTTTCATGTTTTGATATCGATTTATGATATCTTCCATGCTTATTTGAGGAATTACATATTTATTAACACATGATGGCTCCAATTATCTGATCCCCAAAATTGCTAGTCTAAATACTGTTGGACAGAATCAATATCTTCCGATAATCAAGCTACAAATCAGACAAGACCAACCTAAAAATAAGTCAAATCACAGTATTCAATAGCTTACCTTTGATATACTTTACATAATTCAAATTAGCCATAATATGTGCATATATCTTAGGAAACAAATGTAGTATATAACCAAGGCTTGTAATCTTCATTAAATATACAAGAAATCAATTAAACACATATAAAACCCGAGTTTTATATGGTATTAGAGCAGGTGAGGTTCTGCTTCATCATTTACCAGTAAACTTACCTAGAATCATGGAAGAATATGATGCACATCATCAACAACCAACCAAACAGATTGTCCCTTTACTGCAGAACAGTTGTGGCAATTTTTTCAAAAATTAAAACCCAAGAAACCATCTACAGAAAAGATAAACAATCAATCAGTCAACCTCCCCGAAAAACTCAATCACGATAAATTCACCAAATGGTCCAAATTCATGAAATTGTCCATAAGTGGGAGGGGGAAGCTCAGTCACATCACTGCTCCCTACCGTCCCACAATGATCCAAGCTATATAAAATGGGCCTAGCAAGATTCCTATGTAATTACATGGATCTTGGAAAATATCGAGCCAACCCTAGTGAATAAGTTTCTTGATTATCCAACAGCTAGAGAACTGTGGAGAGGACTAGAATCACTTTATAGTAGTGGTCATGATGGATTACAAATCTATGACCTCATGACCAAGGCAAATACTCTCAAGTAAGGCACATACAACATAGAAGTGTTCTATGGAAAGCTCGTGGCTCTCTGGAAGGAGATAGACCTACGAGTTCCAAACCCAATGGAGTGCTCAAATGACAAGAATGTATATAACCAATTGAATAAGAGGATAAGAATGTACTAGTTTTTAGCATGGTTAAATGAAACCTTCGACAAGGATCGAAGAGATTTGGTGAACAGGGACCCCTTACCTTCACTCGACGAGGCCTAATACGAAGAGAAGTAGCCTGGAGAGAAATCATGACAACATATTACACAACCCCAAGCACGAATCAAGGAGATATTGGAAGTGGGTTGGCCACAACAAAACTGCGGTGGGGAAGAAATGCACTAGTAGAAAAAAGTCTATTTGCTGCGGTTATTTAACCTTATTTGCTGCGGTTATTATACCGAAGCACATATGACCGAAGCACATATAAAACCAACAAATGCTGCGGTTTTTTTGACGCAGCACTTATAATATTATTTGCTGCGGTTATTTAAAATAAATGCAGCATTAATTACCCTTATTTGTTGCGGTTATTTATAAAATACCGCAGCATTAATTATTAAAAACTAAAAAAAAAATTGACATACTTATTTGCTGTGGTTTTTAGTAATAACCGCAGCAAATATACCTATTATTTGCTGCGGTTTTACCAAAAAACCGCAGCAAATATTTTTTAAAAATAAAAAAAAAAAAAATTTCAGCATTATTTGCTGTGGTTTTTCTAATAACCGCAGCAATTGATGGTTACCAGAACAAAAAAAAATAAAAATGAATAGGTCATAAAAGATAAGAAAAGCTAAGAAATGATGAATCGTGAAGCATATAAATCAAAAATTCAATTATGACCACTCGTTTTCCCACGCAAAATTGCGATTTGTACTCAAAATAAACAATCAATTCATTCCTCATAGATTTCGGGTGCTATTCCAAGGTTTCGTAAAGTTCGAAGAGGCATATATCTTAGCCCGGTGATCCAAATGGTGTAAATTTTTTTTTGAAACCACCTATTTTAAGAGATACTACACAATTATGTTAGCCTTTAGCGGCTTTGGTGACGTATTATTTGAGATATTGAAAAAAAAAACTTTGAGAAGCCATAAAATTGACTATGGGACTCCGAATAGGCCTTATAATATGAAATTCGATTTTTAAGGCTTATTCTTTCATAAACACAACATGTAACATACAGATCTGAACATATAAGAAGTTTTCATCTTCGCATTTATATATTAACAAATTATGGACAAAAGAATTTAAAAAAATATATATACTAGAGTTTAAGGCAAATACAAACCGTGATTTTGAGCTTCGGAGTATGTAGACTTCTTCAAAATGGGAGAGATGAGTAAGTTATAAGGTTAGGATTAGAGACAAAATGGCCTGGGATGTTAGGTTATGGGGTTAAGGTTAGGGTTAGGTTTTTTTTTGTGCGCTGAAGTGTTGGAACGATTCTGGAAAAGTTTTCGTGTTTGAATGGCTTGGAACAGAAAAGGCTGGGTTTTTATATTAATGAACAAGTGTTGTGGTTATTTAAAATAACCGCAGCACTTATGAATCACAAGTGCTGCGGTTATTTTAAATAACCGCAGCATTTAATCTTCCCCCAGGAATATAATATATGACTGATTAAATGCCTGATTATCTATGTTGATGATATGATAATCATAGGAAGTGACAAAGAAGAGATTGCAAGTCTGAAACAGAAACTGTTCCAGGAATTTGAGATGAAGGATCTAGGAAGATTAAAATACTTTCTAGGAATAGAGGTGCTAAGATAAAAAATTGGCATCTTTATCTCACAGGGAAAATACATTCTAGACCTGCTAGCCAAAACAGGGATGATAGATTGTAAGCCTACAGAGACTCTAATGGTAGTTAACCATGGCCTTCAGGTAAGACGGGAAGTCAAGGAAACTAATCAAGAACAATACTAGAGGCTGGTTGGAAAGCTGATATACTTGTCTCATACTAGACCAAATATTGCTCATGCAGTAAGAGTTGTTAGTCGATTCATGCACAAACCTTAAGAAGAACATATAGAAGCAGCCATGAGGATCGTAAAATATCTAAAAGGAACACCCGGAAAAGGAGTGATGTTTCAAAAGAATGGGCACATTAACATCACCGCTTATACTAAGGCTGACTGAGCAGGTGATCAAACCGACAGAAGACCCAAACCAGGGTCGTATTTTACCTTCGTTGGAGGAAATTTAGTAACCTGGGGAAGCAAGAAGCTGAAGGTGGTAGCCTTATCAAGTGCTGAAGTTGAATTTAGAGGCATCACTAAAGGAATAACTAAGGTGTTATGGCTAAGGAAACTTCTAACCGAGGTAGGATTTCTTCTAGAAGAAAATTGCAAGCTATTCTACGATAATAAAGCTGCAATCAGTATATCTGAAAATCCAGTGCAACATGATCGCACAAAACATGTGGAGATTGATAGGCATTTTATCAAGGAGAAACTAGATAGCAAAATAGTTTGTCTTCCTTATGTTCGCTCAGATGAACAACTTGCAGATATACGAACTAAAGCAGTCCCATCAAGACCCTTTTATCAGATTCTGTGCAAGCTAGGTATAGTGGATCTTACGACCAAGCTTGAGGAGGAGTGTTGGACAGAATCGATATCTTCCGAGAATCAAGCTACAAATAAGACAAGATTAGCCTAAAAATAAATCAAACCACACTAGTCAATAGCTTACCTTTGATATACTTTACATAAATCAAATTAGCCATAATATATGCATGTATCTTAGGAAACAAATGTAGTATATAACCAAGGCTTGTAATCTTCATTGAATATACAATAAATCAGTTAAACACATATAAAACCCGAGTTTTACAAATACAGTCTCTCTAGTACCATGACAATCTGAGGAAGAGTATAGCCCAAATGTAATTGTAATGAGATATACAAATAAAGAGACATTGAGCTATTGAAGGGCATGTAGCAACCCAAGCTAATGATAAACACACAACAACATTTTAATCCACAACATTCAAGGCATGATCAAGAAAAGATCACACGCGAGTGTGGCAATCCACATCAAAGAGCCCTTGTGCAATTTGAACAAATTAAAGCAATTTGAACCAAGTTGCAGTTACTGGGAGTTCACAGGTTTTAGAGATTTTCAAACTTCAAATTAGAGAATCTCAAATCACATCACTGCAGTTTGAATTGTATTATTAGATTAATTATGATATGTACAGATGACCTCCTTCTATATGTACAATAAGCTAACAACTTTCTATAACTAATATTAACATGTCCTTCCTGTACCCTTTTTAATGCTTTTGCTCGTGCTTGCAACATCATCACTGTCCACATGATCATCAGTATCTCCAATACAAAGCAGGTGGAGAACTTCGTTTGTGAGGTCCCTTCACTTAGCTAGCTATTTCCAAGTTACTGTAGTACTAAAGGTTTGTTTCTTGCCTGGATTTCTATGTTCCTCACCAAAAATATTATTTTACAGCAAGGAATTGCAGAAGAGATCCAAGAACATTGCCTGTTAAACGGCTATTGAAGAGGCAATCGAGCTCTTCCCAAGGATAATCCCTCTCTGGTATTCCTCAGGTATTTTATAAGTGGAAAGTTTTGATGGGATAGAGTTGGGGGTGTTTTAGGATACAGGTTAGCTAAGCGCACTTAATTACCTGATTCAATAGATCACCCGGTGCTGTTTTTTTTTTTTATTTCTGCAAAATTATGGAGATCCATCATATGTATGAAGCGTAGATGCGGATTAAGGTGCTTCATAGTTAAATTTCATTGGAGGAAATATATTTCAGTTAGATATTAGTGGTTCCTGTTTTGGAAGTCCCGTAAGGCTGGGTATAGTACACTTCTTGCCATAAGAGCATTATTTTGTAAATGACTACACCCTTGACTCCTATTAGTAGATGCAATTGATAGTTCCACTGCTTGTCAATTGTTCATTGCTATTTTTTGTTTGGAAGTGCATATTTTGGGTACTTGGTAGTTGGTGTTGATTTGAAGGACTATAGGAGCGACTGGATATATGAGGCACTGTGAAAGAAAACGTGGACTTTCAGTTTTCTTTGTAGTAGTAATCAGCCAAATTTGGGTACAAGAATAAATTATATAGTGGCCTTATAAGCAAGTTCATTTCAAGGCCGCATAACACTTTAAGTATTAATATATACTTATTTGCCAAAATGCAAATTTAGGACAAATTTTTTTGAAGCAAAACGTGTCTGTGAAATTTGTCAAACTTAAAAATGAATGTGACAAAAACTTCACCACCAACAACAATAAAATCAAGCACTATGTAGGTCTATTAACTTAGACCTTCTCATTGATTCTAGCTATTCATTTTTCCGTGGATTTCGAGTTACTATGGTAGCTTTTTACTCTGTATGTTAGGGACTATGGTTGTGATGGTTTACTCTTTATATATATTAGTGGAGAGGCAACCTTTTCTTAAATTTAATTCAAATTAATTATTGCTCTTTGTTTTTAAATGCAGATTATACTTTGGAAGTATGTACAAAAAGTGAAAATGGAAGATAGAATTTGAAATGACCTATGGAGATATACTATAGTTTTAATATAGATTATATGTTAATTACCATTCATTTTATAACTAAACATTTAGTTTTCTATGTTTTAAGCTTGTTAGTATTTTGAACTGTTAAGAATGCTTTTGGTAGTCTGTAAGACATTATTTTGTTATTTGTATTTTGAGATATTATTGTCATTGTTGTTTGATTATCATCAATGAAACTTTCTTTTTAAAATTTATTATTCTTGTTAATAACTTATGGTTCTTAAGATTTTCTAAGTTATTGTGAAAAAATATAGGTATAATATAAGAAAAATGGCTACTAATGGGACATATTTGTATGGAATTCATTAAAGCTTAAAAATTCTCACGACGCTTTTAATTAAAAATTACAACGCTATTAAATTGCCCATAAGGTATTTGAATTGTCTTATTGTACTGGAGGCGCTTTGAAAGCGTTAGTATAGTATATTGAAAGCGCCTTCATTAACCTTACAGCGCTTTTGATGTACTATACCAATGCTTTAAAAAAGCGTCGTAATAGGAGTTAGATGCATAGGAAAAGTCAGTGCTTTTAAGAGTGTCGGTACGTATGATAATCTTTTTCGTAGTAAATTTTTGAGATCTATAGATACCTTGAGTTAAGAATGAATAGATGGAGCTGGATGGAGAATGGTTGTAAATTGAATGGAGTTGGATGGGAATGAACGATTGTTAATAATTGAATGGAGTTGGATGGAAATGTTGTGAATTCTGTTGAGAATGAATTGTGAATTGTGAATTTTGTTGGGATATAGACTTAATGTTGATTACGAAAATAGGTACCTTTGTATAATAAAAATGGAAATAAGTTTAATTACAAAGGAAACTCTACCGAAATTTACACTTGAAAGTTCATGTTTTGTAGATACGTTCCTATTTTGGAAATAGGCCTAATTTTAGATATGTTCCTGTTTTAGTAATACTAATAACCTATCTTTTCTCGACTTCTCAAGCATTTCCAAAAACAATGTCATACTCACCTGAGGAGCTGATGGAGATTGAGGAAATATGGGTTGAATACTTCCTTGGGGTCGGACAACATCTCTAATTAGGTAGCTCTTCCCATTTGTTTTTATATACTATAACATTAGATTAGGTCTTTCTTGATTAGATTAGATTATCATCATTAGGTTTGAATTCTTTATTTCATACACCGTTTTTATCTTAGATTAGATTAGGAGAAAGCTAGCATTAAGTGTTGATGTAAATACATTATTAGTGCAGACTAAGAAGATTAGATTTGTAAATTAATAACAATTTTGTGAGAATTTAATAATAGATATTTAATTACATTTCATCTCTAATATAAGTCCTTTCTATTGGAAATTTGGGATTGGCAGCAATATGCATTGATCTACTGGCTTTGGTTGATTTCAAAAAAAAATTATATATGCTGCGGTTATATTAAAAAAATCGCAACACTTAGTGGGCTTAGAATAAAAAAAATATTTTCAAAAAAAATAATCATTAAGTGCTTGGGTTTTACTAGAAAACTGCAGCAGCATATATAATCAATAAATATTGTGGTTTTATTAGAAAATTGTAGCATTTTATTAGCTCAGAATTACAAAGAAATAATTTGAAAAAAAATCAATATATGTTGTGGTTTTATGAGAAAATCGCAGCATTTGTAAGACTTAAATGTTACGGTTTTCAAAAAAACCGCAGCACTTGTTGCTTTTATTGCTGTGTCGTAAAAACTGCACCATTTTTTAATATCCCATGTGCTTCGCCTATTTATTCTTCTTCTCAATAACCACAGCATTTAAGGTTAGAAAACCGCGAATACATTGTGAACTAGACATACATGTTCAAGTTTAATTAAGATCCACGAATAAAAGAATTGTTTTTATTAACTAATTTATTTTCTTTATCTCTAATTAATTTTTACACTTTTATTTTTCATCGATCATAAATAAGTTTTTATATTCATATTTCAGGAAAGTACGCATAATTATTTTAGTACATTTCTCTTTCTAATACCAAAAAGTTAAGTTCCTACCTTGTCTCACATTCAAGTAAAAACATACCCCACTATCTCTTATTACATTTACTTTTTAACGAAATAAAACACTAGTAATTTACTTTACCAATAAAATAACAATTGATAACTAAATAATAACTTATCATCTAAAACTATGTACTTTGATAAGAGTAAAAACTAATTTGGTACAAATAGAGTATATGTTAATCTATTATACATTCGAGATTTGAGTATAAAGTTAAGAAAATACAGGGAGATTAGCATAAATCATTAAGTATGCTCCACACGCGGGAAGTTTGGACGAAATTGAACTTTTTATTTCTTTTTGGCTAGAAAGAATAATATCATTTGTCATAAGCTACAACATCTACAACAAAAAAAATAGTATTGGAAGACACAACTTTTACAATCAATACAACTAATTTTCACCATATTCAAGTATACCTCTAACCCCACCCCTTCGAGCATGATGCAAGCAGTGTTCTTTAATGACTTCACATCTTTTTAAGAAGAGCCTTCACAATTTGATTCAACTTTATAATTTCATAAGAGTAATTCGTAAAACATTGTATTTTCTTACAAGTAAATAACAAAAAGCCTCTTCTTCTTTGATGCATCACAACTCAATGACCTAGCTATATATGTAAGTTGCTTGGTGTAAAAATCATGTTAAAAGTTTGCAAATATTCATTCAAATATAACAACAGTTTATTAGGGAAAAAAATCATAATATATCTAACATACTTTGTAAACTAAAGAAGCCAAAAGCAAGATGATAGCCAAAATTTAATTAGAGACTGATCCCCTTTTATCTACCTTCCAAATCCAAGAAGCTTGACCAAAAAATGGTTTAATATTGGAATTTAGGGGATGTCTACGAATTCATTTATCCAACCTACTCAACAAACATAATTGATATCCCACTACAATCCTTCATATACAATCATGGAATTAGTTTTTAAATAAAGGGTAATTTGCAATAAACTATCACGTATAAACATCATGTTGTGAAAAACTACCACATAAAAACAACTTGTGAAACACCATATAAAAAATTCAATTGCACGATACCACCACAAGGTGGTCTCTAACCTTTGACCCAGTTTTGCGTCGTTGACTTCCACGTGTCCGGCTTTACTTTTTTTTCTCATTTAGCTATTCCATGTGGATGACACGTGTTCGACTTTACGTCATAATTTGCAAAAACACTACCATATAAAAGCATCATCTTGCGAAAAACTATCAAATAAAAACAATTTTTTGAAAAACTACCATATTAAAAAATTCAATTATATGATACCACCACATGGTAGTTTTCTGAACGTTGATTGGCACGTGGGTGGCATGTGTGGTCGACTTAATTTTATATTTTATTTTTTCTTTAATAATTGAACATTTGAGAGGATCCTAGATAATTTTGCCACTCATTCTCCACCCATCGCTAAGAAGACGCCATCTTCTCTGGTACCCCAGACAGATCTTCAGTTTTCTCGTCCTATTTTCTATATAAAGGGTCTTCAAGTTTCACTTATGTGACGACTACTGTTATCATCCCAGATACAAGACACTATCTACGTAAAGAAGTTTTCAACAATTTTGGACAGAAGTCCTCCTATTTTGGCAAAAGAGGGGGCTCACACAAATTTCTCAGTAGAACTTCAACTAGTATACATCATTTTCAGATAGGATGTACTAATCTTATTGCTATCAACATCTTCAAAAAACTTTATCAATCTCCTCGACATCTAGACATCATAATGTGAGATATTAAGCATCACACTGAGATACACATTTTGAGTGATATAAGGTATTCAAGTGTGCCATTAAACAAAATTATACCAAATAAATTAAAAGAAGAAAATAATTAAAAGGACAAAAGAAAAAATAAATTAAGCCGCCTACACATGTCTCCCACGTGCCAGTCAACGACGCAAAACCAAGTGCACACCCAGAAAACATCATTTGTTGGTATCGTGGAATTGGAATTTTTAATATGGTAGTTTTTTACAAAATTATTTTTTGTGCTAGTTTTTCACAAGATGATGTTTTTACATGATAGTTTCTAAAAAAGAAAATAATAAAGCCAAATATGTGTCATCCACATGGAATAGGTAAATGAGAAAAAAATAAAAAAAGTAAAGTTGGTCACATGTCATCAACATGGAAGTCAACAACACAAATCTGGGTCAAAGGTTAGAAAACCAACTTGTGGTGATATTGTGCAATTAGATTTTTTTTTTTTATGTGAATTTTTCACAAGATGTTTTTTTACGTGGTAGTTCTTGCAAATTACCCTAAAATAAATGCCACAATTTCTTTTTTTTTGGATTAATTGACCGCAATAATCTAACCTTTGCCCAATTTGCGGATATTAATCCAACCTTTTGTTTATTTCTGATTGAACCTACCTTTAACTGATTTTTGCTTCACTAAACCTTGTTACGGGTGACCGGAAGAACAAGTGAGAATTATCTGACGTGGCCAATTCATCTCCAATTTCCTGCGATATTAGAGTCCTATTTTTCTCACTATAATTAGAGAAACTCCTTTACCAGAACAATTTATTTCACCCAACTCTTTTTCTTCCTTATTCTTTCTCCTTACCACAACCTCATTGAAATCTTCTCTCGCCATGGGGCCAAGTCATCCTGTTTTCCACATCCCTTCCGTGTACTGCTCTTGTACCAACATTGATCTTAGTCAAAGACAATTCATCATTTCTTAACCGCTAAATACCCACCACCTACAAACCTATGTCATAGGGATCAATTACTAGTCAATCATGATATATTCGTAAATCTTACCCTTGTTCTCATCTTCAAGGCCACGTCCATTGGCACTTACCATTTACATAAGCCAAGCATCCATAGCTATCACGGGGACCAACAATTTTAAGCTTCTCCAAGGGCTAGGAGTTTTCAGATTTGTTGGTTTAGGAATGAGATATTTCTACAAAGCTTTGGATTTCCTCACTTGTTGTGCACATAAACTGTACCTTTCTCTTTGTTTCCCATGTACTAGGATCAAACAAGAGATAGGACCCTCTCTCGTAAGTGGGAGTCTTGAATTCGAGGGGGACGACGCACATGGGGATTTCCCACCAGCCATAGCAAGCACGAAGGGAAGATGGACAGTGAGGAAGAGAAACCCAGCTCGAAGCAAGAAGGATGGAGAAGAGAAGGGTGAGGAGCGAAGAGTGAAGCCAGAGGATGAAGAGCGAAGTAAACTGATGCCTGCAACAGTTTAGGAGTTGAATATATTTTTAAAAGAGAGTTACATGTTCGTGACCAGCTATAACAAGTAATAACTGGATAGGGTTTAATGGAAGCAAAAATCAGTTAAAGGTAGGTTCAATCAGAAATAAACAAAAGGTTGAATTAATATCCACAAATCGGGCAAATGTTAGATTAATGCGGTCAATTAATCCTTTTTTTTAAATAATATAAAGAGAGATTGTTTGCTAAAAAGATCCTACTAACATTCATGTCCTGGCTAACACACCCTCAGGTATTTAGCAAATTACATGGAGAATCTATAATAAACTTATTTAGATGTCAAAAAGAAAAATTTAGCTTATTGTTAAACTTGAAACAATGTTCTTTAAACCTAGAAAAGATGGGACTATCAAGCTAAATAGGACGAAGGTAGTTCATTTCCCCTTATTAGAGTCCAAATTGTAAAACATTATAAAATGTATTGTTAATCAGTTAAGAAGAATAGAACGTCACAAATTACACATTTACAAAAAAAAGAAACGTACAAGCCATCATTAGGAAAAATACAACAGTTCGTGGATCAAATCACAAGACAAGACAACCAAATCTAGCATTGAAACTAGTCCACATGCTAAAACAGGATCTAAAGCAAACGGCTACATAACTACAAAAAAGTGGAAGCCCCTATTTGGAATACTGAGAGAGGAAATCAACCACCTCAGCTGCAGATTCATAAGCACCCTCTATACATCGCCCCAAGGCAACACCTGATACATAGTTGCCACCAAGAAACAATCCTTTGAAACCGCCATCAGTCAGAGCAGCTTTTGCAGCGTCAAGCAGATCAAAGTGGCCAATCAAAAATTGGGGAATCGCTTGAGGCCATACCCTTACACCCAAAACACGGGGATCTTTTGCATCAGGGTTTACGAGAATTTTTCTCAAGTCCTTGTCAACAGTGGCAGCAAGTTCATCTTGTGTCTGCATGGTTCAAACTAACCATCAGAATAATTATAAGCAAATCCATGTATACCAGCTACTTAGTGAAGCTAAATTAACCAAAAATATTCCTATTGTCGGACACTAGTACCACATGGGAAAATAGATCCCGATAATTTACTTGCCTTGTGAACTATGCTAGGATTCGTGGCACCTCCAATGTAGCTCAAAATCAAAGTCCTACCAGGTGGTGCTCGGCCAGGGAAAAGAGATGAACTATAAATTGTTCCTGTCAAGTCCAGTCAAAATTATATGTTACCTTATGCCACATTCCACAAAATGAATTAATATCACCATTGTTGAAATGCAGTCCAACTGGAGTATTTACCCAAAGTTTCTACACCCTGGCTACGGGGATGTAATTGCCCGAATCCTTTAAGCTCACCATCAATCAAGCATTCTGGTCTAATTGCTTCTTTAGGATAGGAGAGCGACACTGCTGCAACTGGTGGATAGTAAAATTTCGAAAGAGACTCCGCAGCAATATTCTGTGCATAAAAAGGAGGTTAGCATATGAAACAAAGCTTCCAGAACAAATTGCGAAGGCGAGCAATAGAACTGCACGCAAATACTATAGCATCTGTCGCTACTTGTTCTTGTCTACAAACATCTCCATAGTGTATAAACATTTTGTGGAGTTGCAAAACATATCTAAAATCCTAAGTTTAAGATTGTCCATATCCATATTCGTATTAAAATATACAAGGCAATAAATGCCACCACTCCACATGTCACTTACTATCTAATGTTCAAATAGCGCCTTGAGTATTGACATATCATCTACTGATAGTTTCCTTGACCAAAGCCCTAACATTAATAAAAAAAAAAAAATGTATTTATTGAGCTTCAAACCTAACACCTTGGCCTCATTTTAATATCTAAGTTCTAACCACTAGGCTACAACTTTTTTTTAAAAATATTATAACTTCAAAAACGTATTAAGTCAAAGTGATGAAAAAATTGACCCCAACTAATTCCTTAATGGCCTCCCATCACTAATTGCTCATTATTATGCTATAAGTCTATAATTGATTTCATAATAGGATTTACGTCAAATCTAGTAATTTTCTCACTAAGATAGTAAACTTTGTAACAAATATCAAGCAAAAGAGTTGCACCTTTCATGTGTATTATTTCTTGAGGTAACTAGCGAGTAAATTATATTTTGTTACCCAAAAAAGTCTATCATTTCTTTTAGTTTCTTGAATTATATTTACAAGAACATTGCCCTAGAAGAAGGTTTTTAAAATAAAAATTTTTTAATTACAAAGTAATAAACTAATTGAATTATTTATAATTATCCGGAGCATCGCCTAGGCCAATGACTAGGTCTTTGTTCAAAACAGGTAGACACACTACTAAATCTATTGAATGGATCAATTACGATATGATTGCTAACTCCTCATATGACATGGGAATGCAGGGGATAAAAAATGGTCTTATAATATTTGCTAAAAAATTGAACTAGGGAAATTGATGGGTTTGATGAAAGTGCTTTGGAATTATTTAGAGTAAAACCCATTCAAATAATTGCACCTTGAGTCACAAAAAAGAAACAAACTGATTAGAAGATGGGTTGCCATCAAGGCAGATACTATGACAGCCTTAGATCGCTATACATCCAGCCAAGATTCATTCTCAAATTCAAGAACTATGACAATGGGTAAAATTTGAAAATATACTTTTTAAAAAATGACCTAAAGAGATAAAATATGCTAGGTTGTAATTCTATGATCTAGATTAGTACTATCCTTGTATTTCCCTTGCAATATTTGTTTTCTCTCATACAACATTCAACATGAAACTATTCTCCCTAAGCAAGTCCTATAGAAAAAAAGATAAACAGATAAATCCTCATAGTTAAATCCTTGTAGAAAACCCTATTTCTTAGTAATCGTCATGACATCAAGTATTGTAAGCCAAGTGTAAAATTGTTTGTAGGTGAACTAGATTATCTACAGTGCCCAGTAGTGGTTCACAATGTGCCAAGATAGTAAAAAAAAATCAGGGTTAGTACTGAGACATATATTTTGCCTGGTACCATCTAGAATGAAGAAGAAGGATTAAAAGTACAAGGCCAAGTAGTAGGAAAACAAACATTGATGTGACCCATACGTTTACTTTTATAATAAAATAAGATTAGTTTCGGAGCATGATTGGTGTAGTGGCTTTCAAGGGTGGAAATGGAATTAAATAACCATAACCATAACTATTACCTATTGTTTGGTATGAGAGATGGGGTAACCCATTCTATTTCCAAAGGGTAAGCATTACCACTCTGATGTTACCATTCCCAAACCTATGGTAAAAAAAAAAAAACTTTTTCTCCTGTATCTCAATCTAGAACATGTGTTTCTTTTCCTTGACTACAACAAACAAATAATAATGGTATAACTTAACATTACCCTTTCCACTATTAATATATTTCCATTTCATTATCGTTCCTACATTTATACCAAGCATGCTCTCAGTTGATGTCCAAACTTCTTTGCGCCCCTTTTAACTCTAATGAAATAAATAATTTTAATCACGACACTTGAGACTAATTTATCTGATGCAGGAGCATCAAAGAAGCCTATGATTTGATAGAAATATATCCCCTGGCTTCAAATTGGCTTAGTTTTGGCTCCAAAATGACTACTTGGATAATTATCCTACCTTTTCACGAGGATATGGTGAATAAGGATGATTATAAGTCATGAAGTTGCACTAAAAGGTTGTGCATACAAAAATGTAAGCATGGGTAAAATAGTGTTCAAGAACCTAACTGTTAGCAGATTGGTCAACTTTGGGCAGCCATACATTCAATGTCACAAATGATTTCAAGGTGATTCCACCTATCAATGAATGTTGGGTTCAAGATCATTAAATCGATAGGTCATAACGCTGATTTGAGACAGAAACAAAGACAAAATATGCGTTTCAATTTATGCAGCCAAGATTCTCCGTGTGGGAAATTTTGTTTCCCCACCCCAGCATTTGGCATCCCAAGCACTCATGGAATTTTTTCCCCTCGGAAGAGTATTTATGGCATTTTTTCCCTTTTTTCTTTGCATTTTCATGTGTAAATATTGGCCATTGATCTGTAATCTAAGTGCCCACAGCAGGAGTCTCTTAAGGTAGCCTAACTTTTAAAAAGGTTCAAGGCCCAACAAAGAGATAGGGACACTGCTGCGCCTAGGTGCCCTTAGTGCACCTCAATAGAGGTAGTAAAAGGTAGTAGTAGACACCCTATTCTATGGGAGAATTATCTCGTAAGAAATTATTTTGATGATTTATGAATGTATTTCTTTTTATTTTTGTAAAAATTTTGATCTTTGTTATTAATCAATCATCAAGCAAACTTTAAGTGATGTGTTTATCAAACTGTGATTTTTGGGTCAAATTTTCTTGGACACAAAATCCAAAATGCCCTTTGAAAATTGAGAAAATTTCTGTAGATTGAAGTTTGGATGAAGTTTATGCATAGAACGGCAGCTACATATTTAAGAATATCAGAAATTATCACAGTAACAGGCCAACAGTAAAGCTCAATCTGATTTAAGATTAGATTTCAATCAGTTCAGACCTGAACGTTTTCTCTCCAATGTTAAGTAACAATGAGAAAGATTGCCTGAACATATCTAAAATAGCTTTTGGAAACTGATCAGAAAAAATTGACCAGAAGAGCCAATAAGATTACAAAGCCAAATCTGTACAGAAATGAAGACAAAATATTTTGTCTTTTGACTCGATTAAGCACCTGAAGTGGCTTAAGAAAGGCTAAGGCTATCATTAAGCACCTAAAGTGTCTTGAGAAAGGTGAGGGTTCTCAATTACGGACCTAAAGTGGCTTGGGCTTAAGGTATCAATTTCCTAGGCTGCAAGTAGACGAATGTAACCATGGCATACAAAAGAATTTTTGATGCCAGATGCAAGTAGGATGCAAGAAAGAGCAGCAACAACACCATCACCTGAAGAATCCCAACTAAAGGGAATTAGCTATCATTTGTAAACAAGAGCAAGATTGCTCATAAGTAATTGTGAGCTCAGGGAGTTGAGAATCAACTTGTAAAATAGGAAAGCACATGTAAATGATGCAAGGCACAAGGGATGACATATAAATTGCTTGATCATCATTTTGACATACGAAGGACCATGAGATTGGTGAAAATCCTCTA
This sequence comes from Dysphania ambrosioides, assembly GCA_026401315.1. NCBI lineage: Eukaryota > Viridiplantae > Streptophyta > Magnoliopsida > Caryophyllales > Amaranthaceae > Dysphania > Dysphania ambrosioides. The sequence continues at coordinate 15,879,795 of CM048658.1, forward strand.
ACAAGTAGCCTCCGTTTAGCAAACCTTAGAAGATGATCAACTACTCATGGGCAGTTGAATTTTGTAATTTATATTTTTTTGGCCTTCTTGATGTTACCATTGGTGTGGTTCTTTTGTGTTTGTTATGAAAATACTTTCTTAGACATAGAAATTGCCGCTAACTACAAATATTAGGCAGTCTGTCTTTCTTGAAACTCCTTTCAACAAGAACTATAAATATTAGAGTTCAAGAATTCTTTGCTATAGCTTTATTCAATCTGATTTGTATTAACCTAAAGAGTGGGAAACAAGAGTCGAGAGGCCACCAAAACTTGAGATAGTGGGTGTGGTATTTAAGTGCACTTTTAGTCCCTTTACCAAAAGTCATTGTATAATTAGTTCAAGGAAGCTTGATAGTTTTAGTGTAAAATGAAGGTTGTGATATCCTTTGGTTCATCAACTTATACAAGTTCATAAGTGAAGAGATGGTTTTACTTGGCAGTTTGATGCTTATTTATCCTTCTTAAGCATCTTTGAGTCTACTATAATTCAATTACTGCCATTTGCCTAGTATTTAAGTTCCCATACCTTTATAACTGCATCACTTCAAAATGTTAACGAACATAGGCCAAATACACGAGCCTCGCCCCTATGAGCAACAATATTGTTCCTTTTCAACTGGATGCAATCCATCAAAAGAAATTGAAAAAATGAGTCTATGTTCTTATGCATCTATTTCTCTCTTTTTCAGTTCTTTGGCTTTACTCGAACCCTCTCCTTCACTATCATTATGCCATCTCCTTTTTCCCAAGCAATTTATGTATCAGCAAAGCAACTACTTCAAACATTATTATTTACCATATAAGTATACACCCAACCAATGTAATTCAGTTTTCTTCCCCTGCTAAGCTACTTCTAAGGTTTCCTTTCTCTTCCCAGGTGTTTTAAGTCAAACAAAATTTCTTTGCAAAATTTGTGATCTGTTGAAATTTTGTAATCTCTTTTGCATTAATTAAATTTGATATTGAGTAACTGATGATGAAAATTTTGGGTTATATGATTACAAAATTATTATCAACAAAGCAGGATTTGATATTGAATGAAAGTCATAAACAAAAAATTTTGAGTTCTGATTTTTCTAATGTCTAGCTTTTGAAACTGTAGTAAGTGAGAGGATGTTCAGCGACAGAAGAAGACACAAAGATTACAAAGAACATCAAGCATACTGCTAATCCAATTGGGGTTCCAGCAGAAACAAACCAGTCAATGGTTGATATTCAATCTTGGCATGTTTTTTGATTTGATAAATGCTAAGAATTTATTCAAATCATGGGACAACATTAATTTCCAAAACCTAATCATACTACTCTGTGCTTTTCTCAAAATTTTCTTAGTTAAATATCAGCTCATTTTGTTCATGAAGACATTGCATGAAAGGTTAGAGGAGTGTAATTCCAAGGATGAGACATCATTTTGTAAATCACTGGACATACTTTGTGAGTACAAACATGTGATTGTAGTGGAGGAATTTTGGGTTAAGAAGAAATTGTAATACTACCTCCGGTTTTTATTAGATGCAACTTTTACTAATTTTGGCTGCTCATTATTAATTGCAACATTGGTATATTTTACCATTTTTAGTAAACTTTTGTAAATGAAATACCAACATTACCCTTCATTAAAAACTTAAATTTTGTTATTTTCCTATTTAATTATAATACCCTAAACTAGATTATAACTTAATCTATTTCACTACACTAATCTCTCCCACCAAAATTAAAAACCCTACCTACCCAACCTACCCAACCTACCCACCCACCTCATTACCACGGATTATTACTCGATCTTCCACCTTCTTCAACCCTACCCATCTTCTTCAACCCTTCCACCTTCTTCAACCCTACCCATCTTCTTCAACCCTACCTACCGTACCCACGCCTTCTTCAACCCTAAGATCTACCACATTCTATCTCTACATCACCCGAGTCTTTCCCTCACATCCCTCATATCCCCTCTCACGATCTACCCTCTATCTACCCTTCCTCAATGACAGACCTTAGCCCATTACATCGAGTCTTGTTTGAGTCGGAGGACGAGGTTGAAGGGGGGTTGATCGATGCCCTCATCGACGCCTTCGACCAGGGGTGGCCGGAGAAATTGTACGAGTCAGGCAAAGCCCGTGTCATCTTGTCCCTGAATTCGTTGAATGCTCTTTCTGATGTGCTTCGATCGACCACTCTGTCCCCCGTCTTCGACCACCTCGATGAGAAGTCACTGCCTTCTGGATCCGGTGAGTTAGGGTTTGGAATGAGAGAGCATACTTCCACGGTTTGTTCAACCCAAACCCTAACTGAGTCCCACCCTAAATCGAGACCAAAGGTGGCTACGAAATCGAATCGGAGGTTTTCTTGTCTCACCATGAGAAAGAAGCACGGCGTCGACGCTAAACTGTGTTTTGTTGATGATGACCATCTCAACAGCGAGTCCCCCCTTATTGTGGATCCTGATTCTGGGAATAAGAGACTAAAAATGGCTACATGAATGTTCTGGGTAATGATCTATGAACCCTAATTTTCCTTTTTGAAGTCATTATCATGTTATTGTGGAGGATGTTTGTGCATGAATTGTATGTCAGGTTGGATGATGTTGCGTTTTGGATTTTTTTGGTGTTTGCTGGTGTTGTTACCCGTTTTTACTGTTGAATGATGTGGGTATTAACCTATGTTGCTGATGATATTATGTGATTTAGTCCAAATTTATGTGATTTCTGTTGTTGTTACAATACATGATATTATGTGATTTAGTCCAGAGTTATGTGATTTCCTCCTTTGGTGGTTGATGTTGTGATCTTTGGTCCCGATTATGATGGAATTTATGGGTTGTTGGTTATTGTTGTTTGTTTTAGTCCATAGTATGATGGAATATATTGGTTGCTGGCTATTCTTGTTCGATTTATTCAACAAAATATTGGATTTTGTTTGTTGTTGGTTGGTATTGTGTGATTTAGTCCAGCATATGAGTCCCTTATGTTGATTGGTTGTTGCCTAGGAAATATTATTGCCTTATGTTGAGTCCAGCAAATGTTGGTTGGTGTTGTTGGTTGTTGCTTGGGAAATATTATTGCCTTTATTTGAGTCCCTTATGTTGATTTTCACATTTCAGTCCCTTAATTGATTTTAATGGAATATTCTGTATTGTTGGCTGTAGATTATGTTTTTTAATACTAACTGTAATTAAATTTGGGCATAGCATTGATGAAAGATTCCTTTTCGAAATTTTTTTACTGGGTGGGCTTCGATATTGTGGCCAACATCTCAGTTTCTGATTCTCTTGTGTATTTTTACCCCTTTCCACGGTTTTTAATAGGTGCGGTTGTGTATTGTGGCCATGAACAATAGCTTCTGATGCTCTTCTGTATTTATACCGCTTTTTACGTTTTCAGAAAGTGTTAAAGTGGATGGAATTTCTGATTTTTGGATATGTAACGTTTGGCACTCAATTTGAAAATGTGAGTCCCTTACGTTGAGTCCCTTATGTTGAGTTACACATGTTAGTCTCGTAATTTCATTTTATTAGCGTTGTAGCTGTCCAAATGATGAAGGGACTCAAACGCTTCCAATGTTTTCAGATTATGAGTTGCTCCAGTTAAAGTGTTTTACACTAACTGTTGAAGTAACATGATTTGAGAATGCTTTAGAAGAAAATAAACCCTCTGATGGACTCACATTTGGAAATAAATCCAGGTAAAAAAACTTCAGTCAAATAGAACACATTTGAATCCCATTATAAAATGTGTTTGTTGATTGTTGCCTAATGTTGAAATAGTGTTGTGTGGTTTAGTGGTAAATGTTATTGATTTTCATAAAAGAGACTATGTTCATGCTTGTTGCATTGCATTCAGAGGCTGTTATTGATGAATGATGTGTTTATACTGATTTGTTTCTGAACATAATGGAAGAATTTGTGAGAAATCAGATTATATGCAAGATAGTTTGTGCTATATTGAGTCTCATTTGGTGTGTTGAGTCCCTTAATTTGAGTTACACAGTTTAGTACCTTAATTCCAGTTTAAATGATGAAGGGACTCGAAACTTCTAACATTTTCAGTTTATGGTTTGCTCCAGTAGTGTTTCACACTAACTATTGAGGTAACATAATCTGAGGATGTATTAGAAGAAAAATAACCCTCTGATGGACTCACCTCAAAATAAAAGCAGTTAGAAATTGATGTTGTATTATGAAGACTTCATTCCATTAGATTGCATTTACGCATTTGAGTCCCATTACAAAATGTCTCCTAACATGACTACCCTAAACAACACATTGCAAAATACAAAAGTACACCTAACTAACATGAATTCAAACTACGAGTTCCAAAATAACATCAAAATGTTGGTTATGTGTGGCAGTCATGTTTTAAGTTATTCATTTCCATACCTAGTCTACATCAACCTCAAACTCAATTCTTCCTCGTTGCTCTTGGTTTGTTTGGATGAAATCGTTGTTGAGAAAGTCCACTGCTTGATCTATTACTTCTTGACTAACTTCTAGTTGTTCTGGTAACAAGCCAAGTCTTTCGAGTCTTTGCTTCCCCATATGTGGAATCTTGTACTAGTTCCCCCCTTCTGCTTTCAGAATCTCAATCATACAACTTTGTAATGTGATCCAAGTGTATTTGTTCACAACTGGTTCAAATTCATCATATGCCTTCTACACTTTTTCAACCATTTCATCCAAATTTTTAGGAAATGAATGATGTTGTATAGATTGAATGACTCTGAAAAGACCCAAATCTAACACATTTAAATCAGGCGATTGTGCGGGTTGAAACACAAATCTGATGTTGAACCCCCATTCAGTTGTAGCAGCCATGAATTCTTCATCTTTAGGCACTTTGTGTGGCTTAGCATTATCCCATTGAATGACCACATCCTTCGGAATGTATTGAGGCCATTTGTTTTTGATTCTGGAATAACTTCTCTTAGCAATATCTTCCTAATTTCATCTCTGTTTATGTTTTGAATGGCTTTGGATTCTACTGTACCACCACGTCTGTTCTTACTTGATTTCTTTGCCAATTGCTTGAAAACAAAAGGAATTATCCCATATTTCCCATCATGTATCACATGCCCATGTGCGTTGTATAGTGGTTTTCCAATAATACCCATGAACATAGCCTTTGTCTTAAACCTTCGGGAATGTTCACATCTATAAGGATCCTCTTCTTTTGGCAGAAGATAAAATCTTCTCATTTCTGGGTTTAAATAAAACCACTTCTCATCAATATGAATGACATTACTCATGTCAACAAAGGTGGGCTTTGTAGTTGTTGTTGTTGGTTGTATATGTGACAAAACCCACCTAAGTCTTGCCATCTTATGGTCAAAGGTTAGTCTAGGCTTGTTGGTACTTGTACGTGTTCTGAGTATGCCCCTTTTTTCAAACTGTGAAGGGTAGACTGGAAATTTTAAGGGCAGCAGCATACTTTCTCTTTGTAAGGTACTGATTGTAGGAACTCGTCTGTGTACTCTCTTGCTTTTACACCTACCCTGCCTAACTTCTTGATCCTGACATCGATAACAGCCCCCTGTTGCATTTGCTTGCATATTTCTTGAAATAATCTTGTAATCGTAGACTTGTGAACCTCAAATTGCCTTGCTAATGTTGATAATGAACCTCTTGGTAAGGACCCGTTTTGCATTAGAGTAACCATTTTATCAACAATTTGTCTTCTCCTTGCCACTGACAATTCTGGCCTTCTTCTTCTGTGATGTTGATGAGTTTGGCATTGTGTATGTACACACCCTGTTTCAATTGTTGCTGCCTCCCATTCATCATCTTCTACATGATGTATTGAGTCCCGTAATGCCTCATTCATATACTCCATGTGTTCTTCTTCAAGTATTCTCTCAATGCTAAAGAAACTTGAATCATAATATGCTTCCATGGCTGCCTAGTGGTTTCAGTTTATTTATTTTTTCAGATTTGCAAGAGGTGATTAGAGATGAAAGCTTGAGTACTGAAGCTTGAAGATGTTACCTTTAATGTGATGTAGAATCTTCTTTGTAATCCTAAATGTACTTTAATGGGGGATGAGCATTGATGGAAGATTCCTAGCATTGATGACAGATTTCATTGTGTAATTTATGTTTTGGTGGGGTTTGCACTGTGATGATCTGCTGTATTTATTCCCTTTCCACGGTGTATTTGGGTGGGATTGTGTTATGTGGGCAGGGTAGTTTCATTTGTTTTTGGCTGTACTTATACCCCTTTTGCACGGTTTTCTAAGGAAAAGTGGAGGGAATTTCTAATTTGTTTGATATGAAATTTTGGCACATGGTTTGGTGGGAAAAAAAACCCCACCAAAAATCAAATTCAATTTTTACTTTACCCCTTTAATTATCCACTTTAAACATCATTTACAAATTTTGCATTGGAGTCCGTGAAAGTCATGAAAGTTGCATCTAATAGGTAGTATTAGTTTGTATTTGTTACATAATTTTGCATTGCATTTTGGAAATATGAATGGAGTATCGTTAGGCTTTTCAAATATTCAGGATTGTGGGGATTCTTTAATTTTCACTATATTGTCTATTCCATAAAACATTTAGTTGGAGTGACCAAAATAGTGGTTTTTATTAACTTTGTAGTGAGTAGAAAGTTTGTCATCAACATTGAAGGAATTGTTAATGGAATCTTAGGTCTCATTATAGGTGTTGAAATTCTTTCTCGTATGGAATAAATCAGTGTTAACTTATCTTTTCCCCTAGCCATCAATTTTTTATCCAAATTCTAATGGATTTTCATCTTTTTTCCAGGAAATAAATGAAACTTATTAGATAACTGATTATGTTTTTCAAATCACCATTTTGATGCAGAACTAGGTATTTTCTGAAGCAGGTAATGATGGTTTAGATAATATCCTGTAAATGTCAAACTATCTCATCTTAATTTGACCTTCGATCACTTAATAGAGACCCATTGGAAATTTGTGCTTGAAAATTAGTTCATTTCAGTTTCATTTATATTTTTAAATCTCAAAGCTGACCCTGTTGTGCATGATTCAGTGTGAAAATTTGCTTCATCTGACTTTACTACTATTTGGAGCTTTTTCTTCTTTTTTAGTGGATGAACTCTTCCATATTATCGGCTTTGTGAACGTGCATAGCATTAATGTTCAACTGAAAAAATTTAGACCGGTCTTTTCTATGTTCTTGAAATGTTTAAACTTTGTTCAAGCTAATGATGTTCTGCAATTTTCTGACAGAAATTCACTCTTTATATTTAAGTATTTCTGAAGATTTTTTAGCAAGGGAAGATCAGGGATAGTTTGTTCCGCCCCCCCCCCCCCACACACACACACACACACACAAGCACATACAGGCTTCAATCTATAGACTAAGGAATATCACTTGGGAAAATCAAGGCTCAAAGAGAAACCTTTTTTGTAGCATAAGGATACCTATGCATGAAGCACTTTATGAGTCATGATCATACGAGGTCAATAATTCCAATCACGTGCTTTATGCAAATTTGATTCATTAATGTGTTAATACGATCAATTTCTTAATCATATCTCTTAGATAATTAGCATATTATTTCTTCTGCTTTTTTTTTGGATATTTGTTTGAATTTTATTTTCCTGTTTCCATAGAATAGAATACATCTGAATATTAAAGATATAACTTATATTCTTCTGAGATTTCCATACGGAAAGGTTTGAAGACTTGAATTGAAGAGGCTTTAGTCTTGGCTGATTTGTACAGTTTATTATGAGTAACATTTTGCTAAGAGGATATGCGGCCATGGCTGTGCCTTTTTGATTTTGAACTCTGAGAATCCTTTACAAGTTTGAGTTAATAATGATGCCTCTGATGACTTGTAAATATAATCTTATATCATCTGAGAATTTTTGTGCTCGAACAAGGTAATTGAAGAGGATTATGTCTTGACATGGCCTTGCGAGTTGTGATGTTGGAGAACCTTAAGTGTATTGCTTTTGTTCACAGGTTTATGGATCTTTGGCTCACAAGCAATCAGGGACTTCCTATTAATGAATTCTTTCTGGATATTTTATGCACATTCGAGCCAGCAGATTTACACCCTACATCTAAGTTTAATTAGTCTCTTTTGATATTGTGATAGTTACTAAAGCGTTTTACTAGTAGGAAACTGGCTTATGAAATGTATAATTTAAGTAATGAGAGGTTGTATGTCTTTTCTTTGTTTTGTTATTGAGCTCCATAAATATCACTTTAAGAAGCACACTACAGAATTTTTGGCACCTAAAGGTCATCAAAAGGGTTTCTTCAGCAATTGTCGAGATTGAGGCGCTAGAGTGATTGATATTTCTTATATAGGATATTAGAATTTCTCCTTCATGCAATTTTCAAACTAAAAAAATTTGTGCATCGCTTAAGCTTAAAACTAATTAAGTTCTAACAAGTGTTATTACATCACATTCACCGAATAGCAAGTTTTGAATGGACCACTGCACAGATATCTAATAGATTTCTGACTTTCAGAAACATATACTCTCTCTATGGCACAACAATATATATAAACTAAAGTGTAAGACACATATTACGGACTAGACCAAGTTACAGACTATCAAGTCAAACAATTTGAATAGCAATGTTAAAAGAAACTGTAATACTCACTGAAAGTGGACGAAGGAGGTTACTTGCAACATATGATGGGATTGTCATCACAACACTTTTGGTCTGCACGGAAACTAGTCCATCCGGTGTTTCATAAGTCAGATTATAGTCCCCGTTGAGTGACTTAGCAATGCTTGAAAGGGTCCATGACAGTTTCACTTTACTACCTAGCCTACAAAAGATAGGACACAAAATATTTGAGAACGTAAAAGATAACCCTAGCATAATAGCAACCATAAATGTCATATAGAAAACATATTTAAAGAAAAATAACCTTTCAGAAATGGCAGTAGGCAACATAATGAGTCCATTCCTAAAGGATCCAACTGTCTGACCCTTTGGTTTAGGGAGGCGCCTGCAATATTATGTGAATGGATAATGAGAGGTACCACAACCAGGAAAGGGGACACTAATCTAATAGGTCCGTCATACGCTAAGACAAGAAAGAGAGAAGTAAAGTCATTACGGGTCTCGAGGTGGCTTAGGATTACTCTTCCTTTCCTGGATTGTTTTGAAGGTACCACCAATGATACTACCTCCTTTTTGTTCTAAGATCCAAACTCGGCCAAAAGCAGCTTTCATACTCAACTTAGAAGGGTCACCAGCGTACACACCTGAGCAAATGAAATTCAGGAGTCAAAGAAAAGCAGAGACATGTGAAACCTCTGGAGGTTGGAATTAAAATGTTTGCACTTACATCCTACCTTTCTCCATTAACAAAAATTATAAAATAAAACCAAAAAAACAGCTTTCCATCAAAAAAAAGGAAATAGTGGTACAGCTGTAATAAATCAAAAAATAATCTAATGCCTTGTTTACTCTATCAAAATCTTTACACAATTTTAAATTAGTCAAATTATTTGTGTTGCAGAGATTAAAAATCGTTCAACAAAAGTTTCATGAAATTAAATGACAAAAATTCTTCAACTTTGAACATAACTAGTTTGTTTTGAATAAAAAAAACTTCCTTTTTGGAAAAGATACAATATGGTTGATTAAGTACCCCATGCGTGGCACCAGAGAGCAAAGGAATCTTATTTGAGTTAAAATGAACCTATGTTGTATTTTGCTAATTCTCTTTCCCTAATATTATTTTTTAACCAATGAATAAATCAAAATTCTTTTGCACTCATTTAAAAGGTGACCTCCTTTACCTACCATCACCCCAGTATTCTTTTCAATTTCTCTTACTCCTTTCGTCTAAAATTGTTGTCCCTTTACAGTTGGGCACAAATATTTAAACTAATTAGCTCAACAACCCACACACAAATGGTTAGTGCATGTAATTTACACTTACAGGTCACAACTAAAATTTACTATGGTGTACATGCTAAAGAAACTTCTACAAATGGTATCACTCCTAACTTCTATAGAGTGTGTAAATGAGGGATAAGGAGAAAGATAGCATGACATGAACCTGAACAAAACGGTTCAATCAAGCGTTCAAACACCTCATCACCAAGATTACGGCGCACAAAGTCTTCAACAGATTCTTCATGAGCCTGTCACTTTTTCACAAGGGTATAAGTTGAATAAGGCCTAAAAGGAACGAGCACAAGAAAGTAGAAGCAGAAGTACAGGACAAAACCGGAGGAGAAGGACGTAATCCAAGAGCACCAAGGCCGGCCCTTATCTTGCCGGGGAAGCTCATGAGGTCGAAGAAAGGGAGGTCAGTAAGCTTGGAAGGCACAGGCCTTAACTTGCCATTCCACAACACAAAGCGAGGGGCAGTGGGATCTCCCAGCACCAAGTCCTCTTTCAATCCACTGTCAATCTGTTCACCTCGAATCCATCAGATCGATCAGTAGATTTTGATCAAGGGTATTGATATAGACAGGCAGAAATAACTATTTAATATAATTCATAGTATAATGTATAGTATTTAATTTAGGAATTCATGGAAAAATAAGCATCGAGGATAGTATGTATCACTTCCATTAATTAATGCTAGTAATACTCAGGAGTCAGGAGTGGAGAGACAAAGAGCCATAAAGAGACTTACAGCCATGGTCAGAACTGCATCAGACGGCTGAAAGCTGTTAGGTCCCTCTTCCCAGATATAGCCATCGGCCTCCCTGGTTGTGATGTTTCCACCAACTCGATCTTTGGCTTCCGTAACAATAAAATTTGGGTCGATGGACGAATATTTTGTGGCAAGAGCCTGTGCAATGCAAAGCCCGCTGATTCCTCCTCCCACAATCACACAGTCCAATACCCCTCCTCCACCAACAACTCCGCGTGCACCTGTGTTTGTGTTCTGGAATTCGGCTGCAGAATTTGAGGTTGAGACAGTCGAGCAACGGATAGGGTATAGGGAGGTGTTATTTTGTGACCATCTTCGTCCTCGTCTTCGAACCGAAGCAGATGAAATTGAAATGACGTTATGGTTGCCTCTATATTGGCCGCTGCTTTGCAATGACATAGCCGAATGCAGCAGACATTGCTGGATGGTGCTTGAAAACAACACCGTACTCATCTCTCTCCCTCTCTATTCGGATAATGTGGCATAGACGATTCTATGTTATGAAAGATGTGAAATTGTATGGTAAATATAGAAGATATTAGGTAAAAATGGCGCCTCATCTTATTGGTGACACCGAAATAATAAAAATGCAAACTCACGGTCACATTTTCTATCTTCAATGCTTTTTATACAGACTCTTTTAAATTCAGTGCAATTATTACCCATTTTCTGAAATTTAGCACACTCGTTACAAGAATTTTTGTAATCTCGACGCTTTAAAAGCGGCACACATTACAAGATTATTTCTAATTTAGGGATTTTAATTATAGAATTTTGTGAAGCTACTAGTTCGAATGCATTACAGCTCGAATCTTACAATACTACTAGTTCAAATGCATTTCTACTAGAATCTTTTGATGTTTCTAAATTTGAATGCATAATTGAAAAGTCCTTTGGTGTAACATCAAGCATTGATAGACAAAATCATTGAGGTTATGTCATGAACTCTCAAAGCATTGAGGTTGATCTTAGCAAAATCAAGGCTATCTTTGCTATGACATCCCCTAAAAATGAAGAAGAAATCTAAGGCTTCTTGGATCGTCTACAATACATCAGTCGATTTATTTCCAAGCTCACTATGGTATGTGAGCCGCTATTCCAAAAACTGAAAAAGGATTCGCCTATGGAATAAGACAAAGATAGCTTTCAATAAGATAAAAAAAAAAAAGCTATCCCATTGCTCTTTCTCCAGCATTATTGTCGGGAATTCCTCCGCTGGCCAATATCTCACAGCCATCGACTCGGTAGTTGGGGCTTTGCTAATTCAAGTGATAGACAAAGCAAAGCATAATAAATGTAGATTTAGAAGGATTCTCGGTTAGTTACCACTAAAGATGAGTCCTTTTTCTTGAATCTTGATTGAGTGCTTGAAGGAGTTATGTTTCCTTAGGTTAAGACGCTAAGATTTTCCTAAAATTAGCCTTAGTAAAGGTGAAGAGGAGGATGCTTAGGGGAGTGTACTTTCGTAGACTAACAGTGTCTGTGTTTTGGAAAATTTTGGACCCTTTGCTCATAAAATTTAGGGAATTTTATAGGCAAAAATGACTCTTATCTGAGCGAAAGACATTGAGTTTGAGTGCCCAACGCAAGGCATAGGCGTTTATTAAACGACCAAAAGCAACTTTTTCTTAACTGCTTCTAGTTGGCAAGGAACCAAGGGCGCGCCAAAGTATTAGGTTGTTGGTAGAGATGGCCACTGGGCCAGTTTAGCCTGCCTGCCCCAACTCGGCCCGCCTATGGCCCAGACCAGACCGGCCCTATGAGGAACCAGGCTAAGCCCGATTCGACCTAGTTCCTTAGTAGGCTGAATACGAATTTCGAATTTCCAACCCTAACCCTATTCAATTTGGTTCATGAAAAAATTCAATTCGAACCGGATCGGCCCACTCATTTGGACCGGTCCGCCCCGTCTTTTTAGGTTTATTATGAGTTTTTTATTTAAGCAAGAGTGAGGATTTATGCTAAATTGTGTTCGGGGCCTTTGAGATTTTAGGTTATTTGAGGGCCTTTTAGGTTTTCGTACACTCAATCGCAAGTCAAGTTAGGTTCACCTGCAAGGATTAGTTCGTCATGGGACAATGATACGGGGAGGTATGATTTTGATTGATTTGCCTAAAGAGATCATTAGATTTTGAAAGTTTTATTACCTTTGCATCGTTTAGGGATAGACGAACTCCGCTTGGAGGATTATTTTATTTTTAGTTCCGTTGAGGATTTTGCTCGGGGATTTTACATGGTTTATGAGGATATCTCCCATTCCGACTCCATGGGGAACTATGTGGGGAAGAAGGATTCTTTGAGGTAGCTTCTTTGGGGATTAATGGGATTTTGTAGGTGTACCCATTTGGCATATTATTGAGATGTCTCCCATTTTGGGATTGTTTTGATTCACTCACCATATTATAGGGCCAACTCCCGATTTCGGGCTACCTTTCGTCATTCCAACCCTTATAGCATATTATAGGGACGCCTCCCATTTGGAGGCTTGCTTTGGCCACTCAACGTATTATAGGGATACCTCCCGGTTCGGGGTGTCAAGTGCTTATAAGCCATTTGAGGTTCTTAAGAGTCATGCGGGGTTAACCTGGCATTTCGGTTTTCAACAAACTGACGCATTGAGTGTCCTTTTAGAGTTTCAAGGGCAAAATGGTCTCTTGTCGTTGATTGGAGTGGATGCGTATAAGTTGTGATCCCCTGTCTATGATTGATGTATTTGTAGAACAAGTTTGAGTAGTGAGCCCCTAGTTTTTATGATGTTGAGATTATCAAAGTATGTGGACAACATAAGGATTGTGTATTTGGTTATTTTAGAGGTACCGCCTTACTAAAAAAAAATTTCTAGGGACAACACCTTCTTAAAGATTTGTTCAATTTTGTGGCTATGTGATTTTAGTTTTGAAGTTATTTAGGATTTGTCTGTGTTTGTTAGGGTTAGAGGAAAATATAGTTTTGAAAACCTGGAGTTTTCTTTGTGTTTTGCAATATGGAAAATAAGAGCCTTGTACGAATGTTTAGCTCTGCTGTGATAACCCTTAAGGGAGATTGTAAGGGACCTAAAGAAGAGACCCTGTAAGCCTAACTTCATGCTTTTAGAGGGAAGATCTTAGCCCCTAGTGTCATGCTTGTTTGTACTTTTATATTTCTAACATTTGCTAATTTTCATAATGATTGCTTGTTTGATGATCCTCTAATGACTAAAGAGGGTAGCTCATCCTTTCATTTGAGAACCCTATGTCTCTAACCATTTTAGTCTTTCACTCCGACATGCACGCTCTCTACACTCTGCCGGCGCTCCCCTGGCCCCACCCTGTCCTCTCTGTTAAGTTATGAAATAAATCAAATATTTGATAATTGAATTTTGTTAGCAAAAAGTTAGTTAAAGTTAGTTATACAACTTTTTTGGCTTTTCCTTATTTAATGTTATGAGCATTTGTTGTCTTTTGCTAGAGGTTGTTATGCGGAATCTTACTTTATATGGATTTGATTTGATCACTAAGCCTATTAAAAGGGAGTATAATCATCATATATACGTAAGAAAATTATCAACAAAAACTCTCCCTCTCTTCTCTTTTCTTCTCTCCCCTTTCTCTCTGTCATTTCTGTGCTGACGTTACTAGTGGTAGCTCTATCACCTCTCTGGTGATCGACTTACTGCTGTGAACACAAAGGAACTTTCAAGAAGTCCCTTATCAGTGGAACTAGAGCCGCCGCTACTCAACTCCTGATTGTGGTCAGTTTGGCACCCATGGTGTCAACTCGTGTTACAACAATGGAGGCCCATTTAGCTGCTCTGGAACAGCGATTAGAGTCACAAAATAACGCATCGGCTCAGAAGTTTGATGAGATTTTACGAATGGTGCAATAGTTGAAGGATGGTCTAATGGCAATGAGAACCCAGAATTTTGATGAGCGTGGCTTTCAACCAAGATTGGGGTACAACCCTGAGCTCGACTTCTCTAAATTCGATGGTAAGAACCCTAAAACTTGGCTCAGAAAATGTTGCAAATACTTTAAATTATGCCAAATTCTAGATGATCAAATGGTTGATCTAGCTGCTTTGAATATGGTTGATAAGGTAGAGAGTTGGGTACCTAGCTATTAGTCAACTAGGAGTAATGTGGAGTGGCATGTTTTTGTAATAGACTTAAATGTTAGGTTCACAGAGGAATAAGGGATGAATATTGTGGAAGAATTTAACAAGTTACAGCAACATAACTCGATTGAATCTTATGTGGATGATTTTTGAGAATTCAAGATCAATCTTGGTCCAGTCTCGATACATATTACCTGAAAAATACTAGCTAGAGAGCTTCATTGGTGGTCTCAAACCCAGCTTAAGGCCTTTTGTTATATCCTTCAAACCACAAACTATATCCTCGGCCATTGAATATGATAGATTGCAATCTAAATCCCGTTCCCTAGCTACTGTAACCTATTCTAAATCTAAACACTATCTACCTAACACCTCAAACACAACCCCAAAACCTCCATTACTTCCCCTGCCCAATTCTAAACCATTTACTATAGCTCCTACAAAAGCCTTTCAAAGAACTAAATACATCCCAACAAAGGTAAGGGCTAAAAAGATGGCTAAAGGCCTCTATTATTATTGTGATTCCCCTTATTATTGTGATTCCCCTTACAACATAAACCACCAGTGTAAGTTTAAGGAGCCTCAACTATTCACTATTGAGATCTCATGCATAGATGAGGAGGATGTAGCTATAGTAGCCTTGGAAGATTATTAAGTTTTGAATGATTTATACCCTCATATCTCATTGAGTGCTCTTTCGAGAAGCCAAAACTTCCATACCATGAGGGTGCAAACAGCTGTGCAGGGGAAGATCTTGTAAAACCTCAGGAAGTACACATAATTTTCTGGATAAATATTTAGCTGAGGAGTTGGGATGTAAAGTGGAAATGATACAAGGCCAATCTGTAACCGTAGCTAATGGAAATCATTTACTATGTGACTCAATTTGTAGAGGACTTGCATGGATATTAGGGGGACACTCTTTTAATTCTGATGTGCTATTGATACCTCTAGGCAGTTGTGATATAGTGTTGGGGGTTCAATGGCTCAGTACGTTGGGGTCCATCTCTTGGAATTTCAAGTAGCTAAGTATGAAGTTTTGGGTTGATAGGGGTTTGGTAGAGTTAAAGGAAATACCAAGCAGAAAATTAAAGGTGTATGAGGGTGATACTTCTGCCAAATTGTTACGGCAAGGGGCTCAAATTTGTCTTTTGCAAGTTGCTTAGCTGACTGAGATATCCTCTAGTGAATTAATTTAGTTAAGTCATGAAGAGAATAAGATGCAGGAACTTGTATAGCCGAAGGCAAAGTATGCTGATATTTGTTAGGACCCTACTGAATTACCTCCGAGTAGGGGATGTTTGATCACCGGATTCTGGAAAACGGGAGTAGAGCAGTGAATATAAGACTTTACAGATATCCTCTCAAGAAGAAGGACATCATTGAGCAAATAATTCAAGAAATGTTAATCAGAGGCATTATTCAAACTAGCTCTAGCCTATTTGCCTCTCTAATTGTGCTAGTAGGGGAGAAAGATGGAACCTGGAGACTTTGTGTGGATTACAAAGAATAAAACAGGAAAACCATAAAGAATAAGTTTCCTATCATAGTTCTGAATTAGCTGGCACAACAGTATTTAGCAAGCTTGACTTAAGAGATGGTTATCACCAACTCAGAGTTCATCCTAACGATGTGTTCAAAATGGCCTTTAAAACCCATGAAGGTCACTATGAATTCTTAGTCATGCCTTTTGGGCTGTGTTGTATATTAGGAAGCTATGCTATTGAAGATCACAAAAGATCCCTTAACCATCGAAGAGGTGGCCTAATGCATTGTAAACATGGTGGAAAGTCAACAGGAAAAACATCCTTATTTTAGTATGATATTTTGAGGCATTGACTTGGGTTGACTTTTCCTGAGATGGAAACTTTCTATTTTGGGAAGCTTTCTACTTTTGAAAACTTTCTACTTTGGGAAATTAGTAGTTCGGGAGAATTGGATTCTGCTTAAAATATAAGTAGGGAGTAAATAAAACGTTTTGAACCCGTAAAGGTTCAAACTTTAGGAGTAGGGTTTGAATCCGGGCTTGGTCAAAGTTTTCTAAAGTTGATCAAAGCTTGGTCAATTTGACAATCAAAGGTTGACCAAGGAAGTTGAAGTGGTGTGGGAAATTGAAGAGTTTTGATGAATCTTGATGACTTGAAGATTTGAATATGACAAGAAGACTTCAAGAGCTTGATGGAGGATGAAGACTTGAAAATAAACACGTCTAAGAGAACAAAATGGTTCAACTTCTTCAAGGATGAGGCAGATGGAGTTTAACTTGTTAGATAGTCTTATCTTTTGAGTCTTTTCAATTATTATGTAACTACAACTAGCCTGTCATATGAATTTCGGATTTCATGCTTAATTATCATAGGAAGTTTGATTCTTAAATGTTTCTAGTTAAGCTTATCTTAGGAAATTTCATATATCTTGAAACCCTAGTCAATAACTTAAGTTTCTAAGCTAGTATTTCAATTATTTTTGTAAACCTGTCCTACTATATAAAGGGGGTCATTTGCATTGAATATAAATCAGATTTTGATGTTTAAACCTACTTATCTTTGTGATGTTTTGAATTTTCTAAGTTTTTGGATTAAAACTTGGTTTATTCGTTCCTTTGCTAGCCTAATTATTTGTTGTTCTTAGGAGACTTTTCGGATTCATTGGCGGTGTATCTATATCCAATCGATCCTTAAAGATAGCCAACTCATTTATCCTTTTTATTTCATCCAAATTCACGCATAACAGCAGAAAAACGAATCAAAACACTTCATTTGCTTTTCTCGTTTTATGTGAATATTCTTGAGAGTAAGTCTTGGACTTTGTAGCTTGTATTTTTCGATTTACACATCCAAAAAATACAACAGGCTGACTAATGCTCCGTCCTCGTTCCAAAGTTAGATGAATGCACTCTTCAAACTGGTTCTCAGGAAATTTGTTTTAGTCTTTTTTGATGATATTATGGTTTATAGTAGAATGTTGTCCGATCATTAGAAACACTTAGCTGAAATTTTTGGGTTGATGCGCCAACATTCTTTATATGGTAAACTCAGTAAGTGCGTATTTGCTACTCATAGAATTGAGTATCTTGGTCACTTTATATCTGGCTTAGGGGTAGAAATTGATCCGGCCAAGATAGATGTAGTTTGCTCATGGCCTATTCTGAAGTCAGCTAAGGAACTAAAGAGCTTTCTGGGGCTCACAGGATATTACCCGAGGTTTGTGAAAGGGTATGAAACAATAAGAAAGCCTTGACCAGTGCACTAGTATTAGCTGTGCCAAACTTCAAAAAATAATTTATTGTGGAGACTGATGCATCTAAGAGTGGGATTGGAGTAGCATTATTACACGATAATCATCCCTTAGTTTTCATCAGCAAAGCCTTAGGTCCCAAATGGCAGCACCTGTCTGTGTACGAGAAGGATTATTGGCAATGGTATACTCTGTCTAGAAATGGGAGCAATACTTAATTGGAAATCATTTTGGGATTAGAATGGATCACAAAAGTTTAAAGTGGCTTCTGCAGTAGAAGGTGTCTACTCCATTCCAACAATTCTGGTTTTCAAAGATAATGGGGTTCGATAATGAAATTCAATACAAGACAAGGAAAGAAAATCTAGTAGTAGACGCTCTATTAAGGGTGCAAGGATCTCAAATTCTCTTTCTTGCTATTTCAGTAGTCGATTCAGACCTTGCTTCAGGTATCCAAGATAGTTATGCTCTTGATGACAACATCCATGCTATCTTTCTTAATGTGAGTGCTGGTAATGCTTTTGCTTCTAGATTCAGTTTATAAGAAGGATTGTTGAGGAAGAAAGGGAGAATTCTGGAGGCTCCTAATGAAGATCTTCGAAAGAAATTATTACAATGGCAACATGCTTCTCTTGAGGCAGGGCATATAGGGAGAGAATAGACACCTAAGCGCATGCAAAGCCTCTTTTATTAGAGAACATTGAGCAGAAAAATGAGTCAATTTGCAAGAAAATGGAAGGTTTGTCAAGCTTCTAGATATGATACTGCAGCCAAACTTGGTAAATTATAGCCTTTACCCATCCCTGAACAAGTATGGATTGATGTATCCATGGACTTCATAACTAGGCTACCCATGTCTGCTATGAGCAAAAATGTTATCTTTGTGGTGGTAGATAGACATAACAAATATGCCCATTTCATTGCCCTCAAACATCCCTACTCTGCTGTCAAAGTTTCTTAAGCCTATCTAGATTATGTCTTTAAACTTCATGGGATCCAATTTTCTTAAGCAAGTTCTAGAAAGGATTGTTCACTTTGCATGGGACAAAATTTCGCCTATCAACAGCCTACCATTTGGAGACAGATGGACAAACAGAAGTTGTCAATAGGTGCCTTGAGACCTATTTGAGATGTGTTACCTCTGACAGAACTAAGGATTGGTGCAAATATTTACCCTTAGCTAAATGGTGGTACAACACACATTTCCATACCTTTGCTGGAATGACACCCTATAAAGTAGACTATAATCAACCTCCTCCACTACATCTACCTTATTTGCTTGGGGAATCCAACATTAAAGCTGTAGATAGAGGTATGTAGAGAAGAGAGGCAATGCTTGCTGTGTTAAAAAGAAATCTACAACAGGCACAAATTCAAATGATAGGAAGAGATTAGAGAGGTATTTCAATGTGAATGACTAGGTGTGGTTGAAACTACTAAGCCACAAATAATATTTAGTACAAGCATAACAATAAACTTGCGGCAAGGTATTATGGCCCTTTCAAGATCATCGCACTAGTTGGTAAAGTGGCATATAAGCTATAACTTCCTTCCTATGCTAAGATCCACGATGTATTTCATGTCTCTCAACTCAAGGCCTTTATTGAACCCTTGTCATCAATGGTTGTACTTCTGGAGTGGACTAAGCTACCTGAAACTCAAATGCTTTAACCTTTGGCTGTGTTGGATATTAGAATGACTTAAGTAAATGGACAGACCTAGGAGCAAGTGCTGATTCAGTAGGCAGACTTACCAGAGCATGGAGCCACTTGGATGAATAAAGATGATTTTGTTGCTTAGTTTCCTGCCTTCTTATAGACTTGAGGAAAAGTCTCTTTAAATGGGAGGGTATGTTAAGGGACGAAATAAATCAAATCTTTGATAACAAAATTCTGTTAGCAAAAAGTTCGTTAAAGTTAGTTACACAACTTTTTGGCTTTTCCTTATTTTCTGCTCTGAGCATTTGTTGCCTTTTGCTAGAGGTTGTTATGCGGAATCTTACTTTGTATGGATGTGATTTGATCACTAAGCCTATTAAAAGGGAGTATAATCATCATATATATGTAAGAAAATTATCAGCAAAAACTCTCCCTATCTTCTCTTCTCTCCCCTTTCTCTCTGTCATTTCTATGCTGACGTTACTAGTGGTAGCTCTATCACCTCTCTGGTGATCGACTTACTGCCGTGATGCAAAAAAACTTATGGGAAGTCCCCTATCACTCTACGAGCTCTCCCACTGACTCCTGCGCTCCCCCTGTCTGCTCCAGCACGTATGCCCCTTCTCCCACTCTCTGCTCCACACCTCCGTACGCCTCCCTGTTGGCATGCCACAAATCAGTCAATCATCCACTCTGTAAGTACCTCCTAACTCCTTGTCTACTCATTCTTTAATTGATAATTTGATTTCATGATTTGAATTGGATTTTGGAAATGAGAATTGGTCATTTTTCATTTGTGTATTGAATGAATGATTTTAGAATTTGACCAATTGTTCATTAATTTGTGAATTAAATGATTGTTATTGACTATTTACTAATAAGTAAGCTGCCTCTTTGGATTCAATACTGTTTTGTGTGGATGAAATATTCTACTAACTGTTTACTGCAGTGTTACTCTTTCTAATGAAAATTTATTGATCCAAGGAGGTCTGTCATAAGAATCTCAATTCACGATATCTTAATCTGCTTGCTGCATATCTATAGTTTCACCATTCTCAAATAGGTTCTGTCTAGTTTAATAGTTTGCTATCATATTTTAGCATTAACTTAAAGAAGAAAGACATTGAGAAGTGATCATTACATCTTTTGGAGATAAAATTCTTAATATTGATTCGGATCTTGAAAAAATTCCCAATTGAAAATGCTCATGATTTCAAAGAGGATCCAATACGATGATCATATATTGAATTACATGGATGTGGGAGTACTTCATTTAGATCCTAAACTTTATCCTTTTTCTTTTTGGTTTTTGTTTATGGTAAGCTTGTAATCTGATAAGTGAAAACCATAAACAGGAATATTTTCAGCTGTTTATGATTGAAATGCAGCTTGGGAGATGTTTGAAGTTGCATACTTGCATCCCCTGCATTCAATGAAAGTAGAGTTAATGAGATGATTGTTTGTCATTCTTTCGAGTTTCCTATGTTTATAATAGACTATGATTGAATACTAGAGTTTGTTTTGTATACATGTCACATTTGTGCGCAATTCAGGGGACTTAAATATTTTTAATGCTTTATTATCTAAGATGCAAACAAAGTTCAATGTATATTGCAGTCTAATGAGATGTATATATGTGTAGAAGTCTCAACTCCAAATTATGAATATGAGGATATATTTCTATAACTAGAGACAAGGGCTGAAACATTACATCTAAGACTATATTATGCAATACTTTTGACAAAAGCTTAACATAAACATTAAAAGTTGTAGCAAATCCGGAAAAAAAAAAAAAAAAACTATAGATGTATATATGTCAACTTTCACCCCTACTTTCCTTAAAAAAATGTACTCCAAGAGTCTACGTATGAAGAATAAACTATTTATTTTTCTTCTTTTAAGAAATGAAAATTTGTAAGTGTGAAATCGGTAAAATGTCCATATTAGATGTGATTTTATCAACTTATATGATATCCACTTGTAATAATGTTCTAAATATTTTAAATGCTTCATATCCACTTGTATATGTCCCCAATTTATTGTATTCAATTTGTGTTTTTTATATCTTCAATATAATAGTATCGTAAAAAAATAAAATAGACAAGTCATTTTATCCTCCTACCTTTTAAAATATGAATGTTGAAATAGTTTCGATTGTCAACGACAACAATATATAGTTTTGGACTTATACTGTTATTTATACAATGTTGATGTCTGAAGGTCATGTTGATTGTGCACACAAGATGTTTAATGAAATGCTTGTCAGAGGAGTGAGTTTTAATACGCTTGGAATTGGTTTGTTTATATGGAGGTATTTGAAGATTTGAACAGCGGAAATTAAGATTAAGGAAATCTTTTTTTTTTCTTTGGAGAATTACAACTCCGAATATATACACAGTTTAATGTCCCTAAAAGGCAACTAGAATAATTCTAGAATAATCCCTATGATCCTGTACATAAAATAAGGCAATAAGAATAATAATAATATACTGTAATATTTTCCTACACTCCCCCTCAAGTTAGGTCGTAGGATCACAAACACCTAACTTGCATAGAACAGTGTTGAATGCTTCAGAGGACACGGCTTTTGTGAGGATGTCAGCCAATTGGTCTTTCGATCTGGTGAATGGCAGACTAATGATTTCTTTCTCTAGTTTCTCTTTAATGAAGTGCCTATCAATCTCTACATGCTTCGTTCGGTCATGCTGGACAGGATTCTCAGATATGCTTATTGCCGCCTTATTATCGCAGTAGAGTTTACAAGCACCTTCCTGTTTATAACCCAATTCTCCTAATAACTTTCTGACCCAGAGAACTTCTGTAATCCCTTTAGCTATTCCTCTAAACTCTGCCTCAGCACTAGATAAGGCAACCACCTTTTGCTTTTTGCTTTTCCAAGTAACCAGGTTACCTCCCACAAGCGTAAAATACCCTGATGTTGACTTCCTACTATCTCGGTCACCGGCCCAATCTGCATCGGTATAAGCTACTAGATCAAGGTGTTGATTCCTCCTAAAGAGAATTCCTCGACTGCAAGTTCCCTTTAAGTACCTAAGTAGTCTCATCACTGCTTCTTCGTGCTGTTTTTGAGGACAATGCATGAATCTGCTAACTACACTCACAGCATAGGCAATGTCTGGCCTAGTGTGTGAGAGGTATATTAGTTTTCCCACCAATCTCCGATATTGATCTTGATTTGCCATTTCAGCTCCTTCGATGAACTGAAGCCCATGATTAATTATTATTGGTGTCTCTGCCGGTTTGCAATTGATCATCCCCGTCTCAGCTAAAAGATCAAGAATGTACTTCCTTTGATTGATAAAGATCCCTGCCTTAGATCTTAAAACTTCTATTCCAAGGAAGTATTTTAAGTTCCCCAAGTCTTTCATCTCGAATTCAAGGAATAATCGCCTTTTTAGCTCATCGATCTCTTCTGTGTCATTCCCGGTAATGACCATGTCATCAACATAGATAACAAGACATGTGATCTGACCATTTTTCTTCTTAAGGAACAGAGTATGATCAGAATTACTTTGTCTATACCCAAACTTTCTCATAGCCGCAGTGAATCTTCCGAACCATGCCCTGGGAGATTGTTTGAGCCCATATAAAGCCTTTTTTAGTCTGCACCCTTCCCCTTGACTGTACTCGTGTGAGAACCCCGGAGGTGCCTGCATATACACTTCTTCTTTAATTTTCCCATGTAAGAAGGCGTTCTTCACATCAAACTGGTGTAGAGGCCAGTCCTTAATTGCTGCTATGGAGAAGAGAACTCTGATGGTGTCAATTTTGGCTACTGGGGAGAATGTCTCTGAGTAGTCCACTCCATATGTCTGGGTATATCCCTTTGCCACAAGGCGAGCTTTATACCTCTCAATAGTTCCATCTGCATGATACTTCACTGAGAACACCCATTTGCACCCAACTATTTTCTTTCCTTTTGGTAGAGTACATTGTTCCCAAGTTTCATTTTTCTTGAGGGCTGAGATTTCGTCTTCCATGGCTTTCTTCCATTTCGGGTCACGAAGGGCCTCTTCAGTGGTTTTTGGTAGAGTACCTGAGTATAGGGAAGCATTGAAGGCAGCAGCAGTATGGGATAATTGTTCTTGATTCATTTGGTTAATTGGGTATCGAGACCTCTGAGACTCGAACTCTGGGTCATACCTTCTTGGAGGAACACCTCGTGTACTCCTTTGGGGCAACTCATATCTTCTGGGGACATCATCATTAGGTACCACATTATTATTACTAGAATCATCAACTGGGGGATTAGGAGTTACCTCTTGTTCGACAGGATACTCGGGGACCGGAGTGGAGTGAGGAGATGAAGGTACAGTTGCTTCCGTGACAATATCGGTGGTGATACCTACTTGCTCTTTTGGGTCTCGACCATTATTTTCCAGAGGATAGAGTAACCAGCTTAGATCCTCACTAGTTTTACTCTCCCCCTGAGATCTAGGCTGGGTGAAGTAGTAGGATTGTTCGAAGAAGTCACAATCCATGGTGGTGTACATCTTATTGTGAGTTGGATCATAACATCTATAGCCTTTCTGACTAACTCCATACCCAAGAAAAACACACTTTGCAGCCCGAGGTTCAAGTTTAGTTCGGTCTCGTTTAGGAAGATGGACATAAACCACACACCCAAAGATACGAGGAGGAAGAGAGTGAGAGGATGGGATGGTACAAAATGAACTGAGAGTGGCTAGAGGTGTTTGAAATTGAAGGGATTTTGTGGGAAGTCGGTTTGTGAGGTAATTAGCGGTGGAAATTGCTTCAGGCCAATATGAGCCCGGGACATGAGACTCAAACATCAGGGTACGGGAAATCTCTAGGAGTGTGCGGTTTTTTCTTTCGGCTACCCCGTTTTGTTGGGGGGTGTCAGGACAGGTTGTTTGGTGAAGCATGCCATGTTCATGAAAAAATTGGTTCATTTTATGAGATACAAACTCTCCGCCATTATCGGAGCGAAGGATTTTTAGGCGAGTATGAAATTGGGTGAGAATCATATTATAAAACTGAACAAAGACATCAAAGACGTCGGATTTGTGTTTCAAAAAATAAATCCAACTCATGCGAGTGCAATCATCCACAAACAAAACAAAATATGAATATCCATGAGAATTAAGATCAGGAGCAGGGCCCCACACATCCGAATGAACCAAATCAAAAGGGTTAGCAGTCTTAGTGAAACTAGGAGAATACGAATGTTTGTGGCTTTTGGCCAGGACACAAGTTTCACAATCCAAAGGCAAATTAAAACTATGAAAAGATGGAAATAGACGTTTTAGATAACCTAGAGATGGGTGACCTAAACGTCGATGCCATAGCCATAATTGTTGTGTGGGAGTCCCTTGAGCAAGCAATGTATGACCTTTTTGAATCGCCTCGTCCACATAGTACAAACCACCCCTCTCAGTACCACGCCCAAGAATCGTCCCAGTCCGAGCATCCTGCACAAGACAACCAGTAGAAGTTAAAAGAACAGTACAATTTAGCTCTTTAGTAAGTTGACTGACAGATAATAGTTTATGAGAGAGACTTGGGATCAACAAGCAATTTTTAATATGCATGGATGGTGAAATATCAATTGGTCCGGCCTGGGTAACATGAATATATTCCCCATTAGCGGTTTGGACATGGGTACGGGAAGTTGGGTGAACAGAGGATAAATCGTGTGGGTCAAAGGTCATAGTGTCCGTTGCACCACAGTCAAATATCCATGTAGAGTGTGGGTTGCGACTTAATAGGCTAAATTTTGGGCTAATTTGTTTTTGGTTTGGGTGGGGGTGATTTTGAGGGTGGTACGGTTGTGTGGGATTTTGTGGGTTTATTAAGGTAGGAATTAAGTGGGTGGGTAGGCTAGTGGGTAGGTTAGTATTTAAGTGGGAGGGTAGGCTAGTGGGTAGGCGAGTGGGTAGGTTAGTGGGTAGGCTAGTGGGTAGGTTATTATTTAAGTGGGTGGGTAGGCTAGTGGGTAGGTTTTTATTTAAAGAAGAAATTGGAAAGTTTTTAGTACTCCCTTCCCCATTTTCGGCCACTTCTCTCTCCTGTCTCTTTCTTTCTTTTTCTGGTTCATCAATGGCGCCTCCCCCATATCCCATTTTTATACCTGATTTCTCCTGTGATGAAGGGATCTCACCGGTATGATCTGCAGTGGCCAGGTTGGCCTTGCCGCCGGCCCGATGCATCGGCACCTTGGTGGCGGCCTTCCTCCTCTGTAGGTCGTCCCACCATTCGGGATACCCAACTAGCTTAAAACAGCCTTCCTTGGTATGGCGTGACCCTCCACAGTGGCTACACCGGAGTTTATGCCGGTCGTCATTTTCACGGTTGCGAGGAAAGTGTTTGTTTTGCATAGCTAGGCCCGATCCAATTTCTGAGGGATTCGATCCCGATGATGAGACGCCGGTCATAATTTTCCGGCGTGATATCTCCCGTCGAATGGTAGCATAAGCCACATCTAC
This sequence comes from Dysphania ambrosioides, assembly GCA_026401315.1. Classification (NCBI taxonomy): domain Eukaryota; kingdom Viridiplantae; phylum Streptophyta; class Magnoliopsida; order Caryophyllales; family Amaranthaceae; genus Dysphania; species Dysphania ambrosioides. The sequence goes on from CM048658.1 coordinate 15,905,912, forward strand.
TGTAGGTAAGGGATCCATGTGAAGCAAATCTCTTCTCTCCTTGTCCAAATTCTCGTTTATTCCCTTGAGAAATTGGTACAGTCTCTGTCTTTGTATGAAATTATTGAATGCAGTCATGTCATTTGAGCAAGTCATCGGGTTCGGCATTCGTCTATCGATTTCTTTCCACAGCATGGTAAGTTTTCCAAAGTAGGTTTCAATGGTCTCATTTCCTTGCCTCAAAGTAGCGGCCGTCGAACTCAGATCGTAGATCTGGAGTTCATCTCGACCACTACTCAAGAGATTTTCGATTCCTCGCCATAAATCTTGAGCAGTGGTATAATCTATAAATTGATTGACAATATCTGCATCAATGTTCTCGATGATCCATGAAATTACCATGGAATCACGTTGAGCCCACTGGGAATACTCGGGATCTGTAGGCGAGGGCGGCTCACTGTTAATGTGGTTGAGTCTACCTCGACTATTGATGGCCATTTGCATCAATTTGCTCCATTTGGTATAATTGTTATAGTTTAATTTTTCCGAGAGTTGTACTGTGGGTGGATTGATTGTGTTTTCGGTTTGGGTTACTGGTTTGTTGAATTTCTGAAACATATGGAGCATTTGTTCCATCTGTTCCATTGTAAAAAACTGGTTTGATGTTGTTGATTCATTAACTGGTTCTGCCATTGTAGGTAGGGTAAATGATGAGTATTTGAACGGTTTATCGGAGTTTTCCCAGAACTGAACCGTTCGGCTCTGATACCATGAAGATTTGAACAGCGGAAATTAAGATTAAGGAAATCTTTTTTTTTTCTTTGGAGAATTACAACTCCGAATATATACACAGTTTAATGTCCCTAAAAGGCAACTAGAATAATTCTAGAATAATCCCTATGATCCTGTACATAAAATAAGGCAATAAGAATAATAATAATATACTGTAATATTTTCCTACAGTATTGTCGAAATTTGCAACTGGGTTCAGCTATATCAGCCTTGGATAGAGTTAGGTGCGGTCTTTCGAGGTTTGATGGTCAATAGTTGCCCTTTTGATCATTCATGGGCTTTGTGAGGCAGGTCATGTGTCCGATGCTTATAATGCCTTGGAAGAGTTGAGGAATGGAGACTATAAGCCTTATTTTAAGGCTTACAAGATTGTTGTTAAGGCTCTTAGGTCTAAGGGGCGGGGGTGTATCTTCGAGATATAAGCGATTTTAAAGAAAAAAAGGATGCTAGGAGTGGCTCCTAGGGCTAGTGGTTATAGATAATTTATATTTACCTTGATTTTAGAAAACTTAGTGTATGAAGCTAAAGAACTTGGGTTAGTGATTTTAAATGGTAATTTCCTTATGAAGATGATGCTTTGAATGCTTTGATTGGGTTGGTATCATTGGTTGATCCTTGTTCAGCTATGTTGTTCTTCAAGTTCATGATAGAAAAAAATAGAATGCCTACTCTTATTACCTTGAGCAGTTTGATTAGAAATTTGTGCAAGAATGGTAAAATTGAAGATATATTGGATGTTTATAATGTTGTCTTCCAAAGACTATTTTACAGACTTAGAGAGATATAATGTTATGTTTTCATCTTTGTGCGGGGCTAGAAAAGTGAGAGAGGCTTATGATGTTCTGCAAGGGATGAGAAAGAGTGGTATTTTCCCTAACATATCATTTTATAATGTCCTTATGGAAGCATTGTGCAGGGAGGATCTTATCCGTCCTGCAAAGAACCTTTGGGACGAAATGTTTGCCTCTGGGGTTGATGGAGATCTGAATACTGACAACATCCTTAAAGTTTGCTGAAATAGGTAAAATTGATGAAGCACAGGTACTCTTTGATCACATGCTAAAAAAAGGTGTAATGCCTGATGCTTCCTTATATACATTTATGCTCGAATGCCTTTGCCACAAGTTGAAATTCAAAGCTGCATTTTAGATTTTCTATAAGGTTTCTGACCAGGATATTACAACAGCTCACGCTTTAGTAACTCCACTTATTCTATCTCTTTGTGAAGCAGGTAACGCTTCATACACAGTGCTACTGCTTATCTCCAAGAAACTGGTTTTGGATGTTTCTTCATATAATTTGGTATGTTTCAAATCTATACTAATTCAACTATCATTAATGCTGTTTATGCAGGATGTTTACTGTATGCTTCTAAATTCTTGTGCAGCAATTGTCACCTCGGGCATAAAGAGTCCCATGTTATTTTGTTGAAATATCTTGTAGAAGCTAACCAGTTTGATACTTTCATCAACCACCTAAAACAAGTAACGGCTGCTTCACCTTCTCTGCTGTAAGAACTATCAACTGAAATTTTGGCACTTCTTTCCTCTCCTTCCAAACCAGAGCCAATTCTGCAGCATTCTGCAGCTGCTTCAAGAAAGGCAACAAAATAAATTTATTCCAAAAAATGATAATTGGAGTTTACTAACATCGGTGTCAGGTTTGAGCCACCCATTGTAACCTCCAAGAGGGATTCAGTACTGTGTATGTATAAAAGTATAAGAGAAAAATAAGTTGGTCTCGATGCTTTACTTGTCTCATAATTAGCATATATAAATCAAACTAAGAAGATTGCAGCTTCTGAGTTGTCAGAGTCTACTACTTCTTTTCCGAACAGGATGTACTCTTATGACTAGCTGCGTCCATAGTAGGAGCTAATCAAGCATTTGATGTAGATGTAGATGTTGATGTTGATGTTGATGTTGGAGTGGAACATGGGGAATGGCATATCTCAGCTAGTCAACTGGTAATTCTGAAAAAAAAAGATCCTGATGTGTTTCAGGTTACGGATTCTTATATCTACAAGTCTACGTTGAATTTACTGGCTAGATTATCCGAGGATGAGGTTCAATAGCAATGGGGGCAGGAACTGAGGACTGCGTTAAGAGCGGCTTGCGGTGCCAGGAATACACAAATTCTTTGTTGTATGTCATTTTGGACAAACACCACTCCACGTCTCCACCTCTTCCAAAGTGTAATTAGTACTTCTAGTAGATATTGGCTGTTTGGCTATGTTAACTCTCTAGGAGTCTAGGTATTATGGAAATTATTAGGTCATTTAGTTGAACCTTGCACATGAAAAGGCTGGTACTAGTGTACTACCAAGAAAAATGGACCAGTTCCTACTCTTTTCACAAAAAGCCAATAAGAAATGACTACAAATCAATATATAAAGTATGGAGTATATTTTTGTGAAGAGGAGAACAAGTCTTGATCAATACTTGTGAAAATCTAAATCTGTAAGACTCCAACTGTTGGATTGTTTTTCTTGGAAATTAGGACATGGGAAAACTAGTGATCAGTAAAAGGGCTAGCCGGCTAGGGTAAGAGCACTGCCTTAAACTTAGATTCATTGTTGTGTGCACCTTAAGTGGTTACATGACTAAGTGTGGACTTAAAATACATTTTCAACTTTATTTTTATCAAATTATGTTTAGAAAACATTTACTAAGTCGATTACACATAAATAATTTGTATGTCATTATTTGTATACAGAGTATCTACATATATATACATATAAAATTGTTGGCTTTTTTTGTTTTTTTTTTGTACGACACCATTTTAAGTTTTCTCTCCTCATCAACACCTACCTAGGTACAAAAACTAGGGATGAAAGTTTGTTGTGTAGTTTGAATTAGAGTCCAAATAGAATCCAATCTAATATAATTTGTTCTTGGATTTTTCAATCCTATCAAAACTATTCACAATTTGGATCCCATCCAAACCAATCCGAAATAATTTTAGTTTGTTTGGATTAAGACTGAAATCAGAAACATTTTGGGTCTAATAATGGGCCTAGTTTTTTTTGCTCTAGTGCATATTTTAATAAATTAAAAGGGTCTAATTGTATTGATATTCACAACATACATATAGGTCATAGACACAACCCTAATGCAAAACAAATTGGGAAATCGTATTACTTTTTTATGCATTAAATAACTATCAATATATTCAATATTCCTAATAGCAATTGGAAAAAAAAATCCATTTATGGAAAATATTATGGTGTAGGGACAATTGACAAAGCTTGTTGTATGGACACCATGGTATATCGGTGTAGAGCACTAATGAAAGCACCATATATCATTGAAATTATTAATGTTCTCATTAAGAGATTGAAGTTAGTTACTTGATTAATAAGTTAGGGTAGAATGTTGGTGAGTGAGAACTTTATTGGGTTTTGGAGTTTTTGTGTTTGGACTAATCTCAATGAATGCAAGATGATCTTGTCATAATGTTCTTAGTATTTTGAAAAAGGATTAGATAGATCAGATCTCTTATGTTGAGCCACAATTAAGTATTTATAGGGTTGACTACAAGGAAAATTGTGGGCTTACATGTGCTATAATGTAAGAGTTAATTTTTCATTTTGAATGGACTTTTGATCCAGCCAACTGAGTGGCCCATTGCATAATGGATGCAAGAAGCCCACAAGGTAGCAGTCCACTAGCTAGGTTGGCCCATACAACAACCAATATGATAACAATGCAAGTAGGAAGCGAACCAAATAGGTAATAGAAGAAGCCCAACAGGGAAAAATTGAGTCCATTGCTAGTTATGAAGAAGACTAGCTTGTTTCTTTTTACGTAGTTGAGAGTTGAAACAGCTTCAGAAGATTTTTACAAAATGAAACAAACCAAAGCAACACTAGAGTCTTATGATGCAGATAGAATATGATGTACGTAAATTCATCAGCAATAATCTCCTCTACCAACAAAAAAGGATAGTATTGACTACTATTAAGAGACAACAAGATGAATATTGCAATCTTCAGATGCATACAAATTAATATTCCATTCACTACAGGACTAGAAGTATTTGATAAAATATAGGAAATTTTGTTCAATTAAAGTAAAAAGCCTACTGTGTATATTGAATGTGCTTCTACATTCTTGATTAAATTTGAGACTAAAAAAACATGAACTTCCAGAAATCCCACATACATCAGTTTTGGAGATCTCGCCTAAAATGATGCTCTCCAACAGGGAGAGAGCACACAATGGTGCATCTGATTAGTAAGGGTCAAATGCCTAAGTGTCATTTCAGACACTTAGCTCTTAGAGGAAAGGAGATCCTTTGTGGAGTGCCCTGCATCACATCAGTCTTTGGCTCTTGAGATGAGTTAGGGGCAGTAACCTCTTCTTCTAGTGCCTGGGGGTTCTGCTTCTTTGGTATTACAAGCTGGTAGTTAGGACTAATCAATGTGTCCTCTTCGGGTTAAAGTGGAACTCCAGAGCCTCCAATATTCTTTGGTTTTCTAGCCAGCTCAAGTAAAACCTGGTCGGACAGTTACAATGTCAAAAGTGAATTAATGCGACCCAAAACGTATTGGCAGAGAAGTGTCATCAAAATATAACTTCTGACACCCTGAAAAAGCTCAAAGTAATAGTGTTTTTTGGTAAAATCTCTACAACAAAAATTGAGACCCAAGAATGTGAAAATATTAAAACAAAATCCTTGAATGAAGCATCCAACATGCACTCTAGAAATGAAAACAAATTCTTTGAATATTCTATTCTTATTGATTATGTCCTCCAAATCCAATTTTATTCGCAGATCAACAATACACAGCTGGGATTATGTCAACCTTTTCTAAAAAGAAGGCACTTCTCTCATGATTTAGGAAAACAAGACCATAACAAGAATAAGCATATATTTTTTTTCTCAAAAAAGGAAGAAAAAGAAAATTAAAAGTACTCTCAAGGTGGAGGTTGTGAGAAGCTGAATTTACTTTTGACTAGATAGCAAGCTTAATATCATCAGAGTCAATTGTGGCTTTGTCAGCATGTTCTGAGTAAACTTGTGCATTCGTCAACACATTAACTAAAGGAATGTCCTCAACAAGTGTAACAAACTAAATATAATTAGGATGAATTATGGAGATAATAAAATTCTGTTATTTTAGGTGATTATAGTGTTTTACTAGAAACCAACTATAATATGTATATTAATTAGATTAATATAGTACTAACTATAACCAAGTCCTATGAGGTCACACAAATAAGCAAGTGATTGGATAAATCTAAGATAGTTGTGTGAGCGTTGTAACTTAATCTAATTAGGTAATTGAGTCACTGTGAGTTACTTAATTATTATTATTATTATTATTATTATTATTATATATGGGATTGAAAACCCTAATTTCAATACTAGCTTCGTCTCACACAATTACTCCAAAATCGTAAAAAGCAATCAAGAACTGTTCTTGATTCCGTACTAGTATACATGGGTGATCTGATCTTGCTTGTGGACCAATACTAGATGAACGACATTTGACGTTCTAGATTCTCCGAAAAACGTGCCCTTTTGATTTTTGGAATTCACACATCAATGGTATGTTATACTATTCTAATAATTCGTATTATTTTATGCATGAGATCCTGTTTTAGATGCTAAGAAATCGTTTCTTGCAATTCCGCTAATCGCATCTAAATTCCTAAATTAACAACATACCTATACCACAACTCTAGATTCTGTCACAACACAGGGTTCATGCTCTTCAACACCCATAGATTTTAACAATGACTTCACAATCTTTGCATCCCTGGGTAGGTCTTCCTCTTCTTAAGCCTTGACTTCCAAACCTCCAAACCTTGCAACAACATCCAAATTGAGATACATCATTAACTTGAAAACCCGGTAAGAAGAAAGTTAGACAACTTGAATCAAAATGTATACTCATACATTTTAAAGTCATTAGAGGCATGATCTATAGATTCTAATCATCAGACAAAGAACCACAACCTTAACTCACCAGCCAAAGTTCATCACATAATTCCCACTATCATAAAAAAATTTAAGATCTCCAACATCAGGAAACATCTGATCTGCAAATTACACATCTACCAACAAAACCCAACTGTTTAATTAAAAGTGTACATAGGATGCAGGAATTTTCTGGGGAAAACCCAAGATTAACAGAAATAGGCTCTAGGATAGTAACTACACACTTTAACATTCCTCTACATAGCCATCTTAATTGAATAAAATTAATTTCTACACTAATTATGAAACCCACACCTATCCCAAAACTATTCACTTGACCACAACCCTGAACATTAAACCATCCAAGTAACCAGTAGCAACTAGTAAAATTCCCTCTTTTTACCTCCAATCACAAATATAAAAATTAGTTGCTCTTTTCTTTGGTGTGCTTACGTACTCAATAGGAGGAGGTACAAACTATAGTAAATAAAAACATACCTAGAGGCCAGCCCCATCCAACCAACCAAAATCATATGAAGCCACCTTCATATTTCAGAATACACTACTCTAATAAGCAAAATTAACAAGCGATCCGAGCTACTTTATGACATGATCATACAAGACCAACCATAAACAAATGTGATGTAATTATAGGAGATACATAGTTATCCATGAGCACCATATAACTCCCAACTTTGGGCTATCTTTCTTTCTTTATCTATTCTATTTTGCATTTGGGAAATTCATAAGCCCATACTACCTAGGCATCTACTAAATCTAACTCTAAAATACATTTAAGCAAATTAACACAGACAATCTAATCTTCAATAGTTTAACCCACCACCCATCCAAAACAACCTGAGTGATATAGTCAGAAGTTCAACAATCATAGAGGTTATACTCAGTTCCTCCTAAGTACTACAAATAAGACCATAGACTTGGTGCACAATGAGCATCGTGCATCCAGGCCAAATCGCAAGGCCATTTACCATAAAACGCAGCATTACACAGCAATGTCACAGAGGAGGGCATTGAATAAATATTTTTAAACAGACAATGAATATAGGGATTTGTGCTTTTCAGTATTCCATATGCATGTTACTTGGTAATTGGGAAAAGAAAAAGTTTTTTTTGCAAATTCTTATTGTAGTCGCATACTGTACAATGAGACAGTTCCTAAGGTTTATTTAAAATCTGATTTTTTTTTGCATCGAGAATTGTCACGATGCTCAACAGAAATAATGCATGGAAAAATTATACATTACACGAATGAACATCATATATTATTACACTGAACATCATATATGAAAACGATGAAAAATTTATACTAAGGTGCTGCGTTGAATTTTTTTATTGCAATGAACATACTCTATTTAAGTAATGAACATCCTATAAAAAACTATTGAACATTAAGTGTTAGAAGAATGAACATTAGTGTTATGGAAATGAAGCTAGAACATTCGTATAGAAATTTTTTAACAATGAACATTATATATTCAGACAAACACTAGTAGATTTATATTTATTTGCGGCTACTATTAAGCGGCGTATTCGCTAAAAGGCCGCATATTATTACTAATATTAATAATATGCAGCGGGTTAGGTTATAAACTGCCTCATTTTAATAAGGGTGATAATAATATGCGACGGGTATGGCAAGAAACCGCCGCATTTTAATTCTTGCCCAATTAATTAGCGGCGGGTGTGGGAAGGTGACGTCGCATATTCCTATACCTGAAATAAATAAAAAACGGCTTCACATCATTTCTCCATTTCATCACTCACAAAGTATTCTTGCGCCCTAATTCGCTCCACCCCACCCCACATTCGTGTTCTTTCTCAAACTCGTGCCAATTACTTCACCTTCGGAGTCCGAGTTGGTGCCATTGTTTCCTCTCCTTCACCGTGGTTTTGTGCCGCCGTTTTCACCCATTTCCTGTCGTGTCGTGTCTCCCCCTCACCGTCATGCCGCCGCCGTTGGAACAAGGTTAGTCTTTGATCTTTTGTTCTATACATCATGGTGATTAATCCTCCAAAGCTCCCATAACCTAAATAATCATGGTGTTCTTGCGCCCTAATTCGCTCCACCCCACCCCTAATCATTTCAGGTCTTCCTTGGATGCTATGGCTTTATCATTTTGTCTCATTATTAAAACTTAATATTTCCTTTCTTCTTGTCCTTTGTATTGTATGCATGCTTAGCTAACTTCAATACTTATAAATAAAGTTTGGTGCTTTATTTTAATGACTTTATCCGAAAAAATTAAACCCCCACATATAGTCTACTATAGTATATGCATGACAATAATTATAAATACGGAGTATCGATCTAGGCTTATGGAATAATATAGGGGCATAGTGTATTAGGGTATTTTGGGGATTGAGTTTAGGGGAGTTTATAGTAGACTATGGAATAATATAGGGGCATAGTGTATTAGGGAGTTTCTTAGCTAGATGTAAAATGGGATTGTGTGTTGGTTGTGGTTGTATATAAATTCATATAAACAAGTTTGAAAATCTATTTTCAAAATTGGGAAATGTTGGATTTACAAAGGAAACTCTGCCAAATTTTTTGTAGAATTTGTAGTGATTTACAAAGCATTGCATAGCAATGAGTTTACTTAACCTTATTTTCGGTAAGCTACTTGAGGACCCTTTAGGTGCAATTATATATACAACTATGCGTAAATTGAGTATTGATTAGATTGTTATTTAATCTCTTACATGTTAAATAGGGCATAACACAAATTATGGAGTGAAAATGGATGTATGGTAATCGTGCTCCGTTAGAGTTCATGAATGGAGTTGAGGAGTTTTGTAGACAAGTGTTGAAACACCTAAATAACATTAGAGATGATGAGGTGTGTTGCCCTTGTGTTGATTGCGATAATGTGAATACAGTTAGTAGTATGGGTATGGCATGGTGAGGTTCCTGCTTCTAATGACATGGGGTCATGTTCTAACGAAATTCCCATTCATCAAGTTGAGCTAGATCATCATGGCCAACTAGAATCTGATGACATTGAAGATGTTGATGCCGAGAAGGAGGATGATGGGGAGGATAAATTGGAGGATAATGAACCTAGTGATGAAGATCAAATAGATGAAATGCTTGAAGGGGTTGGGGATCAAATTGGTAGTCAATCTCTTACTTTTGAGCGTTTGGGGGAGGCTGCTGAAAAACCGTTGTATCCTGGATATACTAAATACACTAAGTTGTCTGCCATATCAACGTTGTTCAACTTGAAAGCAAAATATGGTTGGATTGATACTAGTTTCACAGCCTTATTGAAAATATTAGGGGACATGTCTCCAGAGGGTAATGATTTGCCTATATCCACGTACTATGCAAAGAAGTTAATGTGTCCCATTGGGTTAGAGTATAATAAGATTAATGCCTGTCCGAATGATTACATATTGTATCGAAATGAGTATGCAGAGTTCATTCAATGTCCTAAATGTGGGCAGTCACGTTGCAAACTCCCACATGGGATAGAGCCTGCAGTGGGGATTAAAGGTCCTAGTGTAAAGGTGTTATGGTACCTTCCTATAAATTCTCCATCTTTTCTTCATAATATTCGGAAAAGAATGGAAGGGCACATATCATTTTATAGGAAAGATGAGGAATGTGATGAAGGCGGAAGAGTAGGAGAACGGAATATAAGAAACTTGAAATGCATCGATTTGAGTCAATATAGGTCAAATGGGATCGATTTCGGGTAGAAAGTGACCTAAATACTTAAAACACATCGACTTGAGTCAAGATAGGTCAAATGAGATCGGTTTGGGGTAGAAAGTGACCTAAACACTTCAAATGCATCGATTTGAGTCAATGTAGGTCAAATGGGATTGGTTTAGGGTAGAAATTGACCTAAACACTTGAAACACATCGATTTGAGTCAATAATGATCGAATGGGATCGGTTTGGGGTAGAAAGTGTCCTAAACACTTGAAACACATTGATTTGAGTCAAGATAGGTTAAATGGGATCGGTTTGGGGTAGAAAGTGACCTAAACACTTGAAACATATCGATTTGAGTCAAGATAGGTCAAATGGGATCAGTTTGGGGTAGAAAGTGACCTAAACACTTGAAACACATCGATTTGAGTCAATATAGGTCAAATGGGATCGGTTATGGGTAGAAACTGAACTAAACACTTCAAATGCACAATTTGAGTCAAGATAGGTCAAATGGGATCGGTTTAGGGTAAAAAGTGACCTAAACACTTGAAACACATCGATTTGAGTCAATATAGGTCAAATGGGATCGGTTTCGGGTAGAAAGTGACCTAAACACTTGAAACACCTCGATTTGAGTCAATATAGGTCAAATGGGATCGGTTTCGGGTAGAAAGTGACCGAAACACATCAAATGCATCGATTTGAGTCAAGATAGGTCAAATGGGATCGGTTTCAGGTAGAAAGTGACCTAAACACTTGAAACACATCGATTTGAGTCAATATAGGTCAAATGGGATCGGTTTCGGGTAGAAAGTGACCGAAACACATCAAATGCATCGATTTGAGTCAAGATAGGTCAAATGGGATCGGTTTCGGGTAGAAAGTGACCTAAACACTTGAAACACATTGATTTGAGTCAAGATAGGTCAAATAGGATCGATTTGGGGTAGAAAGTGACCTAAACACTTCAAATGCATCGATTTGAGTCAATATAGGTCAAATGGGATCGATTTGGGGTAGAAAGTGACCTAAACACTTGAAACACATTGATTTGAGTCAATATAGTCAAATGGGATCGGCTTCGGGTAGAAAGTGACCTAAACACTTCAAATGCATCCCATTTGAGTCAAGATAGGTCAAATGGGATCGGTTATGGGTAGAAAGTGACCTAAACACTTCAAATGCATCGATTTGAGTCAAGATACGTCAAATGGGATTAGTTTTGGGTAGAAAGTGACTCAAACACTTCAAATGCATCGATTTGAGTCAAGATAGATCAAGTGGGATCGGTTTCGGGTAGAAAGTGACCTAAACACTTGAAACACATCGATTTGAGTCAATATAGGTCAAATAGGATCGGGTTCGGGTAGAAAGTGACTTAAACACTTAAAATACATTGATTTCATATGCATTGCATTTTATATACACGTTAATGATATGTTAATCAATATTAGGTATGCAAAGGATTCAACGAGGAGCCCTTCTCCAACAAAGAAATCGACGTCGTTCGCAACAAACTTGCAAAGTATTGTCAAATAACTTTTTTTAGATTTTGTACATTACCTTATTCTTGTGTATTTTGTAATTTATACATCAATTTCATTAATTGGATTGTATTTTTGATGTCACTTAATATATGGTTGTTTTTCGACCCTATTAGTACGCATAAATGAGAGATCGATAGATCATGTGTATATATGTATCTTGGGTTGCAGAAATTGCAAATGTAATAAGCAGGTTTTGAATTTGAAATTTGGGCGTTGTAAGGATCAGATTAATGCGTTTCCAAAAAAAAACTCATATGGGGCGGGTGTCCCCAAGACCCGCCGCATATTCCTATATTACAGGTCAATTTATTGAAAAAAAACTACCAATTAGCGGCGGTTCTAGGGAGGTGACGCCGCATTTTACTGGCCAATTAGCGGCAGGTGTAGGGTAGGTGACGCCGCAAATGTATGGCCAATTAGCAGCGGTTTTAGGCTAGGTGACGCCGCAAATTGGTAAATAATCAAATTAAATAGATTAATTTGCTGCTATCTGTATTGTTGCTAGCCTTTTAACGCCGCATATGTAACTAAAAACCCCGCCGCATAAGATTTTCTACTAGTGAAAGAACATTTAGTATTACTGCAATGAACATTTAGTATTATTACAATGAACATATTAGTTCATTAAATTAGTAATATTAAATTCATTGAATTAGTAATTATTCAATTCAACTGCACTGAACATAAAGTTCAAAGGCATTGAACATTAGGTTGATAGACAATGAACATCACGGTTAAACGCAATGAAAAATACATTTAGAGGCACTGATTATCATATTAATAAGCATTGAACATTAAGGAACCTTGGACTGAACATTAAATTGAATGCACTGAACATTTTGTTCAAATGCACTGAACATTTTGTTCAAACGCACTGAACATTTTTTTAAAACGCACTGAACATTTTGTTCAGTGGGACTAAACATTAGGTTCAGAGGCACTGAACATTAAGTTGAAAGGCACTGAACATTTTGGTAAACACAATGAACATTACATCCAGTGGCAACGAGCGTGATATTAATAAGAACTAAACTTTATCTTTAGAGACACAAATGTTTTGTATACTTTTTACTCTGTTTGTTTTTTTGTAGCGTGATTTATAGAGTCTACCGAGTCTGAGCTTATGTACAAAGAAGTAAAATATTATGAAGAAGCTTATGAATTATATAACAATTATTCGTTTAAGCATAGGTTTGGCATGCGTAAAGGAAAGATGGAGATAAGGGTCGATAAAAAAACTACATGACTGCGGATATTTCTATGCTCACAAGCGGGTTTTAAGAAAAGTTGTGGTTTAGCGGTTTACCATAAAAGGGACATTCGAACTGGGTGCAAGGCATTGATTCAGTTTGATGTGGATAAGGATTCGAGTTTATTTATAGTAACAAAGCATTACATGGTTCATAATCACAATAGGGTGCTCATGTCACAACGACATTTAATAATATCCCATAGGAAGGTTTGGATAATCAAATAACAATATTAAACAATTTTGCTGAGAGTGGAATACCTATTACTGATGTTGTTTGCGTTTTGACAAAAGGAGGTAGGAGGTGAAGATAATCTTGGATTTCTTGCTAGGGATGCTTATGATGTGTTGAAAGGATAGAAAAAGTTCAAATATGATGGATGCGATGCGAAAGGATTAATTAATTACTTTAAAGAAAGGAATAAAAAGGAGGTTGACTTTTCTACGATTTTGACGTGGATGAGGAAGGTCATCTTGAGTCTTTCTTTTTTAGGGGTGGTCGTATGAAAGTAGACTATGATGTATTTGGCGATTTATTACTTCATGACACATCTTATCGCACGAATAAATATGATATGATTTGTGGTCCTTCGTTGGAATGAACCATAAAAATAAGAATGTGATGTTTGGCATTGGATTCATACTTAATGAGAAGTCAAAGTTTTTTGAGTGGATCCATGGGTAGAAAGCATCCCGTGACTATTATGACAGATCAAGCACAATCAATGGCTAGAGCAATAAAGAGTGTGTTTCTAAACACCCTCATTGTTTATGTACATGGTATATTGGGGAGAATGCTAAAAAGAATATTAAGGGATTGAGGTCTATGGAGGGTTTCAATGATATACTCAACATTGTTATAAAATACACTGACACAGTAGCTGAATTTGAGCACTATTGGTCAAGGTATTATGTATATCATAAGCAAGGTTTACATTATGTTCATTAGTAATGAGTAATTTATTCATTAACAATGAGTATAGTGTGCATTGGAAATTATAGTATGTACATTACAAATCAGTACTTGTATATTAGATTACAATTGTAGAATCTGCATTAGAAATGGATAGATTGGTTATAAGGCAATGAACATCATGTTTATAAATATTGAACATTACATGCATATGTAATGAACATCCCATTACCTAACATATCTTTAGAGTCAACATTACATAACATAGATTATATTACATATATATTTGAATGAACATAACGTTCAATGAAAATGAACATTACATATAAAGGGGTGAACATTCCATTTACATGTAATAAACGCACTATACATCTTTAATTAACATTGAATATATTTAAAATGAACATCACATACAACTTTTTGAAGTATAGAATGAACAATATAATATATAATATGATTTTTTAGAATGTTTGTTTGTAAGTAGTAAATTATTCATTACATTTTGTATAGAATGTTCATTAGGTATACATAGTATGTTCATTATGAATGAGTAGAATGGTTAATGATCATTGTTTGTGATTACAATGAACATTCTGTGTAATTTTAATGTAAATAGTACACATTGTTTAATTTTGTAACATGGTTACGAAGTTTGCGTGTTCCTCCAACAAATGGATTCAAAATCTGTATCTTATCAAGAAGTTGTGGTGCCCTGCATACTCCAAGGACTATTTCAGTGGTGGAGTATTGTCATCTCAAAGAAGTGAAAGCAATAATAGATATATCTCAAGGAGGTTGCATAAAACTCATGGTCTTTGTGATTTTTATAATTGTTTCATTGGTGTAGTTGACGAGTGGAGGATTAATGAGAACATGGATGATTATAACAACATTACTGGTAACAGGCACTTGATTTGGGCAGATGTGGGGATATTGGAGCATGCAAGGAAGGTTTACACTATTCCCTTATACATCCAATTTGAGGATAATTTTGTAAATTGTGTTCCTTGTATTACAAAGGTTATCCAAATGCAACCTCTAACATATGAGTATCATGTGAGTCATCTGAAAAATGACATTATAAATCATATTGTTACATTTGATGAGTTGCTAATGACAATTGATTGCACATGCAAGTATTTTTACGAGGTTGGGCTTCTTTGTAAACATGTTCTTCGTGTTCTTCACCTTGACAATGTTACTTTTATCCCATAAAGATACATCTTAAAGAGATGGACTAAGTCTGCTATGTGTATGAAGGTGGACGAGAATGTGGTTGATGGGTCAGGTGCTACACCTTCTAGAATTTGGAGGTTACATAATATACGATGTTTTACAAAGCTAATTGATGTTGCTTAGTTTGATTCCACTACTGGGGGAGCCGTAGAAAATTGCTTAGTTGAGTGCAAGGAGAAGGTTGATTTCTATTTGAGTGGTAAATCGAACAAGAGGGATAATGATGAGTGTACCAATGAGGATAATGGTGTTTTAGAACTCGGTGCATATGGTCTAGAGATAGATGATGATCAACCGGTTTGTTATGAGAAGGAAATAAATGACCCAGTTAGAAGAAAAAAGGGTGGTTGTATTCCTGAATATTAAACCAAACGTAATACAATTAAAAAATATAAATGCATTAAACTGAAATCACAGACACTGAATATTTACTCAAAAGCACTGATCATTTACTCCAAGTACACTAAACATTAAGTTCAAAGGAACTGAACATTATGTTAATATTTATTGATCATTAAGTCCATATGCAATGAAGTCCACAAGTACCAAACATTATATTCATATGCCCTTACGTTCAAAATGCATTAATCATTATGGTCAGATGCAATCTACATTAGTTAACATGTACTGAACATTTAGTTCACATGCATTGAACATTATGTTCAAAGGCACTGAACATTTAGTTCAAATGCAATGAACATTTAGAATAGAGGCACTGAACATTTAGTTTAAAAATGCAGTGGACATTTAGTTCATAAGCACTAAACATTTAGTTCACAAGCATTGAACATTTAGTTCATAAGCATTGAGCATTTAGTTCACAAGCACTGAACATTTAGTTCACAAGAATTAAACATAAGCACTAGACATTTAGTTTAGAGACACTGAACATTTAGTTCAGAGACACTGAACATTTAGTTCAGAGACACTGAACATTTAGTTCAGAGACACTGAACATTTAGTTCATAGGTACTAAACATTTATTTCAAATGCATTGAACATTTTATATTTTTTCAAAATACTATCTATTTCTTGTTGGGGATATACCTCGAATGTGTTGGGGTTGGTTTGTTGTTATTGCTCTTCTTGTTGGTGTTGTTGTTACTCTTGCTATTGGTGGTGTTGCTCTTGCTATTGTTGTTGTTTCTCATTATCTAGAAGGTGGATAGGTATAGGTTGATGTGGAGATTGTGGTACCTCCATTCAGCTCAGCACACTAGCCTTACCAAACCCAAACTTGAGTTCAGTGGCTATTCTTTCTTTCACCAAAGGAAATTTCCAAACAGATGTCAATGGAAAGACCCTTAGTGCAATGCTATTGAATCTTTGCAGACAATCAAAGTAAAATATTTGCAATACAACAATAATAATTTGAACATTAAACATAATGATTTTACATACACCTATCTTAAATATTAGACATAATTTAAATGAACATAACATCTATATACAATGAACATTATATATATTTTGGATTGGACATTGAAAGAAATAGGTAATGGACATTATAAATATATTTAATGTGCATGCTTTTTAAAAATCATATGATTTAGTAGATTACCGTCAATAATGGTAAAAGACTATTATTAAACCGTGAAGGTTTATTCTTCCAAGCCATTGAGGACTCTTCCAAGCTTCTTAGTGTGTAGTTGCTCTAGTTGTATTCACTTATACGGTTTGTGTCATAAGAAGTGGTGAGAAACCTAACAATGACCTGGGAATTTGAACTTGATTTCATGCAGGTGTTCACTACGAGAACTAAGAAGCTCCTCTTCTAATTGTCATCCAAAGGAACATAATCCATCATCAACTCCTTTTTAATATCTTTCAAAGATGGCAATTTACCTCCATAGTACAATTTGAACTCATGTAGAAGCTGTGAGAGCCTCGCATCATGGTAAGTAGCTTCCATGACTTTTTCCCCAATCATTGGTACACCGTACACCAATTTTACATCTACATCTTCAATGGATAATGTCCTGTTCCAATCCAGTAGAATACAAGTCTTGTTGCACTCAAAATTGAGAACGAGGTTGGCCGAGAATTCTGGATTGTTGGTGGGCAAATACAAGTGTAGTATTTCAATAAATCCCATTCTCTTTATTGCTAGTAGTTTGTCGTACTTGTTGGTAAGAGACTTGATTATATTTTGTAGTGGAATGAGTGTTTGCCTTATATTAAGTCAGAGCATAACGTGCTTTCTCTTCGGGTTGGTTGGAACATCTCCTAACCTTTTCTTCTTTGAAGATGTTGCATGTTGTTGTTCTAGTGGATCTTGTGTGGATGTGTTTCTTTCTCACTATACCAAAAATCAATTGTAATGAACATGGCATTAGAATGCACTGATCATTAAGTACCGAAGCACTGAATATTACATCCAAATGCACTGATCATTAAGTTTAAATACCCTGAACATTCCGTAAAAATGCATTGATCTTAACATTTTCTTTCTCCTTTGGCATTTTGGAGATGGTGCCTGTTCGTGTTCAGTTCCTATTTGATCTTGGGGGGCTGGCATTTCTTGTACACTACACAAAAATACAAATTCAATGAACACTTAGTTCAAATATTCTCAACATTTGATCCAAATGCACTAAGCATTTTATTCACATGCACTAAACACCGTGTTAAAATGCACTATACATGGATTCTAACCTTTTCTTCCTCTTGGGCCACTATTCAATTTCTATTTCAACCACTGGTGGGGTTAGTTTGATTGCTCACTACACCAAAAATAAAAAATTCAGCGAACATGGCATTAGATGAACATTTAGGTCAAATGCACTGATCATTTGATTCGAATGTAATGAACATTAAGGTCAAACGCATTAATCCTTTAGCTTAAATGTACTGAACAGTAAGTTAAAATGCAATAAACATTTAAGTTTAGATGCAATGATTGAACATTAAGTTTAGATGCAATGAACATTAAGTTAAAATGCAATAAACATTACATTCAAATGCCCTGAACATTAAGTTCAGATGCACTGAACATTAAGTTCACATGCACTGAACATTAAAGTTCAGATGAAATGAACATTAAGCGTCAATTCACTAAACATTAAGCGTCAATTTACTGAACATTAAGCGTCAATTCACTGAACATCTATTCAATTTTACTAAGCATCTTTTTCAATTTTACTGCACATCTACTTAATTTCACTGAACATTTACTCATTTTCACTGAATATTTGCTCAATTTCACCGAACATATATTCAATTTTACTGAATATTTACTTAGTTTTAATGAACATTTACTCAATTTCAGAGAAAATCTAATCAATTTCAGTGAAAATCTAATCAATTTCATTGGACATTTACTCAATTTCACTGAATATTTACTCAAATTCACTGAACATTTACTCGATTTCACTGAACATATCCTTAAATTCTCTGAACATTTACTCAATTTCACCAAACATATATTTAATTTCACTAAACATCTACTCAATTTCACTAAACATCTATTTAATTTCACTAAACTTCTAATTAATTTCACTAAACATCTACTTAATTTCACTGAACATTTAATTGATTTCTCTGAACATTCACTAAATTTCACTGAACATGTGCTTAATTTCACTGAATATCGAATCAATATCACTAAACATCTACTTAATTTCACTGAATATTTATTCAATTTCACTGAACATTTACTTAGTTTCATTGAACATGTTCTTAATTTCACTAAACATTTACTGAATTTAACTGAACATCTACTTAATTTCACTGAACATCTACTCAATTTCATTGAATATATACTCATTTTCATTGAACATTTACTCAATTTCACTAAATTTGTACATAATTTCACTGAACATATAATCAATTTCATTGAACATTTACTTCATTTCACTTAACATCTACTTAATTTCACTGAACATCTACTCACTTTTATTGAACATTTATTCAATTTCACTGAACATGTACATAATTTCATTGGAAATCTAATCACTTTCACTGAACATCTACTTAATTTCACAAATTAAACATTTACTCAATTTTACTTATATATTTACTCCGAACACACTGAACATTAAATACAAATACAATGAACATTACATACAAATACATTCTATTAAAATACATGAACATTATATACAAATAAATTATATACAAAACAAAAAAGAAAATCATTACTCAGGGATATTTTCGGCTTGCTCTGCAATTTTTTTCTAGCAAAATCGGATCTATAATTGGCTCAACAATGTATATCTTCTTCTTCATTTTTTTTGCTTGAAGTATGTTTATAAGAGGCTCCTCTTTGTTTGTATCAACAATAACCCTTCCATTTGTGTTAACAAACATAAATAAACCATTTCAATATGAACAAACAAGAAAAAAGTGAAATTGAAAGAAGTTACTTATCCTTGGCGCCGGCCATGGTTTAGACTAGAGTTGGTGAGTGATGAAACATGGTGGGAAGCCAAAATTTTGAATTTGGGGAAGAAAAGGAAGAAGATGGCGCTGAAGTGATGTTTCGAATGACGTGAGGTTACCAGGAGAGAGAGTAGGAAGATGAAGGGTTTTTTTTGGGAAAATGGAATGGTGATTTTGTGCGCAATTGCATAGGGAATACAATAGCCGTATTCCGTGAAACAAGGCACGTCCAATCATTTAACAAAAAGACGGTTTATGGGGGAATTTTTTAAATTGCAAATATTCATTGGCTTTCAATAAAATGTTTAGTGGCTTCATTGACGTGTACACAATGCTGCGTTTTATGTTAAATGACCCTGTGTTTTATGCCAGATGCACGATGCACACTGTGCACCCGGGTGTAGAGTCCAATAACTGTCAATATAATGTGAAAGCCAACAGTTCAACAACAAGTTAACCTCGATTATCAAATTATTAACTTCTAAAGATATAACAAAACCCTAAATAAACCAAAGAAGGCAGATTTATCCCTTTAATAAGTCATACCCAATAAACCAAATTCACAATTCAACAATAAAAATATATTTTACAAAATAAAAAAAACCTTACATTATCATCTCAAATCCCACACCCCCTAAAAAATAACAATTTAAACCAGAAATTAAATCAAACCAAAAATAATAAAAATACAAAATATTTTGGTTAGTTACAAACAACACTAAATTCAAATTTTACATTCAATATGTAAACAACCAATCGAATTTAGGACATAAATTAATCTAGAAGAGAGAGAGAGAGAGAGAGAGAGAGAGAGAGAGAGAGAGAGAGAGAGAGAGAGAGAGAGAGAGAGAGAGAGAGAGAGAGAGAGAGAGAGAGAGAGAGAGAGAGAGAGAGAGGAAACGGGGAATACAGAGATGAAGACGAAATTGCTAAGCAAACAGAGGAACGATGGTTTGCGATTTATGAGGAAGACTATGATATTGAGGCTTTTTTCTCACTCGTCTTCTACTTGCCTTACATTGTCTTTTCCTAAGCTAAACATGACTCGCATTTTACTACTTCACACTGCATTTTTTTTAATAGTTGCTAATGTTTTAATTTTCACTTTTGTTACTCCATTACTTTCTATCTCTAAAAATCTGAGGAGTATGATTCCACGTTAATAGGAGGCGTTGACATATTCGTAATTGATGTTCGACAATGGTTTTTAGAGAGAGAGAAAGGGAGTAAAAGAGTGAAAATTAAAACAATGACAAAGTATAAATAAAATACGGGTGTTAAGTAGTAAAATGCGGACAACGAATAACAACTCGCCTTTTTTCATCTATTTTCTGCACATTGAATGGTGTTGGACGGTTGGTGCTTTAGTTGTCTTTCCATGTATATAGATTGAGTATGGGTCAGTTCTTATTTGATTGGGGTCGAATTCAAAAGTAGTTAATAGTAATATATTTGTAATTAAGCGAGTTTAGAATTTTTCTCAAGCATCTGTATCAACTCATCTAGCGTTTTGAACCAAACTTATTAGCGAAAGTATTAGCTCATGTTCGTAAAGTAAGTCAAGAATGTATTGATAAGACTTATATTAAAGATGCATCAAGGAGATCTCTAACTTATCTTCTCTAGTATCTTATTGTTACAACTTTATTTATTCTTAATATCTTAAAAAAAAAAAATATTGGCTCATTTGCGCTAGAATACCAGTTTTCATACTATAGAAACATAGCAATTGTATTCGAAATATTTTTTCTAATTTCTTCATTTATAATCAAGTCTATGCTGTGCCACTTGGTATTCACAGCATGAATTAATACTGACAGTTGTTCCAAAGGAGAGGTCATCATCAGTTTAGGGGCACCCCATAGATTTTTTCTGCTCATACTGCCCAATAACGTCACCATGTTGTTGATTAGTGGGTCTTATGAATCTCAAACCCAAACCAAAATAAATGCCTTTATAAACTGTCTTTTCATACACTCATCATAACTCTTTGTCTTTCACTCTCTCGAACGTCTTCTAAAAATCACACAATCAAAATCAGCCATGTCTCTCTCGTGTTACATAAGCTCAACAAAATATCCCTCACCATTGGTGAATCGCATTTCAACGGACCAAATGAACAGAAATCCTAGCGATGTTGCTTTGTGCACATGGTACAGTCTTTCGTACCGTGGACGTCCCTCAGAACTCACTCCCCTTGAACCATTTTCCCACTTCTCCACACTTCCAATTCTAAAACCTACGTACCAAAACTTCTCTTCACCAAAGTTGATTCGATGCTTCAATGAGAACCAGAATTATGAGCCTAAACCTGAGAATTTTGCAGAAAAACCAGCACCCAAGTGGCAAAACATGCTATCAACTGCAGCTAGCCTTTACCCTGTTTATGTGACTGTTGGAGGAGTTGTTGCTTGCTTATCCCCTTCAACATTTTCGTGGTTTGTGAATCGAGGTCCTTTCTCATACAGTCTCTCCCTTGGTTTGATTATGTTTGCCATGGGTTTGACGCTAGAGTTCAAGGATTTGATCAATTTGTTCAAGCAACGGCCTTTTTCTGTGAGTTCCTACCTTTTTTTTTTTTTTTTTTTTTTTTAATCTATTTATGTGTAAGGTACTCTGTAAATGTTTGTGATACATTTCCAATCATGCTGAAAGTAAAGTCATGCTAATGTATTTGAACTTACTATTAATACCCTTTAGATTACTTAGTGTTACAAGGATTAAGGAGTCTCAGGTGATGTGAACTTTAAAATTAAAATGACTTGTTTTTGAGATTCTAAAGTTTTCACCCAACACTCTAAAAGAAAGAAACACATGGAGTCAACCAATTATACAAAGTTATAGATAAGCCATTCATGACTTACAAACTTATAAAAACTTAGGAGTCTATCATTATTTGGGTTATAGATTAGATAAGCCATTCTTATGTTACAAACTTGCAATAAATTATTGTAGTTTGTGTATGACAATTTACAACCCTACTATAAATTACTGTACTTATGTAAGTGAGCCTTGTAAAAGATTTTTCCCTCAACTATTAGGCTTAGAAAAAAAAATTTATTTTTAGTCTTATGTTATGAACTGCTTCCAATTTTAATCTGAATAACTTGTATGTGTTTTTGTCTGATTTTGCACTTTGATAGTCTGGTCAAAACTCATAGTTCAAAAGATAAACCTTAGCTTTTTGTTATGCTATTCGTGTCTAACTCTACCATCCTATCTCTTCGTGCCTCACTTCCTGTTCATGGTTCTCCCTCTTGCCTCCTCTTGGGGCTTTCTCATTGTCTCACTTCTTGTGCCTCTTATTTATGCCTCTTCATATCTGTAATTTGGCCTCTTCTTCGTGTCTTCTCATTTCCGTCTCTTCGTGCTATAGTTCCTTCTCACTTATGCCTCTTCTTGCCTTCTATCTTTTGCCTTTTTGTATTTTTTCGATTTGGTTGCACTAAAACTACGTTAGTAGTTGAAAATTTTCAATATGCATTGCTTAAAACTTGGAAAATTAGAGTTTTTAAGACTATTTTATTATTAGATCAAATTGGATTTGGGAAAATAAATCCCAACCCGAAATCAATCCAACTCATTACCAACTCTACTAAGTAGGCAAATAGCAGTGATGAATACTTATCATTGTTATCCTTATTTACGACTAAATAATTTGTGTCCAAAGGGTGTGAAACTTTTACCGGATTTAATTTGTTTGAAATTATTCGAAATTGAACCAATTTGAATGTAGCATAACTTTTAATTGTGAATTGATTATATTTGAATTTTATTTGAACTTATATGTACTAGTCAGTGAACTTATTGGAATTTACAATAAGTCGATTAAAACATAGCTTTAGTCTTTTTATTTTAGTCTTGAAGGAAATAGTTTATCGACTTATTCTGTTTGAATATATCAGCCATCAAAACTAAGTTAAACGAGGTTGGATGGAGAACATTTCCAAGAATGTATATAAATTGTCGATTAAAACATAGCCTAGTGCCTCCATCAATCATGGGTATATCTCCTAAAGATAAAATTGGCGGCGTTTGCTTGCTTCCATTAAAGACAGATCAGCATATGGTCATTTAAAAACATATGTTGATCATCTGAAAGGGGCATTTTCTTAGTTAATTAAGACACAATAACTTGGTCATTATATGGTTTTCCGCTTTTCCTTTTCCTTCAGTTGCGGTAACCACTATGATATACTTCGTACAAAGTACCACAACAACTACTGGTTAATAGGCATGGAATGCATAGGTAAGTATACTTTGTCAAATGCATAAAAATAATGCATTTAAATTTCACTCGAAAACCTTGCTTCCTGGGGCCTGGGAGAAAATTTTTGAAAGGAAGAAACAAAGTAACAAGGAAACATAAAAGCCAGATTATTAGAAACACTATGTTCAGCTGACGTTCAAATATCTTAATGAAATTGATATGTAACGCATGGTGAAATGATCTTATGGTGATAACTGAAGACCTAGAACACTACAATTACGTATGATAGACTGGTCTTGTTTCTTTGAGCTTTGTTGAATAATTATGTTCAGCTTGCCAAAAGCTTGTGTTTTGTGCCTACACAAACTGCAACTAATTTGTGATTTCTTTTAGATACTTGCAGGGTGTGCTGCTCAGTATGCAATTATGCCATCATTGGGGTGGCTCATTAGCAAATTCTTAGCTCTCCCTCCAGCTTTGTCCGTTGGCTTAATATTGCTTTCTAGTTGTCCTGGAGGCACTGCATCCAATGTGGTAAGGGTGCTTTCCCTAGAAATTCCTAATTATGCCTTAATTGATTGACATTGTCATAATTTTGTTTTATTATGCTTATGTTCTCCTAGTATCACTACCTTTTGTCCAGCAGCACAGTTTTCATTTGCTGAATTAAGCCAATATTCTCCCACTTTCTCTGTGACAAAATAAGAGATGATGTTTGAATAAGAACTCAACATGCCTACCTTGTCATTATCCATTCACATAATTTCAGGGCGTCATCAAATCTGATTGAAAAGAGAAATCTTTATTTACTTTATGCATTTGTAGCTGATATCGACCATTGTTGGCTGGTTGATATGCATAGGACCAAAATACAGAATTCTCAAGAGCACGCAACTGTTGATTGCTGCCTATCATGAGTGATGAGTAGAATCCTTTTGCATGAAACTTCTTAAAAAATCTGATAGACCTATGTGTTTAATTAAGACAGCTGAGGAAATTTGAGGCAAATGTAAGCCTTGTTTATTACTCTTTGGAATCTCTTTGCATTGCTTTCACTTGGGTCGACCTTTTTTTGAGGACTATGGTTGGGAATCTATCAACTGGATGTGCTCGCACTCAAATTATTATTTTCCTTTCAGTTCTTCATTGTTGGGAGATACTTACAGTACCAGTTGACTTGTGTACCCTTTTTGTCGTTACCATTGAAAGCTTATTGCAGCAACTTACAGCAAAGTCTACCTTAAATTTTACTGTTGTTCTATCATGGTTCCTGACCTTTTCTTCTCTTTAAGATGCTTGCAAAACTCATCTAACATTGAACCCTTTCCCGTGATTGGTGTATTTGACTGGCTCATTAGTATTCGTCATCATGGCTTTATAGTCAATTCAATAAATTTATTCATAACGGCCTTGATGAAATAGTGTTACAGGTGACTTTGATTTCCCGTGGGGATGTCTCTCTATCTATTGTGATGACTTCATTCACTACTGTTGCTGCTGTACTCCTCACTCCTCTCCTGACCAAATACTTGGCCGGAACTTATGTTCCTGTTGATGCCATAAAACTTTCCGTCAGCACATTGCAGGTAATGTTGATCTATGAACAAATTATAACATTTCCTTACAAAGTTATTGAACTTACTTGAAATAACGGTTGAAATCTCAATCAACTATTTATTCTGGTCTTCAATGCATTTTCAGGTGGTTGTTGCTCCAGTTCTCCTGGGTTTATTATCTCAATGTACGGTTCCTGGTGCTGTAAGAGTTGTCACGCCTTACTCTCCACTTTTTGCTGTCTTAATATCGTCATTGCTAGCATGCAGGTTTGACTTGCTTTTGGATGATTATGTGTTACGTTTGAATGCTTTTGTTCTCATATTTTTCAATGTGTTGGGCAGTGTATTTTCAGAAAATGTTGTTCGCTTCAAATCCATGATTGCCAATACAGCTTTACCATCTAGTCCGGATCCATTTCACCAGATTCAAGCAATTTTGTTTAATGAACTGGGGATTACAATATTGTCTGTGCTGTTGTTACATTCTGCGGGTTTCTTTCTAGGGTAAAGTTTCTAACTCTAGGCAAATGCCAACCATTACACACCTTATTTCTACCTTTGCTGATAGTCTACATTTTTTCCATTTCGGTTGGATCTGATATTTTGATATATGTATTGTATTAATCAAGAGGTTGATTTATGAGTTTAACTGCTGCTTGAATAACAGAAAGTATTTTAAAATGTGCTATCCTCTTTGGTTCTTTGCTTTGTTTCTCTTAAGACATAGGCCTTCTATAAATGCTTATGCTTCCCTCTACACTAGAAAAAAATGTTTCTTTGTTGGCCCGATTCTTAAAGATGGGAAGAAAATTGCTGTGTTGTAGAATGGGGAAACTGATGCTTTGAATGATAAGTGGTTACCTGCAGTTGTGTTGTATGTAGTTAGGGAAACTCCAACTATTGTCTCAATCAAGAGTTTTATTGCTAGGGAATGGAATAATGTTGCTGAGCCTCACGTGTTCTTTCATGATGAGGGATACTTCATTAGACATTTCCAATCTGTTTCTGATAAGTTCTGTCAGGAGTGCCTTATTCGTTTTTTAGTCTTCCTGTTATACTTAAGCCATGGGCACCAGATTTCTAATTTTATGATTAGGATTTGAATGTCATACCAATCTGGGTCAAGTTACCTAACTTGCCATTGAATTGTTGGAGTACGGATTCTTTGTTAGGAGTGCCTTTATTTCCGGATGCTTGTACCACTAGTGATATGAATCTAGGTATTGAAACCTTAATCCACACAAAGGGATGGAACTAGATATCAAACCCTCTAAAGCTAAGCACCAAAGGTTTAAAATCTAGGGCGAAAGTTTGAGAATTGATTAAAGCAAAGCACCCTCAATTCCTACACTTCCTCATTGTGAATCTAAAGCTTTAGGCACCAATTCACAACTCTTTGTTACACCCAAAGAAAAACAACAAACTCTCTAAGTTTATTGAAGAATACAAAGAAAAGAATCTCCATATCTGATTTTTCCAAGGTTGGGTGCACATCTATTTATACCCATAGCTTGAGAGTTTCAATCATATTATGACTAGGCCTCCTATTTCTAAAAGGACTCCTAATAACCAATAGGATAATGCCACCTATTTATTACATAATCCTACCAAAACTCTAACACTATCTTATCTTAATTAGAATTCTATCCTACCTAAAAAGATAAAATTATAAATTAACTACTCTAAACCTATTTTATTTA
This sequence comes from Dysphania ambrosioides, assembly GCA_026401315.1. Taxonomy (NCBI): domain Eukaryota; kingdom Viridiplantae; phylum Streptophyta; class Magnoliopsida; order Caryophyllales; family Amaranthaceae; genus Dysphania; species Dysphania ambrosioides. The sequence goes on from CM048658.1 coordinate 15,933,081, forward strand.
AAGTAAAACACTAAATATCCAATCACATGTGTATAGCCATGTCACTTAAGTTGTAATAAAGCACCGACAAGATGTAATAAGCACCGTTCAATGTAACAAGCACCTCCCCTTGTCTTAAAATTTTTCCTCCTTGGTCAAAATTTTCAATCTTCAAAAATTACTCCAAGATTTTAGCTTTTGATCAAGGCCTTCCATCAATCATCACCTCCATGGCTTCCACACATTATAGAATCATAAAACCTGAAAAAGGAAAGTTCAAAAACACACTTATGCCTAAAATGAGAAAAACCCTATCAAATGAAATTGGAGAAAACTCATAGGCAAAACCAACTTATTTCCTATGTCCACCAGTCGTCATTCACATTTGCATGTTATCATGCACATGCAAATGTTCCCCTTTGATGCACCTAGAAGATTCGTGTCTCCATAAGCCAACAACTCTCCCATGGTAGCATCCTTCTTTGAAGCTTCAATCAATCCTTCAAAGTTGACATCCTCTATCATATCAACTAGGCAATGCATATGAGAGTTTCATTTGCTACAATCTTAGTGGAGATGGATGTCACTCTACCTTTTCCAGACCATATTTGGATTGAAGGTGCTAAGCCATCTTATTGCATTATTATGTGCTGGGCCATAATTGCAAAGCTCAGAGGCCAATACCTCCTTTTCTGGCCCCTATTGAGGCTAAGGTTGCTAAAGTTTGGGTCCCTAAGAAAGTGCAAGAAGATGTGGTCGTTGATAAAGTGCTACAAGGTCCAATAGTTACCCCTCAGAATTAGTTTCTTCATCCAGTTCAATTTGGTGCTGATGCTGGCTGGAAGATTTCTACTAGAAGAACTAAAGGCAGAACTCAACTAATTATTCCTGCTCAGACTCACAACCCTTTTACAACTCTGACTGAAGAATGGTGGTTACGCTGGTGATGGTGAAGAGGATATAGATTAGCAAGAGATAGTCGAGGTGGAACTAACAGGGTCAAGGTACTCCAAATCCATGAATATCTACACCTGTAATATTAGAGGATTAATTGATCCTCTAGAGCAAAATGAGATAAAGCATTTTGTAAAATATTATGAAATCAAAATTATGGCTATTTGTGAAACTAGGGTTAAAAGTTCAAAGTTTAATACTATTATTAAAAAGTATGGTCAACTTTGGCATTGGGAAAATAATTACTGCGGTAGTTCTAGAGGTAGAATCTGGGTTTCATTGTGAAATTAGAGATAAGTTTGGGGGGATATTGACCTTCTTTACAGCTGTTTATGGTCCTCATACTATTGAAACTGGATGGTGTTTGTGGTCTGAGCTTAGTGCTTTGAGTAGTTCTATTGGCTGTTTTCCCTGGCTACTCTCTGTAGAATTTGACACTACATTGAAGTTGAATGATAAAGTAAATGATGCTGATGTTACAATTGCTGAGATCAGAGATTTTAATGAATTTATTGATACATGGCATTATTATACTTGGCATTAAGGTGGTGATATTGGAAGCACATTGATTGGGCTTTAGAAAATCAGTACTGGAGAACTAATTATGTTGATGTAGAAACTGATTTTCAAAACCCTTCTCTCTCTAATCATTCACCAATTGTTATCAATTGGATCCCAGGTTTTGAGAGTGGGAGAAGGCCATTCAAGATCATAGTAAGTTTCTGCCTAGTGTAGAGGAAGTTTGGAGTAATCAAGGCATCTCAGGCACTCATATATTTGTAGTTTGATGGGTGAAAGAAAGAAAGGAAAACTGAAAAGTTTACATAAAGAAGAATTCCAGAATAATACTAAAAAAATTGATTGTAGCAGGTGGGCTTTGCAAGATGAGCAGAATAAGCTTATGGATGATCATGACTGTCCTGATTTCATCAGTTTAGAGAAAATTCATGCTGCAAACTTGAAGAAGTGGCTTAGAGTTGAAGAGGTTGCTCTTAGACAGAAATCAAGACTTTGACTTAAAGCTAGAGTTCTAATCACAAATTCTTTTTTATCGAAGAGAGAATAAGAGTAAATAGAATATCTTCTTTAATTGATGATAGTGGTAAGAAGGATGTGGAGCCTGAGGAGATTGAGGCTGAGATTTTGAAGCTCTATGGTTGATCTTCTTGGTACTTCTGCTCATCAGCTTCCTTTTATTCAAATTCCTACGGTAGAGCTGGTTCCAGTTTAAGCTGCGCTGCAGGGGAGTTGTTATGTCTGCAAGTTACAAGTGATGAAACTTTATAGAGATTTATCAAGTGTAAGTGATGAAGAAGCTCCTGGAATTGATGGTCTATATGCTATTTTCTTCAAGAGGGTCTGGGCAGTTAGAAAGCAAGATATTTATGCTGCTGCTCTTGAATAATCTGACAGTAACTGGATGCTGAGACAAGTAATTGCAGTTCTATTACATTGGTCCCTTAAATCTCCAACCTTTCCACAGTTAAATATTTTAGGCCAATTGATTGCTTCTATACAAGCTGCTTGTCAAAATTCTGACTAAAAGAATGCAAGCAGTCATTGGAGACATTGTTAGTGAATGTCATGCTGGGTTCACTTCTGATTTAGTGATTGCTGATAATATCACTGTGGCTACAGAACTAATAAAATAGCTCCTAGAAGTATGGTGAAGGTGGACCTAAGGAAGGCTTCTGACTCCATACGCTGGATTTTTTGAGAGATATGATGTCTAAAATGGGGTTCCCTAGTTTGTTTGTTACTTAGGTCTTTGTATGTGCTACTAGAGTGAGCTATGGTGTTCTTATCAGTGGTAAGCCTAGTAAACCATTCCCTACTAGACATGGAGATCCTATGTCTTCTTATCATTTTATCTTGGGAATGGAATACTTTACTAGATGCATGAGCCAGTTGAAATATGATGCTAATTTTAACTTTCATCCAAGGTGTGAGAAGCTGGATATTACTCATCTTATGTTTGCATATGATCTTCTCACATTTTCTAGCGCTGATAATCAGTGCACATGCTTATGAGTATTTTTCAGAGGTCCTCAACAGCTTGAGTAATGCATATTTTGGAGGATTTCTGTTGTGAAGGAAAGTCTTCTCCGTATCCTTCAGATGCCTATTGGAAGCTTCCCCTTTAGATACTTACCATTTCCTCTCTCTACAAAGAAATTGTCTTATGTTGATTGCAAACCCCTAATTGAGAGGTTTTAGCCAAAGCAAAGTCTTGGTCTGCAAGTAATCTTTCATATTTAGGCATGCTTTAACAGGTTAGAATGGTACTTCTCAGTTTACAGAACTTCTGGTGTCAGATATTCATGTTGCCTGAAAATGCTATTAAAGAAATCCGAAGATATTGTAGAGTCGTTCTGTGGACTGGTGCCATTAACCCTTTCCAGGAAAGCAAGGTTCCATAGAACACTGTGTTTTCCAAAGGTTGCAGGGGATAGAACATAAGAGAAATGGAAACTTGGAACAAAGTTGCTGTGGGCCCTTACTCACAAAAAAGACAGATGGAGGGTTAAATGGGTTGACAGTTACTGTATGAAAGGTAGGATGTTACTACTTTTAATTGTCCCTCTAATATGTCTTGGATGCTGAGGAAGATTATTCAGAGCTATGAGCTAGTGGTGGGTGTTGGTGGATGGTCTGGTTTGGTTTCTATTGGTAGATTTGCCATTCACTTAATGTATAAAAATCTGAGAGGAGACTTTGTGAAGGTGTCTTAGAGGAGAATTGAGTAATAATAATGCTATTCATAAAGCCTTTTTACTACATTGTTAGAAGTTAAGAGTTAAACTTTCAACTATGGATAAGTTGTGTACATGGCATGTTATCAGTCAGAATGTTTGGCAATTACAGATAAAATTTCATCTATAGATCTGCGTGGCATGTTATCAATAAGAATGTTTGCTGCTTCTGTGGTGAACATGAAACAACTGAATATCTTTTTTTCCAGTGCTCTTAGGCTTCTGATATTTGACAGCAGCTTCTTCTGATAATTGGCATTGTCCGGGTACTAAGGGATTTGGGGAGGGGTTGCACCTAGCTCTGAAAATTGGCAAAAAGTCAGGCTGCAAGGGTGAAGTGTACCAAATGATGTTTGCTGAATGTATTTATCATGTTTTGCTCCTGAGGAATGACGAGATTTTGAATGGGAAATGTTTACTGAGAGATGCTGTAGTGAGGCTTATTATGTTTAATGTTGCTTGTAGGGTTGATGATAGTTATAGAGAGCTTCTGAGTATGTAGAGTGGTTATGCTCTGTGAGAATGTGTTTGTGTGTTCTGTCTGCTGGTTGTCAGTTTGGTAAGCCAAGCCCTTCCTAGATCTCCATGCTGTTTCTGGTTTTCAGTTTTGTTGTTGTGATTGGTAGTCTTTGTATTATTCTCTCTAATGCTTGTTAATATAATGTCGTTTTATTTGCCAAAAAAAAAAGAAAAATAAAAAATAGCCTTTTCAGGTTAAGTAAGATTAGAGGATTGTTTGTAGCATGATATGTCAGATTACACATATGTCCAAACTATATAGTAAGCACATATTAACCTTGAGTTACCGCGAATCCAGTAAAGTGTCACCAAATGTGCAACTCACTGGGTACTGGCATCCCTTAATATTGCAGGTATGTCTACTCAGCTATTTGTGGCTTTCGAGAAACTCAAAGACGAGCTATATCAATCGAGGTTCGCCACTTTAATTTCTTTTCAACAGGGAAAAAATTGGTATAATGTGGTTTTTTGTTCTTTTACAGCATTTTATCTGTGGTTTTTGCTTACACAAATGAGTTGGTAACAACTTCCTTCAGAGAAACTGAGATAAAACATTTTGCATCCTATTTCATCCTGTGAGGGATGATAACCTAATTTCAATAGATGATTGATGGCATGATCCGATCAAGTAGTGACACTCCCATCTCAGAGATGATTTAATTTCATTGTTAATACGTAAATATATTTTACCCTATGTTTTTTCTTTACTCATTTCTATATCTCAAATTTTCAGCCCTGCATATGTCAATGAATCAAAAAGGCTTGCATTTTTATCCAATATTTGAGATGGGGTATCTAATCCTCGTGTGAGAACCTTGTTTACAATAGATTTCTTATCATTAATGTCCAACACCTAATCTCTATATAATATTACAGCTTTATTTTGGCTGATATGCGAGGATACTTCTTGATTCTGTTGTTTTCAGGTGGGAATGCAGAATTCTTCCTTAGGCGTTGTTCTAGCAGCTTCTCACTTCACCTCACCAATGGTGGCCTTACCGGCAGCCCTCTCTGCTGTCATAATGAATGTGATGGGGAGTAGCTTGGGATTCATATGGAGATATATCGATCCCGTGGATGATAAAAAAGCCTAAATTTAATCTATATTAGAGCAGTGCCTGCTACGTTCATTTAGAATGGATAAATATTGAGATAACTAGATTTTTGATCTTAAATATTCATGAGATATACCCACGAAGGTGGGAGGTTCGCGATTGTACATCCATTGAAATGTGGCATCAATAAATAATCTCTGCATTTCATGTCTGGTGGTAATTATTATTATTCTGAAAAAGTTCGAGTATAGTCTGCCAGCTGTTGGGTAGCTTACAGCCCTTAACAGAATGACCACGAATAACTGTCATAAGCAAGCTCCATCTTTGTACGACTGAGCGAACTGGCATATATTGTAGGTGGAAAGTGAGCAAGTCAAAGTCAGTAGTCCAAGATGCTAAGGGTTTTATTACTATTTTAGATTGTTTTTCATTCTCACCCTCAAAGAGATGACATTCCGTTATCAACAAACGTAATGAGGCAATATCAGATTAGCATGCTCCATGGGGATGATCAAATTTTGCTATGTTCTAATTTTTTCAATTGAAATTTATTGATAGATATTACCAAGATCGATATTCCAATTGCACGTTATTTACAGGACTTTGTTTAACTTCTCAAAATTATTAGAGTAAAGGTTTTAATTTGAGACATCTTATGTAGAGTATAAGTATTCAGATCAATACTCCAACTACACTTTTATGTTATTATATAAAAACAGTATAAATATATCTGAATTTTAAAACCCCTCAATTTTAAAGCCCTATTCCGTCGAACACCCTGCACCTGCCAAAACCCTGGATATTAGATACAACAAGACTGAATGTGCTGAACTGGAATCCAAGCTAAAGAGAAGAATCATCGATTTATACCAATTTTCCCGAATGCTTTGGGTTGGCGGTAGTGTTTGAAAAGGTTCAGGGTGCTCTAAGCTGATAGGCGCCTGGAGGTAGGCGCAAATGGCGTGCATGATGCACGCATATCATCAGAGTGAGGCACATTCAAAGCTAAAGCCAAGGATTATTTCAGGTAAGGACTTTATATAAGGGAAAAAGGCAAGAGTCGTCAGTAAATGGACGGTCTAGGGCACATGGTATAGCTGTGATTGATTACTTGGATAGTCGTACATTTTATGATTAAATCACTGGATGATGATCAGTAAATCTCAGTTTCACCACATTTCGTCTCATAAGGCATAGCTTGACAGATTAACCAACTAATTCACTCTTTTGTCAAGCAATATATAAGGTCCATGAAGGCATTTTTCCAAATTTCATATTGCCGATGACCTTATGAAGAAGTAAGAACTTAACTTGATTACTCCACTCACAACTGAACTAATTTATCTTTACTTTCATATTGTTGGAGCTCAAAATTATCAATACACTTTTCCTCATCAGATTAAAATATGCACAGCTCATAGTTCTATAAAATATGCACATAACTTCAAAAGAGAGTTATTAAAAGGACCTCGATATCTGGAAGAACTAAGACTTCCACAGGGTTGATCATATCCTAAACACATTAATGTGGAACCTATGGATAATGGATACAATATAAAAGGCTGTTTTACACAAAATAATGATTGATAAATCGTACTTTTGTCTTCAACCTGAGAAAAGCTTAGTCACAATGAATCATATCAGCAACTTCATAAGGCAATGATGACAATGACATACACGCCTAAACATTCAAGAAAATTCTCTCAACCCAGAAGAAAAAGGGAGAATCTAATAACCTAAAACATATTTGACCAAAGTTTAAAATTTTCACAGCTACTCCACCTATGCGTCACAACAGTTCTTAGTGGAAAACTTTCATAAACTAAATTCAAAGCCAATGAATACAAAAAGTCATACACTGCACAGAGACAATAAAAAGGCCCAATCTTGGATCCAGTAGAAATAACTCAAATAAGTACACACATGATATTTCATTTACCACTGTTTGGAATTGAGAGGCTGCTTTCAAGCATGAATGATAAATCATGCATCTCTGATATCAAAGTATCTGCAATTGAGGACTTAAGATCCGATGCATACTTTGAGGTACCAACACTAGGGTTCATTCCATTGACGTAACCATCAGCTTTAACTTCGCCATGTTCAGCCCTACAAAGCAATAGGATCGAAACCATTTTTAGAGATTTAGTTAGATAAAATACAAAACCAACAACTTTGATCCATGAGTAAAGACAAGCCAATATAAGTATACACTTGACAGAACTCATTTCAACTCTGAATTCCAAGGTTCGAGGTATAAGCCTACAAGGACCTTATTTATAAGCTAGCTAACAGCCTGGCATCCATCATCTTAAATATTGACACAAATTATTTAATATTACCTCTATTTTTCTTGTTACACCATATGCCTTCTAAGGATGCTTCAAATAGGTGTAACATTTCCTAATTTGATAGCATAATTCTGCACTGACCATTTTCAAATAACCCATATAATACTTTTGGTTAAACCAAACTTTATCGCCCACCAGCATCAGGCACAATGCCAAGAGATGATGGCTTCAACGAATTGACAAGGATGATGGCAGTAATTACATTCCCAATCAGACTCCTCCACAAATCCGACATATGACACATTTTGAATTAATGGCAAAAGTACAAGCAGAATGATGCATGCTCGTTCCAATATACTTCCCTAGGCTCTATTACTTAATTTATTTTTACTAAATTTTACATATATCTACTAAACTTAATTTATTTTTACTGAACTTAATTTATTTTTACTGAACTTATTGTATTTTTATTGAAATTATTGCTTTCCCATAACTCATCTTTTGTTGTAATTAACTTATTTTTGCAGCACTTATTTTATTTTTGCTGAAGTTATCATATTTTTGCTGAACTTAACTTATTTTTGCTAAAACTTATTTAAATAAGCTGAGGGGAGAACAAAACCTAATTGTGTAAGAATTATTCTTCATCTCTAATGAATTTTTTCCACTTGTTTTCTTTTCCTTGTTCAAAAACCTACTTTGATATACTATTAAGAATATCACTTGATATTGTTTCCAGTAAGACAGCAGCTGGAAAAAAAGGTTCATTTCCAATAATTATCTTCTCCCCCATATATAATGATATACATTTTCAAGGAAAGATTTATTCAGAATGAAATAAAAGTCGCACATACTTGAGTTGGCATATATTGATTCTAGTGTGCATCTCCGGCAACCCTATTCATCTCACATTGTTCTAGGTTACCGCAACACTTACCTACTCGCAACCCTATTCATCTAAATAAAAGAAAAGGAAAGAAGCAGCTATCACCCTAAACTGAATTTCACTAGCAGTTTGGATTCATTTAGCAGAACATTTAGTATGGTTCGAGTCACAAATATAATCTCTCTGTATTTTCATTTTAGGGTGTTTTTTTGCTCTAACCTATTCGACTTCATTCCAAATTTGGTAGAAACCTTTTACCATCTTACCCTTCATCACACACAATTTATCCACCTATTCACTCTCTCTCACACTAAATACACTAAGTGAAGATAGTGTGACTTTGGATGACAAAGAGTTACTAGTAAGTGAATGTTTCAAACACCTAAATCAGTTCTTTAAAGGAATAGAGACATTGATCAAGATATCACTCACAAGATAAAATCGAGGTAGCTCACATAGAGAGCAGCTATCGGAATATTACATGATCACAGTGCCCTAAAGGTTAAAAGGGAAATTATAAAAAATATCAAACAAATTCTGCATTACTTTTCAAGAGCATGTTAAGAAGATGAGTATAGCAGAGATGCATATGTTGAGGTGGATGTGTACGAATACTTTAAGGGATAAAATTAAAAAGTGGATATCCTAAAGAAAGTTGGAGTAGCGAATATTGAAAATAAGTCAAGGGATAATCGATTGTGTTGGTTTGCACATGTTAGATGCCGAACTATAGATCCACCAAGGTGACATGTTAGGTTAATGGAGACCTCAAAATGCGGCCAAGGCAGACTAAAAATGACTTGGATGAAGGGAGTTAAAGATATGAAAAAAGGGTTTAGAAAAATATGTGGGTCTAAATAATAGAGAATGGAGGAAGTGCATTTTTGTGGATGATTCGTGAGATAAAATTCTTGGTTCATGTAGTCAACACATCATTTTGGGTTTGGCTTTGTTAATGTTGTTGTCCACTATAACCACCATTTTCTTACATCCATGGCCCACCCACTTATTACTATATCTCTCTTCATCCACCTTTTTCTTACATCTACCCTCCGACCTCCGTTTTAAGTTTACTTGGTTGCAAATCTACAGCAATTGAGTAGAACAAAACAAAAACAGAGGGGGTAGAGTTATCCTATACTCACTTTCTAGGATATTGGTTCAATGGGGCAATACACAAAACTAATAGGCTTTCATGTACAAAGTTGTATACTAAGGTTGTAACTTTATCTAGTCTACCACAGAAGGAACGATAAATTAAAGATATTTAGTTGTAGACTATCAATTCAGAGCAAGGGGGCAAAAGGTTTAAGTTTCTTCCCTTCCTCTAATCTTAGTCTGATTGATTGACCACATGCTAGATTCAGCACTATTTTATCTTTCTAGAGTTCAATCTAAGAATATGTAGAACGGCTTTGTAACTTAATGATATCAAATTATTATTCAAAAAATTTGCTATGTAGGTAATTTTAAAAAAGGACAGAGAACCATCACATGGTACACTGTAATATAGGAGAATAATAACCATTCCCCATTATTATATGTTATAGATTCTTCTATCACCAGATGAAAAGACTCCTAAGATTGATAAACATTTACAGAAAAACAACTTCCCAATTCTGGGGACTTACATTTCAGTATGGAAAACCAATACCTGGTACACTAAAGTATTAGAGAATTATAACCCTCTGCCTTTATCACAAGATCAATAGTCGCCCTCAGATTGATAAACGTCTAAAGCAGTTAATTCCAGCTTTATCGCTAATAAATAAACCCTGTCAGAATCCCATTCACCTACCTTAGTTCTTTTCACTCTCCACCATTTTGTTGCAAAGTAAACATTCCTTCAGTCAATAATATCCATTTTGGAATAGTGTAATAGCAATTCTTAAAATGGTTATTCCTTAAAGAGAAAAAGATCAACCTACCAGATAGTACTCATAGTAGCCAAAGTAAGACAAACATATATAAAATATGCCAATCCATGGATTATATTTTAAGACTCCAGTTTTGAGATTCTGGGGACTTACATTTCAGCATGGGAAACCAATACATGCTAAAGTATTGGAGAATCAGAACCCTCTGCCTTTGTCACAAGGTCAATAGGCACTCTCAGATTGAAAAAACTTTTAAAGCAGCCACTTCCCAACTTTATCACTAATAGATACTCTCTATCACAATCCTATGCTCCTACCTTAGTTCTTTTCGCTCTCCACCCTTTTGTTGCAAAGTACATATTCTCTCAGTCAATAATATCCAATTCGGAATAGTGTAATAGTAAATCTTAAAATGGTTATTCCTTAAAGAGAAAAAGATAAGCTGACCAGATAGTAATCATAGTAGCCAAAGTATGACAAACACATAAAAATAAGCCAATCCATGCATTATGTTTGAATGCCTACAGTTGATGTCAAGCACTGTATTAGGCATGACAAAACTGGGAATTTCTGACATGATTGGTCTTCAGCACTCTTTTTGGAACACAACACTAAGATCCACAAGCGCACCTAAATGACCTGATATACAGGAAATAATCAGCGGCCAGGAATCCCCAAGATGAATTCTGACTTATAAGTTATATTTACACAGTACACCTAGGATGACAGGACTAGTGAGTAGTGACTACTGGGTATGGCGACTTAGATCATCATTAATATTCAGAGAGCTAATATTAGTAAGAAACTGGATTAGTTACTGCAGAATCTTAATTTTAATTTAGTTGGTCATAAAATAATTATTATTTAGACAGACAAGCATAAACACAGTGCTTTGAAAAGATCCTGTCAAAGTTTGACTTTAATCTTGTCTGTCATTTTGTTCAGATCCAACGACCACAAAACAAATTAGGAAAGGGCACAACGCTTGAAGGCTAAATCAGTATCCGATCAAGCTCAAAGAAAAGGCACAGTAAAACGTACAATGTTATTAAGACATAAATCAGACCTAACCATCACTAACTCTTATCCAACATCACCCAACTTACTGCAAAGAAAAACGTTCAAGCTGATTCTGCAGCTGTAGCTATCTCCTTTGTTTAATTAATTAATTTAGAAAGCCGATCCATGGGGAAAAAAAAAAAAAAAGAATTTTCAGGCCTATGACTGATTACACAGTTGGCAATTGGCAGCTAAGCTCAGGAAACATACACTAATGAGTAAATAGGCCCAAAAATCAGGAGCCCCTAAGCACTTGCTGGCCAAGTTACCATGTCAAAATATTTAGCAATTCTATATATACCAGCCCACCTGCACCTAATCCACTCATCAGAGCCCAGTCAACACATATTCATATACTTAAAGTAATTTGTCTTTTTAGGCAGATAAAAATGGGATAGGCTGTAGATGCATAGTTTAGAGTGAATGTTTCTGGTAAGGACTAGCTTATACTCCCTTCATCCCATATTATTAAGACACATTGGGTTTATTGTAATGTTTATAAAATGAGTCTAATATACTCCTTCATCAATTAATTGTCATGTATACTATTTTGGTTTATCAGCCCTGTAACTTTTCCCCTCTATTTGAGTGTCGCATATTATGCTAATCACCCCCTCCCCTAACAGAGGATAACATAACCCATGTAAACAATTCAACCCATACCATCCCGAATGTAATTATTTTTATTGTTGTCAAATTTGTTGTCTGATTATGCAAATTCCCAAGAATATAATACCTATAACTCTAGGAGCCTATATTTGGAAAATCTTTTGCTTCTGCCATTAATTTTAATATAGCACTTTGAAATTATGATTATTTCTCATCAGAAAATCATCAGCAACTTCCAATTTTGTGGTGAAAGTACTGAATTCATTAATTTCCTTTATAGCGAAAGGAAAAAAAAAATATTGTTAATCCTGCAATTATTTCTGACAAACCAAACTAACATTTTTGGAAAATTTACCCCAAACTTAAGTCACCTGAAAATTATTCCTCCCATAACCATTCCCTCTAATGACTTACCCCAATCCCGGCAAGTATCAAATAGTAATCCCAAAGTTCTGAACCAAGTGTAGGAAAATTTTCTTCCCTGGAAAAAAAGTTTTTAAAATAATTTCCTCTTAAAAAGTTAGCAATCTAAAGAACCAGAATATTCCCTCAGAAATTAGTATCTTTAGCCTTCCAACAGATTAAGTCTTTTGGCAAAATACTCAAAAACCAAGTCCAAACTGCGTAGTTCTTGTTCTAACTACTTATGATACTATATTGCACAAAGTTCAGGCACGTATACAGCTCTTTGAGACAAATTAACTCAATTTTCACACATTTAGCTTGATTTCAGTTCATCATTATCATCTTTCAAGATAATTCTATATGTCAAAGAATGGATATTTGAGGATGAATGGGATACATGATGAATTATCAAAAGACAATTGCAAAGACAGCAATAGTAATCAATCAATCCCATCACAGACAGTACTGGGATTCCAAATACACCTTACAATCCCTCCGAAAAAAAATCTGCCTTCCAACCACACACTAAAACTTAATCCTCCATCCTCTAATTCACACATTTTCTCAAACAAAGAGATGGACCTTGGCTCCAGTTGAAAAAAATCGCATTTCAGCTACTCCTAAGAATTAAAGGAAAAATACTCCTATCCACGTATAGAAGAGAGACCCTTTGCAAATCTCTAAGCCTCATGTAAACTGACAAGATACCCAAACAAAGAGATGGACCTTGCTCCAATTGAAAACACTCAAATTTCAGCTACACCTAAGAATAAAAGGAAAAGTATTCCTATCCACGTATAGAAGAGAGACCCTCTGCAAATCTCCAAGCCTCCCTTATGTAAATTGACAAGATACCCAAATTGCTGCGATAGAAATTTGATAGATCTTTCAATATACAGTTCCATAAAATAATGGTTTGAGACCTTCAACAGCTTCACTTTGTTGCCTACATCCCTCTACTAGAGTTGTAAGCTAATCATATGAGTTAGCTAGAACGTCAGTTATTAGCAGTGTTCCCCTACCCAATAAAAGTTGAATCAGAATGAAGTATAAATCAGGAAAGATCTGCAGTAGTCAAACATTACTCAGATATTCCCGAGTTTACTGATGATGTCAAAATAGAGAAAGAAAAACAGGGATATGACGTATGCATTGTCGCAATCACCAGTGACAATCACAGAAAGGCCTTTAAAAATATAATTACACCTCATACAAGGTCATAACACCTATACCGAAGCACAGGCAACAGGGTAATCTCACAGTGATAGATCAATGTAAATTTGGTAAACATGAAACAGGTCCCACTGGAGGTAGAGAAGAAAGAGGGTATGACACAAATTCACAAAAGAAGTTATCAAATACCATTCTATGGTGTCTACGTATCTCAAAACATTGATCTCATCGTTGAGAGAGAGAAAAGACATTAGGTTAAGCAAAAAAGAGACCAAGATAGAATAACATGGGGTAAAAGAAAATATCGTATAGTACACTTACCTAACAAAATCAGGACTTTCAGGTGGTGAAATTGATATTGGTGCAGAACCGTTTTGATGACTGGACACTCCAACATCAGGGTCCAAGGGCATCAAACTAGTAGGTCCCACATATGGCAAATTCATATTGGAGAATTTTAAAGCTGGTGTTTTCTCCATTGCAAAAGCAGTGTCTTTACCAGCTTCCACGTTAGGGGAGCTAACAGTTACATTCCATGCATCAAACAGATAACCATGTATAATAGCATCTTTGTCATGAAGTGCATTCTCTGAGCTGCTAAGGATTGTTTGCCCAATACTAGAGCTTGTAAAATTAGACCCTGCATCAAATGAATCAGCATTTTCAAGAGAGGATTCACCATTATGTATTGTCACTCCATCACATTGGCGTTGATCGTCTGGTTGTCCAGATAATTGTTTGCCACTGTTGCTGAAATCAGAAAATAAATCACCATCTCCACTACTCAATTTATTTTCAGATGATCCAGCTCCTGTAGTTTTCACCGACTGTTCAAAAATGGATGTTGCGCCACCAATATCACCCCATGAACTGAATGCGCTATTGTCCTCTGCCTTTATTACGCTGTTAGGTGCATTCTCGATATGGATGAGATCCAAACTGGTCTTTTTATTTGATCCCAGAGAATTATTTCCTATTTGAGTTCCTAAGCTTCGAAAATCACCCCACGTACTAAATAGGTCATTATCCTCAAGAACTGCTTGATCTTCAGAGGTTCTTGTGTTGCTACTTTGAGACTGATCAGCAAGAGTTGCTGTTACACTTGAAAAGTCGTTCCAAGCCTCAGATGAAACATCATTACTAATCATTGGCTTATTGTCAGCACCACTGATTCCTGCAAAATCACTCCATGTATCAATTGAGTGATCGTTCCCTTCCCTTCCCTTCCCATCTACCACTTTTAAACTGCCGGATTGCTCTTCCATTTTCCCAACACCAAGTCCAGCAAAATCATTCCATACATCAAATGAGCTAACATCTTTAGTTGCTTCATGTTGATTGTCAGAGCCCTTGAATTGATTCCACATGTCAAAAGAATTACTATGTTCATTGATAGTCCCACTCGCAGGTAACTTGCTGTCTATACCTTGCAACTGATCAAGTTCACCTTTGATACCCAAGTGTATATCATTACTCCATAAACCAATTGAATCCCCTTGATCAAATATTGTATCCTGGGCTCTGCCTACATTGATACCTTGGTGCTCTAAGTAGGAAAAATCCAAAGTAGCAAGATCAATTTCTCCATCAAAAGTTTGATCACCTGTATCAACATCCTGCTCTGGTTTATTGCTAATAGCCTGCAATTGAATATCTCCTCCAGTAATTGGTGGTGTAAAACTGTGCCAAGAGTCTTCAGGAACACTAAAAGAGTTGGTCGGATGTTGGATGTTTTTTGAAGCCACAAAACCAGTAAATTCATCCAATGGATCAGATGTAGCCAGTCCACTACCATCATTACAATGCACTGCTGAGCTGCCTGGTTCGCATTGCATAACATTATCATTCATAGACATCCTAAAGTCCCCCCAGTCGTCAAAAGAGTCATCACCATATCTATTCTCAGCCCCAGATTCGTCATTGGTGGTAGGTCGTTGATCTGCTGGCAACCAATTAAATGAAGAATCGACTGACTCAATAACCTTACTACCACCTTCTACCAAGGTGTTTTCATCAGATACGTTAGGATTCAAAGGTGGTCCAGGCTCTGATTTAGTCCAAAGTTTATTGCTAGAAGCAGTCAAATTACTTCCGGAAGGAGAGGCAGAATGAAAATCTGCCCCCCAATCAGAAAACGACTCCTCATCCTTACCCTTACCCTCTCCTGACTTCAAATCAGCCTCCGTAGTCTGCGTATTGTCAAACAAACTAAGATTCCTATCTCTAGAAATTCCCATTCCTTCACTTCCATCTTTCTGACTCGTTGCCAACTGTTCATCCCGAATGCGAAAACTCTGATCAACACTCTCTTTAGCTAATAACTCCTCAACATCCACACCAACCGAGCACAAATACCTCTTTCCCAGACCTCGTTCTTCAACTTCCACACCAAACCCCCTCGATTCATCCTTCCACTTCAACTCAAGATCAAGAAAATCCGATAATGAGATTTCCTCCTCCTTAACCGTACCCCGCCCTCTATCCCCAGACCCACCACCCTTAGCTGGTATCCCTACCCTCTCCTGCAAACCCCACATTCATACAAAACTTCATAGTTGATTAGTTGTAAGAGATGCAATCGAATCCGTACGTATAAAAGAACAATAATAATAAACATTTAAATAATAATAATATACTTACGAATCCATCCAAGTCAAGCGCCTTCAAAAACCACCGAAATGCGAGGCTATCTTTGAAAGGAATTGGATGATGAATACAATTACAATGCGGCGCACGCCCACAATAGACACAAATGATGGAATCCTGCCATCGAAGTAGCTCTCCGTCGCAATCCTTACATCGTAACGCGTCGGAGGAAGGGCTCGAACTCGCGATCGCTTCGTTGAGTAATGACGACGGAGATGATGGCGGAGGGTTTAGTGAGGGATCGTTGAAGTTGAAAGATTCAAAGCCGGCTTCTCTTCTAAGTGAGATTCGGAGCTGGTCGATTAAATTTGGTGATATTGAAAAGTTGTTGTTCTTCATTAGAGAGCTAGATTCGTTGAGCTGGGGAGAGTTGATGGCATTTCGAAGGTTCCGTTAAGATAACAGTTGATTAGACAGGCAACTGAGTGAGGTGAAGATGAATAGATGATTATGGCCTACCCGGAAACCCGATTCGATAAGTTATCCAAAATCGATCTGAATTTGACCAGATTTTGACCCAAAAAGAGAGACAGGAAAACTGACCCAACTCGAGTGAAGTTAACCCGAAACCGATCAATGTCCGACCCGTAGGGACCCGACCCGCTATAGACCCAACCTATTACAGACCCAACCCAAAGAGAGCCTAAAGCCGATTAAAGCCGATACATAATCGATATGACCCAATTTATAACAACCCAAGACCCGAATTCACTCGATATGTTAACATATTTTTACCCAATTTCTAAATACCTTGAAACCAAATATTTTCATTAATGACCCGATATGAACCCAATAAAGCCCAAACCGGATTTCAACCAAAATCAAGGCGACCCATTACCATAATTGACTAGACCCGAAATTTGCCCGAACTCGAAATAACCCGCTATAACTCATTTAGAAATCGACTCGAATTTAGCTGAATCGACTTTGACCCGAACCGAATACAACCTGACCCAAACTCGAACCGAATCCAAGTAAGAAAGTACCAGATTTAACCCGACGCGATAATGACCTTAACCAACCCGACCCGACCCAATAGGCAAATTGACCCGATTAAACCTGAACCGATAAGAATTGACCCATGATGGGTCAACTCAGATCGACCCGTAGACCCGATTTGACACGCCTAGTTAAACCTCGGTCAAAGTTCAACTCGATTGGACTCGACTCGAAATCAAGCTCAACTTAATAAGTTAACGATTCAAGTTAAGCAAATCAAAGCTCGAATCGAAAAGCTCGTGACGAGCTCAATTTTTTATTTATAGTATATATTCATAGAAAAATATAATTATTATATAAAATTGAAATAAAATAAAAGATGGTTTGATATATAAACAAAAAATCTCATATAGGATTAAAATGAAAGATGGTTAAAAAGAGTTTTGTAGAAACTCAAAGTCCCAAATTGAAAAGGAATGATAGATTATTTGAATTAATTAGTTTTCCACTTAAAATCAAATCAAACTTATTAAATCTAAAATTTAGTTTTCTTGTAGGCCCAAATTGGATAATAAATACGTTTATTGAGCTTTTAAACAAGCTGCAAATGAGTTCGAGCTCGAGTTTAAAACGAGTTCTAATCGAGCTTGAGTTCGAGTCAAGCTCGAGTATCGAATTATCGAGTCAACATCGAGTTTCGATTTTTTAGATCATGAGCTTTCAAGCTTGAGTTTGAGTTATCGAACTTGAGTTTGAGTTATCGAATTTGAGTCGAGCTTAGCTAAATTTGATTTCAACTCGGCTCATAAAGCACTATAAAAATCAGTTAAATTAAAACATAGCCTAAAAATCTGTTCCCATATCATTTTTACTTTTTAGTATTCCTCCATTTTTTAACGATCAATTTCGATCTCTACCTAAAGAAAAATATTATCAAGTGGAATCTTATCGTATTCAACTTGAATTTTTTACTTCCAAAATATCAATGCTTTATAATTTTACTTATTTAAAACTAGATATAAAATTGTTTAAAATTGTATATTAGGGAGCGTAAATTGATTTAGTTTTCTACTCTATAATAGTTTAGATCTCATGCAATGCACATACATTACTAAATTTGTTAACTGCTTCAAGAATAATTCACAAATGACCTAAATTCTAATAAAATTTTGAAATTTGTATTTCCATGTGTGATTTAAATGAAAGTTAAAAATATTAAATAATAAACCTTTCATGTTTTAAATGGAACACAAAAGATGCTTCTTCAAGTGAGGATGGGAAGTTATGAATGTGAGTAACCTTTCCCTGATTGGCAAGGGAGGGTCTCAATGCAGGGCAACTACGTCATCAACCATGGCTATAGCAATATCAAACTTATAAGAATTAGAATGGTGTGTGGCATGAAAATGGTTCTCGATCAGACTTTTAACCGACTCAAGTGACATGATATCTTCCCTTAGGGGCAAGATGGAAGTACCTTTAGAAGCAAAGAACATCATTCGTCAAATAAAAGATAAGGGCCTTGTAGGGGATTTTTGTAAGTGCTAAGGGTCGATAAACCCAACTAGGTTTTGGGTGAATGATTCGATGAGTGAATCACCACTAGAGGACCCGATTTTTTACGATCCAACCTTCCTTTTTCTGTGAAAAGAAAGGAAGGGACTCTCCCCCACTAGTGTCCTACTTAATTTGTGCATCATTAAGGATTGGCTACGCGACTTTGCAAATTTGAAAGGGTCAAGGAGTTGCCACCAAACATTTATGGGCTATTCAGACACCCTTGGGCTTGAATCCCAAATGACTCACGTCAGTGATTTTTAAACCATGAGAAGGTTCAAGAATGAGATACTTATTTAAATTTAAGAATGTGTACAAGAAATTGACATTGAGATGGAGAACAAATCGGTTTTAGTTGTAGGAAAACATGCAAAAACAAGTGTAAAGCACACTCTAGATTTAGTCGGTTTGGCAAGTTAAGATTTATGCACATAAATCTAGATTAGGTGACAACGTTGTTATGGATACCTATGATCGGTTGTCCAAATTTATCTTATTAGGCATGATTGCATTTTAACAGGTCTTGATTAATTCATAAGATAAAAGTGGTCATACACATTCATAACATAGTAAGGATCATGAATTAATATTTAATAATGTGAAATTGAAAGAAAGAAATAGAGTCAATGTTAGTAAGATGCAAGGTATGTTTTATGCATGATGATGAGTTGAAGATTTAGGTCTAAAGAGACCTCTCTCCATAACATACTTCAACTAAGCAAAAAGGGTCTATTTCATGAAGACTTATGTATTTTAGTCTTAGAACATCATTGACATGTGCTTTATAATTCTTGAACAAGAAATGAGCCTTATGGATAACTCCTATATGTATATTCAAGTATGATGTACACCTAGGATTTGCTCATAAAAGTGTCAAAGATTGATTGAGACTATAGAGAATGGAGATGTCCAAGTCACTTCATCATAGACTAAAGAAAAAAGAAACTTACATAATGTAAATAGATTACAATAAATAAAATTCAAGGGGAAGGAGCCATGTCAGAGATTAAGTGGAGACCAATTTATGAAGATGATTTCTTGAATGAGGTTCTCAAAGTTTGGGTTTTGAGACTTGACCTAGTGAAGTAGGAGTTAACTTTAGCTCTTCACATCATAAGTAAAAAGAGACATAGAAAATAAGAGTTTTGGAGTTGATCACAAGAAAACATCAAGGGTGATATCTCTTTGGTTGATCAAGGCTCATCAAATATTGCATAAAACTTGAAATAAGTGTTCATGAAGAAAAGGTTTGCATTTTCCACAATCATTATAAAAGAAGAGTCCAATCTAAGGCTCTTGAGTGGATGGAAAATACTAAATCTAATGAATGTAAGGTGAATGGTGTAGAAGTAGACCAAAAATAAAAGAAAAAGAGTAGATTAGAGAGGGATCCTTGGTGTCTACCATTGAGGAGAGTCCTTTTTCTTGAGTCTTGATTGAATATGTATTGAAAGGGTAAGGTTTTGTTGCTTAGTTATGGCAAATGTGCTTTTAATGATTCTTGGTAAGTTTGAAGGATGTTTAAGAATGTTTGGGAGTGTTTTTAGGAGTGTATTTATCTGGAGTGATGGCCCTTAGAAAAGTGAGAAATGCTGACCCTTTGTTCATAAAACGAGGGGGGGTATTTATAGGCAAAAAGAGTCAGTTTCCTGAGTGGTGGACACTGACTTTGAGCTTTAGACTCCAACTTAGGGTGTCGGACTCTCGGGTTGGGCATTAGACTCTCAAAAAAGAAATCTTTTACTTAGTAGAAAAGAGGTTTTAAAGGAGACAAGAGCGCCTTTGGGGTAACGCTCAAAGTTAGGTGTCAAACGCATGAAGTGGGCATCATACGCTTACAAAGGAAGAGATGAAAAGGAGCAAGTAGTTGAGAAAAATTGTGCGTCGGATGCCTAGAGTGGGCGTTGGACTCCCAATGATGTAGCCTACTTCACTTCTATTGTTTAACGCTAATTTTGAGCCTCGAGCATAAGGGCTCTAAGCCTTGGTTTTGCATGATTTAAGGGGTTTGTTTTTGGTGTTTGATGATGTGATTTTTGTGACTTTGGTTGTATGTTTGGGCTGAGGTAAGTGTCTTGGGCTCGGGTTTGTATTTAGGGTTTTTTGGAGGTTCAACTTTGATATGATTTCAAGTTTACATATACTCAATCTCGAGCCAAGGTAAGTCCGCTCATTAGGGTTGTTAGTCATCGAACCTTTAGGCGGACATATATGATTTTGTGTCTACAAAAGTCCTCACTTTGATCGATTCTTGGATAAGACAAAGGTTAAATTATGACTCAAGGTGGAGAAATATTTGAGATGCTCTTCAATCTTAAATCCTTTTTCTAACACCTGTACCTACAAAATAAATAAGGGTTAGTTTGTAAGAAACGTGTTCATTAGGGTATTACTGAGCAAGTTACGTTGAGGATGGGAACTTGCGTCAATCAGCCTAAATTCTTGAGGTTGATTCCTCAAGGTACTCTGCTAAGGGAGGCTATTACTGACGGCCAGTGAGCCGCTATCGGGATGGCATGACTAATATATTTGCCTAATGTGCCAAATGAGAAGCCCAAGTGAAGTGATGCAACTTATAGGCTAGCCTAATATGCCAAAGGGTGAGCCACTATCAAGGTGGCGTGGCTTAGAGACATATCTTGTTATGCTAAAGAGGAGCTGTTATCAGGGTGGCTCGGCTTAAAGACATAGCCTACAGTGCCAAAGAGGAGTAGCTTTTAGGGTGGTGGGGGCTTAGAGACCTAGCCTGCTGTGCCAAAGAGACATAGCCTACTATGCCAACAAGACATGGTCTACTATGCCAAAGTGACATGGCCTACTATACCAGATGGGAGCCGCTGTTAGGATGATGCGACATAAAATTGAGGAAGGACTTAGAATATTGTTCCTTACGCCTATGCGATTTACTGAGGAAGCTTTAGTTCTTTAGGACTAAGACTAATTTCACAACTTCTAGCAATCTAGCTTGACTTTTGGTTGAGTAGTTGAAGAGATCATTAATTTTTGAAGATTTTACTACCTTCTTCCTTGTTAGGGATAGACGAACTCTGTTGGGGAATTTTTCTATAGGTTCTTTGCTGGGGAGATTTCTCTTGAGGGCTTTAACCGATTTGTGAGGATACTTTTTACTCCTTAGGGAGTTTACTTATCAGGGATATTTATCCCTTGGGGAATTTTATCCAATGGGGAATTTTTTATTGGGGAGTTTCGTGGGGAGAAGAATTTTGATTAACTCCTCAAGGGATTTAATGGGAATTTCTTAGTGTACCCATTTGACTCGGCTGGGGATTTTGTTGAATCTAGGGTTGCCTTTACTCGTTGAGCGTATTATAGGGACATATCATGAGTCTCAGGTGTCAATTTCTTAAGAGTCACTTGCGGTGCTTAGGAGTCATGTGGGGTCAACCCGACTTTTTGAATTTTGAGAGATTGATATCTAAAATGTCATTTTGCAATATGGTCTTTTGCTTTTGTTCTAGAGAGGACAAGTATGAGTTATGAGCCCTCGGTAATGATGAAAGCATTTATAGAATGGGTATGAATAATGAGCCCCCGATTTTGTATTTGCAAAATGGGTTTGAGTAGTTAGCTCTTGGTTTTGTATCTGTCAAACGGGTTTGAGTTGTGAGCCCTTGGTTTTGATCACGTTAAGGGTGTCAAAATCTGTGAACTTTTGGTTGGATAGGCCATGAGGATTCCCATTTTGGTTATTTTGGAGGTACCACCTTGCTAGGAATCCGGTTATCATGCTTTCTTGGGAGATTTGTGGCTATGCGCATTTGGCTTTGAGATATTTCAGGTTTTTGTTTGTTTGTCAGGATCAGTGATAAGGGGGTGGATCAATCGTTATAACACTTGCTATCAGAAAATCTCGACTTCACCTATTACTAGTAACGGACAAGTAAGGGTCGTGATCCACAAAGAATAGCTTCTATTAGATACCGATATTTAAAAACTCAACTACAAGCTAATTCTAACTGAATTGAGAAAAGATGATAATTTTAACTAAATTACTTACGCAACATTCTAAAGCAACTAACATAGGATAGGTACAACTTTAGGGGTTTCGGGATTCAACAACAACCTAACATGAACAAGCTAAAGTGGGATTTTGGATACACAAATGAGATAAAATGGAGTTCACAAACCAAATATTAACTTCTTAATCGAACCTAAACTATGCTACAGAGAAGGGGCTTCATCTAAGAACCAACCTTTCGATCATTTTCAAGGAAGCAAGAATTACAATCAGGATTTCTTGCCTAATTGTTATCTAAAGCAACACAAGCAACGTAATAGGCAACACTCCAACATAGGCTCACTACCCAAATCAGTATTTTTTTATGACTCGATCTAGGAACACGAAAAGTATGACCACTATGACCAAATCTAGGTTCTAACCAAAACCTAACATTGAATCACCATAATATAATCGTCAACAAACCAATTCCACACCTTAATCAACATCCATTCTTGGGATTGAGTTTTTACCCTATCCCCTAACTAATCTAACTATTCATAAATTAGATTCAAAAACTCCATTGAATTAGTCAAAGGAAACATATTGCTGCTATTGAAATCAAACGCATTTAGTTTCAGATGAAATATAAGGCAAACCAGCAATTCCCAAGCTAGAATAGAAAAACAATGAAAATCAAAATAAGAGAAGTGCTAGAAATTACTGATATATTAAAGAGAAATTTGAGTTTACAATTCCTGATTTGATCACTTGATGACAGCAAAAATCTGAAGTAAATCCAAAGCTAAATTTACCAGTACAAGAAGAAAACTTAATCTAACCTAATATGCTCTCTAATTGACTTTTTCTATGTGGAAAACTATCGAATGTTGTCTAATGAGTTTTCCCTCTTTCTACTTTCCTTTAAAACCTTTATAAAAGAGTTTGAGGAGATTACACATTTGCCTAGAGTCGGCCTATGAAAGTGCTTAGTGAAATTTGTGAGCGCTTGCTTATAGAAGGTATAAAGGCTAAATATTGAACTAAGTGGCTGCTCAGTTATAGTTATAAGCGCCTGCTCAGAAGGAAAATTTTCCCTCTAAGCGCCCTATCAACACCTTCTCA
Organism: Dysphania ambrosioides; assembly: GCA_026401315.1. Lineage (NCBI taxonomy): Eukaryota > Viridiplantae > Streptophyta > Magnoliopsida > Caryophyllales > Amaranthaceae > Dysphania > Dysphania ambrosioides. The sequence goes on from CM048658.1 coordinate 15,956,866, forward strand.
AAAGTTTGTCTTCGATCAACATTAAAGTAAGTGGCCACGTGGATTACTTTTGAGCCTCCACTTGTTATTAAGCGCCTTGAGAGGCCTCTTGACTCTTGCCTTGAGTAGTCTCTTTGCTTCTTATGCTCATGCCTATTATGTTCCTACATCAAGCAAAAGAAAAATGCATAAAATTATAAAAGATATGAGGAATAAAGGGGGAAATGGGGTAAAAATACCATAAACTCTCCTAAGAAAGAGTCATACATAAAGTAGTGTAGTATAGCACAAAACATAACAAACTCAGGCCAAAAGAGTGCAAAAACTCCCTTAAGAAGGCACAAATGAGTGACAAGAATGTCACTTATCAAATTCCCCCAAGCTTATCCCTTGCTCGTCCTCAAGCAAGACTCTATGATGAAGGAGAGAGAACGAAGGAGTAAACTAACAGTACAAACTACAAAATTAAAACCTAACTCACTTTTGTAGGAATCATGGTTGATTTTTCTTCCATCTCCAACTCTCCATTATAACCCTTCAACAAGCAGTGTTTTTCTCCCCAAATACTTCTCCACGTAAAGCTCGGGTCTAAGCCTCTTCTAGCCTCGAGAAAATCAAAGTGCTTAAAATATATAGCTCTGAGCACTTGGTGTAGAAGTGTTCCTTTGCCATTGAGAATTCTCCACCCTTATTTTGCAAGGAGAGCTTGATTGAATATTTTGAGGTTTTGAAATCCCATATGAGCATGAGATTTGGGAAGACTAAGTGAATCCCAATTTTTTCCAATGCACCTTTTTCTCTCCTTCATCCCCCACCAGAATCTTGCCAAAATAAAGTGAATCTCATTTAGGAGCCCCTCTGGAATTTTAAAAATTCCCATTAGATATGTTGGAATTTCTTGAGCTACTGCCTTAATAAGGACTTCTTTCCCCATCTTAGATAAAAGCTTCTCCTTCCACCCTTAAAGCTTCTTCCAAATTCTCCCCTTTAAGCATGTTAAAATTGTTTTCTTTTATCTCCTAATGATAGTTGGGATTCCCAAATCTTTTTCATGACTACTCACTTCCCTAATCCCTAGAAATTACCAAATTTCCATCCTCTTCTATAGTGAGAATTCTTCTAAAAGATGCCTCAGACTTACTGGAGTTGATTTTTTTTGCCCTAATGCTCCTTCATAGAGTTTTAAGATATTTGCAATCTTTTGAGCATTACCCTATATTGGCTCTTGCGAACAAAATGCTATCAACTACAAAAAAGAGGTGAGAGATACAAGGAGCATTTTGACATATTGGACTTCCATGTATTACTCCCTTAAGAACTGCCTTATTTAGTAATCTATAAAACGCATCTCCAACCATTAACAATAGGTACGAGGAGATAGGGTCCCCTTGCTTAAGACCCCAATGAGGAGTAATATTTCCGACAATCTCGCCATTTATCTTAACTTAGAAGGAGAAGGAGAGATAATTGAGAATTTTATCAATGAAGGAATACAAAAGCCCAGCTTCAGCATCACCCGTTCCGTAAAAACCCACTCCTCTTTATCGTTAGGCTTCATCATGTCTAGCTTGAAAGAAATTGTGCCATATTTTACTTACCTCTTCCTCTTCATGGAATAAAACCCCTCAAAAGCCACTAAAGCATTATCAATAATTAATCGGCCCAGGATAAAAGCATTTATTGAGGTGATATGACCGACTTTAGCAGAGGTTTCATGTGGTTTGCTAGCATCTTTGAGATGATTTTGTACATCACATTACATATTCTAATTGGTCTATACTCGGTGATCTTGTAGGATTCATGAAACTTTGGGACTAGAACAATACAAGTTTTTCTAATCTCCAAGATATCCATATGACCATTCCACTAATTAACTATTAAATTGACAATATCATCCCTAATTAAATACCAAAACTTTTGATACAAGAGGGCATGCATACCATCAATACTGGGAGCTTTGTTGGGGTGCATTTCACTAAGGGCATCATGTATTTCCTTCGTTGTGGGTTCCTTACATAAATCTCCATTCATCTCCTCCTAGATTATCACCTCAATGCCGTTTAATCCTTCTTCAACATTACGAATCCTGTCTGACCAGAATAGATGAGAAAAATAGTTTGTCACAATATTTTCATTTCCTTTGACTTCTTAGACCCACTGACCCGCTTCATTCTCCAGTCCATCAATAGTGTTCCTCTTCCTTCTCGCACTTGCTTTATGGTGAAAATAAGACGTGTTATTATCCGTATCTCACATCTCACTTGTTCTAGCCCTAGCAAACCAATATGATTCCTCCAAAAAGTGTCAATTATCGAGCTCCTCTACAATTAAATGGGATTGCTCTAGATTTATGCCATCCATCACTCTGCCCTGTAGACCCCTGAGATTCTTTTTATCTTGTATGATGCTTTTCTTGATGTTTCCAAATATTATTGTTGCCTAGTGACTAAGAGATTTTGCACACGATGATAGCTTCATTTATGTCGTGTCCCTCTGGCTTCTTTCCCAAGGTTTCTTGATCACTCTTTCACACTCAGGGTTTGAAAGCCAATATGCCTCAAATCTAAACACCCTCTCACTGCGCCTGTTAGTAACTCTATCCATGATATGGAGCATAATAGGTGCATGATTTGGGCTTTTCAAGAAGATTGGAAAGAGTTTAACTTTAAATTATGGGAACCAATTACAAAACTGGTTGCACATAATAAATTTATCCAATTGCTCTCTAATCAAAGTTGTCACTAAGATACCCCTTTGCCATGTGAACATATTGTCGCCATATCCAAGATCTCTCAACCCCATGCTATCCACAACTTTACAAAACTCATCCATACTACATTTTATTCTTGGAACTCGCCCCCTCCTTCTCACTATACCTTAAAACTTCATTAATGTCCCCAAAGAAGATCACCGAAAATGGGGAACGTTGTTTGAGGGTTCGCATGAGTTGCAAGTCTTGTATTTTTGTTCCTTCTTTAGCCAACCATATATTCCAATAGCTATCCACCTTGGATATTTCTAGTTATTAAGGATATCGACCATAATATGGTTTAAACAAAAGGAAATTATTCGTACATAAACATTTATCCACCATAGCCCAAGTCCTCTAGCTAACCCCGCACTACTCACACCTATTCCCTCCATATATCCACATTTCATACTAACTCCTTCTAAAAGATCTGTATCAATTTTTGTTTCCATGAAGAAAACAAAATTTGGCAAATCCCTTCAGCATCTATCTCGGAGAAAATCAACTATTTGAGGGTTGTCAATCCCTCCACAGTTTCAACTCAGGATTTTCATGGTTGTTTGCAGGGCGGATTATAGTCCACCACCGCTACATCCAAACAAACTCCATATCTAATAGTACATGGGTCAACTCTACTTTTCTTCATGCCTACCTTTATTATTTTTCTAATACTCCATCCACTTCTATGTTCTCTACATTTTTTCTTTATTCACTTATGCCTACTTCCCCCTCTGCTATCTTTTCAGAACATTTACTCCCCCATTGTTTTAATCTAATTAGCGTCTTTTTTCTACCCCTCGCATACGTCTTGCACCTGTTTAAAGTATTTTTTTGACCCTCTTCCTCCAAGCATGAAGCAATTCCTAGATATGCAGTAGTTTGTTTTTCATTTTGAGGAAGCTGAAGTAACTCTTGCCCCTTGTTAAAATTAATGTCAGCTACATTGCTTTTAAAAATATTATTTTTTAGTTTTTTTCCTCAAAACTATGCTATTTAGGCAAAGTGAAGTATATGGCCTAAGGTTTTTTTTGCCCTTCCCTCACATTACCACTAGACTATGTAATTGGTTAGGGCTATAACTAGCCCTTTTATAAATAGGTCTTGGCAATTTTGGATTTTAATGGATTGGGTTTTAAATAGTCATGTTTTATCGGTATCAAACCAGGATAATAATGGGTTATGATCAAAAGCTAAAAGGGTTAGTCTCTCATCTCCACAGTCCTCACTAGCAATAACCAAATACTTTTACATAAACATCAAATGCCTAATATGCTCTCTCATTATTATTTCTCTGCTTCTCTTAAGGTTAGTACATTGCTTTTTGTTTGAATAATTTCCACTTCCACATTCTATCTTTTTATTTAACACGTAAAAGATTTACTACTTTTGCTGATTCTTTTGTTCAATTTCTATACTTTTTATGTCAGTTTTAGCCTAGCCACTCGCATTCTTTTGAATTTCGAAGTGGGTTGCTTATTTTTTGATGTTAAGGTTCTAGAACAGTTATTGGATGATACATTTTGAAAAATTAGGTTAGAAATGAATTAGGTTTTGTTTATTTTTGAATTAATTAAGGTAGAAGTTCACTGTTTCTTGATGACATTTATGTAACTTATTTGTTTTTTCCTATCAGAGTTTTTTACCCATTTTGGCATGAGTTCATCCTATTTTATCCTAATTTTCATCATTTTGTGCATAATCTAGGCTTAGGAGCAATTCTCGTGTTTTTGTGCCATTTTTCTTGATTTCTCGTTATCTTTTCTATTTTTATGTGTTTTATACGTGTTTTTGTTTCTTGTTGCAGGTATCTAATGAGCTCGAGTATGAGAGCCGAAGAATGGAGATTTATAATGGAAAAGACAAGAAGATAAGCCAAGAGGCCACTTAGAATTTGAGAGGCCTCTCAAGAGAAAGACTCCTGAGTAGGCGCTTACTCTATCACAAGCGGCCGCTCAGTTTAATGGGAGTAAACAGGATGAGTACAACTAGCGAACATCAAGAGATCTCCATGGGTTTGCTTATTGGCCTAAGCGGCCGCTCAAAATTGAACTAAGCGATAACTCAGTTTACTGGAACCTGAGTTAAGGCCTTATGGGCGGGTGCTTGCCTTTGTACTGAGCGCCTGCATAGTTTGTTTTTCAATAGTTTTGTGTCTAGCTCCAACTCTTCTACGGGAATTGAGGAAACAAAAAGCACAAAGGACGAGGTTTTTGGGGACAAATAGAGAATAGTAGTAGTTTTAGACCTAGAGATAAAGTTTAGGGTTTAATTTATTGTTCTTCCATCAAACTTTAGATTTCTTGCAGATTTTGCATTAGTTTCGCATACTTTCATTGGATTTGCATTCATCGATTGTTAGATATCAATTCCATATCAATATATTAGTATTTTCTTTCAAAAATTTCTCTTATTTTATATTTCGTACATTCAATTTATTTTCTATTTTCAGTGATTTATGTTTGATTATTGTTAGTTTCTCTTATAGTTTGTTCATCATTATTCATTATTTTGCTAGTATGTCTTGTTATTTTGATTATTCAATGTTTTCTATTACTAGTCATGAGTAGTTAGATTGCTTAAGGGATAGAGTGGAAAACCCAATCCCGAGCATGGATGGTGTTTTAAGTATGGAGTTGGTTTCTTGATGATATATGTGCGATTTAATGTCAAGTTTTGGTTGGAGTCTAGATTGGCCATTTAGATTTCTTCCATTGCTTACCTAGGTCGAAGACATTGAGAAATGCAAATTTAGGTAGTGACACAATATTAAGTGTTGTTAACTTGTATGCTACTAATTGTTGATTTAAATCTATTGTGTTGCTTGGATGCTTTAGAATACGATTAGGCGAGAAATCCCAACTGTAATGCCCTTCCTTTAAGGTGACTGAGAGGTTAGTTCCTAGTTGAAATACCTTCCTTGAAGCATGATTAGGTTTGATTCATAGGTTGATAGTAAGTTAGTGAGTCCAATTCTCAACTTTCACTCATTCATGTTAAGAATTGGTGTTAAATCCCGAACCCCTAACGCTTTTACCTTCATAGAACGAGTCCTTTAGAACCTAGAACTAGAATTTAGTTAGATCTAATCTTAATATTTTCTTTATTTGAGCTAGATTGTAGCTGAGCTGCTAGAGTTTGGTATCTATTTGAAGCCATTCCTTATGGATTCGACCGTTACTTTCACATTACTCGTAATAGGTGAAGTCGAGGTTTAGTTGATAGTAGGTAACGTGAGACGACCGATATCTAACCCTATCAAATGGCGCCGTTGCTGGGGAATGACATTTAGTATCGAGTATTTAGTAGTTTTTACGAGTCTAGTTTGTTTATTTTTATTTTATTTCGTTTTATTTCTCATTTTCATTCATTTTTTGTAGTGATTGTCAGTGCTAACCCTTTTCTTAGCGTTGATTTGTATTTCATCAAGTAGGAGCAACAGAGCATAACCTTTAGCTCAACTGAATTTGGAAATTGAAAATCCTATTAGAGCTATAAGAAGAGAGTTAAGAGCAGAAGATAGCTCATTGTGAATAGAGGGGGAAGAAGTTAATTTCAATTCATCTAGCCCTAGAGTTCAGTGAAGACTTATTTTAACTCACTCAAATCCTTTAGTCAATATAGCTGATTAATAGACCCCTTAGGCAGTATGTAGCTCCTAGAGCTTACCAAGTCTAGAGTGGTATATTTTAACCCACTATAGAGGCCAACAACTTTGAGTTGAAGCCAACACTGATCACTCTGGTAGAAATCCATCCTTTTGAAGGAGAGATACATAAGTCACCTCTTGCCCACCTTAAGCAGTTCATAAGATATTGTGATACAGTAAAAGCAAATGGTATGACTTAGGATTACATTAGATTGAGTATATTCAACTTCTCTCTAACGGGAAAAGCTATTGAATGGCTTGAGAAGATGGAGCCTAATTCTCTAAGGACATGGGAGGAAGTGAGTAGAACATTCCTATATAAGTTCTTCCCACCTTCAAAAACAACTGAAATAAGGACAAAAATTACAACATTCCGTAAAAAAGGAGATAAAACTCTATTTGAAGCGTGGGAACATTTCAAGGGTTTGATTGAGGCATGCCCACACCATGGAATAGAGAAATGGTTACTTCTTCATAGTTTTTACAATGGACTATATCAGCACAATAAGACTAGCCTCGATGCAGGAGCTAGTAGAGCTATAATGAGATTAAGTCCAACCAAAACATTCAAAGTTATCGAGCAAACAGTTAAAAATTTTGCTGATTGTAATGAAGGTGAGGGAGTGCAGACAAAGTGAGGAGGAAGTAGATTCTATTAATGTACTTTCTTCTAATTTAGATGTACTAACTAATAAATTTAATGAAGTTGTTTTGAATAGTCCTATGCATGGCATGCAATCCCCACAAGCATCTAGCTCTAATGCTCGTACACAAGTGTTATTTTGTGATGTTTGTGGTGATTATGAACATAACCCTATGCAATGTCATCTACTAACCTATACAGGAAATGCACCATCAAGAATGGAACATGTTGATGCCATGAATAATATGGCCCCTAAACCCAAAATCGATCCATACTCTAACATCTTTAACACAGGGTGGAGAACTCACCCAAATTTTGGTTGCAGAAATGGGCAAAACCAGGGGAATGGGAACTTTAGTGGACATAACCAGGGAAATTTTCTAAACCAGGGGATTAAGAGTTTTAGTAGTTAAAATTAAGGGAATTTCTAAGGCAATAGGAACTATGAGAACCAAAGTTAGGGTAATTTTAGAGGATCTGGGAACTATAGCCAAATCAGAATCAGAACAGGTTTTAAAACCCGAATAAAGGCCAATTCCAAAATCCTAACCAAAATAACCCACCTAGTTTTAATGCATGACCTAGACCTAATGTCCCCTTAACCCAACCACCACCTCAAAAGTCTAACTTAGAGTCTTTAATGGAGTGTTTTGTAGCTACCCAAACCTAAAAGAACCACGCCATTGAGGAAAGCATAAGGAAAATGCAAACCCATAACAAAATGCTTGAGAATTAGATTGCCTATCTTATAAATGCCCTAAAGTATAGCCCGAGACCTTCACTCCTTAGCCAAGGCATAGACCCAACCAAGCATGTTAATTCCATAGTAACTAGGAGTGAAAAGACTCTAGAAGACCCAACACTTGTGACTAGGATGAGAGAGAAAACACCTGAGAGGGAAGAGAGTAGAAATAATAAGGATCCCAAGGAAAAGAGTAACAAGACTACATCACCTCCCCGACCTTACATTCCATCCATTCCTTACCCTTAGAGACTTGAGGAGACATATGGGAAGATTCCGAAAATAGTTAAGGATGTTAAACTCTAAATGCCACAATAGAAATACCTTCCTTTTTTTGGTTCCAAAAAGATCTAGCCACCAATAAGAGAAAAACTAAAGGGGTAGTCAGCTTATCTCACTAGTGCATTACAGTAATCTCAAACCGGCTTCCACCTAAATTAGGTGAACCTAGTAGTTTTTCTATCATGATTAAAGTTAGTAGCCTCTCTTTTGATAATGCATTGTGTGATTTGGGAGCTAGAGTTATTCTTATGCCTCTTTTTGTATAATAAAGGTTGCGTAATGTGGGACCCTTGTCCAAAACTGAGATAATGTTATAGCTTGCTGATAGAAGTACCAAATACCCCATTGGTGTGCTCATGGATGTACCTATTCTATTTGGGAATTTGATTTTCCCATGTGACTTTATTGTTATGGATATCCTTAAAGACACCAAAACCCCTCATATTCTAGGTAAACCTTATCTTGCTACTACAGGTGCATTAATTGATGTAAAGAAAGGCAAGCTATCTTTTGAGATAGGGAAGGATAAGGTGGAATTTAAGCTCCAAAAGGCAATAACAATCTTGTCAGCCTAAGCTGAGTGCTTTAATGTTGGCATCATGGAGAAGAAGACTTTTAAGTCTTCCTGGGAAGCTGAAGTTGATGCCTTATATATGAGCTTAGATGGAAGAGTGGAAAATTAAGTTGAAATCCCTGAAGAAGAGCTCGTAATCTATAGAGACCCTTTTGGTGCTCCTATCTCTCACATAGAACCCATGAGAGCAAGAGAGAAAATACAGGAGAGATCTATGACTCTTGAAGTAAAACTGAAACTCTTATCTCCTCACAATGTTGTTTTTTTGAAAATTCTACGTACCCGATAGTCATTAATTGCAAACTTGATGGTGGTGATTCAAGTTAATTCATGAGCCTTACTCATGAGTATTTGAGGACCATTGGGTATGCAATTGATTATATAAAGGGAAATAAGCTCCTCTTTGTATTCTCACATGTCATGTGGAGAAGAGGAAGAGGACCAAAAGTATAAAAATGATGAATTCGTTGAGAAGTGTTGCATTACAGTGGGAGACCCTATCGTAGTGTTTAATACGTGATTCAAGGACGAAAACATCATTTGTGCAATGCTTGAGCTTGATACAACCTCAAAAATCTGACAATCATGAATAATGTCAAGCTAGTGACATAAAAGAGAGCTTGCTGGAGGAACCTGAGTTTTCTATTCCTTCTTTTCACTTTCTTTTCTTTAGATTTGTGTTTTTAGCCTTTGAAATAACTTGCATGGATTTCTGAATTTCAGGTACAATGCACTAGGAGAATCGACCTTTAATATGGAAATGGTGAGTTAGAAGTGCAAGAAAGGAATGGTGAATGTCTAGGTCGAAAATAGTGCATAATAGGAAGTTCAGCAGAGAACTCAAAAAAGCTGCTGAACTGTCAAAAATTGAATTAAGCGAGCACTTAATCTATCATGAGCATCCACTCAGGTCAAAAATATGGGCTAGACATAGAGCTTTGAGTGGGCAAGAAGCAATCAACAAGCGCCCGCTCAAGAGGAAAAATCCCATGAAAAATTGAACTAAGTGGGTGCTCATGTTTGTTTTGAGCGGCCGCTTAGTAGGAAAAAAATGGGAGAGTCAAAGGCATTTAAGTAGGCAGCAAGCGTGGATCAAGCACTCGCTTTGAAGAAAAAAATGGGGTTTGAAGATGAACAAAGCAGGCGTTCAAGTTTGTTCTGAGCGGCTGCTTAGAAGGGTAAAATAGAATATTTAGGGTTATGAGTGAGCGCTCATATTCTTTCCAAGCTCCCGCTTAAACTACTTTTCATGATTTGAGAAGATTATTTAATCACGATTTCAGCCCCAAAAACTTCATTTCACCTTCTTCAACCTCTTAAAAAATCATTCTCTCTCTCAAAACCCCCATAACACCCTCTTAATCTTTTCCCCATAACTCACTCATCTCTCATCCTTTTCACTCCAAATTGCCAACATTATACTAGTTTCTTCCCGATCTACACTTTAACACCAAAATCTTTCACAATCTTGATTTTTGGTTGAATTTTTAAGTTTCTTTATTCTAGGCTTGAATTTTGCATATAAGGAGTGATTTGGAGGAAATTTTTTCTTGGAAACTTTGGTATTTCCTACACACTTCCTCTCTTTCAATCTTTATTTCAACTTTTCTTTCATACTATTGATTTTCAGAAATTTTGTTGGTAATTTGTGTTATTTGGTATATAGTGGTTATTTTTTATGCTTAATTGTGTATTTTGGAGTAGATGTTTAGGGTGAACATAGTGGTTTAGGTTGAACTCAAAAGATTATAGGATAGTCACCATAGTTAGGAAACTTGATTGCTAGTTTTGGCATAGAAATTTGGTTTGTCATAGTTGGTTGTTATCGAATCTTGAGGAATTAGGTTGTTAATCTTTGGGTAAACCATTACTTGGGAAAACTATTTTCAAGGAAGAAATCTAAGACCTCTAAGGCTCCTAGTGCTTCCCAATATGCACAACCTTCACAACCTACCGTTCCCATGGTTAAATTTGTTAAACCTAACCACAAACCATTTTATGAAAAAATAAAAAATAGAAATAAACTTAGCACTAGGTTATATAGGCCTAGTTCTTTAGATAAGCTAGGCATAGAGGAAGATCTCTTTGAGATTGTTTATTCTTTGGGGTGGCCCAACTTTGTTGAACTCCATGGTTACACATATGAGAGGCTTACCCTAGAATTCCTAGCCTCTATAGAAAGGACTCAAATTGGGGAAAATGACTTACAGAGCACCTTTTAGTTGTTCAACCAACCTCAATCAATTACCCTAGGATGGTTGAACCAAATATTCAAATAGGACCCTTGTAATAATATTCATGGATTAGACATGGGGCGATTTATGGAGTATAATGATTTGTGTCGGTGGAGTGAAATAATCGATGACGTAGAATACCAATCAAACACCTGCCATGCCTCTCACATCATTCACCCATGCCTAAGAATCTTACGTAGAATGTTTAGGTACTCCATATTTGATAAAAAAGATTTGGGTAAAACTGCTAAAGAAGAAATTGAGCTACTAAGGATGACAGTCCAAGGGAAATATAGATTGGGGGATATGCTAAACTTTCGGAATTAGTTTCTAGCCCGGTGCATTCATCACAAGAGGGGTGGGCTCAAAGGAGAAATCCATATGAGGGGATTATTTATATTATAGCACATGCTTTTGGTTTTGAAGAGCAGTGTAGGCTTTTGACCCCCGTCGATGCAAATGCCATAAAAAGGATGGATTTCATCTAATGTACACCCAACCCCGAGGTGTTGGGGTGGAAAGTGAGGAGGGTAGTGCATTAGTTTCTACCTTCCGAACCTCGAGCTTACTAATACAGAACGGGAAAGATTCATTGTTTGGAAGGTTCCCGCTCATTAGGGGCCACAGCCGCAGGGCCCTGTCTCTCACCAAAGGCATCCTCCCCCAAACCTCAGGAGGTACCTCTTCCTCCCATGTCCTTTTCCCCTATTTTAACTTAGAAGAAGAGTTTAGGAAGCTTACTCTACTGATGCAGGGCCAAGCTGAGGCTCAAAGGGATAATATGATTTGTGAGAATCAAATCTATGATTATCGTGTCTAACATGGGGATTTTGCACCCTCTGTTAACTACCCTTATGATCCACCTTAGCTCGGGCCCATCCCTTCTTGGTCTAGGGATGGAAACCCCACTTACCCCTATTGGACGAGTCCTATCTTCCCTAGGTACTCCATATTTGATAAAAAAGATTTGGGTAAAACTGCTAAAGAAGAAATTGAGCTACTAAGGATGACAGTCCAAGGGAAATATAGATTGGGGGATATGCTAAACTTTCGGAATTAGTTTCTAGCCCGGTGCATTCATCACAAGAGGGGTGGGCTCAAAGGAGAAATCCATATGAGGGGATTATTTATATTATAGCACATGCTTTTGGTTTTGAAGAGCAGTGTAGGCTTTTGACCCCCGTCGATGCAAATGCCATAAAAAGGATGGATTTCATCTAATGTACACCCAACCCCGAGGTGTTGGGGTGGAAAGTGAGGAGGGTAGTGCATTAGTTTCTACCTTCCGAACCTCGAGCTTACTAATACAGAACGGGAAAGATTCATTGTTTGGAAGGTTCCCGCTCATTAGGGGCCACAGCCGCAGGGCCCTGTCTCTCACCAAAGGCATCCTCCCCCAAACCTCAGGAGGTACCTCTTCCTCCCATGTCCTTTTCCCCTATTTTAACTTAGAAGAAGAGTTTAGGAAGCTTACTCTACTGATGCAGGGCCAAGCTGAGGCTCAAAGGGATAATATGATTTGTGAGAATCAAATCTATGATTATCGTGTCTAACATGGGGATTTTGCACCCTCTGTTAACTACCCTTATGATCCACCTTAGCTCGGGCCCATCCCTTCTTGGTCTAGGGATGGAAACCCCACTTACCCCTATTGGACGAGTCCTATCTTCCCTAGGTACTCCATATTTGATAAAAAAGATTTGGGTAAAACTGCTAAAGAAGAAATTGAGCTACTAAGGATGACAGTCCAAGGGAAATATAGATTGGGGGATATGCTAAACTTTCGGAATTAGTTTCTAGCCCGGTGCATTCATCACAAGAGGGGTGGGCTCAAAGGAGAAATCCATATGAGGGGATTATTTATATTATAGCACATGCTTTTGGTTTTGAAGAGCAGTGTAGGCTTTTGACCCCCGTCGATGCAAATGCCATAAAAAGGATGGATTTCATCTAATGTACACCCAACCCCGAGGTGTTGGGGTGGAAAGTGAGGAGGGTAGTGCATTAGTTTCTACCTTCCGAACCTCGAGCTTACTAATACAGAACGGGAAAGATTCATTGTTTGGAAGGTTCCCGCTCATTAGGGGCCACAGCCGCAGGGCCCTGTCTCTCACCAAAGGCATCCTCCCCCAAACCTCAGGAGGTACCTCTTCCTCCCATGTCCTTTTCCCCTATTTTAACTTAGAAGAAGAGTTTAGGAAGCTTACTCTACTGATGCAGGGCCAAGCTGAGGCTCAAAGGGATAATATGATTTGTGAGAATCAAATCTATGATTATCGTGTCTAACATGGGGATTTTGCACCCTCTGTTAACTACCCTTATGATCCACCTTAGCTCGGGCCCATCCCTTCTTGGTCTAGGGATGGAAACCCCACTTACCCCTATTGGACGAGTCCTATCTTCCCTAGGTACTCCATATTTGATAAAAAAGATTTGGGTAAAACTGCTAAAGAAGAAATTGAGCTACTAAGGATGACAGTCCAAGGGAAATATAGATTGGGGGATATGCTAAACTTTCGGAATTAGTTTCTAGCCCGGTGCATTCATCACAAGAGGGGTGGGCTCAAAGGAGAAATCCATATGAGGGGATTATTTATATTATAGCACATGCTTTTGGTTTTGAAGAGCAGTGTAGGCTTTTGACCCCCGTCGATGCAAATGCCATAAAAAGGATGGATTTCATCTAATGTACACCCAACCCCGAGGTGTTGGGGTGGAAAGTGAGGAGGGTAGTGCATTAGTTTCTACCTTCCGAACCTCGAGCTTACTAATACAGAACGGGAAAGATTCATTGTTTGGAAGGTTCCCGCTCATTAGGGGCCACAGCCGCAGGGCCCTGTCTCTCACCAAAGGCATCCTCCCCCAAACCTCAGGAGGTACCTCTTCCTCCCATGTCCTTTTCCCCTATTTTAACTTAGAAGAAGAGTTTAGGAAGCTTACTCTACTGATGCAGGGCCAAGCTGAGGCTCAAAGGGATAATATGATTTGTGAGAATCAAATCTATGATTATCGTGTCTAACATGGGGATTTTGCACCCTCTGTTAACTACCCTTATGATCCCTTAGCTCGGGCCCATCCCTTCTTGGTCTAGGGATGGAAACCCCACTTACCCCTATTGGACGAGTCCTATCTTCCCTAGTGTCACTCCTCCCCCCCCCCCCCCCCCCCCCCCCCCCCCCCCCCCCCCTCTTTTCTCCATTATGATTATACCCAGATGGGGGGAGTGATTACCATGGAGATCCTGCCTACCCGTATGAAGGACTGGCTGGCCCCCGAGTTATACAGGTGGGTGGGATGACCCACTTGGTATGCTATCCTTTGGGAGCTATCCCGATAAACCGCGGTACGACTGGTCGCGCTATACTGATTCATCGGGTCATGATGTCGACCCAACCTACAACTTCAACTCTTATAACAATGAGGAGAGGTGTAGGAAGGGCAAGGGCCCTAGTACTAGCTAGTCCTACTATGATTAATTGAGTTCTCCCATTTTATTTCTCGGTTTTCCCACCAAGGACTGCAATTCACTTAAGCTTGGGGGGTTTGTTCTCAAAAGGGTCGGACTTTAGTTTCCTTTATCCTTTTCCTTGGTTAAATCCATGTATAGTTTTGGCTTTCTTTGTTTTTCTTTGTGTGTTTTCTTTAGCTAGAATAGGAACTATTACTCTTATGTTCACTTGTTTTGCCAATCATTGGTTGTTTATGAGCATTAATGGAAATGCAAAGCAGGAGGCCAAGGTATAATCTCTCATACTCCCCTTTTTATCGCTTTCCTTGGTGTATTTTTTTTTCTTTTTAGTCTAGGGAAATTAATTGTTAGAGGATGTATGAAATTTTATTGTGAAAGGCGTTTAGCCTGTTTTTGAGGATTGGTTCGCTGGAAACCATTGGTTTTGATAAACATGGTTAGTTGTTTGTGTTGAATTCCTTAGATAGCCTATCCCATTCCATACTCTCGTGCATGCTTTTTTCCTTATTTTTCTTGTTTGTTACAAAATTTGAAAAATCTAAAAAGATTTTGAGTTTTATTTAACAAGGCAAGTAGTTTTCTTTTGATTTGTTTTTCTTGCATTGAGTTGGGCATAAATAGAACACTCGTCTTATTGAATGTTTTCCTTCCTAAACCTTAAGAGCTTACATGGTTTTGATTTAAATTGCATTTGAAAGAGTTTAGGATAGACTTTTTGTTAAGGTAGATGAGACTATTGTGATTATAACCCTTAGCTAATCACCCCACCTTTTCCTTAGTCGAGTTAAAAACTTAGGATTAGTATTTGCAAACCCAATGGTGAGGAAAATTTTTCAAGCCTTCAAATTTATTTACATTAAGTGACAAGGATCCTTAATTTGGCATGCTTCGATCAAGAACTTGACTTATACCTACCCGAGACCGCGACTGAACTTCTTAGGGAAAGACAAAGGCACTCTTGAACCCATTTCCTTTCTTTCTATCCTTTAGCATTTCCCTCTTCTTGTACATTCTTCCTTTTTCCTATTAATTGTTATCTTCTTGAGCCTATATTTCTCCAAAAATTACCAATTGATAGCCATTGACCCAGTATGAACCTTGACCACCTTGTTTTTGATGGGATTCTTTGGCAAGAGAGTTGTATGGATATATTGATGTTTATTTAGGAGTTAAGAAGTTTCAAAGGGTAGAAGGAATTTCTTTTCAAATAATATCTCTTAAGAGCTACTCATCAATTGTAGACTCTTTTAGTAATCAAATAAAAAATAGAAAAGAAAAAAAAATCTAAAGAAGATGTATAAAAAGAAAAACAAGGGAAAAGAAATAAAGAAGAGAAAAAAATAAGTGAAGAAGAATTTTGTGGTTGTATGGGAATCTGAGAACCAACAAAAGCTCAGATATGTTCTTAACTAAGCTTGGAGGAGGAGACTAGTTGGTATTTTATTGAATAAGATGGCTCAAGGCCCTGAAATGAGGTGAAGGTTAAGACCACTAAGAATTTCGTTGTTCATGAAGCTAAGCCTCACACCATTACCCAAGCCTTTCCTTATTTTATTCTAGTCCTTTCCTTGTTTTATCCCAAAGTCCTTTCAACTCTAGGAAGTTGAGTCATTGTCAGTGTAATGAGGTAAAGGTCAAGCATATTAAGTGAGCATGGCAATTAAGATGTCGAGTGATAAGTAATTACCCGAACTTTTTATTTGTTCAACTCCCTCAAGGAGTAATGACAATCTAATTCCTTAAGGATGAAAATGAAGCATTGGAATAATGTGGTTGTGTCTTAGTTTAGGCTCATGAAAGCTATAGTTTCCTACTCTTTCTTGGTTATCCTTTATTCATTCTTATGCATTCTTTAGCATGTTTTCTCTTACCATTTAGAAAGTTGAATATCCATCACGATAGTGTCTCATTAATGCCCACTTGTTGCACCTTCTTTTACTTATTTTCATTTCTTTCACTTTCTCTCTTTTTAGTCTTTAGATTGCTTGCCTTGTTTCTTTTTTTTTTGGTTTTGAGAGTTATGGGTTAACTCTTAGGAAACCCTCATAAGAGCATACTCGTCCTCCTAAGCGATTAGGGGGTTTAACTGGCTTGTTGATTATTGATAAAATCAACCGTGATTCCTACGAAAGTGAGTTAGGTTTATTGTTTTCCTTAGTGTAGTTAGTGTTTAGTGCTTTTTATCCTTTGTCCTAGAGTCTTGCTCGAGGACGACCAAGAGCCAAGCTTGGGGGAATTTGATGAGTGACATTTATGTCACTTATTTGTATCTTCCTAGTAGAGTTTTTTACTCTTTTTGGTACCAGATCGTCCTATTTTATACTATTTTTATCATTTTGTGCATAATATAGGCTTAGGAGCATTTCTCGTATTTTTGTCCCATTTTCCTTGATTTCCCATTATCTTTTCAATTTTATAAGTGTTTTCATTGCTTAATGCAGGTATCTAATGAGTTCGAGCATGAGAACCAAAGAATGAGATAAATAGTGGAAAAGCCGAGAAGAGAAGCCAATAGGTCGCTCAAAATTTGAACCAAGAGGCCTCTCAAGAGAAAGAAACTTGAGCGGGCTCTTACTCTGTCACAAGCGGCCGCTCAATTCAATGGGAGTAAACAAGCAGAGAGCTACGAGCGGACATCAAGCGGTCTCCATGGGGTCGCTTATTGGCCTAAGTGGCCGCTCAAAATTGAATTGAGCGGCCGCTCAGTTTACTGGAACTTGAGTTGAGTCTTTTTGAGCGGGTGCTTGACTTTGTACTGAGCACTTGCTCAGTTTGTTTTTAGCAGTTTCGTACCTATCTCAACTCTTCTGTGGGAATTCAGGAAACAAAAAGACTAAGGACGAGGTTTTTGGGGACAGATAGGGAATAACAGTTTTTTAGACCTAGAGATTTAGTTTAGGGTTTACTTTATTGTTCTTCCATAAAACTTTAGATTTCTCATAGATTTTGCATTAGTTTTGCGTACTTTCATTGGATTTGTGATCATCGATTGTGAGACATCAATTCCATATCAATATATCAGTATTTCTTTCACTTTATCTTGTTTTATATTTCATAGTTTCAATTTATTTTATGTTTTCATTGATTTATGTTTGATTATTGTTAGTTTCTCTTATAGTTTGGTCATTATTATTCGTTATTTTGCTAGTATGTCTCGTTATTTTGATAATTCGATATTTTCATTTACTAGTCATGAGTAGTTCGATGTTTCTTGATGATATATGTACGATTTAATGTCGAGTTTTGGTTGGAGTCTAGATTAGCCATTTAGATTTTTTCCATTGCATACCTAGGTTGAAGACATTGAGAAATTTAGATTTAGGTAGTGACCCGATGTTAAGTGTTGTTAACTTGCATTCTATTAATTGTTGATAATCTATTGTGTTGCCAGGATGCTTTAGAATACGATCAGTTGAGAAATCCCAATTGTAATACCCTTCCTTGAAGATGACCGAGAGGTTGGTTTCTGGTTGAAATCCCTTGTAGCATGATTAGGTTCGATTCATAAGTTGATAGTAAGTTAGAGGGACTCGTATTATCTCATTTTGATTCCAATTCCTATCTTTAGCTCATTCATGATAAGAATTGGTATTGAATCCCGAACCTCTAACGCTTTTACCTTTATAGAACAAGTCCTCTAGAACCTTAAACTAGGATTTAGTTAGATCTTAATCATTTCTTTAGTTGAGCTAGCTTGTAGCTGAACTGCTAGAGTTCGGTATCTATTTGAAGTCATTCCCTCTGGATTCGACCTTTACTTGCCCATTCCTCGTAATTGGTGAAGTCGAGGTTTAGTTGATAGTAGGTGTCGTGATGACCGATATCTAACCCTATCATTAGTTAGTATTAAATTTATGACTTTTCTTTCCAAGAGGATGAGTTATTTTCATGTTTCAAGAACTAGGTAATGCTAATTAGTTGTACTAATGGGTTGGATTTGAAATGGCCATACTCTTAATGAGTAGGTTTTACATGGGTGGTGGAGCCTTAAAAGTATTGACAGATATGGTTATGTTTGTGAAATCAGTGAGTATTTTGTAGTTCGATTTGACTTTATCTAAATGTCTGATTGTTAAACATCCTACTAATTTGAAATGGGCATACTCTTTTCATTTACTAAATGAGTAAAGATCATATTGGGGGTATCCTAGTTTTGAAGTATATTTACAAAATAAGCCAGCGTAATCCGTTTTATATCTTATAGAGCCTGGTCCGACTTGTTTTACATCTTCTAAGATCTAACCCTACCCGGCCCATTGATTTACACAGGACAGTATAGAAGACGGTAACCCCTAAGGCCAAAATACACATTGATTTACACGGGACAGTATAGAAGATCGGAGCTTCAAGAGAGTTATTGCTGATGACGAATTTCTGATAAATGTTTGCTAAAGCTAGGATGCCCTCCAATATTGTATGGCATTCCATCTGAATACGCCTCTCACAAAGATTCACATCGCCCATTTCAAGCCATTGCACCCTGTCAAAACCGATGAAGATCAAACACACAGCTAGTCTATTGAGATCAAACACCCTATTCTTTCATACTATTCAAAAACTAAAAGAAAACAATTAAGCTGACTGTGGAAAGGTTTTCTGTGCTGACTGCTCAGTTGCACAACTAGTCTTGAACTTGCTGTGGGCTTGATCAAGTAAGTGACTGATACTCGATCATTTTACAAGAAAAAGTTCAACTCCTATATAGAATGACACTATGTTCTGCCAGAAGTCAATTCTCTTACGCATTGCTGTTCTGCACTCTTCCTCCACCCTCTTGATTTTCACCAAAGTGTCTCTTATTCTCTCCAAAACCTCACTCAAGACACAATCACATCATCCAATTATCGCCATGGCTCTCTCTAACTCGAAGCAAGATGTAAAAGAAGAGCTTATACATCTAAACAGTTAGCTTATAGACCATGCAAATTCTTGCTGATAAATGACAGGAGTTTATAGCACTCTCCTGTCTCTTTCTTCTCTCCTCACATACTAAGACCGAAATTGCTATCTAACATAAACAAAATTCCATCCCATCACCAGTTATATACAGGGCAAGGATACCAAAGTTAAAATTTAAACAAAAAAAAATACTTTCTTAAAAATAATGCACATTCTAGTGTCCTTAGTAATAAGTTCACATATGGCATTCCCTAAAAAAGACCACTGTATAAAGGCTAGATATTCTCATACACATACATAGAACTTCAGAATATGTTGTGAAATTTGAATCATACGACATGTATACACAAATTAAAAGATTCAGTAATCAATACCTACATACCATATGTAATTTTTGCCATTCAACGACGCATGAGCACATTATAATCAAGGATTCGCTTCATCACCTGATGATCTGGCATTCCTTCCTGAAACGTTCACCTTGCACGTTGAAGAGATCCTTGGCAGCTCAGACACTGATGTAGCAAACTCACATTCTTTGGACAATACTTCTATGCAAATCTCTTCCAAAATCACAGCGTTCCATAGAAGATATGCTACCAACTCGAGGTCAATCTGATTCCCATCCATTCCCCATAGAATTACGAGCTTGAGCTTACTTTCGAAACATTTTGGTACGTAATCTGGTAAGATCCATCTCATGTTTTTATAAAGGACACTACGATCATCCATCATCAATTTCACCTCAAATTTCTCTAGGTTGGGAAAGCAGTCCAGAGATAACAGCAAATCCCTGAAATCATAAAGTCGATACCCGTGCAAGTTAATCTTAAGATAGACTAACTTCGAAAAGAATATTGGAATATCCACAGCATGACGGAAAGGGAGTATATTTGTAACAGTACTCAGTAGGTCAAGCGTAAGGCTCCTAACAGTACTACTCGTTCCTGCAACAAACTTGGACATCTGATCAACAGTCCGAGGAGTATCATCGAATGCTAGCATCACTGTAGCAACATCCATTCTCCCAAATTCTAGCAAATCATCGGACACGATTACATGTCTTATAAACCCCGACAAGTCAATCCAAAGATCAACCAATGAAGTAGGGCTCCGAATCCAGTAATAATACGAATAGCAATCATGTAGGTCAATGTATGATAATTCCGGGGCGTCGATCGATATTTTTATCCGTGGCAGGTGAACAAAAGTATACATATGAACTCGCAGTGACTTCAAATTGGGAGCCAATATATTCACTGGAGAAGGCACAGTATGTCTATATGTGTCGAAAATGAGCCAAAAACCCAGAAGAAGATCTTCCAAAAGTGGGCAAGACTCAAACAGATTCCCCTCTAAACAAGGAGGAACATGAAGAAGACATTCTAAACTAAGCGTCTTTAAACAAGGAAGATGAGTAGCTGCTACATTTTCAGGCACATTAATCTTAAGCCTACCAAACAACTCCAAGACTACCAGCGCTTGGGATCTGAACACACAAGAAGGTACGCGAAAGAAACATCTAGAACCTACCTTGAAAACAAGGTGTTCCATGTTCCGATGAATTAAGTCAAGAAAGAATGGTTCTGTTTCGTTCAGTTGACTCAAGTTGGACGCACTGCGCAACATGATGAGTTCAAATTTGTGAAACTTTGGAGATGTTAGCTGCGGTAGGATTTTGTCGATGATAAGCGTGACAGTTTCCGGTGCTTTGGGTTTGTTGGTATGGAATACAAAGCGTGTGACTCTGGTCCAAAGGTGACGCCAATGCCTGGATAAGATGGAAGTTTGGGCAGCGGAGTTGATTGGGAGGAGGGAGAGAATTGTGGTGATGAGAGTATCTGGAAGTGAACTCAACCTGTCGGATTGTTGTTGTTCATTGCTTTCTTCCATTTTCAGGTTGAGTTTTACTTGAGATGAATCTTGAACACCGGCTTCTTGAAGAAAAATGTATAAAGAAGAATCTCAATTATTTGTTTAATATTTGCAGTCTAATAGTCTCTGAATCCTTGCCTCATTTGTTATTTATACTACCAAACTAATAAACATTGGTTAGAGAACTAGAATCCTAAAAAGTTAGTTACAACCGTTAAGCCACGTCAACTTAGAAGAAAGCAAGAATAGGGGTGAAAACAAGAAATCTAGAATTTGGCAAATTGGTTACTTAAACTTGTAATTTTAACGATTATTTTGTACTTACCGCCGTAAAGTTTTCTTCATTTTGATAATTTGTTATTACCTTCTCAAATTAAATTTGTGTTTTACGTAATTAACGGTTAATACGTAGTTTTTCTAACTTTTTTACAACACTAAACTTCTTTGTAACGAATTCATTAAATCAAGTCAAATCAACCTCCGCTAAGGAGGATACACCATGTGCAAAGGTCCATTATGAATGTATTCTGAAGCCCAACATTTTAATTGGAGAAATCATGAAGGAAAAAAAAATAGGACTAAGGCTCATGACCTTCTTTGCTACGAAATCCACTGCTTTGTCTACTTGCACATAACACAATATGGCATACAAAATATTTCCTTTGCCACATGCGCATCAACATCAATCTTAATCCAACCCTAATTGGGTAGTGTCCACTTCCCTGCTTATTGCGGCTGCCAGTTGCTCTTGTCCGTAGACCTTCCGATCCAGGCATAATTCTTATAATCCTTAAAGAATCAATAGGAGATAGTTAGGATTAATATACTCTAGAGGCGGGGTGAATAGAGTATGGTCGTTTTTCGAATTTAGGCTTTTAAAGGCTTTGAAACAACTTTTAGATGCAGAAATGTAATATAATAGGTTTCAAGGGCTTTGAAATCTTTTTCAGGATTTTTGACTTGTAAACAAATACGAATAGAATAAAGTAAATAAAGAACGTAAAGCAAATTTAAAGGGGACGATTATTTGTTATGAAGTTCGGCAATATGCCTACGTCTTCGCCTAAGGTTTCCTACCCTTAGGATTTAACGACTTTTATTTCTTTCCTTAGAGACCTAAAGCCACCTTCGAAGATATACACCCAATCTTTTTTACCGTAGCTTTCCCTAACTACACTTTAGTATCTCAATTCCTAGGAATAAAAATCCCTTATCTTTTTCTGAACCTTTGAGTATTATAGTTTTACTCAAAGTATATCTCTCTTTTTCCTTTTGATATTTCCTTTTTCACACTCAAGAGATTTTTTTCTTTTCTTTTCTCTCAAATCTAAATTACAATAAAGAGTAAGCACTTAGAGAGAAAATGATTACTAAAGCTAGATTGATGTATTTCACGTTAGAGGGCTTCTTCTTCTTTAAGTTTCAGCTCACTCTATTTATAGAATCACTCTTGCAACGGATAGTCTTCAACTTCTTCAGAATTACCGTTGCTCTTGAATCAGGTATTAGGCCTTTGACTGACTACTTCAATGTTTGTTCCATAATTATCGGCAGTTACTGAGGTTTGTTTCAAAGGTCTTGACTGATACTTTGAAATCAACTTAGCCGTTACAGATTACAATTTGAATATCTGTTGAGATGATCTTGATTGTTTGAATGAGTCTTCTACTTGTTTAACGCCTCCAACAGCATATGATAACAATTAAATCTTGCAACGTTGATCAACCCCACGAAAATAGGAAGACTTGAAGTTTGAACTCATCTTCTAAGCATTTAAATTTAAACTAAGTTCTTCAAGAGTCCAACACATAACAACTTCCTTATTTTTAGGAAGGGTTTCAGCAGCTTGAGAGCTTTGAATTCTTCGAATATATCTGGACATATAAAGCCCGTAATCCAAGCAGCAAGTAATAACAACATAATAACTGATTGTTCCTATTGTTCCATGCATATAGCATAGATTATTCTTTGACTTCCATCACCTACATTTAACATGTTAAAGCATATAAAACATATTATCATCAAGGTGGAGTCTTCAATCTCCCCCTTGATGGAAGTCAAAACAAACAATGCATGAACCACAAACATAATATAAGGATATATATAGCAGAATAATATAGATATATCTCCCCTTTTTTACTTTTGTCAAGGAAAGAGACTTAATGTTTGGATATGGATTAAGAACAGAAAATTAAAACGTTAATTACAACCATATTGAATAAAATTGTTCATAAACAATAAATAAAATCAATCGGAGAGGTCTCTGAAAGGGTTTTTAACTTCTGTAATCAAGGCAGCAAACTTGTCGTCAATATGAGCACAAATATCAGCAAGATCCCTACACACATAGTCTAGTTCAAAGTCAACAGAATCAAGCCTTAAAACAAATTTTGAAAGATATGAAGGGGCTGACTCCTTTGAAACACCTTTTATTGTTGGAATCCGAGTCTGCTCATTGGTTGAGAGATCCTCTCTGAGTTTCCACATACCATCAGATGAGGCAAAGATCCCAATTCGATTGAACGACTCCATAGTAATTCGGGAGGAGGCACAGCTTTCACATTCTTCATCTAAAACATCAATTTTAAAATACTTAAAAACTTTTGGAAGAAGGTTGGGATAGGGAAGAGGGTTAGCTATGGAAGAGGAAATGGTGTGATACATATGGGTAAGGATGGTGTTACGGAGGTTAATATCGAATCCACTAAGGATGAGGAAAGTCATAGCTAAGCATTGGTCAGTTAGGAGCTCACGGGAGTTGGACCTATGGACAACACAGCGAACCAACAACGTGTTCACGACCTTGGCATCAATTTTGAGACTGTTTTGGGTTAATTGTTTAGAGTTTGGAGGATTGGGAAGGATGTAGGAGGCTTTGGCTTTCGCCATATATTCAAAGTAGGGAGGGGAGGCGTCTGACCAATCTTCATTAGGGACATTAAGGATTGAGGCTAATATACCAAAGGTTAGGGTTATAGGAACGCCTTTGACAAGCGTGGTCAGGGTTATAATCCCATTTTCCCTTTTGGAAGACATGATAAGGTAGAAAGGACGGGTCAACATAGGATAAAAGACATCACCAACATTCAACATCCGAACAAGGGAGGTGGCCTTAAACATCGAGACACCTTCAAGCTTAGAGGAGGTGAGCAAATCTAGGTCAACAGCCTCATAAACACATAGCTTCCTAGACTTAAAGCCATCGGCCTAAGTGCCGGCTAATTGGAAATTTCGAAACCAAGACACTCGCACATCACCAATGGAAGATGAAATTGAACTGGGAATGGTGGGAATTACACTAGGAATAGAAATAGATAGTACCTTAGGACTCATGGGAGGAGGAGGAGGAGGAGGAGGAGGAGGAGGAGGAGGTAAAACTTCTTCAACCACAAGAGGAGGAGAGGGAGGATGCGCAATGGGAGACTCATAAACCTGTTAAGGAGGCTCAATTTGTTTTTCAGGTACAGGTGTACTGGGAATGGGTTTAGTGAGAGGAGGCATTTGAGGCGAGGAAGGAGGAGTTGGGGAAGCTGAAGGCACGGAGTAGTCAATAGAGGCTACATCCTTTATGGCTTTACGAGAGGGCATAGCACGAGTTCTTTTGGGAGCGGGTTTAGCGCCGGTGGTTTTTCTTTTAGGAGCCATTTGAGAGGTGAGAAAGGGATGTTTTGAGAGATGAAGTACAGGTAGTGGTACGGTATGGGGAAAGGATGGGTTTTAAATAGAAGAGAGGAGAGTATGGGGGGGGGGGGGGGGGGGGGGGGCAAAGAGATAATGACAATAGATGTGAAAGGGACGGTTGAGAGGAGTTTGAGAGGGTTGAAACGACGACTCAAAACAATGATGGTTGTAGGCTAGGTAAGGACTAGGTACACAGCACGGCAGTCAAGGGAATCAGAAACAGATTTTGGAAAATCAAACACTTAAAAATCGTGTTGAATGAATTTAAAACAGAAATTTTAAGAGTTTGAACAAATAAAAACTGAAATAAGTTTAAAATCAGAAATTTGAAAAGTTTAAAACTAATAAAAACTTGAATAAATAGATAATTATTTATATAATAATTACCCATTCATGAATCCAATTTCAAACGGTACACAAAAAATAAAAACTAAGACTATGGCATGTTATACGTAACAAGGACAAGGTCATGCAACAATAATAATTAAAGAAATGCATGCAAAGAGAGATATGTACGTGTAATAAAATGTTTATGCAACATATCCATGCAACATATTGGAATAATCATCCATGGAGATAGAAGATACGTACCATAGCTCCCCCTAAGTTGGTGCTAGTTTATTTAACATGTCAAGCTCAAACCGAATAAAATTAAAACGTTCTTTGCTTAAGGGCTTAGTAAATATATCAGCCAGTTGAAAATCAGTAGATATAAAAGAGATATTAACATCACCTTTTTCAACATGATCACGTATGGAATGATGTTGAACGTCAATATGTTTAGTTTGTGAGTATTGCATCGGATTCTTTGTAATTATAATGGCACTTGTATTGTCACATTTGATAGGTATGCCTTTAAAGTCTAGTCCAAGGTCTCGAAATTGTAGGGATATCCAAATGAGTTAAGCACAACATGCACCGACTGCAATGTATTTGGCCTCAGCTGTAGATAGAGAATTGAAACTGAATTTTGCTTCTTGGAATGCCAAATAATAAGTGATGATCCTAAAAATTGGCAACATCTGGAAGTACTCTTTCTATCAACTTTGTAACCTGCAAAATCATCATCCGAATATCCAACAAGTTCAAAGTTACTATCCCTAGGGTACCAGAGACAAAAGTCCATAGTCCCATTAAGATACCTTAATATTCTTTTAACTGCACTTAGGTGAGACTCCTTGAGGTTAGCTTGAAACCGTGCACACATACACACACTAAACATTATACAGTAAGATAGAGTAGTGATCCAATCATACCTCAATATTCCTTTTGATTTATGGACTTACCACTTTCATCTTGATCTAATAGTAGTGTTGAGCTCATTGGTGTTTTGGCTTCTTTGGATTGAATCATATTGTACTTCTTTAGGAGATCTCGTGTATATTTTTCTTGATTAATAAATATGCCTCCTTTTTCTTGTTTAACTTACAATCCAAGAAAGAAGTTCAATTCACCCATCAAGCTCATCTCGAATTCCCTACACATAATCTCATAGAATTCCTTGCACAAAGAGTCATTAGTAGCACCGAATAGAATATCATCTACATAAACTTGAACAATTAAAATGTCTTTACATTTGCTTTTACAAAAAGAGTTTTGTCAATCAAACCACATTTAAACTCATTTTCCAAAAGATATTTCGAAAGACGCTCATACTATGCTCTTGGAGCTTGTTTTAGGCCATAGAGCGCTTTATCAAGGTTAAATACATGATTTAGAAAACTTTCATTTTCAAAACCGGGAGGTTGAGAAACATATACCTCTTCTTATAAGTAGTCATTTAGGAATGCACATTTTACATCCATTTGGAATAGCTTGATTCGCATAAAAGAGGCAAAAGCAAGTAACATTCGAATGGCCTCCATTCTTGCTATGGGTGCAAATGTCTCTTCGTAATCAATTCCTTCTTATTGATTATAACCTTGGGTTACAAGACGTGCTTTGTTCCTTATAATCTTCCCATTCTCATCAAGCTTATTTCTAAACACCCATCTTGCTCCTATGATTGAATGATCTTTAGGGCGAGGAATGAGTGTCCATACATTATTTCTTTCGAACTCATTTAGTTCACTTTGCATGGCAACGATCCAATCAGATTCTTTAAGTGCTTCCCTATGTTCTTTGGTTCTACAAGAGACACAAAAGTGTGAAATGCACAAAGACTTTTAACACTAGAGCGAGTTTGTATACCAGACTTTGGATCGGAGATGATGCTGTCAATTGTGTGAGATGAGGAGTGCTTGAATTTTCGTCTCATCATTAAAGGGGTGGAAGCTGACTATTGAAGTACTCCTTCAAGACTTGAAGATGGTTCTAAGGGTCCTGAAATGACTTCCATTATTTGTTCTGGTTCTTGAGGTGGAGTTTCAAGATTCCGAGTAGGCACTTCAGGCCTTTGAGACGGTTCTTTAGTGTCTTTGTCTAACTCATCTGCTTTTTTAATTTGCTCTTGCATATTTCGGACAGGTTGTGACACTTCTTCATCAGATGAGCTTTCATCTTCATCAGATGAAAATCCTTCATTTTTATTCAACTTTAGACCTGTAAAAATGTCACTCAAGGTACCATTCTCAGTTTCATCAAAGATCACGTGAATACTTTCTTCAACAACTTTAGTACGTTTATTAAAAACTCTAGAAGCTTTGGAATTCAAAGAGTAACCCAATAAAATTGCTTCATCACTACGAGCATCAAATTTCCTAATGTTATTTTTGCCATTATTATGAATAAAGCATGTATATCCAAAGGGTTTGAAATACGAAATATTAGGCTTTTTACCTTTGAAAAGCTCATAAGGGGTTTTCTTCAAAATAGGTCTTATTAGACAACGGTTTAGAATATAGTTAGTTGTATTAATAGCTTCAGCCCAAAAATGTTTTGGCAAACCATTTTCTAAAAGCATAGTCCTAGGAGCCGAAAAATTATGAGAAATACCATATTTTGCACAAAATTTGTCAAAGTTAAGTTGATCAAATTCTCTACCATGGTCACTTCTTACTACAACAATAGGTAGGTTTTTCATAGTTTGTAATTCTTTGTAAATTTTAGAAAACTCTTGTAGAGCTTCTGATTTTTCTCGTAAAAAAGAAACCCAAGTAAATCTTGAATAATCATCGACTAACACAATGATGTACTGTTTACCTTTAGGAGATTTGACACTCATAGGACCACATAAATCTATGTGAAGAAGTTCTATAGGACGAGAAGTACTTACAACCTTTTTGGCTTTGAATGAACCTTTGGTTTGTTTACCTCTCGCACAAGCTTTGCACATTTCAAGTCTTTGAAATCCATTTTAGGAAGTCCACGTACTAAATATTTTGAGGAAAGCTTCTTCATGCTATGCACATTAATATGACCTAAACGTCTATGCCAAAGCTTTGAATCGCTTGTTGAGGCTTTGAGACATTTCAAGCTAGAACTCGAAACTTGATTAGTATGAAAAGCATAAACATTATTGCAACGAGGAGCAGTAAGAATAACTTTACCATTTTCCTTGCATTGTGCTTCACATTTATCTTTATCAATAATAACTTTATTACCTTTTTCACACAATTGAAATGCTAAGCAAGTTATATTTAAGACCTTCAACGAGATATACATCATCTATGGAGTTTGATGCAATTTCTCCAACTTTTCCAATACCAATTATTTTGCATTTTCCTTTATCACCAAGTGTAATTGTTCTAGAAGTTTGCTCTTTGATCATTGAAAATAGTAAAGATTTTCCACTCATGTGCCGAGAGCAACCACTATCTAGAATCCACTTATGATCTTTGCTCTTGGTGATTTCCTACAAAATAAAGAAACATCAAACCTTTCTAGACCAAATTGCAAATTTGGTTTCATACTCGGGATGGACCATATTAGGTGGTCTAGTCCCTTTTTGAACCCATACTTGCTTTACTTGGTCTCAAAAATACATAGGAAATGAATTCTTAATAACTTGAGGATCATTTATTCTAAAAGGGCATGTTAACTTTGTATGACCCTTTTTGCAACAATAAAAACATGTTGGTGTTCTCCAAGTATCCTTAGCTTTGACAAATATGGTCAAGTTTTTATTTGGAATGTTTTTATTAATCCAAGACCACTTTTTTTTAAGGAAGCTTGGTGTTCACCTAACAACTTATTTAAAGTAGCTTCGGAATGAGTAAATTTTACTAAGGCCTTATGGTGTTCTCTACACTTCCCAGCTAGAAGCTTATTCTCCTTCTCTAAGTTATCATTGCAATAACTTAAAGAGGTAAGCTTACGTTTTAAAACAGTGTTTTCAGTTTTCAAAGCTTTAACCTAAGCATGAAGTGATGACTCCGTGTCTTTAGCCTTGATTTCAAAAGCTGACTGAGTAGCTTTGAGATCAGATAATTCCTTAGTAAGACTTTTAGAAATACTTAACTGTTTGCTAAGCCTTTCTTTGAGGATCTTTGATTCAAGAACCAAGCTTTCTTTATTCATAATCATGCTTTGCAAAAATTTAGATAGAACATTTGTAGGACTCGAAATTAAATTCTTTACAATTACCTCAAGATGTTCTCCTTTTTCGCTTTCTTCATGATTAGCCATTAAACATAGGTTTGCATGCTCTTCTTCTTCATCACTTGATTCTGAATCACTCTATAAGGCAACCATATCCTTCTTTTTAAAATCCCTCTTAGGATATGTCTTTTTCTTTTGTTGGGGACATTCCTTCACAAGGTGGTTTGTTTCACCACATTCATAACATGTTAGTGCATTAGTTTTATTCACTGGGTTAGATGACTTACCTTTATATTTGTTTGGATGATAATTGTCTCTTCCTCTAGGAAATTTCTTCTTCATTTTCAATATCCTTGAAATACTTTTAGCAATGAGGGAAAATGGATCTTCATCATCCTCATCACCATCACTATTGCCATCTTTAACGGGAGCTTCTTCCTTCTTAGCCTTAAGTGCTAGATATTTTGTTGATGAGGCTGGTTCTCTATCTTCTTCATTTAGGGACATTTCGTGGGTAATGAATTTTCCAAGAAGATCATCCAAAGGTAAAGTTTGCAATCTTGAGCTTCTTCAATCGCAGTCATTCGCAATCTTGAGCTTCTTCAATTGCAGTCACCTTTGGACCCTATTTAGATTTAGGAAGACATCGAAAGATCTTTCTTACTTTTTCTTCATTAGTGAACATTTTTCCAAGTGAATCCAGATTATTCACTATTTGAGTAAACCTTGTAAACATCTCCTTCACACTTTCATTGTTAGTCATTCTAAACAATTTATATTGATGGAGAAAGATACTTATCTTGGTTTCCTTCACTTGGCTTGTTCCTTCGTATGTGACAACCAATTTATCCCATATTTCTTTGGAACTTTTGCAAGAGGAGACTCGATTAAACTCATTCGCATCCAATTCACAGTAGAGCAAGTTCATGGCACGATAGTTCTTAGCAATGCTCTCCAAATCCGTTTGAGTGAAGTCACCATCTTCTTTTGGAATTAGAACTCCACTATCATCATTCTTCATGGGCACCATTGGTCCTTTCTTAATGATATCCCATAATTCAAGATCTTGATCAATTAGAAACATTTGCATCAATGAGCGCCAATGGGAAAAATTGTTTCCACAAAATAATGGAGGACGATTTGATGAACGTCCTTGGGCAAAACCACCATCACTTATTGAATTCATGATGCCTCACAGATGATTAAATCTTTGATTAATGAGTAAATCTCTAATACCAATTGAAGAATCAATAGGAGATAGTTAGGATCAATATACTCTAGAGGGGGGGTGAATAGAGTATGGTCGTTTTTCGAATTTAGGCTTTTAAAGGCTTTGAAATAACTTTTAGATGCGAAAATGTAATATAATAGGTTTCAAGGGCTTTGAAATCTTTTTCAGGATTTTTGACTTGTAAACAAATACGAATAGAATAAAGTAAATAAAGAACGTAAAGCAAATTTAAAGGGGACGATTTTTTTTTATGAAGTTCGGCAATGTGCCTACGTCTTCGCCTAGGGTTTCCTACCCTTAGGATTTAACGACTTTTATTTCTTTCCTTAGAGACCTAAAGCCACCTTCAAAGATATACACCCAATCTTCTTTACCGTAGCTTTCCCTAGCTATACTTTAGTATCTCAATTCCTAGAAATAAAAATCCCTTATCTTTTTCTGAACCTTTGAGTATTATAGTTTTACTCAAAGTATATCTCTCTTTTTCCTTTTGATATTTCCTTTTTCACACTCAAGAGATTTTTTTCTTTTCTTTTCTCTCAAATCTAAATTACAATAAAGAGTAAGCACTTAGAGAGAAAATGATTACTAAAGCTAGATTGATGTATTTCACGTTAGAGGGCTTCTTCTTCTTCAAGTTTCGGCTCACTCTATTTATAGAATCACTCTTACAATGGATAGTCTTCAACTTCTTCAGAGTTACCGTTGCTCTTGAATCAGGTATTAGGCCTTTGATTGACTGCTTCAATGTTTATTCCATAATTATCGGGCAGTTACTGAGGTTTGTTTCAAAGGTCTTGACCGATACTTTGAAATCAACTTAGCCGTTATAGATTACAATTTGAATATCTGTTGAGATGATCTTGATTGTTTGAATGAGTCTTCTACTTGTTTAACGCCTCCAACAGCATATGATAACAATTAAATCTTGCAACGTTGGTCAACCCCACGAAAATAGGAAGACTTGAAGTTTGAACTCATCTTCTAAGCATTTAAATTTAAACTAAGTTCTTCAAGAGTCCAACACATAACAACTTCCTTATTTTTAGGAAGGGTTTCAGCAGCTTGAGAGCTTTGAATTCTTCAAATATATCTGGACATATAAAGCACGTAATCCAAGCAGCAAGTAATAACAACATAATAACTGATTGTTCCTATTGTTCCATGCATTCATAGCATAGATTATTCTTTGACTTTCATCACCTACATTTAACATGTTAAAGCATATAAAACATATTATCATCAAGGTGGAGTCTTCAATCCTCAATAAGTCTCATATAACCTGTTGTAACAATAACGGGTATTGTTAAAGATGTTCTTATTTCATACAGCCTATGACAATGTACTTGCATGTACAAACTCCTCGATAGAGCATTTATCGTGCAGCCATAGCCACATTTCCTTAAAGGATCCCAGCACATTCACGTTAAACCTTTGCCAAATCTCACTATGGCTTCATATAAGCTGATTGGCCTCGCCTATAACGATAGCATGCATGTCATTCGCTGTAGTTTCTCCCTCCTAGCCAGGATATCTTTGCTTGCATGCCAAAGGAAATGTCGTAAACTTTAGAGGAAGGTTAAGGCAGCATATTATCTTCCATACCTTCTCTTTGCCAGCACCGATCATAACGTTTTAGAGGCCCCTAAGCATAATAATATTTATGGGCCTCTTATGTACTATGTATAATTTAGTTTCTTATCTATTTCGAGATAATAAACACATAGTTATATAGAATATGATTATTTTATTTTATTGATTTCATCTGTAAAATATTCAATCACTATAAAAATAATTGATAAAAATTATTAAAGAAAGGTACAGGTCTATTACTGAAACATTATTTTTTTAGGAGCAAACTAATCAAATAGAGTAGAACAATTATGATATCTTTAAATAAGTGTTAATAGAATACTTATAACCTACAATAGTTTAGTGTCTTATTAATTAAATACTAAAGGTATATTTAATAAATCCTAAAATTACAAAACTCAAAAATCTAACTTTGATACTAGAGCTTATATATAGAACACAATATATATTTTAATACCCAAGATGCTATTACATAAAAACCTTTAATATTTTATTCATAGCAATACTTTATAAATTTAATAATTTATAAAACATAATTTTAGAAATTAGAAAAATAAAAAATAGTAATTTAAAGTAGAGATAAAGGTATAAATTTTTATTAAAAACTAAAATATTCAATTTTATTAATATTTTAAATTAATTATCATTAAAAACTTAATCAAAAATTTTTAAAAAAATATATTTAAAAATAGTTTTGGGCCCCTCTAATCCCTAGGCAGTGGCACTTCGTGCCTATGCCCAAGGATGACCCTACTCTTCACCATCTAGCCTACTCTGATTGCCTTGCATCCTGATCCAGTAACATGCATGACCTCACTGTAAACTCCCCTATCGGGTTCCCTAGCTAATAAAGTGTGTCCCCTCTTGCTCTCATTGATAAAGGGATACTGCATTTCAATCAATGCAGCCTCCTCGCGTGAAAACAAAGAGTTATTCATATTCTTTCTCCAAGACCTATTATGCTCATCAATTAGGATGCCCACCTTGAGTTAGGGATCATATAAGCTAGGTCATTGGCAAACCCTCTAATCGCTAGAATGGGCAGCTATAGGTCCATCCAAATGTTAATCTGTTTGCCATCCTCAACTCGCCATCTAACACCCTCAAGTAGAATAGCCTTTGCTTCCCATAAAATTTGCCATGTATAGCTAGGATCAAAGCCTCGATATGCATCTAGGATATCATCTTTTTAAAGTATCTTGCCTTTAGAGTAATGGCAAAAAGGGAATCGAGGTTATGATGAAGATGCCACACTTATTTTGTTAGCAATGCTTGGTTAAACACCCTCAAATTCCTAAATCTCATCCCTCCTTGAGCCTTTGGGATGGAGGCATAGTTTTTCCCAAGACATCCCGTGAAATTTCCTTGTTATACCATCTCTCTACTGAAACTAGGCTAATAGTGAATTGAATTCATCAATTATGGTATCTGGGATCTGAAACACACTCATCAAGTAGGTGGGAATAACCTAAACCATCACTTTCTTTATAATTTCCTTACTAGGCCTTGACAACAGCTTTTATTTTCAACCTTAAAGCATTTTTTACAATTCTTTCAACCCCGCAAACATCACTCTCTTTGCCTTCCTGATCACCGGATATTTCCCATGTTTGTTGACCTCCTTAACTCCAAGAATTTCAACAAGACCTCTTCTCTACTCGACGTTTCACTGATTTGCTAAGATTTGATCTTTTGATTGGATGTTCTCTCGTATTTTCTAACAATATAAGCAATTGTTGAGTATTCTCTCATATTTTCTATATTAAACAAGATAGTGTCGTTAGAACATGTGTGAAATTCTAAGGGGCTCCCCCTACAAAAAAATTTTCTCCATGAACTTTGTTTCCTTATGTTGCTTTCAAAAGCAAGGTAGAAATGCATTAGCACAAAGAAAAAATAAATAGGGGAAAATGGGATCACCTTGCCTCAGCTCAGCGCCCTAGTGACCAAAATAGATCTTTGTAGGGTGCTGTTGATCCAAAAAGAGAAGTAGATGCTTAACAAACACTATAATATCTAATCCACCTAGGCTTTAATAAAATCTAGCTTCCACATTTCCCTTTGTAGGAAGGACCATTCAATTTGATCATATGCCTTACTCATATCTAACTTCGAAGCAAAAAAAATCCCTCCTTCCCTTCTACCCTTCACTTAATGGAGTGAAAATCTCGTATTCAATTAATGCATTATCATTGATGACCCTCTTTGGGATAAAAGCATTATGGTTTATCGATATAATGTCACTATGTAATGATTTTAACTTATTAACCATTACTTTTGATATTATCTTATACCATTACAATAGCTAATATGTCAAAAATCCGCCACCATCTTTGGGTCCTTACACTTCAGGATAAGCACTACACATGTTACATTTACTAACTCCATCAACGTATGACCTCCACTACCAATCCTTCACAAAATCAACCACATCACGCCCTATAACATTCAAACAATTTTGAGAGAATAGAGCATGTAACCCATCGGGATTTATTTGGGTGCATTTGGAATATGGCTTCCTTGATTGAGTCTAACTATGCAGTCATGTTATCTAAAACTTCACCTCTAGTCCCTCCATTGCTTCTTACCCCACAGATGTGGTTGGCTTTCTCTTTGGAATTTAATCATATTTTTGTCCCCATCTCTGAGTTTGTTAGCCCAAGACCTAGCGTATCAATAAAACTCCTCCTTGCTTCTAAGGTTGTTAATCATATCAACAAGGTCATGTCATTTGTGCATCCCATTAGATCTAGTCCCTTGCTTTTTAAGTCCCTTATCTCCTTCTAAGCCTCTTTGATTTTATTTTTCAAGTTCCTAAACTTCCTTACCGCCCACTTTTTCAACGTCAAAGTGACACACCCAGTATGATCCATCATTCCCTTATTTTGCCTTTCCTGCTAATCCTCTTTGATAAGCCCGTGACACTCCTCTTTAGCAAGTATAACACTTAAAATTTAAATAAATGCTTTCTTTATCATATTTAATTTGAACCAAGATTAACCTTGGCCAAAGTAGGGCATGATTCGAGGTCAAGGAACTCAAAGAAGAGGCTTTGAAGGCCTAATTTCATGCTTTTAGAGGGATGCTTGAAGATTTAGCCCTTAGTGTCATGCTTGTTTCACTCTTTTGTTTATGGCACTTGCTATTTTTCAAGATAACACCTTTTTGATGATCCTCTTATGGCTAGAGATGGAAACTCGACTATTGGCTTATGCTTGATGGAAGATTATCTTGTAGGGTTAGAATTTCAGCTTTGTATGTCAAGATTGTGGCAGAATTTGACTATAGCACAAATTTATGAAGCTTTGGATATTTGGTTGACTTTACTAAGTATGACTATAGCTGTGTTTGACTAATGTTGCATGCGTCAATGAAAATGAGATTTAGCAATGGACAACGCATGTGCCTAGTTATTTTCTAAGCTAACATTTGGCATTCATATGAGTACCGTAAATCCTGTTGTGGGCCTAAGACATCACAATTTCAACATCCTGTTTATTTTTGCGTCTCAGATGAATGCCTTTGGAGTTATGCTTATATAGTTAATCGCCTTGAGCAATAAAGTGAGTAGTAAAGAGCCTTAAGGCCATTTTATCTCTCTTAGAGGAGTTTAGAGGATACTCCTTATGTTTTATGTATTTCAGAATGTTGGTATACTAGGGTTCACTATCTTCTACGTCATCATCAAGAATATTGACGTGTGTTGCTTCATAAGAGGCATTTTGCTAGGTTTGTTGGAATGTTGACGATTGATGCAAGTCAAGCTAATGAATTGGCAAATTGGTTCTCATCTCTATGTAGATAAGTGAGCTCAATTTCTGGAATTTCTTTGGTCAATTGTTCGAGATAAGCTTGGTAAAAGGAAAGACTTTCACTTCAAACTTTGTAATTCCTTGAAATTTAGTCGATCTTCAACGGGGAATCACCAAAAACACTCAAATTTATGGATATCTAATGATATTGCAGCTTGTAGGCCAAGAATGCAAGCTTTATACTTAGCAAAAAATTTTATTGCCCTAAAGTCTAATTTAACGGAGATGGTAGTATGCTCCACTTTTAGAGATAACAAGAGTAACCCTGCACCAATCCCTTATGGATGGAAGCACCATCAAAATATAGAGACCAACTGTCATTTCATTCAAGAGGATATCTTTGTTAGGGAGATTATAGATTTCCTCGGAATCAACTATTAGTGATTCAACTAAGAAATTTTAGATTGCAAATCCCTTGATTGCCTTTTTTAAGGATGTATTTATGATCAAATTCGGCTAGTAAGACTATCTAACCCGAGAGTGGGTTTCTCAAACAATAATTTCAGGAGATCTATTTTCAACATGATGAGGACTATGTTTAAAAGCATGTAGCATCTATGTTTCTTCTATACATTCAGACTCGAACAACCTAGACTAGACTAAAACTACAACTCAAACAATTGTGACTCATCCATCAACTTAACGGGTCTTCTTCAGTGACTATCTTCATCTTTTTTGCACTAAGACTTATGATCTTCAATGCCCTTCTCCATCCATGTACCATGTTATGAACTGCACAATCAACTTTGATGGATTGAAGTCACATCTTTTGACAATCATTTAGACTTATTTTTTATTTTATCAAGCCCATTAGTATAGCAAAAGCTTGATGATCAACATTCAAGTGATTCAGATGATTTTTAAGGTTCATCAAAATCAACAAAGTAGCAATCATGGAGAGCCTAGATGCCACGATAAAACTTTCCTTGATCTCGATTGAATGGAGGTTCATAAAAGTCGTAGACATCCTATTCGTCTTCCTTGACAAATAGCCCGTTAAAAGTGAAGGGGTAAGGCTTTAGTTCATATTTTGCCTCGCCTTGAGCCTTGGCGGCTTTGCTAGTTTAGACATAAAATTGTGTCTCCCCATGCAATAATCTGATGATGAAACAACCCTGACGAGCGGACTTAGCTTAAGTTGAGATTGAGTATGTGTAAACCTGAAAACACCTCAAAACCGAACCTTAAAAGGCCTCAAACATAAATCTAAGCCTAAGACACTTACCCTATCCTAAATACATAATCCAAGTCATAAAATTTCACCATCAAAACACCAAAAAACAAACCCCTAAATTGTGTAAAACTAAGGCTCAAAGTTGTTATGTTTGATGCGTGAAGCCAGAGTTAAGCACTAGAAGTAGATCACCTAACCCAGATTGGTGTTACACTAGGCATCAAAAACCTATCATGGCATCCAACGCTTATTTTGTTTGTAATTCACATTGCTGATCCATCTCTACGCCCCTTCTGCTCCTTTCAAGCTCAGCCTCCTTTAAGCATGCCCAACCTTTATATGCACCCCCAAAAGAGCTCCTTTTTTGTTTCAAGCCTCTTTTCAACTAAGAAAAAGATTCCTTTCTTAAGCATCTGACACACAATCTAGGTGTTTGGTGTCCTAAGTTGGTGTCAAACGGACTGACTTGGCTTCTAATGCTTAGGAAATCGACTCTTTGTAGAAGATAGTATAGTTTTCTTTTATTAGATTTTGTGTATTTTTAGTTAGAGTAGGAACTATTATTCTTATGTTCACTTATTTTGCTACTCATTGGTTGTTCGTGAGTATTAGTGGAAATGCAAGGAAAGAAGCCAAGGTATAATCTCTCTTACTCCCCTTTTTATTGCTTTCCTTGGTGTGTATTTTTCTTTTTAGTTTAGGAAAGTTGATTGTTTGAGGATGTATGACACATTATTATTGAAGACATTTAGCCTATTTTTGAGGATTGGATCGCTGGAAGCCATTGTTTTTGATAACCATGGTTAGTTGTTTGTGTTGAATTGCTTAGATAGTATTTCCTATATTATACTCCTATGCATGATTCTTCCTTTTTTTCTTTCCCTTTGTTTTCCTTTTTTAAAATCAGAAAATCTAAAAAGATTTTGAATTTTGCAAGGCAAGTAGTTCTCTTTTGACTTATTTTTCTTGCATTGAGGTAGGCATAAATAGAACACTCATCTTGTTGAATGTGTTCCTTCCTTAACCTTAAAAGCTTATATGGTATAGAATTAAACTACATTTGAAAGAGTTTAGGATGGAATTTAGTTAAGGTAGATGGAACTATTGTGATTATGTCCCATAGCTAAGCACCCCCACCTTTTCCTTAGCTAAGTGAAATACTTAGGATTAGTATTTGCAAACCCCATGGTGAGGAAATCTTTTAAAGCCTTCAATATGATTTACATTGAGTGGCAAGGATCCTTAACTTGTCATTCTTTGATCAAGAACTTGCTTATACCTACCCGAGACCGCGGCCAAACTTCAAAGGGAAAGACAAAGGCACTCTTAAACCCATTTTCTTTTTCCTTAGCCATGACATTTCCCTATTTATTGTACATTTTGTCTTCCCCATATATTTTTACTTTCTTTATCTTATATTTCTCTAATATTAACCAATTAATACCATTGACCTAATATGAACATTCACCACCTCATTTTTTATGGGATTCTTTGGCAAGAAAGTTATATGGTTGTATTGATGGTGATTTAGGAGTTATGAAGCTTTAAAGTATAGAAATAGTTTCTTTTCAAATAACATCTCTTAAAAAGCTACTCGTGTATTGTAGACTCTTTTAGTATCAAAAGAAAAAAAGAGAAAAAAAATCAGAAAAGTTGTATAGAAAAAGAAAGGGGAAGAAAAGAAAAGAAGAAATAGGATAAGAAAGATTTGTGGGGTTTATTGGGTATCTTGAATAAAAAAAAACTCAGATATGTTCTTTAATAATCTTGGGTGAGGAGACTAGTTAGGATACCATCGAATATTAGGGCTCAAGGTCTTAAAATGAGGTGAAGGTTAAGATCATAAGAAATCCATTTTCATGAAGCTAAGCCTCACACTAATACCTAAGCCTTTCCTTATTTTGTTCTAGTTCTTTCCTTATCTTACCTATATTTTATCCCAAAGTCCTATCAACTCTAAGAAGTTGAGTCATTGTTGGTGTAGGGAGGTAAATGTCAAGCATATTGAGCGAGCATGAAAATTAAGATGTTGAGTCATGATTCATTACCCATACTATTTATTTCTTCTACTCCCTCAAGGAGTAATGAGAAGTTAATTCCTTAAGGATGGAAATGAAGCTTTGGAAGAGTGTGGGTGTTTTCAGTTTAGGTGCATGAAAACTATAGTTTCCTACTCTTTCTTGGTTATCCTTTATTAATTCTTATGAATTATTTAGCATGTTTTCTCTGACTACTTAGAAATTTGAATATCTATCACGATGGTGACTCATGAATTCCCACTGGTTGCATCTTCTTTTTACCTCTTTTCATTTCTTTTAGTTTCCCTCTTTTAAGTTTTTAAAATTCTTACCTTGTTCTTTCTTTTATTTTGAGAGTTATGGGTTAACTCTTAGGAAATCCTTATGAGAGCACACTCATCCTCCTAAGTGATTATGGGGTTCAAAGGGCTTGTTAATTGTTGCTAATTAACCGTGATTCCTACAAAAGTGAGTTAGGTTTATTGTTTTCCTTAGTTAGAGTTATTAGTGTTTGATGTTTCCTACCCTTTGTCCTAGAGTCTTGCTTGAGGATGAGCAAGAGCCAAGACTGGGGGAATTTGATAAGTGACATTTCTGTCACTCATTTACATCTTTCTTAGCAAAGTTTTGTACTCTTTTGGCCCTTGTTCGTCCATTTTATCCCATTTTGCATCACTTTGTGTGTGGTCTAGCCTTAGGAGTTTTCTTTATATTCTTGTTGTGTTTTCCTTGATTTCCTGCTATCTTTTCAACTTTTATGCGTGTTTTTGTGGCTCAATGCAGATATTTAGTTGGTATGAGCATGAGAACTGAGAAATAGGAGTGCATAGTACAAAAACCGAGAAGAGACGCTAAGAGGTTGCTCAAGAATTGAACCAAGAAGCCTCTTAAGAGAAAAAAGGCCTAAGTGGGCACTTAACCTGTCCTAAGCGGCCACTCAGTTCAATGGAAATTGACAGACAGAGAGTTACGATCGGACAACGAGCGGTTTTCAAGTGGGCTCTCCAAGGCTTAAGTGACCTCTTAATGTTGAATAGAGCGGCTTCTTAATTCACCTGAATTCGGGTATTAGAATTATGAGCGGGCACTTGTGCCTACTCAGCTCTATTTTGGCGATGTCGCACTTAACTCAAACTCTTCTATGGGGATGTATAAGGGGCAGCAAGGCACGACATGTTCATTCATTTATTAGCAATTCATTATTCTTAGTTTTAGCCTTGTTTTAGTTTTTGGAGAGCATAGTTTAGGATTTTACTTTTCCATCACAAAATCTCTTAGATTAGTTGAAGAATTATTCTCAGTTTTTGCTGTTATCAACATATTCGCATTAAAGCTTGTTGGACATCAGAATTCAATCTATATATCAGTATTTGTTTCACTTTCTCTCTCTTTATATTTCGTAGTTTTCATCTTTTTGTATTTTGTTTGGTTTTATGCTTATTGAATTCATGTTTATTGCATAATATTTAATCGTTATTCATGAATTCGGTAGTATGTCTAGTTTATTCAATTTTGCAGTGTCGTTAGTCTTTGGTATGAGTTGATAGATTAGTTAGGGGATAGGGTAAAAACCAGATCCCGAGCATGGATGATGTTTAAAATATGGAGTTTGGTTTCTTAATGATTAATATGTGATATGACGTGGGGTTTTGGTTGGAGTCTAGATTGGCCATATAGATTTCTTCCATTTGCTTTCCTAGGTCGAAGACATTGAGAAATGGAGGTTTAGGTAGTGACTCAATGGTAAATGTTGTTGACTTGCGAGTTATTGATTGTTAATTTGAATCTATTATGTTGCTTGGATGCTTTAGAATATGATAAGGCAAGAAATCCCAATTATAATGATCCTTCCTTGAAGATGACCGAGAGGTTGGTTCTTAGTTGAATTCCCTTTCTTGTAGCATGTTTAGGTTCGATTCATAGGTTGGTAGTGCATTAGTGAGCCTCATATTATGTCATTTTAAGTCTAATTCCCAGTTTTAGCTCATTTGTGATAGGAATCAGTGTTGAATCTCAAACCCCTAGTGCTTTTACCTTTATAGAATAAGTCCTTTAGAACCTCGCATTAGATTTTTGTTAGATTTAAACCTAATTCTTACTTTATTTTGAGCTAGCTTGTAGTTGAACTATTAGAAATCGATAGCTATTAGAAGCCTTTCCTTGTGGATTAGACCCTTACTTACCCATTACTTGTAATAGGTTAAGTCAAGGTTTTGTTGATAGTAGGTGTTGAAGAATCAATAGGGAGATGGAATAGGATTAATTATACTCTAGACGGGGGGGAGGGGGGGTGAATAGAGTATAACCGATTTTCGCATTCAGGATCTCAAGGTCTTGAACTGACTTTCAAAGGCGGAATATAAGCGTTAAGGCTTATCTTTGAATCTGGATGTCAAAGCCTTGAAATTGGTTTCAAAGGCTTTTACTTAGGCTTTGATTGTTCGCTGCTTTGATTAATGAATGAAGCAAACATAAAACGTAAGCAATGAAGACAGAAATAAGATGAGACAAAACATGGATATTTGATACGAAGTTCGGCAACTAATTTGCCTACGTCTCCGCCTAGGGTTGTCCAACCCTTAGGATTTAACTCACTCTTTTATTACTTCCCTTAGAGACCTAAAGCACCCTAAAAGATCTTAATCCCCATCTTATACTCCATAGCACCCCAGCTACACTTTAGCATCTCAGATCCTAGTAATAAAAAGCTCTCTCTCTTTTTCTATACGTTTGAGTATTATGGGTATACTCTTAGTATAACACTCTCTCAAAATATTCTTTTAAACACTCAAGAGATTATACTTTGATTTTCTCTCAATCTAAATACAAGATAAAGTTTATGGAACTAGAGAGAAAATAATGAAGCTTTGTTGATGTGCTTGTGACTGAAATTCACGATTAAAGCTTCTGCTCTTGTCATACTTTTTTCTCGTTGTGTCACACGTTGTCTCTCTTTTTCTTCAACTTCAAAGCTTGGAATATATACTGAACTTGATTTCAGGCCGTTGAAAGGAGGCTCAAAATAGGCTGCTGAAAATCTGATTTGCCTTCAATACTTTCAGCAAGATTTCCTCCAATATGGTAGTAGAGAATCATTCATTTTGGCTGTTGAAGATTGATATCATTGAATATTTTACAGCACGAATATTTCCACTTTATTTGCTGCACCTTAAAGCTTCAAACAGATTTCTTTTTCCATAACCACAATGCTTGAATTTTGGTAATTACCAAAATTAATTTGAATAATCTTCAACATATATGAGCATCACTTATTTTGCTGAAATTAAGAGATATCTTTGACAGTAAAATCATGTATAAATAAGTTAGGTTAGAGCATAAAATAAGTGAAATAGGGAAAGGATAAAACACAAGATTTAGGCAATTAGAAAATTCTTATCCTTTGACAAAGTGTTTGAACTTTGTTGACTGCTTTGAGATGTGGCTCAAGCTTTTGAAGACGTGGCTCAAACTTTTAGGACGTGGCTCAAGAGTTATTCTCGTCCTTTGACAGAATCCATAAAGCTTTACATTATAGCTTCCATTACTTCCATCACATTGTCAACTCTATGCATTTTGGTTTCCATGATGTTTTCAACTCTATTTTACTTTGTATTTTGGCTTCCATCATTAGACATAAAAATGTTAGTAATCAAGGTGGAGTCTTCATGTGTCGTGACGACCGATATCTAACCCTATCAAAGGCCTCAAGAGGGACCTCCTCAGCAGAAATACAAACCAAAAAATTCTATAATAGAGTTTGTGTATCCCTATCAAGGCTAAAGGTAGTAAACCCTTCAGAATTAACAATCTATAGAGATAAATCAACTAGAAATTGATCCAGATTGTTAGAAGTTATGGATCAGCCCGAGTTTAGTAACTAGTACAAAGAAAACTCCACAACGGAGTAGGGTATCATCCTCTTAAAGCGCTAAAGCTTCCTCAGTAAATCGCATTGGCGTCAAGAATAATATACTTAGTCTTTCCTCAAATTTATGTCTCGTTAGCATTGACAACAACTCTCATCTGGCACAGTAGGCCATGTTTCTCGCATAACAAGCCATGTCTTTAGCACAATAAGCCATGTGTTTAGCACATTAGGTCATATCTCTAGCATAACCGGCCATGTCTCTAGCATATTAGGCCATGTCTCTCTGGCACAATAGGCCATGTCTCTGAGCTGCGCCACCTTGATAGCGAATCCTTGTCTCTGGCATAGTAGGCCATGTCTACAAGATGCAACAACTTCCCCCATTAGCACTTTAGGCTAACTCATGAGTTGCACCACTCCGGTATAGGCCTGGATATGAGTCGAGCCGAGCCCGAGCTTGAGAAGCTTGTGGCTCGGCTCGCCCAAGACACCTAAAGCTCGGGCTCGTGACTCGCCGAGTTTTAAAATTTGAGCTCGAGCTCAGCTCGACAAAACTCTCGGCTCGGCTCGGTATAAGCTCGTTGCTTGACTCGATATAAACTCAATATATTTTTTTATCAAATTTTTAATGCATGTTTAATTGAAAACAAACACAAAATTTTCCTAATTTTGACAGAAATATAATCAATAATAGTCATAAAATCCATCATATTCTCAAAACACCATCAGTACAAAACATCTCAAGTCTATAATTTTCAAAGTTAAAATCTAAAAATTACATTCAAGTTTTACAAACTATATTATGGCACATACAACAACTTTTCATTTTGAATTTAAACCGAGTGAAGGGAGATATATAGAACCCGAGACATACCGAGAGTGAATGGCGATACATAGAACTGAGAGTGAAGGGAGGGACTGGAACAGCCGCCGGACTCAAGAGCGTGGTAGTACAAAGTGGGGAGTCGAAATGGAAGGAAATTGTGGCATTTGGGTATAATCTGGTAATAGAGATTAGAGATTTAGAAGATGATTGGACTTGGGAGAGTTGGGTACTTGGGTCTTGGGTAATTTGTTCCGTGTGAGGAAGATGAAGTGATATTGTGGGGATTTTTGTAAGAACTTTGTTACTGAACATTGATAATAGTTTTGACTTTTGATGTTACTACTAGTCTG
Organism: Dysphania ambrosioides; assembly: GCA_026401315.1. Taxonomy (NCBI): domain Eukaryota; kingdom Viridiplantae; phylum Streptophyta; class Magnoliopsida; order Caryophyllales; family Amaranthaceae; genus Dysphania; species Dysphania ambrosioides. Next base: position 16,000,990 of record CM048658.1, read on the forward strand.
CTACATGCATTGTACCGTTTGCATTAAAAAAACACTATGCATTGTAGACTTTGTAGTATTGTACAGTTATATGACAATTAAAGTTGGAGGAAAGTGGACTCTTGGACCAATGTTAGCAGAATAGCAGCAATGTCGATTGCCGAGGCCCTTATTCCATTTACCAATAAACTTTTCAATTCTCCATCATTAAGGGCTGCAGTAGTATTACTAAAGTTTTGGTTATATATATTATATTATATTATATTATATTATATTATATTATATTATATTATATTATATTATATTATATTATATTATATTATATTATATTATATTATATATATTAAAGCTCGTTTAGGCTCTTCGAGCCTGAAATGTTTGAGCTCGAGCTTGGGCTCGCTGTTGTAAAGCTTGAGCTCGGCTCGGCTCGGGCTCGCCTAAATCCGAGCTCGAGCCGAGCTATTGGCGATCCGATCCCGAGTAGCTCGCAAGCTAGCTCGACTCATATCCAACCCTACTCCGGTAGCATCAACTTAATTAAACATATTTATCATAACTAATTATCAAGTTAAACATAACTAATTAACAACATCAATTTAATTAACATACTCTACTTAATTAATCAAACTTGTCAACACAAATTATCAAGTAAAACATAACTAATTAACATCATCAATTTTATTAACATAATCTACCTAATTTAACATAATCTACTTAATTAATAAAACTTATAAACACTAATTATCAAGTTAAACATAACTAATTAACATCATCTACTTATTTAAACTAATTAAACTTAATCTAATTAGTCTACTAATCAATTTAATCATATACTAATCAATTGGTTTAACATCATTTAGTCATCAATCAATTTAATTAACATCATCTACTAATCATTTGAATTAATTTAATTAAACTAATCATCTACTAATTAAACATCTACTAATTTAACATCATCTACTAATCAATTTAATTAAACTAATTAAACTAATCTAACTTAATATACTTAATTATCATCATCAATATAATCTACTTAATTAAACATTATCAACTAATTGAACATCATCAACATATTATCATAATCTACATATTATCATTAACTTAATCTTATATTATATGCTTATTAAATATTATCAATATAATCTACTTAATTATCATAATCAACTAACTAAACTATTTAACATAATTAATTTAATAATTTAAATAATTTAAACTAATCTAACTTAATTTAATATAATCAACTAATTAACATCATCAACTTAATTGAACTATCTAATTTAACTAACTAGTTATCATTTTACTTTAACTAATTAGAAGTTTATAAATTACCTTGGCCAGTAGTAGGAGGCAGACATATCTCCAAAGTTGATGTTTGAGTAAGTTGAGCAATAGGAGTTCCGAAAAATTTGTTGCTCCAACTCTTGATCGAAATTTTTGGTATCTTCGTATGAGTTACTAACACTGAGTCTTCCTCTTGAAGACATTTTTTATACTTTATAGTAGTAAACTAGTAAATTAAGAATAATAAACCAAATAATTAAAATAACTAATTAAGATTAAGAGAGTAATTAATAAAAAGATTAATACTAATAAGTAAGCGAATTGTATTTAGTAGTAACTAAGAGATTAAGAATGAGTGTTGTGAGGATTGAAGATTGAATTGAAGGGTTTATATAGTGGGGAAGCAACAACTAATCTCCAACGGCTAAAAACGACTAATTTTGGACGAATTAGTAGGGCCGAGCCAGCTGGGCGAACCGTGGGCCGAGTTGAATTTTTTCTCGAACCGAATCAAATAGGATCAGGGTTGGAGAAAAAGGATTCGAATTCAGCCAACCCACTTTTTTAGCGAGCGAAACCGAACTTGAACTGGTCCCTTGTGGGCCGGGCTGTGCGAGCCAGATTGGGGCTGGGCCGGTTCAGCCAGTGGGTGGTAGACCTGAGCATTTAGGCGGGTCAGGGTCGGGATGGGTCACAAGAAAAACGGGTCGGGTTGGGGCGGGTCAAAGAAGCTGCAAAACTGGCCGGGCCAAAGGAGATATATAATGGGTCGGGCCGTTCAAAGATAGTATAGTTTTTATATAGAGAGAGGGATAATTTACGTGTATCACCTCCAATCTTTGGTAGTCGATCATCGGCAAGTAAGAAGAAATAATTCGTTACCTTAAAATGTTTAAAAGTTTTGAAAACTATAGGTTTATTATGATCCGACTTGACTCATTAAAAACTCAATAAAACATGACCCTTTAAGAGATCGACCCATTAAATCCATTATTAATTAGACTCTTTTACAAATGGGTCAGTATATGACCCTTAACGGGCTCCCACCCATTTGAACAGGTCTCAGGCCACCTCTAGCCATGAGCATGATTTTGAGAGACCCAAACATAGCATGACACAACTTTGTGTCTTTTTAGATACTGCACGCCCATAAGAGCAGGCATACCAAACACGTCCCAGAACAGCACGACACTACACGGCAGTCAACCTGTTACTCATCAACGTTCAAACTCAAAGGCAGTTTATATTATACACGACAGTTCAAACCCTCCCTCAAGATCCCACCAAAAACAAAGATAGAAACGAACTACCCAAAAAATGGGGAAGAAATTGAATATGAGTTTGATTTGGGTGATCTGGGCTACCAATTTCTGGCAATTGGGTACATCAATTTGGTTGAATCTTCCAGCATCAGGCGCCAAATGTGTATCTGAAGAAATTCAGACAAACGTCGTTGTTTTATCCGATTACTATGTCATATCTGACGATCACACCTCTCATGAACCCACCATTTCTGTTAAGGTAATCCCCATATTCTCACTCAATTTCCAACCCCTTTTTATGTTTTTGTTGGATTGTATGATTTATGATCATTTAATGTGTTGTTTTTGTGCTTAATTTGTGTGGGTTAATGATGTTAATTGTGTTAGATTAGTTTAAAGATTCCTTTTTTTTTGGATCTGTTAATATTATATAGTTTGGGTGCATGAATTTTGGTTTTGTTGAGATGTTGTTGATGTGTTTGTGTTTATGTTTGATGATGATGTGATGGATTAGAGAAACAAATGAAAGATGATGGCTTTTCTAGTATCAGGTGAATATCATGTGTTTCTATTTGTTGAGCGTTGAGCGAAACGGGGAAGACTATGGTTTGTTCATTGGTGATATTTTAGATGCAGGGCTTCGCAGTTTCTAAAGGATTTAGGTTAAGAAGTTGAGCAATTAAAACGCACCTCTCCCTTGGCTTTCAAAACTCAATACTTGGTGTTAGAGGTATGGGTTTAAAAATTTATGGTTTCATTTACAACCATTAGGTATGGGGTTTCTATACCAGAATTTTTTTAACCAAGTGTCCTCTATTGAGTTTTCCACTTTTGCTTCCTCCTTAGAGATTCCGAAATCAGATTTGAGTAGTTAAGTGAGAGCTTCTCCAAGTCCAATCTAGAGATTCCCTTAAAAATGAGTAAGTGAGTTTTAATGGAGAGATGCACTTTTTGAAGAACTCTTGGATCCTTCTAGGCCTATGGAATCAAATAAAAACAAAGAAACTTAGATAGTATTGCTTTACAACTTTGCAAGTTGTATGCAGTTTCTTTAGTTCTTCAGAACACTAAAATGGATTAATAGCAGCTTTTCTAAGGTGTCTATAATTAGTTAAGTGCAACTTAGATTAGTTAACAATTATCTGATCGTTGACCCCTATTTTCTCATAAACCTTGGCAGTTGCCGCAGCAATTTTAATGACAGAAACACCCCTTGCGTAATCTATCCAGAATTCATGTTTAGACCTGGTCAACAGATCAGAATTGTGCACCTTGCTGCTGGAACTGTATATTTCATTCCGTGATCCCTTAAACATCATCCATATTGTAAGGATTGACCAAGTTAGGCATGGATGAACTTACAGTAGCTAATAAACTTATTGTTAGACCTGATTTTGTCCAGGGAATAGCTGCTTTGGTTTTTTTTTTCCCCCTCTCTTGTTGCTTGCAGGTCTTGTTTCAAGCTAACAAACACCCCACAAAGCTTGAGTAAAATATCCAATGTACCTTGGCTTGCTCAAACTCCTAGAGATTCATTTAGTTTCCATGAAGTTCCGCTGCAGATATTTGCACAGTGGATGCTGCTGCTTTTCTTCTTTGCTCCAAATTTTCCTAGACTTCTTCTTGTTTGGTTCATAATTACCTTACCACCTTGTTACTTAAGTGCAACACCTGGAGGGATTGTGCTAAGGCATTAGTACCTAATGTGCTTCCATTCAAGGAAAATATGTCAAAAGTACTTTATTGAAACCCAAATTTTTTTGTGGGAAGTACCTTATATGACAGTTTTCTTTTAAATTGCACCTTTTGGTCAGAAAATGGCAAACAAAGTCAAATGTCAATCCATTGACTTCAACTTTTCCAAAAGTTTTGAACCTGAATCTCATGCCCTGTGCCACTTCATTTAACCTCTATATGTTCTTCCTTCTTTGTCCCTGATCCTCTAATTCTTCTTTATCTCTTTCATATTCTCCTCCATCTTCTCTTCCTACTTCTCATCTTTTGTTCTCTTCTCTATGTATACTCTCACATCAACGGCCCCCCAAGAACAGTGAAGGTCACAAAGCCAGATGATTAAACTGGATAATCTGCAAACCCATCTGAAATTTATGGATAATAAAAAATAAATAAAGAAACGAAAATAATTTTTGTTTGCTACATTATAAAATTTGTCCTAAAGGGTGGAAGAAACTGGACCATAGGAGAATTAAGTTAGTAATATTTTAAGCCCTAATTGTTGAATAATCAAGTATCTTTTCCCAAGAGGGAAAATCTAAGCAGTAGGGATTGAGTTGATTGTCCACTAGAGAGGATACATCAGCCCTTCAAAGAAAAGATTTTATTGATTTTCGAGGAAAATGAATGGAAGAAAGTACGTACTAATTCTTATCATTAAGAATTGCATTTTATGCTTTGTTAGTTCAAGGTGATAGATAGGAGAGAATGAAATAGATGAGGTCAGATTCACAAAGAAGATGAAAGTCATTGAGAGGAGAGAGAGCGTGTTTAAGGGGTGCAAAAAACATATAGCTTGTATGCTGGCAAAGAAGAGGACAAAACAAGGGTCAAAAGTCTAAAGTTTGACTTTGATGCGGGGCTTCCACCTATAAGATGCTATTTTAAAACTGTTTTCTAAGGTATTTTTTCACAAATGTTTTCTCACATTTGCATTGTAAAAGGTATTTTTATGTTAAATTTTCAATATTTCAATTTCTCTTAATTTTTAGCTTTAGATTTTGATGGAGGCAGGTTCTTGTTGATTTCACTTGCTAAGAATTCAACAATGCTAGTTTTCTAAATGAGGTTTGGAAGCACCATTATGTTCTTGAGCTATATGGTCGATTGAGTTCTTTATGTATAATTTATAATTTATTGAGCATTTGAGTTTGTGTTTCTGTTTCTAAGCTGTTGAGTTGGGGTTCAGTGTTCATTGTATTGGTGTATGGCTGGTGTTTTGAGTTGATGTATGTGAATGTTTTATTTGTATTGATGAGCTGAACTATTTATTTCTTATTTATATGAAGAAAATATTTCTGTTGAAGGTACAGCTTAGTTTTTCATCAAAATACAAAATTAAATAAAAATCATTCGTAATTCTGAACTTATATAGTTCATTGCTTTGTTTTGAATACTTGCAATGGTTTTTTTATTAATAATTTTTAAAAATTTTATGAAGGAATGCAGAAAGTAGTTATTTTTTTAATGATTCTTAAATCAAAATCATAAGTTTTTTCTCTCTTCCTTTGGGTTGAAAAACAGTGAATGCAGTTGCCAATCCTTTGATATATGAGAACTATCCTTCCAATACCATTCTGGCTTTTAAGGTTTTCACATTGGCAGTTTTCTAGTGGGGGCAAGATACTGAATATGAATATTGAAATAAAAGTTTCTTCATCGGACACTGTACGGTTGCTGTCTATTTAGAATTTTATCTTTGTACGTTGTTTATAGAACTCTGCATTTTTTGGGGGGAATTTTTCTTCGTGTCCTAGTATCTGAGAAACTTGCTTGAACTGAGAACTAGGAATACCCTGATCTGATGACAGAGAAAATATATGTATGTAGAAGTTACAATATTTATGTCATTTTCTTGAGAAAGGTCTGTTCTATTGGCCTTGGATTCAGTGACATAGGTTCATTTTTAATTTAATTTTAATCAAGGTAGTTGCTTTGTTTATTGATGTATGTAAATGTATTTCATTAAAGAAATTAGGACTGTAGTAGGGTTATGATAAATTTTGAGTGCATCAGGGGTGTCTCTTTTTCGTGTGGCTGGCATATTTACAGAGTGGACAGAGATTGGAAAGCCCTTAGAAAGAGGGAGTAGTCCCAATTGGCTCAAACGGTTTAGTGTTTTGGAATATTCTTTTCTACTTTTGGGTGTTTCTCCAGGAGGAATGCGTGTGCTAACATCACATACTTTCCTATACACTTTTTGCATAAATGTGAGTTTAGTATGAGAGCTATGTGGTTGTGAACTGTAGAGACAGTGACCCTAGCAGACTTGACTGTAACCAGCTACGACTGTTTTGCAAAATCAGCTTATGAAACAGATATAACGAATCCCTGTATCGGGTAATATTATGTGCTTCTTCCTGAAAGCGTCAAGAGGATGAAGAGTTCTTGAATTGGGTGGAACTTTACTTGAATTGAAGTGATTGATATATTATGCTTTTCCTGTGAGAGGTGATTGTGCCCAGGGAAACAGCAGTAATGAATAGATCTGAGCCTTTTATGATGTCCTAATAATCTACTTTTGATTAAAAAAATTTAACAGAATCCATTATACTTAAATTACATTTATAAATCATGTGTATTTATGCTTTTTTACAGGTAACTTCACCATATGGCAATGACCTGCACAACCATGAAAATGCCACACATGGCCAATTTGCATTTACTACCCATGAAGCTGGTAATTATTTGGCTTGTTTCTCAGTGGTTGGTAATAATCCAAAAGGTGCAGATGTGAGTGTCAATCTTGAGTGGAGAACGGGAATTGCTGCTAAGGATTGGGAATCTGTTGCGAGGAAAGAGCATATTGAGGTATGAACTTGAATATATCTAGCATGATCCTTCTTATTCCTTGTAATGATATGCTCCTGAAGTCTACCCTGGTTTCAGAGCTGTTGATGGTGACAATAAAAAACATTAAGGAGCCTTTGTCTCCTTTTTTGTTATATTTTGCTCAAGAAAAAAAGTAGCTTATTATTTTTTTTTTTTTGGCTAAGAATTAACTACTAAAGGTCACTTTTAAAATGATTAATGTTTGTAGATTGTTTGGTTGGATTTATTCATGTAGATATATTCATAATTCATTTATTAAACAAGCAAGGAAAAAATCCTATCTAGTTGTTTGGGGAATGGGGAAGGACAAGGAATCCTAACTTGGACAGGGTTGAGGCTCTAAATCCATACCTTGGGGTCCAAGGTGAGGCAAGGCTTGAAATCCAACGTTGCTGTTTGGGTGGTGAGAAGGGATAGGGATCCCCAATAATGAGAGGGATGATGTTGGAAATCCACACCTCGAATACAGTGGAGTTGCTTTAACAAACTTGTCTACCCCTACAATAAATCATAACCTTAACAGGGAAAAGGATCTGTCTTGAACTCATTAGCTTTGATTTTATCTTCAAAATGGTGATTTGAATTACAATTTGGCTACCCCTTCAAGAAATCATAACATTAACAGGGAAAAGGGTCTGTCTTGAACTCATTAGCTTTGATTTTATCTTTGAAAGGGTGATTTGAATTACAATTTCTACCATTTATCTTCTAAGGGTGACTTGTGAACAAAAATCTCTTTGCAATGTTGCCACTAGAGGAAATAGGAGACTTGTAAAATTGAAAGGGTGTTATTTAAGCTTCTTTTTTGGTACGAACTATTTCTAGTTTAGATTCATGTTAGTGCTGTCCTGTTTGGGTCAGAAACTGAGAATCAGTCAATGCAAAACATGAATTTGCAAACCCTAGTCAATCTATGATACTTCCTAAAAATTATATCTCAAAATTGGCAAGCTATATCGATTTCATTGCTCTGTAAGGATACCAAAATCTGGGCTAAGTTACACTGAGGCAAGGATTGAAAAGCATGATTGATTTTTTTTTTTTTTTTCGTTTTCCTTCTTTTTGGGTGGTATGGATGTAATGCCATTGTGGTATTGGGTTATTTCTAAATGTATTGGTGGGAATTTTGCTGACAGGCTTATAAGTGAATTCTGCCTCTCAAGTGAATTCTTAGGTGAATTTGGTGTGGTGAGAGCGATTTTGGTGGTATGTGTAATTGATTAGATTCAGTGTTGGTGGGGGATCATGGTAGTTTTAGTGAGATTGCTTCAGAAGCAACAATGGTGGTAGTTTCAACATTGGAGGTGGTAATGGGTACTTGAAGTATCTGGATATCCTTAAAAAAGCATTCTATAATAGAATTCTTCTGCAGTAGAACCTTTATAAATATATTTACCCTCTTCTTCAAAAGGACTGGTGATTTTCAAAAAAATTTCAAGCCTTCTCTAGGAAAAAATAATAACTGTACTAACGTGTTGACCTTAAATCTGATTCCACGACACCAGCTAGAGATAGACTATTGCTAGAGACTTGAAAGACATTGTCTTTACAAGGTTCCATACTACTCTCAAGAGTACAAGAATAGATGTTGTGGATCTTTGTTGATTCTCTGGTAGGATGTGGAACACGTTCAATATTGCATGGGCTTGTCCTTGAAACCTTGACATTCATGAGGGTTTTCTCATAGCTTTTTTGTCCTTTCTTTCAAGATATACCCAGGATGGTGTTGATGGGTTATGGCAATTTTCTTTTCATGCAGGGTGTTGAGCTTGAGCTTAGGAAACTTGAGGCAGCGGTGGAAGCTATTCATGAGAATTTACTACATCTGAAAAATAGGTGAGTTTTCGCCTACTTTGATGTTCCTCACTATTTGTTTTGGATCATATCATGTTAATTTTTTTAATCTGTACCTGCAGGGAAGCTGAAATGAGGACGGTAAGTGAGAAGACCAATACCAGGGTTGCAATGTTCAGCATAATGTCTTTAGCCATTTGCATTACAGTTTCTGCCATGCAGTTATTGTATTTGAAGCGTTATTTCCAAAAGAAGAAGCTTATCTAGATGTATACGAGTACGTTGTATATGATGATAAGAGGAACATGTACTGAAACTTCCCAAGTTTAAAAATTTTGGTTAAGATGATGGCATGTTGTTTCTGATTAAATGACCTCCTCTCTCCTCGCTCCTCTTGATTTATCGTGTAGCCATTCTTCGTTCCCACTGAAATTTCTAACTCTATTAATTCAGAGATTTTAAATTCTGCCAATTTCTCAGATGCTTTGTATCACTTTATTTTTTTTCCAGAGTTGTCCTATACACCTATATCCCCTCAGTTTATATATAATTGAAACTTTTGCTTTTGTTTGTGGGGTTTTTTTTATTTTTTATTTATTTATCTCCCTATTACTGGCACAAATTGTCATCCCTCATTTTTCATTACACGAGGCTCCTTGAGCAATGCCTCAACTATCAACTAATTGTATACCATATATGGGTGGAAAGGAGTGGGGAATGTAGTAGGCCACTGAAATCATTAATTTTAGATTATATAGCATATCTGGGTAAGCGTACCCTATATGATGTATGATAATTAACACATATGACTTAAATTTCTTATCTTGATCTTTTATGTATGTTAGCAAGACTGACTGACTAATGTGAATTGACAAACTATGCAACACTATTAGGTATTTTTTTACCCATCGTGTTGTAAACTCTTAATGCAGTGGGTATTTTAGCTACACCCATTCCCAGATTATATAAATATCAATTGGCAACCAAAGTATTGAGTTTATACCTAAATTTTCGGCGCAAAAGACAATGAAGTAATTAATAGTCTAATAGTTGGTTTTACGTGTGACTTGACTCACCATCTCACCGACGAGACAACCACCCACGTCAGCACCATACCATCCCCTCGCTCTCCTCCACCACCACCGCCACCACCCTTCTCACCACAATTGCGCGCTCTCCCTGCCTTATGCAACCACGCTTTTTCTACAGCAATCACCACTTCTTTCTCTCATCTCCATTGCTCTACATAATGCAAAATCGTTTGTTATAGCGTCTTCACCTAATGAATTGCGGCAACTCCAAAACAAGAACTACACCAATTAATAAAGTCAATGTTGTTGCCGAGGGCCTTGTTTATAGTATGCCTTGTTTGTATTATGCTCATTGAAACTTTACATGTGAAATTCTTAAAATTTTAAAAAATAAATTATTATTATGTTGTATTGTAGTTGAAAAGGCCTTTGCGATTGCAATTCCAATTATCTTTTGTATTGCTACACTCACTTTTGGCTTCTTTCTTTACAAACTGTGTTGCTTCATTTCCTCTTTGTAGCATACATTTTAGCCATGTACTACCAAAGTACAAAGTATTCAAGATCATATTTTAATCGAGTATCATATTTTATACACCCGAGGTCATATATTTATGTATTTAAAATCATAATTTCTATATCAGATATCATAATCTCTATATTTGAAATTAGAAACTCAATATATGTGACCATAATTCTACACTTGAGAGCATAAATTTATATACCTGAATCTCTATATCTGATATCATACTTTCTATATCTAAGATTAGAAACTCTATACCTGAGATCATAATTTCAATACATAAGAGTGTATTTTATATACTTGAGATAATTATCTCAATAACTGAGGTTATAATCTCTAAATCTAAGATCATAAACTCTATATATGAGATTATACTTTATATATATGAGATCATATTTTATATATCTGAGATAATAATCTCTATAATTAAGATAATAATATTTATACTTAAGATAATAATCTCTATGTATGTGATTATAAACTCTATATATGAGATCAAATTTTATACATATGAGAGCATATTTTATATACTTGAGATTATAATCTCTATATCAAGATCATAATCTTTATATTTGAAATTAGAAACTCTAAACCTGAAAATATATTTTATATGCACGAGAGTATATTATGTATACCTAATATCACAATTTCTATCTAAAATCATAATCTCTAAAGCTAAAATCGGAATTTCTATGTCAGAGGTTGTAACTTTTGTTTTTAAAAAAGCGCGGGTTGAGAAGTCACACCATCTGGTTGGTGTAAGTGCTTCAACCAATATTTTCATTTAGACCAATTACAAGTTTACAACCAATTAAGTTAGAAGAGTCAGTGGAAAGCTCACCTAAAACTATTACAATGATAATGGTCAACAAAAAAAAAAAGAGTCAGAAGTAATCCCTCTCCTTTGTTTTAACCAGAGGTGTCAGAATCAGATCCGACCCGATAAGTTACCCGAAACCGACCCGGACCCGACCTGATTATGACCCGAAAAGTGAGATCCGAAAACCGACCCAACCCGACCTAAAGTTAACCCGAAACCGATTTGACCCGATATTCAAAGACCCGAACCCGATCTGTGTCTGACCCGTTACAAACCCGACCCGTTACGGACCCGACCCATTACAGACCCGACCCCTTACGGACCCGACCCGACCCCTTACGGACCCGACCCGAAAAGAACCTGAAACCGATTGAAACCGACACATAACCGATATAACCCGATTTATAACAATTCGTTACCCGAATTCACTGGATGTGTTAATAATCTGAATATACATGAATATGACCTAATCTTGACAGACCTATTTTTTACTTAATATCTAATAACTTTGAAACCAAACTTGTCATTGTCGATTCAAACTAAACATATTACAAGTTCTTATGTATATATAAACTTAACATCGTATGTTATAGATTAGTTTGATAGGATAATACACATTTAATAATCATTACCTCATAAATATTTTGTTTTTAAATGACTTATCGACATCATCATTGTCCAATTTATGAATTAACATCATCATTGTCCGATTTTATCAAAACCGACATTGACCCGAAATAATCTGTTCAGGAATCGATCTGACTTTACCAGAAACGACCTTGACCCGAACCCAAAATAACCTCGCTATAACCTGTTCAGGAACCGACACGATTTTACTAGAACCGACCTTGACCCAAATCCGAAATCCGTTCAGGAACCGACCCGATTGTATTAGAGCCGACCTTGACCCGAACCGAATACAACCCGAACCGACATTGACCCGAACCGAATACGACCCGACTCGAACCTGACCCGAACCCGACCAAGACAATAACCGATTTAACCCGATCCGATAATGACCCGACCCGAACCGAAACCGACCCGATAGTCAAAATTGACCCGATAAGAACCGACCCGCTATGAGTCAACCCAAAACCGACCCGTTGACCTGATTTGACACCCCTAGTATTAACTAAATTTGATAGCCGATCTTAAGTGTTATCCGCATTTTAACCAATATTGCTAGTTAACATCCAAGTCAATATATCAAATTGTATATTAGAAAGAGAGCTACCCTTACAAATACGGAGCACTTGAAGTCTTGAACAGAAACATTGGAGAGAGAAAAACACATACAGATGATCTTTGGTTTAGGAATACTGGGAGGACTTCAAGCTCCATTCCCATTCCATTTCTCATTGCCACGTCGCTATTGCAATGGTAACAACAACAATAACCATTGGAACCCGCTCTCTAAGTTGGGTCCCACTAACCCATCTCACCTCCTCTCCGCCGCTGCCGTCACTCTCCGGCACCGCTTCCTCCACCCTCCTTTCTCTCTCCTCCTCTGCTCGTCCCTCAAGGTACACTTTTCCCTCTTTTTTTGGCATTTTTAAGAAGATTTTTCTGTTTGTTTGTTTGATGATTGATTGATAGTTTGGAATATTTATTGGGTATGTCGCTTGATGAAATTGGTATCTTTCTGGGACATTGTTGAAGGTTTAGCATCATTAGTTTCACAAGGGTTTGAATTTTTTGTAAATGTTCGGTCTGAACTATGTCGAAAATCGTAATTTTGGGTTGTGTTCATCATCATGTAATGCTTTAGATTTTTCTCGACTTGAGTCTGTGATGAATCAGAATGGTGAAAAATGCCCAGTGAGGCAATGATCATGTTGCAATATTATGAACTTTTGTGTAAATGTTTGTTGATTGGTTATGTTTGTGTTGAGGTTGATTGTTTAATGTGCAATGATAATTTTTAGATTTTGGTTTGTTAGGCGAAAGGTTAATGTTTTCTTGTGGAATGATTTTAGTCTTTGTTCTTTCTATCTATATGTTGTATGATTGTATCTCCAGTTGAAAAGATAAGCTTACTCGACTCCAGACCATAATTGATTTTGTTGGTAAGCATATGATCGACTTAGGACGTCATTTCTATCGCTTGTGGTAGTAAGAGTTTTGATTTTGCAATTTGCAAGAGTACATTGAGAAATGAATCGAGTTTGAGATTAAACCGATATGTATTTGACAAACAATTAGTTGAATTAAATGTTGCATATTATTTTGGAGCGAAGATAGGATACTGATACTGCTCTACTTATCGTAGAAATTTCCTATGTTTGGGAAGGTCAGCAACAATTAAGTAAAAATGATACTTTTGATTTATTAACCTGAATATTTTCTGAAAATTTATGTATATACTAATTTTGATGTGGAGGAAAAGAAACCCATTCAGAGTTTCCTAAAGCAAGAGCTGTGTTCCTATAACTACTATCATGCAAGGTGCTAGGGGGGCTATCATTAATAATATAATGAACATAGTTTGCACATATCATCCTGCAATCTGGTGCTCACTTTCCAGCATCCTCTTAACCAAATAGTCTTTTATAATAATATCAATGTGGAGGGACTTTTAGGCCCATAGCCTAAACTCTTTTGTAAGTGACATCTCTGCTGCTACATCAGTCTTTGTCCATAGCACTGATAACAATGTGATGGTCTTCTGTTGCTATTGTGAAAGAATCGTGATTCTTTATCTTTTGACTGGTTTGCAGAATAAAGATGTTCACTTTTCAGCAGTTCGAATTTCCGGCCTTAGCCCCATTGCCTATTGATGCCTGGTGGGCTATTATTAGTGTTGTGGGAGAGCTCCTCATATGTGCTATTGCAGGTCGTTGGATGGTTTTTCCACTATAGCTTTGACTTCCATGACTGAGATGATATCTTGCGGGTTTGGGGTTTCACCATTTAGCCGTGTTTCTTCTAACCAAATAGCCCTCATCAAAGCTGCTAAACCTATACAATAGTTAAAATGCGGTTCCTATTTTTTGGATCCAATTCTTGATTTTAGTTAACTTTTCCCTAAACACTATAATAATGAGTCATCACCTCTTAGATTGCTCTAGTTATCAGCTTTGCATAAAGAGCAGATGTACATGGAAGGCATCATTGTAGATCTTCCATTAGATTGTTTTCCAATGGTTTCTGATGGGATGTTTGCCGAGAAGCCTCCATTGCTTCTCTGATCTTATTCTTCCCGTTGGTCTCTCGGAATTGAAAGTCAATAGATGCAACTATACCCACTTCTAGGCATGCTTATGAGCCGAGTCGAGCTCCAGCTTGGCTGAGCTCGAATCGAACTCGAAAGCTTAGACTCGTGGGCTTGGAAATCCAAGCTCGAGCTCGGATCGAAAACCAGATAGTCGAGCTCGGCTCGAGCTCGAACTCAACTCGAAGCTTGACTCAAAGCTCGAGCTCGATGCTCGTTAGGCTCAAACATGCTCAAGCTCTAAATGATGATATGTTAATGAATTATTGTGTAACTTGAGATAGTTGGCAAATGCTCCATTTACTTTTCATTTTTTTTAAAAATAAATTTATTTTATTAATTGGTAGTCTTAAGACATACATGGTGTAGAAATCAGATACAAGGGTTGTTTAACCTTTGCTTCCAAAATATCGTGTGAAAGCTCTTCTTTACCATTACAATAAACATTCAATAACAACTAGCTAGCAATTAAACATTAAAGCACACTGTAAACCATATGCAACAATAACTAAAAAGAAAAACAGTAGATAAACAATTTACATTAGTCCACATTGTACATTTGATCGATTCACATAAATAAATGTCAATGATGACATTCATTGAGCCTTAATCATCAATAGCTTTTTGATAAAACCTGACAACATGAATCCCTTTCTCGCATTCATTTGCAATTTTGAACCACAAAGTCAATGCTGCTTTTGCTGGTTTATCCCCTCTTTGGGCACTCATCCTTTCCCTGATTCTTTTCGGTCGACAGACATCAAGTCCAATAATGTCTATGAATACTGACTAATTAACATAGCTGTCCCTTATCAGTCCCCTAGAGCCCAAAGACTCAACTAACTCTACCCACTAACATCATGTTGATGCACACATAATAAGCTGGAAGACTGAAATATTGCTTGCAGGAGGGTAGTGCCAAAAGCCTAAGAATAACAGAGGACAATGCCCTCCATCAAAATTTATAATAAAAAGAAACTTCATTAACACCTAAGCTCTTTTAGGAGACTTAGTGCTCTTTAACACCTAAGCTCACCATCATATTTATGAAAATATTATTGACCTTCACAAAAACAAACGTAATTTCAGGAATATGAAAGTACTGACAATCATTTTTGGTTGCTAGGGCCATTGGTTAAAATTAGAGTACAATGACAAGCAAAGAAAATCAGCGCAAAGCAATTAGCTTGCTTAGCTTAGCTTAGCTTAGCTTGTAATGTTTATGGGAGTGGTATTATTCCAGGTTCATTGCAACATCAAACAACCCAAGTTATACAAAACTGTCTTAGGTGAATCGATATACAAAACAAAATAGCAACATCAAACAGCCTAAGTTCTTTCCTTTGGATATAATAGCAGAATTGTAAAATCTATTGGTAGTACGCAAAGGGTGATATTTCGAATCAACAAATCTCAAGGTAATTACTTGAAACATCTAGATCTGGCAAATCAATTTGAATACAAACAGGACAATTACTAGAAAATGGAATTAATGGATAACAGAGCAACATACATTTAAAGGAAAAGGGACTCGGCTAGTTGGCTGTGTCTGTTTTATTGGAGCCTTGGAGCTATTGAGGTAGAAAGGAAAAGGGAGAAGGGAGGAAAAGAGAGGAAAAGAGAGGAGGTCAGGAGGATGGCTGCAGATTAGGTTTTAGGAATCTTAGCCTCTTAGGGTTTCCATTTAATTTTTTCTTTTTTTTTTATTTTTCTGAAAGTTTTTTTTGGCAATATTTTTTAAAAGTTAAATACCTTTAATAGTTATATAAGTGTAGCTTTTTAAATACTAGTATATAAATGTACCTTAATAATCTTATAATATTATTTAAGAGTCAAAGTTAATGTAAAACCATCAAAACTTAAATCGAGCATTATTGGTTTGATCAAACATAAAAAACTTAAAACGTAAAACCGTCAAAGTTAACACAAGTTTTGATCATGCATAAAAAAACTTGTGACATTAATTCATACTTTAGCCCATTATGAATAGTTTTTTTTTTTAAATCATAATATTGGTTAACCGATACAAAATTTTTATTATTGTAACAGTAACCGCTAATTCTTAACGATTTGGTAAAATAACCGTTAATATGAACCGATTATATATGGTTAACGGTTATGGTTATTTTGCACACTCCTAGTTTTAACGATCTTGAAAAAAATTATGATTTTTGGATATGATGATTGATATTTCTGTCGAAATAACAAATTCATATCTTTATACTTTATTTGTATTGGTTTCCAATAAGTTGATTATTATGATTTTTAACAATGTATAGTATTATAAATTATCTTTTTTCTACAAAACAAGAAAAAAATTAGGAATATTGTTGATAAAGGTTGAGAGTTATAAGTGTAAAAACTTTATTATGTTTGATAACACGATTCTACGATTCAATCAGATCTTGCCAAGCCTGTTATACCAAAATAAAATCATGATCTTAACAACACTGTTTATTGTCAAATAATTGGCCAGTGCATAATAGAAACTAAATAATCATGAATTTAAATTAACTTGTAAAATGCAATTTACAACATAATTGTAAAATAATCATAAATCGAACCAAATTGTTTCGAAATGGCCCGGAAGAAGATGTCTTAACTCGTCCAAATTGCACTCGGCCCAAATCAAGCCAAACCCAAAATAAACCGTCTTAACCTGGTCAAACCCGAACCGAATCTGAACCAAACCGATTGAACCCGATTCGATAAAAGTAAGTAATAATGCGTTTCAACCCTACCTGATAGTATAGAATCCGTTAGTATTGAACCGAACCGAACCGAACTGACATCCCTATTGATCATCAATCATCATATTTTGTTAACTTTATTTGTAGTACATTAGATTCATCTAACACGGTATATGACATATCTTATGTATTTTATTAAAAGTTATAAGGTTAGAAATATATGAATAATATAACTCTAATTTTGTTTAAATGGTGTCATGTACTCATGTGTCATAAATTTCTTAATTAGATAATATGTGGAATCATGACATGACACTTGGCTGAAAGTTATGCTATCAAAAATTAGCCCGACCCAAATTACCGAAACAAAATATAATTCGAGACAACCTGTTATAGAACCGACTTATAGTGATTCATGACTTATTTTTTTATTTTGATTCGTTATTGACTATACCCGTTATTGCTAAACTCGTAATAAACTATAACCTGATTTTATCTGAGTCATGACCACTAACCATATAATCATTGAAATTCACCTAATTCATAATGTCTTAAATTGGAATAGCCTTTACATTATATGCATTGATAAAAACTTGATCCAATAAAAACTTGACTTGATATAACCTGACCCAAATATAACCCGAAACCCGACATGACTTGATCATAACCCAATTAGAGCACCTAAATTGACAGTTATAGTTTGTGGGTTTACTTAATGATCCTTATCCTAGTTTAAATATTAATTATATGATTGATGTTTTTCCTAAATATTGAGAATGAATAAATTTTGCAGGATAAATAAAATTGTATTTTTTTGTTGGAAAAATAAAAATAATCAAAAATATATTATTTTATGAATATATACTAAATATTAAAATAGAACCGAGCTTCACCTGAGCTTTTTGAGTCGAACTTCTAACAAGCTTTCGAGTCGAGCTTCTAATGAGCTTTCAAGTCGAGCTTCTAACAAGCTTTCGAGTTGAGCTTCTAAAGAGCTTTCGAGTCGAGCTTCTAACTAGCTTTCAAGTTGAGCTTTTCACGAGTTTCCAAAACAAGCTTTTAACTAGCTTTTCGAGTCGGGCTTATAACAATCTTGATTCGAGTTTCTCACGAGCTTCTCGAGTCGAGCTTGACTTTGCTCAATTCGGCCTGTTAACTTATCAAGTCAAGTTCGATCTTGATTCGAGTCCACTCGAGTCGAGCTCGAGTAGCTCAATTCGATAAGCACCCCTACCCACTTCCATTCTTCAAGAGATAATAAATACTATGTTCTTTATTTCCACGGGGGAGGGGGTTCATAGTGTGGATCCACTCAATGAATTGCTGAGTGAAGCATCCTCTCAGCTTGCTGGTACCCCATCTATCCTTTGGTTCATGAAATTCTCACTCTTGTGACTTCACTCCCTTGACCACCAGGGATGAGCTCTAGTATATTGCCACCTAAGGATTGCGCATCTTTTCCTTAGCCCCGTCTCTCTCATGCATGGCCCATTCGCTCTTATTAGATTCATTCCCCATTAAAGTCCCTACCATCTCCTGGTTCCTGAATTCTCTTTCTGTCAGATATTTTCTATGAAGGTTTTCTCAGAATCAGTGTATTTGGTTTTGAAGACTTTTGAAAGCAGATATTCAGTCTCATGAAGCTATCCCCAACTTTGCTTTGCACGGAGGACTTTGCTGTACATCTCTAATACGCATACCTTCTCTCCATTATAGTTTAGAAATTGTGTCCCAATCTCACCAGTGAATACGTTTTTTTGTATTACTTCCCATCCACCAGAACCTTGCAATTTCTGAGTTCATTTTTTCAACAATTCCCATGGGAACCCTAAAAGCTGATAATACACGGGTAGCTAGAGAGAAAATTACAGACTGAATCTAGGTAATTCATCCTGCCTGAGAGAGGAATATATTATTCCGGTCATGTCTACTGGTTGAAATAAATATGAGGTGTAAGTTGTTTTTGGGTGAATGCAAGTCCTGACATGCTATCTAGATAGATTTTGCTTTTGCTGATGTGAAAATTTTCACCATGGATTGGTGTTCAACTGTGCATTGCAGATTTTTAGTAATTAAATCCGTATTAGGTACAAGTATGTCTTTATTGGTGTAAATTTGATGTGCAAAACCAAGCATGATCTTTTCTGTTTGAAGTAGAATACATATGACATTTCATTTGGGAAAGGGTCTTGCACATAGGTTTAGTAGTTTTTAGGTTTCACATTTATGATGCAAATTTCTTAATGGGTTGATCTCAGTCTTTTCTGAAATTCATTTAAGCTTATATTGAAGAAAGTATGTATCTGGCAATGTGATGATTTGCTATATGCCTTGTTATACTTTAAACAAAGATAGGTTACTAGACAATTGTGCAAATGATATATGATGCATTTCTTGTGAATTGTATTTTATTGTACATTTCACTGTAATTATAGTTCCTACGCTAGTTTGACAGTCTATCAATCCTGAAAAACATTTGATTTTATTAGAATATGTTGTAGTTACCTTGCATTTGTCATACAATGACAATATTAATATTTTTTAAGGGTAATTTGCAAAAAACTATTAAGTAAAAACACAATTTTGTCAAAAACTACCTTGTGAAAAAATCTTATGAAAAATTACCATATAAAAAATTCCAATTGTATGTCCATCACATAGTGGTTTTCTGGTTGACTTCTCACGTGAATGACACATGTTGGATGAACTATTTTTTTTCTTTTTCCCTTTATTTCCCCCCTTTTATTGATGAACACCTCCTAACAATACCAACCACACAATATCTTCACATGAACTCTGATCAAGCCACAGAACATCCATCCCCCTCAAACCCATCAAAGAGAACACCTAAATGTGCTATCAAAAAGAGGTTAGTAGGGTAAAATGCTATTGGAGATGAATGAGGCTCAGATAGTAGTGATAGTGGTATTTGTCTAAGTGAAGGAGACATAGGGTTCTGATAGTAGTGATGATGAAGGAGGTGTTCATGAATAAAGGGAAAAAGAAAGAAAAAAAATTAGTTTAGTCAACACGTGCCATTCACCTAAGAAGTTAACCCCACAAAACTATCGTGCAATTGGAATATTTTATACGATAGTTTTTCACAAGATTATTTTTATATGGTAGTTTTTGACGAAAGGGTGTTTTTATGTGGTAGTTTTTTGAAATTTACCCTTTTTTAATTTAATTTTTGTATGAGAGGATCAAATGAATTAGATTGACACAAAGGACAGAATTGGGACAACTGAGAAGTGGCTCTTAAGTTTAGACCATATTTTCTGGAGTGATATTGATTAATGCCCACATGTTTACATGGTGGATTATTTAGAATTTTTTTTTTGTGAGTATATATACTTGGGACATACCGTATTGGTTTGTGCTTTTGATCGTGACTTTTTTATTTATTTATTGTTGGATTGAAGGGAACATTCAATGGGGGAGTAGGCCACATAAAGCATTTAAACTTTTTCCAGAGGTTAGATGACATTGCCTCAGCAGCTTGTACCATGTGCTTTTGTCTCTTTGATGGCAACTCATCAGGACAAGAGATAAACAAGGAAGGAGGCTCACCACAGGATACGTTGAAAAATAATTTGTTACAACGAGGACGTTGGACCCACGTACTCCTTGCTGTCAATGTGCTGTTAGTACTTCTGACCTTTATATTAGAAAATCACAGTGTTGTATGTTTGATGGACTCTTCATTTTATATGAAGTAAATGGATAAATTAGCCATACAAATTGTAATCTTTTTTGCATTCTATATTTTCATTAAATCATCCATTGTGCTGTATATTGACTAAGAAAATTGTCTTATGGCCTCTCTTGTTTTTCCTTGTGATTTTGAAATCTTTTTTTATTTATATGCTTTTCTAATTTCTGTTCTAACATTTGTTTGATTGTATCCTCTGTTCATGTACAAGATTCCTTGGTAGATTGTGAATTATGTCATATTTAAGGGTAATTTTGTCCCTATTATACTTTATTGTTGGCTCAATGATATAAATACTATGCAGGAATCAATGGAATTCAAATGATTTTTTCTTGGGATCTTGGATTCTCATATTGTAAACTTCATCTGTTTAGCCATCCTGACTTCCCGAGCTGTAATGATCAGATTCTATTAGCGATGGGTTTCTGCTTGATCCCCCTCCCCTGCGCCTCAATGAGCTGACTTGCTTGGCTTGCAATCCTGTGATGCCATTTAAAATTTGCAAAAGTTAGGGTGAGACAACTCAGACAAGCCTAATGTAGGATACAAGTATAACATTTAAAATCTCAATTAGATTCTGTCAATGATGGGTTTCTGCTTGATCCCCCTCCCCTGCACCTCAATGAGCTAACTTGCTTCGCTTCCAATCCTTTGATGCCATTTAAAATTTGCAAAAGTTAGGGTGAGACGAGCCAAAGGTAGGATACTAGTATAACATATAGAATCTCAATAAATAACAGGTGAGCTTGATAGTGGAGGAGAACGTAATGTGGAATGACAGTCTTAGGAAAAAAGAAAAAGTCGCAAAGTCCTGAAGTTGGCTGATCTATAGAAGCAGAAGTCGGCAAATTATCTCATAAGAGTTTAATATATATTAGTAAGAAATAGAAAAGTATCCCATGTGTGAATACCAAAGAAATAAGGATGATAAAAGCCCCCGGGAGTGAACAATGGACTTGTGGCTGACATTGAGACATTGTGGGATCAAGTGATGTAGGGTGATTCCATAATGTAATGTGGCAAGACTTGTGGCAGGGTGAAGGTTGTAATATTGTTTTGATAAGGGTCTTATGTTTGTTTTTTTCCCTGAACTTTCTGTTAGAAGCCTTATGCAATGAAAACTAGTGGTGAAATCCATGTAAAAGATCATTACTTAAGTCTTATTATCCTGTACTGGGCTTTAACTAGTAAGACGTTTAACTGTTTATTATCTTAAGGTGACCAGGTGAGGACCTTTCTATTTACATTTTACTTGGAATTAATGATTTAAAAGTCAATGTCATAAGCAGTTCTTGTGTTATTTTATTTTTAATGCATGTGAGAATTCTGGATGCTATCATAGAGTCAATGGTTTATTGATGGGATTGGATGAGTTGAAGAGGTTGGCTGAGATGTATGATGGTAAGATATTCACATAGAATCTTCTATTCTACAGCTTGCATACAATATTATCCTTAACAGAAGTTTGTAATTGAGTGCTTTGGAAGTTGCATAAATGACCCTAGCTAGCTGCTGACTTCAACCCTTTAGTTTTGAATTCTGGGATGTTGGGCTGTCTGACTGGTTTCCTCTTCCCACTTTCGCTTTTCCTGTTCTCAATTCTTAATTTCTGCTGTCTAACCTATAGAAAGGCAGAAAGAGAGGAAAGTGCGCGTGGTGGCACTGAATAGTGTAAGGAATGTAAGAGAGTCATTAAGAAGTTGGCATTCGGAGGGAAATTCACCTGTCAGAGGTCATATCTATATTGATTTTTTTAGATCATTTCACTTTTTCATTTAATAAAATACCTAGGGTCCTCTCTTCTTCCCTAAATTTCTGTCTTAAATCCCTTTTTCCTATAAAATTTCTGCTGCGATTGAGTTCTTAGCAGTTCCCTGAAGTTGTAAATTTTTCATGACTTTTATCACTATATGCCTACTTTATCCTTTAACCACTCCCTCTCTTACATTTGGTTTTTAAACGATCTTTTGTAAGTTGTATTATAAAATGTTTTATTTTTTTAAATAATGGTGTATGATTGATATTTAGCACCACGTACCAAAGAGAGGGAGATGGACCACTTATGTAGGGTTTTTTGGAGGAGAGATTTAGACTAAGTTTTTGTAATTAAGTTTAAATGAGTTCCATAATGTGGGTCAAGGGAGGTTAAGAAAAAGTAAAAGCTGGTGGAACAAAAAACGGAGGTAGTATATGTTTGCCATTACTTCTCAAGTTCTAGTATTCCATATTTTCTCACTCATAGAAATAATCTCCTAACCTCTAAGTTTCCCTGTATCTATATATCATTCAAGGAGTTATAAGAATGATAAACATTTGGATGATATAGGCTGTTTTTGTTATAAAGATATTTGTCAGTTTACATTTCAAAATTTATATCTTGAAATGTGCAATTTATTCATATAATCTTCTTGATATAGTTTGTGAATGAATATATTGCGTTACATTCATTATCTTATCTGGAATGAGTATTTCTGTTTTTGTAGAAGAATTGGGAAAAATAAGGAACTTAGACTGATTATGGCATTCTTTTCCTTACAGGGCTTACACTCTCCCTTTTTTTTGTCTAGGCTTTTTGTTGGGCAAATGGCCACTCAAGGGAAGTTGATGTTATGGGGAGCTAAGGTTTGCATCAGTAAACTTTTGCATCCATGCTCTATTACAAAAACTAATTTTTTTTAAAAATATAATTCCTCTGGTAATGTCAATCATGAACAGATTAATAGTCGAATTGATGAAGGGCAGTTGTGGAGGCTGGTAACGTCAGCCTTCCTACATGCAAATATTGGACACCTCTTGGTATGATTCCAGTTTGACGACTAAATAATCTGTCTGTTTATATTGATTATATTGTTAATATTGGGGTCTTCTATTTCCAGGTTAACTGCTACTCGTTACATTCTATTGGTCCCACTGTGGAGAATTTATGTGGAACTCAAAGATTCTTTACCGTTTACTTTGCCTCTGCTGTCGCAAGTAAAAGCTTTAAAGACTAACTACTGAATATGATAAGCTTTTATTTATTTCTCAAATTATATGTGTCTTTTTACTGAATTTATATTCCTGTATATTGTTTTCATCAGGCTCTGCTATGAGCTATTGGTTGTCTGAAGCTCCTTCGGTTGGTGCATCAGGAGCCATTTTTGGATTGGTAACCTTTTCTGATTCTAACTTTTGAGTTTTAAATTTTAAGTCAAATTCATCTTACCTGTAATGGATTTTAGAAATGTGTCTTTTATCAGTACGAAATACATTCACATTCTAGGGCTACCTTTTTTTTTGGGTCGTATCTCTCATAGTACTTTTATTTCTTTCCAGAAGTCTCTGTAGGTGAACTTTGTTGTGCTTTCTTTCTTCTCTCCTCAAATTGCTGATAGAAAAATTTCTTAACATACAATTGTTTATGCCTTTTAGTTTTTGGATGCCCATAGGTTGGATCAGTTGCCATTTTTACAATGAGGCATAGAAAACTTCTTGGTTCTGGAGCGCAGGGTTTGAAGCACATAGCAAAAGTAATCGTATTAAATATGGTAATTTCTTTTCCTAAGTATCAAATTTTGTTATATTTTATATCAAGAACTGAAACAAGTGATGCTAGGGACACGAGGTATTCATTTCTTATTCACCACAGTTCATAGCATTGCCAAGTCCGTCTTAATTCGTATATAGGGCTCATACAAAGAAGGTCCATCTTACCCTCAACTCAAGCTTCCCTTCCTGCCCCCTTTAGAAGTACCATGAATAGTGCTCAAAGCACTACTGTCCAAACTTTATCATGCAAAGTCTGTTACTCAGCGTTACAAGTTCTTCACACCACTACCACCTACCTTATGTATCCATATGAGCTAAATATATCGGGCTATCTTCTTGTAGTGTCATCTCCTATGTCTAAGACTACTGCCCACATGCTCTCTGCTTTAGTTAATAGATTGTGATGTGATGAATGTTTTAGTATGGGGCATTTACACTTGATAGACTATGGAAATGAGGATATTTTTCTGTAAATTGCAGCTTCCAACCAAATAGATAGCCTTTGGGCCAAGACAAAATAGAAAGATGTTAAACATCTTACTTTGTCACTTAACAACCTTAAGGCACCCATATATTGGTTGGGGGTTGAAGGAAAGAGAGGTGTAGGTTTTGCTTGGATGATGAACAAATTTTGAAAATTTATGATTGCTGTGCAGAGGCCTGATAGAACTGCTTACTGTTTCCATTTCTATTGCTAAATTAGTGCTTTTGATTTACCTATTTTTCAAGCTGAACTAAGTATCAGTAGCCGTCCGTCCACTAACTGGAAAAGTGAGGAAGAAATACCCTAATAATTTCTCTATGCTTTTGTCAGAAAATGCACTCTGTTGTAAATGATAACCATTCTGATTAAGATATGTAGCAATTTGTTGATGAGTGTAGGTTTGGAACCTTTTCTATAAAGATGCTTGAAGTCCATACATTAAGCTATATTGTAGCTTATCTAGGAAAATAAAGTGATTGGAGTCCATTTTGTTAGCTATATGGTAGCATTTCAAGGAAACAGAAGTGCTTTGCTGTATGTAGAATTACCTCTGTTCATCAATTGTGTAGAAAACTAAATCCATAATATAAGCTTACAACTTAGTTTGAAAATTTAGTAGAGTAGTATTTGACACAAAAAACAGTAAGGAATACTAAGGCAAAACAGTAGCTCACTAAGTTCCTTACTTGACCTTTATTGTAGTTTAATGGTCTCCCTTCTAGAACTCTGGGTGTGAGTAGTGATATCTGATTTGACCATGTTGGTAACTTATGCAACGGCAGATGTATAGAGTAAATAGAAGTGAGGGGTTTGTAGGTATTTGCTATTTGGTTATACGTCTTGGGTGATTTTGGGTTAGCTTATGCGATAACTTGTTTTTATATGATGGTTTAACCATAAATCATTGCAAAACAAAATATTTATAAGGTAATGATTACTAAATGTGTATTATTGTACCAGACGAGTATATGATGTGTATTTTTAGTGTATAAATGTATTATTGTATTACCCTTATCATTTATCTACATTACTGCATATATTCATTTTGTTAACATGTCGACTGAAATTGGGCCAAGGGTTGTTATAAATCAAGTCATATCAGCTATTCGTCGGGTTCAATCGGTTTTGGGTTGTCTTTGGGTCAGGTTTGTAACGGGTAGGATACAGATCGGGTTCGGGTCTTTGAATATCGAGTCAAATCGGTTTCGGGTTAACTTCATGTCGGGTTGGGTCGGTTTATGGGTCTCACTTTTCGGGTCATAATCAGGTCGGATCCAGGTCGGTTTCGGGTAAGATTTTGACGGCTCTAGGGATATGTGTATAATCTGCAACTTTAGACTTGGCTTGCCATCTTTAGGACTAGCATATCACTGTACGCTGCTGGAAATTCTTATATTTTGTTGTGCGCCATATGCTATTCAAAGTTCAGTTTGTTTGTCTCTCTCTCTCTCTGCAGATTATTGGGCTTTCATTCAGCGGAATAGACAACTGGGGCCATGTGAGTATTAAAACTGCTTTGGATTTTGATAGTTTTTCCCACAATATTACGAAAATTGAATGTTATGAACATTGAGTCAGCTGATAAAAAGATCCTGTTGGTGCCTTAAATATAATAATGAAAATAGCACCTAGCCGCCATCTTTAATATCTTATTTAGGTATAAGTTTTTCTGGCTATGCTTTATTACCGCTTTTGCGCAAGTAGGGCTGCCCTCCTAATAGTCTCAACTACTAAGGGCAGGTTGGGGAAGGTTGCTGGTTTCTGTTTCTTTTTTTACTTTTTGAAAAGTGAAAACTAAACTAATTTGGCAATTTCTTTGAAAAAACAAAATTCCTTCAGTTTCATCAATTCCCAAATTAGTTAGTTGAAATCTCCTTTTGTGGTTTTAGATATTATGTTCAAAGAAACCATTTTCAGAGTTCCATTAATCATTTATTGGGACTAGCAATACTTGTAGAAGCCCTTCCAATTTCCAACAATCAATGTCGCCGGCAGAGATCTACTCCTGGCATCCTATTATGCTGCTCTCCGAAACATTGCTGTCTCGATTTGAATGTCTACGCGACAACAGTTATGTGTTTGTTGAGGTTATTCTGCTAAAAACATTGATAGGAGACCTCTAGGGAGAGTCTGGTATAATTGAACAGCTTTTAATTGATTGGACACTTGATTTAACTGTGCTTAAAAGCTTTTAGCTGGTGGTCATTTTCCTAATGCCTAAAGTAGAGTCATGTTGAAGTAGAATGAGTTGATTAGTGGGAAAGCTGAGAATTGTTTGGAGAATATACTTGTGCCATTTTTGGTACAGACTTTGACCATATTTCGTATCTTTGCTTGAAATTTTGATAATTCAGTTGGGAGGCTTGCTTGGCGGAGCTGCAGTTTCATGGGTCGTTGGTCCTGCATTCACATCTGAATCCACCACCAGAGATGGGCGAAAAGTATATGTAGATAGAGCTCCCATCTACTTTTTGCATGGAAATAAGCCTTTTTAATCTGGTAGACAATGGAATTTAATGGGTCATGGATATATTATACAATTTATACCTATGAATATTCCCGTAGTATTATGTTGGTGAATCATTTAACCCTTTGAACTGTATATGTGTGTCATATAATTGATTGATCTCAATGAGTAATTATCTAAGTGGAAAACAATAGAATCAATTAGAACCAACAAAGGAAAAGTTTGAGCCAAAATTAGGGTTTAGCAAGAGAAGGGTGATTTCTAGTTTTATGCACAAATTGGGTTATACTAGGGCTAATCTCAAGATACATAATGCACCACGTGATTTCACTCCTCGGGCTGCCCTTATTGTAATGTTAAGATAAATCACACCAGTTGGCACAAATTAGGGTTTCTTAGACACCTCTTAAGCTGCAAGATTAGAATAACAAAGGAATCAAAACACTAAATCACTCAAATCAAGTGCAACGTAAGTTTTAAGAGGAAATTTTTATTTTCTAACTCTAAGTGATTATTATTCAATATGTAGCTTTCCTTATATAGGGATTACAAACCAAAGAATCCTAGAAATAAGTCGGTTAAGCTGGACCACCTTAGCAAACACATCAGCAAAAAAAAAAAAACAAAATAAGCTAAATTCCTTGAAAAAAGAAAATGAGGATGTAACACTCCGGTAATTTTCATTTTTCGAAAACCAAACCTTTAGGAAACTAACTGTGTTACCACCACGTGTTCAAATGTTAAGGCTATAAAACAGAGTTTTGCAGCGAAAAATCAAAAGACTTTTTGAAATAACATCATCATGAAACAAACTCCTAACATAAAAAACTAGAACCATTAAGGCTCTTATTGTATTGTATCAAAATAACGTTCAACTCAAATCCAAAATCAACCGTCTAAAATCAACTCAAAACAAACGTAAACTAATCTGAATCTAAATCAAAGTAACACTCCACTCAACCCATCCATGTATGAATGTTCGACTGGATACCTATCTATAATCTGCTTCCGAATAATACAAGTGTAAATATTTGATCATCACAGTGTCATTTATAGGCAAAAGTCATGACCCAAAACACACAAAGCACGTAATCAACAAGCTGAGTATATACAAATTACAAAGTGTAACAATTGAAATAACATTTAAATAAAGAATAAGTACAATATGCAAGAACATATTACGCACCATTTTACTCAATTGTCATAACAAATTAGTTAATTACTTGGATTAAGCAATAGACAAGGTTGTCTCCCCCATTTCCAGATTTGGACATCAAATAGATAAATAACCCATCCACTCCCGTTGGAGGGCATAAAAATACAATATAAATCCAGATGGTAAACGGGTAACTCCGTCACCATAGCTAGATGAGATCTCAACTAACCCCAATTTTAAGTTCATAACTACTCCTAAACCACACAGCCTCCAAGAAAAGCCACGGATATACCCTATGAAGCCCCAACCCTGATTGTCAATACTCTAAACGTGCACTAACTTAGAGTTTTATTGCTTATCCTTCTTTCTCTTTACGTCATTACAATCACCACAGTACACACATACAAACATTATAGTTACACAATCAATCTTTGTTATACTTTAATTTTAACCTTTTGATTTCCTTCTTAACTTTTAAACCCATTGAACAGAGTCAACTATCTTCATCATTAAGACTTGAAAAACAACTTTACTCAATTCATACTATCAGTAATAAAAGAGATATATTAAACAACCTCATGGATTAATTAACCAATTGATTCCAACATAATTGATCAAAATTTCTCAACCATACATTCCTTTCCTGATTAGTATCCACAAATCGTAGTTATAACACACCGACAATACTAGATCATGCCCCTAATATAAAATACATGAATCCTTTTCGAATACATAACCAAAAAATCTCACCCTAAAGGTTCCTTAAACATGATACTAAGTTTTCATTTTTTTTACTCTAGATCATGCTCATAAAGGTAAGGTTTTTGTAACTTGTACGTACCTTGAGTAAAATAAACGGATGATCACTTTCCTTACTACCAAGGACCTTCTACAAAGTGGTCTCCCATACCAAATAATACAACCTAAATCAATACATCAATAACTAAATTTACAACAACCATACTAAATTTTCTAAGGCTTTAAAATAATCCAAAACACGTTTTTAAGTCTTCCCATAGTAAAATTCAAATTTCCAAGAAATATCAAATAATAAGAAGAGAAATAAAATAAACTAAACATTAAATGAATCATTCTAATAACTAGAAGGAAATACCTAGAAAATTCAACTTTAATGATATTTGATCACTAAATATTGATAGCTTCACAAGACACAAGCAAATCATTGATCGGTTAGTGTAGTATCAATCAATAAATACAATAAATCATCGTTTACCATTTTCATTTGGTAAAAAAAAATCAAGTGGAGAAGTCAATGCCTAATTCTCGTAAATGGAAATTCCAAAGATTCTCCACATACCCATAATCACAAGCAAGAATTTGGTAAAATTTTCAAGTGAAGTGATCACTACCTAATTCTCATAAATGGGAATTCCAAAGCTTCTCCACATGCCCATAATCACACGCAATTATTTTTAGGATTATCGAAATTCCATTCTTCAAACACTCAATTAAATAATGAAACACTTAAAAACCAAACCATCATAACCTTAAAGAAAAAGGAGGCTAAACAATTACCTCAAAACAGTTTGAATTAAAATTTACAAATAGAAATAAATTTTCAAATGCCTTCAAAAAATTGTGGAGAAGGATACAGTTAACAATTTCTTTAAACAAAATAAGGGTGACCAATCTCTTCAAACAAAAAGAATACTCAACTATCAACTAAGAATCAAATGCATATTGAGGATTTTGATATATTTTTAATATGTTGCATATAATTCTAAATTTATGCACATATTGTGTGTGCTTCTGATCTTCTAAACATAAGGGTCAAGTCACAAAAGAAGACTATCATAATCAAGTACATAAAATCAAGAGAAAACAAAGAGGAAAGGAGAAAGAAGAAGAGGAAAAGGCCGCCGGCTGGCGGTGGCTCACCGTCGTGCAAAGGGTGGCAGCAGACGGCGGCAGAGAAGGGGAGGTAGTGAGCGCAGGAAAGAAAATGCACAGCATGTTGATATCTTTCTTTTCTTTTTTGTTTGGATAATTTTATAAGTAAGGAAATTTAGGCTTTTGGGGGTGAGGTGCTTTAATTAAATAGTATGGGTAATGGGTAGGATAGAGTTTTGGGTTTTATAACTTTTTTTTAAAAAAATATCTTTTATAAAAGAAGTTGTATGGTTAAAGTAAATAATTACAACTTAAAAATAGTTTATAATCTGTATAGAAAGTATATAAATTATAAAATGTATATGTATGTATGTAGGCAAAATGTAGTCAAAATTTCATAAATTAACGGGGGATTACCGAGAATATCTAATTGAATACACTCAAAATCAAATACTCATTGAATATCAAACACCTAACAAACCTAAATAAACTCAAAAACACGAATTCAAGCTATTCCCATCAACTTGTTAACCACATTTGCATGGCAAAGCTTCCAAGCTAATCCAACATCAAAGAAACTACTACGTGTGTGTGGCTTGTAGTCTCTTCCAACATATCATGAATTTCTTAAAATCTTTTAATCACTAAGTGAATAAGCTTGTGATCCATAATCAAAGACGCTGGCCTCATGAAGTCAATGCCTTGGCTAATTTGCTCTCTCTCTTGAGAAAAGTTTGTCGTCTAACTTGAAATCCCTTCTTGTGGATCAAAATAGGGATCAAGATCCGAAATGTTGAAAGTAGTAGAAACCCTTATTCTCTGAGCAAGTCTACCTTGTATGCATTGTCATTCACCTTGTCAAGGATCTCAAAAGCTCCATCTAATCTAGGACTCAACTTAGAAAGCCTCTTATTATGGAACCTCTCCTTTTGAAGATGAATCCATACTAAATCTTCATGTTTGAGTTGCAACGCTTTCCTTCTCTTGTCAACTCATAGCTTGACCCTTTCATTTACTTTTTCAATCCTTGCACACATTTTCTCATGTGAAGCCTTGACATCCTTAGCTCGTTCCTCAGCTTCTTTGTTGAACTTAGTAGTATTGTCTAAAGCCATGAGATCAAGAGGTGTGATTGGGACATGGATATAGACTATCTTAAATGGACTAAGCCCCGTGGCTTTGTGAGGAATTTGATTGTAGGCAAACTCTACATGAGGAAGCAAGTCCTCCCATTGATGAAGATTCTTGGGAATCAGGGCTTGAAGCAAAGTTCTCGAAGTCCTATTAGTAAATTCGATTTGACAATCCATTTTAGAATGACTAGAGATGCTTTACCTTGGTCCTCATCTTTCTCCCTAAGGTGAGCCAAAAGTGGCTTTAAAACTTTATATCTAAATCACTCACCATGGACTTAGAAAATCCATGTTGTCTAACAATTTCCTTGAAGCACAAATTAGCCACTTGGACAACATCATTAGAAGTGTGGTAAGGGATGAAATGCACCATCTTGGAAAAAAAATCAATCACCACCATTATTGAATCCTTGTTCCTTTGAGTTCTTAGTAACCCCATAATGAAATCTAGACTGACATCTTCCTAAGTCTAGACCCACATCTTCCAAAGTAGCAACAATCCTTGAGCCAAGCTATGAATTTTAGCTTTTTGACAAGCTAAACATCACCGGATCAAATGATATACATCCTTGGATACCTTTGGCAAATAAAAGTAACCTTTATCTAGTTCTAAGGTCTTCTCCATTCCAAATTGTCTAGCTAATCCATATTCATGCAATTCTTTTATCAATATTGTTCATAGGCTATGCTTTGGAACACAAAGTTGGTTTTCCCTATAGAAGAAGAAAGCCATCAACATTGTGGAACTTGTGAAAAGCATGGTTAGTGTAATTCCCAAAGATTTCCCCAAAATCCAAATCTCCTTTGTACCTGTCCTTCAACACTTCAAAGCCAACAAGGTTCAAGTCAATTTGTTTAATAGGAGATGTCTTCTAGATATGCATCTGTCCCATTGTTCTTCATACTGGATTTTTGTCTAATGGTGAAGTTGAAATCTTGCAAGACCTCTACCCATTTAGCATGCCTAGGTGTAGAAATGAAATTGTGTCCCCCCATGTAGCGGTCCAATGATGAAACAATCCTGACGAGCGGACTTAGCTTGGGTTAAGATTGAGTATCTCTAAACCCAAAAATACCTCAAAACTGAAACCCCCGAAAGGCCTCAAACACAAACACAAACCCAAGCCCAAGACCTTTACCTTGTCCCAAACATAAATCCAAAGTCACAAAATCACATCACTGAAAACACCAAAACAAACCCTTAAACCCGTGCAAAGCGGAAGCTCGAAGCTCTTTTACTCAACGCACGGAAAAGCGTCTAACAGAGGAGGGCGTCCAACACTTAAGGTTGGCATCAAACGCCCACCCCTAGGGCGTCAAACGCACAACCCTTTGGCATTTGACGCCTAGCTTTGCTCTAGCTCACCCTCCCCTGAGCTGTTTTCCAGCTCATCTTCTGCAAGGGTCTGACGCGCAACCTCAGTGTTTGACGTACATCCTCTGGGCGTCAGCCAAAAGCGTTCTTGTCCTATTTTAAGGATCTCTTTTGCCGCACAAAAAATTCCTTCTTGAGCGTCTGACGCACGAACCGGGCATTTGACACCCATGCCAACGTCTTACCCATAGACATGGCGTTCCACGCTTAGGAAACCTACTCTTATTTGCCTATAAATACCCCTCATTTGATGAATAAATGGTCGGATTTTCTCCAAATCTTAAGGGCCATCACTCTAACAAAATATACTCCCAACACACTCCTAAATACAATCAAAGCCTCTCTAATATTCTTCATATTTACCACGGATTAATCCAAGCACATTTGACACAACTAAGCAAGGAAATATTACCCCTTAAACACATACTCAAGAAAAGACTCAAGCGAAAGGGCTCTCCTCAATGATAAACACTGAGGACCCTCATCTCTTTTAATTACTTTATTTTCTTTCTTTACTTCTACTCCATTTACCTTCTAGTCTTTGGATCTAGTGGTTTTCCTCCACTCAAGACCGTTAGATTGGACTCTTTTTGTGATGATTGTGAAGGTGTAAACCTCTTTCCACATGAACATTTATTTTCAATCTTTATGTCACTTTTGATGAGCCTTGATCAACCAAAGAGTCATCACCCTTGATGATACCTTATGATCAACTCGCACAACTTTTTATTTCAATGCCTCTTTTGCCTATGATGTGAAGAGATAGGAGCAACTCATATTTTACTAGGTTAAGTCTCAAAACCCTAACTTTGAGCACTTCATTCAAGGAAGCATTTCTATAGAATGGCCTTCTCTTAATCATTCAAGCAACCTCTCTCTCTCTCTCTCTCTCTCTCTCTCTCTCTCTTGCATTTTACTTATTGTAAGTTATTTAATGTCTCTTTTGCCTCTTTTTACTTACTCTATGATGTAAGGATTTGGACATATCCAATCTTACTAGACACTTGACTCACCTTTTATGAGCAAATCCTAAGTGTACATCATAATTAAATATACGTTTAGGAGTTATCCTTAAAGTTCATTTCTTGTTCAAGAATCATGATCCATACTTTGATCTTGTTTATGTCTCTATATGTCAATGATGTTCTAAGGCTAAACCATAAATGCCTTGTGAACTAGACTCATTTTCAAGTTGGAGTATGTCATGGAGAAAGGTCTCTTTAGGCCTCAATCTTTATTTGATTAGTAAATCTTCAACTCATAATCATCATCATGCATAATACTTACGTTTCATTCTAACCATTCTAACTGTTTGACTCTTAACTCTATTGTTTTCTTTCCATTATGCACCTTTATTACATAATCCTTACTTTGTATCATAATTGCATGACCACTTTTATCCTATGCATTAATCAAGACCTATTGAAATGCAATTACCCCTAATAAGATAAATTTGAACAACCAGCCTTAGAGACCCTTAATCTTATGGACAATTAACAAAGTGATCACCTAATTTAGACTTGTGTGCATAATGCTTAACTTGTCAACCAATAAAGTGATCACCTAAATTAGACTTGTATGCATGTTTTCCTAGGAAATAAAGTTGATTTGTTCTTTATCTCTATGCCAATTGTTTACACACATCATCGGGTTAAAATAAGTTGCTAATTCCCGAACCTTCTCATGATTCGTAGAACATTAACATGAGTCATTTTGGGATTCAAACCCAAGGGTTTCCAAGCAGCCCATAAATGTTTGATGGCGACTCCATGATCCATTTCAATGTCTCAAAGTTGCGTAGTCGATCCTTATCGACGCGCACAATATAGTAGGGCGATAGTGGGGGAGAGTCCCTTCCTCTTTTTTTCATCGAAAAAGTAAGTTTGGGTTTTAAAAAAACAAACTCTCTAATGGAAATTCACTCATCGAATTGTCCACTCGAAACCTAGTTAGGTTCTCGACCCTTTAAACTATGAAAAAACCCTACACTAGGTTAAAGCTTATGCTACCCTTGTATGTACTTCAAAGCTTCATGATTCCAATGCAAAATGAACTCTTTTGGTATTAGGTAGTGCTGCCAATGATCTAATGCCCTAACCAATGCATGGAATTCCTTATCATAAGTTGTGTATCTCTGCTTGGCATTATTCAACTTCTCAATAAAGTAAGCATTGGGGCATTCCTTTTATGTTGGAATAACTCCTTACCTACTTCAGATGCATCACACTCAACTTTGAACACTTCTTCAAAGCTAGGTAAGGCTAGGACATGAACAATTGTTAAATGACTCTTCATTTCATCAAATGTGACTTGTTGCATGATCATTTCACTCAAAATGCTTCAACTTGAATAATTCGGTCATGGGAGCCATTATGGTGCTAAAAGGCTTCACAAATATTCTAACTTGGTGAATGGACTTAGGAGTAGGCTATTCTTTGATTGTTTGAATCTTCTTTTTATCCACTTCAGTTCCCTAATTTAAAATCTAGTAAGGAATACTAAAAATTACTAGTTCTTTAATGGATCTTACAACTTATGAAAATGGATTTAGGTTTGAATAGGGAAAGATGAGTAGGCTTTGGATTGAAAATGCGTGGATTAGGGTTAGGAAGATAGGGACATTTTTATGGAAATGGGACAGAAATGAGAATGATTTGGGGAAAAGAGATGGGGATGTCTTTAGGATGTATTTTTGCGTGGAAATGAGAGGAAAAAAAGGGACGTGTTTTGGACATAAATCGAGAAGCAAAGATGAGAAGGAAGAAAAAAGGGATGTTTGCAAGGATTACTCACTTCAATAAACAAGGTATGTAGGTAAGAAATACTCACTTAAACCTAATAGTTGTAGCACTTTTGGCAAGGAATATTCACTTATCCGTGGTGCAAATAAATTGGTATATTAATTGTCTACAGGTGAGAACTCATTAGATTAGTTTGATCCAGATACTAATATTGTGATGCATACATTAATTTATGGTGCATTCTGATTTAGTGAACTTGTTATGTATATATCCATGGTTCATAGGCATAGATTATACTAACAAGACAAACATGTAGAAGGTGCCTTTACTTGAGATTTGTGGGGTCACTCCATGTAACAAGATATATTTGATCGCATATTACGGGTGAAGAGACGACTAGTAGCTACTTGTGGATGTTGGATAAACTGAAGTTGTTGTATGGTTCTCTATCCAACACTGATTCTTACTGATAAAAAATTAGGCCTCATGGGTACTATTCAAGACGTGTTCTTCTAACTATGCACACTTACTTTGTACATGGCACATGACGAACACAAGGTTGGGAAAGTTTACGAAGAAGATGGGTGAAAGGCTAAATAAGGATAGGTGGAAGGAAATCATGGAAGTGAGTACTCAAGTTGAGTATGATCATGTATTAGCAGTCGCAAGGGCTAATTGGGGGCATCCATGTCCTGTTGTTAAGACGTACTTAGAGAGTAATTGTCTCGGTCACTGTGAGAAGTTTGTTAAGTGGTGGATGAATGAGAAGCTTCATTTGGGAAACACGACAAGTTGCTGAGTAGAAAGTGCACATGCCAAGTTATTTTAATGGATCATTTGATACCTTTTGATGCAAAATGAACACTGCACCATTAATGTGTAGCTCATAAAGATTCCTTTACAACATTTTCTTGGGTGGGCCTCTCACTATTGTTTACAACTTTTAATCGAGAAAAAAGAAATGAATGAAATCATTAGCGATGAAGTGTTTGAGCTATGTGGTGTTCAGATGTAACAACCCTATATTCCTCCAAAGTAAATATTGATTAACTTAAAAATAAACTTAGAGAAATATATAACATAGGACAATAACTAGTACTTAAGTATAAATATGCAACAAATTTATTAGGTGAGGTAAATCAATATTATGTTTATGTCAAAGAAAACAACAATAATATTAGTAGTTGGAATCAACTATCCAATTACTTCAATAAGAAACAATAACTAAATGGTGGACTCTTCTTCACTCAAGTCCCTTGATACAAATGTCCACCTTATTGAAACCATTCAACCTATTAAACTATTCATATTAATGAATAGGGTGAAGCCAAAGTAAAGCAAAGTACGAAGTAGTATAAAACTAAGTACATTCATATGCATGATAATATAAAGTACATAGTTCCAATTTTCATTCAACCACAAACCAATGATAATATTCTTTTTAAAAAAACAATTCTAAAGTTTTTGAAATATTTAAATAATATAGTCATAAATCCAAATTAGACCAAATCCAAGACAATCAAAACTCGATTAGTGAGTGTAACATAGTGGAATAAGAAATTTATTTTCAAATTCCTCTTAAGTATGCACACCCCCTAAGTTAGTAATTCATTTACATAGTCTATACTTGAGGAAAGACTAGATCATACACGATCCGTAGTCTTCCAAAAACCAACTCTAACATAATGAGGAGTAAATATTCTACGAGACATATAAATGTCAAAAATTCAATCCTTATTTTATAAATATTATGATTTATACTTATCCACAAAATAGTAAGGAACCATTTCACAAAGTTTCATAAATTTTTGGATTCATTTACATATATTTTTATTTGATTAAATCTAAATTCTATTTGGTCTTTAAAATTCATAAAGTAATTCACATACACTATTTTTAAAATTCCAATAAGTTCAAAAGTTATTACACATATCAAATACAACATCAAGTTCATTATAAAAGTATGGTAATGCATTTATAAATAATTTAAACTAATTATTTTTTAGTTATTTTATTAAATTGGAATTATAGTAAATTAGGATAAAATATTTATTAAAATATCTAAAACACCTATTGAATTCACAAACTAGTTATCATGTATTCATAAAACATACGAAATACTTGAAATTTATAAAATCATAATTCAAACAATATTCAGCAGCGCAAATATACCCTAGGAAGTGCAATCTCCATGATTGTCCTTAAATAGTAACAACAAATATATCCTTGGAAGTGCAATATAAAATCCTTGATCAAAACCCTATAATTATCAAACAAATAATATGCATATTGATAAGAATTCCATAAAAATACAAAAGAAATAATAAAAATTCCTTCTTTAACTCTAAAAATCAGAAAATTTATGTATAAATATCCTTATATTTATAAGATTTTTATGGTATAAATTTTAGGTTAAAACATTATAAATTTAGATTCTAAAATTAAAAAGAAAGAAAAAAAGAGAAAAAGGAGAAATACGGTGCATAGATATGCACCTTCGGTGGCCGACAACTGTGTGTGGGAAGGTGGTATATATCCTTGGGTGGTGGTCAAAAATTTGGAGAAGGTTTGGAAGAGTTTTTGATTTTTTGTGAGTTATTGAGTAAAATAAAAATAATTATGGTGTTTAAGTATTAATAGGAAAAGGAAGTGTTTAAATTTCACTAGGTTTAGGATGGTTAATGGGAAGTATTTGAAGAGGATTAGGTCATGGGAAAGTTGAAGAAACATTATGAAAAATAAATCTCGGTTAACCAAATTTGATTTGATTTGATTTAGGCCAACCCCTTAAAAATAAAATCAATCTCTTTAGAAAATATCTTAAATTCAATCATCATCCTTAAAATACTCCCAAATTTTTCTTGTACATATAAAAAATTAAAAACATAAAATTAAATTATTTTACTTATTTTTTGGATTTATTTTAGAATTGAAATAACAATCAATCTTTATTAATTAATTAAATTAATTCAAATATACTTCAAATATATTTAGATCATTCATGACCTATCAAATAATATGGGTTTTATGTAAAATATATATTTGATTTAAATAAATATGGTATAAATATTATTTTAGATACTCTTAAATAAGGGTTATTACATCATACCAAGCTTCTTATGGTAAATCGTGTATGTGTTAGATTCACGATACACTCGTGAATAGTTAGTTTTCTAGTTGTTGCAAGTTCATTCTTTCTAAAGAACACTTCAAATCAACGAAGGCAATTATTCGCTTCAATTATATGATCTAAATTTTCCAACCTATGACATTTAATTCTTTTAATCTCTTGTGAATGAGGTTAGTGCTAGTGATCTTGCTATAGTTTATCACATGTCTCCTCTCATACACGCTTTGCTCCATCCAGATCAGTTGAGTTACGTTCAATCATAGTCTAGGTGGTCTAACCACGGATGTCCTAATACGTATCACAAAAAGCAATCATGGGAATAATCCAGTCAAGGGTGCGAGCATGGTTAGAGTACGAGTTCGAGCTGGGCCGATGTTCCATGTTGTCGTTGTACATGCCTGGTAAGATCCTCGTATGTTGCATTATTTGTTTAATTGATATTAATTGCTAGTAATTGTGACTTTTTTTTTTATTTTTCATCAAATATTCACGTGGATTTACAGCTTACCACAATGTGGCTAAAATGTCGGGCATCATTCTTAATTACATTGATGACTACCTCGATGTTGAGGGTGACACTAATTGTGGTTTTTGAGTACTCTTAGACATATTCCTTTGGGGGGCCAAGACAATTGGGTAGTAACCACGAAAATCTTTAGGATCGAGTTGTTAACTTTATAAGTACTCTGATATACTCTATGAAGGCATATATAATGCTGATTATATTTAAGGATTTGGAGGTCATTGTACATAGAAGCATTAGATGGAGGTTACACAAAATTTGTTCCCTATTACTCAATTTTGGAAGTGTATAATTATATTTATGAGTATTAGTTTAGATAATTCCCTATACCCTTCTATGACAGTACACCCATGGAGTGCTCCTGTCTATGTCACTAAGCCTCGAAGGGAGACATGTATTGCTCATCTCAGAGACTACAAGTAAATCATTAGGTTGGCTCTTTCTCTTGATTGCCATATACCACCTATTTGTGCAGTGTGGTATGAGGTTTGCGAACAAAGTGTAGTAGGTAAGGAGCAATTGTATGAGGTTAGAATAGCTTGTTGGAGGAATTTGGCTAGTGTAGTAGGTCAAGACATACTTGTATGTGACATTTTCTTAATTATATTGGTTTTATTTCATGTATGATTGTCTATAATTTAGCTAGTGTCTTTGGTAAAGATAAACATCATATACGTTATGAATAGTCAAATAAGTAAAAATGAAAAGTTAAAATAGAGTACAAGTACAAATTCCTTAAAAGAAATAGTACAACCTAAATCTACTAAATAGTTATCAAGTACATGTTTCTTGTACAAGTCATCTAAATAATAGTCGAACATAAGTTTGTCAATGGATTATGCAAATTCTCTTATCTCTTGAGTCGAATCTCTAACATCAAGGACATGCTAGATGATCCACAATTGGGGGTGTACAAAATAACCATAACAGTTAACCGTAATCGTTATCCTTTTATAAACATTTCATATTAACAATTATTTTACCGAATTGTTAACCTTAAAGGTTATGGTAATAATATTTTTTTATGGGCTAACATACACTATTAATTAAAAAAAATTTAGCCTAAAAGGCTAAAACCTAACGTCCTAATCAACAATTCAACAATACTCAAAAATCAAACACATGTAGGCTTAACTTTATCCTTTACCATTTCTCTAAACAATTTTAAGCCCCGATAAAAAGAACATTTTGTATACGTCGCGTATAATACAAGGATGAATAGAATCAACAACCTTCAAACTTCTCAACAAAGTACATGACTTTACACCATAAGGGAAAACATTATGATCTGGGTATAAGCCAAAAATGCTCATATAATCAAAACAATTCCGATGTTCAATACAAAAGCAATGATTAGTGTAACATCTAATGACATATTTCCATGCAAGAAGAGGGGGATGTTGAAGGGTATTGAAGAGAGTAGTGGATTTAGTAAACAGGTTTAGGTTGGAGTAGATTGAGGGGGGGGGGGGGGGGGGGGGGGGATGATGGGGATTGAGAAAAGCATAAGTAGTATGTGTAATTCTACAATATACAAAGTGCCAATCCTTTTCCAAAAACAAAAGAAATACAGAGTATCAGATTAGTAGATTAGTAGGAGCCAAACAATTAGAAAAATGAAATGAAATGGTTAGCAGTTAATCATTAAACATACTGATTAACTATTGATTAACCGTTACTTAACAATACATTACGGTTTACCTTTTCCAATATATAACCATTATAATGATTAAACGTTAATGAATACTTTTATCCTCAATAGCCTCTTAACCCATTGTATAAATTAATAAACTATTAAAAATTATTATAATAAAAAAATATTGCAATATATATGGAACAACAAAAAGAATTTACTTACATATTGGTTGTTTGTCCAATCTAACGTAGTCAGGATCACTTGCTCATCCATCAACATCGCATGAGACTCACGATATAACCACTTTAGGTACTTAGGAATGCAGCAGAGCGGTCCATATTGACGAGATGGAAAGGCAACAAGTCCAATCTGAAGCCACTCACGAAGCACTCCTAAATCACCTCTACAATTACAACTGCAAAATATACCTGATAGCACCTTTACTAGATTTAGATGCTGACTTTGGCCTAGGAGGTGCCCTAGGAATCACCTATAAGTAGGTGGTGTAGGACCTAATTAAGTATATACGGCTCGATGATGTCCATGTATTGAATCCACCCTATGAAATATTGTCTTAGGTACAATCGATGCCTGATCATGACCGTAAAGCATCCAACATACCCAAATCGATAATTAATAATTAAACTACGTAAAGAATTATATATATGGCGTGGGCCTACCACGCTTTGCAATTGTAGCATTTTCAATACACGATCTTTGCCAGTTGTGCCATTCTCTTCGCTATATAGCTGTATGGTTAGTGCTGCAAAACCCCAAGCATAACTCTCTAGATGAAACAACTCTTCATCTCTTAGCTCATGCAAGCAATGGTTCCTCATCTTATGATTTCTCTTATTCATGAACAATGTGGATCTAAACATGTATGACATTAACCTAACCTTGACAAAGTAACTGATCCCTTGATCCCAATGAGTGTCAGTAATGGAAGACATTAGCACAACACCCTTCTTCCAGTAATAGGTCTTGAAGTCTAGCATAGTAAATCTCATAAACTCTCTCATCTCCTTTATCAGGTCATTGTAGCCCACTGTATTAGAAACCATTCGCTAATCAACTGGGATGCACTAAGTCTTCCACATATATAGTAGTGTGATAGTCATATCCCCAAAACGGGGGTGAAAGGAACTCATTTCGGATTGCCAGCGCCTACACCAACACTGTGATCAAGGGCATGTCGATGTGATCAAACATGTTGTAAGGAAAGTGCGCAATTTAGGTACCATCGATAACAGTCCTCAAATTTTAAGATAGACGGTCATGTCGCCAAGAACGCAATTGCACAAACCCATGCCTTGCTGTAGCACTTCACGACTCGAGTCTCCTCTTTCGCCCAAATTGTATGGGCAACATAACCTCCGTAGTTAGAAATAGCACTACCATTAAACTCCCACCCAACATCGTTCCCCATACAACACAGTCCTCGTCCGTAGGAATCTGACATTTTTGGCTACATGAACTCATGTTGGTGCTCGTTTCTAATCTCACAAATTGTCCCCTCGATCTAGCGGGATGGTATGGCAGCGCTATGGACGTTAGGGAGTAAAATTCTTGTTGAGAAACTGGTTGAGCTCAGCAGCGAACTCGTCTGTCTCGTGACCTTGTTCAACATCATCGTCATTGCCGTCGTCTTCATTATCAAAAGGACGTAAAACAACAATAGCGTAGGAGAAACTTGAATGGTCATATATGAAAAAGGAGATGGTTGTTGTGCATGTGCCACCCTTTCCCTCCTAACAAAAGTGTTAACCATTCGAGTCCGAGTATATCGCTGGCCAGAGTACTCGTCGACGGTAATAAACTCGGAAATGGACAGTCCTGCAACCCTCATTCATTTGAATAATGGTTACTTATTATTTATTGAAATTACTAGTATCTTAATATCTAATTACTAATATAACAACTATAATTGTTATAATTCTTAATTAATTATTTCATATTTGTACTATTATTTTATACCTAATTACTAATATTACAACTGTAATTATTAATAATTAAAAACTTCTATTATAAAATATTATTGATATCTAATTCTTAATATTATAACACTTAAGTTATTATTATTTTAAATTATTTGTTACTTATTATTACTAACTTTACATCTAGTTACTAATACTATAAAACTAAATTTATAAATACGTTTAATTATTTATTTTATCATCCTAATTTTAATACTAATATTAATGCGCTAAATTATGATGAATAATGGTAATTAACACAATAATAAAAATAATTTACACTAATACTACCAACAAAGTAAATGAGAATAACACTAATTAGGAACAAATGAGAGCTATTAAAACAAAATGATTAATACTAATTATGATCAACAATCTATATGTAAAAAAAATAAAGTTAGGTAGCTGTCTTTCTTGAAAGGCACCGCTAGGCTAGTTGGAAAATTTAGACGGTCCGCCTTCAGTCGGCCTGATTATCATGATGGCCACCCTTTCACAAGAAAAATAAAAAAAATAAAAATTTACCCGTTAATTTTCCGACGTTCTCCCCTCCTTATTCAGCGGTTTTTTCCGAATATAGTGACTCATGTTTTCGCTTCTTGCGGTGATGGTGGTGAAATCTGGCAATTGTAGGTGGCAGTGGTAGAAATCCGAAGGTGGTGGAGTGGGAGGACAGAGGAATTAGGGAAGTAGAAAGGAGACAAAAAATGAAAGAAATAGGGGTATAATGGTAATTTTATACTTAAGGGTGGTTGGATCAAAATTTTGGGTAGTAAATACAAGCTATGAGTTAGGAGGACAACTATATCGAGATAGTGATTTAATCTTTAACCAATTGACGAGCCAACAACTTAGGCAACTATAGTGATTAGTAACGCATGTATAATACAAATCTGAAATTTACGTACTAGTCAAA
Source organism: Dysphania ambrosioides (assembly GCA_026401315.1). Classification (NCBI taxonomy): domain Eukaryota; kingdom Viridiplantae; phylum Streptophyta; class Magnoliopsida; order Caryophyllales; family Amaranthaceae; genus Dysphania; species Dysphania ambrosioides. Next base: position 16,044,775 of record CM048658.1, read on the forward strand.
ATTCTGGAAAACTGCTTTGTTATCATAGATAAAAAGCTATGAAATAGGCAAAAGTTGTAACAAGTGCAAGGTAGAAATAAAGACATGAACTTCATACTAAATTAATCGGCCCATAAGACAAATTAAAAGGTGCTTGAGAGCTTTGTAACATACATGAGTGAAGCTAGTTTTTTACAGTGTCCAATGAGTTTAGGCACAGAGAATATGGTATGGCCATGACTTGATTGTTAATCCCACCAATCTCATCTAGGATATCATTTGTCATTTCATTAGAAAAAATAAAATACTTAACTCGAAGGAACTTACACCAATAACATGATGAAAACTCATTGGTATAATTATAGCATCACCACCATCTATAAGTTTACATAGACATTCCACAACCATTGACGTGCAACTCTATGACCTTAATCGTGCTTGGATAATTTTGAGTAATGGAATGCGTGCATCTTCGATGGGTGTACAACCATCATCAATATGCTTCAAATTCCATATGCCATCAATGTTATAATACTAGACTCTCTCCACATGATCCAATCCTTACTTTCTTAAATCCCTCTTGCGGGGGTGTTAAGTCAAGACCACAAACACGAACATTATTTTGGGTCTCAAGCCGCACAGCCACACCCACAATTTATGTTTGTCAAGAGGCATAATGTTTGTGGTTAAGGATTGAAGGCATAGATTTTCCAGCACCAACATGTGTTCATCAGATCATCGTCCAAACTAAAGCAAGAAAACCTCCACTTAAGGGACCATAAAGCTTGATGAATAATGCAACCCTTTATTAGTACTATATGCCTTGAAAATAGAGGATTTAGGGAAGACAAATACCTTCATAGTGGCTAGGTAATGAACTCTATAAGTACCATATGCATCTAAACGAGAAGTAAGCATCTATGGATGGCAAAGAACCTATTATCCTTAGAAGAATTTCTATATATAATCCACCAAAGTCAAAAAATAAGTTTTCTAGCAAACTTGTCTTGTTACTTGGGATTCTAAACCATCCTTAATGGTTTATTGGTGACTCCTCTTGATCCTTGGCCCTGATCCATATAAGGATAGCAAAAGCTTCGTAGCCAAACTTTAACGATGCACAAAATTAGTAGGGCACTAGTGGGAGAGGGATCCTTTCCCTTTCTATTAGCGTTGAGAATAAAAAAATGGGTTGTAAAATAGGGTCTTCTAGTGGCGACACTCATCGAGCCGTCCACCCTAAACCTAGTAATTGGGTTCATCTAGACTTTTAGAATTTGCAAAAAATATTTTAGTGCCTAAAGAATATATGGCTACGTATGCTAATGAGAAATTAAGAAAAATTGATTTGATAAACATGCTTGCAATTTCCTTAAGATTATGTTTGGGCATCTCTTGCATCATGCATGAGATTTTTCATGTAGAAAATTGCACCCTAAGGCACCATCTCATTAGAATATATTCTACATTTGAGACAAATTGGGAGTGGAGGTTTAGCAAAAATAAATTGATTAAGGGCTCATGGCCTGACCTTTGTCTTTATCAAAGCTTTACAAGTAGTGGCATTTGGCATGCGTTCACGGTGTTGTGTCATGCAAGTTTTCCTCTAACTTTGGCCTGTTTTAAAGTAGTGGCTCTAAGTTGATGGATTTTCCTCTTAGCAATGGACCATTTTGGTTAAACAAACCTTAGAGCTTCCTAAATCTATACCTTTGGCTAGGTGGAGACTTTTGCATCATGTATCTATGTCATCATGCTAGTGTGACTACGTTAACTTGTGTGCACATTTCCATGTTATTTGCACTAACATTGGAAATATAGCTTTGCAACACCTTAGGGAATACCTTAAACCCTAAAAAAAGTGTCTCATGCATCCTTGATTTATGATCACCAATTAGGGTCATCCACCATCTGCACGTCAAAATCACATCAAAGTCGTGTTAATTATGTCAGGGTCATGTTTACGTTATGTCTTCGTCATGTTGTCGTAATGCCTGCATCATGCCTGACCATGCTACCCAAAAATCAAACTCCACAAAGAGCCTAATCACGTTAAAATTAAAACATTACTTCTTAGAGAGCATAAACACGATAAAATCCAAACCTTACCTCTCAAAGAGCCTAAACACAGTAAGTTCCAAACGCTACCTCTCAAAACTCTAAACACAGTTAAAGCCTCGCTTCGCCTCTCAAAAACCTTTAAAAGACCCGATTATCATCACTTGGCAAAAACTAACTATGCCTCCACAAAAATCCCAAAAAATCTTATCTTGGTAAAAATTACCTTGTAGCCGAGTTGTCAAAGTTGGTGTCTATTAGAAGTCATTCCCTATGGATCATGACCCTTATTTGCCCATTACTTGTGATTGATTAAGTCGAGGTTTCTAATAGTGGGTATCATCAACAATCAAATCATCTGCACATTAGATGGCGCCATTGAGATTGATTTGAATAGATCCTTAAGACAATTGATTGCTTGAGGTTTAGTTATAAATTATAGAGCATTTGTGATTTGTTGGATGGTTTTGATTGTGATTTTGGTATTGAAAGTGGAGAACTTTGGTAGCAATTGGTGGCTTGTTGTGTTATATTTATTGATTGAGGTTAATCTAACTCCTCCACTGAGTTTGGATTATGTTGAGTAGTTCATAAGCCTTGGGTTCTTAGCTTGTGTTGATCTTATTGTGTGGTTGATATATATTGAATTTTGGGTGGTTGTTATTTAGAAATCGAGGCCAAAATATTTTCCTGAAAGAGATCAAAATCATCATCTGCCTCCCAAACCTCCCAACCCAACAATACCCGATTTGAATTTCCTAAACTATAGCCACAAATACTTTTATGAGAAGCTTAAAACTCGGAAACTACTCAGCACTAGGTTCTATGAACAAGATTTTATGATAATACTATGGATTGATAAGGATATCTTTTCCCTATTTTCTCAAATTGGGTGGGACGAGTTTTGTCTCTTCCAACGATACACTTATGAGCGCCTCACTTTGAATTCTTAGAATCCCTAGAGAGAACCCCAACGGGTGAGAACGAGTTCCAAATAACCTACTAGCTTTTCAACCAACCTCAATCCATAACCCTTACTCGATTACTCCAATATTCAAGTGGGGGCCCCATGAATGATATCATCTCCCTTGATAAAGGTAATTTATGAACTATAGTGAGACTAGGTGGTAGTGAACTATCACTAACGACATGGATTATCAATCCAACACCTGTCACACATCCCATATCCTTCACCCATGCCTTGGGATCCTACCCCGAATATTTGGGTACACGTTTTTTTTATAAGAAGGATTTGGAAGATGGCCCAGGATGAAGTAGTTTGATGTGGATGACCACCATAGGGAAGCAAAGGTTAGGAGGAATTTTGAACATTGGGCATAAGTTCTTGTTGAGGTGCCTAGAGCATAAGAGAAGGGGTATTACTAGTGATATCCACACGGGGGCTATGGTCACCATCATAGCCCATGCTCTCAAATTTGTGGAGCAGTGCCAGCTCTTGACCCCGTCGATGTACACGATGTTTACATCGACTTGGATGCGATGAAGACGATGTATGTCCTCCAATTTATCTCCACAATTTTCATTTGGATTTACGCCAAGAGAGGTTCAGACACTATACACCCAACAGAGTCAGAGCAGTTAGACCCGTCATTTAGATGTTATTTTTGAGGAAGGAACTCCAGGTTTACAGTCTTAGCGTTAAGTTTCATTTTAATTACATGTAAATTTATATATATTTATATTCATATGTAAATATTAGCTATTACCATGTGTAATTCTTACAATGTTTACAAAGGTTTTATGTAAAAACCAACCTTTCTTAACAAAGGTTTGTGTTTTTGTTAGTTTTTAACTTACTTTTTTTTAATATATCAACTTGTTTTGATTGACGTAATTCGAATTTAAAGAACAGAAGGAATTATGTTGGAATGATATTGGAGTGATGTTGGTTGGTAATGAGATTGAATGTTAACAAGTTGATTGAATATAATGAAATTGGCATTGTATGGACAAAATAACAAACAAATAAAAAATACATTTAGAACCTATAGAAGCTTATTTTTGAAAATATTTTGGTCTGAAATTTGCTTATGAAATTACTTTTTAAAAAAATTCCTTGTATCATGCTGACATCAGCCATATTCTTTGACAAGAATTTGGATTGCGTTGTGTATATATTTGCTAATATGTGATCAATAATATAAAAATTTGTGGACATTTAGTAAAAGTAAACAGGACATAAAAGTGCAGATGAGTTTATCAGTGGGAACATGGAAATAATTTTTGCGTTACACTACTAGTTGGATTGAGATACAGTATGTAACTATGTACATTTATACATCTTGAAGATGAGGAAATGAGGGACTGTTTCTCCAGGCCACAAAAATAGGATACATGCATTAGTTTTTTTATCATCCTAAAGAGGAGGTTCATTGTGGCAATCATTGTGTTGTACAGTGTTCTTTTTCTACTCATTTGCAGTGTAGTATGCTGAACTAGCTGAGTCTCTTCCTCCAACAAGGTTGAAAGAATACGTATTCTTTCCTCAACTATACCAATCTATATCCTCTTTGAAAGGCCCAGACTCACGTAAAACCTTCATCACAAGCGTCATCTGAAGATAGAAACAAAGATCATCAAACCCAAAAGACAAACAAGTCATGCTTTGACCAATTTCATTATACAGTTTAATATACAGAAATGTTATCTTTGAATCTAGTCTAATGATTTCCCTGATACTTGGTACTCCCTTGTCTTCAAACCCACCCACCTTTTACTCTCCTCAATATTAATGAACATGTAGGCAGCTAGTAATGAACCCGTGACCTACACTTCCCCCAATGACGTCAGAATATAGTCTATTAACGGTCCAAAGCAAATATTTGAAGAAAAGCTTATCATAATGCAAATTTATGTAGAGGCTAAATTGCTAAAAGATTACTGTTTTATTAACAAGGTTAGTTGTGGTAGAATAGCAAGAGCTCATAAGAGAGTTGCTTCTACACGTCGAGCGACTTACACCTTTGTGTAATCTTTTTAGTTTCTTTTATGTAATGTTTGTTTATGGAATGTCAAAAAAAAAAAAAAAAAATTGCTGAAGAGCCCTCCCCTTATCTCCACCCCAGTCTACACAAAAGGATGGTGCTAATTTGTTACAAGGGAGAACAGTAACATGTCTAAATAGGCAAACATATATTCGCCAATTATCACTAATGAATTAAGTTCAACAATTTTGGAGTTTTAAGAACTGAAAGAAATATTTGACGCCGGATTTTGGTTATTATACAAAGTTTACACTTTTTTCATTCCAAGTAAAAAAAAAAAATCTAAGACCTTGCAGAATCATATAATTCTCTTAATCTGAGCAAGACTTAACCTTCAACAATAGATAACAACATACAAACAAAAGAAAAGAAACAACCTGTGTTTAGCTAATACGGAGTACAAATTAATAAATTCGATCTCATACTCTCAACAAAACTATTTTCTAATCCCCAGGACATGATACACGTCACTAAACTACTCACATTTGTGAATGCTTTCTTCAAACTTTAGATACATTAACTTCCCTAGAACTTCAGTAATCAGTGTATAAGAGTACAGGACTTGCTACAGCATGCGTCCTGTAGCACCAGTCCAAAATATCATTTGCTAATTTCAGAAACTAATATGGCATTAGAACATGTAAAATTCATGTATTAGGCACTCTTACTTGGAGTGACAGAATCAAGTCTCAAGTGACCAAGACTTCCACAATACCAACACAAAAGGTTTCCAAGAAAGAGGGTGTTTCATATTTGTCTATTATGATAAAGATTAGTTTCTTCAAATTCTTTTGCACCTTAGTTCACAACTACATCAAAAGAACTATAATGCAGGTTCCATGTGCAGCTTATAACATATTCCCAAAAATTAATGGTGCAAGTAAACCATCAATAATATCTAATCACCCCCTTCTTTAAGGTGAAGGGATGTTGGATGAGAACATGACCAGAAATATATGGGGTTATGTTATAGGCTGATAATGAATGATGCAAAAGTAGCATTTGTCAATAATACCATACTTGTTACCTTTGGACTTAGCTTCTCACAAACATCACTTGTATGAAAGAGAACTAAGGGTCCCAAAATATATGTAAGACTTCATACATCTTGATTCAGAATTTAGGAAGATGCTGAGTATAGACAAACTACCTTTACACACAAATCAATCTTACGTCACTTAAAGCAAGGTTCTACTCAGCTAAAACTAAGGGTTTTATCTATATTCACAAGCCAGATAAGGATTCTTTATGTTTTGGATGCTTAAAATATACCTAGAATCTAACAAATATGCCCTAAATTAAGCCATTTTCTATATTACCTGTGCTAAACAATTATTATTTACCCATTTACTTTTCCCCTTCTTTCTCTACTCTCCTCTTGTATTAAGATATCTCCTGATCTGACCTTTGGCTACTGGCAACGCCCTCACCCACCGGACCAAACCAGTTACTATCCACCGGAAACACGTTACATCACCCCCACCCACCTCACATACTACTATTAACGCCCTTATAGAAGACCCTCCCATGCGCCTCTTCACCCACCTTAAGAGCCCACCATCACCACCGTAGTCAAACTTTGCTGCCTCAACCTTCACAAGAATCAAATCACACCAATACCTACACTCCACACACTACACACAACCCATAGCCACTGACGAAGCATTACAAAAGTCATGGTAGTATTGATTAATTTAAAAAAAAAATAAGATCCTCACCCACTAGAGCAAACGCGTTTGTGAAAGTATTTTCAAACAGAGTCAAGATCCTCACCCCATGGTCCAGACGCGATTAAATTTGGTCTCCCTTCCATGTTGCAGGGTCAATACTATGTGTGGAGGGGGCGGCTTTGATTGTGTTACTATTGTCAAGTTAGGGGGTTGGGGTTGGGTGTACACTGTGAGAGAAGACATGAGACGAGTTGAGGAGGCAAGATGGTGATTGGTGCTTGTACACGGTGTTGTCATGTTGTGAGTATGATGGATGTTCGGCTGAGGAGTAAGGGTTTTTAGCAAATTTTATGGTGGAGGTGGTTGCCATATTTTTTGATGTGAGGGAGTGGTGAGAAGTAGTAATCTATGGAGAGAGGTAGTGATGGGTAAACAGTAGAGGGATTAGTAAAGGTATAACGGGGAAAAAAACGAATCTAGTATGATGGATGTTCGGCTGAGGAGTAAGGGTTTTTAGCAAATTTTATGGTGGAGGTGGTTGCCATATTTTTTGATGTGAGGGAGTGGTGAGAAGTAGTAATCTATGGAGAGAGGTAGTGATGGGTAAACAGTAGAGGGATTAGTAAAGGTATAACGGGGAAAAAAACGAATCTAGGATGAATTTGTAAGATTGGAGGTGAAAATCAAACACAATGATAAATTTGGAAAAAATTTACAATCTTATCTATTAATCATATTCATAAATCAAAAGCAGCAAAAGAGGCTTTACATAGCCTAAGAAAAGGGATCCGCTACATTCTAATGAGATAAGAAAACAAAAACAAGCTCCTTATATGACTAGGAAACAAGTGGAAATCACTTGGGAAACAAATCCACCCTCCAAAAAAGTTCCAAAACATAGTCCACTAAAGAATTGTCAACCAAGAATGCTTAATCTTCCACCTTATTCTTAATCAAACACCATGTATTAGATAATGCAAGGGACCTCATGGACATGCCCGACATCACTTCATTCCCTTCCTCTTAAATTGGAACCAATAAACCTTATAGGATTTCAACCCTAGTAATAAGACTCAAAACCAACATCTAGGAAAACCAAATGGCCTCTAAAACTAAATACTGAAATTAAAAACATATTTTTGTCACATGCAAAACCTCACCCCTAATGACCAAGCACAATCATGCAACGGCCTTAAAAAGACCAAATTAAAGATAGTTGATTCACATCGGTTAACCCAATAACTATATATAACACAATGCAAACCTTTAAGAGACAACGAATTCTATCTAAGCAATTACCTGATCTGTCTCCCGCACTAGAAAATCTTCTATAGCTCTTCGGAAATCTTCATCAACAATGTAATGGCAGCTATACGTTGTCACAGGTAGGTATCCCCGCTGGATTTTGTGCTCACCCTGAGCTCCAGCTTCCACCTTGTCTAGATTGAATTCAATAGCAGCTTCTATTGCCTATATACAAACAAACAATTGAACAAACAAATCTTGGTTCCTCAAAGAATTGAATCAATGAGAGCAACTTTTTGAATGAAGAAAAGAAAAGACCAGAACCAAAGTTGGAAAGTAAATAACTAAATATCATTCATCTATTGTACATATATGATCATATAGCCAATTAATAACAATCAAAGAGGGGAGAGTTTTCATACATTTGACATCTCATAATTGTAAGGTAGTAACCATTTACTAACTTATACTCGTATGATCCCAGCTACTACAGAGTTTGGAAAGGGTTGAGGTGGGGTTCAAAGAGAGGTTTGAAAGGGTTGAGGTAGGGTTCGAAAAGCCAGAGGTGATGTAAAACAGAAATTCAAGTACAGAAATGTGGAATATTAAATCAGCTTCATGCTTAAGTTCAGGATTATTAGTCATTTGGGCAAGCATTATGTTGATTTTTTATTTGGTGGATTGAAATAGGAGGCTTTCCTGCAGGAGAGGAGAAAATAAAAGATTATGATCACAGACAACAGAACAGGGGAGCTTGGCTCATAGTATTAGACTATTAGTTATTATCTTATTTATGTGATTTGAATTGATGTCTTCCTGGATGTGAGAGATAATACAAGCATGGGTGGAGAGTAAGAATTACAATTTTATAACTGTGAGAGCAAATTGATAAAATTATCTATACAATCTTTTATTGATATCTTGTGCATACTCTCAATTTTGCCTTGAATGTGTTAAAGATTGAGGAGCTTAATCAAGCGCTCCATAAGATTACAAAAGTTCATGGAGATACAATTAAAATTAAGCATTTCATAATGAACCATTTGAAGAGAATTGTGATTCACAACAAATGCTTCTTTGAATCTTTTGCTGCTCACACTTGCTTGGTTATGACTGATAAATGGACGTTTTATCGTGAAGACAATAATGGAAAATTTGGTCAGGTTTCCAAGAGATAATATGATTAATGAACCTGCGTGGAACCAAGTTACTTGCATTCTAACATTTACTTCTTTCATCTTTAAGATGATAATAGACTGCAAAACCTTCAAACCAGGACAAAATTTAGTGTAGGAGCAAATGGGATTATATGATTAAGAAAGTTGAGTTTGTAATTCATACACAAGAAGGAAGCGTTCTTTCTATTTCTTTTCATTCTACAATATGGTGCATGGTTTTTGCTTTTATGGCCAAAGAGGGATCTTGGTACCTCCAGCAGAGGTGGTAAAGAGAAATACACCTCTTTGTTGTTAGCTCAGTCTTTGAATGCCAGGTAAGTTTAAAATAAAAGCCATACTTTTCTACTCAGTCTTACTCTTACTGGCTTTCAAATATTAATATTTTGAACATCTTGTGACGTTTAATATTTTGACACTATCTTCTATGGTACATCTCAAAGGGATGAGTATCATGAAAGAATTTTTTTTTAAAAGAAGTTATTCCAGATAATGATCATCATGATCAAATTAATACCAAACATAATACACTTTCTAGAGCCATGAGTAAGTTTATAATCCTAATTCCTTATCAAGGAGGTACTCAATGGAACACTTGGTTGTATAATTTTGGTGCAATTCCTCTTGCCTCAATAATAACTATTTGAAGCTGACTTTGTAATTATTTCATGATAAATAATGCATTGCTCATTTCTTTATTCATTCACTGCGAGAGATTTAGATATCATCCATATTGATCTTTGGAAAACCCTCAAGAAGAGAAAAGTATAAGGATTCTAGTGATAAATTTGGTGATATGTATGAGCATAAGTTTTCTTTACTTTCACTATGTGAACTATAGTGGAAAGAAAAGTTCAATTATAAAGTAAACAAAGCCAATATCAATGAAAGTGATTATATTATTGTAGTATAATTCAATGATACTCTGTGTATTTGGTACTTATTTTATGTAAGCCATTTTTAGTTAATTGCAAGACTTGTGGGGTTATTTTTGCCTCTTCTTTTGTTGGCCAACATTTCCCCATTTCTGTTTCTACTTTGTGCTACATAACAACGAAATGTGCAACACACTGAAAACTCTTGGGTAAAAAGTGCCAATGGCAACTTCAGGAGTGCCTAAAAGGCACGAGAGGGAAAAGAAAAAGATGTGAGAAAGGTTCCCTTTGCAAAGAGGATTATTAGAATATGATTACTTGACAAGTATAGACATTACAGGTACATAGCCAACATACTGATCAGACTGGTGAAGTGCTTCCTTTCAGTAGAAAAAAAATGTGGCAAAGAGTCAACACATTATGTATGATTATAGCCTTACAGGCCTGTTAAAAATTAAGTAAAATCATTTATGAGGAGCATGTGTGGACACAAACACAATTGATAAGCTAGGAAGAATCAGATGAAGCATGGGTACATGTAGAATCTAAACCACCATAAAACATCTATGTGAAAATATAATATAACTAAATCCAGATGCTCAAGTAAAAGAGATACAGTTTGGCAGAAAGCAGAACCCTGTAAAGGTAGGAAAGACAATCACATGCTAACAAAAATTAGTACCAATGACATGTTTGTCAAGAAAATGGCAAAGGACATACTTAGTAAAATCCACATTTCTGTTATTGCTTTTCTCCAAATCAAATCCATGGACTGGAAAAATTGAATAGCAAGAGAGAAGCACTCCACAGACTTGTGCTACAAACAACTACATCACACTATTTAAGGTGTATATCCCAGCCATGAACAAATATTTGAACTTAATTTTGGAATAGTTCCATGACCTTAATAAATTGAGCCTGCAGTTAACTGCTTTGGAACATATATTTGCAACCATCAATCTACCTAACATCTTAAAGTTACTCACGTTAGTAATGGCAGTCAATCAGACGATTACCACAAAAATCATACAAGCAAAGATCAAAGGGATACATCACACGACAAGTCAGTTTTCAAACAAACCTGGTAGTAACATGCTTCAAAATGTAAGCTAGGATAGTAAGATTCTGGAAGACAACCCCATAGTCGTCCATAAAGGGTATCACCACCAATTAGATTAAGGGCTCCTGCAACAAGTTCATCCTGCTCTTCAGCAACAACCAGCAGCACTTGATCTCCCATCTTTGATGCCATGTTGTGGAAAAAATCCCTTGTCAAGTAAGGAGTACCCCACCTACATATTAGGAGTAGCAAGAAGATGATTTTTTTTTCTTAATCACTTATTCCATGTACATAGGTTAAATCTGTACCAAATTATTATAATTAGAATAATAATAAGCATTTCCCGTAGTAATATACAAGGTCATGAACTTTACTTGTTGTCAGTGGTATTCTTGTAGAACTGATAGAAGGTGTCCCAATGTTTTGCCTACAAATGCAGATTTTACAATAAGACAAAGTCAATTAAAGAGTCAATAGTTACTACAGAAAACAAAAGTTGGCAAATATTTAAAATCTATGATTATGCATTTATTTTTAAACAAAGCATGAATGCTACCACAACATAGTCGAGTTCTAGCCTTCTAGGACAATTAAGAACCACTTGGAAGAATCTCCATTTAAAATGTCATGTAATAGTAAGAAGCCATGTCATAGAAATGCCTTTATACTATATCACATTTTCATTAAAAAAATCCAGCTGAAGTAATAGAAGAAATCAAATGAAGATGAAAAGCACTGATGAATAAAGAATAGTCAACAACAAAACCAAAGTCTTTCCCAAAAGAAGGGGTCCACGTACTCAACTCTATTAATTTTTATAACAGGATCCCATGTCACCTTGACTCGAGTACTTGTGTTGGATACTCGACACTCAAGCGTAGGTAAGATCCTAAAACCATGCAAAATATTCATAAAATGGCCATGTCTGACACTTGGACACATACTACCATATTAGCTAGGCCAAGCAACATAGCCTTTTTATACCTTACACAAGCCATGGTAAGGAATTGAACCAATTAATCCTTACGCTTTCCTTTGTAGCCATTTATGACAATGTAAAAACAAGGACCCTTTCCAACTTGAGGATAGTAGGCTCCTTCAAAGTTGTAAGTACTTCTAAGGCCCAATTTGTAGAGACCTTGTCTTGCAGCACTGAATATTGGCCCCTTACAACATTACATTCCTTTATGAATCTGAATACGTTGTTTTACCAAGTTAAAGACCAGATACATAGTGATTCATGCTTAGAATGCTCTTTGTCCTCATGCAATGTGCACCCAGATGAAATTCTTTAAGGAGCACTCATCCTAAGGCTATTCCTAGCCAACAGCCATAATTTTGAGTACATAAGCATAAGGGCTCCCAAGAAGGAGAATGCAACACTTTACGATCAAATCCTTGAAGCATGTTATGCCCATGACCTCGGGTGGACATATACATCCTAGTAATATATTTGTACACTCAGGATTACAACGCACAAGTACACACTCTCATTTTATGATCATACGTTCATTTGGAGCTGTCCGGAATGAGCAAAACATAGCCTAGGGTATATGATACATGCAAGTGCATAATGAATAGTCTAATAAACTGATATACACCCACATACGATGTTCTCATTGCACTTCGAAACTAATGCCTTCATCTGACCTGTATCCTTGAATACCAGCTCAGAATTGTCTCCCACAGAAAGGCTAACACAGCAAAGATCATGTAAAAAGGCACAGCAACATTAGAAATTGATTTCAGCAGTAACATCCAAACCCTTTTCAAGGCAACAAATAATTAGCAGTCACTGCATGTAGGAATGAAGATTGGCCATCATTTAAATGCCAATCCATTCATTAAAAACCACCATCACTCATTCACCCATCACAGACTTCTAAATTTCACTCATTCTAAGATAACTCAAAATCAAGCACACTTATAAAAGTACATTATCATATGGGGCTCCTAAAATAAAATGCACCTACTTAGAAACGGTGAGTTGATTGTCAAATATATTAAGCAAAATTAACCCCAATTAAAGATAACTACATTATAAAAATTAAACATAAGCAATGGCACAAATTTAAACTTAATCTCTTTTTATTTATTACCATATATCCCTAAGGTTTAACTTAATACATCATATACCTTCAATGTTTCAAAAGTCCACCACCCTAAAGTTTTTTACCCTTAATGACTAACAGACATCAATTTTGTTAACTAAATAGCCCCTAACCCATTGATTAACAATCAAACCCAATTAACCCATCTTTCTAACTAACCCTCCATTTATCTTCCTAGAATCTTCAAACACCATTAGTAAAATTCAAATTGTTATTCCTAACTCTCATCCATGGTTTCTCCCTCTCGTATTCCTCAACCATTAAAGACCCAAAATCTTTCTCTCATTCCGGGCTGCCCCAATACCGCATGCCACCTCAACAATTTGTCTGAGAGGAACACAGGTGGCTGGGCATGGCCCTTGCGCTGCCGTGCCTCCTCTTGTTCCTCTCTCAGCCCCGCTTTCTCTCTCTCTCTCTTTCTCTAGTTAATGAAGATGCTGCTACTGTGTTGTCCAGGTAGTGGTCTGCCTCCGCAACACCCACCGGAGAATCATTGGAGGTGGCTGGGCTGGCTGCCTTCGCTGCTGCCTCCCTCACTCCTGCTCTTCCACTTTTATCTCTTTCAGGCCGCTGAAATCATTGTCCTCACTCTCATTTTCCCAAAAACCCCCACACCACCAATATTGTTTTATCACCACCACCACTCACCGCCTCACCAGGCATCAACGATCCCACCATACCATAACCACAACACCACCAACACTAAGCTACCCAAGATCCAAAGAGAGAGATTATTAAAGCAGGGGGTTGGTTTCTTTCACCAATTAATTTGCATGGTTGGGTGTATTTTGTTTCCAGATCAGTAATTTAAAGTAATAATTTTTGGGTTTCTGATTTGTCATCATTTGATTTGTTTTGGGATGGATAGAGCTTAAGGTTTAATAGGGAAGAGTGCGGGTAAATTAACAAATTAGACAGTTTTAGTTAACGGAGTCTATCATTGTTCGTTGGAAACTTAAGGTATATGATGAATATCTGAAACATTGAGGGTATATAATGAATTAATAAAACCTTGGGGATATATGGTGAAAATCCGTATTTATTTCTAGTCTTATTTACAAATCCTTATGTGACTCAGCCCAATGAATACAAAAGGCAGCATATAAAATTATTCACATAAACCATAAAACATTCTTCAGAATTAGCAAAAGCTAAGAAAACATACATGACGTACAACAAAATATTGACACAGTTGTTACTAACATTTAACAAATGTGAGTACCTTTATTTCATATCCTCGCAAACGCTTCATAGTCAAGTTTTGTACAGAAATCTGTAACAAAAAGCATGAAGCTGCCATGAAAATTGCAGTTTCTAACTCCATATCTATCATTGGACACGAAATAACACCCAAAAATAAGTTGATTTATTAAAAAGAAAATAGATAGATTGTATTAGTGAAATACATGCAAAAAAAAGTAAAATATTCCCACGGACAAGCAACAATAGATAACTTGGCAAGAGATTACAATTCTACATCTAAATAAATAATGATTGTTGTTTCTTCAGCTCCATGCAGACCTCTACCAAACAGATAGGTTGAGCTGGGTTAGAGTTCTGTCACCTTCAGCTCATGGCTCAGGGGTGAACCCAATAGGTTCTAGAGCTTATTTTATGGTTGACTATAAAGAAGTGGTTTTTCAAAATCCTTTAGCTCTTCCGATTTCCAGTTAACCAAATATGACAGATTTTTACTGGCAGTGAAGGAAAGATCCATGCACCTTCCCATTTAGATGATTTTATGGCTATTCTCAAAGACAGATAATACTAGAGTTTGAGGAGCTTCATCATAAATAAACAAAGGAGAAGCAGAAGGCTTTGACTCACCAATACCTCAACCATCTTATCACCTATTATTTGCTTCTTATTTAAGGTTCCACTACGCCAAAACCTTCTACCAAGTAGTCTAAGTTCAACTCCCATTGCATTTGATAGAGAGCTAATCCTTGAAATCTTCAAGGTGACACTGTAAAGAAGCTGACTGGTGAGGGAACTTCAGAGAAATATTATATATTCAAAGTAAATAGTCCTCTTTGTCCTCAAGATCATAAAGTTTCATAGTGAAGGGTGTGTACTGTGTAATGCATCAAGTATTAAAGGAAGGGGACACTTTAGGCAATGCATCAAGTAACTTGAGGATGGCGGCGCTAATTATCTGTATAAAAGGGGAAATCAGTTAGAAAGGGTATGTCGAATAATGAGTAATGTTTAAAGAATTAGTTTAGACCCCGGGAGACACTTGAAACCTTGCCTATCAATTAAATTTTCTGTATTCCACTTTCATAATCAAATTGATCCTTCTTATTCCTTTAATTTTCCACTCATAATCTGAGTTCATTACAGGGTATTTGCAATGGATATTCTACTCCAAAACACAAGTGTGTTCTTTACATGGCTATGCATGGAAAACTGACAACTAGATTCAGACTGAAAAAGATTGAAGTGGTCAATGATGATAACTGTTCTATTTGTGGAAATGGATTGGAGAATCAAAGTCATCAGTTCTATGACTTCGAGTGCCACAATCCTACAGCAGAATATACAGACAAACAGCAACAAGTTGCCTCAGCTGATGAGGTAGGCAAGGTCATGTAAAAAGTATTCACAAAGCAAGTAATCTTTGCAACTATTGTTGCCTTGTAGTACTAAATCTGGAGAGTGAGGATAAAAGCTATCTGGGGCAAGAAAATTAGAAATACACAGATACTGCAAACGAAATTAAATACCTAGTTAAAAATTGAAATAAAGAATATATTTTGGAAAAATGTAAGTCACAGAGATAGGTTTTTACAAAATCACTTTTAGACAGCAGCTGATCTACTTCAATAAAAAACTATTGTTAGCCATAAAAGTTCCCAAGAGAAGAGATGAGGGAGATCATTGGGCAAACCTTTTTACGTTCTTGACGAATATTTTTTCGTTTGCTCTGCTTCAAATCCAGCAAAAAGTCATTAAAACTGTTGCCAAAGAATTATGCATTATATTAAGAGATTAAAATGGACAATATATAAAAATTAAAAAAAGCTTACTTGTAATTGCAGTGAAAAAAATAAATATATATGAAAACAGATACATACTGTGCATAGGTTATAGGATTGTAAAAATTTCCATACATATCAGGATGAACTATTACAAGTCTCCCCCTAAGGCACAAGGCATAAAGATTTTATTATGAATATAGGTCCACTAAAATAAATTTAGGCTATATACCATGTAACGGCCTTAATTTGATGTTTCAAAATAATTGCATAAGCCTAGCAAGTATTAGGTCTTATATAGGAAGTTGGAATGTAAAGAATTTGTTAAGCACAGACAAAAAAAGTTCTAGGAAAGAAAATAGTAGGCAATTATGTACCATGAATGTAATAAAAATGCCCTAGTTAGGGAGAGGATAACATTTTTTTCAATCCTTCCAGATTATTGGAAAAGAAGATAATAGTACCAAGAATAACATGAATGACACCCCACCAGCCCTTCCCTTCCAATAAGAAAACTATTCGACAAATCTACCTTCTACACCCTAGAAAGCATTATATTTAAGACTGAAAACCAATACAGAAAACAAAAAAATGTGCAATAGGATCACCCTAATCACCTGCTTGGTATCCCATTAATTAACATTAAAAACACACAAAAAAGACACCCTTGAATCACCCTGCCCCAAGCCATGAGTAGAGTAGTCCCAAACCACCTCCTTGGTCTCCCATTAACTAACACTGAAAACAGACACAAGTAAGACACCCTTGAATCCATATCCTCCACCTGGAACCAAATTTCTAATTCTTCAAAGAATTGTAACGCAGGCTATCTCAAAATCAAGTTAAAAATATACTAGACTGTCCACCTCTCTGTCAATTGTCCACCAAAGCTGCATAAGAAAGCAGCCTATTCTACACAAAAGCACTATGTCTAAGAGAAATCGTGATACATAAGACCATACTCAACTTCCTATAGAAAATCTTAGCCAGAATCTTGAAATCACTTGTGAACAAACTAGCTTGTAAAAATAAAATTGTACATCAATACAATGAACTTGCACTCTCAATCTCAAAAAATGACCTTCTCACTGGTTCACTCCCATTGCTTTGTGACAAAATATAAGCTTGTCGGCTTATCATAATGCATAACGGAGACCATATATGGCCAATTCAAAACTTATAATTTATGAAATTCCTCCATCCCATCATCGCTTACCCCAAACCCAATACAGAAAAGATAAAGAGTTGAAAGACTATAATCTCTTATGTTTACTAGTTCATATGGAATGCAGAAATGAAAACATATCCCAGTCACTTATATGGACGCAACCAAGACTAGGCCAACATACTTAATTAGTAAGTACCCCAGGATAAATATAGTCAATGCTCAATGGTATCAAGTTATCAAGTTCTACTAGACTTACTTCTTGTAATTCCGATTTTTCCAGTGGTATTGCATGCCAATTCGCTGAAGGAAGCCTTTCTCTTTCATTCCATGCCACTGACTTTCAGTTGGAAATGTAACATGCAACGATGACACCTGGAACTGGCACAAGATATATATAGCATTTGAATTACTATAAAAACTAATTAAGGAACGATTTGAGTGTTTGACTCGTAGCTAAAGACATTAGTGGCTTCTTGCTTCTTTAATCTTCTACTTTTTGTGTGGATTACTGAAGTTAATACAAGATTAATTAGATGAAGCATAATGTTAAAGTTCATATCCTTTTTCCTAGAAGGATTAAAATTCTAGAAGTCAAAACCCCTAGAAAAGTCATCAATTTATCATGTTAAGCCCTTAACTCAAAACAGAAAATCCTACATTGTGAGCCCAACATCAGTTACACAATTCAATTATATCATGTTCCATTCTAATAAACAACGCATCTTCATTGCACCAGAAATCAAAGGCATCAGCTATACTTTAAGAAATCATGAATATCAACCCTATAAACCTACCAAATACCTGCAGCAACTTAAAATAAAGGGAAAGAAATTCCTTTGGGTGGATCAAGTGTCAACACAAAAAAAGTAATTATTTTGGCATGTCATATAATGAATTACCATTCTAGAAGCAAAGTTAAAAATCTTAAAAGGCTGAAATCACAAGGACATACAAGGCTTAAATAAAAACAAATGGAAAGTTCGGGTGAGCCCAGATAAGGTAGGAAATTTCCCATGTGCAGGCTGGCAAGGCCTAATGCAGTCCTATCATCATGTCAACGCATAATATGATGAGGGAAAGAGAAGCAGCCTTGAGCAACATGACATAATCTAAGACATTATCCTTGTAAAAACATGATTTCAGCAATCTACATATTTATTGAACTCATAACAATGACCCATCAAGGGGTATACCTATATATGATGGTTTTGACCATAACATCTCAAGCCAAAATCTGAAAAGATATTTGAACCAAATACTCAAGTTTCTTCAACTTAGGATGTTTTACAGTTGGAATTAAGTTCCGCTTAACTGCATAATTTCTCTTTTCTTCATAGTGTAAATAACAATATACATGCTAGCTTAAGGGCATGATAGCTTTGGCTCCACTTCCTATCTTTTTCATGGAATGTCCTCTTTGCCCTTCTAGTCCTAATAGGAGCTGTTTTGTATGGAGTCAAGAAAGTGAAAGGAGATGGAGTAAATATAGTAAAAATTAGTTCACACAAGGTTAATATATGCTAGTTAGCAAGTCAGTAAATATTCAGTTAAAAAGTAGATATAAGGGTGGAAGCAGAAATTTAAAGCTCTAGATTCTTCATAGATTACATCATATAGACAAGTACCTTAATCGCCAAATCTTTTAATGCGGATACCATTATATCGAAAACCTCATCTTTGAAGGCGGTATTACGAAGTAAAATTCTTGGACCAGTCACTGGAGTAAATGGCACACAACTTTGTAACTTGGGATAATACCTTGAACCATAACTGTGGTAAGCATTGGCCCATGAATGATCAAAAACATACTCGCCATAGGAATGACTGCAAGATTATTTAGCGAACACAAACCAAAGTGAGTACATCAGCCAAGATAATCACTTAAGACATATGATAATATTCCTTTTCAAAAAGCTTCATATGTGTACTACCTTTTAAGATATAGTGGAACCACCCCAATGACCTTGTCAATTTCGTCCTTCGCAATGATATGCTTTGGTGACCAACCTGTTTCCTGAAGAAGTTTCAGTCATAAGAACAAGTGAATGAGATATTCTATGGGCATTTACACCATATGAATTAGTATTCAGATGACAGAATGAAGAAATAGATGGAAGAAAAGAGGAAATAAACCTATAACTAACTTATTAAGAAAGAGAATGAGATAGTTTATGCTCAACCTACACCAGCTATGATTTAGCATTCAGATTTCATGCAAACCAAACAAAAATAACTATTCAGATGACAGAAAAAAGAAAAAGATTGCACGAGAGAGTTATGAACGTTATAACAAACTAACTTAATAACTGAAAGCATGAAAGTTATTAGGACACTAGGACATAATAACTCTTAGAGTCGCAAAAAATGATTAGGAAGTTTTGCTTTCCTTTCGTAACAAAGATACATATAAGAAAAATGAAAAAGGGGTGTTCACCCATGTACAAAAGGAAGGCTAAGGAAAATAAACCCATACTCTCAAGCTATCAAAAAGCAATTTTACCAACAAAACTAAAAGCTTTTTGATAGCTTAAGGTGAATGTTTTGTCCTTAGCCCTCCTTTTGTACATGGGTAATCTATACCTGCAAAAGGAAAATAAAAAATCATGTGACCCCACTGTCAAACACTAAGATGACAGCTTTACAAAAGCCTCAAGAACAGGACATGATGTGAGCAAACAGGACACTTAAGAAAGCTAATCTTTCTTCATCCTTTTTTGCCAATCTATAAATCTATACAAGCATCTCTCGCAGAATAGGCTTGCACCCAACTCATTTCAAAGTTCTAACAAGGATAGTGGTAGGTGCCCAGAACAATCCACTAGTAAAGGAGTAAAAGATGATTGACAGACTCTTCCTCTAGAAACACAAACCGCAACAGCTTGCAAGGTATACTAGTCCTCTCTCACATAAATAATTAATTAAAATCTTCACTTTCACAGCTGCACTATGCTCAGAAAATACACATGCTCAAGAAGCTTTTTCTTCCAAATATCATCAGCAAGTAAATCAAAAAATGCCACTCAAGAAATTTGCAAAATCTCTGGGAAGAAAGAAGACATTCTTGTCATGCCACCAGCCAATAGTTTCTACAGCAACATTCCATGCCTTCTGACAGTTCTTCCTTTCAATCTTTAGGAAGTTCTGAAAAAGAAACATTTTAATGCTTTCAATTTCCTATCCACAATAAATCTTCTTTTACAGTAGCCTCCTAGAAGAACACTTCTGAACAAGTATTGGAACTGAGTTCTTGAAGGATTCTTTTAAAGAACCAATGTCACGCCAAAACAAAAGCCTTGAACCACTCTTTAACTTAAATCAGACAAAGGACTTGTAAACATGCAATCCTCCTGAAATGGAATCACATACACCTACTCTGAGTTTAAGGGACCTTCTTACGTCATTCAGGTGTGTAGGGGAGCTACGCCAACACAACTAGCAAGCTTAAAGCGATGCACATCTATCCACTTAACATGATGAAAAACCCTTATTTAAATCATTGTTAGGCCATAGCAAGTCTTGTTTAATTTTTATAGCATTGAAACTAAATTAGAAGGGTTAATAAAAATGGCATAATGTAATTACAGATACTGGAAAGTGCACATCATATCAATGTTAATCTATGCCTCTTGACGTAAGCTTCAATTCTATGACGCATGTTAATTCATTAATCAATCAAAAATATTCTCCAAGGAAAAAGCATTTGAAAGGAGAACCAAGTGTAAGACCTGATGAAAGAAACTCCACCCAAATGACTTAAAGTTCAGAACCATACCAACTCAAGTTAGCATAATATAATGTAAAATGTGAATCAATTTTCAAGCCTACCGTTGCTTCAAAAATCAATCGAAAACATCTCAAATGACCCAATTTATTCCGATCAGGTTCCCAAAAATATTAAGTATTAGCAAAGAGTCACAGACTACATATATATCCCAAAGAATACAAAGAATCAATTCTTCAGGAAACATAGGCATGTGCAAGAATAAGTTGATTGCACTAACACGATCATTATTTCTTCAGAATTCAT
Organism: Dysphania ambrosioides; assembly: GCA_026401315.1. Lineage (NCBI taxonomy): Eukaryota > Viridiplantae > Streptophyta > Magnoliopsida > Caryophyllales > Amaranthaceae > Dysphania > Dysphania ambrosioides. The sequence continues at coordinate 16,066,126 of CM048658.1, forward strand.
CTACACATGAAATAGGTAAGATAATGACTAAAGAAAAGAGCACTCACACATAAAAGACTTCAATTTGTGATAATAGCTCATACAAGCAATCACTAAAATGTTTGCAGTATGGAAGAAGAAGAAAGACTTTATCTACAAAAATAGTGCATTTGCTATCAAAATAAATCATAGTGTGAGTATCTAAAAGAATGTCAGACCTTCACAGAAGAACCAGACTCCTCTAAGCTTGAAAGAAATCCATGAGAAAGAAATGGATTCAACGTTTCAGGTCCATTCATATCGACAGCACATGCATCCCACTCCTCTGAAGAAATCTCAGAGATAGATGAAACAACTGAAAGAGAAACCTTCTTGGGTGGTAATAATTCAGCTTCAACTCCCTATCAGCAACCAGAAAGAAACAAAATAAGATGTCAAAAGTCATAAGTGCTTTTGGATGATCATATTATTCTATTCACTACGTAAGAACCTCAAATAATTTGTATATAAAGACAAATACACGAAACACCTCTGAGTCTGACCCTGTCAAAGAGAACTCTCCCAGCAAAAAAGAAGTATCAGATCGCTCCACTGCCTTTCTTGATCCCCAAAACAGTGCATTTATTCTTGTTCTGCATCTGTAGTTCTGCCCCATGAGCTGAAATGGTATTTTTTCCTATTATTACATTCAGAATCATTATCAGACTAGATTTTGTTAATACTGATAATATTTCAGACATGATAAAACGGATGAGATGAGACACAACAGTATAAAAGAGACCAATTTCTCCGTTTTACTCTAAATCCTGGGCGTATCGTCACTTCAATGTTATGCACTAAGGAAAATAATGAGGATCCATTCTAATCCCAAATAACAGTCTCATCTTCAAGACTTCCACTCTGAAATACACAATATTACTACACTCTTGCCAAGTAGCTTTCCATCCACCTCATACAAAATTTCATTCATTTGTTGTGAAAAGTGATAAACGACTTAGAGAAAAGAGGGAGTTTAATGTATTTCAACACCACAGAAAACTTGCCTGGTAGGTATATATGACAGATGGGATTTCCATGATGATGTAACCATAGAAAATTTCACGCCATTCTAGCAAATAAAACACATAAATAATTTCAAAACAGGCACACATAAAATACTCCCCATCATCCCAACCCTCCACCTTCCTTAACCGTCCAGCAATATATGTCACAAATTCCAAAACACAACCAGTTCTCCCGCACATTCATAAGTCAGACCCCCAACTTCGAATACATAAACTCCTAATTCTATCACTCTACACATCCAAATCAACATGCAAAATACTTGTCTGCATTCCCCTTTATAAACCATTATTTTGTTGTATTAAAGATATTCAAAATTTATATTTTTTTACTACCAAAACACGTATTATCCGAGATGCCTGAAAAACAATATCTGTAATAAATTGATACTCTGTACTTGTAAAAGATTTGAGGAAGCTTATATACCTAAACATCACATTAAAAAAAACAGTGAAGAAAGGAGAAATAGATACTACTTTAACAAAATATGGTTTAGAAGGGAAAAATAACTAAAAATCTGTGCATTCAATGTCATCGCTAATACACTAATTGGTCAACGAAATGTGTCGCGCACAGCAGTGTAGGTCGAACATTTGCTCAACAATTTGGTACAACAGCAATATAGGGTGGTATGAAGTTGTCAAGTAGATATGTTTCTTCGTAAAAAAGTCCCCAACTATAAAATAGATGCCCATTGACTCTTCCTTTAATCCAAGTACCCATATCAGACACACTACACTAGGATACTACAATATGGACCAAAATCAAGTAAAATTTTCAAAAAAATGCTCGTGTCTAACACTAAAACATATACTCATGTCGCGTACTTCTAACTGAATCCGGAAACCCCAAAAACTAACAACACTATAGAGGTAAACCAAAACATGATATACTATTGTATTCAAATTTGCGGATAATTTAAGCATACGATTCCATGAAACTGATTATCTCGAGGCTATCTACATAAAGCACAAGAAAAAGTTGAAACGAGAAGTGGAGTTGCGCTTACGAGGAGGAGAGAAGGGGCTCGACCCAGAAAGTGGGAAGGTTTAAGGTCAGGTGGGCAGTAGCTGCATACTACTGCCATGGTTGTTGTCTGATGACGTGGTCACCGGTGTGCTGCTGGATTGCTCTCTCTCTCTCCTCCACCAGTATAAGTATGACTGATGAATGTGTGAGTGGCGATCATTCTCCCTCTACTTGTGAATTTCTCCACCTGTTATACAACTTGATATTAAGGCTCCTTCCGTAATGGTAGTATACTACGTCGATTATATTTAAAAAAACAATAATTATATGAGATCTTTTAAATAATGGTTGGTGTATTCAGTCAGTGCTCATTGTGTACTGGTGCAAAACATAAGAATTGAATACACAAAATACAAGAATTGTACACTTACGTAAGAAATGAATATTACATTCAAAGGGAATGAACATTGGAAATTATTTAGATTTAAAAAGAATACAAAAGTTATGTATGTATCTTATTCATAATGCAAAAATAAGATAATCCCTAAAGCGTTAATGATACAAATTATAAAGCATGATGACTTCTGTTGAAAAATAAGGAACATAACTGATTCTAATGTTCATTGCATGTATATGTAATGTTCATTACATTATCAATACATCTATTGTTAATTCCAATAATATATAGTGTTCATTTTATAAATACATAATGTTCATTGTAAAATCTTGTTGCACGAATATTTTATGTTCATTTTGATAATAAATAATGTTTATTTTAATAATACATAATGTTCATTTTAATAATATATAATGTTCATTTCTATAATACATAATGTTCATTTTAATAACTAATGTACATTATATGATTTTCCAATGAACATTTATGTGTGCGTGTATAAAAATCCTAAAATAAAAAAAATTATCTCTAAAAAGAATACAAAAGTTCTGTAAATATCTTATTCCCAATGTAAAAAAAACTAGAATCGCAAAAGCATTAATGACGCAAATTACGAAGCATTAATGATGACTTTTGCTAGGAAATAATGAATAAAATTGATCCCAATGTTCATTGCCTATAAACGTAATGTTCATTATGTTACCCCATATGCTTTTAACTAGTGTTTTATGTGTACAATGGTTGCGTTATGCATTAGGTGCACAATAAGCACTGTTTGGGTGCATAGTCCTATCTGCGCTTTTGAAAATAGAGAAAATTGATTTAAAAAATTACACCTTTTACCCGTTCTTCTCTTGACAGTATTGTCTTTCAATTAATTAAGAAAAATTTGACCTTTGCAACCTATCTTCTTTTAACATATTTAATGATCTATATTTAAAGATGGTTAGCTAAAGACATACTGGTAGCCAAACACATCATAGAGAAGAGAAAAGTCACACTTGACTTACAAAGCAGTTTTTAGAGTTTTAGATATTTCATTAAGTATTTTAAAACAAGATAGGTTGTAGAGGTCGGATTTTTCTTAGTTAATTGAAAGGTTAGACTATTAAGAAAAGAATAAGCAAAGATGGGATTTTTAGAATCAATTTTTCTTTAAAATATATATATTTATAATATCAACTCAATTAAATATTTAATATTTAAAGTTTATCTTGAAATCTACCCAAAAAATAGAATAATAGATTCTAAAAATCCCACCTTTAGTCATTCTTCTCTTAAGAGTCCCACATTTTAATTAACTAAGAAAAATCTGACCTTTGCGACCCACCGTCTTTTAACATACCCATTTACTTGTAACTTGAGAAGTAGTTTACAATCATCAAACCCGTTTATTTCATTTATCTTCCTTCTCTATAGTAACCATCTGAAAGCAACTTTCCTTCTCTATAGTAATTACCTAAAAGCAACTCCCACATTCCCTAACTCCCTCGGCATCACGATTTATGAACTCCTCTTGCAATTGCAGATCAATAGTATTATTTCGAAAATGTCTCATCTTAAATCTTAGTATATACAATGTTTTCGAGAGAGATATACTCCTAGAATACTCCTTAAAATAAGAAAACCAAAGTGGAAAGAGGCATGTGGTGCACGTGTGTGCTCCTATGGATATGGTAGGTTTGAATACTAGAGAGCGGGGGCAAAACTGAAAAAAAGCAAGAAGGGATGCCTGCGTTGAGGACAACTGGACATGCCCAACAAGAGAAGGGGACTCAGCCGGATATATCTTACCATGTTGCATTTATGTCATTTCTAGGGGACCTTACGAAATTGAATTCCACAACTAATTAACAATTCAATTTGGGGTTCCCTAATTATCATCCTCAATCTTCACTACTCTCTCGCCCTCTCTCTTTCTTGGTTTCTTATTCAGAATTGTTTCCTATTTTAATCTCAAATTTAGAGGATATTTCAATGATTACATTAAGGGATTTACAAATATTCGAAATTATTTGATTGATGCAAAACAGGCTATAGTCTAAGCAAGTAAGAAATGCATGCTATTATAGAGTCATGGACGTTCCCTAGACTAGTTGGTGTGTATCTTGATTTGGGGATTGCGTGCTAACTCCTATGTTGCTCCGCTTTTGCCTTCTTCCTTTGTAAATTTATTAGGCTCTTTGGGTTTAGCATCCCATGCCCCTACAATGGGCTACCCTACTGGTGTTCCCTACTTAGAAAGGTTCTTCCTTGATTTCCCCCTTGATATCATTTCCTTTGTTTAGCTGTCTGTCAAAACCAAATTCCCTTTTGATCAACCCCAACTTTACTTGAAGCTGGGATGAGGGTGTGCTCGAGTTCCAACTTCCAAGGTGAAGTGTCCGACAATTCCTTCTCTAATCCTTTTTCATCTTAAATCTTAGTATAAAAAAGTTACTATTTTACCAGCTACAATATGTAATAATTTCATTAAGTATGTTAAAAGATGATGGGTTGCAAAGGCCAATTTTTTCTTAGTTAATTAAAAGGTGGGACTGTTAAGAGAAGACCGACCAAAGGTGGGATTTTTAAAATCAATTTTTCCAAAAAAATACTCCGTGTTCTTTTTATTTGTCACATTTGTTTTTTTCTTTATTTTTTTAGAGTGATATATAAATAAATACATAATATATAATTTATGTTAATATTTTGAAATGAATCTAACAAGATCCTATATGGATATTTAAATTTTTTACTTTTTGAATGAACTATTATAAATAAGACAAACAAAAAAAAACCACATGGAGTAGGAAAAATAAAAAGTATTAGAGGGTTTTATTTGTTTTCTAAAGTTTAAAATTTGTCTTGGGGTTTGCTTAAAAATGTAATCAAAGATTTTACTTTTTGAGAGTTTTTAGGTAGAATTAGTGAAAACTTGTTATTTTCAATTGTGTATATTATACGACAATATCGTAATAGATTGGTAGTGAAGTTCTCACTAAGGTTGGCAATAGGTTTAAGACTAGACCCACTAGACCCATTTCTGGTTAGACTCGCCTATATTTTAAATGTCTAGATCTAAATTTTTGAAGCTTTAGACATGAAATCGTGTCTCCTCATATTATAATGATGTAAATAAAAGAAGGAAGATCAAAATGTTTAATCTAGCATATATATTCAACTTTTGAACTTGGTTCATTATACAACAAAATGCCATGGTTGACACATTGGGATGATTTAATGTTCTACTTAATTTACGATTTGCATAGTTTTAGTAGTTGATACAGATAAGAGAAGAAAAATTAAAATGATTAATCTAGTTAATGTATTCAACTTTTTGGCCTGGTTTATTCTGCAACAAAAGGTTGTGACCAACATGTTAGGATATGGGCTGAATGCAAGTTTCTCTTATCGGTTCAAAAGTTGTTTAGAAGAAGTTGAGTCAGATTAGGAAAACTAGGAGTTGTTGTTAGTTTCCTAATCTAAGTAGGAGTATTAATAGAGTCCTAAACCTATCTAAACACGATTTAAGACTAATATAAATAGGATGTTAGGGGCTGGTTGTTCAATACGTGGAAATCGAATTAAAATCAGTATTCTGTTTAGTAAAGCTTGTTTGCTAGCTTTTAAGTTCATGTGACAGACTTTGAGTTGGGAATTTAATTTGCTTGCTAAATTCCAAACTAAGAAATATGTTTTCTTTAGTTATTATTTAATAGGTTCTTTGTCATCTTCCACATCATTTGGTATCAAGGACTTCAAGGAGACGTTCGGGTGCAAATTCATTAGGTTTTGCATTGTTTTGAAGCAAAGAAGAAGGTTTTATGCAGGTCTGAGAGTTTTTGGGTATACCTTGCCTTATACTTTAAATTTTTCAGCATTTTCTTTTGAGTTGGAATCCTTAACATGATGAAGAATCTTGGTGTAAATTTTCATCAAATTCCGAGCTATATTGAATAGTAAGCAACAAGAAGTTGGTGCGTCAAATTGCAGATTCCGTGTAATCTTTTAAATTACAAGAACTCTTCAAGAATCAGTCTTTTTCTCAAGATTTCAGGTTTTTTCAAAGGTTAATCAAAGAAGATACATTATAGAAGTAGTTGATCGAGAAAAGATTAAGATCTAATCTTTTTCCCATATTCCTACAAATTATTGCTTTCCTAATCACGTTAGGATTTCATTATCCTAATCCTACTCAGCTTAGGATTTACACTTTTCGTTTCCTACTTGGATTTGGAATTCTATATTTTCTTTTCCTATTTAGGATTGGATTTCTATAGGATTTATTTCCCTATTTTAAGTTGGTTTTTTCTTATGAAGAAAGCCATATAGAGCTAGTCTTACACGATTTGACTCATCACTTTATTCATTCTTCATCATAGATGATCCTTTAACATTGCTACCGATTTACGGCGTAAAACTAATAACGCAGCAATTTAATTAGGAAAGTTAATAATATGCAGCCTATATTTGTGACACCCCAACATTTTAATTCCAAGTTGCAATAATATGCGACATATTCAGCTAGACCCGCCGCATATTATTTACTAGTTACATAAAGATGCGGCGAGTGTAGGCTAGACCCGTCGTATATTGGTCTGCCTTAAATTAAAAAAACAGCAACTTCCATTTCATTCTTCTCACTTCATATTTCAATTCCTCCCTTACGTCTCGTGTTTTCTTTAATTCCTCTCTTTGCGCTCATGTTCTCTTGCGCCATCGCCACCGACTTGACTCGCCCACTGTGGAGTTCACCCACATTTGCCAACTCCCTTCACTGTTGGCGTGTCCCACATTTGCCACCCACCCACCGTGTTGTCGTCTATGTGTTGTTATTCAAGGTTGGTCTCCCATTTGTTCTTTGTTTTCTACATATTTTGATACATGATATTTTGTAGGTTTTAGGTTTTGATTTTTGGTGTATATAATTTCGTTTTTTATATAATTTTTTTCTATATATTTTGTTTTAATGATGGGGGATTTGAATTAGGGCTAGGGAAGGGGATTGTTCGAATGAAGACATGGGGTTAGTTTGGCTTAGGGTTACGTTAGTTGGAGTTAGTTTAACTTAGGGTTAGTTGGGGTTAGTTTCAAATTAGGGTTAGGAGAAGGTGTTAGTTCGAGTAAGGGTTAGGGAAATGGTTTAGTTTGAATTAGGGTTAGGGGAAGGGGTTAGTTTGAATAAGGGTTAGGGTTAGGGGTTAGGGGTAAGTTGGGGTTAGTTTGAATTAGGGTTAGGGGAAGGGGATTATTTGAATTAGGATTAGGGGAAGGGGATTATTGGATTATTAGTCAAAGTTGGATTATTTGGTAGGGAATTGAAGCTTAATGATCAAGACAAATAGACAAACATAAAAAAAGTAAGGAAGGCTCGATCTTACTCTAAAGTAGTCATTTTAATGGGCTTTAAAAGGGTGACAAAAGCTAAGAGCAAAGGAGATGAGAGCAAAAGCTAAGCTTAATGATCAAACAAATAAACAGGCATAGAAAGCAATGCAAAGACGGTTGAATTGAAGTGGTGTAAAGTAATGTGAATTTCACCTCTATGATACTATGTGTAACGTAAAATGGCATTGTGTTTTGGTTGTGGTTGTATATAAATTCATATAAATAGGTTTGAAAATATATTTTCAAAATTGGGAAATATTAGATTTATAAAGGAAACTCTGCCAAATTTTTTGTAGAATTTGTAGTGATTTATAATTCATAGAATAGAAATAATATCGCTAGAAGAATTTAGTAACTTAAACTATAGATCAAGTGTTTGTGGGTCATTGTGGAGTTTGCTTAACCTTATTTTCGGTAAGCTAATTGAGGACCCTTTAGGTTTAATTATATATATAAATATGCATAAACTGAGTGTTGATTAGATTGTTATTTAATCTCTTACATGTTAAATAGGGCATAACACAAATTATGGATCGAAATTAGATGTATGGTAATCGTGCTTCGTTGGAGTTCATGAATGAAGTTGAGGAGTTTTGTAGACAAGCATTAAAACACCTAAATAACATTGGAGATGATAAGGTGTGTTTCCCTTGTGTTGATTGCGATAATGTGAATACAGTTAGTAGTATAAGAGAGTTGAGGGACCATGTGATCTAGCGTGGATTTAGGCAACAATACCATGTATGGGTATGGCATGGTGAGGTTCTTGCTTCTAATGACATGGGGTCATGTTCTAACAAAATTCTCATTCATCATGTTGAGCTAGACCATCATGGCCAATTAGAATCTGATGATGATAAAGATGTTGATGCTGAGAAGAAAGATGATGGGGAGGATGAATTGGAGGATAATGACCCCGGTGATGAAGATCAAATAGATGAAATGCTTGAAGGGGTTGGGGATCGGTTTGGTAGTCAATCTCATACTTTTGAGCGTTTATAGGAGGCTGCTGAGAAACCGTTGTATCATGGATGTACTAAATACACTAAGTTGTCCGCCATATCAACGTTGTTTAACTTAAAAGCGAAATATGGTTGGACTAATACAAGTTTCATAACCTTATTGAAAATATTAGGGGATATGTTTCCAGAGGGTAATGATTTGCCTATATCCACATACTATGCAAAGAAGTTAATGTGTCCCATTGGTTTAGAGTATAATAAGATTGATGCCTGTCCAAATGATTGCATATTGTATCGAAATGAGTATGTAGAGTTCATTCAATGTCCTAAATGTGGGAAGTCACGTTATAAACTCCCACATGGGATAGAGCCTATAGTGAGGATTAAAGGTCCTAGTGTAAAGGTCTTGTGGTACCTTCCCATAATACCAAGGTTTAAGCGTTTGTTTTCGATTAAGAGCGATGCAGGGAATTTGAGATGACATGAAGAGAAGAGGAAGAAAGATGGGATGATTCGACATCCTGCTGATTTTCCCCAGTGGAAAACAATTGATGAATCTTTAAAGGCTTTTGGTAGGGAAGATAGGAACCTAAGACTTGATCTCTACAGGGATGGAATGAATCCTTTTGGTACCTTAAGAAGTCAACATAGCACATGGCTAGTTTTGTTAGTGATATATAATTTGTCTCCTTAGTTAGGCATGAAGCGTTAATATTTTATCTTATCGCTTCTAATATCAGGGCCCAAGCAACTTAGGAATGTCATTGATGTTTATCTTGCTCCCATTATTGAAGATTTATAGTTGTTGTGGGATGAAGGTATATCAATGTATGATGCATATGTTGAAGAGACTTTTACACTCCGTGCCATGCTATTTTGTACCATTAATGACTTTCCAGCCTATGGAAACTTGTCGGGGTATAAGGTGAAGGGAAAGAAACCCTGTCCTATTTGTGTGGATGATATGGACTCAAGATACTTGCCACATTGTGGGAAATATGTGTATCTCATGCATCGGAGATTCTTGAATAGGTTTCATCCTTATCATAAGAGAAAAACCTCTTTTGATGGTAAAGTTGAGTAATGTAGAACCCTTATACCATTGACTGGCAGTGAGGTTTATGACATTATGAAAGGAATAGATAATGTGTTCGGGAAAACTTTAAAACACAGAGATGCTCAGGGGTTATGGAAGAAACAGTCAATATTTTGGAAACTTCAGTATTTGAAGTATTTACCCGTTAGACATTGTCTTGATGTTATGCATATAGAAAAGAATATTTGTGATGCCCTCTTAGGGACGCTGTTGATTATACGTGGTAAGGCTAAGGATGGTCCTAATGTCAGGAGAGATATGTAGACAATGAAGATTCAATCCAAGTTACGGCATGAAGACAAAATACCTAGGAATAGAAAAGGTAAATCCACATATCTTCCTCCGGCTTGTTACGCTTTGTTCAAAGCAGAAAAGATGATATTTTGTGAGTGCCTGTATGGGATCAAGGTTCCTAGTGGGTATTCATCAAATTTGAAGAACTCCGTATCAATGAAAGATCTATAATTAGTGGGTATGAAGTCTCATGATTGTCATGTTATGAAGCAAGTGTTTTTACCAATTGCCATCCACCATATTTTGCCCAAGCATGTTAGGGATTCTATCACTAGACTTTGTTCTTTTTTTAATACAATATGCAGTAAGGAGCTTGATCCATCATGTTTGGATGAGTTACATGCTAGTGTTGTTACAACCTTATGTCAACTAGAAATGTATTTTCCACCTTCTTTCTTTGATATTATGGTACATTTAGGTGTGCATTTGGTTCAAGAAATCAAGTTGTGTGGTCCAATGTTCCTAAGATGGGCTTATCCTTTCAAGAGATACATGGGTACTTTAAAGAAGAAGGTGAGAAACCCAACGTACCTTAAGGTAGTAAAATTCAAGGTATAATCATAGAGGAGGTAGGTGAGTTTCTTAGTGAGTTCTTATCTAAAGGGGAGGCAATTGGGTTATCAAAATCGAGGCATAAAGGGAGGCTTGAAGGGCATGGCACCATGGGTTTTAAGGAGGTCTTAAATCCATTGTCGAAAGAGAGACAGGATCATTTATTTATTTTGCACCATATCACAGAGGTTCATCCTTACTTAGAAAAGGCATATGAATGAATCAAAGGTGAAATACCCTTCTAAAGGTGAATGATCATTGACGTAAGAACAAAATCACATCTTTATTGATTGGTTTCATGAAAAAATTATGCATGAATTGTCTGAAATGAGCCATAACATTTTTGATACAATTAAGTGGTTAGGTTTTGGCCCTCGAACAACTATTCGATCTTTTGAGGGGTATGATATCAATAGATATACCTTCTACATGTAACGTTGGGATAAAAAATCAAAGTATGTTCAAAATAGTGGTGGTTCAATAGTAGATTCTTCTCGAGAATATGCTAGCTCAAAAGATAAAGCACCAGTTGATGTGACCTTGTCTTACTATGAGATAATTCAAGAGATATGGAAATTTGAATACTGTGGCTTTAAGGTTCCCCTTTTTCAATGCAAGTGAGCATATATTAGTCAATGTGGTTTGGTGAAGAAAGATGAATTAAATTGGACTTTAGTCAACATGAGTCGGATGCATGATACGGAGGAACCTTTTTTACTTGCATCACAAGGTAAACAAGTATTCTACATTAAAGACACAAATGACCCCTGATGGGCTGTTATTGTCCTTGGTAAACGATAGATCTTTGGAATTGGTGATATCACTGATGAGGAAGACTATGATGACTTTGATGATCTCCAACCGTTCAATGCCATGTAATGATGACATGGATGCTGGACCAGAAACGGAAACAAATTATATGAGAATGGATCACCATGAAGGAGTTACTATAGATGAGTAGTATTTATTGTCTAGGTATTAAATTATTTTGTATTTATGTCAATATTTGCCTTATTTCTTATTTTCCCCAATTGTTAGACGATTCACTAACTCAATTTGATTGTACTATTGTTCTTTTATGCAGTTACTGTCTTGCATCATGGATAGAGGTGAAGATTTTAGTGTTACTGATGAGGACGTTGAGTACAATATTTACCTCAAAACTGATCGAGGTAATCCATAAGATATAGCTGCTGAGTTAGAAACTCAAAGAACAGATAAAATGTTCAACGAACATGAAAGGATTGCTGAAGGGGCAACAACTTTAGGGGATGATGTACATATGAACATTGTCATCCCCTCGTGTTTGGGTTTTGAGGGGGGAAGGGTAGTGCTCGAGGCTTAGGTCGACCTAGAGGTCTAAATGGAATCCTTAGAGTGACCGAGCCTATGCATCTAGACTTCAATCATTTGCACCGCCCCATTGGTAGGTGGTGTCTCAAGTACGATCAACACATTGGACTTCTTCTTCGGAAGTTCAACAACAACTAGGAGTGGTCAAGAGTAAATAAGGGACTTCGGTAGACCTTGTGGGTGGACACAATGGTAAGTATTCCTAACTTAATTTTAATTATTTAAATATTTGTGTAAACTAATTTACTAAATGAAACTAACCCAATTTAAATATATTTCAAGATTTGTTTTCACATTCTAAACAACCCCCAATTGAAGAAGTTTTTTCTATATACAATCGCCAATAGATTTTGGGACTTCAAATCAAAGTTGGTGACTAGGTGGATTACCAAGTCAAGAAAGGTGTCCAAAAAAGAAGCTAATAGGTTGCCCTATGAAATATGGAAACATATTAAGGAAGGTGGCTGGGCAACCTTTGTTAAGAACAAGACTTATGAAGCTGTAGTGGTAAGTTAAATACTTCTTTGTATTTAGTTTTGGAAAATTCTTTTTGTTGTACTTTAATGTTAAGTCAAATACCTTATGTTATTAACTGGCTAAACGTGAGAAGGCGAGCAAGAGTGCCAGGAAGAATAGTCATCCCCATAACCTTGTATAATCAAGCTATAATGGCGCAAGGCAACAATGGATATCAGAGGGTTTCTATCCCTCTTGCTCGAGACCATCTTCTATAGAATTCAGTGCCATGCAAATAAGTCGTGGGGATGACTAGTTTTGTTCACGGCACAAGAAGGACAAGAAAATTGGGGAGAGAGTCATTCAAAATGAACAAATGCAGGCTATGGCTAAGAAATAAGTAAGATTTCTATTTGCAAATCAGTAAAGTTACCACTGCTTATAAGATCTAACACACATTTCTAATCTATTCCTTTGTATTTTCAGTTGGAGTTTCGAGATAAGAAAATTCAAAGGGAATTCGTTCCTATGAGGGCCCAAGACACATTAGCTATGGCCATTGGGAAGCCAGATCACATAGAACGTTGCGTTGGACTTAGAGGGACTAATATTGGGTATCGACAAGTATTTGGACCTCCTCCACCAAAATCAAGCCAACAAAGTCAAAGTGGAGTTTCAAGGGAAGATCGGGAGATTTTGAAGGCTCAACTCCAAGAGGAACTTAGACAGGAGTTCGATGCCACTATGAAGGACAAGTTGTTCTCCCTACTCCAAGACATTGGTATCAACGTCGAGTAGTTAACATCCCAAGGTTCACATGTGTCTACTCCCCATGTATAGGTGTATTATATTCCCTTTCTAAATCTTATGTTGAATAAGTATTATTTATATTAATAATGACCTATAATATTAACATATTATATTTAATTTTCAGGGTCGTACCAGTTATCGTGTACTCCTTAAAGATCCAAGTATAGGAATGATCTATAATATGGCTAGTGGTGTCGCGTACCTAGGTCAGTCAGGCCAGTAGTTTACACGAACTCACCAAAGAACGAGACTTGAAGAAGTGGTGAAGGTTGAGACTATTCCTAACTTCTTCAAAGTAGCATCACTACCGGTCCCTATTCCACAGTATGACTTAAAGACATTGAACGACACAATTGGTACTTTTGTGCAATGGCCTCTATATTTGATCAAGATCATAAGTGAGCTAGAAATCAAAGTTTCAATCGAATTTCCTCTATAATTATATTTTTGTATGATTGAAGTTGTGAGATATGCGCTTTTTTAATTAGGTGACTCAACAAGCTAAGAAGATGAAAGGTATGTCAACGGATAAAGTTATTGGGAGCAATGAGCCGACCTCAAAGAAGTCAGTGACAGAAAATCGACCTCTTCTCACTAAAGATGTAGTGGCTTCTCTTAGTGCTGAGTGCAAATGGCTACTTTAATGTGCGACCATGATGAAGGAAGATGATACCCTTGCTGTACCATTGGATCGATCCTTATTCCACTACTCTGAAGACGGAACAGCGTGACTTGACAAAGCTGACATCACCCAATTCTTATAGGGAGCTCAATTGAACATTTTTGTTATTCAATGCTTCATGAGGTATACACAGTTAATATATAGGTTAACTTATGTGGTACTGTTAATAATTTTTAAACCATTTGTATATATAATGCATTTGATGATTACGTAGGGCACTCCAAGATGATTGCGTGTCGTGCGATTTACTTTTATTAGTCGGTTGGTTGTGTCTTGAGGCCACTTCAGATGCAAGAATCGATGGCAATATTAAGGAGGTAAAGACGTACGTCCATTTCGCATTCACGAAAGCCCTACAAGCTAAGTTTAAGTTTATTTTCGCCCCTATTTTCGAACGGTACGTTTGAATCTGATGTGTGAACGTAATGCTTATTACTTATACATTTAATTTAGAGTATGATAATGAATATAGTATGTAAATATAATGCTAATTACTTATTTCTTATAATGTAGTGCACACTAGATATTTTTAGTCATTTTTGTGTCTAGTTGAAAAATATACTTCTTCAACTCGGCTCGGTCAATGGGCAGTACTAAGTTGAGAGAGATAATTAATTCGTAAGTATTATCAATAGATTTACATTGCAAGCTGAGGTTCATTGAAATTGAACTTTTAAACTAATTAATGCCATTTTCCAGTGTGTTAAAAAGACTTACAGTGCAAGGAGAACGAGCTAGAAAGCAGACATTAACATGGATAGAAGTGATGGTAAGTTCATTAACTATTTAAACCATTGTAAAATAATACGATCATACGTATGAAAAACATTTCTATTTTGTAATTCATAGTGCGCTCAACAACATGACGGAACTGAGTGCGGCTACTTTGTGATGCGTTTCATGCTTGACGTCCTCAACGGGTGCAATAGTGGGATACCCATGGAGGAGGTAAGAGCTTTTGCCCATAATTCGTTTTGATATCTTTAATATTGTGTTCCCTCTTAATCATGCCTCAAACACTTTACATATGATAGGTTGAGTTAATATAAGTCGATTAGGAGCGGTTTTGGGTAGATTATTGGCCTTCACACTTGAAATACATCGATATGAGTCAATATAGGCCAAATAGGACCGATTTTTAGTCGATATTGGCGTATTTCCCTTTAACATGCCCCAAATACTTCGAATATAACGGTTTCCTTTGTTACTTTAACATGTCCTTTTGCCTTCGAATATAACGATTTTTAGTTATCTACTTTCCTATAAAATGATCTGGTTTCCTAGGTTCTTTTTGGAACTTTTATGAGAAAAAGATGGAGAATTTTTCTGTGGGAAAGAGAACAAGGAGTCAAAGAGTAAAATGGTGATGGAACGAAATAAAAGGGCGCGTCTTGCTGCATTTAGGAAGCAACAGTCACTGAAAGAGACTGATGTGGGTGGTACTAGCCGAATAAAAGATAAAAATATGAGGGTTTTGATGGGTGACAATGAGGTTGCAGTGATTGATGAAGAAGAGTTCTTAAGAAGGGTTTTTGGATTCATGAGATTTAACCTCTCTTGAAAACTCTTCTTTATCAATCACAATAGCTTGATTGTCATCCATCAAAACCCTCAAATTTTGATCTTCCATTCAGCTAGTACCACCCACATCAATCTCTTTTATCGATTGCCACTTCCTAACCGCAGCAAGATGCACCCTTTTTTTTCATTCCATCACCATTCTAGCTCTTTGACTCCTTGTTCTCTTTCCATCAGATAAATTCTCCATCTTTTTTCATAAAAGTAAAAAAAGAACAGACCCTAACAGAGCATTTTATAGGGAAGCTGAGGAATATGATGATGGTGGAAGAGCAGGAGAATGAAACATAGGAAATGTTATGAATTACACCATAAATCAGTCTAATGGGGCAGTTTTGGGTAGAAAAAATACATCGATATGAGTCAATATATGTCAAATAGGGTGGTTTTTGGTCGATATTGGCGTATTACCCCTAGAAATCGGCCCAAACACTTTGAATAGGATGATATGAGTCAATATAGGTCAAATAGGATCGATTTTGGGTAGAAAATGACGTATTTACCCTAGAAAATGTCATAAACACTAAATACATTGATTTGAGTCAAACTCTGTCAAACGGGAGGGATTTTGGGTAGAAAATGCCATAAACACTTGAAATACATCGATATGAGTCAATATATGTCAATTAGAGCGATTTCGGGTTGATATTTGCCTATTTTCCCTAGAACATGGCCCAAAAACTTCAAATAGGACGATATGACTCAAAGTAGGTCAAATCAGAGCGGTTTTGGATAGAAAATGACGTATTTAATTTGATTACATCAATAAGAGTCAATATATATAGGTCAGATTTGTAATTGGGACCATATGTTTGAACTATACTTTTCAAATACATTGAATTTTATTTATACTTTAATGATATAGTAATCAATCTTGGGTATGCAAAGGATTCAACGAGGAGCCCTTCTCCACCAAAGAAATCGATGTCGTCCACAAGAAACTGGCCAAGTATTGGACAAATAACTTTTTTTAGATTATGCACATTACCTTTTTTGTGTATTTTGTAGTTTTTATACATCAAGTTTATTTATTGGGTCGTAGTTTTGATGTCACTTAATGGTTGATTTTACGACCCTATTAGTGAAAGATGGATCATCATATGTATATATGTACTTTGGTTGGTGAAATTGCAAATGTAATATAGCAGGTTTGAATTTGGAAATTTGGGCGTAGTAGGGATCAAATCAAAGCGTACAAAAAAAAAACCAGTTATATATGGCGGGTGTCCCCAAGACCCACCACTTATAAGAACTTTTTTCAATCTAGAAAGTATTAATATGCGGCGTCACTTAGCCTAGAACTGCCGCATATTAATTATTAATATGCGGAATCACTTAGCCTTAAACCGCCGCATATTAATCACTAACATGCGGCCTATTTTGTTGCACTCGCTGAATTTTAATAATTGTTTAGTGGCATATTTTTTACAGCGCAAATTAATTTGATTAGTTTGCTGTCATCCTAAATGCTGCTAGCTTTTTGACGCCGCATATAGTACTATAAACCCCGCCGCATATGGATCATTTTCTACTATATGTAATAAATATGAGAAATTAATGTCATCAAGTGAATATAAAGTTTAATTAGATGAACGAATTTGTAAATATGTATATATCGACAAAATAAATGAATACTGAATGTGATTAGGCGAATATAATATTTTACAACGAATATCATTATGTGATTCTTAAATATAAACATCTTATTATTTTGAAAACAGTTCATTTCTTCTAATATCTAAATTTCATTATGTGAATTGAATTTGGTACGAATCACATCCCTCCAGCCCGGCCCGCCCTCTACACTGGTGTAAACATGGGCCAAGCCAGGCAAGTTTGCTCGGCTCGTTGGCCACCTTTACTAAGAAGACGAACCAAACAATAAAGGATATTTTGAGAGCTTGGGTAGTAGACTTCCAGGGTATTTGGGTGGATCCCTTATACCTAATAGAGTTCTCCTATAACAATAATTACCATGCAAAAATTAGGATGACACCTTTTGAGGCACTATATGGAAGAAAATATAGAAGTCCTACATGCTAGAATGACTCTAAAGAATGCATTACTTTGGGAACCGAATACATAGAGGACATGGTGAACAAAGTTAAACTAATTTAATAGAGGATCAAAGCAGCTTAGGATAGATAAAAGAGTTATGCTATCTCATAAAGGAGAGAAGATGAATTCAATATAGCAACAAAATCTTCATAAAAGCGTCACCTACTAAAGGTGTGATGAGGTTTAATAAAAAGGGAAAACTTAATGCTAAATATGTAGGGCTCTACAAAATTTTACGTGTAGAAAAAGTAGCTTATAAGTTGGATTTTTCGGTGGATCAACTTCAAAAAGATACACGATGTTTCCAACGTTTCCCAGTTAAAGAAGTACGTGTCGAGTGAAACCTATTTCTAGGAGGTGGTGATGTGAATCTAGGTATAAGAACCTTGATTTACACGAAGGGATAGAACTAGATTTGAAACCTTCTAAATCAATGCACCAAAGGCTCATAATCTAGGGCAAAAGTTTGGAGAATTAATTAAAGAAACACCCTCAATTCTTCTCACTTAGACACGTGAACTTAAGGAAACACTAGTTCACAATCTTTGCTACGCACAAAGAATAATAAACTCTTCAAAGTTTATTGCATGAAATGAATAAGCAAGTAAAAAATCTGATTTTTCCAAGCTTAGGTGCACATCTATTTATACCTATAGTTTGAGAGTTTCAATCACATTAAGACTTGGACTCTTACTTTTAAAAGGACTCCTAATAACCAATAGGATAATGCCACCTATTAATTACATAATCCTACTAAAACTCTAACAGTATCTTATCTTAATTAGAATTTTATCCTACCTAAAAAGATAAAATTACAAATTAACTACTCTTAACTTATTTTATTTAAAGTAAAACACTAAATATCTAATCACATGTGTGTACCCACGTCCATGCCCATGCCATGTCACTTGCCATGTCATTGAAGTTGTAATAAAGCAATGATAAGATGTAATAAGCACTGTCCAATGTAATAAGTACTTCCCCTTGTCTTAAAATTTTTCCTTCTTGGTCAAAATTTTCAATCTTCAAGAAACCCTTTAAGATTGAATCTTTTAATCAAGAAAACTTCCTCAATGCTCTTTTCCATGGCTTCCACATATAATACAATGGATAAGACTCCTACCAAAAATAAAAGAAACAAATCCTAATCTAAGTAGGATTAAAGATATGATGAATCTTAGAGGGAATAGGATTCAACTAGCATATAAGAATTCAATGCATGCATTCACATCATGCCCTCCCTCTTAAGAAAAACTTGCCCTCAAGTGTTGTTATGGCCCGGAGATCATCCAACTCTTTTGAACTAAACATGGAGATATTACAACACATGAAATATCAATGTTCCTCTCTTTCCCTTGATATTCAGTATTGCTAACCATCAAGCATAAGATGAGAGATAACCATACCATGACTTCGTCCAAATTGCAAGATTAACCCTAATGATCTTTTTAATTTTCTCGTAGAAAATATATCATTAGCTTGTTATTTATTGGAAATTAGAATCACTTGATTGTAATAAAGCAAAGATTCAATATTTCCATCTTCATCACCAAGAACATTGAAAGATGGATAGTTACCAATCATAAAAGAACTAACTGGCCAAGTTGGTATGGAATCACTAATAGTATCAAGATTTTCTTCCAAGACTTCTTTGTTATGTTCTAGAAAAGAATAAAATGAAAGAAAACTTACACCATTTGACTCTTATGATTGACCTTTATCAAACATTGGTGGTAGTCCATGTCGTAGATCTTTGTGGAGTACATCCTTGACTTTGTCCAATGAATGATTCTAAATTGTAGGTGGTACATCATCATCGTCATCATTTAAAGCCACCATTACATTTCCTTGTCCTTCTTATTCCATCTTATGCAAAATCTTCATTTCATTAACCAATAAAACTTCTTTCTCTTCTAATTCACAAGTCATGATGGGACTTTTGAATTCCACAATATAATCTTCAATAGATTATCTATCTTTTTTCAATGTACATGACTTAATGAAGTTATATTATATTGCCTAAATTCTTGTGGAACAAAGCATTTTTTCATGTACCTCTTTAATTTGCTCCAAGATGCATTGGATGTTCCTTTTTTTTTCCTCTTCTTTTGCAAACCTTCAAGCCATAAGCTTGCATAAGAAGTGAGATTTAGTTCGGCCGCCATGAAGGATCTATAATCATCATAGTCCTTGTACTTGAAAATCCTCTCTACTCTTCTAACCCAATCCAAGAACTTGTCTGGATCCATGCTACCGTTGAACTCAGGAATCTCAAGTCTCAAGCTTTGATCCTCTTGCCCCCTTGAACTCCTCCTTCTATGCCCTTCATTTGACTCCTTGTCACTTGAAGAGGATCAGTCTCTCTTGCTAGGTCTCCTTGAACTCCTAACACTTGATTCACCATAACTATTGCTAGATTTAGATTCATAAAGAGAATGTTTACCTTTTCTTGAAGACTTCTCCTTCTTCCCCATGATTTGCAACAACTCCTCCATTCGTTCCTTTAGTTCCTTCAACTCATGTTCAATGCACAACGTCTTGGATTCTTACAAGGTTAGACCTTTTTTAATGTCCGGTTGCATTTTCTGAATATCATCACTACTAAAATCCACGTTTCTTGAGTATCTTCGAAACTCTCAAGAGAGTACCAAAAGTTGATGTGAATTTAGGTATAAGAACCTTAATTCACAGTCTAGGGCGAAAGTTTAGAGAATTGATTAAAGAAACACCCTCAATTCTTCTCACTTCCTCACATGAACTTAAAGAAACACCAATTCACAATCTTTTCTACACACAAATAATAATAAACTCTTCAAAGTTTATTACATAAAACGAATAAGCAAGTACAAAATCGGATTTTTCCAAGCTTGGGTGCACACACTAGTAGAGAAATGACTATATGATGCGGTTTTCTAGCTTTAAATGTTGTGGTTATTGATACAAAGCACATATAGGCGAAGCACATGGAAAAACAACAAATACTGCAGTTTTTTAGATGCAGTAATAAAAACAACAAATGATGCTGTTATTAGAAAAACCGCAGCATAGCTAATAATTGCTGCGGTTTTAACGAAAAATCGCAGCATATATTTTTTAAAAATAAAAAAATTATTTTTGTTTATGCTGCAGTTTTTTGGAAAAAACGTAGCAATTAATAGGTATATATGCTGTGATTTTTCTAATAACCGCAACATTTAATGGGTTTTTTGATTTTTTTTTATTTTTAATTCTAAAATTTATATGTGCTGCGATTTTCTAATATAACCACAACACATATAAATTAAATGCTGTGATTATATTAGAAAACCGCAGCAATTGACGGTTTCCAAAACAAAAAAAAATAATATGTCATTTTATGTGTTAATTACATATAAAAGTATATTATTAATAATTAATATCTCTCAAAATTGTTATATTTGCAAAATTGTTTATACTATTACAACACATCATTTTTAATCAAGAACATAATCTGATATAAGCTAAGAATATCATGCATAATGTGTAAAATAATATGTCATAAAAGATAAGAAAAGTTAAGAAATGATCAACTGTGAAGCATATAAATCCAAAATTGTATTATGACCACTTGTTTTGGCATGAAAAATCGCGTTCTATAATATTTTACTCTCAAAACAAACAACCAATTCATTCTTCATAGATTAGGGTGCTATTCAGAGATTTCGAAAACTTCGGAGAGGCATATCTCTTAGTCTGATAGTCCGAACAACGTAATTTTTTTTGAAACCTCCTATTTTTAGAGGTACTACACAACTATGTTGCCCTTTAGTGGCTTGGGTGATGTCTTATTTGAGATAATGAAAAAAATCTTTGAGAAGCCATAAAATATGATACAAGACTCCAAATGAGGCTTATAATATGTCTAAACTGGGTATTTTTTCGAGATTTACAGACAGCAAATACCCCAAATTATTTTCTCCAAAACATGCCTCTAACACCATATAATATATGAAATTCAATTTTTAAGGATTATTCCTTCATAAACACAACATATAACCTACAGATCTAAACACACAAGTGTTGTTCATCTTTAAATTGATATATTAACAAATTACGAAAAAAATTAAAAAAAAATATATACTAGGGTTCAAGGCATATACAAACCTTTAGATTTTGAACTTTAGAGTATGTAGTCTTCTTCAAAATGGGAGAGATGAGTAAGCTTCAAAAGGCTTCACTACACCATATCCATGAAGGCACCAGTAGGAGAGAGGTGTAGGTTTCAAATTACGTGAGGAAGAAAGTTAAGTTACAAGTGTTATGGGGTTAGGGCTAGAGACAAAAGGGGGGTGTTAAGTTATCGGGTTAGGGCTAGAGAAGAGGAAGGTTAGGGCTAGAGAAGAATAGGGTAGACTTAAGGTTTTTTTTTCGTGCACTGAAGTGTTAGGAGTCTAGGGAAAAGTTATCGTGTTTTGAAATGGCATGAAAAAGGGCAGTCTGGGGTAATATATTAATGAAAAAGTGTTGTGGTTATTTAGATAACCACAACACTAATAACCACAAGTGTTGCAGTTATTTAAAAAACCGCAACATTTGTAATGAGTGCTGCGGTTTTTTAAATAACCGCAACACTTATACCTATAAGTGCTGCGATTTTTTTAAAAAATCGCAGCATTTATTAATGGCCTGGCAAAGGGGAAGTCTGGGAAAATATCATTGAATAAATGTTGCGGTTTTTTAAATAACCGCAGCACTTGTGGCTACAAGTGTTGCGGTTATTTAAAAAAAAGCAACACTTATTTAATGATATTTGCCCAAACTTCCTTTTTTCCAGATCATTTCATGACAGGAATAAATGCTGGGGTTTTCTAAAAATAACCGCAGCACTTATAAGAACAAGTGCTACAATTAATTAAAAAACCGCAGCACTTGTGGTTATAAGTGCTGCGTTATTTTAAATAACCACAACATTTAGGTTAAAAGTATGTTCTCCCTATTCATGTGCTTCAAAATGTATTTAACCGCACCATTTGAGACAAAGCAATTGAAGTGTTTTCCACTAGTGACATCTATTTATACACATAGTTTGAGAGTTTCAATCACATTAAGACTTGGACTCTTACTTCTAAAAGGACTTCTAATAACCACCTAATAACAAATTGGATAATGCCACCTATTAATTACATAATCCTACCAAAATTCTAACACTATCTTATCTTAATTAGAATTCTATCCTACCTAAAAAGATAAAATTACAAATTAACTACTCTTAACCTATTTTATTTAAAATAAAACACTAAATATCCAATCAAATGTGTGTAGCCATGCCCGTGCCCATGAAATGTCACTTGCCACGTCATTGAAGTTGTAATAAAGCATCGACAAGATGTAATAAGCATCGTCCAATGTAATAAGCACCTCCCCTTGTCTTAAAATTTTTCCTTCTAGGTCAAAATTTTTAATCTTCAAGAAACTCTTCAAGATTGAATCTTGTAATCAAGAAAACTTCCCATATGCTCTTTTCCATGGTTCCCACATATAATACGATGGATAAGACTCCTACCAAAAATAAAAGAAATAAATCCTAATCTAAGTAGGATTAGTAAAGATATGATGAATCCTAGAGGGAAGAGGATTCAAGTAGCTTGTAAGAATTCAATGCAAGCATTCACATCTGGTGGTCAAAGGAACTCAACAAATACCTAATTCTAAAACGTGGTAAAAGGAATTCAACAAATCTTTAAGTTTCATACGAATTCATTGATATATTGGTTCGTTTGAGTTTTATTAGATTCAAAGCTTCACCTATTTTTATTAAATCTAATCCAAAATATATTCTCACATGAATTTCTTAGCTAATCCTATAAATTCACATAATTTGGTATAAAAGCATGAAGGTGGTGTTCTTGCGCATTCGAGTGCAAATTCGTTAAGAGATTATTGTTTTTGGGCAGTTATGGGAGTTTTCACACCATAACTTGAGTTATACTACAAAATTTCTAGTGTTTATTTTTTCATTTGTATCCTTATGCTGAAGTATCCTGGTGTTAATTTTCATTAGATTCCAAGTAGTAATGAATCTTGGGCAATAAAAAACTTGTGTGCTAAGTACACACTAACATGTAACCTTTCTAGATAGCAAGAAAACAATCATAATTCAATATTTTCCTCTAGATTCAGTAATTTTACAAAGTTGCACCAAAGAAGTTAAGTTGTAGAATCATTTAATTAAGAAAATTTGATTAAAGTTTAATTCCTAATAGAAGCTGAAATATTGGGGGGGGGGGGGGGGGGGGGGGGGATTATGATCCATTTGCAATCTATAAATTAGTTTACTTAGTACTTATATAACCTGGAAGATCTTACTTGTTGCAGATGTTTTATTTTGTATTTTTTAATGTTTCTTTTTACATTGAAACTTACATACATTTATCAAGGAACACCCTCTAGCCATCAAGAAGTCTTCTATTGATTCTAAGTTTTAGCTACAAAAAGTCAAATTTTTGATATTCTTTGTGATACGGGTGATATCATGTTTTGCCTTATAAAATTGTGCATGGATAATTCAAAACATATGGTTTTGGAACCTTTGATGGATTATTTTGTTCAGGTGAACTAAATCAGTGGGACGACGCCAGATGATGATAATTTTAAAATCTAATGCCTAGTTCAAGTATTGAATGCTCTAAGACTTTGCGCATCCCTAAAAGTGATCTTGGTCCATTTCAACCATTAAAGTAGTTGAGCAAAAGATTCCTTCTAGTTGTTTGACACTCAACCCAGGCACTAGAAATCTGTGCCTATTATTAGACTCTAGAACTCAACGTTTGCCGCTCAGATAACGGTCTTTCAAGACTATAAGTACCCCTAATATTATTGAGAAAAGGTCCAAACATTTTACAAATTCTAAGCACTATTACTTTGTCCAAATATCCTTTCAAACACTCTCAAAGTTCCATTAAACAAAGAAAAATAACTCCTTTAAGCATCAAGACTCAAGAAAAGGACTCATTATTCTTAGTGTTAAGTAACCAATGACCCTCTCAAATCTACATTTATTTTACTTTGCTTTATCTACTTTTACACCCTTCACCACTCTTCTTGATCTCTAATGGTTTTTATCCACTCAAGAGTTCAAGTTATGTCCTTTTCATGTGATGATTATAGGCAATGCGAACCTCCTTTATAAGAACTCCTTATTCACTTTTACGTGTTTTTATGAGCCTTGATTAAGCAAAGAGACATCACCCTTGAACTCTTATAATAAAATCACACAATTTTAATTTGATGTTTCTTTTTATGCACATATGATGTGATTGTCAAGGAGCAACTCCTTCCTTCACTATTTTATGCCTTGTAAGATTTGTTTTGAGCATCATCTTCAAGGATCCACTTTCATGAGATGGATGACTCTTAATCTCCATGCAATCCCATTTTCGTATTTTTAATTTCTTGCTAAGAATTTTACTTTATGCACTTTTATTTTTACATAGCCTATGATGAAGAGATTTGAACATCTTTAATTCCTATAATATCATTTTAATCTTACCTTTGCATGAGCAAAACCCTAGATCTTCATCAAGCTAGAATAAATGTCTATTTGTTTTCCAAAAGCTCATAACTAGTAACATAAAGCGTACTTTGATGTTCTTCTATTTCCAAGTCAATGATGTTTTGAGGCTAAACCACATAAGTCCTTTAAAAGTAAACTCCATTCCTAGTTGAAGTATGTCATGAGGGATATCTTCTTAATGAGTGACATTTATGTCACACACTTAAGTCTTCTTAAGGGAGTTTTTGTACTCTTTTGGCCTGAGTTTGCCTTGTTTTGCATAATTTCTTACTAATTTATATATGATTCTATCTTAGGAGGGTATATAATTTTCTACCCTATTTCCCCATTTATTCCCTATATTTTTTCTATTTTTATGTGTGCTTTCATTTACTTGATGTATGAGCATAATATGCACGAGCATAAGTGAAGAAAGAGTAAAATTATAGAGTAGAAGAATCAGGAAAAGAAACGAGAGACCGCTTAAGCTAAGAGTCAAGAGACCTCTCAAGATGCTTAAATCCAAGCTGCCGCTCAAAAGAAATGTCAAGCAACCATTCAGTTCAAATTTGGTCAGAGATAAAAAGATAAGGAGGGAATTAAGCACTAAGGGATGCTTATTATTACAACTACGAGGTCGCTCAGTTTATCTTGGAACCTAAAATCTCTCTATAAGAGGCCATCCACCACTTTAATTAAGTGCCTGCTTAGGCCCATATCTAGGGAAAATTAGGGATTTTACAAACTCTTTTCCAGAGGGTATTGAAGGATTTGATAGGGGAAGGCTATATAATAAGACATTAGGTAGAAAAATTAGTAGTTTAGAGAGAGATTAGGATAGAAATAGTTCTTCTTTTGTATTGGTAGAATAGTCTTAGTTTTTGCATCAATTTCTCAAGCACTAAGTTTTTGCTTGATTATCAAGATTGGTTAATGTTGTTTGATGTTTGTGCTACCAATGTGTCTGGGGTTAGGGAATTTATGTTAATATCAAGCAATTGCCTGATATGTCCATAAGTTCATGTGTGAATGGGATTGATGTAAGTTTATCGGTTGCTTCTTTGTCAAGTTTGTTAAGCATACCAAGAGATGGGTTTGATAAGTACTCGGGTGACTGGTGGCCTATGCTTGTTGGGGTCACACCTGAGGAGATATATGCTTTTATGTTTGGAGGGAAGATGCCCAAAAAGCCAGGGATCTTCAAGTCTGTTAATTTGAAGGAACCAATTATGCTGGTTCTGCATTCTTTGTGTAACAAGGTTCTAATACCGAGGACTCAGGGTAGAGGTACTGTGAGAATAATGGATTTGGTATTAATGTATCTGATGATGAAAAAGATGAAAATCAATCTTCCTGCATTAATGTTGGCCCATATAATGAACTGTTATGGGTCATCTCATCACTCCTTGCCTTATGGATCTTTTATAACCCACCTGCTAAAATCTAACAATGTACCCTTGAGTGGTTCCACTGTCCCAGTTACAGTGTTTACTAGGGCCATCTTAAAGCAGAAGGGTTTAGATATAATTGGGGATCAGCTGCTGTTCAAGATAGAGGAACTAGTGGAGGAAGTGAGATCTCCAACAAAGAAGAAAAAGAAAATAGAGGAGCCAGTAGGTCAGGCACTAGTTCTGAAAAGGTTGGAGGACCAGGAGACTTTGCTTGAAGACATCATTGGTCTGGTCAAAGAATTATCCTCTTCTATTGGTTCTAGGTTTGATAATATGGAAAAGAAGCTTGCTGGATCTCATTATCAAGAGGCACCTGGTATGAGTGCTGCTGCTCCAAAGTCTCCCCTTGAAGAAGAGATGCATGATGCTGAGGAAGGGGACGAAGATGAGTAACCAGCTGATGATGGAGACCAGGATGCTGAAGGAGAAGAGGAGGATGAGAATGATGAAGATTGATTCTGTTTTCTGTTTTTGTTTGCCTACCCTATTTCTTATGACTGATTATGTTGGTTTGCTTCCCCCCAATCCATGAACTGTTCTTTTGATATGGAGTTGGGGTCTTTAATTTATTGAACTTTGTTTGGTGTTTGTTTTGAACAATTTTATTTCTGCTATGACATGCCTAGTTTGACTAATCTATTTTTGCAGCATTTAACTTGTATAGTGGTTGATGCCACTACATGGATGAGCACATTTAATAATTTTTGCATCTTATTATTACTTGAGTATACTTTTTAATGATGCCAAAAGGGGGAAAAGAGTTGAAGTTGAAGCCTAGGATCTTCTTAGCCTTTTAGGATTTTTTAGATTAAGTCAAATAAGAGTCGAGTCAAGTTAACTTAGGAGAATCATTTAGTGTGTGTCCGTTTTTAGTCTTAAAGTTTGTTGGACATACTTAATCCTAGTTGAGTACTTTATTGGAGTTTTTATGTTTTTAATGTGCTTGGATTGCAGGAACTTCAATTAGTTTGTCATCATCAAAAAGGGGGAATTTGTTGAGTCCCTTAGGTTTTGATGTTTTGAATGATGACAAACAGTTACAGGAAACAGGTCACAAGTATTGCGAACAGTTGGTTAGGGAACTAGCTATAATAGAATATTGTTTCCCTAGACAAGTTATTATTTGCTTGTGTTATCAATTGAACTAACTTGTCTATTTACAGGAAATGGTTAGGTATGAATTGATCTATGTACTGGCGGGGAACCAGTTGGAACTATTTCCTTGATTGCTATGCTGTAAAGCAGTCACATATTATCCATTGCATGTTTACCATGTTATATGTGCAATAGTTAAGCTGATTCCAAGACTTGGAACATAGAAGCCTTTCGAAGACATTCGAAGAAAGATACTTTGCTCAAGACGAAGCATCCAAGGAAGATTCAAGTCTTGTAGATTACATGAAAAGAAGAATATTTGTACTTTACTGTTAATCTAGTTTTTCATGTAATGTGCTCCGTAGTATGACTTATATGAGTAGGTGATATAAGTGTTTTAAGTGTGATAAGTCATGGTATGAATTCTGGTACAAAGTTAGAACAGAATTCATAACATACTTAATTCAGGGAACCAGGTTCAGGGAACCAGGTTTACTGAATGGAATATCAAGCTGCGTATTTTTGAAAAGATTTTGTAAAAATATTTTCTAAGAATTATATTAGAAAATATATTAAACAGCTGGTAGATTAGATGAGAATATATTGGTTACCTAAAAACTAGGAGTATTTATCTTATTTGATTCTATCTATATGATTAAGTCAAATAAGATAAATACTATCCTAACTTCACATAAGATGCCGGCACAAAAGATTATGTGATTTTAGGAAAGCTAAGGTTTTTGTAATCACATATATAAACTCATCTAATCAACCTAATTCCGTAAGTCTCTCACGGGAAAAAAAAACTGAGTTCATTTCTAGAGAGCATTATACTCTTAAGCACAAAAACCTTTCTTTAAGTCATATACAAGAGCACCATTAGAACTTATATTTTTCTCTCATATTAGCTTTTAGAAGCAAGATCAAAGGAGAGTTTGATTATGTAAAGAGCCTTCAACAGAGGGGTTGAAAGGCTGGGAGAGTGTTTGTGAGTTCAAACACAAAAGGGCTTACGAGTGTAAGTCGAATGCACACTCGGAGTAGAGTGTGGGGTGAACTGGTTCCCGGAGTAGGGAAATAGTTGAGTGTCTGTGTTCTTTGTTTTTCAAAGTAGATTAATAAAAGAGCATAGGGTAGGAGGACGTAGGCCTGAGTTGGCTGAACCACGTTAAATTGTGTGTCTTCTTTTATTGCTTTACATATAATCCACTGCTAATAGGAACCAGCACAACTGGTTCCTCCCACAGATCGAAAAAGTAGTAAAAATAGGCCAAGGCTATTTAACACTCAATTCACCCCCCCCCCCCCCCCCCCCCCCCCCCCCCCCCCCCCCCCCCTTGAGTGCTCTAAAACCTTCATAACCCACTATGAAGGCTAACAACTTTAAGGTGAAGCCAGTATTAATCATTTTGGTAGAAAGCCATCCTTTTGGAGGAGAAAAACACAAGTCACCACACTCTCATTTGAAGTAGTTCATACGATATTGTGACACCTTTAAAGAAAATGGGGTGAGTTAGGATTATATTAGGTTAAGCTTATTCAAATTCTATAAAGGCTAGGTAATGGCTTAAGAAGATGGATCCCAACTCTTTGAGAATATGGGAAGAGGTCCATAGAGCTTTCTTACGTAAGTTCTTCTCACCGTCAAAGACTGTCAAAATAAGGATAAAAATTACAACGTTGTGTGAAAAAGGTGATAAAACACTATTTAAAGCCTGTAAATGATTCAAAGGGTTGATATAGGCATGCCCACATCATGTAACTGAGAAGTGGATACTTCTTCACAAGTTCTATAATGGGTTGTCTTAGCAAAACCAAACAAGCCTTGATGCGAGAGCTGGTGAAGCTATCATGAGAATAAGCCCAACTAAAGCATTCATGGTGATAGAGAAAACTGTTGAAATTTTTTTATTGACTGGAACAAAGATGAGAGGGTGCAACCCAAACGAGGAGGAAGGTATGAAGTAGATTCCATTGGTTTACTTTCCTCTAAGTTAGATATACTCACCAATAAGTTTAATAAAGTTATGTTAAACAGTCTAATGCGTGACATGCAACTCCCACATGCATCTAGGTCTAATGCTTCTATAGAGGTTTTATTTTATGATTTTTGTGGTGATTATAATCACATCCCTTTGTAATGTCACTTACTAACTTCATTAAGAAATGCACCATCTAGTATAGAACATATTAAGGTCATGAACAATATAGCTCCAAACCCCAAATTCGACCCTTACTCTAACACCTATAATCCGAGGTGGAGAGCCCACCCAAACTTTGGTTGGAGAAACGAGTAGAACTAGGGGTAAGGGAACTTTAAAGGGTATAACAAGAGGAACTTTTAAATCTAGGGATTAGGAAATTTTTATGGCCAAAACCAAGGAAATTTTCAAGGTAATAGAAGCTTTGAGAACTAGGGTCAGAGGAACTTTAGAGGCAAATATATGGGAATATGGGCCTAATCAGAATAGGTTCCAAAACCTAAACCAAGGCTAATTCCAACATCCTAACCAACAAAACCCATTCGGTTTCAAAGTAGCTCCTAGGCCAAATACTTCCCAACCTCAACCACTTCCTCTAAAGTCTAACTTCGAGTCATCGATGGAGAGTTTTGTAGCCACCCAAACCAAAAGAACAATGACATTGAAGAAATCTTGAGGCAAATGCACACCCACAATTAAATTCTTGAGAACCAAATTGCCCAGCTAGCCAATGCCCTTAAGGATGGCGTTAGGTCCTTGATCCCTAAAGACATAGATCCCACCGAGCATACTAATGCCATAGCGAGTATGAGTGAAAGGCTCTAAGTAAAGCACCTAAGAGGTGGTTGAGCCGATAAGTGAAAGTCAACCTAAGGTTTCCAAAGATCAAAAAAGAGATGAGGCTAATTAAGGTAAGAGTGAGATAGAGGAGAGAAAAAAAGAGAATAGGCAAATGAGTGTTACCGCATCCCATGAGAAATTACCCTATCCAGATAGGTTTACAAGGTCTAAGAAAGATGAGAAATTTGCAAAATTCAAAGAAGTTATTAGAAAACTTTAGATCAACATCAGTTTTATTGATGTAATCAAGCAAATGTCTGCCTATGCCACATTCCTTAAGGATATTCTGAGAAATAAATAAGAGGTAAGTGTTATGAAGACTATAAGCTTACTAGAAACTTATAGTTCCATCATGTAAAATATGTTGCCTTCTAAGTTAAAGGATCTTGGTATTTTTTCCATCCCTTGTGCTATAGGTGAGATGTTGATAGATATGGCACTTTGTGATTTGGGGGCTAGCATAAAGTGGAATACTGAAGGTTTTAGAGCACCCAAGAAGGAGGGGGGGGGGGGGGGGGGGGGGGGGGGGGGGGTGAATTGAGTGTTAAATAGTCTTGGCCTATTTTTCTCACTTTTTCGATCTGTGGGAGGAACCAGTTGTGCTGGTTCCTATTAGCAGCGGAATGTATATAGAGCAATAAAGGAAGACACATAATTTAACGAGGTTCAGCCAACTCAGGCCTACGTCCTCCTACTCTATGCTCTTTTATTAATCTACTCCGAAAAACAAAGAACACAGACACTCAACTGTTTCCCTACTCCAGGAACCAGTTCACCCCACACTTTACTCCGAGTGTGCACTCGACTTACACTAGTAAGCCCTTTTGTGTTTGAACTCACAAACACTCTCCCAACCTATCAACCCCTCTGTTGAAGGCTCTTTACAGAATCAAACTCTCCTTTGATCTTGCTTCTAAAAGCTAATATGAGAGAAAAATATAAGTTCTAATGGTGCTCGTGTATATGACTTAATAAAAGGTTTTTATGCTTAAGTGTGTATAATGTTCTCTAGAGATAAACTCAGTTTTCTTCACGTGAGAGACTTATGGAATTAGGTTGATTAGATGAGTTTATATATGTGATTACAAAAACCCTAGCTTTCCTAAAATCACATAATCTTTTGAGTTGTCATCTTATGTAAGTTTAGGAAAGTATTTATCTTATTTGACTTAATCATATAGATAAAATCAAATAAGGTAAATACTCCTAGTTTTTTGGTAACCAATATATTCTCATCTAATCTACCAGCTGCTCAATATATTTTCCAAAATAATTCTTAGAAAATATTTTTACAAAATCTTTTCAAAGATACGCAGCTTGATATTCCATTCAGTAAACCTGGTTCCCTAAACCTGGTTCCCTGAATTGAGTAAGTTATGAATTCTATTCCAGCTTTGTACCAGAATTCATAACATGACTTATCACACTTAAAACACTTACATTACCTACTCATATAAGTCATACTATGGAGCACATTACATGAAAAACTAGATTAATAGTAAAGTATAAATATTCTTCTTTTCATGTAATCTACAAGACTTGAATCTTCCTTGGATGCTTCATCTTGAGCAAAGTATCTTTCTTCGAATGTCTTCGAAAGGCTTCTATGCTCCAAGTCTTGGAATCAGCTTAACTACTGCACATATAACATGGTTAACATGCAATAGAAAATATGTGACTGCTTTACAGCATAGCAGTCAAGGAGACAGTTCCAACTACTTGTGACCTGTTTCCTGTAACTGTTTGTCATCGATCAAAACATCAAAACTTAAGGAACTCAACAAATTCCCCCTATTTGATGATGACAAACTAGTTGAAGTTCCTACTATCCAAGCACATTAAAAACATACAAACTCCAATAAAGTACTCAACAATCTTTAAGACTAAAAATGGACACACACTGAAAAATTCTCCTAAGTTAACTTGACTCGACTCTTATTTTACTTAATCTAAAAATCCTAAAAGGCTAAGAAGATCCTACGCTTCAGCTTCAATGTTTTTCCCCCTTTTGGCATCATTAAAAAGTATACTCAAGTAAAAATAAGATGCACAAATTATTAAATGTACTCATCCATGCAGTGGCATCAACCACTATTCAAGTTAAATGCTGCAAAAATAGATTAGTCAAACTAAGCATGACATAGCAGAAATAAAATTGTTCAAAACAAATACCAAACAAAGTTCAACAAATTAAAGATCCCAACTCCATATCAAAAGAACAGTTCATGGAGTGGGAGGAAGCAAACCAACATAATCAGTCACAAGAGATAGGGTAGGCAAACAAAAACAGAAAACAGAATCAATCTTCATCATTCTCATCCTCCTCTTCTCCTTCAGCATCCTGGTATCCATCATCAGCTTGTTACTCATCTTCATCTCCTTCCTCAGCATCATGCATCTCTTCTTCAGGAGGAGACTTTGGAGCAGCAGCACTTGTACCAGGTGCTTCTTGATCATGAGGTCCAGCAAGCTTCTTTTCCAGATTATCAAACCTAGAATCAATAGAAGAGAATAATTCTTGGACCAGACCAATGATGCTTTTAAGCAAAGTCTCCTGATCCTCCAACCTTTTCAGAACTAGAGCCTGGCCTACTGGCTCCTTTACTTTCTTGTTCTTCTTTGTTGGAGATCTCACTTCCTCCACTGGTTCCTCTGTCTTAAACAGCAGCTGATCCCCACTTATATCTAAACCCTTGTGCTTTAAGATGGCCCTGGTAAACACTGTAACTGGGACAGTGGAACCACTCAGGGGTACATTGTTAGATTTGAGCAGGTGGGTTATAAAGGATCCATAAGGCAAGGAGTGATGAGATGACCCATGACAGTTCATCATATGGGCCAACATTAATGCAGGAAGATTGATTTTCACCTTCTTCATTATCAAATACATCAATACCATTTCCATTATTCTCACAGTACCTCTACCCTGAGCCCTCGGTATTAGAACCTTGTTACACAAAGAATGTAGAACTAACATAACTGGTTCCTTCAAATTAATAGACTTAAGGACCCCTGGCTTTTTGGGCATCTTCCCTCCAAACATAAAAGCATATATCTCCTCTGGTGTGACCCCAACAAGCATAGGCCACCAGTCACCCGAGTACTTATCAAATCCATCTCTTGGTATGCTTAACAGACTTGATAGAGAAGCAACTGATAAACTTACATCAACCCCATTCACACATGAACTTATGGACATATCAGGCATTTGCTTGATATTAACATAAAATTCCCTAATTCCAGACATATTTGCAGCACAAACATCAAACAATATTAACCAACCTTGATAATCAAGAAACTCCTTGAACACAGATAATGCAGTAATATCAAAATACCCTTTTTCAACACCACACCCAGATAACACTAATCTAGAATTTAAATCAATAGAGCCAGTAGGAATAGATTCTACAGATTTACCTTTTGAAGCACGAGAGGTTTTAATAGGCAACCTCTTTCTCTTGGTTCTTTGCATAAAATCAGCAGACTGTTCCTCCTGGGTGTCATCAATTTTCCTTTTTACAGAAGAACATGTGAAACGACCACTTCTCCTAACCTTTTCATCAGGTGATCCTGCCTTGAACCCAGTAACCTCAACCTCTTCCACTTCATCACTGTGCTCATCAGCACTACTAACCTCCACCTCTTGACTCACAGTTAGCTAAGCTTCTGTCTCTTGTTCCCCCTGAGATGGTACAGGTTCCTTGATGACAGAGTCATCAGTTTCTAGAGGATGGAAGATAGGCTTAGGTTGTTTTGATGAGGGTTTGGTCAATTATGGTGGTGAGGAGGATTTTTGAGGGGAATCTAGGGTTGTGGTAGGAATTTCTCAAGGTGATGAAGCTACATTGGGTGATGAAGGTTCAATTTGGGTTTGTTTTTGTTGAGAGGTTGGTGGAACAATGATGGGGGTTCCTTTTGATTGAGTGGAGTCACTAGCAGACCCCTTTCCTCTTCCTCTCCTAGATGAAGCTACAGTCTTTCTTCAAATTGTGACGCAGAGAAATTGAGAATGAAGATGATGAATAGTACTCTGATGGTTGATCAGTACGCAAAAGAGAGAAGGAGAGTGATGAATGAGAAGTAATGAAGCTGCACAAAGGGTTATATATATATTTGAAGCATAACAAAAATATGGAAGTTCAAAAAAATGACGGTTAAATAATTTGATAAGTATGACAAGTTTTAAAATTTGAAAAGATAGCTATCATTACTTGCCATAAATATCTTAATCATCCTATAAACTAGGCAAGTGATTGATTTGCCATTATCTTTATGGTAAATGACTGAAATAAGATTATTTCCTTCCAAAAGGAAAATATCTTATAATAATCTTCCAAAGATATGAAAATATTATTCGGAAGACATATCAGTGCTGATCTGCTGTTTCCCTTTCCTGATACTTGATTAAAACCACTTCATCCTGTTTCTGGCAACTTAGTTTAATTTCACCTGTTTATTGCAACAATGATTTTTAATCCTTTTGAGATCTTAAAACATTTACATAAAACTTGAAGGATTTCGACATAGGTATGTACACATACTATACAAGAGAATACCATTCTAACCAATCATTGAGGGAAATAGATGAAGCCAAAGACTAAAATCTAACTAGACCTAGTAAGATTCTTAAATTACAAAAAGCTTCTCTACACAAAGGGTTTTGTGAAGATATCAGTTATTTGATCTTCACTTTTGCAAAACAATACTTCCACTAAACCTTTTTCTACATTATCTCTCAGAAAATGTTTGGTTTTGGAATGCTGAACTGGATTCTTAGAAATATTAATTGCACTAGTGTTGTCACAAAATATAGGAACACTATTATAAACAACACCAAAATCCTTCAGCTGGTTCCTTACCCACAGTAGCTGGAAGCAGCATGAAGCTGCTGCAATATATTCTGCCTCTGCTGTGGATAAGGCCACTGAGTTTTGCTTTTTAGAACCCCATGATATTAGACAGGAGCCAAGAAAGTGTGCCATACCTGATGTGCTCTTTCTATCAACAAGAAAGCCAGCATAGTCTACATCAGTGTACCCAATAAGATCAATTGCACTCCCTTTGGGGTACCACAAGCATAAGTTTGTTGTTCCCACAAGATACCTAAGTATCCTTCTAACAGCCTTCAAGTGAGATTCCTTTGGATTACTTTGAAACCTAGCACACAATCCAACAGAGAACACAATATCAGGTCTACTAGTTGTTAGATAGAGAAGGGAACCAATCATTCCTCTATAAAGTGTGGCTTCAACATCTTTTCCCTTTAGATCATTATCTAATTTTGTGGATGTGGGAATAGGTGTATCATAAGCCTTGCTGTTTTCCATGCCAAATTTCTTCAGCAATTCTTTCAAGTATTTTTGATGATGTATCATGGTTCCATTCTCCATGTGCTTAATTTGCAATCCTAGAAAGAATCCTAGTTCTCCCATCACGCTTATTTCAAACTCACTCTGCATAAGATTAGCAAACTCATCACATAGTACTTGATTAGTAGCACCAAATAAGATATCATCAACATAAATTTGTACTATAATCAAGTTGTTCCCCCTGGCTTTGATAAATAGTGTCTTGTCTACTGTTCCCCTCTTGTAATCATTCTCCATCAAGAACTTAGACAATCATTCATACCAAGCTCTTGGAGCTTGCTTCAATCCATATAGAGCTTTGTCTAACTTGTAAACATGTTAGGGAAACAACTTGTCTTCAAAACCAGGTGGCTGCTCTACATATACCTCTTCCTTCAAATATCCATTTAGGAAGGCAGTTTTTACATCCATCTAAAACAATTTCATATTTATGTGAGCAGCATAAGCAATTAAAATCCTAATTGCCTCTAACCTAGCTACTGGTGCAAAAGTCTCATCATAGTCAATCCCTTCTTGTTGATTGTAACCTTGCACCACTAACCTAGATTTGTTTCTGACTATTGTACCTAGGTCATCCAATTTGTTTCTGAAGACCCATTTTGTACCAATAACTGACCTATCCTTTGGTCTAGGTACAAGATGCCAAACTTGGTTCCTATGGAACTGATTTAATTCATCCTGCGTTGCTAGAACCCAATCAGGATCAGTCAGTGCCATTTTATAGTCAGTTGGCTCTATATTAGACAGGAAAGAATAAAAAACACAAAAGTTTTGAAAAACATTTCTTCTCGTTTGAACTCTTTTATTAATATCACTAATGATCTGATCTGGAGGATGAGAAGATTGATATTTGAAGCTTTTAAAAGAGAAATCATTTTATGCTTCTTCATTTGATTGGGAACCAGCATGATCATAAATCTCATCTATTTCTTCGGAACCAGTAAGATTCATATTCACGCTGTTTCCATTAACATTACTTACCTCAGGTTCAGGGGAGGCATCTTCATTCATTCCCTCTGAACCCCTTACCTGTCTGTCACTTGGGAAACCATTAGATCTTGGTTCCTCTTCTGAATTCTCGTTGTCCTTATTTTCTTCTCTAGGCTCCTCATTATCATCATTTTGTGGAGTATCAAGTGAGCCTAGATCTGCTTGCACTTCATTTAGGGGACCAGCATCATGGTTCCCAATAAACTCCATCAATCTAATCATTTCATCAGGTTGTACCTGCGCAATCTCAGAAGACATGTTAAATTCATCAAAGATGACATGCACACTCTCCTCAACACATAAAGTCCTTTTATTAAGGACTCTATATGCTTTTCTTTGAGGAGAATATCCAAGAAAGATTCCCTCATCACTCCTAGGATCAAATTTATTAAGCTGGTTCTTCCCATTGTTATGAATATAACATTTGCATCCAAATACACGAAAGTATGCAATATTAGGCTTTTGACCTCTAAGGAGTTCATAGGGAGTCTTATTTAACTTTGGTCTAATGAGACCTCTATTTAAAATATAGCAAGCAGTGTCCACAGCTTCACCCCAGAAACTCTTAGGGAGACCACTCTCAATGAGCATTGTTCTGGCCATCTCCTCAAGAGTTCTATTATTTCTTTCAACAACACCATTTTACTATGGTGTTCTTGGGGCTGAGAAGTTGTGACTAACTCCCTATTCCCTACAATAACCAACAAATTAATCATTATCAAATTTGGTACCATGATCTGATCTTACCGAGACCAGCTTGTGAGAGAGCTGGTTCTCCACTTGCTTCACCAATGCTAGCCATTCATCGAACGTTTCATCTTTTGAATGTAGCATTATTACCCAAGTGTACCTGGAATAATCATCAACCATAGCACAGACATATCAATTACCTCTTCGACTTTGTATTCTCATGGGACCACATAAATCAATGTGTACAAGTTCGAAGGGTCTGCTGGTACTCAAAACAGTTTTAGGCTTAAAAGAGATTTTGACCTGTTTCCCTTTAACACATTCTGAACAAATTTTATCTGCCTCATAAGTGATGTTAGGAAGTCCTACCACCAAATCACGAGACCTTAATTTGTTTAAAAGTGTCAAGCTGACATGTCCAAATCTCTTATGCCAAATCCATTGGTTATTATCGGAAACAGCTTTCAAACAAACAGACTTGTCTTGAGGAATTTTATCCAGAAAGGTGATGTAAACATCATGCTTCCTGGTTCCCTTACATACAAGTTTGCCTATTTGAGAATTAACTATATGACAAAGGTTAGCTTGAAACTCAACTCTAATACCTTTATCACATAATTGAGAAATACTCAAAAGATTATGTTGTAAGCCCTCAACATAATATACATCATCAATTGCATTTGAAAGTGTCTTACCTACCTTACCTAAACCAGTAATGGTTCCCTTGCTGTTATCTCCAAAGATGACACTTCCACCGTCAAAGGCTACTAGTGAAAGGAATTGACTTTTGTCCCTGGACATGTGTCTTGAGCAACCACTATCCAAATACCAATAGGTATCTCCTTTCACTTTAGCTTGCAAGAACAAATCAAACATTAGCTTTACGAACCCAAACATGTTTGGGTCCCTTTTCAACGACATTAGGCTCTTGTTGGTCTTTTCTTCTCCAGAGCCACTTCACATGTTTATTGTTCTTATTCTCACTGTTCTTCTTAGCGGGACACTCATGTATCTTATGCCCATTCATTCCACAATGATAACAAACATGCATCTCTTTAGTCATTACATACTTACCTCTTTTGAATTCTTTAACCCACGTGGTTTTTCCTATGGGACCAGTTAGTCCTGGTTCTCTGTCTAGTATATCCAAGACCAACTCTTCCTTTGTAACTTTTAAATGAAATTAAAGAATTCAAAGTTTCTTGTGCAGTCAATAATTTTTCAACTTGTCTATGACTATCATGAAGTTCTTTCTCTCTGGTTTCAAGATTCTTAATCAACAAATCGTTTTTATCTTTTAGAAAATCAAAATCACTTTTTAAGGATTCAAGTTGTAAATTAAGTTTCGAAACCATAGGATCATTAGTCATGTCAATAATTACTGATTGCTTATCTTTTTTCAGTTTATGAATCTCAGCATGCAAATCACAAATAGTACCCTCATACTCATCTATTACATCACTAATCTTAACCCTGGTACCTGTAGAGGAAACGGTGAACTGAACAGCCTTAAGTGAAATAAATTCTTTGTGTATTTCTTCCAAGTTGTGAGCCAATATTTCAAAGGCT
Organism: Dysphania ambrosioides; assembly: GCA_026401315.1. Lineage (NCBI taxonomy): Eukaryota > Viridiplantae > Streptophyta > Magnoliopsida > Caryophyllales > Amaranthaceae > Dysphania > Dysphania ambrosioides. The sequence goes on from CM048658.1 coordinate 16,105,240, forward strand.
TTCAACAAGGAAGTTCTACTACAGGAATTTGCTTTACCTATAGCTACTGAAAAATTAAGAGATTCACTAGCAATTGATAAGTCTCTAGGGAGCCAGGAGATCAGATCTTCCTCATCATCACTAGGACAGTCAGATTTAGAAGACCTTTCCTTCTCCAGTTCCACCTTACACTTGTCCAAATCAACCTTTAGTTCAGCTACTTGATTTTCAATTCAAAGCAAACTTCTTCTAGGTGATCACAACTAGCAACAGCAATTTCACATTCAATACGTTTTTCTTTAAGTTCTCTTTTGCTAGTTATGTAAGTTTCACCGAGTTTATAGCATTCATCTAATAAAGAGTCAATACATTCAAGCATATTATCTCTATAATATTCATGCATATCTTTCCTAACTTGTTCTAAGTTTACCTTGTGTTCGTGTAGCACATCCTTCTTTGCCATTAAGCATTTTCTGAATGTACTGGTTCCCCCTCTGGTTCCTGAGTCAGTGATGTTTCCCTGAATGTTTGTGAAGGAAGTCAAACAAACATCAGAGTTAGGTGATTCCTCATCTTCATCAGACCCTGAATCAGAATCACCCCATATGGATGCTATCATTGCATTTTTGAAGGCCCGTTTATCTCTAGATTTGGATTGTTTGTCCTTCCACTTAGGACAATCTCAAATAAGATATCCCTTTTCTCCACACTTGAAGCAACCTATAGAAGAAGAGTTAGATTTCTTAAAGTTCTTACCTTTGAAATTCTTCCTTTAATCACGAAGAGTTCTTTCAAATCTTTAGCAATCATGCCAATCTCATCTTCTTCTTCTTCTACTGTTCCCTTAAGAGCTGTTCCTCTGGCTGGTTCCTTCTTAGACTTAGAATCAATCAGCATTTCATGAGTCATGAGGGAACCAATTAGTTGTTCCAGAGATAGAGTTGATAAATCCTTTGCCTCATATATTGCTGTTACCTTGGATGTCCATGCATCTGTCAAACGGCGTAAAACTTTTCTCACAAGATCCTCATCAGAAAAGTTCTTACCAAGAGATCTAAGATCATTAATTATTGTCATAAATCTACGAAAACAGTCATTAATCTTTTCATTTTTATTCATAGCAAATAATTCATACTTAGACATAAGTAAATCAATTTTGGACCTTTTTACCTCACTGGTTCCCTCAAAAGCAAGTTCGAGGGTATCCCAAATCTCTTTTGCATTGCTACAACCTGAGATCCAGTTTGTTTCAGTCTCACCTATAGCCTGCTGTAGAATTGACATTGCCTTGGCGTTCTTCTCCAGCAGTTTGTAATCAGCAGTAACTAGCTCACTATCTTTCTTTGGAATCTTGTTTCCCGCTTCATCTGTCTTGAAAATGATGTTGGGACCATTTTTGACAACTAGCCAACATTCATAATCAATTCCCATGACCACATTCTTGATCCTGTTTTTCCACCAAGCATAGTTGTTAACGTTGAACTTTGGTGTCTTATTGTCATAGCCCATAGCATTCAATTCATGAGTACTCATACTTGACTTCTCTAGATGTTATTCTTATGAGAAGCCTAGGCTCTGATACCAATTGAAGCTTTTAGAGCACTCAAGAGGGGGGGGGGGGGGGGGTGAATTGAGTGTTAAATAGTCTTGGCCTATTTTTCTCACTTTTTCGATCTGTGGGAGGAACCAATTGTGCTGGTTCCTATTAGCAGCGAAATATATATAGAGCAATAAAGGAAGACACACAATTTAACGAGGTTCAGCCAACTCAGGCCTACGTCCTCCTACTCTATGCTCTTTTATTAATCTACTCCGAAAAACAAAGAACACAGACACTCAATTGTTTCCCTACTCCGGGAACCAGTTCACCCCACACTCTACTCCGAGTGTGCACTCGACTTACACTAGTAAGCCCTTTTGTGTTTGAACTCACAAACACTCTCCCAGCCTATCAACCCCTCTGTTGAAGGCTCTTTATAGAATCAAACTCTCCTTTGATCTTTCTTCTAAAAGCTAATATGAGAGAAAAATATAAGTTCTAATGGTGCTCGTGTATATGACTTAATAAAAGGTTTTTATGCTTAAGTGTGTATAATGCTCTCTAGAGATAAACTCAGTTTTCTTCACGTGAGAGACTTATGGAATTAGGTTGATTAGATGAGTTTATATATGTAATTACAAAAACCCTAGCTTTCCTAAAATCACATAATCTTTTGAGCTGTCATCTTATGTGAGTTTAGGAAAGTATTTATCTTATTTGACTTAATCATATAGATAGAATCAAATAAGGTAAATACTCCTAGTTTTTAGGTAACCAATATATTCTCATCTAATCTACCAGCTACTCAATATATTTTCCAAAATAATTCTTAGAAAATATTTTTACAAAATCTTTTCATAGATACGCAGCTTGATATTCCATTTAGTAAACGTGGTTCCCTGAACCTGGTTCCCTGAATTGAGTAAGTTATGAATTCTGTTCCAGCTTTGTACCAGAATTCATAACATGACTTATCACACTTAAAACACTTATATTACCTACTTATATAAGTCATACTATGGAGCACATTACATGAAAAACTAGATTAACAGTAAAGTGCAAATATTCTTCTTTTCATGTAATCTACAAGACTTGAATCTTCCTTGGATGCTTCATCTTAAGCAAAGTATCTTTCTTCGAATGTCTTCGAAAGGCTTCTATGCTCTAAGTCTTGGAATCATCTTAACTACTGCACATATAACATGGTTAACATGTAATAGATAATATGTGACTGCTTTACAACATAGCAGTCAAGCAGACAGTTCCAACTACTTGTGACCTGTTTCCTGTAATAGTTTGTCATAATTCAAAACATCAAAACTTAAGGAACTCAACCCATACCTTACTCCTTATCTAGGAAGTTGAACTTAGGGGAGTTGAGACCCACCAATATATATCTTTAGTGAGTAGACCGATTGGTGAAGTTTCCTCTAGGAAAAGTAGAAGATGTCCCACTTAGAGTAGAAAAATTTTATATTCTAGTTGATTTTGTGGTATTAAATATGGAAGAAGATCGTGATGTGCCTATCATTTTAGGAAGACCTTTCCTAACAACCACAAGAGCCATGATTTATGTGAAGAAGGGTAACTTGACTCTAAAAGTTGCTAACAATGAGATTGAATTAAGCTTGTCATAGATATGAAAGGCCCATCCAATATAGATGATTGTATGAAAATTGATTTAATTGATAATATACAATATTTGATACTTCACATGAGCATTTTCATGTAACTAACAATCCTTTTGAGTCTATTTTAGTGAATGAAGACCGGATTTGCAAGGATGATGAGGAGATGAAAATGGTGAGGAAGCATCTTAATTCTACCCCCTCTCTGTCATTGTAAGAAGACCTATATCTTGTAATTGGAGATGATAAGGTTAATAAGGAGCTATATAAGACCAAGGCAGCCTTGAAAGTGGAGATAAAGCCTCTACCATACAACCTCAGGTATGAATTTCTTGGTCCCTCGTCCACTTACCCTTTCATCATCAGTTCTTCCTTAGGGAAAGAGGAAACATCAAGTTTACTTGATGTGTTGAGATTACATAAAAAGGTGTTGGGGTATACTCTTGATGATATTAAGGGAATAAGCCCCACCCTATGCATGCACCATATATTATTGGAGGATAGAGCTAAGCCTTCTAATGAAAGGAAACAAAAAATCAATCCCCCAATAATGGAGGTCGTAAAGAAAGAAATTCTCAAACTCCTTGTAGTAGGTGTCATCTACCTTATCTCTAATAGTAAGTGGGTTACACCAGTGCATGTCATTCCTAAGAAAGGTGGAATGACTGTGATTATGAATGAAAAAGGTGAGAAGATCTCTAAGAGAACTATAACCGGTTGGAGGATGTGTGTAGATTATAGGAAGTTGAACACCTCCACCAAAAAGGACCACTTCCCCCTCCCCTTTATTGATCAGATTTTGGCAAGGTTTGTAAGGCATAAATATTTTTGTTATCTTAATGGGTTCTCGAGATTCTTTCAAATCCTTATCTACCTTGAGGATATCATTTAGGTTATGTAATGCTTATCTACCTATGCTTATTGTAGGATTCCATTTGGGTTATGTAATGCCCTATCTACTTTCCTATGGTGTATCCACTAGTAGAAAAATGACCTTTTACGACACTTTTGTAGAGGCACTAACCAATAAAAGTGTTGATTAATGATACATTTAGTAAACTTTGAGGCGCTTTGGAAAATTGTTGCTCAATTGTGTCGCCATACATAACTGCGCTATAAGCAAATTGAGTTTCCAAAATTTTCAAAACTCCCAAATTAACCATGTACTCTTAACCTACGTTATTCTCTTCTCCACTCTCTACTCTCAACAATAGTTTACTCTCAACTCCCTCTATCTCTCCACTCTCACTCTCAACAGCAATTTAATCTCTAGCAATAATCTCTCTATCTTAAGTAATTCCTTTGTTCAACCATCAATTTAAGGGATTTTTTTTCCAAAATTCATAACCTTAATTATAATTTTATCACTTTGTCATGTTCAACCATCCATTTATCAGCTCGTTTTTTCCCTTAATTATCATGTTGTATATTTCTTCAATTTCTCCCCAATCCCCAATTTTTCCCCAATTCAGTTTGATATGATTTCAAGGTTATTAACTCTAATATGATTATGTTTTTCCCCAAATTAGTTTGATATGATTTCTAGCTATTAACTCCATTATGATTCAATTTTTCCCCAAATCTGTTTGATATGATTTAGTTATTTAGGTAACTCCGAATGGGTAATTTAAATTTTGATTTCTTAGTATTGAGATATAGGGAAAGAAAAAGCCAATTGAATGTGTGAGATTGTGAGTTGTGTAAGTGTTTCAAGCTTATTCAATATATCGTTTCTCATTATTTTTGGCACATAAGCTGTTTGCATTTACATACTCAACTGGCTTTTTCTTTCCTTATATCTCAATATTATGCACTTACAGAACTTACAATTTGTGTTTTTGTTTCTCTATTTTTTGTTTTTGGTTTTGTGTTTTACAATGTTTCTGTTTTTCTGTGTTTCTTTTTTTTGTGTTTTTTGTTTACATTTTCTTTTTTAATGTGTTTTTGTGTTTCATCTTTTTTTCTGTACCAAGCAATAATAATAGTGTCTTCTCTAGGTTGAGTTTCATGTTTGAATTTTAAGTTGGTGAAAATATTGCTTTTGTGCTGGATAGAGATGGTGCGTTTGGTACTAGTACTAATACCACTTGTTTAACACTTGGTTTATGGCTGTAATATTGTGTTGGGTCTGCAATATTGTTCTCAAACTATGTTTGAAGACCTAGGAATGTAACAATTTAGTGCTTTTTCCATCATAATGATTGCTTTACATCTTGTATTATATTTTTTGAGTTTGCTTCTTTTTCATATTAGTTGCTTTTATTTTAGGACACCTACCCGAGTTTCTCTTAGATTTGATAGAATACCTACTTTGCAAGGGTAAGAGATACACTTACATCTCTGTCATTGATTTTGGTGTGGTCACTTACCAATTGCAAGGTTATTACAAAAGAAAGGTAATTTAAGCAATTTTTTAGTTTTACACTAGATGTTGGGACAAGCGTGTTCAGGTCTACTTAGCATTGTATTTTCTATTAATTTGCAACCTCTTGTGAAATTATAATGACCAAAGGGAAAACATCAAAGTAGCATGAGCCTCAATATAAATATGTGGCGCTTTTGATATGAATCTGTCTAAACATTCTATATTTGCTTTCATGTTAGGAAATAGACTTTTACTTATGATTAATAATATTATACCTTATGAGTATACTTATCTATGTTGATTCTTAATCATTAGTCTGGTTAAATTTACATCGTAAGTGCTTGAGATGATCTATACTAGAGAGACTTTTTGAGGTGTATTAATGTTGAAATTCTGAATAAATCACCCACTAAAATTAGGGGCATAGATGGGGGAATGGAAAATTGAAAGATCAGTGCTCATGTTATAATAAAATTTATACTAGCAGTAGTTAATTACATTACAGACTGTAGCAGTAGTTAATTACATTACAGACCTGTCTAAGTATTAGTAGTTAACCAAGATGCTTAGACCTGCCTAAGTAGTAGTTAATTACATTACAGATTATATGCAAATAAGAGCTAGGATTTGTTTAATTAGATATCACATATTTCAGTGGCCAACTCTAACATCACATATAACATATTGTGTTAGAAATAATGTCATAAAAGATAAGAATAGTTAAGAAATGATCAACCGTGAAGCATATAAATTTGAAATTTTATTATAACCATTCGTTTTGGCACGCAAAATCGCAATCTACAAGATTTTACACTTAAAATAAACAACTAATTAATTGTTCATAGATTTTGGATGAATTTGGAGGTTTTAAAAAATTCAAAGAGGCATATCTTTTAGCCTAGTAGTCCGAACGACGTAATTTTTTTAAATCCCCTATTTTTGAAGGTATAACACAATCATGTTGCCCCTTAGTGGCCTTGGTGGAGTCTTATTTGAGATTTGTCCCCTTATTTTCTTCAAAAAAGGCCTCTAACACCATATAATCCATGAAATTCGATTTTAAGGGTCAATTCCTCCATGAACCTAACATATAGCATGTAAATATAATCTAATGAAATATACTGGGGTTTATAAAAAAGTTAGGGTTATAGGAAGGAAATGTGAAGGATTAGGAGTGGGAGGGCTAAGTGATATGGAAGTTTAGGGTTAGGAAAGTTAAGGGTTTTGTGGTCAAACATGACTCGTGATCAAATTCATTTAAAATACATGTGTATATTTTCTTTTCTTTTATCTGTTCATATTCTAGAAATATAAATTTGATAATAAATTTTAATTTTCCATTTTAGTTATGCTATGAGGAATTTAACATCTGATGGGAAACTTAGATGTCTTTGTGTGAAGTGTGTTAATAACAAACTTTTGAGTCCAGATGATGTAAATTACCACTTGCTTGAATTTGGGATGATGTGTAATTACACTATTTGGATTTTTCATGGGGAAAGTGTCGATCAAATACCAATTCCTAGTCCTTTGGAACCTATTATAGAAGATGAAATGTTAACACATACAGATAATGTTAACACGTATAGATAGGCACCAATTGGTGCATGACACATATGGTTATAGAGGTGATGATCCTAATTTAAATGAAAACATGGACCAAGGTGCTCATAGCTTGAATAAATAAGCTCAAGACTTTTATAAGCTCCTCAATGACGCTGACACATAATTATGGCCAGGTTGTGAATTGACCAAATTGTCTTTTTTGATACTTTTATTCCATATGAAGAGTACTAATAATTGGACCAATAAGTCTTTTGATAACCTCTTAATGATTTTGCAACTTGCAATTCCAAGTAGTACAAATTTACCTAAGTCATTTACAAGGGCTAAAAAGGTCACCAAGAAGTTAGGCCTTGGTTATGTTAAAATTCATTCATGCCCAAATCATTATCAGCTCTATTAGAAAGATAAGGCTAAAGATGGAACATGCTCTATTTTTGTTACATCAAGGTGGAAAAGAGTGAGTGAGCAAACAACTTTAATGGGATGGATAAAGAAGAAAGAAGTTCCTGAAAAAGTATTAAGGTACTTTCCTCTAAAGCCTAGACAGGCTATTTATGTCTAAACACACGACATCCTTAATGAGGTGGCATGAAGATGAATGTATAGAGGATAAGGAGTTTTTATCTCATCCACCTGATTTTGAAGCCTGGAAGAACTTTGATGCTAGGTGTTTTGAATTCGGTAAAGAGAGTCATAATGTTAGGCTAGGAGTTACTAGTGATGGTTTTAATCTGTTTGGGATGATGAGCTCCGCTTATAGCTGTTGGCCTAGAGTTTTGGTGTCATATAACTTATCGCCGTGGTTATGTTTGAAAAAATCATCTTTTATCCTTTCAACACTTATTCCTGGACCAACTAGCCTTGGGAACATGATCGATGTATATATGCAACCCTTGGTTGAAGAATTGCTTGAGCTTTAGAATGTTGGATGTGAGACTTATGATGCTTCTAAGGACGAAACTTTGAATATGCATGCTGGGTTATTGTGGACAATAAGTGACTTTCCAGCTTATGGAATGATCTCGGGTTGGAATGTCTATGGAGAATATAAATGTCTGATTTGCAACATTGAAACAGATTCCAAATATAGACACTAGGCAACATACCATTTCAATTGATAGCGGTGGAATTTGTAACAATCCAAATTTGAATCTTGAATTTATTGGTGGTGTTGTTATAGAAAAGAAGCAAATAGAGTAAAGAATCACTTGAAAAGACTAAAGTGAAGCCTATTTCTACAACTTGCACTATAAGTCATGCACGTGTTCATGAAGAACAAGTAGGTTTTTGTAATTAGTCGTTGTCAATTTCTCATTTAATCTTTTCCTTTTTTACCCTATTTTAACGTAAAATTTGGTGTATTATTAAGAAAAAAATGTTGAATAGAAGCCCAACAAGAACAGAGCTTTATTTGGAATGTCATCAACACGAGAAAGAAGTAGATATTATGGTGTGTATTTATAGCTTTTGACATTAAAATTAATTTATGGGTTAATAAGCAATTCAGATTTTGTTACATTCACTGTTTTCTTTTTTAATCTTTATAGAATCATATTAAGAGCCTTGTTGCTGAACAAGGGGACCAAGAAGTAAATTTAGACAATGATCCTATTTTTAAAAGTATTGGGTAAAGATCAACATGGTCGTGTTCGCGATTTAGGCCTAATAGGTGGAAAGCCATTAAATGTAGTGGATGCTCTTATTTCCTCATATTGTAAAGGTCTAAGCATGTCCACTAAAGATGAAACGTCGGTGTTGTATTATTTACACAAACTGAAGGGTTTAACTCAAAGATTAAGGAATCATGTTAAAAAACAAGGAAAAACCATATTGAAGTTAAAGAAGAAGTTTGATGATCGTTGTGGTTCAGAATTTGATGATTCTGACTCTGATAATTCTGACTTAAGTGATTCTAATAGTGATGATTCAAGTTTAGAAGAAGAAGAACAAGAAGATGTCCCTCATATCGATAATGTAGATTTTATTATTGATTTTTGTTATGGATTACTATTTTGATTTAGTACTAAGAACGTGTTGATATAATGTTAATATCCCCCTGTTTGGTGTAGGCTCATGATGCTTTAGCCCATAATCCTCCTTTGAATCAATCAACAGATTAGCTATGGAAGATGCATTTAATCCTTAAAGATAAGATGATTTCTCTCATTGTGCCATCCTTCATTATTTATATTTTCGGAGTATAAGTATTGATTATTTAGATTGTAATAGATGAAAGTATGATATAATGGCAAATTGAGATAATGGATGCATACTTAGCAATGCTTTGCTTTATCAATAGCTTCATACTAGTTAGGTGTTGTGTTGTATAGCAAATATCAGCGTTATCAACCTAGTTTAAAGCTATATGACTTTAGAGTAGATACATCAAGCAATATTCATGTTTGGTGGAACTTTAACTACCAATTTTCTTTTGCTTTTTAGATATCGTGTTTATTATTGATTGTATGCAAATGACTATTACGTACCTCCCTCAAATTAATTTTTCTCTTTTTTATATGCAGATTATATTTTGAAGCATATACGAAACTATAAGGCAGACTTGAAATGATAAATAGAGATATGCTCTATTTTCATATAGAGTATATGTTAATTACTCTTCCATTTCATAATTAAATATTTAGTTTTCTTCACTTTTAAAATTATAAGTACTTTGAATTATTTAGAATGCTTTGAGTCATTAAGACATCATTTTCTATTTGAGATCTTATTTTCATTCTTATTTGATTATCATTAATGAAAGTTTATTTTTATAATTCATTATTCTTATTAATGACTTATGGCTCTTGAGTTTTTACAAGTTATTATAAAAAAATTATAGGTACAATATAAGAAAAATTAGTTACTAAAAGGGCATATTTGTATGGCATTAATTAAAACTTAAAAACTCTTACGGCGCTTTTAACTAAAATTTGCTATGCTATTGAAGTGTCCTAATACGCACTCGATGCTATTGAGTTTGCGATGCTATTGAAGTGCTCCAATATGCACTCAAAAGTGTCGTCGTCAACCTTACTATGCTTTTGATGTACTATAACGATGCTTTTTGAGAGTGGCATAATAGGGGTTAGAGGCATAGGAAAAGCCATCGCTTTTGAGAGCGTCAGTAAAAGGTATAACGGCGCTAAAAAGCGCCGTAACAGGCCAAAAATTAGCTTCACAAAAGGCTATTTTTTTACTAGTGATGATGTCTATATTCACTAATATGATTGAAAAGGAGATGGAGGTTTTATGGATGATTTTTCTATTGGTGGTAGTTCTTTTGATGAATGCCTAGTGAATTTTGCTCGATTTTTGAAAAAGTGTGAGGATGCCAACCTAGTTCTTAACTGGAGGGCACCATTATGGCGTAAGAAGGGATCATTCTTAGCAATAAGGTGTCATATAAAGGTATCGAAGTCGAGCCAACCAAGGTTGAATTCATCCTTGGGCACATGAGTACAAGGAAGACAATGACAAAGGTATTACAATATGGCTTATATTGGTCAACTTTGATCAAGGATTCATGGGAATATGCGAAGAGATGTGATCAATGTGAAAGGATCAAAAATATCTCAAGAAAGGATGAAATGCCTCAAATGCAATCCTAGAGCTTGAGATTTTTGATGTGTGGGTTTTTGATTTCATGGGACCATTCTGATCCTCTTGTAGGAATAAGTAAATATTGGTAGTGACTGACTATGTGAGTAAGTGGGTGGAAGTAATTGCCTCTCCCATGAATGATCATAAAGTAGTTGTAAGTCTCTCTAAGAAGATTATTTAGTCTTTAGAGCCATCAAAAGTGATGATGGTTCACATTTTTCTAAGAATGTCCTCCAAAGACTCCTTTAGAAGTATGAAGTCCACCACATGGATAGGTTGTCATATCATCCTCAAACTAGTAGGCAAACAAAAATCTCGAACCAAAAATTAAGCTTATACTTGAGAAGAGCATTCAAAGGAACCAAAAGTATTGGTCTCTTAAGCTTGATGATGTGTTATGGGCTTATAAGATGGCTTTCAAGACTCCTATAGGCACTATCCCATATAAGTTGGTGTATGTAACGAGTTGCCATCTCCTGGTGGAGATGAAACATAAAGCAATGTGGGCAATCAAGCATATCAACTTCGATCTAAAGAGTGTAGGTGAAAATAGACTCTTAGATCTTCACGAGTTAGAAGAACTTTGCATGAACACATACGACAGTGCCAATATCTACAAGGCCTAAGCTATGGAGTGGTCCGATAAGTACATTGTGATGAAGGAGTTTTGAGTGGGTGATAAATTAATATTGTACAATTCAAGGTTAAAGTTTTTCTCCAAGAAGTTGAAGTTGGTGGAGTGGCCCATTTGAGGTATTAAAGGTGTTTCCATATGGTTCAATAAAATTTTGGAGTGAATCATTGCAGGAATTTAAGATCAATGGCCACCGCCTCAAGATTTACTACCAAGGAGACAAGATTGAGAACATCTCATCAATAGTGGTGCCAGACTTTGAGGCCATCTCAACCATATGAAAATCATGAATAATGTTAGTTCATGACTATAAAAAATAGCTTATAGGAGGCAACCTGAGTTTTATAACTTTCCTATTCCTTTCTTTTATTTTGTTATTTTTTATCTTATACTTTGATTCAATGGATTTCTGTGTTTCAGGTATAGTGCACCGATGAACCAGAGCCAAATATGAGGGAATATTAGAGAAAAAGTTAATAAATGGATCAAAGAAAAGATGGGTTGAAAATAATTTCAAATAAGCATTCTATAGTTAGCTCAAGAGTTATACCGAGCGAGCAATATGTTGGAGAAAATAGAAGAATGCAAGGGGTCTCTAAGTGGGCATAAAGCGCCTTCTTAGAAGGATTTCTAGGCATAAATCTTGAACTGAGCGACCACTCAACAATCCTTTTGAGCAGCCGCTTAAAAGGAAATTAGGCACAGGCAAAAGAATACGAGTGGGAGATAAGTGAGGAGCAAGTGCCCACTCACAAGTGCCCGCTCGCAAGAATTCAACTGGCTAGAAATTGACCTAAGCAGGAGCTCATAACCCCTTCTAAGTGTCCGCTCTAAAGGTAAATTAGCCCAAAAACTGCTTATGAGCAAGCGCTCATAAATTCTTCCAAGCACTCGCTTAGGCCTTATTTTTGTTAAGTCCGGAATTCTTTTAACGCAAGCACGATTAACTTCCTTCCCATTATTTCACTCACTCATCTTTAATCTTCCAACTTACATTCTCTCTCTGATGAGGATTAAGGATCGATGCATACTAAGGAACTAAAAGAGGTAACTAGGAGTGGATGAACTTATCTAAGCTCAAAAGATCCAATTTGCTTAGAAATACAAGGATTTAAGCTTGGAAACTCATGTTTGGTGTCTTGCGTGAGTTGGGTATTTGAAGACATAAATTAAAGTTTTTTATTATTTTGAGTATAGATTTTACTTATATGTTTTTACCTTTTAGTTGAAAGGATTTTTCTATTTTAAGCTTTAGGGTTTTAGGCCTAATATATGGGTTCCTTTTTTATTATCCTTTTTCATATTACATTGACCAAAATATTGATAAGGGCCAAAACTAGGGTTTAAGTTTAGATCCTAAGTAGTTAAATAAAAGTCCTAAAATATTAGATAAAGTTTGTTAGGTTTTAGGATTTTTAGGAACATATTAACTAAGGTTCTAAAATCATTAGGATTTTGGATTTTTAGGATCAAAAGATAAGGTTAGTTAGAGTTAGGATAATGTTAGGACAAAATAGATATAAAGCTATCCTAATCCTATCCAAAGTCTAGTATATCTTTTAGATTATTAAATAGAGTCTAAGTAGATGTCTTATGTGTTTTAATAGTCGACCTAGAGAAGTATAAATAGGGATTGAAGGCCAAGTTTTTCAGGTGTGCTATGTTGAATAAAAACTTTAAGTTTTCAAGTTGATATTGGTTTTAAAGTCAAATTTTAAAGTTTCTTATATCTACTAGGGTTTAGATTTAAACTCTAAATCTTTTTGAAGTTGGAATTGGAGTGTAGTTGGGGTGGTTTTAATTTTGATGATTCCCTTGTTGGTGTGGATTATCTTTATTGGGATTTCCTCATTGATCACCATGTATGCAATGTCTCATGTTGATTTAAACATTGTCTTTGCTTTGATTAATTCATTAGTTAAGGAGGTTAACAATACAAATAGCAAGTTAGATAATCTATTGGCCAAACATAGAGGTGATAATGTACCGATTCTCTAAAAGGGTATGAGCCTTGATCATGTGTTTGGAAATGGTAGTATTCTTTCTATTGTGGCTTCACTTCCCTTAAAAGTGACTCTCACCTACTCACACACCTCTTAAAAGAATATACTACCTATCTCATACCCCTATAGAAGAAGATGTCGTGGGTGACAATAGGGTTTGTGTTACTAGTGCTTCAAAGGATTCCTTGTATTATTCGAATCCTATCTTTCAAGCACTATTACATGATTTTGTAGATGTTTTCCCTATTGATCTTCTCTAAGGATTACCTCCCATTCGTGGGATTGAACATGTAATTGATTTGGTGCCTAGTGCTACTCTCCCAAACAAAGTTGCTTACCATTATAATCCTGAAGATTCCAAGAAACTACAATGCAACGTTGATGAGTTGGTTTAATAGGGGTACATACGTGAGAGTAAGAGTCTATGTGTAGTTTTATCTCTTCTAGTTCCTAAGAAAGAAGGTACTTGGTGTATGTATGTGGATAGCAGAGCTGTAAACAACATTACCATTAAGTATAGGTTTCCTATATTTAGACTTGATGATATGTTGGATGAATTTCATGGCTCCACCGTATTCTCCAAGTTTTATCTAAGGAGTGGATATCATCAAATGAGGATTAGGGAGGGAGACGAATGGGAGACTGCCTTTAAGACTAAGCAATGTTTATACGAATGGTTAGAGATGCTTTTCGATCTATGCAATGCCCCAAGCTGTTTCATGTGGTTGATGAATGAGGTATTACTTCCTTTCCTAAATAAATTCATTGTTGTTTATCTTGATGATATTCTTGTGTATAGTTGAAATGAGAAGGAGCACTATGATCACTTGAGGCAAGTTTTTGAGGCCTTACGGGCGCAAAAGTTGTATAGGAAAATGGAGAAGTCTACTTTTCTTATTCTAAGCCTTACTTTCTTAGGATACATCCTGGCTGGGGATGGTATTCGCATGGACTCGTCAAAAGTGAATGTTTTCTCTTTGTGGCCTAACCATAGGATTGTTCATGATGTGCGCAGTTTTCATGGGTTAGCTAGCTTCTACAGGCGTTTTATTGATCGGTTTAGTGATATCATAGCGCCTCTTACCGAATTGACAAAAAAGGATGACACTTTTGTGTGGAGTGAAAAGCATTAATGTTCCTTTGATGATATTAAAAGAAATCTTTGCAATGCTCTAGTCCTTTCACTACCTAATTTTAAAAAAAAATTCAAAGTTGAAATAGATGCAAGTGTTATAGGCATAGGCGCAGTTCTTGTGCACGGAAAGTGACTTATTGCTTATTTTAGTGAGAAACACAATGAAGCTAAATTGAACTATAGAACTTATGATAAGGAGTTTTATGACATAGTTCTATCCCTAAAGAATTGGTCTCAGTATCTTAGGCTAAAACCTTATGTGCTTCATTCGGACCATGAGATTTTGAAGTATATTCATGGTCAACAAAAGCTCAATCCTAGACATAATAAATGGGTTGAATTTCTCTAAGGGTTTACTTTAGGGATTTGAAATGTTTATAATATGCTTACAATATTGGAAGCAAAAGTTTTGGGGTTTGAAATGTTAAAGGATCTCTATGCTACAGATGAGGACTTTATGGAGATGTTCAAAAATCCATCAGGTGTGTATGGGATATAGGTTAGCTATTACTTTAAAGGAAATCAATTATGCATTCGAAATAGTGGTGTTATTGAGCTTTTAGTGAGGGGAAGTTCATGGGGGTGGTTTAGCTGGCCACTTTGGTGTCTATAAAACAAATGACCTACTTTGTGAGCATTTCTTTTATCTAAGGATGCTTAAGGATATGCGACAAATCTTGTGGCGTTGCATAAACTGTCAAAAGGCCAAGAGCATTTTTCACAAAGGGTTATATACTCCTCTACCTGTTCTTGATGTTCCTTGGGATATCGTGAGCATGGATTTTATTGTGGGTTTGCCTATGACTGCTAGAAACTGATATGCAATCGTGGTGGTGGTGGATCTCTTTTTAAAAATGGCTCATTTCATCCCTTATAACAAAATTGATGATGCAATCCATGTGGTTGATCTATACTTTTGGGAGATTGTTAGGCTTCATAGATTTCCTAAAAGCATGGTTTCTGATCGAGACACAATATTTCTAAGTCACTTTTGAAAGACATTATGGAAGTATGTGCGAACTAAGCTGCTATTTAGCACCTCACACTACCCTTAAACTAATGGAAAAATGGAAGTGACTAGTAGGACATTGGGTAGTTTATTGCGTGGCCTAAAGAGTAAAACTACTAAACATTGGGATATAAAGTTGACTCATGTTGAGTTTGCTTACAACAAAATCCCCTTGACCACAACGAATCACTCATCTTTTGAGATCATTTATGAGGCTAACCCATATGCTCCCGTGGAATTGGTAGATCTTCCTAAAGAAGACTTAGTTTTTTTTATGCTTTGGAAAGACAGAATGCCTTTAGGGCTGATTGTGAAAAGAAGAAATCTTTGAATGAGAAGATGAATGCCAAGTACAAGGCGAGTTTGAACAAGGGTAGGAAATTAACTCTTTTCCATGAAGGGGATCTTGTTTGGTTGTATTTATTATAAAGAATTATTTCCTAATCCGAGAAAGAATAAGATCATGACAAGGGCAGACGGTCTATTCAAGGTCTTGAGACATGTTAATGTAATGCTTATGTTTTTGAGTTGCTAAGCTCGTATGGAGGTGCCGTGCTACCCATAATGTTGGCAACCTAGCACCTCACTCTCCCTTTCACCTTCTTCAAGGCGACAGACCTGCTCAACCATAGGCTTCTTTAAAAGGGGAGAGATTTTGAAAACTACCTTTACTTGGGCAACTTCTATCGTTATGGTATCATCATGGCAATTAATAACTGCCCGAAGCGTTTTCAGAACGGCTCTGCCCAAGATAAGTGGAGTATAAAGGTCCTCTTTCATTTCCATTACCACAAAATCACAAGGGACCACTAGTTCTCCTACTTGTATAGGTATGTCGTCGAGCTCTCCACATGGCACTTTAATGCTCCTATCAGCCAGTTGGATTGTTTTCCTTGAAGGTCGGAGGGCAAAGGGGAGCTTTTTGGCGATTGATAGGGGCATAAGACTGATCGAAGCCCCTAAATCGGCGAGTGCCCCTTTAGGATCAAGGTTTCCCAACTTCACAGGGAGGTTATAAGGACCGGGATCTCGCTCCTTCATAGGCATTTTTCCTTGCAGTATAGAGCTAACTTGATGAGGCAGACTGATTACCTCTTCCTCAAGCTTTTTCTTGTTGGACAGTAAGTCTTTTAAGAACTTAGCATACTTTGGCATTTGTGCCATAGCATCGAGGAATGGGATTTTCATCTCCATCTTCTGAAGATGTTCAAGAAACTTCTTGAACTTATCATCAAGTTGCTTCTCAACTTTCCTGTAGGGAAAAGGAAGCGGTGGTGCATATAACCGTTCTAACCTCTTTCTTTCCTCAGCTTTCTTCCTCCTCTCCTCCTCACTCTCTACTGGCTTCTCACTCCCTGCCTTAGCATTGATGTCCTCCCTACCACTTTCATCTTCAACCTCTGGCATTTTACCATGTTCCTCCTCTTTTTCATCTTTGTGTACTCTCGTCTCATCACTCACCCGCACCAAAGGTGTATCAACCGGATATGAAGGACTGTTATACTTGTATCAACCGGATATGAAGGACTGTTATACTGAGTCCCTGATCTCAGATGGATAGCCTTAGCAGTGTGTTGGTTTGGGTTCGTTTGCTGAGGTGGAGGTTGTATAGAGGGGTTAGGTTGAGGGTGAGATGGGAATAGCGGTGGTGCAGGAGGATTAGCCATTTGGGCCAGTTGAGTTTCAAACAACTTTTGCTGAGCTTGAAGTTGCTGCATTTGTTGGATGAGAGTCTGATTAATTTGCGTTAGACTCTGGTTCTGTTGAGCAAGAGTTGTTACTTGGGAGGCTAAATGGTCATTGGTTGAAGTGTGACCATGTTGTGGTTGAGGAGCCACATGATGAGGCTGACTAGGGGGAAAAGGCAGGTTTGAACTATTTCTAGGTCCTTGGTGAAACCCTGGGGGTCTATACACATTGGCCCTAGGTACGTTCCCATTACTCTGGTTCCCCTGGAAACTTTGGTTATTAAATCCACCTTGACCATTTCTATTGTATCCCGGGTGGAAGTTTCCCTGGTTTTGGTTGGAGTTAAAGGGAGGTTTGTACTGTTGGTTGTTCGGGAAAGGTTGCTGCCCATAACCTACTCCTTGGCCCTGTCCACTATAGTTAAGGGCTGCCACATGATCAGGGTTATACCCATAACCGTCATAGTTCATCACCTGCGGTTCTGGGTTATACCCTCCATAGTCAACTGCAGCTACATGCTCGGAGTGCGAACCACCACAATAAGATGTATCATGGTTGGTACCCCCACATATGGCACATGCAAAGTGCTTTTCACGCATTGGGGGGTTGTTCGAACTACCGGCTAGGCCTAGCTTGGACAACTTTTTATCAATAACGGCTTCTATTTTGGCGCTAATGTTGTCCAAGTTAGTTGTGTCTAGCATCCCTCTAGGTAATCCCTGACTCCTAGTTCCTCCCCAGGCACTATTCTTAGCAACTTCCTCTATTTTGGCCTTTACTTGGGTGCAAGGAATTTTGGAAAGCTGGCCACCTACAACTGAGTCTAGAAGTGCTTTGGTGGGGTCATTAAGACCATCGTAAAAGAATGTGTTGAGATGGTTTTCCCCGTACTCATGGTGGGGACATGCTCTAATCATTCTTTTAAACCTACTCCATGTAGCACTAAGGTTCTCATCATCCTCTTGGGTGAATGACGCAATTTTCTTACGCCAATCCTGCGTTCGAACCGTAGGATAGAACCTTTCTAGAAATGCGATTTTTAGTTGAGCCCAATTAACAATTGAATTGGGTTCTAAGCATTTATACCAATCCTTGGCATCTCCCGCTAGACTCAGATGGAAAAGGTGCATTCGCACATAATCAGGGCTATTAGGACAAGGAGGGATAAGTCCACAAATATCCGAGAATGCCTCTAGGTGTTGAAGAGGACATTCATTTCTTAAGCCACTGAATGGTGTTTCCTTAACCATTCTTGTGAACTGAGGGTGAATTTGGTAAGGTGTAGTAGCAACAGGAAGTACTACACCCCCTTGGAACTCTTGTGAGCCAGGAGTTCCGAATTGGCCAAACAATTGATGTTCTTCGGCCATTATGGATATGGTAGGGTTTTGGACAGATTGTGAGGTATACTTTGAAGGGCGTTGTCTACTAACACGTTGGATTTCAGGATTTAAGGGTGTAATTGGCTAGTTTGACCTACGCGTGCTATGGGGCATGCAAACACCTAAGTCAAAGACAACCACACACAAAAAGGAAAACAAAAATGGAAATAAAATAAATAAAGTTATGCTAAAACAAGTTAAGTCTAAATATTACGCCTTGTCCCCGGCAACGGCGCCATTTTGATAACCGGTTTTCTAGGTCGTTAACTAAAAGACAGGTTATGCAAACAATATTTATTCCAACCTACAAACTATACGAGTATAGCGGAGTAGGGGGTCGAACCACGAAGACAAGGTATATCAAGACTTTGACTTTTAACACAACCGGACTATTTGGGGTTGGAAATTCAGTTAAAACTAATAGGTGGAAAATAGACGACGACAAATCACGAAGTAAAGCAAGTAGAGAAAAACGGGGATAAGATTGGATTCACCCTAGGAATGAAGCTTTAAACCGAACATGATAGATTACAGAAAATCTGTTAATAACTAGCATGGATATCCGAGAATACGAGAGGAAGTTGGTGACCCTATAGATCACACGAACGACCTATAATCGCCCTATGTCTCCAAAGGAGTGGCAGGACAAGATTCGCATCGGAATCCGAAACTATTTATTAACATCATTTCTACAATCTTAAGCAATAAAGATCATAGCTTTCCTAAGGTTTCACCAATCAAAACCCCTAAAAGAACTACTCACTCATATTCATGCGTAAAGACATAAAGATATTAAAAGATGCAGCAGAAACGAACGTGGAATGAAATCGCGAGAATGAAAACAAAATCAGAACTAATAAACGATAAACTTAGAACTAAACATGCAATGAAATACAGCAATGGATTAAGATTAAAGGAAGGAATTAAACTTACAAAAGCTTCAAATTGATATCCACGAAAAGAATTCGAACTACAAAGCGTTGAAGAAAAACTGAAAATCGAAAGCTAAAACTAAAAGAATTTGGAGGCTAAGAAATCTAAAAGTGCATGAAAGTATAAAACCTAGCTCTCCCTCTCCTCATCAGAGGAAGGGGGTATTTATAACAAAATAAGAAAAACCTACGAAAAACCCTAAAATGCATAGGAGCCGGCCCTAAAAAGAAGTAGTTGATCCGGAGGAAAACACTGTCATTCGCCCGAATATAGGTATCATTCGGCCGAATGTGATCCCATTCGCCCGAATTGTCTTCCATTCGCCCATTCCAGAGGATTCGGGGAATCGATCTCTGTTAAGCATTCGCCCGAATGTACAGGGTGATTCGGCCGAATGGAAGCTCATTCGCCCGAATGAGTTCCATTTGGCTTTTCCAGTAGCAAGGCTCGAGAACTCTGAAGACTGCCTCTCATTCGACCGAATGAGTCTCAGATTCGATCGAATCTGCAGCCATTCGGTCGAATGTCTCTCAGATTCGGTCGAATCTGAGAGCATTCTTTCCTCTTTTCACTTCCCTCTTTTCTGAACTCCGTGAAATCTTCATGAATGACTTCAAACACTTGCCCAAGCTAAGATATGTGTGTCAAAGGCTCGAATGTATCGCCTTTCACCTTGAAATCATCAAAATTGCCTGAAATAAACTTAAGACAACTCGAAAACAAGATCAAGGTAAAATCAAGCATAATATACATAAAACCAATACAAAACTACGAGACTTGACACTAAAATGAGTTAATAAATGTGCTCTAAAACGAGCACATCAACTTCCCCTAAGCTAGACCGTTGCTAGTCCCTAGCAAACGAAATAGAAAGGTGAAATGACAGCTAAAGGCAATATGAATGAAGAAATGAATGAAGAGACTAATGAAAAACATGAGAAGTGAAGCTCAAGTCAATGCAAGCCGTGCACGTGCGAAACTCCTCCCTAGCCATGGGTGTGCAAGTACAATGGGATTTAAAAAGCATAATCAACTTTTTACACTTACTCGGGATTGCCGAGCAAGCCACATCATAATTCATTCCGCCCACTACCTAATGAGGTCGCAAGTCTACGCTCCTAAGGTTATTTCCCACGAGGTGTGGGAAATTTCCATTACGCTCATGTGTTTATGGGGTATGTGTTTCACTCGAAGTCATCCGACTAAAGGTGAGTCGGGAATTAAACACCTAAGCAGGGAGAAATCCCGTAAATCGTGTCTTATCTGCTCTCCAGCACTGATCTTACTAATCAGGTTAAGTCGAACAGGTTTGGAAAAGGGTTGTAATGTAGGTTTGGATCGAGGTATGGTAGAATTTGGGAATGTGGAGTTGAAATAGAGGATAGTAAGTGATCCAAGGAAGTAAACCCGAGGAAGATTACGCCTTCCGACAACCATGTCAATCCCAAAATTCCCAATAGTAGACTAATACACTATGTCAACTTTATTCTCAACTTTTTCTCTAATTTCTTTTGTTTATTTTCTTTTTTTCTTTTTGTTTTTTTTTCTTTTTTTTTCTTTTTTTTTTCTTTTGTGCTTTTCAAGCTTTTTCTGAACTTTCTATGTGCATACTTCTTTGAAATGCACTAAGACTAGTGTATGTAGTCAAATCATCCAATGATCATTTCCCCAAACCGAAATCCTATATTACCATGCTACAAATATCAACTTCACTATGATCACATGACTATCCTCTAGGTAAAAAGAGGGAGTATTTGGTTCATGTGGAGTTAGATAGCGTGGCTACAAAAGAAGGTAAAGGCACAAACTTGGCTCAACCTAGAGTAAATTGATTTTCATGGTAGGCACTTTGACTATGTAGCTTTTAACTACAAACGTGTTATCATCCCTAACCTTTAGAAAAGTAGACTATGCTGGAGGAGAACAGACACAATTCTTAAGATTCCCTGACTAACACTCATCAATATAGGACTCATAATAGAGTCCTAAAGGCTCAATCCTTACTAGGTTAGTCGAAATGCGCCTCAATAGGTAGTCATCCAAACCACATACCAAGCAAGCTCAGATCCCCCCAAGCTAAGTGAAAAACAGTTGATAAACTCATACCCAAAACAGGCACAGGGCTACGGGAATACGAGTTTGCATAAAGTCAGTGCACAACAGAGGCTTGCATGCTTGTTTGGGATATATGATGGGAAAGGGGGCATGTGATGCAAAGAAGGGTAGAAAACAAATATAAAAATAACTAAAATACATAAATTTGGATTTTCGCATAGGAGATCATACCAGTACTGGGTGCAGCGGTATATGGAACTTCTTGTATATATCCCTGAAAACAACACCAAAAAGCAAAGCGCAAAGCACAAAATAACACCTAGAAATAAAACACGAAGCAACGAAACGCTACACAACACTAAACTAACAACCAAGACCAAAGGACACGTGAAAGAATGAGTAGTGGACTATGGATATCCCCCCCAAGCTAGGATGAAGCCGTCCTCGGCGCTAAGGGAGGCCGTTAGGTCCACCACTACTCATCCCCCATAAATTCCTCATCATCCCCCTGGTCATCCTCCTCATTAACCTCCTCTTCCCCACCCGTGTAGTCCATCCCATAGTCGTCCGAGGCTCTTCTAGGAGCCAGCGAAGTGAAGTTATTAAACTTACGCCTACCCACCCGCAACCGGTCAAACCCATGACTTAGTGATATCTCGTTATAGTTGTCATGGCGAGGGTACCAGGAAGGGGTGGCCATGCTTTCGCCGACCATGTGGGAGCGGTAGGCCATATCATACCATGGGTAGTTCGCTCGCTCGAAGTTTTGTTTGAGGTGTTCGAGCTGGGCGGTGTGGTGGGCTTGGGTGGTGAGGACCTGATCAAGCCTTCTCTCTATGCGTCCTAGGGAGGACAAAATGTTAGATTCAGACTCATCGTCTGAATCGTCATGGTCTGGTAAGACCGAGGTAGAGGCTCTAGGTCGGTCACGCATAGAGAGGGTGTGAGGGCGAGGAGGTGGTACAAGTGGGGGCTCGACAGCGTATCTCGGCACATCGCCTTCTAAGAGATACGAGGCCCCAAACTGGTGCGGTCTTTCAAGTACCGCCATCGCATGGGGTCCGCAAAAATGAAACCAGCCCGTACGAGACATTGCTCGTGAAGGGTAGTGGAACTGGCATATCTTTCGCTGAATTCCACAGGATTCATGACGTTCAGGAATTCAGCAATGCGGAATACGTGTCCCCCTAAACATAAGTCAGTAGTAGCGTTTAGGGTGGCTGTGTTGTTTAGAAACTTCCACAGCGTCATTGGCAGGCTTAGTGCAGTGTCGTCGTGTGGTGCAAGATAGCGGTGCAAGATGTGCACCTCGTGCGTTCGTACTAGGTGAGGGCTAGGGGAAGGGAACAGAGTCTCCCTAGCAAATTTAAAGAACATGCGCAAAACTGGGTGTTGCACATCAGAAGCATATATGTTCCTATTCGGATAAACAAGCCGGCCAGCTATTTTAGGCCATAGCTCGGAAACCCGAGAGTTGTCTGGTTGTTTATCCGGAATAGGCTCGTTATTGAAACCAAAAACGGCACAAAATGCAGCATAATCAAGAAAATAGGTTGCATTCCTTAGCCTAAAAGATAAATGCAACCTACCATCCTGTTGGCACGGGGTTAGGGAACTAAGAAACTCATAAGTTAAGAGCTTATGAGTCGGGTGCCACATGTTTATCCAGTTTTCTAACCCACATGCAGTTAATAATGCAACAAATTGCTCGTATATACCCATTCGTTGCAAAATTGATAGGTCTAAATAACGAGTAGAGTTGATTTTTCGTACCTTAAGTCTTTGGAAACGCTCATATTGCTCCAAAGATACGAAAATAACCGTAGGGTGGTCCTCATCGAACCATAGTTCCTGGCCAGGAAGCCTTTATTGATCCTCCGGTTGTTGAGAACCAGTTTTTGAGCTTCCTGAGCCGCACCCGAAGAGGAACCCTCTCCATGCTTCTTGGACCTTTTGAAGGGGTTCCTTAAAGTTCTCCTTGGACCCATGGTAGTTGAAGATGATTTGGAGGGGAGTAGAAGGATTTGAGAAAGAGCAAGAATGTGGGGGGGAGTCGGCCGAATGAAAGAAGTAGAAATGTTCGGTGTGATTTTACGTGGAATGAGCTGATATTTATAGAATTGACCTCCATTCGGTCGAATGGTGTCCTATTCGCCCGAATGGATAACCTGTTCGGTCGAATGGAGTAGTGTTACGAAGAAATCTTCGCTCCCGTTCGACCGAATAGGTTTCTTAATTCGGTCGAATGTAACTTCATTCGACCGAATGTTGGCTTCATTCGGCATTATCAGCAGCCTCGTAAATACTCCCATTAGATCTATTCGACCGAATGGATCACTTCATTCGGTCGAATGAGATTCATTCGGCCGAATTGAAGTTTCACTCGGCATTATCAGGAACTTGGCCAAAATTGGTTTCAGCTCCATCTTCAATTTCATTCGGCCGAATGGACTTATCATTCGGCCGAATGGGCAGCGATTTTGCTCTGTTTAGATCAAATCACTTGTGCCCTCTCAAAATCAATCAATATACTATGATTAAGTTGTTTGAAAATCCAAATAAACCGGGTTACCTCCCGTAAGTGCTTTGTTTAACGTCGTTTAGCTCGACGTAGCTCGGGTAATTAAACAAAGACAAAAGGGAAACTAAGCAATTAAAACCTAAAAAAAACGGTAAAGAACGATGATTCAAAGTAGGGATGTTCAATAAGGGCCAATGATTATACCAATCATTCGACTTTGACATCATCTAACTTTATGAGCTCGATGGTGTTGACATTGTGAAGGCTGCTCTCATGGAAGAGTTTTAACCGATGTCCATTAACAACGAAGCGTCCTCCATGATGGTCTTTCAGCTCTACCGTTCCATACGGAAAAACTTGTGAAATCTCGAATGGCCCAGACCACCGTGATTTTAACTTTCCGGGGAATAACTTAGCTCTTGAATTAAAGAGCTGCACTTTATCTCCTACAAGGAACTCTCGTTGGATGATACGTTGGTCGTGCCAAAGTACGTTCCTTGTAGATGTGCATGTTATGGAATGCATCGAGCCATAGTTCTTCCAATTCTCGTAATTGGGCGGCTCGCTTCTCGCAGAATAAGGTGGGGTCCAAATTTAGAGTTTGGATTGCCCACCAAGATTTGCATTCCAGTTCCACCAGTAGGTGACAGGATTTCCCATATAAAAGCCGGAACGGGGTGGTGCCAATAGGGGTTTTGTAACACGTCCGGTGGGCCCAAAGAGCGTCATCTAACTTTAGAGACCAATCTTTCCTATTTAGGTTTACCACCTTCTCGAGAATTCTCTTGATTTCCCTATTAGCTACTTCCACCTGTCCTTGAGTTTGGGGGTGGTAGGGTGATCCAACTTTGTGCACGACTCTATAATTTTTCAATAATTTATTTAGTTCATGCTTAGCAAAGTGTGATCCCCCATCACTTATGACTATTTTGGGAACACCGAATCGAGGAAAGATTATGCTTTTAAAAAGCTTAATAACCACTTTGTGATCATTCGTAGGTGAGGCGATGGCTTCCACCCACTTAAACACATAATCAATTCCTACTAAAATATATTGGTTCCCATGAGATGAAACAAATGGGCCCATAAAGTCAATTCCCCAACAGTCGAACACTTCACACTCAAGGATGTAGTTTTGAGGCATCTCATTTCGCATTGAGATGTTGCCAACTCTTTGGCACCTCTCACAGCTTTTCACAAACGTTTTAACATCCTTGTGTAACGTTGGCCAATAGAAACCTGCGGTGGCAACCTTAGCAGCAGTGTTCATTATACCATGGTGACCGCCACACGCGTAGGAATGACAATGAGTTAGGATTTTTGGAACTTCCTCTTCAGTGACGCAGCGGCGGATTATGCCATCTGCGCAAGCATGAAATAAGTAGGGATCATCCCAAAAGAAGTTCCCGACTTTACCAAAGAAAGCCTTTTTCATAGCCCTTGATTCGAACTCTGGAAGTTCTCCACAAGCTAAATAATTCGCAATATCTGCGAACCAAGGGGCTTTCCCAACTACTATTGCTGTCATTAGGGTTTCTTCGACCATTTCGTCTTGGATAGGTACGGCGTCGTTATTAAGCTCGGGTAGCCTAGACAAATGGTCAGCTACCACATTTTCGCTACCTTTCCTATCTCTCAACTCAAAGTCAAACTCCTGTAATAGGAGCACCCAACGGATCAACCTCGGCTTTGCATCTCTCTTGGTCATTAAAAACTTCAGAGCCGAGTGATCAGTGAATACTACAACTTTTGAACAGATGAGATATTGGCGCAGTCTCTCAAAAGCATAGACTACTGCTAGCATTTCTTTTTCACTTGTAGTGTAGTTGCATTATGCAGGGTCCAGTGTTTTACTGATATAACATATAACATGGTGCTTTCCCTCCTTTTTCTGCCCAAGGACAGCACCAACAGAAATATCACTGGCATCGCACATCAATTCAAATGGCAAACTCCAATCCGGAGCTTGCACGATGGGCGCAGAAATTAGAGCCTCTTTTAGCTTGTTAAAGGCATTCATGCATCTCTCATCGAAGTGAAATTCGACATCTTTCTGAAGAAGTTCATTCAAGGGTTTTGCTAGAGTCGAAAATCCTAGGATGAGACGCCTATAGAATCCTGCGTGTCCAAGAAAGGATCGTACTCCTGTAACTGAGGGTACAGGAAGATTCCTTATCACGTCAATTTTGGCAGGATCCACCTCTATGCCTTTGTAAGACACTTTGTGGCCTAGGACGATGCCTTCTTGAACTAAAAAGTGACATTTCTCCCAATTTAGTACAAGATTCGTTTCTTGACACCTTAATAGTACTTTCTCAAGATGTGTCAAGCACGTGTCAAGAGAGGACCCTCCAACAGAAAAAATCATCCATGAACACTTCCATAAAGTCCTCTAACATATCGGCGAATATAGCCGACATGCACCTCTAGAAGGTGGATGGAGCATTGCATAAACCGAAGGGCATTCTCCTGTAGGCAAAAGTCCCAAAAGGGCAGGTGAAAGTTGTTTTCTGTTGGTCCTCGGGGTGGATTGGGATTTGAAAGAAACCCGAGTAACCATCTAGAAAACAATAGTACCTGTGCCTGGCCAGTCTTTCAAGCATCTCATCGATGAAGGGTAAGGGAAAGTGATCTTTTCTGGTTGCTTTATTTAGTTTGCGATAGTCAATGCAAACTCGCCATCCCGTGGTGGCTCTTGTGGGGATCATCTCTCCTCTGTCATTCTCGACGATGGTTATTCCTCCTTTTTTAGGAACAACATGAACTGGGCTAACCCATCTACTATCTGAAATTGAGTAGATGATGCCGGCCTGGAGGAGTTTGAGGATTTCATCCTTAACAACCTCTTTCATGTTGGGATTCAGCCGTCTTTGAGGCTCAACGGAGGAAAATTGTTCATCATCAAGATGAATCCGGTGCATAACAAGGGATGGACTAATCCCTTTTAAATCACCTAGTGAATACCCGATGACATCTCGATATTTCCTTAATAAAACAAGTAATTTTTCCAAAGAAATGCCATCGAGCTCAGAATTCACTATGACCGGGCTTCCTTCATCTTCATCGAGATAGGCATATTTTAAGCTAGGAGGTAGAGGTTTCAAAGTCACTTTGGGGAAAGGTTTAGGACCTTCCCTTTTGTGCGTAATACTTTCCTCTACCTCGTAAAGGTGCTCATATTCTGCTTCTTTTTCAGAATCCTGGGCCGTATCTAACCGGCCTTCCAACAGCTCATTTATAGTAGGGGTATCCTCATCAATCATTTGACACCCAACCTCTACTTCCTTGTTCTCATAACTAACCTCACTCTCCCTTTCACCTTCTTCAAGGCGACAGACCTGCTCAACCATAGGCTTCTTTAAAAGGGGAGAGATTTTGAAAACTACCTTTACTTGGGCAACTTCTACCATTATGGTATCATCATGGCAACTAATAACTGCCCGAAGCGTTTTCAGAACGGCTCTGCCCAAGATAAGTGGAGTATAAGGGTCCTCTTCCATTTCCATTACCACAAAATCACAAGGGACCACTAGTTCTCCTACTTGTATAGGTATGTCGTCGAGCTCTCCACATGGCACTTTAATGCTCCTATCAGCCAGTTGGATTGTTTTCCTTGAAGGTCGGAGGGCAAAGGGGAGCTTTTTGGCGATTGATAGGGGCATAAGACTGATCGAAGCCCCTAAATCGGCGAGCGCCCCTTTAGGATCAAGGTTTCCCAACTTCACAGGGAGGTTATAAGGACCGGGATCTCGCTCCTTCATAGGCATTTTCCCTTGCAGTATAGAGCTAACTTGATGAGGCAGACTGATTACCTCTTCCTCAAGCTTTTTCTTGTTGGACAGTAAGTCTTTCAAGAACTTAGCATACTTTGGCATTTGTGCCATAGCATCGAGGAATGGGATTTTCATCTCCATCTTCTGAAGATGTTCAAGAAACTTCTTGAACTTATCATCAAGTTGCTTCTCAACTTTCCTGTAGGGAAAAGGAAGCGGTGGTGCATATAACCGTTCTAACCTCTTTCTTTCCTCAGCTTTCTTCCTCCTCTCCTCCTCACTCTCTACTGGCTTCTCACTCCCTGCCTTACCATTGATGTCCTCCCTACCACTTTCATCTTCAACCTCTGGCATTTTACCATGTTCCTCCTCTTTTTCATCTTTGTGTACTCTCGTCTCATCACTCACCCGCACCAAAGGTGTATCAACCGGATATGAAGGACCGTTATACTGAGTCCCTGATCTCAGGTGGATAGCCTTAGCAGTGTGTTGGTTTGGGTTCGTTTGCTGAGGTGGAGGTTGTATAGAGGGGTTAGGTTGAGGGTGAGATGGGAATAGTGGTGGTGCAGGAGGATTAGCCATTTGGGCCAGTTGAGTTTCAAACAACTTCTGCTGAGCTTGAAGTTGCTGTATTTGTTGGATGAGAGTCTGATTAATTTGCGTTAGACTCTGGTTCTGTTGAGGAAGAGTTGTTACTTGGGAGGCTAAATGGTCATTGGTTGAAGTGTGACCATGTTGTGGTTGAGGAGCCACATGATGAGGCTGACTAGGGGGAAAAGGCAGGTTTGAACTATTTCTAGGTCCTTGGTGAAACCCTGGGGGTCTATACACATTGGCCCTAGGTACGTTCCCATTAGTCTGGTTCCCCTGGAAACTTTGGTTATTAAATCCACCTTGACCATTTCTATTGTATCCCGGGTGGAAGTTTCCCTGGTTTTGGTTGGAGTTAAAGGGAGGTTTGTACTGTTGGTTGTTCGGGAAAGGTTGCTGCCCATACCCTACTCCTTGGCCCTGTCCACTATAGTTAAGGGTTGCCACATGATCAGGGTTATACCCATAACCATCATAGTTCATCACCTGCGGTTCTGGGTTATACCCTCCATAGTCAACTGCAGCTACATGCTCGGAGTGCGAACCACCATAATAAGATGTATCATGGTTGGTACCCCCACATATGGCACATGCAAAGTGCTTTTCACGCATTAGGGGGTTGTTCGAACTACCGACTAGGCTTAGCTTGGACAACTTTTTATCAATAACGGCTTCTATTTTGGCGCTAATGTTGTCCAAGTTAGTTGTGTCTAGCATCCCTCTAGGTAATCCCTGACTCCTAGTTCCTCCCTAGGCACTATTCTTAGCAACTTCCTCTATTTTGGCCTTTACCTGGGTGCAAGGAATTTTGGAAAGCTGGCCACCTACAGCTGAGTCTAGAAGTGCTTTGGTGGAGTCATTAAGACCATCGTAAACGAATGTGTTGAGATGGTTTTCCCAGTACTCATGGTGGGGACATGCTCTAATCATTCTTTTAAACCTACTCCATGTAGCACTAAGGTTCTCATCATCCTCTTGGGTGAATGACGCAATTTTCTTACGCCAATCCTGCGTTCGAACCGTAGGATAGAAGCTTTCTAGAAATGCGGTTTTTAGTTGAGCCCAATTAACAATTGAATTGGGTTCTAAGCATTTATACCAATCCTTGGCATCCCCCGCTAGACTCAGATGGAAAAGGTGCATTCGCACATAATCAGGGCTATTAGGACAAGGAGGGATAAGTCCACAAATATCCGAGAATGCCTCTAGGTGTTGAAGAGGACATTCATTTCTTAAGCCACTGAATGGTGTTTCCTTAACCATTCTTGTGAACTGAGGGTGAATTTAGTAAGATGTAGTAGCAACAGGAAGTACTACACCCCCTTGGAACTCTTGTGAGCCAGGAGTTCCGAATTTGCCAAACAATTGATGTTCTTCGGCCATTATGGATATGGTAGGGTTTTGGACAGATTGTGAGGTATACTTTGAAGGGCGTTGTCTACTAACACGTTGGATTTCAGGATTTAAGGGTGTAATTGGCTGGTTTGACCTACGCGTGCTATGGGGCATGCAAACACCTAAGTCAAAGACAACCACACACAAAAAGGAAAACAAAAATGGAAATAAAATAAATAAAGTTATGCTAAAACAAGTTAAGTCTAAATATTACGCCTTGTCCCCGGCAACGGCGCCATTTTGATAACCGGTTTTCTAGGTCGTTAACTAAAAGACAGGTTATGCAAACAATATTTATTCCAACCTACAAACTATACGAGTATAGCGGAGTAGGGGGTCGAACCACGAAGACAAGGTATATCAAGACTTTGACTTTTAACACAATCGGACTATTTGGGGTTGGAAATTCAGTTAAAACTAATAGGTGGAAAATAGACGACGACAAATCACGAAGTAAAGCAAGTAGAGAAAAACGGGGACAAGATTGGATTCACCCTAGGAATGAAGCTTTAAAACCGAACATGATAGATTACAAAAAATCTGTTAATAACTAGCATGGATATCCGAGAATACGAGAGGAAGTTGGTGACCCTATAGATCACACGAACGACCTATAATCGCCCTATGTCTCCAAAGGAGTGGCAGGACAAGATTCGCATCGGAATCCGAAACTATTTAATAACATCGTTTCTACAATCTTAAGCAATAAAGATCATAGCTTTCCTAAGGTTTCACCAATCAAAACCCCTAAAAGAATTACTCACTCATATTCATGCGTAAAGACATAAAGATATTAAAAGATGCAGCAGAAACGAACGTGGAATGAAATTGCGAGAATGAAAACAAAATCAGAATTAATAAACGATAAACTTAGAACTAAACATGCAATGAAATACAGCAATGGATTAAGATTAAAGGAAGGAATTAAACTTACAAAAGCTTCAAATTGATATCCACGAAAAGAATTCGAACTACAAAGCGTTGAAGAAAAACTGAAAATCGAAAGCTAAAACTAAAAGAATTTGGAGGCTAAGAAATCTAAAAGTGCATGAAAGTATAAAACCTAGCTCTCCCTCTCCTCATCAGAGGAAGGGGGTATTTATAACAAAATAAGAAAAACCTACGAAAAACCCTAAAATGCATAGGAGCCGGCCCTAAAAAGAAGTAGTTGATCCGGAGGAAAACACTGTCATTCGCCCGAATATAGGTATCATTCGGCCAAATGTGATCCCATTCGCCCGAATTGTGTTCCATTCGCCCATTCCAGAGGCTTCGGGGAATCGATCTCTGTTAAGTATTCGCCCGAATGTACAGGGTGATTCGGCCGAATGGAAGCTCATTCGCCCGAATGAGTTCCATTCGGCCTTTCCAGTAGCAAGGCTCGAGAACTCTGAAGACTGCCTCTCATTCGACCGAATGAGTCTCAGATTCGATCGAATCTGCAGCCATTCGGTCGAATGTCTCTCAAATTCGGTCGAATCTGAGAGATTCTTTCCTCTTTTCACTTCCCTCTTTTCTGAACTCCGTGAAATCTTCATGAATGACTTCAAACACTTGCCCAAGCTAAGATATGTGTGTCAAAGGCTCGAATGTATCGCCTTTCACCTTGAAATCATCAAAATTGCCTGAAATAAACTTAAGACAACTCGAAAACAAGATCAAGGTAAAATCAAGCATAATATACATAAAACCAATACAAAACTACGAGACTTGACAGTAAAATGAGTTAATAAATGTGCTCTAAAACGAGCACATCAATGACGATCAAGGATCGAAGCATACTAAAGAACTCAAGAAGGTAACTAGGAGTGGACGAACTTATCTAAGCTCAAAAGATCCAATTTACTTGGAAATATAAGGATTTGAGCTTAGTAACTCATGTTTGGTATCTTGCATGAGTTGGTATTTGAAGTCACAAATTAAAGATTTTTATTATTTTGAGTCTAGATTTTGCTTACATGTTTTTTTCTTTAACTTGAAAGGATTTTTCATGTTTTAAGCTTAAGGGTTTTGGGTATAATTTATGGATTCCAATTTGTATTGGGCTAAGATTGGTTCCAAGTTATATTGATAGGTTAAAATAAAGATAAGGGCCAAAATTAGGGTTTAAATTTGGTTCCTAAGTTATTAAATAAAAGTCTGAAAAGATTAGATAAGGTTTGCAAGGTTTTTGGATTTTTAGGAACATATTAACTAAGGTTCGAAAATCATTAAAACATGTTTGTTAGGATTTCAGATTTTTAGAATAAAAAAAATAAGATTAGTTAGAGTTAGGATAATGTTAGGATAAATTAGATCTAAATCTATCCTAAACTTATCCAAAGTCTATTATATCTTTTACGGTCCTAAGAAGAGTCTAAGTAGGTGTCTAAGGTGTTCTAATAACCGACTTAGAGTAGTATAAATAGGGATTAAAGGCCAAGTTTTTCAGGTGTGCTGTGTTGAATAAAAACTTTAAGTTTTCAAGTTAAGCTTTCTTTGTTGATTTCTTTTAAGTTAAGTGATAGCTTTAGATCTAGGAAATTGACAAAGTTACTTGCCTATTTCCACCTTAAAGGACATGTTTCCTTTAAGTTTTATCATAGTGCCACCAGCTTCCCACATAACTCTCTAAAAACCTCTCATTCACCCTCATAATCTTTTGCCCATATCTCAACCAATTCTTAACTTTTTCACTCTAAATTACTACCATTCTTCTCCCATCTCCTTGATCTACACTTCGGTTCCTAAAATTGTCAGAATTAACAACTTGTGAGAAAAATATCAAATTCAAACCCTAAAAAATTTAGAGTGGAATTTCGAGGTTTTTGGCTTCTAAACTTGGATTTGGCACTCAAGAGGCGATTTCGAGGAAGTTTAGCTTGGAAATTTTGATTTTTCTTCCTAACTTTCTCTTTTCAATTCTTATTTAAAGTCTTCGTATATTATTGTTGATTTTCTGAAATTTTTTGGTAATTTGTTGTATTTTGGTAGTATTATGCTTGATTTGAACATATTGGAGTACTTGATTAGGTTGAACCTAGAGAAATTAGGTTGTGAACATAGATTTGGTGATTTGGTTGATCTTGTATATTGTGATCTTAGAATTGGTGGCGTTGAACTCTTTATAGTTGGATTTTTGTGTTGAATATTTGGGCTTAGGCTATTGTTGAGATACTTGGGGATCATATGTCTTCTAGGAGAAATCAAAGACTCAAAATCATTAAGTGCCTCCCAATCATCACAATCGACAGTACCAACCCTTAAATTCATTAACTTGAACCATAAATCCTACTATGATAAGATAAAACACCAAAAGCTCCTAAGCCATCCGATTCTATGAAACAGACTCTACGGAGAAATTAGGAATCCTAGAGGACCTCTTTACCTTGATTTCTAACATGGGTGGGATGATTTTTGCATCCACCACAATTATAAATATGAGAGGCTCACCTTTGAATTTCTAGCTTCCCTATAGAGGACCCAAATCGGGGATAATGATTGCTAAATCACCTATCAGTTATTTAATTAACCGCAGTCTATTACCCTAGCCCAACTGAATCAAATTTTAATTGGGTTCCCACCAATGATATCTATGCTTTAGACGTGGACCAACTTATGAATTACAACGACGTAGAATTGTGCAGGACAGTCACTGAAGATATGGAATACCAATCCAACACCTGCCACGCCTCCTACATTATCAACCCTTGTCTAAGGATCCTTAATAGATGATTTAGGTATTCTATTTCTAACAAGAAGGACCTAGGGAAGAGTGCGAGAGATGACATAGAGTTGTTATGGATGGATTTTCACTAGTACACGGATGACTTAGAGGTCTATGGATGGAAGGTGCGGAGGGTAGTCATCTTCTACCTTCTAAACCTCGAGCTGACCAACATATCGTAGGAAGGAGGCAATGTGTGGAAGATCCCCGCACATGATGTACAACAGCACATGCTTCTAGTGCTCACACAGCCCCGCCTAGACTTGAAGGAGGTACGTCTTTCTCCCATGTCCCCTCTCCGTCTTTTAACTTAAAGGAAGAATTTAGGAAGCTTAGTATGTTGATGTAGGGCCAAGCTAAGGTCCAAAGGGGTAGTATGATTTGCAAGAATCAAATTTATGACTATCATGTTAATTGTGGGGATTTTGTACCTACAATCCCCCTCAGCTTGGTCCCGTCCCCTTATGGTCCGGGGACGGCACACCCACCTACTCATATTGGACGAGTCCTTCTTTCTCGGTGTCACCCCCTTTCCTTTCCCTCTAATGATTATACTAAGAGCGGTGGATGTTACTACTGAGGGAATCCCACCTACCCGTATGATGTACTAGGTTGGCCCCCAAGTTATACAAGTGGGTGGGATGGCCCAGAAGGTTTGCCGCTCTTTGGGAATTATCGTGATCATCCACGGTATGACTAGCCGCCCAACACCAATTCATTTGGTTCCGATGTTAACCCAACCTACAACTTATCCTCCCATGTTGATGAGGAGAGTTATAGGAAGGGTAAGGGCCTCAACTCTAGCTAGTCATATCCTGAATTATTCACCCTCCTCTTTTGTTTCTCATTTTTTGCACCAGGGACTGCGCTTCACTTAAGCTTAGGGGGAGTTTTCAAACAAGTTGGGTCTTAGCTTCCTCTACTCTTCCTACATTGTAGAATCCATATATAGTTTTCTTTTTGAGTTTTCTTTTTTAATTTGTTTTTGATTGTTTAAAGCTAGAGTAAGAACTATTATTCTCGTGCTTCTCTTGTTTCTTGCTTTTTGGTGACCATTGGTTACATCTCTACTAACTATTGGTTATGTATGAGTATTAGCAAATGAGAAAAAGAAAGGTATAATATTTCATACTCCCCTTTTTATTGCTTTCATTGGTGTGTTTTCCTTTTTTTGGTCTAGAGGAAATTGATTGTTCGAGAATATATGACACTTTATTGTTGAAGATATTTGGCCTATTTTTGAAGATTGGTTAGCTGAAAATGATACATATATAATTACAATGCAAGAACATATAAAGAAAGGATATACAAAGCAAGCACATATATCATTACAATCATCCAGTCTCACAGAAATTCACATCAGTGAGTGGTTATCATCCCATGGTGAAATACTATAATTTTATTTCTAGTTGCATTTGTTATTATTGTTCTATAATCTGCTACTATGATATATTTATTAGTTGAGAAAGGTGTGTGAATTGGAGTTGGATTTGTCGAGGCTTTAGTCCATATGAAATCATGCACATGCTTAGTTAGTAGCACTAAAGGAGTCAATTGACAAGTAAGTGATGAGCAATCAATTAACCAAACACTCGTCAATTATTGTACAAAACCAAGATCGAATAATATAAAAATCAAAACCTAGAAAAGATAAAATGGTGTAGATATACTTCTTCGATGCATTATAATCATTAAACAACAATGAATTGATATGATACCAAGCAATCATCATCAATAATCGTTAACCCAAAAAATGTAAAAAACATAAGAATCAATCATCATTAATTTGAGGCACTTAGTTAAAGGGTATGATCATTCAAGATGTCGGAGAATAGGTGTAGCGACCTGCGAGCAAGGATGAGTGAGAGTGGGTGGCGTGAGGATGAAAGAACCGTGTAAAGAAGTTTGGGGTCGGTAGAAGTGCAGGAGGTACAAAGTAAAAGGGAGAAGAGTAGTAGACTAGAGTACGAACTAGACGACTGCTCAAAGAGTCATAGAGGAGGCTGCACCTACCTGTTTAGTGACTTTAGTGCTTAGAGTTTTCATTATTTTTTTCTTTTTTAATTTTTTAAAACTTTTACATTCCCTTAATAATTATATAAATGTAATTTTTTAATACTATTATACAAATGTACCTTAACAATCTTATAATATATGTAAGAGTCACAGTTAACGTGAAAGCACAAAATTAAAATCGAGCATCATTTTTGTAGCTCCTAACAATATTAGATTAAAATATTTTTAAAATTAAAAGGAATCAAATTCAAAGGTATATTAGCGTGAAAGCACCAAAAGGAAACAATGTTTAATTAAAAGGTTTGTTGGTTTTGTACATTTAAATATTAAATTTAATTGATGTATGTTATCGAATTAGTTATTATAACTATAATATCAAATCATCAACATATTGATTTCATAATTTTCATTTATTTAAGATATAAATATTAATTTATATAATTATATTAGATTTAAGCGATTAATCATTATGTTTTTATAACTTTATTTTGTAGTGCTTGAGATTTGTTTAAAGCATGGTATAAGTAAAATAATTATTTTAAGGTAAATTAGCTAAGAAGCAGTTAATACATGTTTATTGAGTTTGTACTTTTAATAAATTCATATGCATTACAAGAACATACTAGTTAACATATTATTTAGTAAAGTAGTACATTTAGAGTTACTTTGTGTTAAAGAGGTTGTTTATTGATTTTGTGTTGTATTAGGCGGAGTATTATGACTTTTTTTGGAGATGTGACATATGAGTATCAGGTTTAGGAGTTCAATTAATTATATTAGATGAGAACTTTCCATGCAATAGTTTTCCATTGTGTATAGGAATTTCTATAGATCATACTTCTAGTGTCGATGAAAAATTATAAATTTCCTACGTTATAATACTCAAAATCTATATCTTGTTTAACTAATTTCATAGTAACATATTACCATCTTTGAAAGATAAATTTTCTTATTGATAAAAAATAAAAGAAGTTTTTGATTAAAATAGAAACTTGTATCAAAGAGCAATTAACATTTTTTTATGACTTATCATATGTATTTTGTTAAAAATTACACGTTAGAAATATATGAAGAAAAATAACTCTATTTTTTTTTAAAATGGTGTCATATATGTCATAAATTGCTTAATTAGATCTTATGTGGCATCATGGCATGACACTTGGCTGAAAGTTATACTATCAAGTGTCGTTCGTGGGTTTACTTAAGTCGAGCTTCTAACGAGCTTCTCAAGTTGAACTTCTAATGAGCTTTCGAGTGTAACTTCTAATGAACGTTTCAAGACAAGCTTCTAACAAGCTTTAAGTCGATCCTCTAACGAGATTTTCAAGCCGAGCTTCTCATGAGCTTTTCAAGCCAAGCTTCACACGAGCTTTTGAGCCGAGCTTCTAACGAGATTTTTGAGTCACATGTATAACGATCTTGATTCGAGCATCTCAGGAGCTTTTCAAGATGAGCGTTAACTTTGCTCAACTTTTACTCAATTTATACCATTTGTAATGATAAAGTAATAATAAACAACCATATGGATTACTTAGCAAATTAATTCCACTTGAATCAATCAAACTTTTACAACCATACATAATCCTTTATGGACCAGTATTAACAAATCATAATTCATAAGTCACCAACAATATGAAATCATGATTCTAAATATAAAAAACATGAATCCTTTCAAATACTTAACTAAACAATCTCACCTAAAAGGTTCTCTAAACATGATACTAAGTTTCCATCTTACCCTACCTAGATCATGTTCCTAAAGGCAAGATTACTTTATAACTTGTACGTACCTTGATTAAAACAAAAACAAATGGGTGGCCACTTTCTTTATTATCAAGCACCTTCTACAAATTATTCTCCAACGCCAAATAATACAACCTAAATCAATATACCAACAACCAAATTTACATCAACCATACTGAATTTTCTATGGCTTTAAAATCACCCCAAAATACGTTTTTAAGTCTCCTAAAAACATAAGCTAGAAGTTAATTATAATATCAGTGTTGTTTACTATGAAAAAGCCAAAATTACACATTTACCCAATTTCATTAACTCATAGAAGCCCCATGCAGCCAAGCTTTATCATTTTGTCCATAATGATTGAATAAACAAAGAAAATTTGAATATGACCCTCAATATCCATCCACACATGCACGCACATTAACATGATCACCATGAAAGTGTTGGGTCAAAACATCCTATCCTTATTCTTGCCAAACTCCCCCTAATTTGTAGCCTATCTACAACCTCTAAAGGGGAAACCCATGATTTCTCAGGAAAAGGAAAAAGACTCCACCAAGGTATCTTGCCATGTCACAAGAAATACATGGGAACAAGACTTAGTAGCTAAATAACAAGACTTGGACTTTATCGTTGGATATGTCATTAATATAACCAAACATGTCATTAGTATAAAACATGCACAAAACACTTCTCTATAAGAGGAACCTTTGTCTTCCAAACTAAATTTACTACCTAAAAAAATACACATTAATGGGATTGAGTTAAGTAATAGAGAAAGGATTTACATGTGGGAGACCCTAATAAATCCCTCCACCCTAGATACCGTCATTATTGCTAGTTGACAATCTAAACCATCTACTAAGGAAGAGAACTCTATCTCCTCTAATGTATTCTATAATGGCGTGAATGATACTATAGAAAAGTATTACATATAAAGAAAGTAACATCATAATTTTACAATAACAAATCACAACCCTAACAATCAAAGACAACACAATTGCAGAATTTCATAACACATAGTACATAAATTCAAGGGAAAACAAAGAGAAAAGGAGAAGAAAGGGAAGGAAGACCGACTGTGGTGGCCGGCGGTGGTATAGGGAAGTGTTAAAGTGCAGAAGCAAAGGGGAGACAGACAGGCAGTGGGCTAAGAGGTTCAGGATAGAAGGGAAGAGCAAGGTTCACGGCAATTGCAAGTGAAGTGTACGTGAGGTTTGTTTCCTTTGTTTTTTTTTCTTTTGTTTAGTGTTTTTTTCTTTGTAAACTTGAATAGGTTTAGGTAATTATGGTTTAAATAAATATGTACTACTAGGTTTAGTAGAGTTTTGGGCTTGATGGGTTTCTTAGGGAAAAAATATCTTTGTAAAAAATTTGGTTTTATGACTAAAATAAACAGTTACATACTAAAAATATGATGTATTATTTATGTAGAAAATGTGTTTATATATATATATATATATATATATATATATATATATATATATATATATATATGAATTACCAAGTTTATATTGATATATATATATATGTATTTTCTATAAAACGTAGTCAAAATTCTATAGATTTACGAGGGATAACAATCTACCCCTCTTAAAAGAAGTTTCATCCCCAATACTAACCCCAAAACTCAAGAATTTTGAAAAAGATTGTTGTGAACTACTTAAAATATCTTGAGATACTTTTCGTAGTCTACTTATATACAACCAAAACAATGAAAATAATCATAAAATTGGGTAAAATTATATCGCATTCTACCCCTCTTAAAAGAAAAAGAGTTACAACCCAATAACTCACCTCATCAAATAGCTCAGAATATTTCTGCTTCATCAGCATCTTCGATATCCCGTGTAGCTTCTTCATACTCATGGTTAGACCACATGACTTTTACCATGCATATGTCTTTATTTCGGGTACTCCGCATTTTTTTATCCAAGGTCTTGACTGGTCTTTTTTCATATGTCAAGGATTGAATTTCCTCCGGTTGCAATACATGGGTTTTGCTCGACACATACTTCTTCAGTTGAGAAATATGGAAGACATCGTGCATTTTCTCAAATTCCATCGGTAAGGCCAACTTATTGGCTACGTTTCCTACACATTGCAAAATTTCATAGGGCCCTACATATTTGGTGCTAAGTTTTCCCTTCTTACCATACCTTAATACACCTTTAGTGGGTGACACTTTCAAAAAGACTTTATCGCCTAAATTGAATTCATCTTTTTTTCCTTTTTGAGTCCGCATAGCTCTTTTGCCTATCTTGGGCTACTTTGATCCTTGAATAAATCACCTTTACTTTACTCACCATGTCATCTATATATTCAGTTCCTAAAGTCATGCGTTCTCTAAAATCATTCCAGCACACTGGGCTTCTACTTTTCCTTCTATATAGTGCTTCGAAAGGTGTCATCCTATTGTTAGCATGATAAATATTATAGTATTAGAACTCTATCAAGTCCCGCTAGCCCTCACAAGTACCCTGGAAGTCTATTGTACAAGCTCTCAACATATCTATCATACTCTAGTTCATCCTCTCCATTAGTTCATCCATTGTAGGGTGGAAGGTTGTACTTATTTTTAAGGTAGTCCTTAAGTTTTCTTGCACTTTTTGCCAAAACTTTGACAATAACCTTAAATCTCTATCCAACACTATATCCTTAGGAACTCCATGTAACCAAAATACATTTTCACATGCTTTTTCTAGTTGCTTTTTCTTCCATGTCTCTTGAATTGCTATGAACACGACTGATTTTGTGAGTAACAACAATCACCCAAATTGTATCATAACACATTCTAGTTCTTGATAAACCAATCACAAAGTCAATGGAAATTGAATCCCATTTCCATTTGGGTATTTTTAGTGGTTACATCTTCCCATGGGTCTCTTATGGTCTATTTTCACCATTTGACACGTTAGACATCTTGACACATAATTAGCTATTTCTCTCTTAATATTTGGCCACCAATATATCTGCTTTAGATCTTTATACAACTTATTGTCTTTAGGATGCACTGAATAAGGAGTATTATGGTTCTCATTAATGATCTTTCTTTTGACCTTCTCATAGTTTTGTGGCATACACCATCTCCCTTTAAATCTCAAGCTACCATCTTCATGAATTTGGAACTCATATTCTACCCTAGTAGTCACCTTATCTCTAATCTTCCTTAATGATTCATCTTCCACCTGCTTTTCCTTAATTTCTTCAAAAATGGTTGGTTCTAGGGATTCCTTAATCTCTAATCTTCCTCAATAGGTTCTCTAATTCCCCATGGTTCAAGTCTTCAAGAGTCAACGTCTTTATTTCCTCATAAAACTCATCGGCTACCACTAAAGTATTGATACTATGACTTGATTTTATACTAAGAGCATAAGCAATAACATTTGCCTTTCCCTTATAATATTGGATATCTAAATCATAGTCTTTGATTAGCTCTAGCCACCGACATTGACGCATATTTAAGTCTTTCTGAGAGAAGATGTATTTGAGGTTCTTGTGGTCTATGAAAATCTTGTAAGTGAAGCCATATAGATAATGTCTCCAAATCTTCAAGGAAAACACAATTGTGGCAAGCTCTAGGTCATGAGTAGGATAGCTGGCTTCATACGGCTTCAACTGACGTGATGCATAAGCAATGACCTTTTTATTCCACTTTAGTATGCATCCTAACCCATGTTTCGAGGCTTCAATGTGTACCCCAAATCCTTTGTTCCCGTCGGGCAATTATAACATTGGTGCGGTAGTCAACCGCTCTTTGAGGGTTTGAAAAGTAAACTCGAACTTTTCATCCCACATAAATTTATTCTGTTCTTCATAAGGGTGGTAATAGGTCGGGCTATTTTGAAAAAGTATTTAACAAACCTCCTATAATACCCTGCCAAACCCAAGAAACTCTAACATCAGTCACGTTCTTCGGAGTGGGCTAATTACTAACAGCTTTAATCTTTGCAAGGTCTATCAAAACACCTTCCTTAGAAATTTAATGCCCTAAGAATACTGCTTGTTCTAACCAAAACTCACATTTGGAAAATTTTGCATATAATTCATTGCTTTTAAGGGTTTTAAAAATGGTTCTCAGATCTTTGGCATGATCCTCCTTCTTCCTTGAATACACCAGAATATCGTCAATGAATACTACTGTGAATTTGGATAGGTACTCATGAAATACTCGGTTCATTAGATCCATAAAGATGGGGGGGGGGGGGGGGGTTCATTGGTCAACCTAAAAGGCATAACTATAAACTCATAGTGCCCATAATGAGTTCTAAAGGCGTTCTTTAAGATGTCCTTATCAGAGATTATCAATTGGTGGTACCCCGATCTGAAATCAATTTTCGAGAATACACTAGCTCCCTTGAACTAGTCAAATAAGTCATCTATTTTGGGTAATGGGTACTTATTCTTCACAGTCAGATTATTCAGCTCCCTATAATCAGTACGTAACCTTATGCTTCCACTTTTCTTCTTCCTAAATAGCACCGAAGCTCCCTAGGGTGATAAATTAGGTTTAATAAACCCCTTGTCCAACAACTCTTACAACTAGGTCTTCAACTCTACTAACTCAGCAAGTGTCATTCTATAAGGTGCCTTAGAAATGGGTGTAGCTCTCAAGATTAGGTCTATGGGGAACTCGACCTCTTTATTAGGTGGCATTCCTGAAACCTCATCTAGGAAAACATCTGAAAACTCATTCACTATGGGAATGTCTTCTATTCATCTACATTCTTCCATATTCAAATCATGGATATTAAAAAGGTATATTGGGCATCCCTTGGTAACTAACTTCCTCATTTCCATTACCGAGATCAACCCATATCACTTAGGTTTCCCAAATCATTTATAGGACACGGTTTTCCCCAAAAGACTCTTTAGATGCACTTTTTTCATTTCACAATCTATTTTGGCCTTGTATAAACCTAACCAATCCATCCCCAGTATCACGTCCAAGTCTCCTAAGTTAAACTCTATGAGGTCAGATGGGAAAATAGTCTCCCTCATCTTCAAAGGTAAATTCTTATGGAGCCTAGTGCAAGGAACTACCTTACCTGTTGATAGGGTTAGGGATTATGCGAGGCTCACAAACTCACTACCGCTCTATGCATCAAACCTAAAACATGCCACAGAGAACAAGATTCAACCAGGAACCAACCTCTCGGTCATCTTCAAGAAAGGAGTATTACAATTGAAATTTTTTGCGTAATCGTATTCCAAAGCATCAAAGCAACACAATTGATTCAAAACAAAAATTAATAGCTCAAAAGTAAACAACTCTTAATATCGAGTCACTACCTAAATCAACATTTTTCAATATCTTTGACCTAGGAACGCAAATGTAAGTTACCTGTATGGCCAATATAGGCTCCAACCAAAACTCGACATCAAATCACACATTATTCATCAAGAAACCAACTTCAAGCTTTAAACATCATCCACGCTCGGGATCGGGTTTTCACCCTATCCCCTGACTACTCATAATTAGAATTAACAAACATCTTAATATAAATAAAGATAAACATACAACCAATTCACAGACAAAGATTATCTATGCTGTGCAAAAATCCTAAAATCAACAAACATAAACCAAATAAAACAAAAAATAGAGGAAAACTATAAAATATAAAACGAGAGAAAAGAAAGAAAATACTAAATTTTATAGATGAAATTGATGTTCAATAAGCTTTGATGCAAATACATTAATAACAAAAAAAACCAAGAATAATTCTTTAACTAATCTAAGAATTTTTGTGATGGAAAAGTAAAACCCTAAACTATATGATCTACTCTCTAAACCTAGGCTATACTAAGAATAAAATGTGCTAATGAATGAATGATGCGCCATCTCTTGCTGCCCCCTACATATCCCCCATAGAAGAGTTTGAGTTCAGCACAAAATCACCCAGAATCGGCTTGAGTGGGAGGTTAGTACAACTTATGAGCACCCACTCATAGAAGGTATTGAGGCTATAGATTGAACTTAATGGTCTCTTAGTAGAAATTATAAGCGCCCACTCTAAAGGATTTCAGACCCAGAATGAACTAAGAGGTCGTTTAGTTATAATCTAAGTGCTTGCTTAAAAGAAAATTTACCTTCTGAGCGCCCTCTCAGTGCCCTCTCAAAAGTTTCTTTTCCAATCTTCATTGAACTAAGCGGCCACTTGAAATCCTTCTGAGCGCCCGCTCAGTTCTTCACGCCTTAAGAGGCCTTTTACCTCTTTTCTTGAGCGATCTCTTGGCTTTTCCTATCCGCTCTTCTACTTCACATTTTTATTCCTCGTTTCTCATGCTCATGCCAACCAAATAGCATCAAGCCAACAAAACCATGCATGAAAGTAGAAATGACACGGGAAATAAAGGGAAACAAGATAGAAACATGGGAAATGCTCCTAAGTTCGAATCATACATAAAATGATGCAAAATATTATAAAATGGGACAAACTTGGGCCAAAAGAGTATGAAAAACTTTGCTAGAAAGGAAAAATGAGTAACATCAAATTTCCCCAAGTTTGGCCCTTGCTCATCCTCAAGCAAGACTCTATGACAAAGGAGAGAGAATATCAATCCACTAACTCTACAAAATACAAAAATAAAAGCCTAACTCACTTTTGTAGGAATCACGATTGATTTTAGCATCAATCAACAAGCCCTTCAAACCCCCTAATCTCATAAGAGGACAAGTGTGCTCTCATAAGAGTTTCTTGGGAGGTAACTCATAACTCTTAAAATGAAATAAAACCAAGGCTAGCATTTTACAGACTAAAAATAGAGAAACTAAACAAAATGAAAAGAAGTAAAAAGAAGATGCAACGAGTGGGCATTCATGAGACACCATCGTGATGAATATTCTACTTTCGAAACAGTAACAGAAAACATGCTAAAGAATGCATAAGAATGAATAAAGGATAAATAAGAAAGAGTAGGAAACTATAGCTTTCATGCACCTAAACAGAAACACGACCACACTCTTCCAAAGCTTTATTTTCATCCTTAAAGAATTAGCTTCTCATGACTCCTTGAGGGAGTTGAACAAATAAGAAAATATTAGTAATGACATATGACTCAACATCTTAATCGTCATGCTTGCTCAATATGCTTGACCTTTACCTCCCTACACCGACAATGACTCAACTTGCTAGAATCAAAAGGACTTCGAGATGCAATTGGGGAAAATA
Source organism: Dysphania ambrosioides (assembly GCA_026401315.1). Taxonomy (NCBI): domain Eukaryota; kingdom Viridiplantae; phylum Streptophyta; class Magnoliopsida; order Caryophyllales; family Amaranthaceae; genus Dysphania; species Dysphania ambrosioides. The sequence continues at coordinate 16,149,675 of CM048658.1, forward strand.
CAATAAAGGACTAGAACAAAATAGGGAAAGGTTTGGGTAATAGTGTGAGCCTTAGATTCATGAACATTATAATTCTTATGATCTTAACTTTCACCTCATTTCAAGGCCTTTAGCCCTCATATTCAATGGAATTCTAACTAGTCTCCTCCCCAAGCTTGTTAAAGAACATATCTGAGTTTTTTTGTTATAGATTCCCAATAAACCCCACAAATCCTTCTCATCTCATTTTTTATTTTCTTTATTTCTTCCCCTTTTTTCTATACAATTTTTCTAATTTTTTTTTCTTTTTTCTCTATCTTTTTTTTTTTTATTTTTTCCTTTTGATTGCTAAAAGAGTCTACAAAAGATGAGTATCTCTTAGGAGATTTATTCGAAAAGAAACAGTTGCTCCCCCTTTAAGCTACATAACTTCTAAATTACCATCAATACACCCATAACTACATTCTTGCCAAAGAATCCCGCAAAAAATAAGGTAATGAATACAATTTATAGGCTATCAATTAGTAATTTTTTAGAGAAATATAAGCTAAAAAGGTAACAATTTATAGGAAAAATAAAATTAATAAGAAAGGAGGAAATGTTGATGGTTAAGGAAAAAGGAAAAGGGATCAATAAAGCCTTTGTCTTCCCCTATGAAGTTCGATTGCAGTCTTGGATAGGTATAGGATAAGTTTTTGATCAAAGCATGACAAATTAAGGATCATTTCCAATCAATGCAAATCATGTTGAAGGCTTTAAGAGATTTCCTCACCATGGGGTATGCAAATATTAATTCTAAGGACTTCACTCAACTAGGGAAAAGGTGGGTTGCCCAGCTCAATGCAAGAAAAACAAATCAAAAGAAAACAAACTACTTGCCTTGTAAAATAAAAATTAAAATCTTTTTGGATTTTTGGATTTTGTAAAAGAAAAACATGAAGAAAGAAAAAAAGAAAGATGCATGCATGGGAGTATGATATGGGAAAGGTTATCTAACAATCAACACATTCATACAACTAACCGTGGTCATTAAAACCAATGGTTTCCAGCGAACCAATCCTTAAAAATAGGTTAAACGCCTTCATAAATAAAATATCATACATCCTTTAACAATCAACTTCCCTTAAACTAAAAGAAATAAAAACACACCAATGAAAGAGATAAAAGGGGAGTAGGGAAAAGTATACCTTAGCCTATTGTTTTGCATTTTTGCTAATACTGATGAGCAAACAATGATTAGCAAAGTAAGTGAAACATGAGAATAATAAAAACACACCAAAACAAAGAAAAGAAAAATTATACATGGATTATACAAAGGAAGAGGAGAAAAAAAGCTATATACTTGACCTTTTTGGAACAATCCCCCCCCCCCCCCAAGCTTAAGTGAAGCGCAGTCCTCGAAGCGAAGACCGAGAAATAAAAGGGGAGTGTAAACCATTCGGGGTATGATTAGGTAGAATTGACTCTAGTTCCTTGGTTTATTGTGCCTGAAACACACAAATCCCTTGAAAATCAAAATATAAGCTAAGAAATCAAAACTAAAAGAAAAAATAGAATAAAATGTTAGTAAATTAAATGATCCTCCAATTATAACTTATCAAATTCCTCAGCTTGTCAAATACACCTGCGTGCATCTCAAAAAATATCAAATAGGTCATTAATAGATAAAGAATGACTCTTTTACGCACACAAAATGAAAAATCAAAAGAAAAACTAGAATCAAAAGAAAAAGAAGAATTATTTACGACTTTATACGACCCATTGGAAAAAAAAACCTCAAAATGTACATCAATTACATGCAAATGGGTTCCTTATTTTCAAGAGATTATTTATGATTATTAATGAACTGTTCCATGAGAAACTCCAACCTAGAAGTACACATGACTCAAATGTAGAAGGGATTTGTGAATCAAATTGAGGAGAAAGGTAACATTCATAATCATTAAACTCATCATAAGGAAAATGTGAAACGTCATAGAAATACATGCAGAAATCATTAGAATAATCTTGATATGAAGACGCACTGAAATCGTTGGAATGATAATACTCATTAGAATAATCATTTTATCCATGATAATCATATGAATATTCCCTATTATAATAATATGGGTCCATGAAATCAATATATTATGCACAAGGAAGACACAAACAAAAGAAAACTCATACTTACAAAATCAACTAAATAAAAGCAAATTAGACTCGTAAAAACCGCTAAAGACTCGATACTAAATGCCATTCCTCGACAACGATGCCATTTGATAGGGTTAGGGATCGGTCATCACGACACCTATTATCAAAAAACCTCAACTTAACCTATTACATGTAATGGGCAAGTAAGGGTTGAATCCACAGGGAAAGACTTCTATAGTTACCGAATTCTAGCAGTTCGACTATAAGCTAGCTCAAACTAAAGCAAAGATTAGGCTTAAATCTAATAAAATCTAATGTGAGGTTCTAAAGGACTTGTTTTATAAAGGTAAAACTGCTAGGGGTTCGGGATTCAACACCGATTCCTAACATAAACAAGCAAAAGCTGGAAATTAGATTCAAAATGAGATAACGCAAGGCTCATAAACTCACTACCAATCTATGCATCGAACCTACAACATGCCGTAGGGAAGAGGATTCAACCAAGAACCAACCTCTCGGTCATCTTCGATGAAGGAGCATTACTATTGGAATTTATCGAATAATCGTATTCTAAAGCATCCAAGCAACACAATAGAAACAACACTTAATATTGGGTTACTGCCTAAATCAGCATTTCTCAATGTCTTTGACCTAAGAATGCAAATGTAAGTAACTTATATGGCCAATATAGGCTCTAACCAAAATTCGACATCAAATCACAAATTATTCATCAAGAAACCAACTCTAAGCTTTGAAAATCATCTATGATCGGCATCGAGTTCTCAACCTACCCCTAACTACTCATAATTAGAATCAACAAACATCACAATATAAATAAAGATGGACATACTACCAATTCATGGACAAAGACTAGTTATTTTATGCCAAAAACCTAAAATCAACAAGCATAAGCTAAACAAAACAGAAAATAGAGGAAAACTATAAAATATAAAGCAGGAGAAAGGAAAAAAAATACTGAATTTTATAGATGAAACTGATGCCCAACAAGTTTTGATGAAAATACGTTAATAATAGCAAAAACAAAGAATAATTCTTCAACTAATCTAAGAATTTTTTTGATGGAAAAGTAAAACCCTAAACTATGTTACCTACTCTCTAAACCTAGGCTAAATTAAGAATAATATGTGCTAATGAATGAATGATGTGTCGCCTCTTGCTGCCCCTTGCATACCCCCCGTAGAAGAGTTTAAGTTTAGCACAAAATTGACCAGAATTGGCTTGAGCAGGCGCTTAGTACAACTTATGAGCGCCTGCTCATAGAAGGTATTGAGGCTACAGATTGAATTGAATGACCGCTCAGTTGAAATTTTAAGTGCCCGCTCAAAAGAAAATTTTCCTTCTAAGTGCCCTCTCAGCGCCTTCTCAAAAGTTTATCTCTCTAATCTTCATTGAAGTGAGCGACCACTTGGAATCCTTCTTAGTGCCCACTTAGTTCTTCATGCCTTAAGAGGCCTCTTACCTCTTTTCTCGAGCGATCTCTTGGCTTCTCTTCTCGGCTCTTCTACTTTACATTTCCATTTCTCATGCTCATGCCACCCAGATACCTGCATCAAGCCAACAAAACCATGTATAAAAGTAGAAGAGACACAGGAAATAAAGGGAAATATGACAGAAACATGAAAAATGCTCTGAAGTTTGAATTATGCATAAAATAATGCAAAATGGTATAAAATGGGACAAACTCGGGCCAAAAGAGTATGGAAACTCTGCTAGAAAGGCAAAAATGAGTGATAGAAATGTCACTCATCACCCTTAGGTAAGAAAACAGAATCAAATAAGGTTTTCATTAAAATTAAGTTAATGGAAAGAGTACCAGTGACTACATTGGAGGATCTCTCCACCTCCTTCCTGCCCTTTACAAATAGGCACCTAAAATTATTGTCTCTGTTCTGGATGGTATTGATGTTAATGTTAAAGTTGTTGTCAATTCTAGAGTAATTATTGTGGTTGTTACAGTTGTTCTTACCACCGTTGTAAGGTTTCCTATTCTAGTTACTTAGTCTGTTGTTTCTCCCACCTTGGTCATACGTGATGTTAGCTTGCTGATGGTTCTTCACACCATTTCTTTAGTTTTTCTTTTTTGTATAACACTTGTACTCCCTATGACCCTTCTTTTGGCAGTACCGATAAGTCACTAGGTTTCCTTCACAGTCCTTCCCTAGGTAGTTCCTCTTGCATATCTTAGAATAGTACCTCCTATCCCCAAGTCCCTATTACCCAACTCTTGGTTTCTACCCTTGACCGAATTCTCATTCTTAGGCCTCTTCGAGTTATTCTAGATGTTCCTAAGGTGCCTAAAGTCCTTTCTTTTGTCCCTAAGATGGCTACCCTCAATGGGATCTCTAACACTCAACCCATACAAGTGAGATGCTCTCTCATAGACCTTGCCTAGGGTCTTGAAAACTTTCCCTCTCAAATATTTCTAGAGTTTCCTAGTTAGCCCTTGCTCGAATATTTGTGCCTTTAGCTCTTCAGTGGGTACTACCTCAGGACCAAACCCGGCTAGAGTCGTGAACTTATGGTAGTAGTCTGAAATGGTCATCTACCCATTTGGAGGTAAATGAATTCCTAAGCTTTCTATATTCTCAGGTAGGGAGAATAAAACTTTTCGCTCATAGCTACTTTAAAGGTGTCCCACCCGAAATCAGGTTGGGCTTTTAGCCTAGCAACATTGTCTCTCCACCATCTACCAACCTCATCCTTTAAATACATGGCAGCCTGATCTACTCTCATCTCCTTAGGACAATTCACAACAATGAATATCTTATCAAACTCATGCTCCTAGTTCTCTAAAAAGGTAGGGTCAACTCCCTCTTTGAAATATGTGGTTTCCCTTAAGCTATCTTCTTAAACATTTTCGCATGAGAGTCGGGCATTTCCCTACGGTTCTGGTTCAATTGTTTAGCAAGTGCGCGATGGCGTCGGCCAAGGCAACATCGTTTCTTGCCATTATACTTCTACGCTTGGAGGTTATATTAAACTGATTCAAGTTTTCGATTTTGGGTACAACTACTTAACATAAAACTCCAATCCATAATCACATTCACATTCCAAACAACTAAACAATTTAAACAACCAAGTAATTTAACACACATTAAGCATTCCAATCAAGTTAAATAATTAAAATTGATTCCCTTCCCGCAAAATTCTCACTCAATTGATAGGGAAGTGAGTTAAACCTCAAAGATTGGTTGCCATTAGCTACTTAAATTGATTGGAACTAATTAGGTAACCCAATATAAGATCAATAGCTAAGTAGAGTAATAATATCAAATAACTAAGATGATATGGAATAACATACTAATATAGTTTTAATAATATAGTACTTTCCTCCAACCATTTATAACGCACAATAACCTAATAAAATGAAATATTATTGTAATTCTAGCTACCTATTTAGATTTCTAAAACATATAAACTATTTAAGGGACTACATTTGATTTATCTTCTTTCCTCTCATTGTAATCTTCCAAATTGAAATTAGGGTCCTCTTCATCCTCTAAGTCTTTAATAGTAATAGCTTTGTATGTAGGTTCCTTGTTCCTAGTGCCTTGTTTTCAAGCATGAGGGTCCACTGGTTCCACCTCCGGCCATTCTAAATCCTCCTTATTAGAATCAAAGTCTAAGGTGTACATGCAAAAAATCCTTTTATATGTTTTCAACTTATCTTTTTTTCTAGCTATCTTATATTAAAACTAGTCTTAAAACATTTCCTCCGATTGGTCCTACTTTGGGTATATGATTTCCTCCATTAATTTTATGTTGTCTCCACTGATTATTTTCTGATCCTGATTACTCCTAGATTTGGATTTGGTATTCATCTCTCTACATTATCCCAACATAATTGAACAGATAAGCTAATCACACACGAAAATATAAAAGAAACTTATGTATGAACGCAAAATATAAAGAACATGTTAATTATATGCATGCCTTCTTAACTACCCTGAATCTCACTCATTTGCGAATATAGACTTAATGAATTTAAATAAATAAATAATAAAACTTTAAATGAAATAATAATTTATTAGTAATCATCAAAAATATAAAAAAACGATTTTTCTACCTTGAGCTAGTGCTCAGTTCAAGAAAACTAAAAGTCACGTTTAAATCAATGTTTAATTTTATAAAACTAACACTCGTACAATTTGATTTGAAAATCAATTTCCAAAACGTTTTAAAGTTTAGGCGCCTAATAAAAATCATTTTGTGGTATACAAATCTAACATAAAGCTTTGATACCACTTTGTAAAACCCTGGTAATTCCTTTTTCCAAAAACCATAACCTTTAGGGAACTATCAATGTGCTACCTACACATGTTTAAATTTTAAGGCTATAAAACAAAATTTTATATCGGAAAATAAAAGACTTTTGAAATAACATCAATCATCAAAACAAAATCCTAACCTACTACAAATCGAAATCATTAAGGCTCGTACTGTAAATTACCAAAATAATGTTTAACTCAAATCCAAAATCAAAAGTCTAAGGTCATTCATAGCAAACACAAATAATCTGAAAACTAAATAAAAGCAACACTCCACTCAACCCACCCATGCATGAATGCTTGTCTGGTTACTTATCAGAATTCTTCTCCTTAATAATACAAGTGTAAGTATTGGATCATCATTGTGTCATTGAAAGGCAAAGGCCATGACCAAACACATACACAAAGAACGTAATCAGCAAGTTGAATACATACAGAATTACAAAGTATAACAACTGAAATAACATTTAAACGGAGAATAAGTATAGTATGAAAGAATGTATTATGCAACATTTTACTCAATTAACTGAGAAATTAATAAATCACTTGGATTAAGAAATAGACAAGGTTGTCTCCCCCATGTCCTGATTAGGACATCAGAATAAATAAATAATCCGTGCACTCCTGTTGGAGGGTATCAAAATACACTATAATCCATATGGTAGACGGGCGCAACTCCATCAACATAGCTAGATAAGATCTCAACTAACCCCAATTTTCAATTCAAAACTTTGCAAAAGAGAGGCTCGTTGATCACACAACAACCAAAAAAAGCCACGTATAATACCCCGTGAAGCCCCAACCCCTGATTGTCAATACTCTAGACGTGCACTGGCCCAAAGTTTTATTGGTTATCCTTCTTTCACTTTACGTGATTTACAATTTAACATTTGGTTTCCAAATCACCAAAGCACACACATGTAAATATCATAATTACACAATTAACCTCTTTTATATTGCAATTTTAACCTTTTGATTTCCTTCTTGAATTTTTAACCTGCTAAACAGAGTCAACTAAGCTCGTCATTAACACTTGAAATTCACCTTTACTCAATTCATACCATTAGTAATGAAAGAATAATAATAAACAACCTTAAAGATTAATTAGCAAATTAATTTCACTTAAATCAATCAAAACTTCTCAACCACACATAATCCTTTCCTAATAAGTATTAACAAATAATAATTCATAAGTCACCAACAATACCAAATCATGATTCTAAATAAAAAAAAAAACATGAATCCTTTCAAATATATAACCAAACAATCTCACTTAAAAGGTTCCCTATATATGATATAAGTTTCCTTCTTACCCTAGATCATGCTCCTAAAGGCAAGATTTTTTTGTAACTTGTACGTACCTTGAGTAAAACAAATGGGTAGCCATTTTCTCTATTATTAAGCACCTTCTACAAATTGTTCTCCTACATCAAATAATACAACCTAAATCAATATACCAACATCCAAATTTACAGCAACTATACTGAATTTTCTAAGGCTTTAAAATCATCTCAAAACACGTTTTTAAGTCTCTTAAAAACATAAGCTAGAAGTCAATTATAATAATAGTGTTTTTTACTGTGCAAAACCCAAAATTACACATTAACCCAATTTCATTAACCCATAAAAGCCTCACGTAGCCAAGCTTCATTGTTTTGTTCCATAACAATTGAATAGACAAAGAAACTTTGAATATGACCCTTAATATCCAGCCACATACACACATAATAACATGATTACCATGAAAGTGTTGGATCACAACATCATATCCTTATTCTTGTCGAACTCCTCCTAATTTGTAGCCTATGATTTCTCTAAAAGAGATACCCATGATTTTTCATGCAAAGGAAAAAAGACATCACCAAGGTATCTTGCCATGTCACAAGAAATACACGGGAACAAGACTTTGTAGCAAAATAACCAAACTTGAACTTCGTTGCCAAAGAGGTCATTAGTATAACCAAACATGTCATTAGTATTAAACATATACAAAACACTTCTCTATAAAAGGAACCCTTGTCTTCCAAACTAAATTTGCTGCAGAAAAAAAAAACAGACATTGAGGGGATTAAGTCAAGCAATAGAGAAAGGATTTAGATGTGGGAGACCCTAATAAATCACCCCACCCTACTACCCATCATTCGTGCTAGTTGAAACTCTAAATCATCTACTAAGGAAGAGAACTCTATCTCCTCTAACACATTCTATATTTGCGTGAATGATACTATAGAAAAGTATGACATATGACAAAATCAACATCATAATTTTACAACAAAAAATTACAACCCAAACAATCAAAGACAACACAAGTTCATAGTTTCATAGCACATAGTACATAAAATCAAGGAAAAAGAAAGAGGAAAGGAGAAGGAAGGGAAGGAAGACCGACTGTGGTGGCCAGCGGTGGTGCAGGGAGGCGAGGGTAGAGAGGAGACAACAAGGCAGTGGTGGAAGGGAAGAGCAAGGTTCACGTCAATTGCAAATGATATGTACGTGAGGTTTGTTTCTTTTTTTTCTTTTGTTTAGTGCTTTTTTTTTGTAAACTTGTTTAGGTTTAGGTAATTATGGGTCGAATAAATATGGAGTACTTGGTTTAGTAGAGTTTTGGGCTTAATGGACTTATTAGAGAAAACATATCTTTTGTAAAAAATTTGGTTTTATGATTAAAATAAATATTTACATTCTAAAAAAATAATGTATTATTTTAGGTAGAAAGTGTGTGTGTGTGTGTGTGTGTGTATTAAGCATATGAAGTGCCAAATTTATATTGATATATAGAAGTATTTTCGATAAAACTTAGTCAAAATTTCATAGATTTACGGGGATTACAGAATCGAATCCACTCGAGTCGAGCTTTAATCGAGTTTTAACCAAGTCAAGCTCGAGTTGCTCACGAGTAGATCAACTCGATAAGCACACCTAGGTATGACACTAAGACTTGGTTTCTAACATAAAAATATATTAAAAGGCTGATAAAGATATAAAGTCTGACTAAAATAAACAAAAGCTTTTTTCCTTTTAAAAATAATAAAAATATATTCAATTATGCTTATATAATATGTCAAAACACTACAATTCGGAGGTACAGATTCAAGACCTTGCACGAGTTGCACACTATTCAAGTATTGAATCATGCTAACATATATTGAAATGAACATCTTGCTATGATTGAAAGAACAAATTACGCTATTTAAAAAATTCTATATATATGTAAAACTGTTTTTACCTTTGAATCATATTTTTTTGATATATTAAAATTAGTTTCACATTTATTTTGAGAAAATAAGATATCAAAAGTCACAATTTCTTGCCCCATTATCTAAGTTATGCACCGACTTTATATTTAATTATGATGACATTATATTAAAAAAGGTTATTGTGTACACATGAGATACAATTAGCTTATTAAGTAACCAACAAAAGTTACCGGTTAATATAACTTTTTCAATTGATAAAGATTGAAACATGTTCGAAAAAGAAATATTGGACTTATTGTACAAAAGTTACCCTTAATAAACAAAAGTCACCATTTATACCATAGAAGTCACCCATTGACTTAACAAAAGCAACTTTATAAGAATTTGTCATTCAATATAATTTACGTGTTCTTACTTTACTATATAAACTTAGTATATTCCATAGAACAACTTTAATGAACCGATAAAATATTGATTATGTGTTAGACCAATTAAACACGTGATGTACTTTATTACGTTAATATTCCAAAACACAAAAACACACTTCTTAATTGTCCCTTTCATAAACATAATTACATAATAAGCCACACACACTAAATCAAACCTCTCCCTCCCTCCCTCCCTCCCTCACCCTCAGCAACTCCTTTCCTCTTCACATCCCACACACTTACTAGAACACGACACCAACACTATCACCACCATCTTCAAAGAGAATAAATTACACGGCCGTGTCACACAATGGCGATGATGGTGCAACAGCCATTCCTCCAAAAATGTCCGACCTTCTCCTCGTTCTCACACTCTCCGCTATATCCGTCATCAATCTTATTGTCATCCTCTCGATGTTCTGCCAAATTCAGAGTCTACGCTTGCTACCAGACTTCGCCCTCGCTGTCGCCGATGAATGTTGTCAATGGAAACGCTGCTAATGAGCGTGTCGAGATTCGGCTCGGTCTTCCTAGTAAAGGCCGTATGGCGTCGGATACCCTCGAGCTTCTTAAGGTCTGTCTGCGTTTGTATTTGTGTTTTCTTTTTGTTTGAATTGTAAAATGATAGGATTTATTCTAATTTGATTGATTAATTGATGATTGATGTGTAGGATTGTCAGTTAAATGTTAGGCAAGTGAATCCGCGGCAGTATGTGGCTCAAATTCCTCAGGTTTGTGCTCGTGTTCGCGTTCACGCTTTGTTTTAAGAACTCTTTTGTTTGTTTGATATGTGCTTATAGCGTGTTGATGTTTGAGTCGGTTCTTAAAACACTTAGTTGATTGACTACTGACAAAATTAAGTGAACGGCCATCCTTACACATTGTTTCGGAAAAGATAAAGTATTAACATATTTAGGATAACTATACAATATTCTCTTAAATATTATCCTAACATCCTAAATATTATCCTAACATCCTAAATATTATCTTAACATCCTCAAGATGGAGCATGAAGATCACGAATGCCCATCTTGTCTAGGAAAAACTCAAATTGCGCCTTCCCCAACGCCTTCGTATAAATATCCGCTAGTTGAACCTTTGTAGAGACATATGACTGTCTAGTAACACCTTTAATTGCAACACGAATAAAATGACAATATGCTTATGCTTCGTCCTTTCATGAAAAAACGGATTATTCACAATATGAAAAGCTAACTAGCTATCACAAAACATACTCATACCTTGCCTATGCTCCACTCCCAAATCACGAAGAAGCTACTTCAACCATTTTAGCTCACAAATCAAAGCTGCCATGGATCTGCCACTGCAGAATTTCAGGAAACTTTATGCTTCTTCTTAGTCTTCCAAGATAGGGACACAAACCATCCAGTCAACAACCTCGAGTCACAGGACAACAATCACCCCATCATAGGGCATTTCTTCAAGTATCTTACTACCCTCAACGCCGCCTCTAAGACAAAATATGCACCAAATAGGCTACATCTGGCCTTGTGATCGCCAAATATATCAACCTACCAATCAACCGCCAATATTTCTCCCCGTCTCTCAATTCCTTCCCTCCCTGCTAGAGTTAAATTTATGATTCTGCTCCATCGGAAAGTCTATAGGCTTTGCTCCCAACAAATCTTTCTCAGAAATAATATCCAAAGCGTTTTTACGTTGACAAACATAGATGCCATGTTTGCTACGTGCCACTTCTAACCCCTAAAAGTATTTTAGAGCCCCTAGATCCTTCATCTTAAAACATTCATACAAGTATGATTTGAAGCGGTTCATTGCAAATGTATTGTATCCTGCAATTATCATATCATCAACATAAATCAAAGCAATCAATTGCCCCACTATTTGACAACGTGAATAATGAATAATCGGAATATGATTGTTTGAAACCATATTTCTTGAAAGCCATGGACAATTTCTTAACCAACATCATGGAGCCTGCCTTGATCCAAACAAAGACTTTTTCATCTTGCAAACTTTATTAGAATTATTTTTCTGAAAACCCGGGGAATTTTCATATAAATCTCATCCTCCAAATCGTCATGTATAAAGGCATTGGGTACATCCATTTGATGTATTGTTAAAAATGTATGTACCATTGATATTTTTACCACTGGATAGAACGTCTCATTGTAATAAATTCCTTCCTACTACTACCCTTGCCTTTAATCATAGCAAGTTTATCTCTCTTCTCGGTTATACCCATTTGCTACCAAGAGCTTTCTTATTTACTGGAAGTGTCTCTAAGGTGCAAGTGCCTTGATCTTCTAGTGCTTTTATCTGGATGCCATTTCATCCGTCCATCCTTAATGTCTTATGGCTTCCTTAAATGATCCCGAAACACGAGCGTAAGTAATATAATTTCTATGTGTAGGTTGGTCTGTGGTCAGCAGCTTCTTGCTGCTTGGGTTGGCTACAATGCTCCCAGTGGTAGCTTCTTCACGCTGCTCTTCCTCCCTCATTTCCAGTCCAACCATTCCACCATTAACCTCTTGAACATTCTCAACAACATAATCCAATTCACTTAAATTCCACAACTCAAACTTGACATCTCCTTCTCCAGAATAACCAACACACGTACTTTGGGAACCCTCACCTATATTTTCATTCAATGACTCCTCAAAAGGAAAATCCCACTCCTGAAATTTTACGTCACGGGACACAAAATATTTCCGTGTTTTCAAGTCCTACAATTGCCATCCTTTCTTTTCGAAGGGATACCCAACAAAAATACACTTTCGACCATGGGACTCAAATTTATCTCCCTTACTCCATTGATTATGTGCAGAACACAAACACCCAAAAACTCAAAGAAGTTCATATGACAGGATTTTACCAAACAACATGTAAGGAGTTTTATTATTAAGAAGAGGACTAGGAATACAGTTAATTAAGTAGCAAGCCGTCAAAGCACATTCCCCCAAAATTTAATAAGCGTTTGACTTTAAAATCTCAATGTTCTAGCAACATTTAATGTGTTGATGTTTTATCTCCAAAAACCCATTTTGATGAGGGGTTCCTACACAAGATGACTAAAAAATAATCACATTTTTGACAAGAAAATCCTAAAGATGATTAAACTCAGTACCATTATCACTCTGAACTACCTTTATATCTTTGCCAAATTGACGTTTTATCAAAGTAATAAAATTGAGAAAAGTAACTTCAACATATCTTTTATTGCGAATCAAATAACTCCAAACACCCTTAGAATAATAATCTACTATTGTCAAAAACAATTTAGCCCCACAAGACTATGCTACCTTATAAGGCCCCCATAAGTCAATATGAACTAAATCAAACAATCCACTAGCTTTATTCTCACTAATAGAAAATTTAGCTCTATTTTGTTTTGCCCGAGGACATACATCACACACATTATTATTCTTATTGCACACTTTTTCCCGACAGATGACCCATTCATTGATGCCAAAAATCCACTACACAATCCACTGCTAGCACCTTAACATGAGGCACACCTCGGAAAAAATAAAGTCCATCGTGTCGTTCACCCACGCCAATGCACAAATTTTGTTAGTAAATTGAATAGTACATCGTTTTCATCACTATGTTGAGTAACCAAAGTAGATTACAATTCAAATGAGGAACAAATAGGACATTCTCAATCAACAATCCTCCCTCTAAAGTAAGCATACCCAACTAGTTCGCATTCACTGTTTGACCATCCGGTTAACCAAGTGGACAATTTTGTATCGTCTTAATATTTATCATGATCGATAAATCATTGCAAACATGATTAGATGCTCCTGTATCTAGAATCCATAATACACATGTATTATCTTCCAATCGAGGTTTGTTTTTAGTGAGAATGTATATTATCTATTGCGCTTGCTCCAATGATACTCTCGCGAGTCCTTGTATAAGACTTCCTTGCAAAGAGAAGGTCTTGCGAGCATTATTTGTGCCTCCTCCTTAACTGCATTAGCTAAACCGCTGCAGGGGTAGATACGAATGAATCCTCATCATCACCCTTTTCCATCTCTTGCCTCACATAAATCTATTGGGAAAAAATGATTTTATCCCTCTTTGTGGAACCCTACCTAGATACCATGACAAAATTAAGTGAAGTCCTTATTCATGACATATCAATATATATAGTACATGATTTCCTAAACCCTAACACACTAGTTTAGGAAAAGATAAAGTATTAACATATTTAGGATAACTATACAATATTCTCCTCAATATTATCTTAATAACTACATTATCAATAACACATTTTGAGGTCCGATTCAAGAAACACTTAGTTGATTGGAGAATCATTTCATGTTCGACACATTTTGATGTTGCATTCAAGAAATGCTTACTCTTATGAGTACATTATCATTAAATGTTGACGCAATTTGAAGTTCAACTGAAGAAAGACTACTTACATTTGGAGATTCTATTAAAGTTTCGACTTTTAGAGGAAAGGGCATTGAATATCAAATTTTAGCTATTGATTGGTTTGAATTTTGAGTTATTAGTTTGCATTATGTTTAGGGTTTGGATTTTAGGTGAAGTGTTTTGTTTCTTAGCTAGGTGAAGGCGAGGGGCAAGAAAACTATTTTTTTGTACTTTTCGGTATGGGAGTGGATCAATGGAAATTTGCTTTTTGTGTTTTTTGGAATTGAATGGAAGGTATTTGGTGATCGTTAGAGAAAACATTTATGTGGCAATCATGCTAGCTATAGGAAAAGTAGAAAACCATGGAGAGAGTTTGAGATTTGGACGAGCTCAGATGTCTTGAATAAGCAGTCTATAGACCATAAGAAAAAAGGAAGGGCTCACACTTGCTGAAGTTTGATTTTGAAATCCCGCTGTAGCTCATGAACATCCAAATATATAGTAAGAAGATTGTGACAGGGTAAGAAACAGAAAGCTTATGCATTGGGGAACACAATCCTTTCACCGTTCTAGAGACTTTCTTTGAATGGTGGATAATCACCTTAGTATTACTCGTCCTTTTATATCTTTTATCACGACTATCAGAATTTATGCTCTTTTGTGCTTTATTATGTGAAACGACTGATTTCGAAGTGATAAGATTATTTGTCTCTGTACTACTTTTTGTATTTCAAACAGTGTTTTAAAAGGTGCGAATAGGGTCGACCAATCACCATTTTTGTCAAGGCGAGGCGACTTCAATGAGGCGCACCATACTCAGACTCTAGTAAAAAAATTGTATTTAGTGCGCCTCACTTTAATGAGATGCACTGAGAGACAAACCAAGGCAGAGCAGGGACCTATCTCCTTAATGCCCCTTTGAGCCTTTTTATATTGGTTCAGAATTACAATGATGCTTCTGATGTGTGTATGAAGATAAAGTCAGATTATTTGCATTTGTGTTTCTAAATTGAGCTATTGGAAAACAAATAAAAGTATTGAAATTAAATTCCTGATTCTTTTTGGATGGTCCATTGAGTTCTAAGCAAAAAGCTAGAGTTCACCTCTGCTATGTTTCTGTGCATAAGAATGTAAGATATAGATATGGAGTTTTAGCTTGAAGCTTGCCTAAAGCTAGAATCGCTCATTAGGTTAAATGTTAAAATGTGGGGATGATTAACCTTTTCTCTTTAGACATAGAACACAAATTGTAGCCAGTCATCACAATATTCAGTGTTTTATGCATAGAGGCAAAGCCGTCTACGAATAAGTCTTTTTTCATCCTTTCAAACTAATTTTAGGTGATGATGTTATTTCCTGGTAAACTTGTAAAGTAAAATAATGTCCTTTTAGAAAACAATTTTTGAAATAAAGATTTTTAGTTATAGTTTTCTCAAGTATAAATATGTAAAACAATAAATGAATTGGATTTTAATAATAGAGACTGTTCAACATAATCACCATGAAGATGTTGAGTTTAAGGCTCTTCAAGAATCCTCTCCAACAACTTTAAGTTCACTAATAGGATTATTGTGCCAACTTAACAACTTCTAAAATGACCTAGATCATGGAAGGTAACTCAGAAAATCCCAATATCATACTAGGTGCTCGCACCTTCCTCAATTTGATGAAAGAAAAAAGGGAGAGGACTTACATATAGTTGTTATTTTCCTTATGCATTACTTTGATCTGTATCTTACATTTAATTTTTATTGTTTGCCCGAAATTGATGATCATGATGGATTTCAATTTAGTATGCTAATCTTGATATTACCTGTCTTTTTAGATTTCAAACTTGGAAGTGTGGTTTCAGCGACCAAAAGATATTGTAAGGAAGTTGCTATCTGGAGATCTGGATCTTGGAATTGTAGGATTTGACACCCTTAGTGAGTATGGACGGGTAAGTTTCACTGATTTCAGATGCAATCTTAGACTTTATGTACTGCGTAGGAGTTATTCGTACTAGTTAGTCAATTGTCTTAGCAAATTAGTATTTTCTTCAGTGGAAAGCTAATGAAGTTTGAAGAATCTTTATTTCTTCTTGGGCAGCTAATGAGTGTTAGCACAAATATTACCGTTTCGATCCCTGTGTGGTAAAATCATGGGATTGCTGAATCAGGTTTAGATTCTAGCAGATTTGATGCTACATTGTGTTATGGCCATGAATGTACACATTCTGTCTTTCTAGTTTTGTCTCTTAGAATGGCATTTTATAATTGAATTTTTGAACCAAAACCCATGACGACACAAATATAATCACTTTAACCTTCTTATCATCCGGTGTTTGTTCATAATCAAAAACTCTCTCCACCACTCTCAACCATTTTACAAACTCATCAGCATCTACCCTCCCATCATACTCAGGTATATCAACTTTTATATCAAGGGAAGAATGATAAGAGTGAGAGTTACCATACCTTCTAGGCGTAGGAGATTCATGTACCTCATCATCTGAATTGTTGGGTGTGGGGATGTCTCCTCTTTGCCGCATTCCTCAAGTCTTCTATTTTGTTCTTCTAACCGCATATTCTCTTCTTCCAAGGGGGGTGTTGCTACTTGAAGAAGCCATGGACTTGGATGGTTAAAGGCCTCAAAATCCTTGATTTAGCTCTGGTGCACGCAAGTTGAGATTTACAAGCTTTAAGGGCAAGAAATCTCAAAGTGCTAAAAATCGGAAAATCTGACTTTTGCTCAATGCGTGAACTAGCTATGTTGTTTATTTATTTTTGTGAATGGTTTTGGATGGGTTTTGGCTAAACCTTAATTCCCTAAGAAGAACCCATCCCTTAGATTATCAAGACCTCCTAAGATCACCACTTGAATAGCCAAAGTCTTCAAGATAGCAAAGAAACAAGCTTTTTCTAGTCTCTAACCAAAAAACTATGAAAAACTCAAAGAATACTTATGTATACACAAAGCACGGAATTCTTAAGCTTCAAATCTGATTTCTACAAGCTTGGATCAGCCGTATATTTATAGTATTAGGATTATAGCCTCCTTAGACTTCTACTTCTACTTAGACTCCTAAAGAGAAAGCTTACAAGATAAAGATACGATAAGTCTATCTTTTGAAGAAGTTAATCCTTCGTCAAATCTGATTTCCTCTCTAATCTTCCTTCTTGTAGAGTCCTCCAAGGCTTCTTCTTATATAAATGAAAGATTAAGTGATTTGATCCTCAAATCCACGTGAGAGAGAGTTGCCTTATCCTCATGCAATTTGATTCCAACTTGGTCTTCAATTCTTCCTCTTTGAGTTGCCTTAGAATCGTCCACCTTGACCCATCTTTGACCGTGCTCTACTTTGTTCCATAGACATAAAGTTAAAAGTCTTAACTTAGTCTATTTAACATACACCTTTGGAACTTCTATTCTAGGCTAACTAGAGTTTTGGCACGTAGACCATTTATTAGACACACAAACTTGCTAAAAATGAAAAGTTTCCAAAAATAGAAAATACGAAAACTACTTATTTAAATACATAGATAAGTTATCAAAACACCATACTAAGGTAAGTATGCTTGTCTTGATGTATCTCCACCATTTCAGCCACGCAAGAAGCCACCAATTTGATAGTCTTGGATCCTTAGTGACTTTGAGTTGCATTGCACCGATGTCCCCATCAGAAAAGAACCACAATAAGAGCATATGCAGCAAGTCTAGGGATCTACATATCTACCATACACAGGCTTATCAAAAGGGTGACATAATGAAACACCCAAATGCCATTAAACTAGAGATGTCATTATTATGCCGTGCAAGAGTAATGTAGTACTTAATGCTATATTAACGTGAGAACAAATCCAAGATTTTCAAACATGTACAATGTTATACATGTAGATGGAAAGTGGTTCTACATGTCTAATAACACAACTAGGTACTACTTAACACCAGATGAGTAAAGAGCCACATAGGAAATGCAATAACAAGAGATTTATCATGAAAATCATGTTCATAATAGTAGTGGCAAGGCCACAATGGTGATGCAGTGTTTGATTGGAAAATAAGGATATTTCCCTTCACAAAAATTTAGTCCCAGCATAAAGATAAGTACAAACATACAGGTAGTGGAGCTAATTTCATAACAAGTGTAACCAAAAAAGTCATAACAAGGGAGACTAATTTCATAACAGATAGGTAGTGGAGACTAATTTCATAACAAGTGTAACCATCCTAAGCAAAGATGATCCCGATTTTGTACAAGACTTAAGACCATCCTGTACTCATTCCCTAATAGTGGCTAACAACCAACAGAAAATGTAGAAAGTAGGACCACAAAATGCAAAACCATAAACACGTACATATAGAAACCATCCCCATAAATTGCAGAACCCAGATAAAGAACTCCATAACAAGAGCCACATAACAAGAATCACAGAACAATATCCACAGAGAAATAGAAACAAATACAGAATACCAAAGCAAGATTCAGAAACATAAAACCACAAAATAAGAACCTAAAGCACGGTGCAAATCAAAAAATCAAGGAGGTTTTAGGGATAACTCATTCCTTGGCATACTTTCATGTTTTTCTCTTGCAAATTAGAGTACCAATAGGAGTACGCAAACTATATTTTGAACCCCAATGGTGAGGGATCAGACCCACTCAGAGGAGGAGATTCAGGCTTGCTCGTAAATGGAGCACCTTCGCACTTAGCACAACACTAGGTTTTTTCTTGATTCCACATGAATTTCATCGAGTATCTTAAACAAACGTTAGATCTCATATGGTGGTAAGGAATCTTCTTCAAAACTAAAGAGATTCTCCACCAGTGTTTTGATTAGCCATGGTTGAGTGGTCAAAAGATCGAAAAGAACTCCAATTTTCACAAACCCTAACATCAATCACGAACTAAAAACGCAAGATTTGGGTACCAAAATAATTATAGGGAATGGTAGAATATTAATTCGGTGAGAGAATTCGGATATTATCTTTTGGTTTTCAAAAGGGGAAAGTGATGTAGAATGAGAGACAAGGACGATCGGTTTTCCTCGAGTGAAACGAGGGAAAGTGAGGGGGTGGTTGGGTGGATTAGGGTTTGCAGTTATGTTTTGTTATAAATGGATAAACATATAAGGGTATAGTGGTCAACATTATTATGGATGTCAACTAGTTTAGTTGGTTAAAATATTGGAAAATGGTATCCGACCAGGTATAAAATCCCTTCTACATCTGATAGACTGTATTACCTTGTCACTTGAGCTCTCTTTACATCAAAACAGAATAGTGGTCAACATTATCTACTGAAATTAGAAACGTAGCCAATAATTTGAGATGTCCGGAAAAAGAAAATGTAACAACTAAATAAAGAATGAGGGAGTAACTTTATAAATTGGTGCCATAGCCTTAAGTGGGAGAGCGATGCATCATCAACAATAAAGCCAAGCCTTAATCCCAAAAAGATGGGTCATAAATTTTCACCTAGTGTTGCCATGTAGAATCCAACTAAGCATATCTACATCATATATAATTTTACATAAGAAAAATTTAATAAAATTTTATCAAGATAGAGAAGTTTATAGAGTGTGTTCCCAATTATATTATAAAACTACATATCCAAAAAATCAAAAATAACTTTTAATACAAATCTTACAAAATTATAATTTTTACATCTATAAAAATTTAATTTTATACAAGCTTCGTTTATGTTATGTTTCAAGAATATTCTATTTTACTATATTGACATAGAGAAAAAAAAAAGAATAAAGAAGAATTTGCTATACTCTGTATATTTTACAACCAAATCTACCAGACTATTATTTTTTATTTTAATATCAAACAAGATTCACTTATGAATAAGACTACTATATAAAGAGTGAAATTTATCATGCATGTTATGTAAATTTCATAAGATTACTATTTTAAACCAATCGACGCAATGCGGGACACGTACTAGTATAAATCTAAAAGGGTAAATATTTTCAAATTCCTATATACTTATATACTATGTTGCACCGATACAAATCCGAATACGGATACGGGTACAGGCACGGAAAATGGCAAAAACAAAATTTCTAGATACGGGTATGACATGGGTACAACATAAAAAAATAGAAATTATAGAAAACTTAATTTTTTTTTAACTGTAACCCTTACAATTAAAATAAAACAGATTTAAATAAAAAAATAGAAACATTAAATAATAACTGGATCAATTAATTGCCCCCAAAAAACTTTGGGTCTAAGGCCCAAACTAAAATACAAACCCTTTTCACTAACACTAAATTTTTACAAAACAAAAAGCAGCCGGCACTTCTCCATCTTGCTCCTCCATTTCAGTTTCTTGCTCCTTCATTTCAGTTTCTTCTCCATCCTTCAATTTCAACATGCAATCCTCCCATGCTTCATAGATCTCACCACAAAACAACAGTTCATTGACCACCTCCACCGCAGAAAATCCGACCATTAATTTGACCAAAAGCGGGATGCGATCATGGGTCATTTGGCCAGAATCGATGCTCCAATTTGTTTAACTTACTTTTAGCCAGACATGGCCTTGCAGTCGACACTCGACAATGACGGTTCTAGCTGTGAAGGGTATGGCCACATTTAGTCCCTAGCCGTACCCATTTGGGGACGTATCCAGCGCGAACCCGTATCTGTACCCAGCCGTACCCGTACCCAATACGGGAAACAGTGCTCTCTAGGCGTACCCGTACTTCATAGCTTATATATAAGGTCTGTGAATGTTATAGGTCTCTTTAAACCGTGTTTTCTATTTCTTTCTTGAGTTTGAAATTAAAAATAGTGGGTTCAAGATATGTTATGTTACTAACCATTATGTCAAGTTCTCCGCCATGTATTTTACTCAGATCGTCTACTCAAGATCTGCTAAATACAATATTTGTCTAATTAAATCACAAAACTGAAGTAGAACAGGCATAACTAATTCTGATTACCTGATCTGAATTGAGCTAATCTGAATCCAGTTCCAAAATTCTTATGACCGCAACCCACCTTTTGATGTATTGGATGTATTTCATTAACTGCAGGCATGTTCATTACCTCATATGCTGGAATATGGATGGGTTTCAGTAATTTTGGTCATTGTTTATTTAGATAAAAGGCTTGTCTGAAAGGGGCTTGGGTTATGGGCTCCTTTTTTGAAGAGTTTAATTTTGGATGCCCATGGCATGATATCACTAGTTCTGCATTAGAACATGCATTCAGAAGGCTTAAAGGTTTATGGATTTAGATATATAAAGTGGTTGCTTCTTGAATTTAGAAGCTTCAAGGTGTCAGGAATGGTGAACCAAGATGAAGTTATGGAGTCTCATACTTGTGTTCATTAGGTGTTTTAGTCTTTATTGTGGCTAGCTCAATTTATGGCCTCAAACTAGTAAAATCATCAATGCTAAGGTATACTCATGAAACTTATGTGGATGTTAGCTGTTATTTTGATTCTACGACTAGTATACAGTATGAAGTAATTGGAGTCGCTGGTGGCATTTGCAATTTACAGTGTTGGTCAAATAACCGCTAGCTCTATTTCTTTCTGATGTACCACATGATAGGTTTACAAGTTTATTGATGCCATTTTAATTTGAGGACATCTTCACCTGCTTTGCTACAATTTTATTTTAATACTTTTTTGAAGACATACTTTCCTGATCGAATTATCTTGATCAGATTCATGAAGTGGAATGCAAAAACTACAACCCATTTCTGGTTTTACAATCTTGAAGGACTATTTCTATTAATTCCTGTTCAAAAGTCAATGTAATTTTCAATACACACTTGTACGCCTTATGTGCCCCTCTGTCTGGTTACCTTTTGTCGTGTTAATTTCTCAATGGACTTCTTAGTACTCTGCATGATTTTGTTGTATGAAACAATGTCATCTTTTCTGCAAATGTTTAACTCAGCACTTAAGTTGTTTATTGCAGGGCACTGAAGATCTCATTATTGTTCACAATGCTCTGGAGTATGGGGAGTGCCACCTGTCAATTGCAGTAGGTCTCAATATTTCATTTTTGATTGGATGGGTAAACCTATGAACTGATATTAATCATTAGCTGTTCGTCTTTGGTTTCCAGATACCCAAATATGGCATATTTGAGAACATAAATTCTTTGAAGGAGCTTGCCGAAATGCCTCAATGGACTGCTGACAAGCCTCTGCGAGTCGCCACTGGTTTTACTTATGTAAAGTATCTTTGGTGTTAGCGATATATTTCATTGGTTCTTTCTAATTCTGTTAGAATGATTAGGTTTTCTTGACTTCTTGTCCTGTTGGTGGAGGGGAGGGGGGTTGTGTGGCTTCAGAATGTATCTTGGCACTTAAATGTTTTTTGAGTTTCAAGTGTCTGGTTTTAGAGTGAATTTGATGTGTTTCATGTCATTGAATTCTTTCTTTTTGATATTCAATGTGCAGCTGGGTCCAAAGTTCATGAAGGAAAATGGGTTGAAGCATGTTACCTTTTCAACTGCTGATGGGGCACTGGAGGCAGCCCCTGCTGTAAGATTGTAGCATCATTTGTTTGCATCAATTTCTTGGCAATGTTATGACATACTATTTAGTAATGGTTTGTAGAACACTTGAGCTTAAGTTGGTAGCATGTCCATGTTTCATACCCTTGCTTTTCACTTTCAGAAGAGTGCCTATTTAATATGCAGAAATATTATGATTGCTGCTATCAACTATTCTACTGCTCTGTGTTCTCTCAAATTGCAAAAGATCAAGCTACTGTTAACATATGGTAGCTTTGCTTGGATGCCTCTTTTAGGTTGGACTTTCTGTGGAAAGGAATTTCCACAATTCTACACTGTAGGCTAGGTGGCTTCTGAGTGTCCATAATTTGTTTTGATGACTTTATTCTGTTTCCTGAAGTTATCCAATGCTAATCTGTAGAATTGTGATGATTCAAATTATTTAGAGGTTTTCTGCCATTTTTAAGGTCATAGATTCATAGCACTATATGTTAAATTTTTAAGCTCCATTATCTCATGTGTATTAGTAGTTTTTTACTTGATTATCTCTTCACAAGAAAATATGCTATGCTTTTAAGGTCATGAAACAGCCTCCCTGTAAAAGTCTTAGGCTATCAGCCTACTATGACCAAAGGACCTTATCAAAAGAGCTTGTTGAAAATTGTATATGCATCATTTGTTTAAAGAAGTGGCACTTATTATTTTAGATCTTGGGTTAATTTGTAACAGCCTAACAGATGGCAATTTACTATGCTTACTGGTACTAGGAAATAAGAAAATTGAAGAACCCCCATATATAATCAAAACTACAATGGTTTTCAAGCAGGAAAATTAATTAGTGGCTCAGCAGTGCGTTAAATGTGCTCTCAGGTCACTCCATTTTCCTTGCACGAGTCCATTTCTGTTTGATTTGGAAGAAGCGCCTTACGTTCCTTTTTGTTTTGTCATCAAAAGAATGACATCTTCTGGAAATCTTGATCTCCCTGAAGCTCCTTGACTTTTGTGATTTCTTCATGGCATGACATTCTTTTTTCACTATCAGATGGGGATAGCTGATGCAATATTGGACCTTGTAAGTAGTGGGACAACATTAAAAGAGAATAATTTGAAAGAAATTGAAGGTGGGGTTGTGTTGCAGAGCCAGGTATTGTCTTTTTTTTTATTCTGAATTTATGGACTCTTTTCCTTCCTTATTCCCTTCATCGCTTCCAAACATCTCAGTCTGACACAAAACCTTTTCAAGGCTGTACTTGTTGCTAGCAGAAAATCCTTGATCCATCGTAAAGATGTTCTTGATACAACCCATGAGATATTGGAAAGGTTTGAGGCACACCTGAGGGCAGAGGGTCAATTCACGGTACACAAGTTATCCTTCTACTATGTCCTCTAGATTTATTGTCTTCTCTTTATTTCTTGCACTTTTTATCAGGTTGTGGCAAACATGAGGGGCAGTAGTGCACAGGAAGTTGCTGAGAGAATACTTAGTCAATCATCTTTATCTGGACTCCAGGTGATGTATTTACTCTTGACTAAAGGACAGTTTTATATACAGTTACTTTACATTCTCTTTGTAAATAATCTTGACATTGTTATGACACCCTGTTATTAAGGATATGATGTGATTCTGGTACACTAGCTTGACTGTTCTTACAATCTTTTCATCAGTAAATTTAAATAGTGGTATTTTGTAAAGTTCAATCATTAACCATAACTACTTTAGGAAAGATAACTTATTCAAGGCATTCAAAAATTGTTTTTGTGACAATTATCTCCAGAAATATTTCTCAAAAATTTAGCATCTTCAAAGAAACTTGTAGCACAAACCCTCTCAGTATTGCTTGTACTTTTATGCAGGGTCCCACAGTTAGTCCTGTTTTCTGTAAAAAAGATGGGAAGGTATCAGCAGATTATTATGCTATTTGTATTTGTGTACCAAAAAGGGCCCTCTATACATCCGTTAAGCAACTAAGAGCTGTAAGTCTCTCCCATTTCTCCCATCTTTTTTAATGCCATGGTGCATATTGTTTGCCAAATTCTCTTGATTCTTTCTAAATGGAAGCATAGTTATGATATGCAGGTGCCTCAATATAGTTGGTTGATGCTTTTGTTGTATTTGTTAAATGCTTCTGGTTAGAACCATATCAATGCCTCCTACTTGGAGAAATGCTTGACGTCAATTAGTGGGTTGAGCAAATGATTAGTGCTTTTATTTTTATGAAGTGGTCGTGTTTCATGCTTTGACTTTTGTTTTTAAATAAAGTTGGAGGGATGGCACATTGTGAGATTTATTACTCCTGATTTTCTAACCAGAAATAAGTCAAACTTCATCTGGCAAATTACTACGATGATGGTAGACAACTGTTCTTTGATTCGCGCATCTCTTTATTTAACTCTCCCTTAGGCCAGCCTAGCACTCTCCTGCCATGGTGGAAAGAATGCTCAGTTCCATAAACAAGCCAACACACTGTATTCATGCCCATGCAAACTTTCAAGTCAAGCAAACTCCATACATGGTGTTTTGGTCCTCAAAATTACTGGGAAATGAATTTTCTATGCATCTCTAATCTATGCCAATTAGCAATGGCTTTGTGAACTTAATCCTCAAATTCACCTGGATCAGCTATCCATAATTTTGGGTCTTAGATTTTTTCTTTTCGATGCTTGTGGGTGTATTTATGAAATTAGTTGATATTACGAATTGCTTATGTTTATAATCCATGTGTGGGTTATTTGTATGCCAGGGTTGGAGTAAAATTTTTTGTCTGCAGTCTTTTTAGAGTGTTAAAATTGTGCTACTTGACTGAAATTTTGGATAACTTTTCCCAGTTTCTCCTTCCATTAGGACAATTGGGTATGAAATGTTGGTGGATGTTTAGTTCTATATTATGGAGCCACTAATTTATTATAATCTCTCGAGTCATATGCATCTCATTTGCAAATGTTGCTATCCTAGATTATTGTTTCTCCTTCAATTATTGGTTATCTACTCATTGATATGGAGTCCGTCAATTTTTATGCCATTTTTTCATGAACATGTTACTTGATAGTGTTCTTGACTTTCTTTGGCATCATTACATCATCAAATTATTTTTCTTTGATCCATTTGTAAGAGCTGAAGAGCACAATAAGTTCCTAACCTGTATTCTGTGAATGTGGATTACTCATGATGTATTCTCTGTTACTATCTTCTAGTTAAATATGAAAAAAGTTAATTTCCTATAGAAGCTTGCAATGTTTCTCGAAAACTAGAGAGCTGAGTGAATCAACCGAACAAAGATGAATTGATGAGTGAATCAACCAAACAGAGAAGGGGGTTGGGGATTAGGGTGGGAGGAAGAACGAGTGCAGTTTGTTTGCTATTTAATGCTTTTGTATAATTCTGAAAATAAAATTACCTGAGTTATTCTTTTCTCATATACTATGTTCGTAAGCCTCAGAGGCACATATCATAGAGTATCAGATGACATTGTTTTGCGTAACAATTCGAATATAGATTAACTCGAAATTTTCTGATAATAGATCCATCACCTTGCTTGTTTTACAAATGACCAGCCTACACTTCTGCACTTTGTGCTAGGATTAAATTCCCCAATGAGTTGGAAAAGTATCATGGTGCGATTCCACAACTTAAGTTTTGATTGATTTGGGATTATATTAGACTTGAAACAATCACTTTTCCCCGTATTATTTCGGGGTTTAATATGAACTTTGATGTCGTTTTCCCCCTTAAACTATTAGAGGCTGCCACTATTAGCTTTCTTCAATTCCTGTCCTCTGAACTGTTATTGATTTGTTCAATGAATCAACAACTGCCTAACGCAGATTGGTGGCAGTGGTGTTCTCATTTCACCTCTCACTTATATATTTGATGAAGAAACTCCAAGATGGTGCGAGTTACTCTCCAAACTTGGCCTCTGATGATTGTGTATGAGTTTAGGTGTTTATCCTGTTGCTCGTCAGACTACATGTGGAGTAACTTACAAATACAGTTTCCACAAAATATGTACGTGAAAGCTATCAGTAAATTTTGTATGCCATGTTTGTTAGAAATGAATTTTTCTCTCTATTGTTCAACCTTCAATAGAGTAGATGAAAGGATAGTTTGATCACTTTGATGTACTTGATTGTAGCAAGTGCCTACATCTCGATTGATATGGCGTAGGAGAAGAGACTTGCATAGAGTAATGTGAAATAATGGCTTGTAGTGTTAACTAAAAATGTTCTCGCTGTTTGAGAACTGAACTTCAACTTTCAATGTATAATACTTAAATACTTTGCACAACATTATATGATTTTTTTATTTACTCCATTTTATCTGTTAGAAGCCCTGGCTAACGCAGTGCCAGAAAGCCTACACACTTATGCTTCACTTGCGATTTGAATGTGTACCAAGCTCCTCACAAAGACGAACTAGTTA
Source organism: Dysphania ambrosioides (assembly GCA_026401315.1). NCBI lineage: Eukaryota > Viridiplantae > Streptophyta > Magnoliopsida > Caryophyllales > Amaranthaceae > Dysphania > Dysphania ambrosioides. Next base: position 16,176,949 of record CM048658.1, read on the forward strand.
CGGGAAAAAACATCAATATTACAAAACCTTCAATGGATATTAGAGCACCATTATTCATGAACCAAAAAAAAATGGTTCACGAATCACTATTACCCATTCTCTCTCCTCTACATTACCACAATAAATCATTTACTAATTTTATTCTTAACAATGAACTAAATAAAAAAGTTTCATCATCAATATTTCTACCTCACTTTATTTTATCTTTTTAAATATAATTTAATTCATTCATAATTAGAAGTTAGTAATCTCATGTAACACCTAATTAATTATGATTAATGTAATTAATTTTAATTATCGTGATTAATTATTTTATTTTAATTATTGTAATTAATTGTTGGATATAAGATTTAATTGAATATAATTAATATAATTATTTACATTAGCCGCAATTAATTAAAACAACTTAAGTTTTTTTTATGGATCGAAACCAATTACAAACCGTGATTACCATAATATAAATGAAATCAATTAGACATCATATCGTTAACTTCATTTAATCGAAACCAATTGATGTGAACATAATTGTTTTAGTTCTCGTTACGTCCAAATTTATTCCAAATATGCTCGACCAAATCACTTTTCAACTGCAAATGAGTTTGTTGATCCTCAATCTCCATTTTACGTCGTACGTATATGCCGATGTTCACAATACGATCATTATGATACTCAAGATTATCCTCATTAGTGTTGCGTTGGTCGCCCATAAACTCAATGGTATTACCATAATTCTGACACGTTTCTCGTTCATCTTCAATGATCATATTATGCATTATGATGCACGCTAACATGATCTTGTGAAGTATGTTGACATCCCATGCTAGAGATGGCTTCCTAATAATGGCAAAACGAGCTTGCGAAATCCCAAAAGCACACTCAACGTCTTTCCTTGCTGCTTCTTGATGTTGTGCGAATAAACTATCCTTACGTGTTTGTGGACTTGTAATAGATTTCAAAAAAGTATCCCACTTGGTGTAGATACCATTAGTAAAATAATAACCTTTCGTCATGTTGATGACCATTGATAGGAAAGTTCACAGTGGAAGCTCGACCCTCTAAGACGTCCTAGAACATAGGTGATCGATGAAGCACATTGATATCATTGCAGCTCCCTAGCATACCAAAGAAAAAGTGTCATATCCACAAATCTCTGTGGGCAATCGCCTCCAGTACGAGAGTTGCAACTCCAACTCTTCCTTGATACTGCCCCTTCCACGCGTGTGGACAGTTCTTCCACTCCTAGTGCATATAATAAATACTGCCAATCATCTTAGGAAATCCACAATCTTCCCCGATCCTCATCAACCTTTCCATGTCAGTAGTATTTGGATGTCTCAAGTACTGCTCACGAAACTGATTGATGACACCTTTCGTAAAATTTTTGCAGTGCCAATCGTGCAGTACTTTCACTGATACGCACGTACTCATCACAGGCATCTGCAGCTAACCCATAAGCTAATTGTCTAATTTTCGTAGTGCGCTTCTATAGTGGAGACAACCCAAGACGACCAGTTGCATCCCGTTTTAGTTGATACCAAGGGTTATGTTGCATCACTGAGCTAACAATGCGTTCAAACACGTACTTATGCATTCAAGTTCAGCGCTAGAATAAGGAATTTGGGTAAACTGGCACTTCCACAAAATAGTCATTGTACAAACTTGCATGACCTTCTTCTCGTCCTCTGTCGACTCGAGGATCACAATAGCGTCTTGATCGCTGAGTGGCCTCACGAACAAGGTGTGAAAGGTACTGGAAGGATATGTTCTCTATCATACCTTTGACGTCATTGTCTTGATAAGCTCTTATTTGCCTTCACTCTTCATCCGAGTTAAGAAAATGGCTATCAGTTGAGCTTATGTTGATTTTGTATGAGTTCATCTTCTATGTGAGATTTCAAATAGAGGTTTGTTAGGGGAAACTGGGAAGGGCATCAGTGACGGAATTTGAAATATATAAACATCACATGGGCACTACAAAGTATCAGTGCATAGATGCTGAAAAGGCATCTCATGGGTTCTGCCAAATTGAATAAATATATGATGAAAAAGGCATCACATGCATAAATGGACATAAATGGAATGTATTGTACATAAATGTATTGTATTGTACTTAAATGAACTAAACAAATTAAATGGACATAAATGGATAAAAAGGAATCACATGCGCATTGAATTGTACATAAATTGACTATAGCTAAGGCCTTAGCTGGGCAATGCAAATATAGAAAACAAGTTACAAGTAAGACATAAATGTACATAAAAGAATCCCATGCGCACTGTATTGTACATAAATGGACTACAACTAAGGCTTTAGTTGGGCAATGCAAATATAGAAAACAAGTTACAGCTAAGACATCACATGAATACTACTTCGAAGTCTAAAAACCCTTAAAACGTTGAATATTGTTTCGAAGCGTGTTTATCATTTCATCCTCCCACGATGTTCAATTTTCTTTTGCTTCTAGTTTTTTGAGAAGCTCCCAACTGATCTTGTATTGTTGCAATTCAATGTTCCTCTCTTCTAGCTCAATTTGCTTCTGCTTCCTTGCCTCCTTAAGCCTCTCAATTTCTCTCTCGTTAGACTCCTTCCTCACCTTGCCATAAAGCTTTAATCTCTCGTTGAATATCTTAAAAGCTTCAGATACATCATTTGTTGAACCTTTGCCCTTCAACCTTGACTTTTCTTTTTTCACTCCTTCTGGACAAGGTACAAAATCATCACCAATACCTCCACTGGTCGGGGTGTTTGGTGAGGAACCGTCACCCTCATTCCGTGTCCTCAACCCGCTGCTCCCACTCCCTAAGGACTCAACTGTCGTAGGAGTTTACAACGGACGTCCACGCGCTGTCTCAAACACTTGTTAGTCTATGATGGAGCGATATTTGTCCCATTTTTTAGTAGTACCCATTCCTCGTAGAAACAGAATCGTTTGAAAGAGTTCTCATGGATCTAGTGTGCCTCTTGGACGATATCATCTCCGTTATGGACACTTCTCTTCCTGTCCTTGGCCTTACCTATGCTTCCACACCATTTCAACACGGCATCAGAAATTTGCAACCAATGTCCCTTCAAGCTACTAGGAGTTCTGAAGGATATTTCATTTGGATTTGCTTCCCTAGCAGCGTTGTATGAGTCCACGACTCTCTTCCAGAAAACTCCCTTCTTCTGATTTGTTCCGATAATTGTATCGGTGCTTGTGTTCATAAAGGTTGAGATTAGAGCAGTGGTCTCTAGTCTCGACCAACTCCTCTTCTCAAAGCCATTACTACGAGGTTCATGCATTGGTGGGAGTGTTTGCTCCGTCAACAATTCGGTGAAGTTTTAATGGGGGAGGAGTCCCAAAACCCTCGGCATCTTCGTCTTCGTTATCCTCATTGTCTTCTTCAGAAAAGACATTTTTTGTCTCCCAAGCACCGGGATTTGATTGTTGGAACGTATTGAAACCAATTCTGAAACTAGATTCACCAAAACCCATTAGTGGCATGGAAGAAAATGGAAAATTTGAGCTACTTTGACTAAAATTGAAGTTGAGTGGAAATTTGTAGGGATTATATGGGTAATTCGGTTGGAAATTTTGGGGAAAAATTCCAGAAAAATTTTGAGGAAAATTTGAGGGGGTTTGTGAAAAACTTACTCGGTTTAGGGGAAAATTAATTTGATACAGGATAATATTTTGAGTCGATTTTTTTTTTGTTTTTGTTTGGAGTTGCGACTAGTATTAGCACCCATATAAGCTAAAATTTTTTAGGCTAATTTAAGATTAGAAAAATAATAAAGTAATTTGAAAGGAGAGATTAAAAATTTAGGAGGAAAAAATGGTGGTTTTTATTATGTTGGATAAAATATATCAAAGTGGGTCTCTATTTATAAAGAAAAAAATTTAAGACTTCTGGTATATTTTTTGTTTTTGAATTGTGTTATTTAAGTTATAGTCGTTACAAAATTATAACTAGAGATGGCCACTAAGCCGGTTCAGCCCAGACCAGCCCCAACCCGACTCACTTCTAGCCCGGACCAGACCAGTCCGCCAACGAACTAGGCTAAGCCTGGTTTGGCCCCCTAAAAAAGTGGGCCAAATCTGAATCATGTTTTCCCAACCTTGACCCCATTCGATTTGGCCCACAATTTGGCTCGGCCCGGCCCACTGATTCGGCTCGGCTCGACCCGTTAAACCAAGCCAACCCACTTATTCGGCCTTGTTCGACCCGTTAAATCAGTTTAGTTTATGACTCATTAAATATTAGTTTAGTTATATGAATTTTAGTTTAATTGAATATAGTTTAGTTTATATGAATGTTAGTTTAGTTGAATATAGTTTGTTTTTATGAATCATGAATGTCAATTTAGTTGAATTATATATAGTTTGGTTTATATTAATTAATTAATATTAGTTTAGTTGAATATAATTTGGTTTATATGAATTAATAAATGTTAATTTAGTTAAATATAGTTTATTTTACATGAATGGTAGTTTAGTTTAATATAATTTTGTTTATATGAATCAATAAATGTTAGTTTAGTTGAATTGGATATAGTTTAGTTTATATGAATAAAAAAATGTTAGTTTCGTTGAATATAATTTAGTTTATATGAACTAGTGAACGTTATTTAGTTTAATATAGTTAGTTGAACATAATTTATTTTATATGAATGTTAGTTTAGTTGAATATAGTTTAATTTAGAAGAATCAATAAATTTTAGTTTAGTTGAATCTTAGTTTAATTGAATCTTAGTTTAGTTTATATGAGTGTTAGTTTAGTTGAATCTTAGTTTAATTGAATCTTAGTTTAGTTTATATGAGTGTTAGTTTAGTTGAACATAATTTGGTTTATAAAAATCAATAAATGTTAGTTTAGTTGAATATAATTTAGTTTATTCATTATATAAACTAATAAATGTTAATTTAGTTGAATACGATTTAGTTTATATGAATAATATAAGTTTAGTTGAATATAGTTTAGTTTATATGAATCAATGAATGTTAGTTTAGCTGAATATAATTTAGTTTATATGAATCAAATATGATTATGTCTTTTTGTGATTATATGTAATATATGTAATTTATGTAAATATGTAATGAAAAATGAAAAATATCGACAAAAGAAATGAAAAATGAATGTGATTAATCGAATGTCATTATGTGATTCGTGAATGTAAACATTTAATTACTTTTGAAACAATTCATTTCCTCTAATTGCTAATGTCATTATGTGAAATTTGATTTGATTTGGTTTGTGAATTCGGTTTGTAGCGGTTCGATTTGGTTCGATTCGTGAATTTGATTCGATTCGTTAATTTGGTTCGTGATTTGTTTTGGTTCGGTTCATTATTCTATTTTTTATTCGGTTCGATTCGGTATGAATCAACCCACCCCACCTCAGCCGAAAACCAAACTGGCCTGCCCCCAAGACCGATCTGATCTTGGTCCCAAATTTCCGAGACCAGCCTAGTGGCTGGACCAGTCCAGACCGCCCGAACCGGCCCCCATAGCCATGTCTTATTGTATCGTTAAACTCCCAACGGTCAGTACACATGTCACTCTACGGCTGGGTCAAGTGTCGTGCTCCTAGCCGCCGAAATCTGAATTTTTTTACTAAAAATAGATCAAAACACACCACTTTGGTCTTTTTTTTTTTTTATCAAAACACTGTGTTTTAATATGTTTTCAGCCAAAAAATACATGGAGCCTACATCCACCTCAGCACACATTTTGTTGCTTCATCAACTCGTATGTACGAGTGATTCTACAATCACTCACCCATGAACCTTTTCTTTTTCATTGTTAAGAAAGCCAATAAATTGTTTGTCCTTCACAAACCAGTTTTTTCATTGTTATGGATGCTCTTACAACCCTCGCTTTTTACGATCTCTTTGTTTTTTATTTCTGACATGACCCTTTTAGAACTCTTATTCTATTTTATGTTAAAAAAATCAATAATATATTTTATAAATATTTTGTGAAAATATCTTTGCACCTTCACCTTTTCTGTCCAAGGCAGCCATATCACGTTAACACCATTGCAAATATTTTAAAAAAAACTCAGGAATGAAGTGAAGTGAAACTATGGGAGTTGGATATGCTATGGTTGTGAGGTTACAACGTATGATATATACAATCCGACTTCCATCATGGATTGTGAATATGTCATATCATTTAATTAACTAATAAAAATCATGAATTAATGTAAAAAAATAAATGTTTTCGTGAGGGTTCTAATTTGAGACCATTTAAAGAAGAATTATGTCCTAACATCTTAACTACTATTAAGTTGAGATGTTTACATCTCAATCAAATCTACGAAGTATATAAGTTGTAAATTAGTAAACCATTGGAATAAGTTAAACTAAAACTTATAAACACTTTCAAGACAATTATCATAGTATAATACTATGATATGAGAATTATAAAATGATATTTATAGGAAAAATTGAAAAGAAAAAAAATATTTTTTGACCTATATTGTCCATAAAGGTCAACCTTCATTTTATTTCTGAAAAATATCACCTTTCCATGTTTTATATTTTAAATGGTTTAATGAAAATATGACCGGCTGGATAGTAGGTCAGTGTGATAAGCTGGCAGTTTCTTTTCTAAACGTTTAAAGATAACAGATCACCTTCTTCTTTAAAGTACCAGCCCCAACATTTCAACTCTTCCAACAAACTCAATCTACAATAACACTAAAAATAAACTCTAATAATCGCACCCAACTCAACAATCTGGTACCCTTATTCAATAATACTATTATTGCAACCGAAATCAGCAAAAACTAAATAATCAGAACCAACTCAAAATTTTGATATGTTGCTCAGATAATCTTGCCCAACTCTAAATTGTGGAACCCTAGTTCAATATTCATTAATTAATTGCAACCCAAATTAGTTAAATCACAAATAATCATACCCAATTCAAAATTTTGATGACCCAATTCAAGATTTACAAAAAATTACAACTAGGGGTGCTTAATCTTTGAGGCGAGCCCGAATAGTACTAGGCTCTGCTCGAGCTCAACTAAAATTTGCTAGCTCAACTAGGGCTCAAAGCTCGTCGAGCTTCAAAATGTGAGCTCGGCTCAAGCTCGTTACCAAAATATTGAGCTCGACTCGTACTCGAGCTCGATTTCTCTTGGCAAAGTATTGGGTATAATTAATCTATTGCAAGGATTAAAGATCCAAAATTTAACAAATTCTCCTAGACTCAGTAATCCCAAAATGTAAGTTTCTTACCATTGCGCCATTTCCAAGGCCACTATAGCAACAAACTATAGAAAACTCAAAGAACCAACTTAGCTTTTAAGGGCATGCTTCATAGTACTTCAATTTTATTTTAATGTAGGACTCTCAAATACATAAAATGCTCTATCTTTTAACTCAACTACAGAAAGTGCTCACAGAAAGTGTTGCTATCCATTTGAAAACCCCGTTGAATTATTTCTCCCTTGGGAGCCATGTTTCAAAAGTTTCAGTAGAGGCTACCCATGTCCAACTCACCAATCACACCTATAAGTCTAGATAAGTTGTCGATAAAAAGAACACACCACCATATAAACCCAACCTCCTGTTAGTTTCTAGGGTAGTACTGATTCTGTTTTTCTACTTCAATAAGTAGACAAGTACTTGAAAGATGAGTCAAAGTTAGAAGGCTTTGCCATTGGCTTAGGAGCTGCAATTGATGAGCTTAGCTAGTTTTCTGACATGGTACTGCATCCTTGACACTAGTTTGCCTCCATACGATTCGATCAAAGTCAAATACGATTGACTCTATTTATGGAACAAAACAAACCCTCCATAGCTTTATTTGATCAAGCTTTAACCTAGTCGAGCCCGATGCGAGTTCAAGTAGCTTGGTTTGTTAAGCACCCCTAATTGCATCCCATGTTAGCAAAGGACATTGATATCTATCGGGTTTCCCTGGAAGTCACAGTGAAGATTCAAATCTTTGTTAAAGGGTTGCTGACCAATTGAGCCTCTTCCCTCACCTGATCCTAAGCTAGAGCCCATTGTTTCCAGATAAAAAAGAGGAATGGTAATACAATTAGACCCCCCACCCCCAAGCGACTAAAGAGAAAGTGGAGAGACTTTCCCAGAAGCATAGATTGGAGTTTCATAAGAACCCATTTAAATTATAGCCAATCAATAGAAATGTCAAGTAGAAAAAAAGAACCATGAATAACACTATGTAGTGAAGGGAAAGGTGAAGATATATGAAGATATGAAATTGAGTGATCAGTTCAACAGGTAAATAGTCAAGAGTATCTTTAAAATACAACACATTCAAATATAGTATTTTTCATAAATAAAATAAAGGTTGGCCTTTATGGACAATATCTGTCAAAGGGTGATGTATTTTTTATTCAATTTTCCTATTTTATATCATATGCAAAAGATTAAACTAATAAAACTGTCATAGAAAGTTTCTTTATTAATCTAATATATATATATATATATATATATATATATATATATATATATATTGAAGAATCAATAGGGAGATGGAATATGATTAATTATACTCTAGAGGGGGGGGGGGGGGGGGGGGGGGGGGGTGAATAGAGTATAACCGATTTTCGCGTTCAGGGTCTCAAGGTATTGAACTGACTTTCAAAGGCGGAATATAAGCGTTAAGGCTTATCTTTGAAACTGGACGTCAAAGCCTTGAAATTGGTTTCAAAGGCTTTTGCTCAGACTTTGACTGTTCGCTGCTTTGATTGATGAGCGAAGCAAACATAAAACGTAAGCAATGAAGACATAAATAAGATGAGACAAAACACGGAGATTTGATACGAAGTTCGGCAACTAATTTGCCTACGTCTCCGCCTAGGGTTGTCCAACCCTTAGGATTTAACTCGCTCTTTTATTACTTCCCTTAGAGACCTAAAGCACCCTAGAAGATCTTAAACCCCATCTTCTACTCCATAGCACCCCAGCTACACTTTAACATCTCAGATCCTAGTAATAAAAAGCTCTCTCTTTTTCTATACGTTTGAGTATTATGGGTATACTCTTAGTATAAAACTCTCTCAAAATATTCTTTTAAACACTCAAGAGATTATACTTTGATTTTCTCTCAATCTAAATACAAGATAAAGTTTATGGAACTAGAGAGAAAATAATGAAGCTGATGTGCTTGTGACTGAAATTCACGATTAAAGCTTCTGCTCTTTATTTTTTTGTTTCGTTGTGTCTCACGTTGTCTCTCTACCTTTCTTCAGCTTCAAAGCTTTGAATATATACTGAACTTGATTTCAGGCCGTTGAAAGGAGGCTCAAAATAGGCTGCTGAAAATCTGATTTGCCTTCAATACTTTCAGCAAAATTTCCTCCAAAATGGCTGTAGAGAATAATTCATTTTGGCTGTAGAAGATTGATATCATTGAATATATTACAGCAAGATTATTTCCACTTTATTTGCTGCACTTTGAAGCTTCAAAACAGATTTCGTCTTCCATAACCACAATGCTTGAATTTTGGTATTTACCAAAATTAACTTGGACAATCTTCAACATATATGAGCATCACTTATTTGCTGAAAATAAGATATATCTTTGACAGTAAAATCATGTATAAATAAGTTAGGTTAGAGCATAAGTGAAATAGGGAAAGGATAAAACACGAGATTTAGGCAATTAGAAGATTCTTATCCTTTGACAAAGTGTTTGAACTTTGCTGACTGTTTTGAGACGTGGCTCAAGCTTTTGAAGACGTGGCTCAAGAGTTATTCTTGTCCTTTGACAGAATGCATAAAGCTTTTGCATTATGGCTTCCATTACTTCCAACACATTGTCAACTCTATGCATTTTGGTTTCCATCATGTTTTCAACTCTATTTGACTTTGCATTTTGACTTCCATCATTAAACATAAAAACATTAGTAATCAAGGTGGAGTCTTTAATCTCCCCCTTGATGGAAGACAAAACATTATATGCAAACGTCAAAGAATAAAATGCATAAAAAAAATATTCTCTCCTTTAAATAAATAATACATAAATACTCTCCCCCTTTTTGTCTTCCGACAAGGTGGGAAAATATAAATGTTGGATCACAAGAAGACTTGTTCAAAATAACAACAAGATATAAAACAGTAAAACCTTTAAAGACATGAAAACAAAAAGGCTTTGCTTAAAAAAAAATCAACCAGTCAAGGCTTTGAAAGCTAAAAATAAAGGACGCGGAAAACTTTGAAAAACAGCTTCAAGGCCATGAGAATCTTTTAAATGAATGGAATGAGATTTTAAAAACATTGAAAGCAAAAGCAACAGATCCATCCGCAATTTATGTATCCAAAACATTTCAAAAATCATTTAATAAATATTTGATAATTATCTATAGGATAAGTACCAAACATTTTGATCCAATATTAATATTAAAAAGTGATAGTACATCAAGGCAATGACAAGAGTGTCAAGACTTTGACATACACATGCAAAAATAAAAATATAAAACTTACTCAAATAGCTCCCCCTACGAGGATGCTTCCCCATTTAACATTCCAAGCTCAAGACGAATAAAGTTAAATCGTTCTTCGCTCAAAGCCTTGGTGAAGATGTCAGCGAGTTGCAAATCAGTAGAAATAAAAGATATAGATACGTCTCCTTTCTCCACATGATCACGTATGAAGTGATGTCTAACATCAATATGTTTAGTGCGAGAGTGCTGAACTGGATTCTTCGTTATGGATATAGCACTCGTGTTGTCACACTTAATAGGTATGCCTTTGAAGTCTAACCCAAGGTCTCTTAATTGTTGAGATATCCACAAAATTTGTGAACAACAAGCACCGGCTGCAATGTATTCGGCTTCGACAGTAGAGAGTGCCACCGAATTTTGTTTCTTTGAATGCCAACTAATGAGAGATGATCCCAAGAATTGACAGCAACCTGAAGTACTCTTTCTATCTACTTTATAACCTGCAAAATCAGCATCTGAATATCCAACAAGTTCAAAGTTACTATTACAAGGGTACCAAAGACCGAAATCCTTTGTCCCATTGGGATAGCGTAAAATCCTCTTAACTGCACTCAAATGAGATTCTTTGGGGTTAGCTTGAAAACGAGCACACATACACACACTAAACATAATATTTGGCCTACTTGCCGTGAGATAGAGAAGAGATCCAATCATACCTCGATATTCCTTTTGATTTACCGACTTACCATTTTCATCTTGATCTAAAAGTAATGACGAACTCATAGGAGTCTTAGCCTCTTTAGATTGAGTCATATTATACTTCTTAAGGAGATCTCTTGCGTATTTGCTTTGATTTAAAAATATACCTCCTTTCTCTTGTTTAACTTGTAATCCAAGGAAGAAGTTCAACTCACTCATTAAACTCATCTCAAATTCCCTACACATAATCTCAGAAAATTCTTTGCAAAGGGAATCGTTAGTAGCACCGAAAAGAATATCATCAACATAAACTTGAACTATTAATAAATCTTTACCTTTGGTTTTCACAAAAAGATTTTGTCAATCAACCCTCTTTTGAAATTATTTTCTAAAAGATATTTTGAAAGACGCTCATATCAAGCCCTTGGAACTTGTTTCAAACCATAGAGTGCTTTGTCAAGTTTAAAAACATGATTTGGAAATTTCTCATTTTCGAAACCGGGGGGTTGAGCAACATATACTTCTTCTTGTAAATAACCATTCAAGAATGCACATTTGACATCCATTTGAAATAACTTAATTCGCATAAAGGAAGCAAAGGCAAGGAGCATTCGAATAGCCTCCATTCTAGCCACGGGAGCAAATGTCTCTTCATAATCTATCCCTTTTTCTTGATTATAACCTTGGGCTACTAATCTTGCTTTTGTTCCTCACTATCTTTCCATTCTCATTAAGCTTATTTCTAAACACCCACCTTGTTCCAATAATTAAATGATCCTTTGGTCTTGGTGTGAGTGTCCACACTTTATTTCTTTCGAATTCATTTAGCTCACTTTGCATAGCTAAAATCCAATCGGGCTCTTGAAGTGCTTCATTGATATTCTTCGGTTCTACAAGAGAAACAAAAGCGTGAAATGCACACAAATTTTTAACATCAGAGCGTGTTTGTATACCAGCTTTTGGATCTGAAATTATATTGTTTGTTGGATGAGATGAGGAGTATTTGAACTTTCGTGGCAGCATCAAAGGAGCTAATGTAGTTTCCTGAAGTATCCTTTCAAGGCCTTGGAGTGGCTTCTGGTATAATATTGTTCGTCTACTCAAGACTTTGAGATGGAGTTTCAAGATCTTGAGGCTGCTGGTTAAGACTTTGATCTAATTCATCTGCGTCTAAAATTGGCTCTTGCATATTCTGGGCAGATTTCTCTATTTCATTATCTGACGAACTTTCTTCTCCTTCTGTCTCAAATGAATATCCTTCATGCTTATTCAAGTTTAAACCTGTAAAACCATCACTCAAGATACCGTTCTCGGTTTCATCAAAGATCACATGTATACTTTCTTCAACAACTTTAGTACGCTTATTGAAAACTCTATAAGCTTTAGAATTCAAGGAGTAACCTAACAGAATTGCTTCATCACTACGTGCATCAAATTTACCAAGGTTATCTTTGCCATTATTATGAACAAAGCACATACATCCAAAAGGTTTGAAATAGGAAATATTAGGCTTTTTACCTTTAAACAATTCATAAGGAGTTTTCTTTAAAATAGGGCAAATCAAACAATGATTTAAAATATAGTTTGCTGTATTAACAGCTTCTGCCCAAAAGTATTTTGGCAAATCATTTTCCAAAAGCATTGTCCTAGACATATCCTCAAGAGTGCGGTTCTTTCGTTCCACAACTCCATTTTGTTGAGGTGTCCTAGGAGCTGAAAAATTGTGAGAAATACCATATTTAGCACAAAAGTTATCAAACTTTAGTTGATCAAACTCTCTACCATGATCGCTTCTCACAACAACTATAGGTAGGTTTTTTAATGTTTGTAATTCTTTGCAAATTTTTGAAAACTCTAGTAAAGCCTCTTATTTTTCACGCAAAAATGAAATCCAAGTAAAACGGGAAAAATCATCAACAACAACAAGGATGTATTGTTTACCTTTAGGTGATTTAACACGCATAGGACCACATAAATCTATGTGTAGAAGCTTTATTGGGCAAGAGGTACTTACAACCTTTTTGGCTTTGAAGGATCCTTTTGTTTGTTTACCTCTTGCACATGCTTTGCAAAGCTCTTTTTCTTTGAATTCTAACTTTGGTAGTCCACGTACTAAGTCCTTTGAGAAAAGCTTCTTCATGGTATGCATATTAATATGACCTAACCTTCTGTGCCAAAGCCTTGAGTCGCTGGTCAAGGCCTTAAGACGTTTTAAGCTAGTACTTGCAACTTGGTTAGTATGAAAAGCATAAACATTATTGCAATGAGGAGCAATTAAAATAATTTTACCGTCCACCTTTCTTTGTACCTCGCATTTTTCTTCATCAAAGATGACTTTATTACCTTTATCGCATAATTGAGAGTTGCTAAGCAAGTTGTATTTAAGACCTTCAACTAGGTACACATCATCAATAGTGTTTGATGCATTATCTCCAACTTTTCCGATACCAATTATTCTACACTTTCCTTTATCACCAAGTGTAATTGTTCCAGCAGATTGCTCTTTGATCATTGAAAATAAAGAGGACTTCCCACTCATGTGCCGTGAGCATCCACTATCTAGAATCCACTTATAATCTTTGCTCTTGGTGATTTCCTACAAAAGAACAAAACATCAAACCTTTCGACTAGACCAAATTGCAAATTTAGATTCATAATCGGGATGTACCATGTTAGGTGGTCTAGTCCCTTTAGGAACCCATACTTGCTTAATATGGTCTCGAAGAACAATAGGAAATGAATTTTTAATAATTTGAGGGTCATTCCTACGAAAAGGACAAGTTAGCTTAGTATGACTCTTTTTGCAACAGTAAAAACATGTAGGTGTTCGCCAATTATCCTTTGCTTTTATAAACGTGGTCATGGTTTTATTTGGAAAATTTTTGTTGTAACCAAGACCGCTTTTATTCAAGGATGATTGGTGCTCACCTAGCATTTTTTCAAGAGTAGATTCGGAGTGAGCAAATCTAACCAAGGAATTATGTTGCTCTCTACACTTCCCAGCCAGTAGCTTCTTTTCCTTCTCCAAGTTATCATTACAATAACTCAAAGAGGCGAGCTTTCATTTTAAAACAGTGTTTTTAGTTTTCAAGGTCTTGACCTGGGTGTCAAAGGATGACTTCGAGGCATGAACCCTGAGTTTAAAAGCTGACTGAGAGGCTTTGAGATCAGTTAGTTCCTTAGCGAGACTTTCAGAGATACTTACCTGTTGGTTTAGCTTCTCCTTGAGAATCTTGGATTCAAGAATCAAACTCTCTTCATTTATAATCATATTTTGCAAGAATTCGGACGGAACATCAATTGGACTTGAGATTAAATTTTTCACCATTACCTCAAGATGTTCTTTCTTTGCATCATCATGATTAGCCATAAGACATAGGTTTGCTTGTTCATCTTTTGAGTCACTAGATGAATCTGAATCACTCCATGAAGCAATCATAGCTTTCTTCTTATAATCCTTTTTGTGGAAAGGCTTCTTCTTTTGTTGAGGGCAATCTTTCACTAAGTGATTTGTTTCACGACACTCATAGCATGTTAGTGTATTAACTTTATTCATTGAGTTGGATGACTTACCTTTATATTTATTTGAATGATAGTCTCTGCCTCTTGAGAAATTCTTCTTCATTTTCAGAATCTTGGCAAGACTTCTAGCGATGAGAGCAAATGGATCTTCATCATCACTATCATCACTATCTTCATTTTCCATTGTAGCTTCTTCTCTCTTTGCTTTGAGTGCTAAATTTTTGGTTGAAGATGCTGGTTCACCATCTTCTTCATTAAGAGACATCTCATGTGTGATCAATTTTCCAAGAAGATCATCCAAAGGCAAGGTTCTCAAATTTTGAGCTTCTTCTATCGCGGTTACCTTTGGACCCCACTTTGATTTTGGAAGGCACCGTAGAATCTTTCTCACCTTTTCTTCATTTGTGAACACCTTACCTAGAGAATCCAGATTGTTCACTATTTGGGTAAATCTTGTGAACATCTCTTTCACGGTTTCATTAGGCGTCATTTTGAACAACTCATATTGCCGAAGGAAGATGCTTATCTTGCTCTCTTTGACTTGACTCGTTCCTTCATATGTGACCACCAATATATCCCATATCTCTTTAGCACTTTTGCAAGAAGAAACTCTATTGAATTCATTTGCATCTAAACCACAATAGAGAAGGTTCATTGCTCGATAGTTTTTAGCAACACTTTCCAAATCCGATTGAGTAAAATCATCATCTTCTTTAGGAACCATTGTGCCGCTTTCATTAGTCTTCATTGGCACCCTAGGAACTTTCTTGATAATATCCCAGAGTTCCAAATCTTGATCAATCACGAACTTGCATCAATGAACGCCAATGGGCAAAATTATTACCACAAAATAGAGGAGGGCGATTGGTAGACCTTCTGATATGATAGAGGATGCCAAATTCGAAGGATTGGTTGAAGCTTTAAAGAAGAATGCTACCATGGGAGTGTTGTTGGCTTATGGAGACATGAATCTTCTAGGTGCATCAAAGGGGAACATTTGCATGTGCATGGTAACATGCAAATGTGAATGAGGATCGGTGAACATGGGGAATAAGTTGGTTTTGCCTATGAGTTTTCTCCCATTTCATTTGATAGGGTTTTTCTCATTTTAGGCATAGGTGTATTTTTGAACTTTCCATTTTCAGGTTTTATGATTCTATAATGTGTGGAAGCCATGGAGGTGATGATTGATGGAAGGCCTTGATCAAAAGCTAAAATCTTGGAGTAATTTTTGAAGATTGAAAATTTTGACCAAGGAGGAAAATTTTAAGACAAGGGGAGGTGCTTGTTACATTGAGATGTGCTTATTACATCTTATCGGTGCTTTATTACAACTTAAGTGACATGGCAAGTGACATGGCATGGGTGTGGACGTGGCTACACACATGGGATTGGATATTTAGTGTTTTACTTTAAATAAAATAGGATTAGAGTAGTTAATTTGTAATATTATCTTTTTAGGTAGGATAAGATTCTAATTAAGATAAGATAGTGTTAGAGTTTTGGTAGGATTATATAATAAATAGGTGGCATTATCCTATTGGTTATTAGGAGTCCTTTTAGAAGTAGGAGGCCTAGTCATAATATGATTGAAACTCTCAAGCTATGGGTATAAATAGATGTGCACCGAAGTTTGGAAAAATCAGATTTAGAGATTCTTTTCTATATATTCTTCAATAAACTTAGAGAGTTTGTTGTTTTTCTTTGTGTGTAACAAAGAGTTGTGAATTGGTGCTTAAAGCTTTAGATTCATGTGAGGAAGTGCAGGAATTGAGGGTGCTTTGCTTTAATCAATTCTTAAACTTTCGCCCTAGATTTTAAACCTTTGGTGCGTAGCTTTAGAGGGTTTTCTATCTAGTTCTATCCCTTTTGTGTGGATTAAGGTTTCAATACCTAGATTCACATCAACTTTTGGTGCTCTCGTTGAGAGAATTTGAAGCATACTCAAGCAATATGGATTCTAGTGGTGATGATGCACACGAGATGCCACCAGACTTCAAAGGTTTGACCTTGTAAGAAGCCAAAGCCTTGTGCATGGAACGCGAGTTGAAGGAACTGAAGGAACGTATGAACGAGCTGTTGCAAATCGTGGGGAAGAAGGAAAAGTCCTCAAGAAAAGGTAAACTCTCATCCCATGAATCTAACTCTAGCGAAAGTGATGGTGAATCCAGTGTTAGAAGCTCAAGGAGGCCTAGCAAGAGGGACCCATCCTCTTCAGGTGATGATGAGGAATCATATAAAGGGCGTAGGAGAAAGAGTTTAAGGGGGAAAGAGGATCAAAGCTTGAGACTTGAAATCCTTGAGTTCAATGGCAGTTTGGACCCAGACAAATTCCTAGATTAGATCCGCAGAGTTGAACAAATTTTCAGATATAAGGACTATGATGATCATAGATCCTTTAAGGTTGCTGAACTCAAACTCACTTCTTATGCAAGTTTGTGGCTTGAAGGTTTGCAAAAGAAGAGGAGAAAGGAGGGGTGTTCCAAGATCTCATCTTGGACAAAACTAAAGAAGTACATGCAAAAAAATTTGTTCCTCAAGACTTTGAACAAAACAAATTTATAGAAATGCATACTTTGATGCAAGAAAGGAGGTCTGTGGAGGAATACTTGATGGAATTCGAAAATCTAGCCATGGTGTGTGGGCTAGAGGAGAAAGAAGACCACAAGGTGGCTCGTTTTGTGGCTGGGTTAAATGACTCAATCAAGGAAAAGGTGGAATTACAACCCTATTGGAGCTTTGATGAGGTGTGTACAATAGCAACTAGGGTTGAAAGGCAAACACGTAAACCTAGAGGGATCTTTCGATCATTTGAAGCTAAAGGGGTGCGTGAGATGTCTAATGTGAAGCCTAATCTCGAGAAATCCATAAAGCCACAATCTTTTGGGAGAGATAAGGGAGGAAGTTCGAGGCCCCCTATGGGAGATCAACGAACTTGCTTCAAATGTAAGGGACAAGGCCATATCCAACGGGATTGTCCCCATGCTAGGATTGCTACTACTCGGACTTGGGAGGAAGAGGAAACCTTTGAAGAAGAGGAGCATGAGCTTGAAGAGGAAGAAGGTAACACATCTTTTGAAGTCCTAGAGGAGGATGTGGAGGAGGTGATGGAAGAAACTAGGGGATCTAGCCTAGTATTGCGAAGGGCATTGCAATCTAAGTCCTTACCATTAGAGGAGAGCCAAAGGGAGAAAATCTTCCTCACAAGATGCAATGTCCAAGGAAGACTATGTGATGTGATTATAGATTCGGGGAGTTGCACTAACGTGGTTTCTACACTCTTGGTGGACAAGTTGGAGGTGCCCACTCAAATCCATCCTCAACCATATAAGCTTCATTGGCTTAGTAATTCAAGTGACGTAAAGGTTAGTAAACAAGCATTGATTTCGTTCAAAATTGGAAATTATGAAGATCAAGTGCTTTGTGATGTTTGTCCCATGGATGCGTGTCATATTCTCTTGGGAAGACCTTGGCAATATGACAGATTTGTGAAGTTTAATGGGAGGACTAACATATATGATGTGAGGAAGAATGCACAAGCCAAAGCATTTGCTTTGAAGCCTTTTATGGCTCTAAAAACTCATTCCAACAAAGATAATGGCAAGGGAGTGTTATTGGTGGATGGAAGGGAATTAGAGAAGGATGCGAAAGCCAAGTTTGACTATATGCAAAAGCTTCACGCCCAAGTGAGAGCAAGAATTGAGAAGGTCAATGATATCTATAAGGCTAGAGCTAACAAACACAAGACTCAACATACTTACAAGGAGGGAGACTTGGTTTGGTTACACTTGAGGAAGGAAAGATTTCCTAATCGACGTAAGAACAAGCTTATGCCTAGGTGTGATGGTCCATTAAAAATCATCAGTAAGGTGGGTGATTATGCATACAAGCTTCAGTTGCCTGGAGACTATGGAGTTCATGCCACATTCAATATAGGCGACTTAGCACCTTATGTGCCTAATGATCAACTTTGAAGTTTGAGGACAAACTCTTTTGAAGAAGAGGAGGATGATATGATAGAGGATGCCAAATTCGAAGGATTGGTTGAAGCTTTAAAGAAGAATGCTACCATGGGAGAGTTGTTGGCTTATGGAGACACGAATCTTCTAGGTGCATCAAAGGAGAACATTTGCATGTGCATGATAACATGCAAATGTGAATGAGGATCGGTGGACATGGGGAATAAGTTGGTTTTGCCTATGAGTTTTCTCCCATTTCATTTGATAGGGTTTTTCTCATTTTAGGCATAGGTGTATTTTTGAACTTTCCATTTTCAGGTTTTATGATTCTATAATGTGTGGAAGCCATGGAGGTGATGATTGGTGGAAGGCGTTGATCAAAAGCTAAAATCTTGGAGTAATTATCGAAGATTGAAAATTTTGACCAAGGAGGAAAATTTTAAGACAAGGGGAGGTGCTTGTTACATTGAGATGTGCTTATTACATCTTATCGGTGCTTTATTATAACTTAAGTGACATGGCAAGTGACATGGCATGGGTATGGACGTGGCTACACACATGGGATTGGATATTTAGTGTTTTACTTTAAATAAAATAGGATTAGAATAGTTAATTTGTAATATTATCTTTTTAGGTAGGATAAGATTCTAATTAAGATAAGATAGTGTTAGAGTTTTGGTAGGATTATGTAATAAATAGGTGGCATTATCCTATTGGTTATTAGGAGTCCTTTTAGAAGTAGGAGGCCTAGTCATAATATGATTGAAACTCTCAAGCTATGAGTATAAATAGATGTGCACCCAAGTTTGGAAAAATCAGATTTGGAGATTCTTTTCTATATATTCTTCAATAAACTTAGAGAGTTTGTTGTTTTTCTTTGTGTGTAACAAAGAGTTGTGAATTGGTGCTTAAAGCTTTAGATTCACGTGAGGAAGTATAGGAATTGAGGGTGCTTTGCTTTAATCAATTCTTAAACTTTTGCCCTAGATTTTAAACCTTTGGTGCGTAGCTTTAGAGAGTTTTCTATCTAGTTCTATCCCTTTTGTGTGGATTAAGGTTTCAATACCTAGATTCACATCAACTTCCTTGAGCAAAACCACCATCACCTATCGAATTCATTTTTCTTCACAAATGATTAAATCTTTTCCTTGTGAGTCTAGCTCTGATACCAATTGAAGAATCAATAGGGAGATGGAATATGATTAATTATACTCTAGAGGGGGGGGGGGGGGGGGGGTGAATAGAGTATAACCGATTTTCGCGTTCAGGGTCTCAAGGTATCGAACTGACTTTCAAAGGCGGAATATAAGCGTTAAGGCTTATCTTTGAAACTGGACGTCAAAGCCTTGAAATTGGTTTCAAAGGCTTTTGCTCAGACTTTGACTGTTCGCTGCTTTGATTGATGAGCGAAGCAAACATAAAACTTAAGCAATGAAGACAGAAATAAGATGAGACAAAACCCGGAGATTTGATACGAAGTTCGGCAACTAATTTGCCTACGTCTCCGCCTAGGGTTGTCCAACCCTTAGGATTTAACTCGCTCTTTTATTACTTCCCTTAGAGACCTAAAGCACCCTAGAAGATCTTAATCCCCATCTTCTACTCCATAGCACCCCAGCTACACTAGCATCTCAGATCCTAGTAATAAAAAGCTCTCTCTTTTTGTATACGTTTGAGTATTATGGGTATACTCTTAGTATAAAACTCTCTCAAAATATTCTTTTAAACACTCAAGAGATTATACTTTGATTTTCTCTCAATCTAAATACAAGATAAAGTTTATGGAACTAGAGAGAAAATAATGAAGCTTTGTTGATGTGCTTGTGACTGAAATTCACGATTAAAGCTTCTGCTCTTTACTTTTTTGTTTCGTTGTGTCTCACGTTGTCTCTCTGCCTTTCTTCAGCTTCAAAGCTTTGAATATATACTGAACTTGATTTCATGCCATTGAAAGGAGGCTCAAAATAGGCTGCTGAAAATCTGATTTGCCTTCAATACTTTCAGCAAAATTTCCTCCAAAATGGCTATAGAGAATAATTCATTTTGGCTGTAGAAGATTGATATCATTGAATATATTACAGCAAGATTATTTCCACTTTATTTGCTGCACTTTGAAGCTTCAAAACAGATTTCGTCTTCCATAACCACAATGCTTGAATTTTGGTATTTACCAAAATTAACTTGAACAATCTTCAACATATATGAGCATCACTTATTTGCTGAAAATAAGATATATCTTTGACAGTAAAATCATGTATAAATAAGTTAGGTTAGAGCATAAGTGAAATAGGGAAAGGATAAAACACGAGATTTAGGCAATTAGAAGATTCTTATCCTTTGACAAAGTGTTTGAACTTTGCTGACTGTTTTGAGACGTGGCTCAAGCTTTTGAAGACGTGGCTCAAGAGTTATTCTCGTCCTTTGACAGAATGCATAAAGCTTTTGCATTATGGCTTCCATTACTTCCAACGCATTGTCAACTCTATGCATTTTGGTTTCCATCATGTTTTCAACTCTATTTGACTTTGCATTTTGACTTCCATCATTAAACATAAAAACATTAGTAATCAAGGTGGAGTCTTCATATATATATATATATATATATATATATATATATATATATATATATATATAACACTAAAGTAGGCAATTATCAAGAGCATTGTGATCGTCATATAAGCAGATATATAAATAAAGCAATTGAGAATACAAGATTACAATTTTTTAAGAATTGAAACTAATGCCACATAAGTAATTATAGCAAATGAGATGGATATATAAAAATGTAAAAAAAATGTCAAATAAAAACGAAGACGGTGAACTATTTTATTAGCTCCACGTATGTTTATCATAATGTTGTTGTAGATCGTTCATTCTTTCTTGTACTTTTTGTTAAAGGTTCATGATTCTAAGCTAATTACCGTACAATCTACGAATGTATATTTCTTACGAAATTTCTTCTTTTATAAGTTTTATGAATATACTATGATAAAAATATCTTAATTCAAAACAAACATTCTATATATCTATTTGTTTTTCGACATTAACAAAAATTTCCATTTTTGTATACTTCTAGTAAAATAATTCAGACACAGTACCCTAAGACCACCGGTCAATATCAATTGCATGTTTTGCAAATAGTAAAATATGGGTTTATCTTTCGAATAAAAGTTTACTTTTTATTTAGGATGAAATTCGTTCCCTTTAAGATCATATAATCATTATAATTATATTGACAACGTGATTACAATCGTATTTTTATGCAATTATAAATATTATGTTTAATATTTATAAAGTATTCATTAAGAGTTTTAGAAAGTGAAAATTTTTAGTTTATAATCTTATATTTTATAACTTAATTAAAAAATTTATTTTTAGATGGAGTAAATTTTTTAAAATAATTTCAGAAAAATAGTTTCCTATTTTAAAAACAATTTCTTCTTTTAGTAATAAGATAATCATCAATTCTATGTTTTTCAAATCTTTTAAACTAACCTAGTATAAATACTCCTTTACTAAAAAAAAATTAGTCCCCTCCAAAAGGTATATTTCTTAAATCCTAACTTTTATTTTATGGTAATTTATTTTTTTATTTTTATTTGTGCAAAACCCTCGCAAAAAAGTACATTACGTATATGAAAAATGTACATAGTACACATATGAGTTATGTGGAGCGTACATTTTACATTCCAATAATGTACATTTTTCATATACGTAATGTACATTTTTTTGGAGCGGATGCACCATGCTTAACCTAATTAGGGGCAATAACTGCAAACACCCCTCCCTAGTGGAATCTTTCGAAGTAAAATCCTCAACAAGGTTATTTAAAGTTGGGAGACATCCTAAAAGCAGTATTCCATAATCTCCAGGGAGTTACTTCGGGAAGCACCCTATGAAAATAGTGCATGAAATTCCTAGGAAACAAGCAATCTTCTGAAAATATATTCCTATGTAGGATGATGGTGAGGGGTATCCAAGAAGACGCCATCCAAGTTTCCCTAATGGAAGTGCTTTGGGAGATGTCTTCCAAAATCATCAAAAGGAATTTCCTTGTGGAAGTTAACCTGTGAAATTATAGCTTTATCTTCCTAAAAGATTTGTCTATGAGGATACATCCTCACATTTTGCAAGTTAAAATGAAAAGTTGACTAAAGAATTATTCCCTAAACCTAGGTAAAATCAATCCCAAGCACAGTGGGTGACATCTTCAAAGATTATAAATCCCTTGTTTAGTTCCACTTTTATTATCCATAAGAAACTCAATTTTAAAGGCATCCTATGAAATTATTGTTGAACTTCGAGCTTCACACAATTTAGTAACAATTTCCAGAAACTAAGAGAATGTTGCATAGAGAGAATTAGTGAATAACGTAACAAAATTATTAAAAGTTGAGAATAAAATAAATTTGTAATAACTAGACTTGATTAGAAATATCAAGTCTACAATAATGACTATGCCTAGCTTGGATAGTAGTTCATTAAAGTGTGGAGAAGTTAGAGCCTTGGTGAGCAAGTCTGCTAACTGATTTTGAGTAGGAAGATAGGTGAGTTAAATAAGGCCTTCTAACACTATATCTCGAGTAAAATGGCATTATATTCAATATGCTTGGTTCTTTCATGGAAAATAAGATTGTTTGCAACGTGGATTGCAGACATATTATCACATTTTAAGATGACAGGTGCCAGCTGATGTACGCCTAGATCTTCCAAGAGTTTTACGATCCAAGCAATCTCTAATGTAGCAAAAGACATGGATTTATATTCTTCCTCACAAGAGCTTCTCGATACAGTCGCTTACTTCTTAGATTTCCAAGATATTAGAGATTTTTCAAGCATCATGACATAACTAGTGACTGATCTTCAGGAATTAGGATAAGCTGCCCAGTCATTGTCTAAATAGGCTTATAAAGTGAGATCGTCTAAACCATTGAGAAGAATATTTTGACCCACTATATTAGAAACATACTTAAGAACATGTTCTAAAGCTTAAACATGAGGAATCCATGGGCAGTACATGAACTAATTGATTAATAGTACAACAAATGATAGGTCAGGTCTTGTGTTAATGAGAAAATTTATTTTCCCAACTAAGATTCTATAACATTTTAAAAGACTATAAGATCACCTGAATCCACCAAAAGTTTGGTATTTAATGAGAAAGGAGGAGGAGCAGTTTTGAATAAATTAAATCCAATCTTGCAATAATGGTTTTGTAAACATTTCTAGGTTAAAATGACTCCTTGATCAGTGTAGGCAACTTCTAAACCCAAAAAATTCTAATGTAGTATCCCAAAGTCCTTGATGCTGAAAGTCTGGTCAAGATGTCTCTTTAAGGCATTTATCTCTGAGTGTTTTGTGCCTATGAGAAAAATATCATCAACATAGATAGCTACTACAGTCAATTCTCCATCCCTTTTTTTAATAAAAAGGGAATAACCATGTTTAGATCGAGTAAAGCCTTAAGCAAAGAGAGCTTGTTAAAATTTACAGAACCATTGTTTACTAGCTTGTTTGAGGCCATATAGAGACTTTCTGAGTTTATAGACCAAATTGTGAGGATTATGAATTCTTAGTGGCATCTTCATATAAACTTCTTCATGGATATCTCTATGTAAAAAAGCATTAACATCTAGTTGAAAAAGGGCCCATTTTCTGTTAGCTGCCACTGCAATTAGAGTTCTAATAGTGGATATTTTCACAACTTGTGAAAATGTTTCTTCAAAATCAATTTCATACTTCTGTGTGTATCCTTGAGCAACTAGTATAGCTTTGCATCTTTTAAGGGACCCATCTACCTTAAATTTTACATTATATACCCACTTACAACTAATAACTTTTTTGTTAGTAAGAAGAGGCACAACATCCCAAGTATTGTTGTCCTTGAGAGCCAGTAATTCTTTCTCCATACTTGACATCCAAACTAGATTTGAAGCTTTTTGCTTGTAAGAAACTCATTCTAAAATTGAATAGGCTGAGGCTACCATAACATGGTGTGAAGTAGGGAGATTAGAAAAGAATACAATGTTGCATAAGTGTTTTCTTAGATAACATTGATAATTGTTGAGATAAGATGGAGGTTTAATTAGTCAGCCAGATTTTCTAGGTGCATTATTTGGATTTATAGACAATAAATCTAAGCGAAATGAAATATTTAGGGAAATGATAAGAGTGGTGTGTATGGGTGAAGTTAGATTAGGGTTTAAAACTTGGTCTTGTATATAAAAAATGTATAGAATATCATATTGAGATAAATCTGTAACAGGGGTCTGAGAGGGTAAATATATGGAAGTAGGGAAGTGAGTGGTGGAAAAGGTTTGTGTTTGAAGATCTTAAAATTGAAATGGAAAGTGATGTTCATGAAATAAACATCCCTAGAGACAATATTTTTTTGTTAGGCTAAGTTAAGTACTTTATTGCCCTTTTTTGTAGGTGAGTAACCAATGAAAACACATGGTGCTGCTTTAGTGTCAAATTTTGATTTATGCACTGAAGTGGTAGAAGTAAAGCAAAGTTAGCCAAAATATCTCAGATGATCTTAGCTTGGTTTTGATCCA
Organism: Dysphania ambrosioides; assembly: GCA_026401315.1. Taxonomy (NCBI): domain Eukaryota; kingdom Viridiplantae; phylum Streptophyta; class Magnoliopsida; order Caryophyllales; family Amaranthaceae; genus Dysphania; species Dysphania ambrosioides. The sequence continues at coordinate 16,202,093 of CM048658.1, forward strand.
TATAATCTCTTAAAGGGATTCTCCAAGTTAATGCTCTTGAGAGGCATTTTGTTTATCAGTTAAGTTGCCCATAAAATGTATTCCCCTAAATATTATATAGGCAGTTTACTCAAAAACTACAGTGTTCTTGATATTTCTAATAGGTATTTATGCATTCTTTCCACAATGCCATTTTTTTGGTATATGAGGACAGCTAGTTTGATGTATTATGCCATAAGATTGATATTCTAAATTGATAGGCCCTTCAGTTAATTCTAGAGCATTATCGAATCTAATATTACCAAATGTAGAAGCAAATTGTGTCTCAACAAATTTGATAAACTTCTTCAATATTTCAACAATCCCAATTCTTGATTTCAATAGAAAACCCCAAGTAGACCTTATATAATCACCTACCATGGTTAAGAAGATTGAACAACCATCATGAGTGAGATTCTTATAAGGGCCCCACACATTTATGTGTAGAACCAAAAAAATTTTTACAGACTTAATGCTACTTATTAGAAAGGATTATCGAACTTGTCTAGATACTGGATAAATTTTACATATAGCACATATTTATTCACTAAGAAAGACAAATTTGGATGGACTAACTTTAGATAATCAAAAGGAATGTGGCCTGGTCTTACTTAGGTGCCACTACTTTGCAACTTCTTGAGCAGTAATACAAGTAAAATGTTCATATTTATCTATCAAAGATGACTAGACTTTGTAAAGCCCTACCTCAACTTTACCAAGAACATGAGGCTTTCTCATTAAACGGTCCTAAATAAAGCACTTGTCAGTAGTGAATTCCACATAATAGTTAAATTCATGACATAATTTGTTTACAGATAAAAATTGTAATGGAATTCTGGGACATGTAACACATTATGCAATGTGATGTCGTCATACAGTATGATTGTGCCAATATGATGTATGACTATTCTTCTGCCATTAGGTATTGTCATATGAGCATTTTTATGTAGAACAGACTCATAAGTACTGAATGATTCCAAGTTAGAACCCATATGATCTAAAGTTCCACTATCTAATATCTAGTTCATATTAGAACAAGAAAATGAGCAGCAGGTTGTACCTGTCATTAAAGCAAGAGAGTCTAAACCATGTTATTCTCCTAGTGCATGAGTGTTCTCTTATTGTTTATTCATCAAACTCAATAGATAAGTTCTTAGGGCCTATTCAGTAGCAAGTCCTACTTCTTAATTTATGTTCAATCTATTATTGCTGATTAACATTAGAATACACGCACATTACCACTAAAATTCTTGCTTCTTTCTTTGTTCCTTATAAAGCTAAGTGGATAGCCATGTAATTCAAAACATCTTTCAATGATGTGTCATGGAATCTTACAATGGTCACAAAAATAAGAGTTGGCTGGCCTTTTATTTCCTAAGTTATGGCTTGAGTTGTAGTTAGAATTGCTTCCATTGTTATTTCTGTTGTTTTGAGAATATCTTACACCAGGAGGTTGAAAATGTTGCTTGCTATGACTATGATCTATAACATTTTGCTGATTTCTATCCATTTCCAGAGTAATAGAATCAACACTTGTTCCACTATTAATCATAGTTAAGGCCTTATGCTTATCTTCTTGCATCAATAGTCTATATGCTTGCCTAATGTATAGAAGAGGATTCATCATTAAGACATTTCCTCTAACTAAAGAAAATTAATCATTTAATTTCATTAAGAATTACATAAACCTCATACCTTGCTAATGTTTTAAGACTCACGGTGTCAGATTGCAGGTGCACTTGTTATAAGTGCAAGCAAGTAAAGGATATGCTTTATTCACCTTGTCCTCAAGGGCTTTGATCTCAGTGAAGAATTCTACAATGCTTTTAGATCCTTAAAGGAATTTAGAAAAATTTGCTACTATAAGGAATAAAGTTGTGGTGCTGATATATAACCAAATTATTCTTCTAAATTGTCCAAAATCTCTTTTGCAGCAGTGAAATATTGAACACTCTTAGCAATTATGCTATCAAGATTAAATAACAACCAGAATATCATTAGATCATTGCATCTCTTCAAGCAAAATATAGAGCATTATTAGGACTAATTAAGTTATTGTTCCATTTACAAAATCTAGCTTATTCTTAAAGATTGAGATTAACATATATCTCTTCCAATCATCAAATCCATCATCATTAAATTTGAAAGAAACTAATTGGCTTGTAGTAGAATCAGTTGGAAGAAAGTAATACGGACTAGTAAGATCCAAATATGGTTGAAGAATTCATGATTACGGAAGGAACTTAGGAAAAAATTGAATACAAATTTCAAGAAGATGCAACAAAAAATTTAGATAAACAAGAAATACGATGATGATTAAACTTAAAAAAGATCTTCAAAAAAAGGAAGAGAAATAAAATCAAAAATTAGAAATCAATTGCAGAATTTAGAAAAACATCATGATCATAAACTTCATTTGATACCATGTTGAACTTTGAGCTTTAGAGGATTCAATAACAATTTCCAAAAACTAAGAGAATGTTGCAGAGAGAGAATTAGAGAGAAGTTTTCAAAGGAATTAATGTGTATTATTGAATGACTTTTCAAAACATATAGCTGAGGAATATATATACATACATACATATATATATATATATAAGAGGAATCTAATGGGAAAGTGCTTAAAATAAGTAGAATAAGAAGAGATATTGGTCATTCAAATGGTAAGATCCAACACTAGATATTTCACATAAAAAAATGGTTACTATAACAATAAAAAAAATAGTCACTATCGTAATAAAAATAATAACTATAATAATAAAAAGAATCATTATAAGTAAAAAAATTATTTGGTCACTATGAGTTAAAAAAGGGTCACTAAGATTACATAAAATATCATCAATTGGATTTAGGAGATGCAGAGCCAATATATCTTCTCATCCTTCTTCTTCTTCTTCTTCTTCTTCTTCTTCTTCTTCTTCTTCTTCTTCTTCTTCTTCTTCTTCTTCTTCTTATTATTATTATTATTATTATTATTATTATTATTATTATATATATATATATATATATATATATATCATGTACAAGATGGAAAAGTGGAGAGAAATAACAGAATTATAATCAACTGCTAGAAATCAGGGGATAGCCTAACAACTTATTACAAGTTGAGAATAAAATAAATTTGTAATGACTAGACTTGATTAGAAATATCAATTCTAACACCCCTCTCAAGCTAGGGTGGTATTGACCACACCTAGCTTAGATAGTAGTTTGTTCAAGTGTGGAGAAGTGAGAGCCTTGGTGAGCAGGTCTGCTAAGTGGTTCTGAGTATGAAGATAGGTGAGTTGAATGAGGTCTTCCATGCACTTTTATCTTGGGTGGACTTCCAGAATTTGTCAAGCTTAGATTCCTGACATATGAAATTCCCAACAAAACTACCACAGGAGATGTCCCTGAATTTCATTATCCAAAATCCATGGAGTTCATCTTAATTGAAAAGAGTTCACTAAAATAACTAGAAATAACAATTAGAGGCCACTTAATAGGTGACAATCCCATAATTACCACAAAACATACCCAGTGGGATTCCCTTGTAAATTACATAATTCCTCAAATATAGTTTATCATAATAAGAGAAATTATTATAAATCACTCCGATCCTTAATGGAGTCAAGGGCTTCTGTTTAAGAAAATACATAACTCTAGCCACTTGAAATGAGATAACTCTATCAAATTGAGTCAACTAAAGGACTAAGAGATATTTACTAAAGCTATTCCGCCATAGCAAGGTTACGCTAGCCAAAACCCATAAAAAATTTGTAACATTCTCTAGTGGAAAGCAGAAGGCTTCAATTGACAAAAGCCTCTTTGGTATGTCACATGGGCGTAAAGAGTAAGGGCACAACCCCTTATAGTCTAGAGTCACATATATCATTCAAAGGCTCCCTTCTGTAGCTCCAAACTAAGGAACAAGTTTTTAGAAACTAACCCAATTGTCTTGCTGGTACTAACATTAAAAGAAGGATTTGAGATTGTGAAACATCTTGAATCTCGTATCCATTCTTATTCATACTTCGAGCTTTTTCTTATCCAAGACTTGGTCAAAGTGGGGGCTTCTATCGACATCAAATCTTGTTCCCCTATCTAACAATCTAATGAGGAACCGTCCCTTGTAAGAAGTCTTGAACGACTTGAGATTGAGTTGATCAAAACCCGAACCACATTCAAATGCCCAACTGTAATTAAGGACCAAAACCTAAATCAGCCCCTAAAACACAAGCTCCTTACCTAAAAAGCTTTAAATCAATCTTGCAAGCTCAAATGTTTGGTGCCTTATGAAAGTAAGAGTTAAGAATTCAAGAGCCTAGCGTCAAACATTAAGTTTGGATATCCCATCACTAAAATGTATAGCATCCAATGTTGGAACTTTGCGCTAAACACCTAACTATTGAGCGTTATGGCATTCAGTTCCAACGTTAAACTCTCAACTCTTCATAGCTCCTCCAAAAGTACGCCTAGCCTAATTTGATTCCCTCTTACTCCCAAAAATATGTCATTGAAGCTGGGCACATGCATTTGACGTCCAATCCAATGTTTAACATTTAATGTTAACATTCAACACCCAACCTTGCATTGGACACCCAAAATAGTCTATATATTCACTAATAATGCTTACAATTTCATCACTTCCTTAACATAATACTAATAACATTGGGTTCAGAACCTTGGAGATGTTCCTTACTTGTCTAAAGCATTTAAACTAATAATTGTTTTCAAAATTAATAATAGTAGTATTGTCAAATAATGAAATGCCAATGTTTCGATTTATAGTTTCAAGTAATGTAAAAGGTTTGAGTTAGTAGTTGAAGCATGATTTGCATTCTTGACTATTATTCTTTTTTGCTCTTGCATGTTGCCAGACTCTTAATTTAGAATGATGCACATTAGTTGAGCCTAATTTCTTAACATGTATGTACACAACTTTTTTAATTGTGTGTACCTTTATTTTTTTGTGATAACATATTTCTTATTAACTCTATGATGGGTCAACTCCACTCTTATCTTATTGGTAAGTAGTCGGTTATTAGGTTAAGGATTGCATTTTGCAAGTGATTCATGAAGTCTTTAACATAAGGGAATTATATGAAGTTTGCATCTTGATTTTTTGGATTTTAAATAAGTTAGGTTTGAATTGTTTTTATTAATATGAATTTTGGTTTGTTTTAGACTTGTATTATGTTATTTTGAATACATAATTTGATGGGCCTAGTTATGTCATTTTGACTTAAAAGGACTTTCAAAGACTTCAACATTTTTTTAATGATGCTTTTAATGTTAGTATTCAATTTATTCTTTAATGATGTTTTATAATGTGAGTAGTAAATTTTTTAGCTGTAAAACTTTAAGTAGTTGACTGAACTATTATCCAAGGGAGATAATATTCTAGTAATTCTCTTAGTTGGATTTATGCTCATTAAAAATGAAATATAAAAGCTAAGAATTATAAGGGTTTTACTATATTTGAATAATCAAAAGGTCCAAGACCAGTTCTAATATTACTTTGATCTCAAATTCTCAACATAATAAGCAATAAAGTAAAGTAGTCGAATAACTTATTCAACTTGTTTTCAAAATCCTCGTAAGTGTACACAACTCCTAAACTAGTAATTCTTATAATTTATGATTGAGGAAAAGACTATAGCATAAATTGTTTATAATTTAATCAAAGCCAATTTTACATAGTGGGAACCAAATAATTCCACTAATATAGTAATGTCAATTTTAATAGTTTTTCTTGATAAATCAAGATGAGTGTAACCTATAATTTATTCTAATAATTTTAAATTTAGTCTAAAACAATCCCAAAAAGCCTCCAATGATTTGGCCATCATAGTACATCATGCTATAGTTTAGTTTCACAATTTCCAATTTTATTAATTGATAAAATAACTCAAAATAAATATTTCCAACACGAAAAATAAGTTCCAAATAATCTCAAATAGATCCAGTTGTCATGTATAATTCATCCAAAAATAATTTTAGTAATTAAATCATGATTAAAATACTATCTAATACTTATTTAATCAACAAATTGATTCTAAAAAGTACAAAAATTCTCAAAACATTCTTCTATACAAGTATGACCCTCAAAAATTGTCCAAATGAGATTCAAAACTACTCATCATCATCAAAAAGTTGGTCTAGTATGAAATAGTCATAAATCACTCTTATTTCAAAAAAATCCTAATAATAAAAACATTATAAATCATGCTTTGTCAAGGTACCAATTCGCATGAACGTACCATAAACAAAGAAATACACAAGATCAACACGAGCAAGCTATTCATCTTGCTTAACTACCTATTAAATAATAAAATACATAATGAATATGCATATTAAGAAGAATTCTAATAAAACACTAAACCCTATTATATTTTCAACCCTAATTATTAAAATACATACCTTTATTTTTAAAATAGTCATATTTTATTAATTTTACTTTAAAAAAATAATTAGGTATTATAATCTAGAAAAAGGGAGAAAAAGCTACGCCAAGGCGACCCATGGGCTCATGCGTGACGGATAGTGGCTACATGGTGGTAGTAGAAAGAGAAGTGGAGGCCGAGAATTGGGAGGAATTCGGGCGAGTGTCTAAGAGTTTTGCATAAAATATGTGAAGTAAAAGAATAAATTATCTTATGAATTATGTATTTAAAAGACGAGTAGAATAACCCACTTAGGTTTAGGAATATTGATAATAAGTAATCTAGGTTCATCAAGAAAGATATATTCATATTAAGGTAGAGAAGAATAAGGAGAAGATAGTTCATGACTAACCAAAAGACATTTAGTGTAAGGATTCTCTTCTTAGTTGGATAAACATTTAGAGAAGGCCTAGTTCCTAGAGTTAGGAGCTTGAAATCATTTATGAGGTAAAAATAAATAATTAGATTAGAAAGATTCAAATGGTTGTCTACATTAGGTGATTGAATTTTAAGAACTTAATTTGTTTAGTTCTATAATGCATTTATTTCTATGTTTTTGTACGAAGGATGTACCCAAACAGTTTTTGGTTAGTAAAGTATCTACGTACGTTACCAATAAATAGAAATTTACTCTATAGGCATTTTGGAGGGAAATAATTTTTCTCTCCAACTTTCATTTACTCTCTTCAATCCCATATTAGTTTTAAGACTTTTCATTTTCACCGGTCTCTAAATAGTACACACTTTTACTTTATAAAATGTTTCACCTTTATATTAAGTTTATCTTTCATCCCCACTACAAACAAAGTTGTTGTCCTCTACCCTCTCAAATTTAATTATCCCCCACTATATTCCATCACATCCACTATTTTGATAAAAAGAAATTTGCTAACTCTTTTCTTATCTGCTTTTGTAATAAAATAATAACTGACAACCAAATAACAACTAGTCACCTAAAATTATGTGTATTTGATAAATATAAAAATTAATTTGGGACTAAAGAAGTAGTTGATAGTAATTTAGAGTAGATTTTATCTATCCTCTTTTGTCTCTCCTCCTATCATCCTAAATCTTTCTTTTAGGCTAGGTTTTTTTTGTTATTTAGGGCAAAAATAGTCTAATTTTGATTATTTACTCGTTTTCTTATTTTGGGGTTATTTTTTTTCCTTGTTGTTGGTTTCAATCATTTTGTTTTTCTCCATCTTTGAGAGTTTTTTATTCATTTAATTGGGATTTAAGCTCTCATAGTTTATATGAGGTTTTTATTTTTTAGGTTATTAATAATTGGGAAGATAATATGGATTCAAAAGTGTTTAGGGTATTATGCCAATTTTCGATTTGGAACACTTACATAAAAATTTTAGTGAAACGAAAATACATAATACCATATTGAATGAAAAACCCTTATAAAGTCACTTTTGTTAAATTGAGGGGTGACATTTTTTGTATAAATGGGTGACTTTTATTTTATAAAGGGGTAACTTTTATACATATACTTGGCATTTCATTTTTAAACATATCTAAGTCTTTTATCAACTAAAATCCTGATATCGTTTGTTATAAGGGTGACTTTTATTGTATTGAGAGATGAATTTTGTTGTATCGTGGGGTAATATTTGTTGGCCACACAATAATATTACAAAAAGTATTGTATACACACGGGACATAATAAAGTTATTGTGTCCTCAATAAAAGTGACCCTTTAATATAACAATAAGTTACACTCAACACAACATATGTCAATATTTATCAACTTTAATGGACAACTTTTGTTTTATTGAGGGGTCACTTTTATTGGAGACACAATAATTTTATTGTATCATGTGTGTATACAATACTTTGTGATAATCTTATTGTATCTCGTGTGCACGCAAAATCTTTTCTACTACTAATAGCAAATAATCAAATTGTGAAAGGTCTCCCTCAAAAGTGTGAAGTCATCAAAAAATGTTGTTGTCATAAGCTTGAAGCGATGGGTTGGAATTGTGCTTATATATGTTGGAAATTAATATTTTTGATAATAAAGTTGTCATATTTTACATATTTTTTTTTATATTATAGATATCATATGACTTTTTTTAAAGAAAGAATATATTATAGCAATTAAACCTAATTAGCCTCTGCCACGGAGACTACTCAACTAGGGAAGGCTCTATTACAAATAAGTTCTAATGTAGCAACTAAGTGTGCTATGCAGAGATGGGTAAGATATACTAGGAAAGTCTCGGCTAAGATATTATTTTTTCCGAACATAAAAAGGAAATTAATACTGAATTAGTTATCAAATTTTAAAACTCAAAAAAAATCTAGAAATGAAAAAACCTATGAAGTTATTTTTTAAAAAACTTGTTGGACTACCGCGTGCTACACATGGTAGCCAACCCGACTTTTTATGGATTTATAATGGTTATTTGTGTATTGAATATAAAAATTTACTAATATATATCATATAAAATACTTGGTATTGTTTTATTTGGTATACAATAATTTACAATATATCTAAAGAAAACGTACAAATATACATGTGAACTTGAATAACATATTGTAAAAACAAACATTTCTAAAATATTTCATACATATTATGTATCTATGTATCGTATAATATTACAAACATTTTTACATTGTAAATTTACTAAAGTTGGTTGATATTTGTTGCAATAGTTTGTTTTGCTCTTCTAGTTTTAGCTGGTAGTAATTGTATTCTCCAACATCGATGTTGTATATTTGTTGGAGAAATTTAATTACATGTTTAGTATCATTTTGTTGTGAGGCACCAAATCGAGTAGCAGGTGTTCCAATAAACCTCACAACAATTGAGGTATTAGGAATACCATGTAGATCGATATATGCTTCATCATCTGTTACTGCATGAATTCCATACTCTACTCTTGACAATCCTAATTGTGTTAGTACATCATAGTGTATTTTTTTGATGTTTACTTCTATTACTCGACACGATTCTTCCATTGAGATTTACCAAGACTATATTGTAAAAATATGTACTAAGTTACTAGATAGAGTGTGAGGCTAATTAAAAAAAATTTCCATGCATATTTTTAGAGAAGCTATAGGACTATTATATGTATACATGATAAGTATGCATTTTGTATATGTGTCTAAAGGTAGGTGCATTGTAAAATATGTGTCAAATAAGTAGATATTATATCAATAGGATTATATGTGTTTTGTAACAATATATGTGTCATGTAGATAATAGGTCGGTTTTTTGTAAAGATAGGTCATATTTGGAAATAATACTTAAGGAAAAAATAATCTCATGATTATTTGATTACAAAATTTAAAGAAATGTAGCATAACGATAGGATTATTATATGCATATATGATGTGAATGCTTTTAGTTTACTTGTCTTAAGGTAGATATTTTTAAAACTACATGTTAAATAAGAAGATATTACAGTATTATGATAACATGTGTTTTGTAAAAGTAGATATGTCATGTATGTAATATGTCGTTGTTTCTATAATACCTCAATAAATGGTGGCTGCCTCTAAATACCATGATTGAAATCAAATATGAAAACTTTTCTTTTCAATTGATCCATTGCAAAGCTACAAAAAAACAAAAGAGTGAAACACATTTCAAGTTCTAAAAAGAAACAAAAATTGTACACATCTTAGCTACTGTCCATTTGGATTTATTGTAAAGTCACAATAAAATGCAACAAAGAGAGCGGTGATGATTTATATTTGTATGAATTTATATATTATAGTACAATTGGTAATTGCAACAAAGGTAGTATTAATAGTATAATGCCATATTTTATTAAACTAACTTTATTAGAAAAGAAATAGAGTTTGTTAATAGGCTCAAGATTAATCTCTCAATACAATTAAATCCAAGCTAAGTCTCTTTAAACTTCAAAAAGAAGGAAAAATCATAATAGGTGAATAATAAGAATTTCTTATTTAACTGTAAGAATGCCACGAAAAAGCATGCATATATATTGTACTTTGACATGCAAAATCAAAGATCTAATAAGCCACAATATTAAAGGATAACTCTAACTAGAGGAATTTACAAAATCAATAGAAAGAATAGGGTTGATGTTATATGATGTAGTGAATGGTGTCAACTACTTACTTCAGTTTGATCAGAACAAGGTAAATGAAAAATATGAATCCCCTAGAGTTTTTGAATCTCAAGAACTGTAGGATTTGCCTTTTTTTGGCTGATCACAAATATTTTAGCAATGATGCAGAACCATAACCTGAAGCCTTTGTAATAAGATTCTTTTGCTTTCATTTTGTGTTGATGATAGATTGATATATGAATATAGATTACGAGATATGCTGTGTTTACGGTAATGAAAATTGTAAATTCATGGAATATTATATGTGATTAGGGGTAGTGACACAATTTTGAGGTTATTGTGCAACTTTGGGCATATACATCCTTGTTAATAGAGTTGTTGGTGTTGGTATGAGACCTAAAGTTGTGTTGTTACTGTGCCATAGATATTTGTGACTTGTGAAGGTATAGGAAATGTGCAATTTTATTTTATTTTAAGAATTATGTATAATTAAAATAGTTACGCTTGAAAAAACAAGATCAGTTTGCAACAAAACTTAACTGATTCAGAACTTGAATAATCGATCAGATACCAAAGACAATCATTTGAAATAAAACACTAATCTTGGTCTGAAACTAATGTACCCTTAAATATACAGTATTGATATTAGGCTTAGTTCTTTGGAGTTCAAAAAACAAAGGCTGTCAATTCCAATTAAAGAGAAATGTCTAAATCAATGGGGCATAGTCCAATAAGAGGCCAATTTACCCATTTGTATTTTTTCCCTTGATAAGTAAAATTAGGAAGATAGCCTGCCCTGTTATGAACCCCAATAATGTACTTTTCATTGTTTTTCTTCTAGAAACAACTTCAACATACTAACCTATTAATCCCACAATTAAATTGCAATTAACTGTTAATCAAATCTTAACCCAACGACTAAGTAAATACATAAAAAAAGATCTGATGATAATATTGATTAATCACAATAAAAATAAGATCTCAGTTTACTTTGTTGATAAAAAACCAATAAATAAAATTAAAAAAAATCTTAACCCAACAACTAAGTAAATGTATACAAAAAGATATGATGATAATATTAATTAGGGCGGCAAGATATGGAGCAGTCCATGAAATAGGTATACTAAGAATTTAGAAAGCAGTATGAAAACTAGCAATGGTATAAATTAATTAATAAAAAATTGTAAATCAAATAAATTTCAATAATTAATCAAAAAAACATAATAAAGTTCGACAAAATAAACCCAATTCATAAGATAGATCAACAAAATCAACTAATAAAAAATGTTATCGATCGGCTTAAATTCGGATCCAAGTACACTGATTGCTTCTTGATAGGCTAATTTCTCCTTCAACAATCAATCCCAATTCATTAACTGTGAATAACAAAGATAAAGGCAAAGATATGAAGGAGAGAGAATCTACAAATGGGAGATTTTGGAGAAGGTAAAAACCGAGGACAGGAGTGAGCGTAATGGGTGAATAATAAGGCCAAGAAGATAAGAGTTTGTTTGGGGAAGGTAAAGACCAACAGAAGATAGAGGACATGAATAACAAGCCAAAAAGATAAATATGAGGCAGAAGTGGATTTTTAAGTTACCAAAGATCTCTAATATATTGATGGAGTAACTTACAGAATGCATGTACACTGGTGATGATGATGATGATGAAGTTGATGTAGTGGGGGAGAGGGAATCTGCTAGGTCTTGATGGAGTTTTTAGGAAAATAAAGCTAAGGCAGAGAAGTCATGGGAACCAGGGGCAAAGTCGAAAATAGAAAGAAAACTGATACTGTATATTTAGCCTTTTCCTCCAAACTTTAAATTCTCTTTTATATATAGTATAGAAAATAAAGTTAACAGTGAACGTGGTCTTAGAGCACTCCCACCAGGGAGGAAAAAACTCTTCACGAGTGAAAGTAAAGGTGAAAAATAAATACCCGAACTTCACACCAGTGAAAGGAAAAAAAATTCATGGGAGAGGGAAAAGAAAAACACTCACATGGTGAGGGGTTTCGTTTGTGAACAGTAGAAGCATGTGGGACCCATTAATGCGTGCGTGGAGTGGGAAAACCGAGTGAATTCAATGAGGCGGGCACAATTACTCATGCGTGGAGGGGTCAAAACTAGGAGCTCTCAATGGTGGACCACAAGGATTGACGACCAATGGGTAAGCAACACGTGGATGGCACTGAGCCAAAGCTCCGCATGTCTGTCGAGCGAATAGAAAAGCGTCGCTTGTCTTCTTGTTGGCCAATGGAAAATTTACCACTAATATATGATTTCAAACGGTAATATTATCGTTTAAAGTAAAAGAAAATCACCAATAGTCATAAAAAATTTTCCTCTATAAATAAACATCCATTTTGTTATATTTTTATATACTTTCATAACTTACAAAAATCTCCTACATTCACAAAATTTCAATTTCTTATATTATTATTATTATTATTTACAATTATTAATATTATTATTAGTATATATTAATATTATTATTAATATTATTATTACTATTTTTATTATTATTATTAATGTTGTTTTTATTTTGTGAAAATTTAATTAATGTTATTTTAATTAATTATTGTTCTTCTTTACTATTTGATTTTTCACTTATTATTGTTAAAAACTTTATTATTTTACTACTTTATCAACTTATGGATCCTAACAACGCTAATTTCTCTAATTATTTTTCTGATTTAGGTTATGATTTTGTCAATAATCCTCTATTTCATCTTTTCCTACAAAGATTAGGAAACACTCATTTTTAAAATTTACCACAACAAACACCTCTTGAAATTCCTATCAAAAATAATACATATGAATCACATTCACCTCCTATTTATTAAAGAAGCAATTCTCAATATGATGATGAATTGGAAGATACTGTTCTAGAAACACCACAATACCCTCCACCTCCTCCAAGAATGTCGATCAATAAAAAATAACCACTTGCAAAAGGGAATCGAATGTGGTCTGTTGCGGATGATGAAGCTCTAACTGGACTACATTTACAATTCAGTGAAGATGCAATTGAAGGTACAAACCAAAAAGCAGTTGTGCTTTGGTGAAAAATTTATACGCCGTATGATCAAGCATAGGCTGAGAAGCCCCTCATCCTGCCACCAAGACAATTGAGGAGTTTGGAAAGTCATTGGAGAAGGATGAAAACTGATTAATACAATGAAGTAGTTGTTATGACAAAGCTAGAAGGGCAATAGGAAGTGGTTACAATGAAGTGGACCGAATTAATAACGCAAGTAAGTTATTTTACATTTTCTCCAAGCCTACTCCACATAATTTTAATTGTCACCATGGTTGGAAAATGGTTAAAATGACCCAAATTAGAGGACAAAACTGAGATGAGCGTTGTCAAGAGAGGAAAGATTAGCTTGTGATGATGCTATTGAAGATGATAGTAGTGGAAGTGATAAGTAATGTTAAATGAATTGTGTTTTACATAATAATAATTATTCTTTGTTACAAAATAATAATTGTGTAGGCCCATTATTGCTTGTAATATCCTCAATAATATGACTATCTTTTTAACTTCCTTGTAACCCCTATATGTCATTAGTTCATAATATAACCCTTCATGAATGGACTCTTGATTGTCCATATAGGTTACATTGTTTATACCATGTATATATATGTATAGAGGGTTAGAGTGAAAGAGGTTAGACATAAGAACAAAGAATTATCATGTACATCTCTCTCTAATATTCTCCTTTCCCCTTATTTTATAACACGTTATCAGCACCACTGCTAGCCAACTAAGTAGGATTACTAAACATTTACCGAGAATTGCATATCATCATGTAAGTATTACGTATTCTTGCGAGACTTTTTAGTACTTGTAATTACAAAATATAAGCTTTCATGCAAGTGATTAAATAAAGATGTACATACTATATGATTTAAAATTAAGCTGAATAGCATATTCTTATAATATATATTGCAATACTTGGGATTTGTGCTAAATTAAAATACATGCACGTTATATACTCAACCAATGTAATGAATGTGTGTACTTATAGCTATATTATATGATAGTTATATATTGAGTGTGTGAAAATACTTTTCCTTGTATAATACTATTGGTGTTGTTATGTGTGGTGATCATATGATTCGCATGCATGTATATGACAATATTATGTTTATACTCATATGTTTGCTTGTCATTTACTATTATTATGAGCTTTCTCATTGCACTAACTATATGTTGCATTGCTTGTATTACATATTCTACCATTTTTTACAATCACCATTGTTTGTGCTAGCGCTCCTGCCCATCATGTTACATTTCTTGTTGTTATATGGATTGTATTAACAACTATATTGTGCGTATAGTTCTTTTTTTAGTGTTCACTATTATGTTGTTAATTTGGATAATAATGTTTAGTATATATTTCTGGATACTATTTATATATACTTATCTTGTAATATTATTTTATAGTGAAATATGTCAAACCTTGCCAAACTTGAATTTGTGGCCCTTGATATTACTAGAAAGAATTATTTATCATGGGTGTTAGATGCTGAAATACGCCTAGATGCTAAAGCGCTTGGTGAAACGATCAAAGAGGCGAATGAGGCAACACCTCAAGATAAGGCTAAAATCATGATATTCCTTCGCCATCATTTACATAAAGGACTCAAAAATGAATATTTAACTGTAAAAGACCCACAAATCCTTTGGAGTAATCTAAAGGAAAGGTATGACCACCAAAAAACAATGATACTCCCTAGAGCTCGTTATGATTGGTTGAATTTAAGATTGCAAGATTTTAAATCTATTAGTGAATATAACTTAACTATGTTCAAAATAACTTCTCAATTGAAATTATGTGGAGAAAATATTACTGATGCAGAAATGCTTGAAAAGACATACTCCACTTTCCATGCAAATAATATTGTCCTGCAGACACAATATAGAGAAAAAGGATTTCAAAAATATTCTGAATTAATATCTTGTCTTCTTGTGGCTGAGTAAAATAACGAGCTATTAATGAAAAATCATGAATCACGCCCCACTAGCTCTACTCCATTCCCTGAAGCAAATGTGACAACCTATAATGGGAAAGAAACTAAAAATAGAGACCATTCCAGTAGTGGTGGTCGAGGTAGAGATCGCAGTCGTGGCCAATGGCGAGGTCGTGGTCGTGAGCATGGATATGGTAGAGGCCGTGGAGGTCATTTCAAAAACTCACATTCTCACCAGAAGTGGGAACGTAGGGATGATAAAGTTGATAAAGAGAGAAGTGAGACCAATATATGTTACCGTTGTGGAGTAAAAGGCCATTGGTCTCGAGTTTGTAGAACTCCTAATCATCTCCTTGAACTTTACTAAGAATCATTGAAGAAATGAAAGAAAGTTCAGGCAAACCTTGTTCTTGAAGATGGTAAAGGTGATTTTGATTTTGGCAATGCAAATCATTTAGAAGTTTCCGATTTCCTTATTTCCTTGGAAAGGAATAATTTTGATTTTGGCAATACACCCCATTTAGAAGTTGCTGATTTCTTCACTAGCCCAGAAGGAAATAATTAAATTTATATCAATTTGTGTCAGCCTTTACTTATGTTAATTTTTATGGTTATAATAAGGACTTTTTATGCGTTATGAATTTATGAACTATTTAGTTGTTTTTATTGATTTATTATTTTATCATCATTAATTTTATGCTTAATTTTTGACATGTATTTTATTTCGTGAAGAACATGGATACTACTCAAGTTCAATTTGTTATGAATGGTGAAGAATTATGTCTTCTGATAGTGCAACTACTCATACAATACTTAAAAAAAATATTTCTCTCATTTGATGATGAAAAGAATTAATGTGAGTACAATATCAGGTAGTATAAATATCATTGAAGGTTCCGGAAGAGCCAACATAAAATTGCCTTGGGGAACTAAAATTAAAATAATTGATGCCTTATACTCCCCAATGTCTCAAAGAAATTTCTTAAGTTTTAAGGATATTCGCAATAATGGTTATCATATTGAGATAATCAATGAAGAAGATAATGAATTTCTTCAAATCACGAATATAACTCAAGGCACAAAACATGTTTTGGAGAAACTCCCTACATTCTCCACTAGTTTGTACTACACAAAAATCAATGCTATTGAAACTCATGCTATATTAAATCTAAAGTTTACTAATAACTTTGTTGTTTGGCATGACCGATTAGGCCATCCCGGTCTAATAATAATGAGAAAAATAATTGAGATTTCATGTGGACATTCTTTGATGAGCCAGCAGATTCTTTGTAATAATTTTCCATGTGCTGCTTGCTCGAAAGGCAAGTTGATAATTCGTCCATCACCAGCTAAGATAAATTTTGAATCAATTACTTTTATTGAACGTATACAAGGAGATATACGTGGGCCCATACATCCCCCATGTGGACCATTTAGATATTTTATGGTTTTAATCAATGCATCGACTAGATGGTAACATGTGTCCTTGTTATCAACTCGTAACCTAGCGTTTGCGAGATTACTTGCCCAATTGATTAAGTTACGGGCGCATTTTCCAGATATTCCTATTAAGACTATTCGTCTAAATAATGCTGGTGAATTTATTTCTCAAGCTTTCAATGATTATTGCATGTCCATTGGGATAAGTGTTGAACATCCTGTAGCACATATTCATACACAAAATGGTTTGGCAAAGTCATTAATTAAACGTCTTCAGTTAATTGCTAGACCATTGCTTATGAAATCCAATCTCCCCATTTCTGCATGGGGACATGCCATATTACATGCAGCAACACTAATTCGCATCAGGCTAACAAGTTATCACAAGTTCTCCCCATTACAATTGGTTTATGGTTAGAAACCAAATATCTCCCATATAAATTTTTTTGAATATGCGGTTTATGTCCCAATAGCTCCACCATAACGCTCTAAGATGGGTCCTCAAAGGAGGTTAGGGATATATGTTGGATTTGAATCCTCATCAATAATTAAATACCTAGAGCCTATAACAGGGGATCTATTTACGGCTCGTTTTGTAGATTGTCATTTTAACGAGACACTTTTTCCAACATTAAGGGAAGAAAAAAGAGAGCTGGAAAAGGAAATTAAATGGAATGAATTATTATTATCATTTCTTGATCCTCGAACCAAACAATGTGAATTGGAAGTTTAAAAGATAATTCATTTACAAAATTTAGCAAATTAATTGCTAGACTCATTTGTTGACCCCAAAAGAGTGACTAAATCACATATTCCAGCTATAAATGCTCCATTTAAAATAGATGTCTTGGAAAATAAATTTTCTAATTCTAAACAACGTCAGAAATGTGGAAGACCAATAGGTTCCAAAAACAGAAATCCTCAGAAAAGAAAAGGAGTAATGATTGATGATGGTCAAATTGAAGAAACATTTTCTAAAGAGCCTCTAGAAGAGACTTTAGACATGATACAAGAAGAAATTCAGGTACCTGATAATAAAGAAATTTCAACAAATTATATCATGTGTTGAATTATATGGAACCGAAATCAAATCGACATTGATGATATTTTTGAATGCAATGTTGCATTAGATGTTATGGTTAATAATGAGGATCATGAACTAAAATCCATTAAAGAATGTAGACAAAGAAATGATTAGCCAAAATGGAAAGAAGCAATTGAAGCAGAGTTAAAATCTCTTAGAAAAAGAGAAGTATTCGGATCTGCAGTCTGTACACCCGAAGGTGTAAAGCCAGTGGGATATAAATGGGTCTTTGTATGAAAGAGAAATGAAAAGGGTGAAGTTGTAAGATATAAGGCATGATTAGTTGCACAAGGATTCTCACAAAGACCTAGTATTGATTATGATGAGACATACTCTCTTGTGGTGGATGCTACTACTTTCAGATTTCTGATTATTCTAGCAATAAGAGAAGGACTTGACTTACATTTGATGGATGTAGTCACAACTTATTTATATGGCCCACTGGATAATGACATTTATATGAAGCTACCAGAAGTAGCAAAATCTAGTTCTCGAGAACATTTCTGTATTAAATTGAACAAATCTGTTTATGGATTGAAACAATCTAAGCGTATATGGTATAACCATCTAAGTGAATATTTTTTAAAAGAAGGTTATAAGAATGATCCTATCGGCCCATGTATTTTTATAAAGAAATTTAGATCAGGATTTGTTATAATTGTAGTGTATGTTGATGATTTGAATATCATTGGAACTCCTAAAGAGATTTTTGTGACTGTTGATTGTTTAAAGAAAGAGTTTGAGATGAAAGATCTTAGAAAGACAAAGTTTTGCTTAGGGTTACAAATAGAGCACCTAGAGAATAGAATCCTTGTGCATCAATCAATATACATAGAAAAAGTTCTTAAAAGATTTTCTATGGATACAACACATCCGTTGAGTAGCCCTATGGTTGTAAGATCCCTTGATGTATAAAAGGATCCTTTCCGACCTCGGGAAAATGATGAAGAAATTCTTGGTCCTGAAGTACCATACCTTAGTGCAATTAGAGCATTAATGTACCTTGCAAGTCATACACGACCCGACATATCATTTTCAGTTAATTTATTAGCAAGGTTTAGTTCAAATCCAACCCGAAGGCATTGGAATGGGATTAAACATATACTTCGTTACCTTCAAGGTACGAAGGATATGGGCTTATTTTTCCCTAAGATGTCCAAAGAAAATTTGATTGGTTTTGCAGATGCAGATTATTTATCTGATCCACATAATGCTCGATCACAAACTAGATATGTGTTCACATATGGTGGTACTGTCATTTCTTGGCGTTCCATGAAACAAACCATTGCAGCTACTTCTTCCAATCATTTTGAGATTTTGGCAATTCATGAGGCTAGTCATGAATGTGTATGGCTAAGGTCAGTAATTCAACATATTAAAAGCATTTGTGGTTTATCATATGGGAAAGAGGCACCAACAATTCTATATGAGGATAATTCAGCTTGTATTGCTCAACTTAAGGAAAGATACGTCAAAAGTGACAAAACAAAGCACATCTCACCCAAATTTTTCTTTACTCATAATCTTCAGAAGAATGGGGATATAAATGTTTTGCAGATTCGTTCAAGTGAGAATTTAACTTATTCACTAAGGCTCTCCCAACCACAACTTTTAAAAAGTTAGTTTATCAAATTAGATTGCGTCGTGTCAAAGATCTCCAATGATATAATAATGAGGGGGAGTAATTTCGCGTCGTTGCACTCTTTTTCCCTTATCCATGGTTTTTTCCCATAGGGTTTTTCCTGGAATGGTTTTTAATGAGGCAGCATATAAGCGCATTAAACCTCTTTTAGATAATGGGCATCCAAGGGGGAATGTTACAATTAAAATAATAATTGTGTATGCCCATTATTGCTTGTAACATCCTCAATAATATGACTATCTTTTTAACTTCCTTGTAACCCCTATATGTTATTAGTTCATATTATAACCCTTCATGAATGGACTCTTGATTGTCCATATAGGTTACATTACTTATACCATGTATATATATGTATAGAGGGTTAGAGTGAAAGAGGTTAGATATAAGATCAAAGAATTATCATCTACATCTCTCTCTAATATTCTCCTTTCCCCTTATTTTATAACATGCTTTACTTATTTAATTTATTAAATTTTTTTAATAATATTCATATGCATTGGTAAATCAGAAATCTGATAAAGCTATTTATATGCAAATCTTAATAAAATTTTCACAACTTTATGATGAAGAGTTATTTTAACTGATCACATGCGTTGATAATGCATATCATATGTACAATCTTCACATGCATCAATAAAGCAGTTTCAAAGCAACTCATTGAAGAGTCATATCAGCTTTACATGCATCAATAAATCAATTGCCATTCAGAGCTATGTATTAAAGTGTCCCACATCACATGCATTGAAAAATCCATTTCATTTTAGATATTTGCATTAAAGTGTCATGTATCACATGCATTGATAAATCAATTTCAATTCAGAGTTACTCACATGAACTTTCAAAGCAATTCACATGTATTGGTAGTCACTTGCACTATATATACATGTGTTATATTGAACGAAAACAAACACTCCAAATACCCCGACTATCAAACCATAACCAAAATATGTCTTTCACTTCCTCTACCTCAAGCTCAAGTTATTCTGATATCTCAAATAATATTGAATTTAATCGCTTAGTTGATGATTTTATAGCAAACTACCGACCTCATATTTCAATTCTCCAACATTCACTACAAGAATCTCAACTTAATAATGATATTGAATGTGTCTTGGAGCCTAAAAGGGATAGGGAAAGAGAAAAATGGCATGTGCAACTATATAATGATTATTTTGCTAATAATGCAGTCTATAATGACAACCAATTTTGCCATAGATTTCGTATGCAATGGTCTTTATTCTGTCGCATTACGAACAAGGTGGTTGAAGGGGATTAATTGCAACAGTCTTTATTCTGTCGCATTATGAATGGTCAGAATGCAGATGGAAAGCATAGTTTATCACCATTGCAAAAATGTATCGCTGCAATAAGAATGTTAGCATATGGCATAGCCCTAGATGTTGTGGATGAATATTTACATATTCGCCAAACAGCCACTAGGAGGGCATTGCAACATTTTTGCCAAGGGGTTATTTCACAATTTGAATATCTAAGAAAACCTACAAATGAAGATTTAAGAAGAATCCTTCATCAAAATGATTTGCGTGGTTCTCCAAGCATGATTGGTAGTATAGACTGCATTCATTGGGAGTGGAAGAATTGTCCTACGACTTGGAAAGCATAATATGCTGGTCATAGCAAGAGTGCACCCTTATTCTCGAAGCCGTTGCTGAATAACATTTATGGATTTTGCATGTGTTTTTGGAATGCCTAGATAATGTAATGATCTTAATGTCTTATACCAATCACCGATGTTTGATGATGTTCTACAAGGTCGTGCACCACCCATAAATTTTGCTGTGAACGAACATCATTATGAGTTGGGCTACTAATTGGCCAATGGAATTTACCCAAACTGGCCAAATTTTATACAAGGTATAACACATCCTTGAGTTTAGATAGGTAAGTTGTTTGCTGATTAAGAAGCAACAGTTCGAAAAGATGTTGAACTGGCTTTTGAAGTTTTACAAGCTAGGTTTGCTGTTGAGTCCCTTAGGTTTTGAGTGATGACAAACGGTTACAGGAAACAGGTTATAATAAACATTGCAAATAGTTGGCTGGAAACCAGCTGGAATTTAACACTGTTTTCCTAGACAAGTTATTACTTATTCACGTTATTCATTTGACTAACTTGTCTATATGTAGGAAATGGTTGGATGTAAATTGATCCATATACTGGTGGGAAACCAGTAGGAACTGTTTCCTAGACTGCTATGCTAAAAAGCAGTCACATACTCTCTATTGTACATTAACCATGTTACATGTGCAGTAGTAAAGTAGATTCCAAGACTTGGAGCATGGAGGCCTTTCGAAGACATTCAAAGAAAGATACATTGCTCAAAATGGAAGTATTCAAGGAAGATTCAAGTCTTGAAGATTACATGAAGAAAAGAGGATCTGTACTTTAATGCTTAAATCATGTAATGTGCTCCGTAGTATGACTTGCATGTTTGGGTAAAATAAGTGCTTATAAGTGTATCGAGTCATATTATGAATTCTGGTACAAAGATGGAATAGAATTCATAACATACTCAATTTAGGGAACCAAGTTGAGGAACCAGGTTCACTGTACGGAATATCCGAGCTGCATGTTTTGAGAAAAATAAAAGATTTCGTAAAAAAATACTTTTTTTAAAGAATTATTCTAAAAATATCCTAAGCAGCTGGAGATTAGATGATAATATTATGGTTACCTAAAAACTAGGAGTATCTATCTTATTTAATTCTATCTTTATGAGTAAATCAAATAAGATAAATACTTTCCTAAAATCACGCTATTACTTGCTCATTAAGTTTACGTGATTTAAGGAACTAGGGTTTTGTATCCAAGTATATAAACCCATCTAGTCTCTCATATTCTGATAAGTCTCTCTGAAATTAAAAGGAGGATATTTGAGAGATATATACACTTAAGCACAAAAGCCTATTCATCGAGTCATATACAAGAGCACTATTAGAGCTTAAATAATTTCTCTTAATTAGCTTTCAGAAGTGAGATTAAAAGAGAACATTTGATTTTGTCAAAGCCTTCAACCAAGGGGTTGAAAGGCTGGGTGAGTGTTTGTGAGTTCAAACACAAGGGGCTTACTAGTGTAAGTCGAGCGCACATTCGGAGTAGAGTGTGGGGTATACTGGTTCCCGGAGTAGGGAAACAGTAGAGCGTCTGTGGTCTTTATTTTTCGTAGTAGATTAATAAAAGAGCATAGGGTAGGAGGACGTAGGCCATAGTTGGCTGAACCTCGTTAAATCTTGTGTTTTCGTTATTGCCTTTCTTACATTCCGTTGCTTACAGGAACCAGCCCAACTGGTTCCTCTCGTAGATCGAAAAGAAAGAAAAATAGGCCAAGGCTACTTAACACTCAATTCACCCCCCACCTCTTGAGTGCTCTAAATCTTTAATTGGTATCAGAGCCTAGGCTTCTCACAAGAGTAACATCTAGCGGAGTCAAGCATGAGTACTCAAGATCTAAATGTTATTGGCTATGACAACAAGACACCAAAGTTCAACGAAAATAACTATGCTTCGTGGAAGAATAGGATCAAGAACGTAATCATGGGAATTGATTATGAAAGTTGGCTAGTTGTTAAGAATGGTCCCAACATCATCCTCAAGACAGATGTTGAGGGTGACCTGGTTCCCAAGAAAGACAGTGAATTAGTATCTGCTGATTACAAACTGCTGGAGAAGAATGCCAAAGCAATGTCAATTCTACAACAGGCTATAGGTGAGAATGAAATAAACCGGATCTCAGGTTGCAGCAATGCAAAAGAGATTTGGGATACCCTCGAACTTGCTTTTGAGGGAACCAGCGAGGTAAAAAGGTCTAAAATTGATTTACTTATGTCTAAGTATGAGCTGTTTGCTATGAATAAAAATGAAAAGATTAATGATTGTTTTCGTAGATTTATGACAATTATCAATGATCTTAGATCTCTTGGTAAGAACTTTTCTGATGAGGATCTTATGAGAAAATTTTTGCGCAGCTTGACAGATACATGGACAGCCAAAGTAACAGCAGTCTATGAAGCAAAAGATCTATCCACCCTGTCTCTGGAACAGTTGATTGGTTCCCTCATGACTCATGAGATGTTGATTGATTCTAAGACTAAGAAAGAACCAGCCAGAGGCATGGCTCTTAAGGGAACAGTAGAAGAAGAAGAAGAAGATGAGATTAGCATGATTGTTAAAAGATTTGAGAGATCACTTCGAGACCAGAGGAAGAACTTCAAAAGTAAGAATTTTAAGAAGTCTAACTCCTGTTCTATAGGATGCTTCAAGTGTAGTGATAAGGGACATCTTATTCGAGATTGTCCTAGGTGGAAGGACAAACAGTCCTAATCTGGAGATAAACGTGCCTTCAAGAATGCTATGATAGCATCCATGTGGGGTGATAATGATTCAGGGTCTTATGAGGATGAAGAGTCACATAACTCTGATGTTTGCTTGACCGCCTTTACAAACACTAAGGGAAACAACACTAATCTAGGAACCAAAGGGGGAACCAGTACATTCAAAGAATGCTTGATGGCAAAGAAGGATGTACTACATGAACACAAGGTAAACTTAGAACAAGTTAGAGAAGATATGCATGAATATGATAGAGATAATATGATTGCTTGTATTAACTCTTTATTAGATGAATGCTATAAATTGGGTGAAACTTACATAACTGGCAAAAGAAAGCTTAAAGAAAAACGTGTTGAATGTGAAATTGCTGTTGCTAGTTGTGATCACCTAGAAGAAGTTTGTCATGAACTGAAAAGTCAAGTGGCAGAGCTATAAGTTGAATTGGACAAGTGTAAAGTGGAACTGGAAAAGGCAAGATCCTCTAAACCTAACTATCCTAGTGATGGTGAAGAAGATCTGACCTCCTGGTTCCCTAGAGACTTAACAACCACTAGTGAATCTCTTGATTTTTCAGCAGCTAGGGGTAAAGCAAACTCCTGTAGTAGAACTTCCTTGTTGAAAGCCTTTGAGATATTGGCTCGCAATTTGGAAGATTCTCATAAGGAAATTACTTTACTTAAAGCTGCTCAGTTCACCGTATCCTCTTCAGATACCAGCATAGAAATTAGTGATGTGATAGATAAATATGAAAATACTATTTGTGAATTGCATGCTGATATCTATCAATTGAAAAAGAGTAAGCAGCCAATAGTTGTTGACATGACTATTGATTCTATGGTTTCAAAGCTTAATTTATAACTTGAAACCTTAAAAAGTAATTTTGATTTTCTAAAAGAGAAAAATGAGTTATTGACTAAGACTCTTGAAACCAGAGAAAATGAACTTCATGATAGTCATAGACATGTTGAAAAATTATTGACTGCTTAGGAAACTTTGAATTTTTTAACCTCATCGAAAGGTAACAAAGGGAAGGTTGGTCTTGGATATACCAAATAGAGAACCAGGACTAACTGGTCCCCTAGAGAAACCACATGGATTAAAGAATTCAAACGAGGTAAGTATGTTATAACTAAAGAGATGTTTGTCTGCTATCATTGTGGTATGAATGGACATAAGATTCATGAATGTCCAGCTAGGAAGAACAGTGTGAATAAGAACAATAAACATATGGAATTAGTCTGGAGAAGAAAAGATCAACTAGAGCTTATTGTTGTTGAAAAGGAACCCAAGAATGTTTGGGTTCCTAAATCTAATGTTTAATTTGTTCTTGTAGGCTAAAGTGAAGGGAAGTACCTATTGGTATTTGGACAGTGGGTGCTCAAGACACATGTCCGGGGATAAGAAGCAGTTCCTTTCACTAGTAGCCTTTAATGGTGGAAGTGTCACCTTTGGAGACAACAGCAAGGGAACCATCACTGGTTTAGGTAAAGTAGGTAAGACACTTTCAAACGCAATTGATGATGTGTATTATGTTGAAGGCTTACAACATAATCTTTTGAGTAATTCTCAATTATGTGACAAAGGTAACAAATTTGAGTTCCAAGCCAATTTCTGTCACATAATTAACTCTCTAACAGGCGAGCTTGTGTGTGAGGGAATCAGGAAACATGATGTTTACATTACTTTTCTGGATAAAATTCCTCAAGACAAGTCTGTCTGTTTGAGAGCTATGTCTAACAATAATCAATGGATTTGGCATAAGAGATTTGGACATGCTAGCTTGACACTCTTGAATAAACTAAAATCTCGTGACTTGGTGGTAGGACTCCCTAACATCACGTACGAGGCAGATAAAGTGTGTTCAGAATGTGTCAAAGGGAAACAAGTTAAGATCTCTTTTAAGCCTAAAACAGTTTTGAGTACCAGAAGACCCTTCAAACTTGTACACATTGATTTATGTGGTCCCATGAGAGTACAAAGTCGAAGAGGTCATAGATATGTCTGTTTTATGGTTGATGATTATTCCAGGTACACTTGGGTGATAATGCTACATTCAAAAGATGAAACATTTGACGAGTGGGTAGCATTGGTGAAGCAGATTGAGAACCAGCTTTCTCACAAGCTGGTCTCGGTAAGATCAGACCATGAACTGAATTTGATAATGCTAACTTTGTTGATTATTGCAGGGAACAAGGATTTAGTCACAACTTCTCAGCCCCTAGAACACCGCAACAAAATGGTGTTGTTGAAAGAAAGAATAGAACTCTTGAGGAAATGGCGAGGACGATGCTCATTGAGAGTGGTCTCCCCAAGAGTTTCTGGGGTGAAGTTGTTGACACTGCTTGTTATATACTGAATAGAGGTCTCATTAGACCAAAGTTAAATAAGACTCCCTATGAACTCCTTAAAGGTGGAAAGCCTAATATTGCATATTTTCGTGTCTTTGGATGCAAATGCTATGTACATAACAATGGGAAGAACCAGCTAGATAAATTTGATCCTAGGAGTGATGAAGGAATCTTTCTTGGATATTCTACTCAAAGCAAAGCATATAGAGTCTTTAATAAGAGGACTTTGTGTATTGAGGAGAGTGTCCATGTCATTTTTGATGAATTTAACATGTCTTCAAAGATTGCGCAGGTGCAACCTGATGAAATGATTGGACTGATGGAGTTTACGGGGAACCATGACACTGGTTCTCTAAGTGAAGTACAAGCAGATCTAAGCTCTCCTAATGCTTCACCAGATGATAATGGTGAAGAGCCTAGAGAAGAAAATGTGAACAACGAGATCTCAGAAGGGGAACCAAGACCTAATGGCTTCCCAAGTGACAGACAGGTAAGAAGTTTAGGGGGAATGGATGAAGAGGCCTCCTCTGAACGTGAGGTAAGTGATGTAAATGGAAATAGTGTGAACATGAATTCTTCTGGTTCCACAAAAGAAGAAGTGATTCACAATCATGCTGGTTCCCAACCTAATGAAGAAGCACAAAATGATTTCACTTTCAAAAGTTATAAATACCTATCCTCTCATCCCCCAGATCAGATCATTAGTAACATTAACAAGGGAATTCAAATGAGAAGAAATGCTTTTCAAAACTTTTGTGCTTTTCATTCTTTTCTGTCTAGTGTAGAGCCAACTGACTACAAAATGGCTTTGACTGATCCTGATTGGGTTCTAGCAATGCAAGATGAATTAAATTAGTTTCATAGGAATCAGGTTTGGCACCTAGTACCTAGACCAAAGGACAGGTCAGTCATTGGTACAAAATGGGTCTTCAGAAACAAATTGGATGACCTAGATACAATAGTTAGAAATAAAGCAAGGCTAGTGGTGCAAGGTTACAATCAACAAGAAGGAATTGACTATGATGAAACTTTTACACCTGTAGCTAGACTAGAGGCCATTAGAATTTTGATTGTTTATGCTGCTCACATGAATATGAAACTGTTTCAGATGGATGTAAAGACTGCCTTCCTGAATGGCTACTTGAAGAAAGAGGTATATGTAGAGAAGCCACCTGGTTTTGATGACAACTTGTTCCCCCATCATGTATACAAGCTTGACAAAGTGTTATATGGATTGAAACAAGCTCCAAGAGCTTGGTATGAAAGGTTGTCTACATTTTTGATGGAGAATGAATATAAGAGGGGAACAGTGGATAAGACTTTATTCATCAAAACCAGAGGGAACCACTTGATTATAGTACAAATTTATGTTGATGATATTTTATTTGGTGCTACTAATCAGGTACTATGTGATGAGTTTGCTAATCTTATGCAGAGTGAATTTGAGATGAGCATGATGGGAGAATTAGATTCTTCCTAGGACTGCAGATTAAGCAAATGGAAAATGGAATCATGATTCATCAGCAAAAGTACTTAAAAGAGTTGCTGAAGAAATTCGGCATGGAGAACAGCAAGGCCTATGATACACCTGTTCCCACATCCACTAAATTAGATTCTGATCTAAAGGGAAAAGATGTTGAAGCTTCACTATATAGAGGGATGATTGGCTCCCTCCTTTATCTAATAGCAAGTAGGACTGACATTGTGTTCTCTGTTGGATTCTGTTTCAGGTTTCAAAGCAATCCAAAAGAGTCTCATTTGAAGGCTGTTAGAAGGATACTTAGATATCTTGTGGGAACAACAGATCTGTGCTTGTGGTACCCCAAAGGTAGTTCAATTGATCTTATTGGGTACACAGATGCAGATTATGCTGGCTTTCTTGTTGATAGGAAGAGCACTTCAGGTATGGCACACGTTCTTGGCTCTTGCCTAATTTCTTGGGGTTCTAAAAAGCAAAATTCAGTGGCTTTATCCACAGCAGAATCAGAGTATATTGCTGTAGCTTCATGCTGTTCCCAGTTACTGTGGATAAGGAACCAGCTGAAGGATTTTGGTGTTGTTTATGATAGTGTTCCTATCTATTGTGACAACACTAGTGCTATTAATATTTCAAAGAATCCTGTCCAACATTCCAAAACCAAACACATTGAG
Source organism: Dysphania ambrosioides (assembly GCA_026401315.1). Taxonomy (NCBI): domain Eukaryota; kingdom Viridiplantae; phylum Streptophyta; class Magnoliopsida; order Caryophyllales; family Amaranthaceae; genus Dysphania; species Dysphania ambrosioides. The sequence goes on from CM048658.1 coordinate 16,230,580, forward strand.
ATAAGACATCACTTCTTAAGAGACAATGTGGAAAAAGGTTTGGTGGAGTTGTTGTTTTGTAAAAGTGAAGATCAGATCGCTGATATCTTCACAAAGCCTTTGTGTCGAGAGTCTTTTTGTAAGTTAAGAGTCTTATTAGGTCTAGTTAGATTTTAGGTCTTTGGCTTCAATTACTTTCCTCAATGATTGGCTAGAATGGCATTCTTTTGTATAGTATGTGTATATACCTATGTCAAAATCCTTCAAGTTTTGTGTAAATGGTTCAAGATCCCAAAAGGGTTGAGAATTATTGGTGCAAGAAACAGGTAAAATTAGGCTAAGTTACCAAAAACAGGGTGACGTGGTTCTGTATAGGTACCAGCAAAGGGAAACAGCACATCAGCTCAGATATGTCATCCGATTAATATTTTTATATTTTTTGGAAGATTATTATAAGATCTTTTCCTTTTGGAAGGAAATAATCTTACTTCAGTTATTTAACCTATTGATCAAGGCAATATATCACATGCCTAAATTTTAGGTTGGTTGAGATATTCAAGGCAAAGAATCATTGCCAAAATTGATTTCAATTTTTAAATTTTATGTCGTTGCTTTTTCCTCTCTTCTCTCCTCTTTCTGTGCTATAAATATATGATCTCTAACCCCTTGTGCAGCTCACAACTCTCATCATTATTCGAAACTCTTTCTCTCTCTCTCTTGTGCTCTATTCAGAAACCTCTGCTCACAACGGCTACTGTTCATCAACCTCCTCTTCACTCTCTGATCTAAAATTGCATAATCAACATGGGTAGAAAATCAAGCGCATCCAAAAGAGGCAAGGGAAGGGGACATGCAAGTGATTCCTCACAATCTCAGGGAAACACTGATGTGACTCCTCACTCTCCTCACCTCGATCAAAATCCAACCAAACCACCACCCAATTTCACTTCCACAACTTCCTCACCCACAAAATTCCCAACCACCATCCTCGAACCACCACAAGAATCTACATCACCACCAAAATCAACCCAACCAAAATAACAACAAACCGTGCTTGTTACCGATCCTTCAGAAGCTGATGGTTCCATCATCAAGGAACCAGCTCAGTCTCAGGGGGAACATCAACATGAAGCACGAAGAACACTAAGCCAGTAGTTGGAAGATATCAGTCAGAGTGTAGGAGATGATGACGTAGAGATGACTAGTCACAAGGTGGGGGCATTCACTGAAGAAGTCTTGGTACGTGGTAGAGTAACTCGATCTTCAGTAAAGAAGATTATTGAGGAAGTTCCAGAGGATCAATCCACTGGTTCTGTTCAGGGAACCAAGAGGAAACGGGTACTAGCAAGAACCCCTCGCGCTACAAAAGGTACATCTGTAGAATCTCTAACTACTGGTTCTACTGATTTAAATGCTCGATTGGTTCTTTCTGGTTGTCGGGTTGAGAAGGGATATTTTGATATGCCTGCTTTGTCTGAGTTTAAAAGTTTAATTGAGTATCAAGGATGGATGCCATTGTTTGATTGTAGTGCTGCTAATGTGTCTGGAGTTAGAGACTTTCATGTAAATTTGAAGCAGTTGCCTGATATGTCTGTTGGTTCTCTTGTGAATGATGTGGATGTAAGCTTGTCTGTTGCCACTCTGTCTAGCATGTTAAGGGTGCCCAGGGATGGTTTTGATAAGTATTCTAGTGATTGGTGGCCCATGTTGGTAGGGGTAACTCCTGATGAGATTTATGAGCATTTGTTTGGAGGAAAGATGTCTAAGAAACCGGGTGTCTTTAAATCCGCTAATTTGAAGGAACTAGTAATGCTGGTTCTGCATTCATTGTGCAACAAGGTCTTGATCCCACGGGCTTAGGGAAGGGGAACAGTACGCATCATGGAGATGGTTTTGATGTATCTCATGATGAAGAGAATTAAGATTAATCTCCCCTCCTTGATGCTGGATCACATTATGAATTGTTATGGTTCATCTCACCATTCTTTGCCTTATGGTTCTGTCATTACTCAATTGCTTATGGATAACAATGTTACTATGAGTGGGTCCACCGTGCCTATCACGGTGTTCACAAAAGCAATCCTGAAGCTAAAGGGTCTTGACATAAGTGGTGATATGTTAAGTTTTAAACTTGAGGAACCAGCAGAGGAGATGAGGCCCCCATCAAAGAAGAAGAAGAAGGTAGAGGAACCAGCAGGTCAGGAAATGATTCTAAAACAGTTGGAGAATTAGGAGGATATGTTGAGAAAGATAATCAGTTTGGTTCAAAGCTTGTCATCTTCTTTCAGTACCAGGATGGAGCAGATGGAAAAAATGCTAGCTGACACTCAAGCTTAGATGGCTCCGGGTATAGGTTCGGGTACTCCACAGACTCAGCCCGAGGAAGAAGAGCCTGGTGAAGAAGATGAGGAAGATGAAGAGGAACCAGTTGCTGATGCAGACGATGATGCTAAGTCCGAGGAGGAGGAAGAGGAAGAGAATGATGATGAGGAGTGATGCTGGTTCCCACTCTTGTTTTCCCTCCCCTTTATTTTTATTCAATATAACTAATTCTGTTGGTCTGTATATTTCTCACCCAATCCATGAACTTTCATTTTGATATGGATTTGGGTTCCTTTTGTTAAACTTTGTTGGCTTGTATGGACCATTAATTCTGCTATGGTATGCACTGTCTGACTAATCTTCTCGTGCAGCATACTACTTGAATGGTGGTTGATGCCACTGCATGGATGAGCACATTTAACAATTTGTGCACATCACTTTTACTTAAGAGTACTTTTTAATGATGCCAAAAGGGGGAAGTAGTGTGCCAAAGCCTAAGTCAGTTTAGATTGTGTCAAGTAGCTCAGTGTGATAGTTTAGGGAAGTCTGTTTGATAGTTAGTTTTTGGAACCAGTTAGCTTCACTAACTTGTTCAGTTGAGTCTTGAGTCTATTAGTTGTACTCAAAAATATTTGAGTACTTAATTGGAGTTTTTCTATGTTTTTGACTTGATTGGTTGCAGGAACTTCAATTAGTTTGTCATCATCAAAAAGGGGGAATTTGTTGAGTCCCTTAGGTTTTGAGTTACGACAAACGGTTACAGGAAACAGGTTACAATAAACATTGCGAATAGTTGGCTATATGTAGGAAATGGTTGGATGTAAATTGATCCATGTACTAGTGGGAAACCAGTAGGAACTATTTCCTGGACTGCTATGCTAAAAAGCAGTCACATACTCTCTATTGTACATTAACCATGTTACATGTGCAGTAGTGAAGTTGATTCCAAGACTTGGAGCATGGAGGCCTTTCGAAGACATTCGAATAAAGATACATTGCTCAAAATGGAAGTATTCAAGGAAGATTCAAGTCTTGAAGATTACATGAAGAAAAGAGGTTCTGTACTTTAATGCTTAAATCATGTAATGTGCTCCGTAGTATGACTTGCATGTTTGGGTAAAATAAGTGCTTATAAGTGTATCGAGTCATATTATGAATTCTGGTACAAAGATGGAATAGAATTCATAACATACTCAATTCAGGGAACCAGGTTCACTGTACGGAATATCCGAGCTGCATGTTTTGAGAAAAATAAAAGATTTCGTAAAAAAATACTTTTTTTAAAGAATTATTCTAAAAATATCCTAAGCAGCTGGAGATTAGATGATAATATTATGGTTACCTAAAAACTAGGAGTATCTATCTTATTTGATTCTATCTTTATGAGTAAATCAAATAAGATAAATACTTTCCTAAAATCACGCTATTACTTGCTCATCAAATTTACGTGATTTAAGGAAACTAGGGTTTTGTATCCAAGTATATAAACCCATCTAGTCTCTCATATTCTGTCTGATAAGTCTCTCTGAAATTAAAAGGAGGATATTTGAGAGACATATACACTTAAGCACAAAAGCCTATTCATCGATTCATATACAAGAGCACTATTAGAGCTTAAATAATTTCTCTTAATTAGCTTTCAGAAGTGAGATTAAAAGAGAACATTTGATTTTGTCAAAGCCTTCAACCGAGGGGTTGAAAGGCTGGGTGAGTGTTTGTGAGTTCAAACACAAGGGGCTTACTAGTGTAAGTCGAGCGCACATTCGGAGTAGAGTGTGGGGTATACTGGTTCCCGGAGTAGGGAAACAGTAGAGCGTCTGTGGTCTATATTTTTCGTAGTAGATTAATAAAAGAGCATAGGGTAGGAGGACGTAGGCCATAGTTGGCTGAACCTCGTTAAATCTTGTGTTTTCGTTATTGCCTTTCTTACATTCCGCTGCTTACAGGAACCAGCCCAACTGGTTCCTCTCGTAGATCAAAAAGTAAGAAAAATAGGCCAAGGCTACTTAACAGTCAATTCCCCCCCCCCCCCCCCCCCCCTCTTGAGGTCACCCAACATTTATTTCAACGAGTATTTTCAGAGGAGGATTGCTCTTCGTGATAGAGAAATTCATTCGTCTCTTAAACATGATTTAATAGAACACATATGGCAGAACTTTCGTCATAATATGACCAAATAAACAAATTTGTAATTTGTAATCGTATCGTTATTTAAGTTTTAGTACTCTTGTCTATGTTTTACTTTAGGTAAAATCACTTTTATTTAGTTAGTAATCATACCTTATATTTGTGTACCCGTTTTTTTAGTAAATTATGTATGTGTTTATTTCAAAAATGCGCTTCTATTAAAAAAATATAATTTTTGATTTTTTAAAATTATTAAATTATAATTAAAACATAATTAATTAGACATTTTAATTGTATTGAAAAGTTTATATAAAAAATATATTAATTAATTTTAAGCGTAATAAAAAAATTTAAAAAAATTTACAAAATTATTAAACTATTCAATTATATTAAAAATGTAATTAAAAAATATCATTAATTTTAAGTCATTTTAATTGTATTGAAAAGTTAATTATATAGTATAAACATTATTAAAAAAAATTATAGAGAAAATAAATAAGGTGATGTGTATTATGATAGGGTACAGAAAATAGTGTAGTAAAGAGTGATGGAAAGTTTTTTAAATATTTATGTGGTAAAAAATCTTTCATAATAGAAATTGAATAGAAAGAGTTAGAAAATAAGTATAGAAATTAAGGGGTTTTTTTTCTCCTCGTGGCGGTCACTTGTGTTACGAATTATCTTACCATCTCTACCTCTTGAGACTTTAGAGTAGGGGAATAATTATATATGAAAAAAACACACACACAATTGAACTCAATTTTCATTTCGATAACCCCTTGCATAACTTCAGCTACATCATTCACCCCTAAAACCCTTCCTTCCTCTTCCGATGGCGCTCAACGCCACCCGACTCCGCCGAACACTCTTCCTCTCCTCTACCTTCCTCACCACGTACAGAACCCTCCCAAACACCACAACCGCCGTCAATACTCTCTCCTCTCTCCTCCAAAACTACCCCATCACCCCCTCTCCACCCCTTCCCACCTCCCACCCATCACTCCGTCGTGTCTTCCACTCCACCCCCTTCTCTCTCTCCTCCTCGAGATCCTTCAACGATGTCGAAAAGATTGATCCCGATACGATACTATTCGAGGGGTGCGATTACAAACACTGGCTGATTGTTATGGACTTTGGGAAGGATCCTCAGCAACGCCCTTCTGCTGAGGAAATGGTTGAGACTTATGTTCAGACTTTGGCCAAAGTCGTTGGCAGGTTGTCGTTCTTTCATCACTTTTCTCAAATTTTTTTATTTGAATGAATTAATTCATAATATGTATAATCCATAGTATGTACATATAATTTAATGAGAATGGTTGTTGATATAAGTTTGTGTTGATGTAATAATTGATTTTGTGAGTTAGAAAAGTGTGTTCGAAGTCTTAGTAAGAAAATGTTTGGACTTTAGTGGAAATGGGGTTCTTATTTGAGGAAAAAACTAAGATCCCCCGGTTTTTTTACAAATGTTGATTTGTTGGGAGTTTTGTGTTTATGGGTTCAAGAGTTCGGAAATCATCGATTAGAAGGCTGTTAGTTTGTGTGATACTACTAAACTAGTCTTGGTTATGGATATAATAGATGGTGTTTAGGTTTTGGGGGTGGGTTAGGGTTCAGTTGGTGTGTATATTTGGGGGAAATGATGAAGTTGGCGAGTGGGGAAGATGGATTGGGGTGGTGGTGGGTGTGTAGATGAAGATGGTTGGGTGGAAGAGATAGGGGACGAGGGAGGAGGGTGTTGATGGGTAGAGATATTGGCTAGGTGTGTTGATGCTGCAAGAGATAGATTGTTCAAGCAGGTGGAAGGTGTTAGTCGGTGTTGGAGGCAGCTAGGGCTTTTAGAGGTGTTGATGACGAATTTGGGTTGGGAAATGCCGGAGGTATGCAGAGCATGGTGTATGCATTGAGAGAGAGAGAGAGGTGGTTTGGGTTGGAGATAAAGAAATGGGGAGGTTTGGTGGTGCTGATCTGTGGCAGTGTATAATAAGTGGTGTCATTGTGGTGGTGGTGCTGATCTGTGGCAGTGTATAATAAGTAGTGGCATTGTGGTGGTGGTGGTTGAGGTGGTCTGTGGCTATTGCTGGTTATTATAGGGTCTGTTGCTGAAGGGTGGGAGGAAAAGATGGTACAAATTAGAAATTTTCACTGAAAGAAAAAAAAATGCACAAAAGGGGAATTAAATCAATCTTTGAATTTGGAAGGACCAGTTAGTTGCAGCTCTAATCTCCCTTCCTTCCCGCCAATGTTCGGACTACAAAATCAGAGTTCCCAAATGGCAAAGTGGATTGCTGGAGGAAAATTCTAGGGTATGTCAAACTTGGATTCATCTTGTAAGAAGATGGCAAAAGAATGGAAGCTGAAGAAAGCAACTTAAGAGCTGTTTTGTATTGTTTTATTCATTTTCTCAACTTATTATTCCTTACGGTTTTCGTTTTATTATATTCCCAGTTTTGCATCTTCAGATCTGTTTTGGAAGACTCCCTACCTACCCCCATTTTCTCCATTATCTGCTTTCCTTGAAACACCCCCTTTCCCTTTTTTATTTTTATTTTTTATCTATGTTTCCTCTCGCACGTGACATGTTTATAAAGTGAGAGAGGGATTCAAGTAGTATGAATTCATCAGGAAGTAGTTTGAACACAAGCGAAAGTTACTGGTAAAAATAAGTAGTTTTAGTTGGATTAAATGAAAAAGAGATAACATTGAAAAAGGACAAAGTCATAATTCACTTCTACTTTCCCAATTCCAATTAGCATTTAAAGTTACTGATTAAATAAGTGCTAGTTATATTCTCTTACAGATAGTTTTCTTTCCATGATTTCATATTTTTTGAATGATTTCTCTATGAACGCATTGTACCTATTTCACCATATATAGTTTCCTACTGTTATGTTCCTATAACACATCGTTCCCAAATTACTGCCTTTTTTGCTTCATGGGGAGAAGTGTCTTGTTTTTGTGCAATGGATTTTTTCCTCAAGTTGTTATTAGCTTGAGAAATGATATTGGGGGCTAATCAATGGGGAAGAAAAGATGTAGACATGTTTGTTAATTCATTAATTTTTTGACAGTATACGGCCATGTTTCTTTCTTTGCTTATGAATTTTCGTCTTATCTTTGTCACACATTTTTTAATAAGGACCTTTTGCTTGGTATTGCATTGCTCAGTGAGCTATCAAACTCGAACCCATCGTGTTTTGTATTATGAAAGGCTTAAATCAAGCTGTATGCTTTGAGCTGACCTTTTACTTGCTTGACAAGGCCTGTATAGCATTGATGGATACTTCTGATGGCTTCTCTTCTTGAATTAAATGCTACAGTTGCTGTGCCTCTTGTTTTAACCTGTTCATAATGTAAACGTTAGCCTATTCTTTATCATTAATGACTGTTTCAATTTGGCACTATTGACTAGAGTCTCTGTAAGGGCAAATGTTGGTGTCTACATTCACATGTGTCATTTCTTGGCTTAACTTAATTATTTCTTGACGAGGTCAGTGTTGAAGAAGCAAAGAAGAGAATGTATGCGTGTAGCACCACTACCTACACTGGTTTTCAAGCTGAGATTGATGAAGATACATCAAAAAAATTTGAGGGTAACTTTTGCTGTAATAAGTTATATTTGCAGAATAAAATTGTATTTTTGAATGACAAACATTTCTGCAGGTATGCCTGGAGTTATATTCGTATTGCCAGATTCCTATATAGACCCACAGAATAAGGAATATGGAGGTAAGAGCAATTTTTGGTTCTATTTGTGGTAACTTAATAGCAAATTGAAGCTGAGAATTTTTCCCCGTGTTATACTCTGCATATCTTTATTTTTATTTTATCCTGCATAGTGCTTTATTTTAATTTGGTTCTGTACACCGTGCAGGAGATAAGTATATAAATGGAACTATCATACCAAGACCACCTCCAGTTCAGTATGGCAGAGTAAGGAAAAATAGACAAAATAGTCAGCAAGGAGAAGGGAGAGTCTTTAATCCACAGCATGATTACCCTGATAGGAGAAGCAATCATCCTTACCATGGTCCAACTGGTCAAGAAGGGAGGATTAATCACATGCCAAATAGGTCAAATTATTCTGAGCAAGGAAGGGATAATTATCAGGTTGGCGGAAGCAATTATGTGCCTCCTCATCAGGGTGGTGGAAACAATTATGTGCCTCCTCGACAGGGTGGTGGAACCCCTTCTATGCCTCCTCATCAGGGTGGTGGAAACAATTATGTGCCTCCTCGACAGGGTGGTGGAACCCCTTCTATGCCTCCTCATCTGGGAGAAAGGAGCAATCACATGCCAAATAGGTCAAATTATTCTGACCAAGGAAGGGATAATTATCAGGGTGATAGAAACAATTATGTGCCTCCTCATCAAGGTGGTGGAAACAGTTATGTGCCTCCTCAGGGAGGTGGAAACCCTTCCTTGCCTCCTCATCAGGGGAACTACAACCATGGCTATACCCAGCAGCATCAGATAGAAAATTTCCCTGGTAACTTTGGTACTCATGTCCCTCATGAACAGATCAACAATCCCCCTAGAGGACATGGCTATCACCATCCCCAAGGACAGATGAGGAATTCTCCTGGGAACCATGGTGCCTATACACCCCAAGGACAAACGCCATATCCTAGTGATGGTAGGAACTATGCTCCACTGCATCCAGCAAGAGGAGCCAATGGACAAACTGGTGTTGGATCTTTTGAACAAAGTGGGGCTGGGCAATATGGTCAGGGATCCCGTGGAACTTCTGGCCAGGAAACAAGTATTAGATATGGTTCTGGATATACATTTCAAGCAGAAAACCAAAGATTTTCACAGACACCAGATGAACAGAACCCTACGTCAACAGAGCATAGGAACTTGTCACCTGGAACAATGAATCAAGTAAGTGCTGTTTCTTATTTTGCTTCTAGTATATGACTCTTGTCAATCTAGTTTAATATTGTCTTTTGGCCATTTCTGGTAAGACTTAAAATGGACTATGGACAGTTTTGAGCTAGAAATCTTATCTGCCATGTTTGTAGGTTCTCTTAGCTTTTGAGATTCTATTTTCTTTTCTTCTTTTTGTCCTTTTCTTCATAAATCCAGGATTGGGGATGGTTCATGAGAAAGCATGGGCAGCTGATAGTCCCCAATCCCATTGGGGAAAGAACATAAAAAACTCCTTAACTAGTCTAATTTTCAATGGAAGGGGGATGAAGTTGTGTATATCTAGATATGTCATTTGGGTTGGATAGATACGGGTTACAAAGCTCTCAACTTGACCTTGAGTTACCAAAGGGGTTAAAGCCATAATTGATCTTTATATTCGTATACTCTAAAATCTTTAATTCTTCAAATGAATTGAGTGATATAGTTTCTTTTTATTTGTTTACTTGTTTTGATAATTGATCATTCCCTTTACAAAGCTGATAGATCATTAAAAAGTACCCACAATAGATATTAAATTGACCATTCTAAGACTAATGTAGAGATCTTTGACTTTACACATAGGCTCAACATGACGTTATCTTCACCTGAAACTCTCTGATTTGAACTTATGTGAATCTATGGGAACTTTGTGAAGTTGTAAACTTATTGGAACTTGTTTGAACCTTGTCTAAACTCCAAACATATTTGTGAACTTTACTATAAACCTATCTTTAAGGTGAAAGGAAAAATCCTATAATTTATTGAGTATCCTTAGATTTCATACACAAAGCATTCATTCATTATAGGTACAAAAATTGATAATATCTATAAGTTAAAAGTATAACTTGGCTGAATACTTTCATTATTGACTATCAACAAACTTTTGAATTGCTGTATGATTAATATATTCTTGAAATCAACATATTAAACATCTGATCATTGCAATACGTGAAAGATCACTGCTGAAATAAATATTTCCATAATTTCATTTGTACAAGATTAATTGATTGATGGTCGATTCTCTAATGAAACACTGATTGTGTCACTTGTAGTTTGTCCACTGTTGTAGTTTCACTCTATGGCTTAAATATGCTAAGAAAAAATAAGCTCTAGTTTGATGGTTGGTGCTCTGAAAGATGTCACATTTTTAGATGTTTAGGTGATCAAAATTGATTCCAGAATGGAATTCAGGAGAAGGTATCCCTCATGTGGCCTGACCTGATCTATGCTGTTCAAACAAAGCAAACTTGCATTCTAGTCCCATGAATGTTATTTGTTCAAACAAAACAACCATTTAATTTAGATTTGATCATCTCTAGTGTGCATTACTTTTTTTTCCCTGATTAGTGAAATTGATTGGTTTCATAAATAATAAGCCATCCATTTTAAATTTTTAGGGAACCACTTAAGTCTTATACATAATTGAGATTCAATCCTCACACTTTCATAGTTAGCCATCATTTGCATTGGCATGTATGAGATTTGGCAGATGATTGGGACACTTATTTATAGAAGCTCTGTCTCATCCTTAATGGATGAAAGTTACAAAGAGAAAATTACATTTATTATGGCATTAGACTAAGCCATGATTTTTGGTTTGACTCTTTCACCCTTTTTGGCTCAATTGTGTTTGGGTTAAACAAATTGCATTCAATACCAGAATTTTGGGTTTAGTTGTCGTAATTCTAGTGTCTATATGAGGACACATACTCATGTAGTAAGCTGTTTTTGTTAATTTATTAAGATTGTTTTACGGATGAACAAGCAACCTAAAATAAATTTTCTCCTTGGGATTTCAGTGAAGACAACAGAATCTGTAGATTATAGTGAGCTACCTAAAATAAGTATTCTCGTTGGTATTTAAACAGAACATGGAGATTATAGAGTAGACTGTTTTATCTGCTCGTCTACTTTCTCCTCTAAGCCTATCATTATTTACACCATACAACGCTACAACAGGTAAACTTTGCCACATTTTCCTGCTGGATTAACTTTTGGGAATTATTTGTAATGCTTATTGTATTCCTACGAGCTATGTTTGATAAAACCCGTAAAATCCAGGTTTTAACATAACTAACTGTCAAAGTTTTGTGTCTCAAACTATTTGAAATGAGAGGAAAGTGTGATGGACAGCCGCTAATTGATGTTATTATAGTGTAGTTTGATTAGCAATTACCAACTATTTGTAAGAAATCATTTATTCCTCTGGAAATTAGTGTCAAATTAATCAAAACCTCATTATATGATTCCAATTCATTTTACCAAAATACATTTTGTGATAGTTGTTGAATATTTCTGATCCGTTGTTTACAGTTCATTTTTATTTAAAGTATATTAGGAAATTGGTCATAATTTATTTTTATTATTTATGGCTTAATAGGGTATTCATTTTTTCTTTTTCGCAGGGAAGGTTCTGACCGGATATTCCACACTGTAGCAGCCTATGAAACTTTCTGATGTAAAAAAAACTGCATCAATTTCCACAGTTCAGAGGAAGCAAGGAAGCTGTAGGTTATGTGTGGATGGGTTTGTTGAATAGGTTTTTCTAGTTATTTGTGTTAGTAACAAGTAACAACTATTAAACAACAAACTCTGTTTTTGGCTTCTTTGAGCTATTGTTCATTTTTGAAGTTATACATGAGCTTTTATGTGTTAGAACTTGTTTCTATGATAATTTATTGCTTCTTTGAGCTCTTGTTCATTCTCTCCCATGACTTCCTCTTTGATGTTTTATTTTGAGATTTGCTGGTATTTCTCGTCTTCAATGGCAGGTACTCCACATTTCAGTTATTGGCAACAAATTGCTATGTTAAATAAATTTTATTTTATATATATATGAGAAGGTAAAAAGTTACAGGAGCAAATAGAAAGGCTTGCTTGATCATCTGCCCGAATAACTTAGGAGCGATCTACTTTATGCACTATGCATGTCTGAAACTAAGAAGAAACCTCGAGAATTCTCCTAATTGTGTTTGTAATGGCTAGAAGGCTTTGTAATAGAGCAACGTAACAAGAGTAGTTGAATTCAAGAGAATAAGGACTCACAGTAAGCCCATTGAGACACATGCAAAGCATAAAGACAAGTTAAAGCCTCATAATGAACTACGAAAGAAGCAAAACCACGAGTCGAATGGCCCAAACGTAATTCGCCACCCACCATAACCCAGCAGGGGGTTGGTACTCACGTTTCGAAGGATGTAAGTGATGGGTTGTCGCTACCCTATTAAAAATAACATATCCACCTAAACTAATATAGTTTGGGTAAGTAGAGTCGAAATCCCAAGAGACTATTGGGGATGTATTGTTGTTCTACTGTTCTAATTTCTATTAGGAAGGTCACAAATTAAGAGAGAATTATAAATTAATCTAAACACTAGACTAAACTGAGCTAAAACACGATCTATGCTAAGATTGATATTAATATAAGACAAACATTTAAGACAACGAATCCCCACTAATATGACTAGATATAGATTTCTATCCCAATCACTCAAATTCAACACACAATGCAATTTCTAAGACGACTACACCCTAAATAATACTAAGGATCTCTTTCGAGTATCAATAGCTTCCCCCCTTAGCAATCATACCAACTCTCGTGGAGTCATGCAATATAAAGACAATAAACACGATATTCACAAAAGTCTTAATTGTCATGACGTCTACTTTCGTGATCATCACTCACACCTTAACCTATGATTCTTATTCAGATTATGAACCGACTCTTGCCGTTAAACTTAATCCACTTCATTAATCAACTAAGTCTAGTCTTTTAATGGTGTTAAAGTCAATCATAGATTAAAAGAATTATTTTATGCATTGGATTCAGGTTTCAGGATTCATCTATGCCTAACCCATATTAGGGTTAATTGGGACCTAGATTAGAAACTTCTCACTCATCATGGACATAAAAACAATAATAAAAGAAGACATAATTAATAGCAGGAAACAACTTGGGCTAAACAATAGAGAGAACAAAGTACTAAAATCTAAATATAAAAATAAAACGAATTTGCTGTCAACAAGGCTAGAGTACTACTTCGAATCTAAGTGCTTGAATGAAATATAAGAGAACAATAGAGAACTAGAGAATACTTAGAGAAAACTAGAGAAAAACTTAATAAAACCTAAATAATCACGTCCTCTAAAACCTAGAAAAACCTCTAATATCTATACAAAACAAACAGGCCACATAGAAGTTTCGCAGAAAAACCACCCCTACAGAGGGAACTCGATCGAGTGTAAATGACACTTGATCGAGTGTCTTCTCTTTAAGAAAATTTCCAACACAGGTCATAACTATCCAAACGAGCAGGGACTCGATCGATTGCTCTGCACACTCGATCGAGTGTCTTCCCTTTCTTCACTTTTTTGCATAGAAGCCACTTTCTGCTTGATTTGGTGCGTCCATTTAGTCAAGTCCTTTGAACGCTTAACCAAGTTTCTATGTTTCAGACTCCAATTTTTCTTCTTTGATTCATCCTTAGTTTGGCTAGAAAACTAAAAATTTTTGGTAACTTCATGTTCTTCATTTAGATTAGGCTTCATAAGATCCTTCTGTAGATCTTGAACTATTCCTATGACACTAAGTCCTCAAGGATTCTAAAAACATCACAAAAACTATGAAAACCCGTGAACGCATCATATGAAAGCTAATAAAAAGAATTCGATTAAAACTAAACTAAAATGTAATTAACAATATACAAATAGCCCTAAAATACCCTAAATTTATAAGTATAATTGAGACTTGTCAGTAAGAACCAAAGAGGTATGTTGTCTACAAGCAACAAGGGATATCTAATCATCACTATTGCATCAAACAGGAGGGAACACTCTTTCGTGCTGAATTAAAAACCATATCATTTTTTCGCAACCACAAAACCCATAGAATGGAAGTAAAAATGATTGAACAAGAACTTCAAGAACTATCCATTTTGTAAAATATTGAACATGGGTAGAAAGGCAATCATAGAAAAGGATGACTTTCATTGGCATTAAAAGCGAATAGCCAAGGACCCACTCTTCCAAACCTAAACCTCAAAAGGCCAAAGCCAAAAACATGAGCCACTTCTTCCATATGCAAATCCATTCAGTTCAACCGACCTGGTTCACATTCATTCTTTCACAAGTAGAAATTCATATAATTGTGTGGGTACAAATGTTGCGATTTTATGAAATACAAAGCAGTTGCGTATATGTATAAGCAATTAAAAAATAAATGCTTCAACATTTGATGTTACAAGTGATGTGGTGTTTTAAAAAACTATAGCATTTGTGTTTTAGTGTTTCATCCCTAATCTCCAATATTTCCTACACAGTTTTTTGAACACTTAAAAAAATTACAAAGCTAGCTTCTTCCCTTAAACTCCTCCCACCTCAACAACTCACATTGCCTTCATTGTTATCCTTAGTAGCCACATTTCTCAAGAGTCCTCTCTCCTTTCTTGTGTGTATCACCATTTGGACCTCCATTAAATGGAATGAAGTTTTGGTTAGCATTTACCCTCTTTATCTCCCATTTTTTATTTAGAAATCTATATTTCAAACAATTCCATTCTAAAGGTAATGCCCTAGTTTATTTTTGAATCACCTACTATTGAATTTTTGAATTTCTAATGTATGGTATACTTAAATTTTCAAATTTCTTTTGAATTTTCAAATTGGTTGGTTTTCTAATGAAGTTGAAGTAAACCTGATAAGTCCTACTTATACTCATAATTATATGGTATTTTAGGTCTTTTTGCTTAGTTTATTGCATTTTAGTTTAGTTTTAAGTGAATTTTGCTCATTTGTTATCACATGATACATTTACGGGTTACATTTTTGTAGTATTTTTGTTGTTTTTCAGGGTTCCTACGAACTCAATCTCATTGGACAAGATTAATACCTAAGGAACTGAGCTCCAACCAAGTGAAGAACAAAACTCTAGGAGAACCCAAACATAGTATGATGCAAAGAAGCAGAATTAGAGTCAAAAGCAAGAAGACTCGATTGAGTATGTAGAGGACTCGATCAAGTGGAAGTGCAAAATCGGGTATAAAGCGGCTTCTAGATAAAAAAGTGAAGAAATCTAAGGCACTCGATCGAGTGTACAGAGCACTCAAAAGTCTCCTCTCCAGCAGCCAATTCTGACTTGATTCAAAATCTGTAGAATGATCTGAAGAAGGACTCGATCGAGCACCATATGAACTCGATCGAGTGCCTTTCCTTTGGGCCATTTTTTAGCGAGTGATTTTTTGAAGGCCAAACTCTTTACATATATATATTTAGGATTTTTAGCACGGTTATGTAAAGCATTAATTAGGGTTTTTCATTAGGTAAAGCAGTAGTTTAGCAGCAACACTCCTTAATTCCATTAGATCTCTAAAACTCTCTCTAGATTTGCTGCTTATTATTAATTTTGCATAGAAGTTTTTAGATTGCTACTCTAGCATTATACACACCATTCAGTTTGAATTATTTAGTATTTTTGCACTCTAATCTCTATTGTTATTATGGTGTTGTTTCTTTATTATTTCTTTAATATTGTTCTATCATAGATTATTTCATTTTATCGTTGCTTGTGCTGATTTTGCATTCAATATATCTGAGTAGTTTGTTAATTTAGGATCCCGATGAACCCTAGTATGAATTAGGTATTGATAAATCTCAAAATTTGAGCATAAATACCCCTCATTTAACGACCCAAGGGTCGACATTTCTCCAATTCCAAGTGACATCACTCTACCCAAATACACCCTTAATACACTCTCAAATACAATCAAAGCCTCTTGAACATCCTTAAGCCTTACTAAGGATCAGTCCAAGCATATTAGACACAACCAACCAAGGAAATCTTACCTCTTCAATATATCCTCAAGTAAAAGGACTCTTCTCAACAGTAAATACCGAGGACCCTCCTCTATTTCAATTACTTTATTTTCTTTATTTACTTTTACTCCATTCACCTTCTAATATTTTGATCTAGTGGTTTCCATCCACTCAAGCCCTTATATAAGATTCCTTTTGTGATGATTATGGGAGGTTCAAACCCTTTTCTCTATGAGCATCTATTTCAAATTTCTTATAACCTTTGATGAGCATTGATCTAATAAAGAGACATCACCCTTGATGTTCTCTTGAGATCAACTCACACATTCTATTTCCAATGTCTCATTTTTCCTATAATGTGAATGGCTAGGAGCAACTCCTACTTCACTAGGTTAAGCCTCAAAACCTTAACTTTGAGCACCTCAACCCTTTCATGAGCAAACCCTAGGTGTACATCACACTTAAATATACATTTAGGAGTTATCCTTAAAGCTCATTTCTTATTTAAGCATCATAATCCATATTTTGATCGTGTTTATATCTCTATGTCAATGATGTTCTAAGGCTAAACAATAAATTCCTTTTGAACTAGACTTTTGCTTTTTTTAATTGAATTATGTCATAGAGAAGGGTCTCTTTAGGCCTAAATCTTCATTTGACTAGAAAATTTTCAACTCATCATCATCATACATAATACTTACCTTGCATCCTAACTAATCTAACCCACTGACTCTTGATTCTTAACTCTATTACTTTATTTCAATTATGCACATTTATACATAATCCTTACATTGTATTGCAATTTCATGATCACTTTTACTTGCACTTATAATCAAGACCTATTGATGGAATTCCACGCATAATAAGATAAATAATGGACGAATAGACATAGGTATCCATTAATCTTGTGTATATTTAACCAAGTGGTCAACAACTCTAGATTTATGTGCATAGTTATTTACTTACCAAACCAACTAAATCAAGAGTGTGCTTTGCCTTAATTATGCATGTTTTCTTAGGAAATAAAACTTACTCGTTCTCCATCACTTGCCAATTGTTTCGCACACACCCTTGGATTAAGTTGCTCTTTCCAAACATTTTCATGGTTTGCATACCATTTACGTGAGTCATTTAGGGAATTCAAACCCTAGGGTCTCCAAATAGCACAATAAATGTTTCGTGTTGACTCCTTGACCTGTTTAATGTCGATCTCTGAAAGTCGCATAGATGATCCATATAGATGTGCAAACTCATAGAGCACTACTAGGGGAGAACTCCTCCCTCGTTTCTTCACCGAAAAGGGGAGGTTGGGTTGCAAAAATTGAGCTCTCTAGTGACAATTCGCTCATCCAATTGCCCATTCATAACCTAGTTGGGTACTAGACGCTTAGAACCTTACAAAAAAGCCCCTACATCGAGCCTATAGACCAATGGTATTATTCCAGTCTCTTTATTTTTCGTGTGTTTGGATTCATCCTCTATGAGATTCCAATCTTGGGTTTTCTTGTTGGCTTTTACTTTATAGTATAATCTTATGGAATGACTAGACTCTCTATTAGAAACTAGAGCCCATTTCTCAATCAATTAGGATTTTTTCCATAAATTGTTTTCTTTCCATTCACTCTATTGATGAATCCATTGAGCCTTTATTTTTCCCATTTCCTAATGCCTAACAATTATAGCCTTAGAAAATTTTTACTGGGTTTGTTTGCAAGGTGTTCTCCACAAAGGTGTATGCTTCATATAATGAAACATCGACATATATTGCACATTTATTCATCCAAACTCTAGCATTGGAAAAGTAAAGAAAAGAAAAGAGAAATAAGAGTAAGGAACAAAAAGTAAGAAAAAAGGGGGGGAAAAAGAGAAGCAAGAAAAAAATATTTGAGAATGTTCCAAATGAGATCTTTGACTCATTCCTCAATTGAGCATATGAAGAAAACAATCGAATTGAACTAAGAAGGAAAGTGAAGATCAAAGAAAAATGAGAAAATAGGCTAGTTTGGGTGATTTGGAGGCTATAAGGATGGTTTTGAACTAGATCTTCAAGTTATGTAGCCGGATTTTATTTACATTTTGAGCATTATATTCCTAAATAACATCGTCATACCTTATATAAATAAGCCTTGAGAGACATGACCATTTTTAACACCCCGATAATTCCCCCTTTCTAGAAACCATAACCTTGGGAGAACTAACGAAGTGCTACCATGATGTGTTCAAATGCTAAGGTTTTAAATTAGAATTTTATAGCGGAAAACATACAACTTTCAAATAAAACTTCAAAACGCCAAACTCAATCAATTCGAAACCATTAAGGCCCTTATTAAAATATTCGAAACATTCATCAAACCGAATCCAAACCAATTTCCAAATATCTAGAAATTGTTAAATCAACCAAATAAAAGAAATAGTTCTTTCTACTCATCCCAATAATGCATCAAAATCCCAGTAGTACCTGTTAAAAATCTATTCCCCATAATTACAAGTGTAAATATTGGATCATTACAAGGTCGTTGAAAGTTAATAGACATGACCAAAAGATCTTATACAAAACACGTAATTAGCAAAATTGAGTACATAAAGGTTACAAAAACAAAATGAAACTTGATGAATTCATATGAGTAAAATGTTTGATATACTTACTCGTTTAAAACATTCCATGCTCTTTTGTTAGAAGGCATCAAAACAATGTAAATCCAATGGTAAACGGGCACGACTCTATCACCATGATTAGATGAGATCTCAACTAACCCAAATTTCTATTTAAAACTATATAAAAGAGACTCGTAGATCGCACAAACTCCAAGAAAAGTCACGAATAATACCCTATGAAGCCCCAACCCATCATTGTCAATACTCTAGACATGCACTAGCCTAGAGTTTTATTGCCTATCCTTTTTTCACTTTACGTGATTTACATTTTAACAATTAGGTTTAAATTCATCAAAGAACACACATGAAATACATCACAATTATATAATCCACCTATTTTACATTGTAATTTTAACCTTTGATTTCCTTTTTAAATTTCAACCTGTTGAACAAAGTCAACTAACCTCATCATTAAGACTTAAAAATAACCCTTTACTCAATTGATATCATTATTTATGAAGGAGTAATAATAAACAACCTCATGGATTAATTAGAAATTTAATTTCACTTGAATCAATCAAGATTCCTCTCTTGGGATCTCAACCCCACTTACTCGAACTTCATTAATTTAGGAAGTTAGGTATTTTTGATAAAGTAACGAAAGCCACGTCATACATAGGGATGACAATGAGTCGGATTTGATTAGACCCATACCCATTATTTTAAAATTAAAACCATATCCACCCCAGACCCATTAGGTCTTAGAATTTCAGACCTAGATCCACTAGATCTGATGGTATTGAGAGCAAAATAGTTCTTAAACATATTTTTATTTCTTTGCGCTTATTATTCACATGTTTTATAATTAGATATATTTTCACATTTTAGACCTTAGAATTATTTACCAATTAAGTGTTATACATAAATCTAAATTGTATTATTATGTCAAATATAATAAATTAATAAATCCTTTCTTAAGCACACAATTTGTATTATTGAAATACTTGAAAAAGTACCTTTAGTTTAGTGAGTGGAAAACAAGTAAGTACTAGGTTAAAATTCAACACTAAATCAAAAGTCGTAAACTAAATAATATTTTGTTCTAATATTTTAAGATCAAGAGATCAAGTGCATCACTACTCTCAAATTTTAAAATTATTCAGAAGCTATTAATCTTAAACCTAGTTGAGTATGTTTGCGGGGGCGTAATGATGAGAAACTAGTAATTACAAAGTATACAAAAAACTATATGAATATGTTACCTGGCGAGTGGCGATGAGAAGAGTTGGAGGCTTATAACAGAGTAGAAAATGAAGGATTGAGAGGAGAAGAGTAGAAGAGGAAGACGGCTAGGCATTGTGAATGAATATTTAGTTTTAGTTCTAAATATATATTAAATTTTAATTCTATTTTTTATGATGTGCGGGTCCATAGATCGAATCTGGATCTAATTTTTTTTGGACCCGGACCCATATCTGACCCAATGGCATTTAGAACTATATCCAACCGAAATCAAATGGGTCTAAAGATATTAGACCCAAACCCTAGAAAATGGGTCAAGTTTAACAGTAGCTAGCCTCACAAACTCTTTAACTCTTCTTCTCTAATCCTTTTCTTCCTTCACCATAAATCTTTATCCTTCACGAACGACAACAAATCACCGAAGACAATTTCCTTCCCAATAAATCGCCACCCACTCCCAATCCCTCACATTTCCTTCCCCATAACCCTAACATCGAAGCCTAATAATCTCTCCCACTTGCGACTCCATGGCTGTGGCATAATGGATATTTGGTTTTGTTAGATTGGCCTTTTCTCTCTCCCATTTTGATTTCAAGAAGTCATTCACTCCACACTTCGACATTTGGAGGTTTGTACACATTTTTTTAATTGTTGTTTCTCAACTCAAATTAGGGTTTGCTTAAGTTCAATTGGTGTTGCGTAGAATTTTTTTCCCTAATATTTGTTTATTTATTTGATGAATTTGGTTTATTAGAAATCTTTGATTTAGGTTAATTTTAGTGGAATTGGATAGTTTTTTAAGGTTATTTAATGATTATTCTATGAGATTCATGTTTTTTGTTTTATTTTATGAAGTGGGTTAATTGTGTATAATTGATTGATTTAAAGGGTAAGGTTTATTTGAAATCTTGGATTTGGGTTAGTTTTAGTGGGATTGGTTTAGTTTTTGGGTGCTTAATTGTTTTATCGAATCTTGCAATTCCTTTGAGGATGTTCTCACTTAGTAAACTAGTCCTAAGACCTTTGAATTAGGGTTTATGATCTACGTCACATTATAGTTCCATAATATTATAATTGACGAAAATGTTGGACAATTTGGACTATCCATCAAGTAAGGTTTCTTGGACGCTAATATTTACATTTGGATAGGCTTTTGTTAGGAGCTACATATCCAATGGTGTGAATAAAATCACTTGAGAGTGTTATTGACATTCATAAAGACGATAATGAGAGTATAAGTGTAGACATGAAATTATGTCTCCTTACCTAGTGGTCCTATAAAAAACCAACCCTTACAAGTAGGACTTCACTTGGGTCGAGTTGAGTGCGTGTCATCCCGAAAATACCACAAAAGCCCAACCCTAAAAAGGCCCAAACGTAAAATCGAGCCTAAACACAAAATTGACCTAAATGCATAACCCAAAATCCATCCAAAAACCAAAATCAAAACCGCGTAAAATATGAAACCCAGCGCCAAGCGCGCAAGTAGAATCTTCCTTAGCTTCAAGCGTCAAGCGCGGAGATCAAGTACCAAGCGCAAATTTCTAGGCCCGATGCATGGCAGGCGTCAAATGCCCGAAGCAAAAACTCAGCGCCCAAAGACAGCACCAGATGCATGCTCTATTTCCAACGCTCCAACTGTAACAAAACCTGACCTGCCTCTAGTCCCAGTGATTGATGCCTAGCCCTGCGCCAAATGCCCAGGTCTTATACGCCAATTTAAAAGAGCCTCTGGCTCGCTTCAAGATTTTGAGCCTCAGAGCAAAAGATTCTCTCTCGAGCTCCCGACACCCAAGCCTTTAACACACATCATATGCGCTTGACGCTTGGACTTGGCGTCCGACACCCAAGAGCCGGGTATTTTTTCCT
Organism: Dysphania ambrosioides; assembly: GCA_026401315.1. NCBI lineage: Eukaryota > Viridiplantae > Streptophyta > Magnoliopsida > Caryophyllales > Amaranthaceae > Dysphania > Dysphania ambrosioides. The sequence continues at coordinate 16,252,432 of CM048658.1, forward strand.
AAAAATACCCCCTCATTTCCCAGATCTAAGAGGTCAGCAATTCTTATAAAAACATTGATACTCTACTAAAATTCTCACTCAAGCCAAAAACAAACACAAAGAAACCTTAAGCAAAACACAATTACTACCTCTCAAAGCAATGTCTTCTTCAAGCACTCAACAAAGACTCAAGAAAAGGAGTTATCCTCAATGGTAAACACTAAGGACTCCTCTTAATTTACTCCTTTCTTTATTTTCTTTATTTGATTCTACTCCCTTTACTCCCTAGTCCATGGATCTAGTGGTTTCCATCCACTCAAGGTCTTTTGATTAGGTCTATTTTGTGATGATTGTGTGAGGAGCAAACCCCTCTCACATGAACACTTATTTCTATTTTTCAATCTTGACGAGTCTTGATCTAACCTAGGGACCTCACCATTGAAGTTCTCTTTAGATCAACTCACATATTTCCATTTTAATGTCTCAATCTACCTATGATTTGGAGAGCAAGGAGCAACTCTTTATTTACTAGATCAAGCCTCAATATTATAACTTTTATCACCACAATTAAGGAACCACCTTCATAGACTGGTCTCCTCTCAACCATTTACCCCCTCTCCCTTGCACCTTTCATTTTGTTTCAAGTTATGTCTCTTGTCTCTTTTACATTTGGTCTATGATGCTAGGACTTAGACATCTCCAGCTTATCTAGACTTGTCTCTATTGACCCTTTTCATGAGAAATCCTAGATGTGCATCAATGTTGAATACATATTTAGGAGTTGACCTTAAAGCTCATTTCTTGCTTTAGACCTCAAAATTCTTACTTTGATTTCTATTTTCATTCTTTATGTCAATGATGTTCTATGGCTAAATCATAATTTTCATTTGAACTAGACCCACTATAAGTTAGAGCATTATCATGAAGAGTAATCTCTTTAGACTCACCTCTTCATTTGATCAAGAAATCCTCTCCAAATCATCATGTATAATTCTTATCTTGCATTGATTCTACCCCTACCCCTAACATTTGGTTATCTCTTGTCTCTTTGTCTCCTTTTAACTTTGTATCTCCTTACATAATTCTTACTTGGTAATTGCATGTCCACCATTAATCTAATTTTATAAACAAATCCTATTGTTTGTAATCACGCTTAATAAGATAATCATGGACAACCGGCCATAGGAACCCAAAACTATGGACGTTGATACAAGTGATCACTGATAACCAGCTTTTAGCGTTGTTTACTAAAAGACTAGTTACACAAACAATATTTGTAATCACCCTAATACTACTACAACGAGCGAAATGGTAAGTCGGGGGTCGAACCTCAAGGAAAAGGTATGCTAGGTTCTAGGCTTGATGTAGAGAGTTTATATAAGATGTGGATTGTTTAAACTATACTAATGACAAGAAAGTAAACAAGAATGAAAATGATAATAAGCAATGAAAGACAAACATGGATAGATTAGTTCCACCCTAGGAAGGACAATAAAACTAGTAGATAAGCTAGGTCAAGGGAAATCAATCAACAATCAATCAAGACACTCTAGATGACGAGAGGAAGTTTGTGACCCTATAAATCACATGAACAACCTATAATCGCACTATGTCTCCTAAGGAGTGACAAGACAAGATTCACATCGAACATCAATCAATTAATCATCAATAATCTTGAACCCTAACCCTACTCATGAAGAACAAGCCAAACCTAGGGTTTCACTAATCATACCCCTAAGAAAACTACTCACTCATACTAGTGAAACCTAGGGCATAAGCAGTGAACAAAAACATGATTGAAAGCATAAATAACTTGAATGCAAATGAACAGAAGGATGAAAGGGAAAACAAGGAAGAAATCAAAACCAACAACTACTCTATCAAAGCCATGAATGGAGCAAGAATAATACCAAGAGCAATGAAATTGACAAAAGCAATAAGTGAAAGCATTTAATGAAATAGAGCAATAAAGGAAATGAGAACTTATATAAACGAGAATACTTGAATGAAAGACTGCTTGAATCCAAAATACAATACTCGAAAAGGAGAACATTAAAAGCTTTAAATCTAAACTAGGGCATGAATGAAATGGAAAGCAATAAATGATGTTCCAAGTTGAGGCACAAGAGATCTCAAAATAGGCATAAGGGTTTTACACAAAGGAAGGGGGTATTTATAGCCTAAGAACATAAGGGGGTAAAAGCCCTAAAAGAACCCTCGAGGGACGGCTTGCGAAGAATTTAATTCCACGGGAACTGTCCACCATTTGACTGAATGGAGTGATGATTCAGCCAAATGGACCATGATTCGGCCGAATGGGAGCTAATTCGGCCAAATTAGAGAGCTTAAGCAAAGTAACATAAGTCTGGGCTCCCATTCGACCGAATGCTTAAGGGATTCGTCTGAATGATAGTTCATTCTCCCGAATACAATGTTATTCTCCCTTTCCAGTGAGCTTGAATCATATACTTGAGTTCCTGTCTTCCATTCGACCGAATGGTGCTTAGATTCGGTCAAATTTGAGCCTGAATCGTGCTATACAGCTTCTTCGAAGTGTTTAATGGCTTCTAAACTTCGTGGGATCTTTGAGAGTGACTTGGAATGTGTGCCCAAGCTACAATACACATGTCTAACCTCTTGATAAGAGTGTCAAATCCTTAAACACGTTGCACTTCACCTTGAAATCATCGAACATACCTGAAATCACCTTAAAACAACTCGAAGACAAGATCAAGGTAAAATCAAGTGTAATGTGTATAAAATCAATCTAAAACCGCGAGACTTGACACTACAATGGGGTTGTAAATGTGCTTTAAAATAAGCAAATCAACTTCTTCCAAGCCAAACCTTTGCTAGTCCTTAGCAAATGAACTAGCAGGGCAACGTGCAAGCTTAGGGCAACACAATGACTAAAGCAAATGAAAAGTAAGGCGAGCTGAAAACAAGACAATGTAAGTCGTGTATGCGCAAAACTCTTCCCTAGCCATGGGTGTGCAAGTACAATGGGCTCAAGAGAGCATAATACCAAGAAGAACAACATTTTGCACAGACTCGGGATCACTGGAAAAGCTACAATAGAGGCCATACCACCTACTACCTAATGAGGTCACAAGTCTATGCTCCCTAGGCTATTTCCTAAAAGATGTGGGAAATTTCTAATACGCTCATGTGTTTGATAAGGTATGTGTTTAACTCAAAATCATTCGAATAAAGATGAGCCAGGAATTAAACACCTAAAAAGGGAGAAGTCTTAGGAGTTGTATCTTATCTACTCTCTAGCACAGAACTTATTAATCAGTCCAAGTTGAACAGGTTTGGAAAGGGGTGCAATGCAGGCTAGGGTTAAGGTGGGGTAAATTTGGGAATGTGGCACTAAAGTAGAGGATAGCAAGCAATCCAAGATAATGAAATTAACTACTACCACTTTCAATAGTAATGCCAAACCAAAAGCCTCAAATAAAGCACAGATGAGCTTCTAACATATTACGCTGACTCTATTCTCACAATTTTCATTTTTCTTCTTTTCGCATTTTTCATGCTCATGTCTCTTTTTATATTCAATCCTTTTTCTTTTATTAACTTTTTCACTCAATGATTTTGGATAAACCTCTCAAAAGAACACAAGAGGAAAAAGGGAGAAACAACTGAGCAAAATATGATGTATAGAGTCATATCCAACCAACAACCACTTATGCTAACCAAAGGCCCACAACATAATGCAATGCCCACAGACACCACCATATACGCTTAATTATCCTCTAGGTAAAGAGAGGGAACATTTGGCTCATATGGAGTTAAATAGTGTGGCTATCAAGAAAAAGGTAAAGGCAAAGAATTAGGTTAACCTAAAGTTAATAGATGTAAAAGGTAGGCAATTTGGTTGTTTAGCTGATACTAACAAACATGTTATCATCCTTGGCCTTTAGAAAAGTAGACTATGCGGGAGGAGAATAGACACAATACTTAGATTCTCTAACTAGCACACGATGACATATGACTCATAATGGAGTCCTAGAAGGCTCAATCCTCACTAGGCTAATCGAAATGTGCCTCAATAGGTAGTCATCCAAGCCACAAACCAAGCAAGCCCAGATCCCAAGTCAGGTGGAAGACAGTCAATCATTCGGTCTAAAAACATGCACAAGGCTAGAAAAACATGAGTATGCATAGGACCACTAGAATGTACACATCAGAAGCTTGCATGCCGGTTTCACAACTCAAGCATATCAACAAAAAAAACTAATCATGCAAAAACTATAACAAAAACCAAGGCAATAGTGACAATAATGCGGATCTTTCGAAACTTTGAAAACGCAAGAACCCTCCCCCAAGCCAGCTCTAGAGCCATCTTGGCACTTAGGAAAGGTGGATAAGAGAACCAAAAGGGAGAAAGATCAGTATTATGGAAACTATAGTTAAGCAAACAAATAAACTATACTAACACCGGGTTATCTCCCGCAAGTACTTTCGTTTAATGCCGGTAAGTTCGACACAGCTAGTCACCAGCTCAGACAGAAAAAGAGAATAAAGGAACCATACCTGCTGTAGGAGTGGACTCACTCCTAGCATCCCCATCACCTTCAGCGTGGGGACCCAAAACTCTCCATCGAGCAGTAGTGGTAGAAGTAAGCAAAGTGGAACCGGGGTCATCTAGAGTTGGGCTATAATGCGGGGCTCCCCCAAGCCAGGGTGAAGCCATCGCTCTCTTTTTGGTTTTTCTTCTCTTTCTAGCCCTCTTTCTTTTGTGGGCTGGCTTGTCAGTATCCTCGGAATTGTCACAATCTTCCTTCATTAGAATAATCTTCTTCTCAACCTCAAAAGCAAAATTCTTTATCGTCTTCTCCTTATCCAATGCCTCAACAAACACCGGGGCAGTGGAAACATCACACCCCTCAACCTTTTGTTCAACTATACTTTCAAAAACTTTGAAGGAACAAATCTGCTCGACCATGGGTTCTTTGGAGGACTTAGAAAAGGCAAACAAAACCTTCTCTTAGGCTACCCTCACAGTGATAGTCTCAGATTTACAGTCAATCAAGGCACCCAAAGTCTTCAAAGAATCTCTCCCTAGGTTGAGGGGAGTATAAGGATCCTCAACCATATCTAGCACCATAAAGTCGCATGGAACCACAATGTTCCCTAGTTGGATCGAAAGGTCCTTAAACTCTCCACATGGCACTTTTTTTATATTTCGATCGGCTAGTTGGATAGTTTTCTTTGATGGCTTGAGCTCAAAGGTTAGTTGTTTGGCAATGGACATCGACATGAGGCTAATGGAGGCCCCAAGGTCAGCAAGTGCTCCCTTAGAATTAAGTTTTCCAAGGGTGACTAGGAGCACAAAGGGTCCTCTAGCTTTTTCTTTCTTGGCCCAGGTGCCCTCAATAATGGCATTCACCTGCTTTAGCAAACTAATCACTTTTCCCCCAAGCTTCCTTTTGTTCCCTAAGAGAGTCTTCAGATACTTAACATATTGAGGCATTTATTCCATGGCCTCCAAGAATGGTTTCTTTATCTCAAGTTGCCGCATATGCTCTAAGAATTTAAGAAACTTTTCTTGTAATTGTTTCTCTACCTTTTTGTAAAGAAAAGGTAGTGGTGGAGCATGTTGAAGCTCAAGCTTCCTCCTTTCTTGTATCTCCCTCCATTTCTCTTCTTCATCCTTCTTTTTCTTCTCATGCTCTTCTACTTCAACATGATTATTCATCTCCTTAACTTCACCATTGTTTTTCTCACCTTCTTCATCAACTTTCTTCTCTTCTCTCCCCTCAAGATCATCCTTATGCTCAATTTCCCTTTAAAAACCAAGATCCTTTGAAGACCCTTCTGCTAAATCATATCTTGGAGCTACAATTAGAGCATAGTATGAGGTTCCCGATCTTAGGAAGATTACCTTATATGTGTGATTTTTGTGGTTAGGGTCAGGAGTGTTTGGGTATGGAGGTTGGGTAGATGGGTTTGGTTGAGGGTGAGATGGGAATAGTAATGGTGGAGGTGGATTGGCCATCTAAGCAAGCTGGGACTCAAACAACTTCTGTTGTGCTTGAAGTTATTGCATTTGAGTTATCAAGGTTGGATTGATTTGGGAGAGGGTTTGATTTTGCTGAGCAAGAGAGTTCACTTGAGTGGAAAGATAATCATGATTTGGAGGCGGGTTTGGTGGTTGCTGTGTAGATGGGTAGGGTAGGTTATGGTTGGGCCTTGGCACTTGAAGATACGGCATATTCCCATTCGGCCTAGGAAAACTCTCATTTTCTTGATTGCTAAAGGGTGCATGATTGTTTGAGTTGTAGCCTTGGTTAAAGTTTCCCTGGCTAGAATTTGGATTGAAGGGAGGTCTAAAGGTTTGATTGTTGTAAGGACCTTGATGAGAAAACCCTTGGTTTTGACCAATATGACCCACAGCTACCACACAATCGGGATTGTACCCATAACCATCGTAGTTCATGACTGGAGCTCCTTCTTGGTTGCACCCCCCATAGTTCACAGCTGACACATGTTTAGAACTCGAGCCCCCATAATAGGATGTATCATGATTGGTGCCCCCACAGATTCTACATGAAAAGGTTTTTCATTAGTTGATGATACATTGGAACTACCTTGAGCAAGTTTGAACTTAGATAGTTTCTTATCCATGATAGCCTCAATTTTCAAACTAATCGTGAATCAATCATCCCCCTCGGCAGTCCATTGCCTCTTGCTCCTCCCCAAGAGCTATTTTTTGCCACCTCTTCAATCTTAGTCCTCACCTGATTGCATGGGACTTTTGAGAGTTGTCCACCAACTACCGAGTCTAGAAGTGACTTGGTGGAATCATTGAGACCATCGTAGAAAAATGTGTTGAGATGGTTCTCCCCGTACTCATGATGGGGGCATGCTCTAATCATTCTTTTAAACCGACTCCAAGTAGCACTGAGTTTCTCATCATCCTCTTTAGTGAAGGGTGCAATTTTCTTGCACTAATCTTGTATTCAAACCGTGGGATAGAATCTCTCTAGAAAAGTTGTCTTCAATTGAGCCCAATTAATGATTGAGTTGGGCACTAAGCATCTATACCAATCCTTGGAGTTTCTAGTTAGACTCAAGTGAAATAGGTGCATCCGCACATAGTCTGGATTGTTGGAGCATGGAGGAATGAACCCGTAAATATCTGAGAATGTTTCCAAGTGTTGGAGGGGGCATTCGTTTTTCAAGCCGCAGAAGGGGGTCTCCTTCACCATCCGGGTGAACTGTGGATGTATATGATAAGGAGTTGGAGCTATGGATAACACGACACCCCCTTGAAATTCTTGGGACCCAGGTGTCCCAAATTGGCCAAATAACTGCTAATTTTCGTCCATTGGTGGTGTAGGAGGGTTTGGAGTAATTGGTTATAACTGAGTTTGGGATGGAGCTCGTCATTCAATACGTTGAATCTCAGGGTCGTATGGTGCTAGATGCTGATTTGATTTGCGTGTGCTATAGTGCATGCAAACAACACTAGAAACCAAGCATAAGCACTAACATTCAAGATTAAAAGACAATAAACAGAAATAAACAGAAATGAATTACATCAAGAACATAATCTAAACAAAACGCCTTATCCCTGGCAATGGCGCCATTTTGATAACCGGCTTTTAGCGTCGTTTTCTAAAAGACTAGTTACACAAACAATATTTTTAATCACCCTAATACTACTACAACGAGCGTAATGGTAAGTCGGGGGTTGAACCTCAAGGACCAGGTATGCTAGGTTCTAGGCTTGATGTAGAGATTTATATAATATGTGGATTGTGTAAACTATACTAATGACAAGAAAGTACACAAGAATGAAAACAATAATAAGTAATGAATGACAAATGGGGATATATTAGTTCCACCCTAGGAAGGACAATAAAACTAGTAGATAAGCTAGGTCAAGGGAAATCAATCAACAATCAATCAAGACACTCTAGATGACGAGAGGAAGTTTGTGACCCTATAAATCACATGAATAACCTATAATCACCCTATGTCTCCTAAGGAGTGGCAGGACAAGATTCGCATCGAATATCAATCAATCAATCATCAATAATCTCAAACCCTAACCCTACTCATGAAGAACAAGCTAAACCTAGGGTTTCACTAATCACACCCCTAAGAAAACTACTCACTCATACTAGTGAAACCTAGGGCATAAGCAATGAACAAAAACATGATTGAAAGCATAAACAACTTGAATGCAAATGAACAGAAGGATGAAAGGGAAAACAAGGAAGAAATCAAAACCAACAACTACTCTATCAAAGCCATGAATAGAGCAAGAATAATAGCAAGAGCAATGACATTGACAAAAGCAATAAGTGAAAGCATTAAACGAAATAGAGCAATAAAGGTAACGAGAACTTACATAAATGAGAATACTTAAGTGAAAGACTGCTTCAATCCAAAATACAATACTCGAAAAGGAGAACATTAAAAGCTTTAAATCTAAACTAGGGCATAAAGAAATGGAAAGCAATAAATGATGTTCCAAGTTGAGGCATAAGAGCTCTCAAAGTAGGCATAAGGGTTTTACACAAAGGAAGGGGGTATTTATATCCTAAGAACATAAGGGGGTAAACCCCTAAAAGAACCCTCGAGGGACGGCTTGTGAAGAATTTAATTCCACTGGAATTGTCCACCATTCGACTGAATGGACTGATGATTCAGCCGAATGGACCATGATTCGGCGGAATGGGAACTAATTCGGCCAAATTAGAGAGCTTAAGCAAAGTAACATAAGTCTGGGCTCCCATTCGACCGAATGCTTAAGGGATTCGGCCGAATGATAGTTCATTCTCCCGAATGCAATGTTATTCTCCCTTTCCTGTGAGCTTGAATCATATGCTTGAGATCCTGTCTTCCATTTGACCGAATAGTGCTCAGATTCGATCGAATCTGAGCCTGAATCCTGCTATACAGCTTCTTCGAAGTGTTTAATGGCTTTTGAACTTTATGGGATCTTTGAGAGTGACTTGTAACGCGTGCCCAAGCTATGATACGTGCGTCTAACCTCTTGATAAGAGTGTCAAAGCCTCGAAAACATCGCACTTCACCTTAAAATCATCAAAAATACCTGAAATTACCTTAAAACAACTCGAAGACAAGATCAAGGTAAAATCAAGTGTAATGTGTATAAAATGAATCTAAAATCGTGAGACTTGACACTACAATGGGGTTGAAAACGTGCTTTAAAACGAGCATATCAATCACCTAATTTAGACTATGTGCATAAATCTTAACTTGCTCTACCCACTAAATTAGAATGTGATATCTCTTGTATGTGCATGTTTTCTTAGAGACTAAATCTGATTTATTCTCTCATCTCTATGCCATTTGTAATTCATACTTTCCTGTATTGAAATAATTTACTCATTCCTAAACTTCTCATGGTTCGCAGATCACTTACGCAAGTCATTTGTGGATTCCAGGCCAAAGGTTTCCAAATAGCCCATTAAATGTTTGGTGGTGACTCCTAACCCATTCGATGTCTCTAAAAGCAGCATAGTTGATCCTTACTGATGTGCATACTTGTAGGGGGAGAGCTCCTCCCTCTTTTCTTTACCGTAAAGGGGAGGTTGGGTAGAAAAAACCGAGCTCTCTAGTGGAAAAATTCACTCATTTAATTTCTCACCCAAAACCTAGTTGGGTTCTAGACCCTTAAAGCTTAAAAAAGGATTTCGCCGCCCTTCAATCGTGCGAAATCGGCCCCCTACAATAAGGTAACTTTGATTAATGTTATGAGTATAATCGATTATTCCTCATTAGTTATAGTTATCTAAGTTGGGTATTATTGCTTCAAACCTAATTTAATATTAGATTCTTAGATGTAATATTTCTTACCCTTTTAAAAAAATATGTTGAAATGGTAATATTATAAATTGATTATATATCGTAAAGTATATTGAAACAAAATAATTTAGATTTCACATTGTTAAAATCTTAGATTTGGAGTGTTCCTATAAACATTTGATTAGATGTACTTCATTTTTATAACTTTTCTACTTATTAGCTTTCCTCTTCGTTTAATACTTACTTTAGAAATTTACAGATCGAGTTAGGGACAATTTGATCATTTGTCTTGCTCCGAAGTTCATTTTGTAGACACTTCCAGTGGCTTCTGATTCAAGGTGCTTTTTCATGTTCATATTTGTTCTCTTAAAGTTATATAAAGAATAAATAAATATATAAGCTATTCCTGTAAAAGAATTACCATATAGTTAGAGTTAGACAAATATATGAAATGAAAGTATTCTATTTGTTAGACTATGTTTAATGATTGAAAGATTGGTTTGAGTTAATATGATGGTGATAATAGGTTTGATGCAACAATAGGATATGTTGGGGTAGTCCCATTATAGGGGAAACTTTGTCAAATTTTTTAATGAAAATTATTGTACATGTCAGCATTAGATGTATTAGTTGCTGTGATATTTGATTTTTTTAGTAAAAAGTGTTAGATATGACTTGAATAGATTTTCTTAATATATAAAATAATGTTTTCGATGATAAATTATATTTCCTTGAACTATCTATTTAAGTTTATTCATTTATTTTTTTAGAAGTTATTCGAAATGGATCGAGATTGGATGTACGGTAACCGAACCTCAAAAGAGTACTTACGAGGGGTTAAGAAGTTTGCTATAGTTGCACTTTGACACAAAGTAGATAATCATTCCAATATAGTTATGTGTCCTTATTGTGATTGTAATAGGTTATCATGACACTATTCAAATCAAATATCATTTAATTCGTCAAGGTTTTAGAGCAGATTATATGACGTGGAATTGGCATGGTAAAATATTAGATTATGGGGCAAGCGATAGTAAGTGCGAAAGTAGGGACAATAAACCTTGTAATGAAATTCTTGTAAATGTTAATGAGGAGTACGATGAGGGTAATGATGAGGATAAAGTGGAAGAGAAGATTATTTCACATAACATCCTCATATCCTTGATGAAATTTTTAAAGCTACAAAGAAGCTTCTATATCCTTCTTGTAATTCACACGCTAAGTTGAGCGCTATCTTGAAATTATTTAACTTAAAGGAACACCATAACTAGACTAATAAGAGTTTCATACACTTGGAAATTTTATTAAACTTGCTTCCCGAGGGCAATGAACTACCATTTTCTACCAACAAGGCTAAGAAACTCATAAATCCTATGGTAATGGAGTATGTGAAAATCTGTGTATTTAACTGATTGTGTGTTATATCAAAATGAGTATATAGATCTAGATAAATTTCCATTATATGGAGTTCCTCGTTACAAGAAGCACAATGAGCTAGAGCTAAGAAAGAAGAGGATACCGGCCAAGATTCTTCGGTATCTTCCAATTATACCGAGATGTAAGTTACTTTACTCTAATGATAGAAATTCAAAATTGTTGTGTTGGCATGATATGGGGAGGAATAAAATAGGTTGTTAATCTCCTCAATGGAGGAACATTAATAGGATATTCACGAATTTTAATGGGGAAGATTAGAATCTTATACTAGGTCTTGTATGGATTGAATGAATTCGTTTGGGACCTCTAGCACCCATTACAACACTATGTCGGTTCTTCTCACCATCTAAAATTTGCCACCCTAGTTATGCATGAATTACAGATACATCATGTTGTTTCTTATAATATCTAAACCTATATAATTTGGTAATGACATAGATGTGTATCCTACCCCTCTTATCAATGATTTGAGGTTATTGTGGGAGAAAGGTGTCCAGGTTTTAGATGCTTACTCTAAATCAAATTTCACTTTGTGTGCCATGGTCTTCTACACAATCTAAATCAAATTTCACTGTATAAATGATGTTCACTTCCTTAAAACACGTATTATACACAAATATGGGGTCTCCCACTATGATACCACACTTGTCTATGAGTTCATATTTTTTACTCTTTTGGTCAACTTCGTCTACTCTACATGACCTGTGAGAATACAAAGAGGAGCTTATCCCATTTATATCATCAATTGCATACCCAATGGTCCTCAAATACTTACGAGAAAGGTTTATGAGTTGAGTTGATTGGCCACCATCAAGTTTACAATTAATGACAATAGGGTTCAAAGTATTTTCACCAAAAACAAAATCGTTAGGAGATAAGATTTTTGGTTTTACCTCAGGAGGCGTAGATCTCTCTTGCACTTCCTCTTTGGCTCTCATAGGTTCTTCTTGAGAGATAAGAGCACCAAAAGGGTCTCCACATATTACGAGCTCTTCTTCAGGGATTTTAACTTTATTCCACATTATCCTTCCCTATCTCAAAATATAGCTTGCCTTTCTTTAAATCAATTAATGTACTTGCAGTAGCAAGACAAGGTCTACCCAAAGTAATAGGGGTTCAGGTGTCTTTAAGGATATCCATCACAATAAAGTCACATGGGAAAATCAACTTCCCAACCAAAATAAGCATATCAATGAGCACACCGATGGGGTGTTTGGTACTCCTATTAGCAAGATGTAACGTTATCTCATTCTTGGACAAGGGTCCCACATTACGCAACCTCTTATAAAAAATTAGAGGCATAAGACTAACACTAGTTCCCAAATTAAATAATGCATTATCTGCACTAGTGAGATAAGTTGACTACCCCTTTAGTTTTTCTCTTACTAGTGGCTAAATCTTCTAGGAACCAAGAAAATGAAGCTATTTCTGCTATGTCATCTACAAATGGAATCTGGAGTGGAATATCCTTAACCATTTTCAAAAACTTCCCATATCTCTCCTCAAACTTACCCTGTACTAGTCTTTTAATGTAGGGAATGGGTGGTATGTAAGGTCATGGAGGTGATGTAGGCTTGCTACTCTCTTTTATAGGATCCTTATCAATTCTTCTCACTCTAGTTTTCTCTCGCTCATCCTATTCAAAAGTATAGGGTCTTTTAGATTCTTTCCACTCCTAATTACTATGGAATTGACATTCTTGGTGAAGTCTATGCCTTGGATAAGGATTAAAGGTCTCGGGCTATCCATTAGGGCATTGGCAAGCTTGGCAATTTGATTCTCGAGCAATTTGTTATGGGTTTGCATTTGCCTCAGGATTTCCTCAATGTCTAAGTTCTTTTTGGTTTGGGTAGCTATGAAACTCTCCATTAAAAACTCTAAGTTACATTTTTGAGAAGGTGGTTGGGTTGAGGGGACATTAGGTCTAGGTCTTGCACTGAAACCAGGTGGGTTATATTGGTTGGGTTTTTTAAATTGACCTTTATTCGAGTTTCGAAACCTGTTCTAATTCTTATTAGGCTCGTAGTTCCCATATCCTCTAAAACTACCCTAACTTTGGTTCTAGTAGTTCCTATTACCTTGGAAATTCCCTTGGTTGTGACCACTAAAATTTTTAATCCCCTGATTCTTGAAGTTTCCTTGGTTATGCCTATTGAAGTTCCCATTCCCTTGGTTCTGTCCATTTCTCCAACCATAATTTAGGTGAGTTCTCCACCCTAGATTAAAGGTATTAGAGTATGGATCGAATTTAGGGTTAGGGGCCATATTATTCATGGCATAAACCTGTTCCATTCTAGATGGTGCATTCCTTGTAGAGGTTAGTAAATGACATTGCATAGGGTTATGATCATAATCACCACAAACATTAAAAAATAACACCTATATCAGAGCATTAGAACTAGATGCTTATGGGGATTGCATGCCACGCATACAACTGTTTAAAAAAACTTCATTAAATTTATTAGTTAGTGCATCTAACTTAGAAGAAAGTACATTAATATAATCCACTTCATACCTTCCTCCTTATTTGGTCTGTACTCTCTTGCCTTCATTCCAATCAACAAAATTTTCAACCGCCTGCTTAATAACTTTGAATGCTTTGGTTGGGCTCAATCTCATTATAGCTCCACCGGCTCCTGCATCAAGGCTAGTCCTATTCTGCTGAGTCATCCCATTGTAAAATCTATGAAGAAGTAACCATTTCTCCATTTATGGTGTGGGAATGCCTCTATCAAACCCTTGAATCATTCCCATGCTTCAAATAGAGTTTCATCTCCTTTTTTGTAGAATGTTGTAATTTTTGTCCTTATTTCAACAATCTTTGAAGATGGGAAGAATTTATGTAGGAATTATCTAGTCACTTCTTCCCATGTCCTCAAAGAATTTGGCTCCATCTTCTCAAGCCATTCACTAGCTTCGCCTATCAGAGAGAACTTGAATAGACTTAATTTAATATGATCCTGAGTCAGACCATTTGCCTTTTCTGTATCACAGTATCTTATGAACTACTTAAGATGGATATGAGGTGACTCATGTTTCTCTCCTCCAAAAGGATGGCTCTCTACCAAAGTGATTAGTGTTTCTTTAACTCAAAAGTTGTGGACCTTTGTAGTTGGGTGCACTCTGCTACCTCTATAGTTCTGGACTTGGTAAGCTCTAGGAGCTCCATACTACCTCAGGGGTCTATCTGTACCATCATCCATAATGAATAAAGGATTAGAATGAGTTGAAAATAAGTCTTGGAAGAACTCTGGTTATACAAGAATAAGGCTAGATAAATCTAAATCAGCTTCTCTGCCCTCTATTCACATTGAGCTATTTTATGCTCTCAACCCTCTTCTTATAGCTCTAATTGTACACTCAATTTCAGGATTCAGAATTTAGTGCTAACCTTCTACTTAGCAACGACGCCATTTGATAGTGTTAGGTATCGGTCGTCACAACACCTACTATCAACAAAACCTCGACTTTACCTATTACGAGTAATGGAAAAGTAAGGGTAGAATTCATAGGGAATGGCTTCTAATAGCTACCAAACTCTAGCAACTAAAGAAAGAATTAACATGTGATCTAACTAAAATCTAGTGCGAGGTTCTAAAAGACTTATTATATGAAGGTAAACGCGCTAGGGGTTCAGGATTCAACACCGATTCCTAACATGAATGAGCTAAAGTTGGGGATTGGACTCAAAATTAGATAATATGAGGTTCACTAACTTGTTATCAACCTATGAATTGAACCTAAACATGCTGCAAGGAAGGGATTTCAACCAGGAACCAACATCTCGGTCATCTTTAAGGAAGGGCATTATAATTGGGATTTCTCGCCTAACTTGTATTCTAAAGCATCCAAGTAACACAATAGATTCAAATCAATAATTCATAGCATTCAACTTAACAACACTTAATATTAGGTCACTACCTAATATATGCACTTCTCAATGTCTTCTACCTAGGAAAGCAAAATGGAAGAAATCTATATGGCCAATCTAGACTCCAACCAAAACTCGACATTAAATCACACATAAATAATCAAGAAACCAACTCCATACTTTAAACACCATCCATGCTTGGGATCGAGTTTTCATGGCTAGTAATAGAAAACATCAAATAATCAAAATAACGAGACATACTAGCGAATTCACGAATAATGATTAATAAACTATGCGAGAAACTAATAATAATAAAACATAAATTAACGAAAATAGAAAATAAATTGAAACTACGAAATATAAAGCAAGAGAAAGTGAAAGAAAATATTGATATATTGATAAAAAAATTGATGTTTGACAACTAATGATTACAAATCCGATGAAAGTATGAAAAGTAGATGAGAAAACTACTAGAAATCTAAAGTTTTTTGAAAGAACAATAATGAAACCCTAAGATATTTTTCTAGGTCAAAAAACTACTGCCCAGTGAAAGTCCCCCCAAAAATGCTTTCTTTCGTGCCTTTTTAGCCATCCTTGTTTCCCATAGAAGAGTTGGAAAAAGCTATGGAACTGCCAAAAAAATAAATGAGCGGGCGCTAAGTATAAAGTCAAGCACCCACTCATAAGGCTAATTTTTTGGTTCTAGTGAACTAAGTGGTCGCTCAGTACAACTTTGAGCGGCCGCTTAGGACAATAAGCGACCTCTTGGAGACTGCTTGACGTCTGCTCATAGCTCTCTGCCTGTCCACTCCCATTGAACTAAGTGGTCGCTTGTGACAGAGTGAGCTCCCGCTCAAGTCTTTTTCTCTTGAGAGGCCTCTTAGTTGAAATTCTGAGCGGCCTCTTAGCTTATCTTCTCAGCTTTTCTATTATACATCTCCATTGTTTGGTTCTAGTGCGTAAGCTTATTACATACCTACATCAAGCCACAAAAACACGCATAAAAGTAGAAAAGATAATGGGAAATCAATGAAAACATGACAAAACACGAGAAATGCTCCTGAGCCTAGACTATGCACAAAATGATGAAAAATAGGATAAATAGGACGAACTCATGCCAAAGAGAGTAAGAAACTCTACTAGGAAGATACAAATGAGAGACATAAATGTCACTCATCAGCCAGATAAGACTATGACGTGGCTTTTTACAAGATCAGTCTAGGACAACAAAGGACGTCTTGTGGTGCCTAACGCGCGGACTGCGGGTGTGAACGTCTTCTGGTGCCTAACGTGCGGGCTGCGACTATGAGGGACTCCATTGTAAGATACTTGAACTTTATTTAGTTTGATATAGTAGCACCTACTTATCTATCATTAACTAATTAATGTTTTTGTAATTTTGTTAAATATGCATGAGGAATGAAGACAAAAAGAGGGGTCCAGAGAGTTTGTCTCTCAAACACGGGACGACGTCTTATATTTTTCTCTTGGCAAGAAAGACCATAGTGGTCTCTTGGCTGGTTATAGGATCATTGTAGGCCATAAAGCAGTGTATAATTCTAAAAGGAAAAGCTCGAACTTCTAAGGGGCAGAGGATGTGAAAGCGAGAATTAATAATGATGTGAGGAAGGAGGAGAAGCGAGTTAGAGAGAAAACAAAGAGAGAGATGGAGGAGAATATGGACGCTATGGTCCAGGAAAAGTTTAGGATATTTGTTATGTAGTATGGTTTCACACCACCTTATTAGAGACTCGAGTGTAGTGTCCTGAAGCACCCTCTAGTCAACCCTAGTAGTTGTTTGTCGGGGGCGGAGATCCTTTTCAGGATCTATAGGTATGTTTACTCATTCCAATATATGAAATTTATTTAAGAATATTAGTTTATAATGATTTACTAACATCTTTTTGAATTGTTATTGTGGGAACATGTATCTTGTATTCTATTGCACATTGTGAATGAGCATGAAGTAGTTGTCGTTCCTTTAAGAATAATGCATCAAGCTCTGACCCTTAACTAAAATTCTAATATCCTTTTAGATCATGTCAAGGTCAATTTTGACAACTATGATAAGAACTACAAGGATGTTCCAGCTCTTGCCCCTTCTACTTAGTGGTCAAATCACTTAGTTTGGCTTATGACTACCAAGGTAACTAAAAATTTGTTAAGTTCAAGTGAATACCATTTATGATTACTAATGTATGAAATCTCACTAAGTTGTTGGAATTATTTTGAGGAGCCACAAGGTGCGGGGAGGAAGAAGGAAGGACCTCCCACGGTTCGACTTCACTAACATTGCCTTGAGTCAACTCAGTGAGAAGTGCCATGAAATGAGGGCCTAGTTGTCTATACTAACCCGAGACAGCTGCGTCACTATCACTTATGGGAAGCTAACATTCAAGTACGAAAAGGACCAAGACATTCTGGTCATGGAAGAAGATGTCACTTGGCTTCTCACGAGAGATGACTTGAATGTTTCAATGCTACAAGTGTTTATGCTGTAAGATACCTAACCTTTTCCTAAGGTTTTAAAACACGATATATGTTTTTGATTAGTTCTTGTTAATAAATGTTGTTATTTATGATTGTTATTATAAGGCTTGTTATGAGATATGCCCTACCAACATTTCTGTAACCATGGCAACTAGTGATCGTTGATTTGTTGCTTCGTACATGTTAACTTCAATGGCCAAAATTCACAATAAGAGTTTTATCTTCTGCCTGTACCATGAAAGGTATAGAATTATAAACTTTTTCATGTATTTTACATAATGGATAATTCTTATCCCATATGAACTATTTGACCAACAATTTCATAGGAGTCAATGAATTTTACTTGTTCTGTCTTTAGAGAAAAGGGTGGTATACATTTTCTATCCTCAAGAGAAAACGTAATTTAGCTATTAGGGATGTATTAAACATGTAAGTATGAGTTATATCTTTTATTTAAATTTTAAATCTAAAATAAAAGTATGATATTGACTGCACTCTATTTCTTTTAACTATAGTGCTTTCAAGAGCTATAAAGTTGCATCTAGGCACCGATTAGGAGTGAAGTTGAACTAGATTCCAACTCGGGTATGACCTTGAGTCTAAATAACTCAAATAGGAAGCACTTTGGCTTATAAAGTAGTACTTGTGTAGAAATGACCAAGTTTGACCTAAAATATGCGTATATTGGTCCAACTAGATCGTTTTGAGTTAAAATTGCTCAAATAGAGCAAGTATGACCTTTGAATATGCCGAAATCGATTCTACTACATCACCTTGAGTATAAATAACTCAAATAGGAAGTATGTTGGCTTAGAAACTAGTTTTTGGATAGAAATGACCAAGTTTGACCTAAAATATGTGTATATCAGTCCAAATAGATCATTTTAAGTGAAAGTAGCTCAAATAAAGCAAGAATGACCTTAGAGTATGCCTAAATCGGTCCTTGTACATCACTTTAAGTCTAAAAAACTCAAATACAAAGTATTTTGGCTTAGAAACTAGTATTTGGGTATAGAAGTGAGCAAGTATGACCTTAAAATATGCCTAAATTGGTCCAAATACCTATTTGATTTACAAATTTTCTGCTTTGTCAAATGTAGTGTCCTTAGCAAAAAGGGAACTCATAGTGTGGCTACTTTGTCATCTGTTCCATGTATGAAATCCTTAAAATGCATCACAATTGTGATGATCTTGCAATTATACGTATCATTTACTCCTTTTCATAGTAAATTTTTGAGAATAATAGATGTATATATTAATGTAGAAATAGATGTGAATTGAATGGAGCTAGATGGGAATGAATGTCAATTATAATGAGGTTGTGTTGAGATTATTATTTTGTTGATCGAAAATAGGTACCTTGTGTTGTTATGAAAAATGGAAATAGGTCCAATTACAGAGGAAACTATTCCAAAATTTACACTTAAAAGTGTGTCAATAATGATATTTGTATTTTGTTATAAACCAATATAATCTATCTTTTCTCAAAATTTTAGGCATTTACACAAATAATTTCATACTTACATTGAGATTAAGGAAATTTGGGCATAATACTTTATTGCACTTGGACAAACTTAATTAGGTAGCTCTTTTAATTTGTTTTTGTATATATATCATTAGATAGATCAATAATATGGGAATTCATGGTTACCATTCATAACAAGGGGGGCCCATCACTCATACCCACCCTCTTCAAACCAATGGCAAAAGACTATTTTTTTTGCTGAAGCTCTAGAAAGATACTCAGACTGTTGGTTTTTTTGAAAACCAATAAAGTTGGGTAGACCATTCATGCTCATATGCACAAAATTAGGAGGTTTTCCTAGAAGTCACAGTAAGACTCGTGACCTTGAATATGATTCTAGTTGGGAGGCATCCCTATTATACATTGTGTGGATCGAGACGATCTTGAATGGGAGGTGTCCCCATCATACGCTATACGAAACAAAATGATCCCGGATGGGAGGCATCTAGCTATACAGATCAATTAGACAATCCCAGACGGGAGGCCTCAATATGCCTCACAAGTGTAGAAAATTCCTCAATTATCTTTAGGCCCAACACGTCTCACAAGTCCATCAAGTTCATGAGAAAAGAGTTTAGGAGTACTAACTAAGTATTCTTTGGGTACTTAACTGAGAATTCCTATGGAAATAGATGGTTGAGTCTTAAGATCTTTGAGTTCCTTGCTGAATAAAATTAACAAAAAATCTTGTCTTGGAAATTCATTTTGATGAACCAAGTAGGCAAACTGATTCTATCAATGCAATCTTGGTGGCGCTTGTTTCTCATATTATCTAAGGATATCTACTCCTAAAAACCTCATGGAAAAAATCTCAACATCTCTACTTAGAATCTAGTAGTCCTCATCACTAGAGAGAAGGCCAATTTATTGGAAGAAGAGAGAATTTTTAGAACTATCGAAGAATGTTTGGGGTTTATGCATCAAAAACTAGGATCATCTTTAACTATACGCTAATCTTCAAATAATCTTGAATAATACACTCAAATCCCTAATGCCTATTATTTAGAGTTATTCAGGGAAGGTACAATAATCCCCCCTTAAGGAAAGCATATTAGGATCATCCCCCAGGTAGGTGTTCTTATTCAACTAAAAGCGTGATTAAGGAAGCCATAAAGAGGGTTGGGTATGAGAATAGGTAATGGGGAAAAGGTGAAGGTGGAAGAAGATTGCTGAGGGCAGATTATTGTGAAGTAGAATAAAGTTCGGCCTTGGGAGGAACCCCCTTTATAGGTGTCAGACCTTATCAAACCAGATAAGACTTGGGACTCAAGGAAGGCGTGGCACTTTAACACAGAATCTGCTTTCTCAATCCTCTCAACTCACATTAGTGTCCCTGAAAAATTAGATTTTGTAAACTAGAACAAGTCTACCTTAGGGGTCTTCTTGGTGAAATCGAGCTTCTCTTTTCTGCAAGCCACTAAGAACCCCATGGATAGCTTAGTGCCTTATGATTCTAGATCTAGCTTCTGAAAAGTCTTTCGGAAAATAAATTGGTTTAAAAATGTCTATTAGTTGGGTGGAAGGCCATAGGGTGGTCTTTCTATTAAAGCCAAGCTGAAGTGAGGGTATTGTTTAGTAAGATATGTATGTCTTTTGTGAGCAAGAAAAAGAGACTACATGTAATTACTTTTGAGATTGCAGCTTCTCTTCACGCATTTAGCCTACTTTCGTGTTTGGGTTAAGAATTTCAAGTATAAAACCAATCTTCTCTCAATGAGTTAGAGATTGTCTATGGCTGTTTCTTTAGGAGGATTCAAAAAACCATGATCGAGCACCACAATTTGCGCTTATTTTATGGAGCATCTAGATCCATAGACATAAAGTCATTTTTAAGGGTTCATCTCCTAACCCTTCTTAAGTTTTTATTCTACTTGAAGACTAGAGACGAAGGAATTTTGCTAGATAGGCTTTTAAAGAGTCTAATCCATAATGCATGCTTACGGTGCTACCCACGATTAATATCTAGACCTCGGGTTTGCTCTAGGGTAGGAATTATCGGTTTATGGAAACTGATGGAGTTTGGAAAAAGATACACTCTAAGGGTGGGTTGGATTCTCTTACAGACAAAGCGAATAGAAGGTTTGGACTTTCTTGGCACTCCATTTAGAACTTATCGCAATCTAGAAGGGAAAATTTTGTAACCTTTAATTTTAAACCTTTTTTTTTAAAAAAAAAAAAGCTTTGGAACAAAATATTTTAAAAAATAAGCTTATTTTAGTTCGAGATAAAATCGCTGCTTGGGTCGACAATTTTAGATAAGAGAAATCGCTGCCAAGGCAATATTTTTGCTCGATTGAATTGGGCTAGCCAATTAAGTTTTTTTTAAAAAACAACGTAGGCCATGGGTCAGCGATTTTGCATGGCCCCAATTTTTTATTCTTCCTTTTCTTTGTTTTGCATCCCTCCCTTTTAGCTCCTCCTTCTTCCCTATCCCTCCCCATAGTAGATGACTACCTTTTTTAATCAAATAAGCCCCAATTTGGCCCAAATTTTAGTACATGGTGCATGATTTTGCTATTAAAACTCATGTAAGTTATAATTCTAAGCTTTTACTTTGTTTTTGCTTTGTTTTTATTTGAATATGATTTTGATTTTTTTTTTCCTTTTTGTTGCTTGCACTTGCCGAAATCTTTTGTAGTTGATTTAAGGATGTTTTTTGGTATGTTGTGTTATTATAGATTGTTGTAAATTTATGGTAATTTTAGATAATTTAAGTGTTTAGGTTTAGGTTAATAATTAAATTTAAGGATATAATTGAATTTAGGTTAATTTCAGTTATATTTTTGAGTTAATAATTGAATTTTAGTTAGAATTGAATTTAGGTTAATTATAGTTAAGAATTGAGTTTAGGTAGCTTTAAATTTAGATTATAATTTAGAATTAAATTTGGGTTAAGATTTAATTTCGGTAAATTAGTGTTATAATTGTAGTTAAGAATTGAATTTTAGGTAGAATAAAATTTAGATTGATTATAATTAGAATAATAGTTTAAAACTGAATTTAGGTTAAGATTTAATTAAGGTACATTTTAGTTAGAGTTTTAGTTAAGAATTATATTTTAGTTAGAATTAAATTTAGGTTAGTTATAGGTAGAATTATAGTTTGGAATTGTAGTTACAATGTTAGTTAAACATTGAATTTAGGTTAAGAATTGAAATTTTGTTAGAATTAATTTTAGTTTAATTATAGTTAACATTTTAATTACAAATTGAACTTTTATTATAATTGAATTAAAGTGTTAAGAATTGAATGCTATTTTAATTTTTAACTTAAGAATTAAAGTTTAGCTAAAATTTTAGTTATGAATTGGAAATTATTTAATAATTGAATTTAGGTGTTATGAATTAAAATGAATGGAATTTGAGTTATGAATTAAATTATACTTAAGAATTTTGTTGTTGTTGAAGTAGTTCTTATAAATTGAATATAAAATAGAAGTTTGAATGTGACAAAGAGATAGAAGTATTGGGTTTGGCACGAAATTTTGTTAGAACTATATTGAGGACATTTGAATCTATTCTTATGAATATTGTTGAATATCATTAAAGAGTATTTTTTGTTGTAGACATTATGAATACCTATTTATTTCCCTTGTTATGTCGATGGGTGAAGTATAGGTAGAAAGGAATAATACGGTTGGATATGAAGGTGGAAAAGTTAGACCTATATTTGATTAGTGTTGAAAACATCTATTGTGAGATTGTTGATATGATCTTCAACTTGTGTAGGTTTGATAGAAGGACATTGAAATTGAACTTGAGAATGAAATACCCTACCGGTTCATCGACATGTATGTCATTTCCACTAACATATGACTATTTTGTAAAAGTCTTGTGAGCATGCATTCAAAATTTTCCACATTCTTGTATGGAACTATATGTTAAGCAAGTACCCTTATCTTTCTCACAAAATGTGAATTCTTTGATTCTAATTATTTTCTCATATATTAGAATAATGGACATATTCTCTAGACATCAATCACAAAATATCCTTCCATCCACAACTCAAATGCACCCTCCTTCACATATTCTTGATGATAACCCAGTTCATACACTCTTTTCATATAATTATGGGGATTATCTTCATATAAAAAAGAATGAGCAAGACAAAGAGGGGGTAGAGGAAGAGGAAGTGGATAAGAAGGTCAAGGAGTAAGAAGGAGAGGAGGAGGAAGGAGATGAGGGAGAGGAAGGGGATGATAAAGTGGATAAATTCATATTGAATATAGAGTTTAAAGCTGGAATAAGTTCATGGGGCAACCAACTTGAAATTCAATCAACCATTCCCTTTTATAAGCTGGAATAAGTTCAGGGGGCAAAATTTGAAGCATACTTTTTTACTTGATATGTTGACAGACGAGTGTTGCTGTAGGTGGTGCTCGAAAGAAGTCGTGGGTCGATTTTGGTGGTCGGTGCTTGGGAGAGCGACAAGAGAGAAGGGTGAGAGATAGAGGGCTAGAGTGGGGTTGGGGAGAGCTTGCATGAACACGGAGGTAGAACTCGGTATAAAATGACCGATATCATAAAATGCATTTTGGGAGGGTTCGAAACCCCAAAGGATTTAAAACCCATTCCCTTTTTTCCCATACCAAACATATTTTTTATGGGAGTGGGTTTTAAACCCCATTTGATTCCATTCCAATTTGTGAAGGGATGGTTGGGGGGAATTTGTGAAGGGTACGGAGTTTGAAAGAAAGAAAGAAAGAAAGAAAGAACTCAACAAAGCTGTGAATATGTACTATATTCGATCAAATCAATCATACATGTATCGAACATCAAACAAAAGTGTAGAATAGCTAATTTATTTGAATTGGTATGGTTGAAAACTTTGCGCTAGACAAAAGAGCAATGTGATTCCTTTTTGGACCATAGTAACCTATAAGGGTCCACATGCTTCATCTTGTGTTAGTGATAACCATAGTCAGGGAGTTTGACACTTGAGTTCATTATTAATAGGCAACTTCATTAAGGGATGTGTTAGAGATGATCCCACATTGAAGGTGGCCGTTATCATAGAGATAGTGCGTTGAAGATTTCACCATTCCATACCTTATTTGAACACTTAGTACGGTAAGCAGGAAGTAATAGCCGAGATCTATGGCAGTTGGGAAGCTTTATATATATGAACGTAATGCCTGCCTTAGATTAAGGGATGCTCACCCTAGAATGGTCGTGGAGTAGTGTTATAAATAAGAGACTATCAGTTTTATGGTTTTCTAGGCTTTTGAACCATACATAGATAGATTTAAATATACACTTCCTCTCATTGTCATTAAAAATACACATTTGTATGGGAAATACATGGAAAAGTAACTAATAGCAATTAGAGTTGATGGGAATAACCAACTATTTCCTCTAGAATTTGCTCTTATGGAGGATGAGAATGGAGAGAGTTGGAACTAGTTTATGGCATGCATTAAACATTAGATTACAAATAAAAGAGGGTTATGTATTTTATCTAATCGTCACCTAGGCATTATTCAAGTATGAATGATATACATAGCGGTTGGACTCCTCCATATGCATTTAATCACTTTTACATTCGCCATGTTGCTTCAAACTTGATTTCTCATGTGAAGAATGCTTTGGAGAAGAAAGCATTCATTAGAGCTGTATTTCATCGAATACCATTTAAGGTAGACAAAGCCATTTGGCACATTTATCAAATTTCTAATGATGTTGCTGAGTACATCCACGACATAGCAATCGAGAAGTGGTCCCTTGCTTATGATGGGGTCATAAGTATTGATATGCAACAAAAAACATGGTAGAAGTGTTCAACTAAGTCATTAAGGGTGCAAGATTTCTACCAGTTACTGCAATAGTCAAGATTTCCTTCTATAGAGTGAACAAATGGTTTCTCCACAAATGAGAGATCGTTAGGAAATGAATTGCAGCTAACCAACCACGCACTCTTTACGTGGAATAAAATATTGAAGTGAACAAAACTAAGGCCAAATTCCATAGGGCTGAGCCATTCAACATTAGCAGTGGCATATATAAAGTGACAACCATTCGAGTGACGCGTAAGGGGGCTAAATATTATATGGTACATTTTTGTGATGTGACGTGCATTTGTAACAAGATTCAAGCTTACCACTATCTATGTTCTCATTTTTGGATGTGTGTGGTAGGTATCACCTTTCTAAAGCACTATTCATTAATGATAGGGTGTTATGTTATGCTAACCATAGAGGCGGCGATCACATTAAGCGAGGTCACAAATTTTACGAGATTACCAATTATGGGGATAGTAGTGACTAAACCAAGTCCTAGGTTTGGCCAGGCTGATCGAGAGAGTATTTGGAGTTGCCCCACCCGATGATGCCATAGTGAATTCCGCGGTTAGAATAACGTTGTTGACTCAGGTTTTCGTCAACTACAACCTACAGACGCCTCTGAGTCAACATCCAAAGATATGGACGTTTATATATATTGCTGGTTACTCATTTCTTATGTGTTGTTCGCAAATAAGTCAAGGAACGAGGTGCAGCTCCATTTACATAGGGGTAGTATAGCATCATATAGCTGGGGTAGTGCGGAATTTTTGTACTTATATTGACAGTTATGCCGTGCTTCTCGTATTAGATGCGGTCAGCCAGCTATAGACATTGTCAGGCTATTGGTCATTCTCTAGTTAACGATAATTCATCACTTCAGCTCTTATTATCATGTAGTAACCAAGAATTCTATTACCTAAGTTCATTTTTTACCTAATAGCTTTGGGCGTGGGAGCATATCACCTATTGTCGTCGGCGAGATGAGAACAATTTTGTCAAGGCCTAGTACCCTAGGGAGGGAGAACTATATGGCATTAGATGGCTCGTGGGTCATATCACTCGTGTTCACCTCTCGACTAGGGTAAACTCTCTACGAGATTTGTTAGATAGGATGACGACTGCACAGGTAACATTCTAACTTTTACCTCATTCACATATGTGTAGTATGTAGCTCTGTTTTCAATAACTAACATACTTAGTCCTTTTCTCGTAGATGATCTGGGATCCATATCCTAAGGAGTAGGTGAGAAAGATGAGTGGCGCGTCATTGCGCCCCTTGTATGTTTCGAATGCGTAGAGTTCCATTTGCCGAGTTGAGTTATATGGCAGTTGGATCATGGCAGCTCGTACCTCCTACGAGGTACACTAGCGAGTCCTAACGCCAAGTGGACCGACATGGCAAAGCCACCATCGATTGGAGGGTGCAACATTGTGAGTACATATACATGTGGGATAGACGCCTCAGTTCGTTGTTAAGGTCGATCCATTAGAGGGAGCAATAGATTACTATGATCCGTACTACTTTGGTACCTTAGTATCACTAGGAATTTCATTAGCCCCTCATTCCAGCCGCCTCCTTCATATTTTGCTCCAACATCAGTGTCACTTCACATCATGGTGAGAATTTTATGCATATTATTCATTGTTTTATGTCAATTATGCAACTAACTTCATTTGGATTCTTTTGTTCTCATTTAGACCAAGGTGTTAGCTATTTGTGACTATTGCCACAATAATCAAGATATGTGTCATCCCATGCCGGATAAAGTCATGGATATGTGCCCAGTGGGTATGGAGAGGATAGGGCAGAGTCACCTACTAGGCTCATACTGATGTAAATCTAAATACACCCTCCTGAATATGGGTTGATGGATTTAAAAATACTTATAGTTAGAATACTCAAATATCATGGAACAAGATAAAAGGCCAAAACTCAAGGACATACTCAAAGTTTTGGGGTTTTAGGCCAGAGATAAGACTCACTCAATCTCTCCTAAGCTTATCACTCAAGACTCACTCAAAGCAATAAGGGAACACTTAAACTTGAGACAAACTCTAAGTAAAATGCTAAAACACAAGGTTTTTTTATCAAAACTCAAAAAACTCCATATTTCTGGTTTGCTCTCCCTTTTATAGAGGAAAGGAGCAGCAAAATTACACCAAAAGCCAAGGAAAACCGTCCAGGAATGAATAGCCAAAAGCCACGGTTTTCCTCCTTGATTTAAGCTAAGTAATAAAAGCATAATAAAGCCTAATGATAACTTCCTATTACAACCGGCCAAAGAGCTAAACTCTTAGCATTATTTCAGCAACATTAACTAAACTATAAGTTAATAATAGATAGTAAATGGCTTAGGATCCACACGCCCAAAATAGCAGTGAAACGCGCCAAATCTGTAGTGAAACGCGCCACGCGCCCAATCTTCAATCTACCCATGAAATGCAACATAGAACTTCAGCCTTCTTTGTATATGGATAAAACCCAAGAGTCTCTAAGACTAAAGCAACAGGTTCATTAGACGTCCACTTTGGATCATTCCCCCCTTCTTTAAGAGAGTTTGCCCTCAAACTTGAATCATCAAGGTATGGTGATAAATCTCCCACATTGAAAGTCGCACTAACACCCATCAATTCGTCTGGGAGCACAATTTTGTAAGCACTATCGTTCACCCTCTCAAGAACCTTAAAAGGACCATCAGAACGAGGCATAAGTTTGTTTTTGCGAAGCTTAGGGAACCTCTCCTTCCTCAAATGCAACCAAACCAAGTCCCCGGGATGAAAAATAGGTTGTTTGCGTTTCTTATTGGCTCGCTCTTGGTATTTTTTATTCATCTCCTCAATTCTTTTCTTCACTTGCTCGCAGGTTTTTTGAAAGGTTTCCACCCTCTTTTTAGCATCTTTCTCTACCATGTCACTCTTAACCATAGGAACAAGATCAATCGGCACAAATGGATTCACTCCATAAACTACTTCAAATGGAGAACGAGAAGTAGTTAGGGAATGAGCTCTATTGTAAGCAAACTCCGCATGGGCTAATTTCATGTCCCAATCCTTTTGCGTTTTGCTCACAAGACCTCGTAACAAGGTACCCAAAGTTCTATTAGTGACCTCGGTTTGCCCATCGGTTTGGGGATGATGAGAGGTACTAAATAGCAACTTGGTACCCACAAGCTTCCATAGGGTTCTCCAAAAGTGACTAAGGAATTTGGAGTCCCTATCAGATATTATACTTCGAGGAATGCCATGGAGTTTGACAATTTCCTTGAAGTACAGCTCGGCCACTTTCACGGCATCATCAGTTTTATTACAAGCTACAAAGTGAGCCATTTTAGAGAATCTATCTACAACAACCATGATGCTATCTCTTCCCCTTTGAGTGCGAGGTAATCCAACAATGAAATCCATGCTAACACTTTCCCATGGAGCATCCGGAACTGGCAACGGAGTATAAAGACCCTTTGTGAAGTGTCCCTTAGCCTTTTGACAAGTAGCACATCTCTCCACAACATGAGTAACATCCTTGATCATTCTAGGCCAATAGAAGTGTTCACCTAGGATATCAAGAGTCTTTTGTATCCCAAAATGACCGGCTAAACCTCCACCATGTACTTCTCTCACTAATAACTCCCTAACCCCACTCTTCAGAACACATAGCTTATTACCTTTAAAGAGGTAACCATCTTGTCTCACAAACTCTTTGGTAGGATTCTCTATCTCACTAGCAAAGTCGGGATCATTTATGTAACATTCCTTGAGTTGTTCAAAACCCAAGATCTTAGCATCCACCATGGAAAGTAAGTAGTTCCGATGAGACAATGCATCGGCCACAACATTACTCTTTCCATCCTTGTACTTGGAGCTAAAGGTAAACGATTGGAGAAACTCCACCCATTTAGCATGTCTCTTGTTGAGTTTTTGTTGCCCATGAATGAATTTCAGAGCCTCATGATCGGAATGAAGAACAAATGGTTTTGGTCTAAGGTAGTGAGACCAATGATCAAGTGCCCTAACTATGGCATAAAACTCACGGTCATAAGTGGAATAGTTCAACTTAGCCCCATTCAACTTCTCACTAAAGTAACTCACGGGCTTCTTTTCTTGAATCAAAACAGCACCTATTCCAATCCCACTTGCATCACACTCTACCTCAAATACTTTGTTGAAATCTGGTAGCACAAGTATAGGAGCGTTGCAGAGCATATGTTTGACCTTCTCAAAGGCCCGTTGAGCATTCTCTTCCCATACGAACTCACCCCTTTTGGTCAACTCGGTGATTGGAGCCATGATGGTAGAGAAGTTTTTAATGAACCGCCTATAGAAGGAGGCAAGTCCATGAAAACTTCTAACTTCGTGCACATTGGTTGGAGCCAACCAAGACTGGACTGCTTTTACCTTCTCCGGATCTACATGAACCCCCTCACCTGTTACAATGTATCCTAAGAATACAACACTAGGAGTCATGAATACACATTTTTCAAGCTTACCATACAACTTCACCTCCCTCAATTTTCAAACAATCTCCTCAAATGAATTACATGATCATCATTGTTTTTACTATACACAAGAATGTCATATAAGTAAACAACAACAAAATCATTAAGAAAAGGACGGAGGGCTTCATTCATCAATCTCATGAAGGAGCTTGGGGCGTTGCAAAGCCCAAATGGCATCACTAACCACTCATACAACCCTTGTTTCGTTTTGAAAGCCGTCTTCCACTCATCCCCCTCTCGAATTCTCATTTGATGATACCCACTCCTTAAGTCTATTTTGGAAAAGACTAAGGCACCATTCAACTCATCTAACATATCTTGCAATCGAGGCATAGGAAAACGGTATTTGACCGTTATATTGTTAATGGAACGACTATCAACACACATTCTCCAGGTACCATCTTTCTTTGGTACTAAGAGGGCTGGAACCGCACAAGGACTAAGGCTTTCTCTCACATAACCTCTCTCAAGTAATTCGTTCACTTGCTTTTCAAGTTCCTTACTTTCTTCCGGATTACACCTATAGGCAGCCTTGTTGGGCAAAGGTGCTCCTGGAATTAAGTCAATGGCGTGCTCAATGCCTCTAATTGGAGGTAGGCCTTTGGGCAAGTCATCGGGGAACACATCTTGGTACTCTTCTAATAACTCATTTAGAATGGATAAGTTAATACAAGTAGTACCATTATCATCTTTGGTCCTTACTACCAAAGCATACCCTCCCCCCATTTCTTTCATTATTCGTTCATATTCATTACAAGTTACAAGATAGTTGCTTTTCTCCTTTTCTTTCTTAGCAACTTTAGGAGGTAAAGGTACTAACTTAACTTTTCTACCATTTTTGGTAGTTACAATATATACATTAGTTTTTCCTTTATGCTCCGAATCATGATCAAACTGCCACGGTCTTCCAAGCAATAAATGACACGCGTCCATAGGAAGAATATCACACCAACGCTCATCTTCGAACCCTCCAATGGAATAAGACACCAATGCTTGCTTCTTGACTCTAATGCTTGTGCCATCATTCAACCAATTGAGCTTGTAAGGTTCACCATGGTCTCTAGTGGGTAGCTTCAATTTACTCACAGCCTCGGATGAAACAACATTCGTTTGGGCACCACTATCAACAATCACATTGCAAGTCTTCTCTCCTATTTTGCATCTAGTGTGGAACAAGTTGTTTCGTTGTTTAAGATCAGTTTCGGGCTCATTATACAAGATTTTACGAACCACCATCATGTTGAACTCATCCGGTTGAATTTCTTCCTCATACTCTTCATTCTCATCATGAGCCACAAAGTTATAGATCTGTTCTTCCTCATCCATGAGAGCACATTGTGTGGCCGTTAACACACTCTTACTAGGACATTCCGATGCAATATGTCCTCTCCCATGACACTTGAAGCATTTTCTCCTAGTTGAAAGCTCACTAGGCTAAACTACTTGCTTTTCTTTCCCTTTTGATGAGCTAGTTGAAAAGGTTTTATTTTGAAAAGTACTCCGCTTAGAGTTGAAAGGAGTAAATTTCGAAGTATTCTTGAAAGAAGAAGTTTTGGGCTTCTCTTTCTCCCTTTCTTCTTTAAGTTGAGACTCATACTTCAAAGCTAGTTTGCATACATCACTAAAAGTGGCATAATGAGTAACTTCCACCTTTCTATTAATTTCTTTGGTCAACCCCTTGACAAATCTAGCAATTTTGTAAGCCTCCTTTTCTTGCAAGTCGCAAGTCAAGCCTAACCTCTCAAATTCTTTTATGTAATCCTCCACACTCATGTTTTCTTGTGATAGGTGGGTTAATTTTAAGTACTGATCTTGCTCGTACTCTTTACTTACCCATTTTTCCTTCATTTTCTTTTTTAATTTTTCCCATGAGTCTATCTTATCTTTTCCTTCTCTTCTTCTTTTTGACTTGAGGTTTTCATACCACAATGCAGCCAGTTTAGTGAGTTTAAGGACAGCCAACTTGAACCGTTTTCTATCATCATACCCCTTGTAATCAAAAACGGTTTCAATTTGTCTAACCCAATCTAAGAAACCCTCACTATCATGTCCTCCATCAAATTCAGGCATATCAATTTTTAGGCTCATATCTTCATCAAATTGCCTAAAATTGTTACCACTATTTTTATCCTCCTCCTCTAAATCATTTATTTTCCTAGTGGCTTTAAGGAGCATATCAGACATGGCATCCATCCTAGTATCTTGTTGTGCCCTAGAGACTTCACTCTCTTCTGTTTTTTTCTCCAAATTCTCAAGTTTTCGGGTGATTAATCTAAGCATTTCACTGAGATCCCCACCACTAGTCATTGCTTCACCTTTTGCTAGATTATTACAATTACAATGTTTAATCTGGCAGTAACTTTAAAGCACAAAATGAAAATGCCAAAAACCTTGAGACTCTCAAGGGATTACAGGTTCATACAATTCAGAAAAAAAAAATAAGCAATTTTTAAAAAAAAAAGGAACTCCTCAGAAGCCGCCTGGATGAAGGAGAAATCCTCTTTCAAAATCTGTTGCGCAGAATTGGTTCCTAATTGCGCACTTGCGAAAAATCTGCCAGTTTAATAGCAAACGATCTCCAAAAATTATGAAATTTATATGTGAATTCTAGACCGAAAATTACCCAGATTCAAAAAAAAATTTCGCTTGAATCGGACTCCGGAACACTGAGATACAACCCTCCAAAGTTGGCAGACAAACCTGGTCGAATTCTGACCGTTTTGTCTTCCCTCCAAAGGTACGATTTTCTTCAAGATTTTATACCAAAGCTCTGATACCAGATGATGTAAATCTAAATACACCCTCCCGAATATGGGTTGATGGATTTAAAAATACTTATAGTTAGAATACTCAAATATCATGGAACAAGATAAAAGGCCAAGACTCAAGGACATACTCAAAGTTTTGGGGTTTTAGGCCAGAGATAAGACTCACTCAATCTCTCCTAAGCTTATCACTCAAGACTCACTCAAAGCAATAAGGGAACACTTAAACTTGAGACAAACTCTAAGTAAAATGCTAAAACACAAGGTTTTTTTATCAAAACTCAAAAAACTCCATATTTCTGGTTTGCTCTCCCTTTTATAGAGGAAAGGAGCAGCAAAATTACACCAAAAGCCAAGGAAAACCGTCCAGGAATGAATAGCCAAAAGCCACGGTTTTCCTCCTTGATTTAAGCTAAGTAATAAAAGCATAATAAAGCCTAATGATAACTTCCTATTACAACCGGCCAAAGAGCTAAACTCTTAGCATTATTTCAGCAACATTAACTAAACTATAAGTTAATAATAGATAGTAAATGGCTTAGGATCCACACGCCCAAAATAGCAGTGAAACGCGCCAAATCTGTAGTGAAACGCGCCACGCGCCCAATCTTCAATCTACCCATGAAATGCAACATAGAACTTCAGCATTCTTTGTAAATGGATAAAACCCAAGAGTCTCTAAGACTAAAGCAACAGGTTCATTAGACGTCCACTTTGGATCACATACCCATCTACTATGACACCTTGCACACCCTCCTCGTCCATGCCTCACCAGAACCCTTAGACTCTAACTCTCCATATGACAGGGCACGGTTACACTCAAGGTGAGTCGTCATCCTTGGTTTACATATCTCCCACATATTCATTTTGATTTACGCTTTGAGAGGTTTAGACGCTTTACACCAAGCAAAGTTAGAGTAGTTGGAACTCTCATTTAAACTTCATTTTCGAGGAGGGAACTTCAGAGTCTTAGAGTTCTAGTTACATTTTATGTACATGTACAACTATTTGTATTCATATGTAAATATTATCATGTGTCATTCTGAATTTTCTTAATGAGGTTTCATGTAAAATCAAACTTTCTTAACTTTCATATGCAAATCAAATTTTCTTAAAGATGTTTCACGTTTTACTTAGTTTCTTAATTGACTTATTCTTGAATATATCAGCTTCTTTGGATTGATGTGCCTTCACATTGGAAGAACATGTGGAATTATGTTGGAATGATAATATACTGATGTTGGTTGGTGATCATGTTGGAATGTAATGAAATTGGCATTGTAGGGATAAAACAAGAAAGCAAAAAAAAAGAGGCAGAGATTTATGTGAATTAGGAACCCTAGAATTCAAGAAAAAAAATCTAGGCTAGGTAAAATCGCTGTCAGGTTTTTCTTAAAAAAAGCTTAATTGGGTCAACCAATTCAATCAAGACAAAATTGCCCTGGCAACGATTTCACTTAACAAAAATCATTGCCCCAAGCGACAATTTTAATCCGAACCAAAATAAACTTATTTTTAAAAATATTTTGGTCTGAAGCTTATTTTTAAAATAAGTTTTAAAAAAATTCCTTGCTTCAAGTTGTGAGATTAGGAGAGGATTTGAAACTAGGGGTGCTTATTGAATTGAGCTACTCGTGAGCTACTCGAACTCGACTCGGTCAAAGCTCGACTCGATTGAACTTGACTCGAGATCGAACTCGAATTGTTAAGTTAACGAGCCAAGTAGAGCAAATCAAAGCTCGACTCGAAAAGCTCGTGAGAAACTCGAATTTTTATTTATAATATATATATATATATATATATTTATTATAAAGTATACTTAAAATATAAAATTGAAATAAATAAATATAGCTTGATATAAACCAAAAGTCCCACATTGGATTAAAATGAAATATGGTTAGAGAGAGTTTTATATATAAAACCAAAGCCCCAAATTGAAAAAAATGATAGATTATTTGAAGCAATTAGTATATTGATAACCGGTATTTTAGGTCGTTAACTAAAAGACAGGTTATGCAAACAATATTTATTCCAACCTACAAACTATACGAGTATAGTGGAGTAGGGGGTCGAACCACGAAGACAAGGTATATCAAGACTTCAACTTTTAAGACAACCGAACTAGTTGGAGTTGGAAATTCAATTAAAACTAATAAGCAGAAAATAGATGACGATAGATCACGAAGTAAAGCAAGTAGAGAAAAACGGGGACAAGATTGGATTCACCCTAGGAATGAAGCTTTCGAAACCGAACATGACAGACTACAGAAAATCTGATAATAACTAGCATGGACATCCAAGAATACGAGAGGAAGTTTGTGACCCTATAAATCACACGAATAACCTATAATCGCCCTATGTCTCCAAAGGAGTGGCAGGACAAGATTCGCATCGGAATCCGAAACTATTTATTATCATCGTTTCTATAACCTTAAGCAATAAAGATCATAGCTTTCCTAGGGTTTCACCAATCAAAACCCCTACAGGAATTACTCACTCATATTCATGCTTAAAGACATAAAGATATTGAAAGAAACGAACATGGGAGGAATTTACGAGAATGAAAACAAAATCAGAAATTATACTAATAAACGATAAAATTAGAACTAAGCATGCAATGAAATAAAGCAATGAATTAAGATTAAAGGAAGGAATTAAACTTACAAAAGCTTCAATTTGATATCCACGAAAAGAAATCGAACTACAAAGCGTTGAAGAAAAACTGAAAACCGAAAGCTAAAACTAAAAGAATTCGGAGGCTAAGAAATCTAAAAGTGCATAAAAGTATAAAACCTAGCTCCTCCCTCCTCTCCTCAGAGGAAGGGGTATTTATAACAAAATAAGAAAAACTTACGAAAACCCTAAAATGCATAGGAGCCGACCCTAAAAAGAAGTAGTTGATCCGGAGGAAAACACTGTCATTCGCCCGAATATAGGTCTCATTCGGCCGAATGTGATACCATTCGAATGGTCTTCCATTCGCCCATTCTAGAGACTTCGAGGAATCGATCTCTGTCACGCATTCGCCCGAATGTATATGTTGATTCGGCCGAATGGAAGCTCATTCGCCCGAATGAGTTCCATTCGGCCTTTCCAGTGGCAAGGCTCAAGATCTCTGAAGACAGTCATCCATTCGACCGAATGAGTCTCAGATTCGGTCGAATCTGCAACCATTCGGTCGAATGTATCTCAGATTCGGTCGAATCTGAGACCATTCTTTTCTCTTTTCACTTCCCTCTTTTCTAAACTCCGTAAAATCTTCATGAGTGACTTCAAACACTTGCCCAAGCTAAGATACGTGTGTCAAAGGCTCGAATGTATCGCATTTCACCTTGAAATCATCAAAAGTGCCTGAAATGAACTTAAGACAACTCGAAAACAAGATCAAGGTAAAATCAAGCATAATATACATAAAACCAATACAAAACTACGAGACTTGACACTAAAATGAGGTAATAAATGTGTTCTAAAACGAGCACATCATGTATATAAGCCCAATAGTATTTACCACCTAAAACCAAATTAAGCTTATTAAAGCTAAAATTTAGCCTTCTTCTTGGCCCAATCGGGGTATAAATACTTAGGCCTATTGGGCTTTAATCAAGATGAAAATGAGTCGAACTTGAAACGAGGTTAAATCGAGCTCGAGTCGAGCTTGAAACGAGCTTTAATCGAGCTTGAGTCGAGCTTGAAACGAGCATTAATCGAGCTCGAGCTCGAGAATTGAGTTTTGGAGTTGAACTCGAGCTCTGGTTTTTTAGCTCATGAGCTTTCGAGCTCGAGTTTGAGCTATCGAGCTCTAGTCGAGTTTAGCAAAACTCGAGCTCGACTCGGCTCATACGCACCCCTAGTTGAAACTCTTCTAAATACGGACTCTAAACAAAGGAGTTGCATACGTTAATTCAAGATATTTAAAACCTAGATAAGTCCTCTATTTTATTTATTATAATAATATTTTTAGAATTCTAATTTCTAGAGCCCACTCTTTGGCAAGTAGGGCTTAAAAAAACTAGTTTTTCTCTTTCTGCTTTACCTTTAAAAAAAAAGTTTTGACGTGGCCGTCACAATTTCAATACGCAAGCACGCAGCGACTAGAGCTGTCAGAATCAGACCTGACCCGATAAGTTATCCGAAACTGATCCAGTCCCGACCTGATTATGACCCGAAAAGTGAGACCCGAAAACCGACCCAACTCGACCTGAAGTTAACCCAAAACCGATTTGACCCAATATTCAAAGACCCGAACTCAATTCGTGTCCGACCCGTTAAAGACCCGACTCGTTACAAACCCGACCCGTTACGGAATCGACCCGAAATGAATCCGACCCATTACGAAACTGACTCGAAAAGAACCCGAAATTGATTGAAACAGACACATAACCGATATAACCCGATTTATAACAATTCGTTACCCGAATTCACTGGATGTGTTAATAATCTTAATATACATGAATATGACATAATCTTTACAGACCTATTTTTTACCTAATCTCTAATAACTTTGAAACCAAACTTGTCATTGTCGATTCAAACTAAACATATTACAAGTTCTTATGTATATATAAACTTAACATCGTATGTTATAGACTAGTTTGATAGGATAATACACATTTAATAATCATTACCTCATAAATATTTTATTTTTAAATGACTTATCGACATCATCATTGTCCAATTTATGAATTAACCATCATCATTGTCCAATTTATGAATTAACCATCATCATTGTCCGATTTTTATCAAAACCGACCTTGACCCGAAATAACTTGTTCATGAATCGATCTGATTTTACCAGAACCAACCTTGACCCGAACTCGAAATAACCTCGCTATAACCTTCAGGAACCGACCCGATTTTACCAGAACCGACCTTGACCCGAATTCGAAATAACCCGATATAACCCGTTTAGGAACCGACCCGATTGTACTGGAACCGACCTTGACCCGAACCGAATACAACCCAAACTGACATTGGCTCGAACCGAATACAACTCGAACCGAACCCGACTCGAACCCGACCAAGCAAATAACCGATCTGACTCGACCTGACCCAAACCGAAACCGATCCGATAGACAAAATTGACCCGATAAGAACCGACCCGTGATAGGTCAACCCAGAACCGACCCGTTGACCCGATTTGACACCCTGGCCGCAACTATATAACGTGTCCTCGGCTGAAAAAAATAGTTCACCTCCCAAACTAATCACTTCCACTTTCTCTCCTCCCTCGTCATCTATGGCTAGCTCTACCCCGCCATTAACCACATCAAAACTAAAGCAAGCATCGCTTCTCTGGTTGTATGGTTTCAAGGAGGCTTGTTGCGTTCATCGGATTGCCCTCTTCTGTTACAGGTTTCACCTTTTGTTATTAGTATTATTTGAATTATTTGCTGATTTTTTTTTATTAAAGTTAATTAAGTTTGTGTAAACTTGTAGTTCTAGAAGCCTCTTGATTCGAACTGGTCAATGTTTTCTCTTCAACGGGCTTATTTTTCTGGGCAGGTAATCCATCGATCATGTTCTAATTGTTTGTCCAATCTTATATCATATGATTAGCAAAGAGAACTTTATTGTATTGTGTAAGTTTTGTTGTTTTTGGAGATTTTTCTTTGGAAATTTCGTGTTTTAGGTTTATTGATTGATTGGTATTATTTGTATGAAATTCGGGTTTGACGATTTCGGAACGTCTTTTTAGTTGAGGTTAATTTTGAGGGGAAAAACGGGGTGTCTTAAAGCAATGCGAACAATGATCCACTTAATTCCGGGCGAGGAATTACAGTGTTTGAGTAATGTTTGTCCAATCCTATTATTGGGGACGTTGGAAAGACGAAAACTTTGTTGTTAGCATGTTTATTATTCAATGAGATGCGTCGAAGGGAATATCCTGATCAAGGATGTTCTTAGGAGATGGAATAGGAATGAGATTGGCAACCATGTTCTCTTAAATATTTAGTGGCCAAAGAGTCAAAGACTCTGTTGCATAACTGCATAATGATCAAATGGCATAACTAATGAAAAATAATTCAAAACCGCTGCTCTCCTCACCAAATATCCTCTAAAAACGAATGCAACCACCATCCCCTATCTTGAATTTCTCGCTTAGGGTGAGAAGGAATCAAACACATGTGAAGTGAACTCTCAAGGGCACACATGTGTCTGTCACTCACTCTCGAGAGCTTTTCACCCAACTTGATATAAGCCATATTGGCCTTGTTACTATTACTTCCTAAGGGGCACAAAACCATAAGGAAAACTCCTCGATCATTTTTCCACTAGAATAATATTTTTTGTAGACCTCGTTTTTTGAATCCAAATGACTAGACCCAGACCACCCACAAATTTCTCATCATTTTTTGCTTGAACCATTCCTAGATGCCCTGATTTGGCTCAATTTTTGTTGCATCTACAACCAGAAATTTTACAAGCGATAGATACTAAAGAGGGAATCTCCCTAATTGAATCAGTGTATCCTCTTTCCCTTATAAGTAGACCCTTTCATCCATCAAGTTATCATTGAAATTCTCGTAATTCTCAGAATGACTCCGAACGTGGATTCCCATTCAGAGTTAAAACTGAATAACTATGAGGCGACCTCTCATTTTGACCCTTAGTTATATGTAACAAGAGCATCAAGATAAACCCTGATGCACTCTGCTTCTTGAGGTTATTAGTCAATCCTCATGTCACCTTTAAAATCTGTAGGACCTTGCTGTTCTTGTCAATTTCTGATGCCAAGAACAAAATAGTGTCACATACATATTGCAACCGAGAAACAGGCACCTTACTTCTATCCTTGAAACACTCAATCTCACCCTCCAAGGCATCCCCATTACTCCCTCTCTAACATTCTTT
Organism: Dysphania ambrosioides; assembly: GCA_026401315.1. Classification (NCBI taxonomy): domain Eukaryota; kingdom Viridiplantae; phylum Streptophyta; class Magnoliopsida; order Caryophyllales; family Amaranthaceae; genus Dysphania; species Dysphania ambrosioides. Next base: position 16,291,412 of record CM048658.1, read on the forward strand.
GAAACATCAATTACTAAAGTAAAAATAGAAGGAAAAAAAGGTTCTTCTTTTTCGTCACCCTTGAAACGATAAATTGACAACCACTCTCAAGGGGTATCATTTTCCATAATTGAAATATATGCAATAGGGAAACCTCTATAAATCCAATTCCTCCATCATTCACAGTACCCCTTGTATTCACGAGCTACATCAAGAAAAACCCAGCTACTCTATCATTAGCCTTCTAAAAATCCAGATTGAAATCCACCCTGTCATTACTTCCAATGTGCCTCATCCACTGTTCCATTGTCACAAAGTAAACCATTTATCTTTTCTCTGCAAAAGTACTTTGCGTTTACCTCTTTTTTTTTCTTTTAAAGAACATGCTTGTTCCAAGAGCCTGTTTGGATGGCCTTATCTCTTATTTTTCTGTTTTTTGATATTTTTGTTACTTCTAGCATTATCTTTGTAGATGTTACACTCTTGTTTCAGTATAAGTGAACTATCTTCTTTCTATGTATTGCAGTGTATATATTTTGAAATCATTTCTTATTCCTATGCTGGAATGGATTTTGCCTGATGAATGCCCTCATATTATGTATGAAGAAGTATGCAGAAATGGAATAGTTTTGGCTCTTTATTCCACACTACGAAAACTTCTAATACAACTTATTTATGTATGTCTTCTTTCAATCTCTTGTAGTTGCATTTTCTACCTCTACTCTTAGCTTTTTTTGGCTAACTACTTTGTATGAGTAACTAAATTAATTCAGATGCATAACATGCTATTGATGCATTTTGTGAATTTGGTCATTTTAAGATCAACACATACATATGGTCATGTGGCTATTCCTGATTTATTGATGACTCACATGAAGTCAATTTAGCTCCACAGTTCACTAATTGATTTTCATGTGGCTATTCCTGATTTATTGATGACTCACATGAAGTCAATTTAGCTCCACAGTTCACTAATTGATGCTTTTATCCTTGCAAAACTTAGTTTTTCCTTTTTCCCCTTTTGTGGGATGTTAATGATGATATAAATCCATAAAGAAGATGCTAGAGTTTTGGAAAATAAATTTGAAAAAAATACATCGTTAAATTTTCTTGGTTTTTATGTTTTCCTAATTCTGAAATACTCTACATATATCTCTTTATTAATTCTGTTGCTTGTGATTTGTTTGTTATCATTCTTCCCATAGTTACATATTCTCTTGTTCATTCAATTGGGTGTTTTTTTTTTTTTTTTTTTTTTTTTTTTTGTATATTTAGTGTTATTTGGCATTTTCACCCCTCACTTTTTGTTTGCTATCTCCTTATTCACTACGGTTTTGTGGTTTACCTCATTAGCTTGTAAAACTAGGTAGATTTATCTTTTATCCTTGTTTTGTCATCTTCTAAGATGTGATGTGGAATGGGATAGGATTGTTTGGAATGAGTTTGAGTAAATTCTCTCCAAAGGAAAACAAAAGGAAGAACATGCACAACTACAAATGGATTCAAGGTTTTTAGGGGTTTTTGAGCAGCATCAACATCAAGTATAATGCTCTCAAAGCTTTTACTCAAAAGCACTAAGTAAGATGAGCAAAAGCCTTTTAAACACAAAGTTAACAATTTAGAATACTTTCAGAAAGAAATCAGGTTTTTGTTAAGCTTCTCGATCTGCCTAGAAAGCAAGGCATTAGTTTCCTTTTATAACAAAACAGGAGAAGAGAGTTTACATGGTCCAAACTCTTCATTTAGCTTCTTTAAACTGAACTGCCATAAAAGCAACATGAAAAGAAAAACTAATAACTTTGTTACAGCTAATTATGGCTGAAAACATTGTATTTATTAAACTGAAATTAAACAGCATAAATAAACTCTTTTTCAAAGCTCGAAAACATCATTTTGATTGGCAGCATTAGAGATGGCCTTTCTGAGCAGCAAATGGCTTGGTTTCAACTCCCTTTAAGCTCCTGTCCTAGTAAGACAAGTAACAAAAGCGTGCTTTGACGAGAAACCCACACACTAATCAGTTATAGCCTCATTGTCTTCGTGCATCAATATGGCATAGACTGTTGCTTCATTAGCTTTGATTCCATATCCAGATGTCTTCCATTTGTTATTAAATTACTGATTGGTGTATTATTTATGCCTTTGTGTATGATTTTTCTTCTTGTCTAGACTATTTCTTTGAGTAACACTATTTTGCTGACTTCTTTCAACTAGTTTTTGAGTTCGGAAAATTTTGTTTACCTATTTTATGCAGCTAGTGTGGTTCTATCCAATGTACATATCCAGCATTATTCTCAGCAATATCTGGTAACTTTAAACGAATTTGTGTTGACCTTTTGGATTTTTAGGCTTTTTTTTTATTTTTATCTATATGTACATTGTGTACTGTTGCTTGCTTTTGACATGAAATTCATCTCTCTTGCCACTTTGGATTCTTGAAAAAAATCTTTTGTCATGAGTCTTATGGAAACTTATTTAGTGGTTTGGACTGTTAGGGATAAGCTAGTTACATTATATATGTTTGTACTGCTCTAGCTCTCCTTACCTTTCTGAAATCAGGATTCGTACATGTATGTAATTTATGAAACATATTCAATCCAATTCATGTGACAAACCATGGCGCTCCTTGCCAATTCACTATTTTTTTGTTAATTTTCCTCTTACTATTATTAAAATTGTTTTCATCATGGGTCTTTTTAAAGCATTGTGCTGATGCTCAATTTGTGGCTCAGATTTGTAATGTTTAGATTTGGAAGGACTTCTGAGAATGCTAATTGATGTTGATATGAAGTGTGGAGAGTTGTAACCCATTTGCCAGTCATCTCATGTATTGGTACCATGGCATCATATATCTCTTGGCTTCCTTTTCAATAAGGAAAAAGTAGTAGAGGGCGATCTAGTTTGAGAAAGTATATTAGAGATTTTCAAATTTGGGCATTTTCCCCACACGTCTTTAACATTTCTTTTGCCTTTTAGCATTTGTTATTTATTTATTAATTTAATTTTTTCTCAAATTCCTCACTAAGCTACAATAGGTCAACAGTAGCAATTGAATCAAATTTTGCACTTATTCATTTAGTTTTTTTAGCCATTTCAGACTTGGTATTGCTTCTGGTTTTTAAAAACATATAGTTTATTAGGTTTTTCTCTTATCTTTCACTAGCTTTCTTTTTATTTTCTCTTTCTTCTTTATCTATGGATGGACATCTGTTTTTTCATTCTAAGTGTAATATTAAGCTATCCTGCATCTAAAGGCCAAGCATATATCCCAGTCACCTCGTCATTTTTGATTTGTTGGTAGTCCCTCGAAAGAGTGGAATATTGTTTTTCTATTGACTCCATGATTGCCTTGATCCTTTGGAGCTGCCTGCATAAACCTACTTGATACTTGAGGTTGTTTTGTGAGCTTGCAACTTTTATAATATGTTTGAATGGAACTATATGGAGAGAAGGGGAGTAGTGGGAGGGCAAGGGATTGACTTTCCTTGTTTTGGTTGTCTGATAGGGGAAGGGGAGTGGAAGGTATGGGATATCTATATCTTCATTACCTTCTCAATGAACTAGATGTGTCCAAAGTTGGAAGGATTTGAATACCCGTCATGCCCCCAAACATGTTAATTGAATGCACTGCAAGTTTATTAAGTGTTGAGGCCTTTTTTTTTCCTGTTTTTGTACCCTTTAGCCATTCTTTTTCTCTGATCCTTATCAGAGTCCATCATCATCTATATGGTAAATGTACATGTCTACTTCAACATTTTTATGGATGTCTTATTATTTAATATCTGGAAGTCTGCACTTCGGATCATTGACCAATGAGATGCTTAAGTAATGTATTGATATTATGCATTTTAATTAAGATTGAAGACTGCTGAATTGATTGTAAAAGACGCAAAGGATTGGGAATTTGGAACTGTTTCAAATTTTTCTTTATTTCCTTAAGTGTCTTGATTCCTTAGGCTTTACTCATTCTTGTAAATTGGCTAAACATTTTGTAAATATAGGTACAATGATATAGCTAAGCATGGGTTTGTTGCTATGGGGAAACTCAAGCATTCAGCAGCACCAACAACAGGTGAAAATGACGCATCAATCGCACAAATTGCTGGTTCAGAAAAATCTGCTGGTCTTGGAGGGTAAATTTCAAACATTGTTGCAAATTTCAATCAGCTTTTCTACCCTTTTACTTGCCCTGCCCTACTTAGCAAGCACAATATTGGCAAATGAAATTCATGATTACTTTTAGTGTCTATACGGGGTAGTTGTTCACGTATTCTATGGGGCCAACACACCTCTACTATGTAATGAATCGAGAATGAACTTTTCAGTTACAAGTAGTTGTAGAGACAGGAATCAGTGTTATAAACTACTTGGCTTGTATATTAAGTGCCATATTGTTTAATCTCTTTTCACCTTCTACTTCTAGGATCATGATTGGAATAGGAGAGCAAGTGTACTCAGTTCTCCTCTTGAGCTTCTTTTTCCTGGAGGTGAGATATATACCTGTTTTCATTGTCACAGCCATGTAAGCTAGTTATCATTCTCAGTCCACATTGGCCTCTGTGCATACTATAATGTAGAAAATCAGGTGTTTTGTTCTATCCCCCACCCCTCCCCTTTTGCAAAGTATAGCCGGTTCAATTTAACCTTTTATTTTCACTGTAATACATGCAGGTTTTTGCCACTGGTTTCATACCGTATGCTGGGAAAACACTCAATTTCTTGCTTCTTTCATGGATGTATGCTTATTATTGTTTTGAGTATGTCTTCTTGCCTTTTTTTCATTGGACTCCATTGTCTTTGCATCATTTTGGTTTTAATTACTTATGATGCTGCTCCATTAGGTACAAATGGAATCTTTCAGGAGTGACTCTCGACAAGAGGCTGGACTTCTTTGAATCCAATTGGGCGTTTTTTGCTGGTTTTGGTAATACTACCTTAAACTGCTTTGAAATATTTTTTTGAGAGCCATATTTCATGCATGTCAGGACAATAGCAAGTGGTCATACATACTTTGATTGCTGATTTGTATTAGTTAATAGGATTTATTTCTTTGATTTTGATAAATTTTTAGGGTGCTGTTATTCTTTGCCTTAAGATTACTAATGACCACCCTTCCTAATTTACCCCTATGTTAACCCCCCCTCTTATTACACACTCTTTCCTTCAATCTCATCTGACCAACACCCACTAACCAGAGCACCACCATCTAATTGCTATAGATGGCAGGCTACCAGAGCACCACCATCCGATGGCGATTTACTGGAGCATTACCATAAAATGGCAGAGGCGACCCTTTATCCACACCACCACATTATATATATATTCATCTGATAAAGTGTTTTCCTAGAAAGATTACATCTATTTAAGTTTTTGACCTGGTGGAAGACTACATCTAACAAAATCTTCTTCTTGGGCAAAACTTATTTGCAAATAGTCTCCCCCTAGGTTGAGACTCAAAATTATGTAGTTTTTTTTTCTAGGTCAAGGCTATATATTGACCAGTCTCCCCCATTGTTCAAATCTGAAATTGGAAAACCACCACAACCACGTTTGTTGTTTTCTTAACTTCAGTGAGGCTGCATTGTGTTAGGCAGTGGACACATAAAGCTGTGGTGCTATTGTGTAGTGGTTGTATGTTAAGGGAAGAGACGGTGCAGGTGGTGATGTGTGTGTAGTGGGCTGCTGCTTTTGTTTTAAGCCAAGCATGTTGGTGACAATGCTATGACGGTACCTTCTGTGACCGGGCAGTGCTGTGTGTTCTTGTGAGGGAGTTGCGTTTAGTGTGTAGTATGCGTGAAAATGTCGGAACCCATCTTGTTGTGGGGTTCAATCTGTACTTGCCACCAACTGCTATCTTGTTTATGGATAATAATTTCTTTTTCTTCCATTGTGCTTGTGACTAAACAATGATGACCAATATTTGTTGCTTTGATTTGAACAAAGATCATATTGTACTTTATTGCCCAATTGACTAGTCGGCTCTGTAAATTAAATAGAAGGAATCCAAATGTGAACTTGAATCTTACCTATATCTGTCCTGTTGTTAAGGCCCATAGGTGTCAATATCTTCAGGCATTATACAAATGTACATCTAAGTTGATTTGGGTTTTAAATGTTCGAACTGCGTGAATTTTGTTAATTAATAAGTATAGAGAATTTATTTTGATCCAAGAATTTGACAATCATCTTTTGGTAATTATCTATATTTTGACTTGATTTGGTCAAGGTTGAATCACACAAATCATCCACTATCTTTTGGGAATATGCTCTTGAAATAGCTGTGCTAATGAATTATTTTTTAGAGGTTGTTGAATGACATGGTGTGAGTATTAGTCTATAAGAGATGGACTGGACCTTTATTTTTTAACAAACAAAAAACAAATTGGTGCATGATTTCAGGAAGCCCGTGTGTGCTGGCTATTTTCTTTTTCCCACCTTTGGAGAGCTATGCCGTCATGGCCACTCTTTTTCCTCTGGTATGTTCTCTTTCTTTTAGAAGATTTTTTCGAATAAAAATGTCCTTATGGATTTCTTTGTTGCATATGTTGGCATTTCTTCTTCTCTTTCTTTTAGGGACACAATGTTGCTTTACTAAATGGCTGCCTAGTTATTGGCCAGTGGTAATTCATTTTGATTTTCCTATTCGGGGAGACGAGGGATTTAATGCAAACTTTTCTGAGTTCTTACGTTTGGAAGATTTTATTTCAATAATGATTGAATGAGACTGGAATACTTCTGTTTCTTAAAGTGTGATGATGTAGTTGTTTTCAAATGGTGAAAATATAATGAAATGCATGCTACTGCTGATATTGTTTTTTGGAATGTCTCACTCTAGCAGTTGCTCTTAATTTTGTGATTCTAATGTTTAAGCATGATTACCTAAGTGGCCGTTACCAATTTTCCCTCCAAGGATATGCATAAGTTTTGTCTGATAAGCATTGAATGAGGTTGGGTTTGTCCATTAACCTTCTCTAATAAACTGCATTGGAAGAGGGTATGTTGTGATTACATAAAAAAGGTGTATTATTTATTTTTGTGAAATAGTTTGGTTGGTAAATTCTGGATGAGATTTGGAAAGAGAAGAAAAAATTGTATCTTATTATATGGTGCTCACGCATTTTGTGTAAGCCTGTTAGTTCTTAAAATGGTTGTTCTTCTGCTATTTGGTTTTAAAAAAGTAACCATTTTCTTATTTCATTTTCATTGGAACTTTAACTTCTGCAAATTCCCTTCTGGCTTCTGGTCTGATGGCTAGGTGCTGATAGTTTGAGCTGTAGCAACTAATGTTTTGCCAAGCTATATTTGATATTCTCTATGTTTCTTCTTGAAGTTTGTTTTGACAGCAACAGGATCTGATGCTGATAATCTAGTATTTTCACCAAGGAGGCAGTGGCTAGGTGCAGGCTTAGGAAAGGTTCCTATATTTTGTGGTGCCGACACTGTCTCGTAAGCATTCTACTCCCTTTCTAATTCAAAAGTTCTAATTCTTTCAATAATTTACAAGGCCTAGTTACCAGTTGGTAGTTTGTTACATGTGCTTATTAAGAGAATTTGATTTTTGCCTGCCAAGAAAAAAAGAGCAGAGTATGGTTGCCTTATTTAATACGAGAATTCTATTTGCATTAGACAACTATCTTGGTCAACAATGAGAAGATTTTTAATTTTGTGTGAATATAAGTGCAACTCATTGACAACTCTTTGCTAGTATCATGTTGGCCAAATTTTCTTCATTATAACTGAAAAAAGATTAATGGTGATAATGAGCAGTGCTCAGCTCACATTAATATAAACTCCAGCTCAAGCTAAAGCTTGAAATTACTGAGCTTGATAGTTTTTGGCGCTCAACCCAACTCTTTATTGAAGTGAAGCTTGCCCTAAGCATGAGTGGTTTGAGCTCCATTATGAGTTCTAACCAAGAAAATACACTTTCATGCGATTATCTATCTGTCTTGACTTTTTTTGCAAAGACTAGGTCTAAAGACCTAGATTTTATGTACATCAGCAAACAACAAAGCTAAGCTTTGATTTCAAAAATATAGGGTTGGCTACATGAACCAAAAATATATTTCTCGTGGTAATCCGCAACAATACTTTTCCTTAATTTTCTCGTATTTCGAGCCCCGTCTTCTTCTAAACACATTTTCACCGTATCTTTTCTAACTCCCTCCATCCAAATCATCATTGATCTTCCTCGACCACGTTTGACGTCTCCATTACTCCAACCGTCCACCTTTCTTGCTAGTGTATCAATGTTCCGCATCTAATATGCCCAAACCAACGCGATCAGTTCTCCCTTAACTTATTTTTAATATTCGCTACTCCAACTTTATTCTAGATGACCACATTGCTAATTTTATCCCTTAAGGTGTTTCCAAATATCCTCCTTAATATACACATCTTTATTGCATTCATCTTCTTAACATGTTCATTCATGAAAGCCGAACACATGATCTATGCATTAATGCTTGTCTACTTGTCACCCTTTAAAATTTCCCTTTTAACCTTAAGGGTACACTACGATTACACAATAATCCTTGGCTACTATCCATTTAAGCAACCTGATTTCATGGGTAACATCTTAAACAATGTCTTCATTTCTTTGGAGAACTGATCTTAGGTAATAAAACATTCTCTTATTGGTAACTTCTTGCCATCCAAAGTCACACTATCTTCATTTGACCTTTTCGCAATACTAAAATGACACTTTAATTAGTCTGTTTTGCTCCTACTAATCCTAAAGCCTTTAGATTTCAACTTTTTTCTTCATTGTGTTCTAACTTAGCATTTACCGCTTCGTTAGTCTCATCTACTAGAGCAATATCATTTGCAAAAAGTAAATACCATGATATCTCATCTTATATTAACCTTGTTACTTTGTAAAGGATTGCCTAAAGCAAGGGACTTAGTGTAGATCCTTGGTGTAACCTAATTATAATAGGGTAGATCCTTGTAAAGGATTGCCTAAAGCAAGGGACTTAGGGTAGATCTTTGGTGTAAACTAATTATAGTAGGGAAATCCTCTATCCCTCCACAACAAATTATATTTTTTGTTGAAACTTTCTAGTACATGTCCTTAACAAGGTTGATGTTCTTACGAGGTATACTCTTCTTAGTCATTACCCACCTGAGTACTTCTCTTGGTTCCTTGTCATACACATTCTTCAAATTAATGAGCACCGTGTATAAATCTTTCTTCAGTGGACGTTAATACTCCATTTGCCTAGTTTGATGTGTAATGGGTTAGAAGCGTTTGGAATGAGTTTGAGATAATTCATCTCAAAGGAATACAAATGAAAGTACAAGGATAGAACCATACAACTAGAAACTAAGTCGAGGTTGTTTGGGGTTTTTGAGCAGCATGAACACTAAGTAGAATGCTTTCAAAGCTTTTACTCTCAAACACTAATTAATATGAGCAAAAGGACATGTAAACACAAAGTAAACACTAAGGTTCAATTTTACTAAGAATCTTATTTTTAACTCACTCATTCTTATCTGCTTATTAAAAATGCAAAGCACTCCCTTTTATAGGCTTGGTAATCAGCCAAGGAGTTAAAGCCCGAAGTAAATGAAAAGACTTATAGTCAATGACTCTATAAGAATATGAAACTCCACCATTCCAACTTATTACACTTAATTATTCAACATTAAATAAGCTAAATTATTAAGCTAATCAAGTTGGCTAGAGGCGTTTGAAAGCCTAGGGAACCCAAGGAGCTGAACCAACACATTTTTGGAGTTCAACAAGACAAAAGACGGCTGCCGGAGTCTTTGATCTTTAATTTACCGAAGTTAATCAGCCCATTATTCACTTAAAACTCCCTTCTTCAATTCATGGGTCTTCAATATCATAACTCCCTTTTTAATTAACTTTAATCTGGCTTTAAACAAAATTTCAATGCTTGAAATAATGCTTGTAACTTCCACCTCAAAAAAATCTAACCAGGATAAAGAATTCTCATTAAGAGTTGTAACCCCTCTCTTAATGAGTTTCTTAAAATACTCCTCGAAATTTCGTCCAACCTTAATAAACTCGGAATAAGCAATGCTCATCAATGAACTCACCAAATTTAAGTGAAGACATCATTTAAAGCTTCATTAAACATGTTTTTATGCTTCATTGAAGTCATGTCTTCAACTCATTTAGCCCAACAGCTTCAATGTAGTTTCTTTATTGAACTTGCTTATGGATTTAATCATCATCACTAGTAAGGTGGATATCTTTTGTGGTAGATTGACCGGGCATTAACCAAAATTGTTTTTTCCATAATATCAGCATACTTCCTTAATCTTTGCTCATTACTCTCTCCATACTTTCATTGTGTAACTCATAAGCTTTATTCCTGGATAATTTGAACATTCTTTGGCATCTCTTTTCGTTTGAATAGTCACTAAGGTGCTTCTCCTCTTGTGGCATCTTACGTATCCTCCAAATTTTGTCTAAGAGGTTCATTAACCATTTAAAATCAATTTTGCCTAAGTGTCTCCAAATCTAAATAAGGATACCCTTTAGGCCTCTACCCAACAGTCTTCTTTGATCATCTTCTTCAATGCCTACTCTACCTCTATTTTTTAAATCCTTCTCATATACTCCCAGTTACCTTCATTATCTTCAATAGTGGTATCACCTATAAATCCCACTTGTCTTCTATTGAACTTATCATATTACTCTTTCCATCTCCCTCGTCATTCTAGACTAGAATTTCTTTGGTTTTTATTCTTCACACTTCACTTTACAAAGATCCTTGGCAAATATCTGCTTCCTCTTACCTATCCTATAATTCTCTTTTTCCATCTTCCATGGAGTTCAATTTTTCATAAGCATCCTTATACATCTTTTCCCTAGCCTCTTAAATTACTTCCCTTGACTTAACTTTAGCTTCCCTGTATTTAGCAACAAATTTTTATCTCTAGATTTTCCCATGTCCCATTATAATTTCTCTTCTTCTTGACCGCTATTATATAACGTCCTCTTTCCAGCATGTTGTATCCTTGTGCACAATTGGTTTTCCGCTTGGACTCCCGGAGTACCTCCTTTTCTACTATACAAATACATGACTTCATCTTTCTCCAAGTAGACATGACCTTCCTCCAAAGCCTAATCAACTTCTTTGACTAATCTTTCCACCACAACTTTTACATTGATACCCTTTAAACTCCATCCTTAGTTTTAAAAGGAGCAAGGCGTCGTAAGGCACTAAGGGTCCCTAGACCCTAGGCATCGGGCAAAGGTGCTTGCCTTTGGGTGTGAGGCGCTCCAATTAACATTTCAAAAACTTCTAAACAAATGTTCATACATGCACACAACAAATATGGGTGTCCTTACTAGACCAAATAAAGAAATAAGCAATATTACAGAAAACTAAAGAAGACCAAAAGGAGACAAGTGTCTAGAGTCTAAAGGCATATTACAAAGCCCACACCTAGCTAAATGCATACCATGTGCACACCCATCGCTAAAGCATCATTACATGCATCGCCTATATACTCAAATCTATTCCCACTAGATTAATAATATACCTACAAAGGTAGAAAATAACCCCAAAAAAAAGGAAAGAAGAGAAGCTAAAAAGAGAAAATTAAGAGAAGTAGAAGATGCACTAACACTAGTTGCTGGCAGCACGTAATATAAGATAAGAGAAGATGAAGAAGAAGATAAGAAAATTAAGATGATTATAAGAATAAGATAAAGAAGGTACCCGATTGGTTGTCGGCTTGAAGATAGGTGAGAAAGCTTGTCCTCGTGCTCTAATTATTAGAATGGTCACAATGTGATAATGGCTTGTGCCCTCATTATTTTCATTTTAAATAACAAATCAGCCTAAAACTGCAACCACACTAAAAGGCGATTGCCTTGCATCGCCTCCGCCCAAGGCGCTCGCCTCTTAGATTCGTCTTGCCTTGCACTAGCAAAGCATTCAAACTAGCTCGCGCTCACTCTCGGTGACTAAGCTCTTTTTAAAACTAAGACTCCCCCATATAATCCTCTTCTCCCTTGGTTACTTATTCCTCTTAAAGTTTGATTTGATGTGAATATCGAAGGCCACTAATCTATATTGAGTTATTGCACTCTCTCTTGAAATCACCTTATGATCCAAGCAACTACTCTTATCAATCTTCCTTGCATACAAACATTCTATTTGGATTGTATTTGCCCCACTCCAAAAAGTCACTAAATGGGAACCCCGCTTCTTTAATCAAGTGTTAGCTTAAAACAAGTTATAAGACCGTGTAAAGTCTAGGATGGTTTTCCCTCCTTTATTTTTTACTCTATAGCCAAAACCTACATGTACATTTTCATATCCTTAACGATTTATCTCTACATGACCATTCAAGTCTCCTTTAACAAAAAGTTTATGTGTCTAAGGAATACCTTGTGCCACTTTATCTAGGTCCACCTAAAATTGACGCTTGACCGCTTTCTCACCACCTACTTGGGGTGCGTATACACTCACTATGCCACAATATCTCTTCCATTAACAATCTTCACCTTCAAAACCTTATCATCCTTTTTAAATACCTCATCATTATTTACTAGCCGATCATCGACGAAACCTCAATTATTTCTATACTTTACTTGTCATGAGTATCACAACTTATAACCCCAGAGTTTAATAATTTTAGCTCATTCTCAAACCCACTTTGTCTCTTAAAGACACAAAATTCTAAGATGTGAGTTGAAGCTTACTCTGGGCACTCCTCCCACTCCTATTCCTAGAACCTTAATGCCCTTGCTCATTTCTCACCATACTCGAGTAATGAGGTGTGCCGCTTTGTGACGGCCTAGCAACCTCTATATATCTAAGAACACGGTAATAGCATGTTGGTTCTTGCTTATGGATGTGATAAGTTTTATGGTGGCTGTTACGGGTCTACCGCAACCCTCCACCTTTATCCAAACTTTGGACTACCATGTAAAAAAAACCACTAGCGGAGTTTTCATGAGAAAAATTACCCGGTAGAAATATACAATTACCATGCATTTCATAAAAATCATAATAATAATGTTACTAGGTAAAAACTATAAGGGGATTCTCAGAGCTCAACCATTCATCTCTGTTTGGATTCTTGATAGGGTCCTTCATTTTCTTTGTCTTTCAAGAATCCAAGGAATGCCAGGAATACGTTGAAGAAAAACTCGTCATTTTAATTACCCCTCCACCACCTTCAATTATGAGGTGGAAATTTAGTTCCACCATCATCAAGTAGTGGTGATTTCTCTTTACCATCATCCTAAATGTTATGCAAGTAATAAAAAAGAAATTGACTAGAATACCCTTATTGATTCAATCACATAAACTTGAGCCAAAATAGTAGTTTAAAATCCATCCTGTTGAGAAGAAAGCTTTGAATAACCCTATTTCTTTCTAACAAATTTGTTGCAATAACAAATATCACAACACACGTTGCTTTAGTAACTTTATTTCTTCTAACCAATTTGCTACAATAACTAATAATACTACACCTGTTGTCCTTCTCGAACTTTTCACTCAACTTGATAGGTAAATTTGGTAACCCATTCGACCATCCATACCATACTTAAGTCACTATTTGTTTCTCCATCACTAAAACACGAGGCACATGAGGATACAAATCCTTGTTTGGCCTCTAAGCCTATTGTTCACAACTTAGATGTATTTAGTTTCTCTAGACTACCCATTATCGAGCTGCTCACTTGGTTAGAGACCTTAGCTTTTTGTATAATGGCAAAATGAGAATAGCTTCTAGTTCGGACTTTTTTGAAGATAATGGTAGAAATAGCTATAAGCCGACATGTAAGAAATCTTGAAGAGTGGACCAATCAAACTTCCTCGTCATGGTCATAAACATAGATATAGATTCAAAGGATACTCAACTAGTAAATTAACTGAATTTCTCTACTATCATGAGTGTCATCTATTAGGATTATTCAGATTCACTGGCAATCCTACTTAAACAATAGTTCCAGGATGTTATCCACACTGAAAGCCTCTCACTATCTGGTTAGGAGGAATTGGGAGTTCAACTAGGGGCAGACTGATAGTGGAGGAGTGGAAAATGGTTGCTGCCTTGCCAAAATAATTCTTTATGAGCTGCATTCATGTAAGGAAAAGTGTTGATACTTGTAAAATGAATTTATGAGGGCTAGTGCAAGAATAATGAATCCTTGTTTGTGTAAGCCATCCAAAATTGCTTTATACCAAAGAGAACTAGTGTAATGATGGAAACGCCACTAGTCCCTGACCACTTTCCCACCTAGGAGGCATTCTTAGACACAAAACTACCAATACCTACTCCTCCCTTTTCTTTAGTCTTATAGACATACTCAATACTAACCCTACCCACAAGAAGCTTAAAAAATTGGAAAAAAAAAATATACAGGGGACTATGGGAATGGCAAGCCAGTGTGAGCATCATATGCATCCGCAAGAGAATAGTCCCTCTTTTATGCATTTGGCTTTTCTAAATCCCTCTCAAAAGTCAGGTCCAAAAATCTCTTCTAAGACTTACCCTTATTGAACCTCAAGATATGGGGTGAATTCCTGGATATTATAATTGGACAGGGAAGAGAGTCTGTTGAAGACACTAGAGTTGACCTGGAAACTAGATATGAACAAACTTATCTTTAAACATGAGTTTTTTTTATCAGGAAAGAAAAACCAGGTTGACTCACAGACAAGTCAACCTATATCATCCTTACAGGTGATAAGGGAGAGGGGCAAATCACAAGTTTTAACCAAAGAGACAAATCATCTTGAAACATAGTAGTTGCTCAAATATATAATAAAAGGAGTGGAGGAAGACTATTATATATATTAAATTACTTTATTAGTAATATTTTCCTGAACCAACAAACTGCAAATAAGGCATCCCACCCCATCTCCATCTGCAAAATAAATAACCGTGGAACTGAGCTTCTATCCTTTCGAAGTATCCTTCTAAAAGCATTAAACATTAGAGTGAATGAAAAAGGAGGAGGATCACATTGACCAAACCCATTCCTACCCTTTACTCTTCAAATATAACTTGAACCAACTCAAAATGAAGCATAAAACAAAATCCTGAGATCCACCCCTTTAAGAATCGTAGGCCACTTAAGTAGTCACTGTAGTAGCATCCAGCTAACCCTCCATTCAAAATTTGTTAGAATTCAACGTACTGAATTGATGATATTAGAAGAAGATGAAAAGAAATTATGGATTTTTTCCCGAATTTTTAAGAGAGAGAAGTATGGAGTAGAGAGAGAGGCTATCGAAAAGATGAGAAATGAAAAATGCGTGAGTAGAACTGGGCATGGGCCGGACCGGCACACGAGCCGAGCAAACACTTTTTTAGCACAATACAACACAAGTAGGGGTGTTCAAAACTATCCGACCCGATTACCCGATGATCCAAAAATAAATAGTCGGTTTTTAAAAAAAAAATTTGATTTTTTGGGTCGAGTACCCGACCCGGTAAAAAATCGGGTACTCGGGTCGTGTCATGGGTTGGATAAAAAATGTAATTGGGTACCCGAATACCCAGAATAATTTTTTAAAAATATGGTTTTGCTGTTTTAGTAAGGTTTCAGTCAGGTACCCTGTGACTCGACCCGATTTAAGTTGGTACCCGCTAAGCGAGTACTCTATTTAAGCGGATACTATATGACTCGACCCAGTTTAAGCAGGTACCTTAGTGAGAATGAAAAGAGTTCAGGAAATAAATAAGGTACCATGTGACCCAACCCGGTTTAAGCGGGTACCGGGTACCCGCTTAAACCGGGTCGGGTCATGGGCCGATTTTCAAATTAACGGAAAAAGTGGGTACCCAATCTACCAGGGTAGCCGAAAACCCGAGTACCCGGTTATGAACACCGCTAGACACAAGTACGGCCGTGATACGCTATCCGTGGAGTGGGCCGCAAGCCAAGGCGCACACGGCAAAAAAAAATTAGCCACGAGCACGCGAGCTGCATGCCAATTTGGCACGAGGCACAACCCGAAGCATGCTATTATTTAGTATGATTTAATATTATTATTGTTAATATTATTATTATTACTACTACAATTTATATTACTATTATTTTTAATATTATTATATTCTTATAATATAATTTAATTTACCTAAATTTTTTTTTTTCAATTCTATTATATATTTTTTTTGTTAAAAAAATTAGGATAGTACGAGGCACAATACAACATGCCACGCTAAGCACGGGGGTCGTGCTAGGCCATGGATTGAGTTTTAGGGAAATGTAGCACGGCACAACCACAATTAGGCATGACACGGCACGACATGACAAGAAGCCAAGTACGAGCTGACACGGTCCATGGCGGGCACGGCACGACCAGTTTTTACCTATATGCGTGATTTAGTAATGCGTGAATTGTTTGTTAGTTGATAATTTTTTTTGGAGTGAATGGATTTAAAATTGTTTTACTCCTAGTTTTGGGGGAAAATGTTTTCAATAGGGTGTAAAATGAATTTACATTCCAAGTTTTACATCCTATATTTTACTCCAAACCAAACAATGTAAAATGGGGAAAACTGTTTTCAGGGAAAACGTTTTACACCCTACTAAACGGAGCCAAAGTGTGACCCCATTCTGTATTTTCTGTCTATTCCTCAATTAGTGTTGTTCATCTTTTGGCCTTTTGGGGGAGGACAATACAACCTTGTGAACATCTCTCTCTTCTTATCTGCCAGCCCATTTTCCTCCCTGTTCCTCTGTCATACACCTTCCTCTTCTTTTTTCTCAACTCACTCCACTCCCTGCTACTCTATGTTGCACCGATACGAATCCTAATATGGATACGGGTACGGATACAGAAATGGAAAAATCAAAATTTCTAGATACTGGTACGACATGGGTATTGCAAAAAATAAAACATAAAATATACATGTTAAAATCATTCAAATATCACTATTATAAATTTAAATACAACTTCACTTAATATCACTAAATGAATTCTGTCTTCACCCTTTCATATAAGCCCATAGTAAAAAAGATGTGGAAAAGAAGAAAAATAAATTTTATACATATAAGCCTTTTTTGTACTAAATGAATTATGTCTTCACCCATTCATATGAGAATTTTATTCATACAAACAAGTATTAAGAAGTGGAAAAGATGTATGAATATCCTACATTTATTTCAAATCTAGTATAAACTGAAACATTACCAAAATACAGTTAATATTAATATAGTAATATGATACATGAATATCATACAATTCAAATCTTGAACAGTACATACATTCCTGTAAGTTCTTTCACACAATTGCTAGCACCAGTAAACAGAAACAAGAAATTAGCATAGTAGATTTGTGTGTGTGAGAGAGAGAGTGTGTGTCTGTGTGTGGATGGATGTGGACGTTACGGTGATTGAAAATCTTCTGACCCCAGAATTCTCATATGACAAGCAAGGATTACCTCATTTAAGATAGTACCAGAGGCAATAAAAAGAGCTCTGTTATCATAGGCCCAGAATGGTGGTCTGGAATTTTGTTTTTATTTTTTATTTTTTGGTTGTGCAAGAAACCCAAATCAATTGGATACGGGTTGGGTATAACCTAGCCATACCCGATACGTACCCAGCCGTACACCCGGGGTCTTGGAGACGTATCTGGGCCGTACCCGTATCGGGTACGGTTGTAGTTTGGCGTATCCGTGCTTCATAGCTGCTACTCTGTGCTACCCTCTTCTTACTTTTCATTTCTCTCATCTACCCCACCAATGCATTCTTTGCTACTCTAGACTCCCTCAAGAAATCTCTACTTGGTTTAAACTTCTATGTTGCATGTCTTATGTCTAAGTAAATTATCATTAACTTCTTTTCATAAAATGGTTGCTCTTTTAATTATTATGGATTATGAAGAATAAAAACGCTGAAGGGAATAGGGATTTTTACATAATTGAAAGCAATACACTGTGATTGCTTGGCAATTATTGTTCTTGGGTGCTTGATGCATAAAAGTCATAGTTTTAAAACCATTTTATCCTTTTTCCCATACTAAAGATATCTACTATACTATCCGTATCTCAATTTTTGGTAATTTTGGTAGGATGAAGGTCTTGTCTCTCCTTCCTTTAAGAGCTCAGGAGCAGAACCAAGGGAAAAAGGCACTCTAAGAAACTCCATCACAATTTATTAAGTGAATCTATAGCTTAAGTTCATTTCAATATGGAGGAGTCAAGGCAAAGTCTTGGCACTTATGCTCCTGCTCATTCTTTATACTGTGTATATTTCATCTTCTACTTTTCACTGTTTTGAGTTTATCTTTTGTGCTTGCATTTCTACTTATTTTTCTATCTCAAAACATGAACGGTTACACTTCTTTGTTACCTGGTAAAAATAAGCATATGTAACATGTATTTTAATTGTACAGAATTACAGATATTAGGTTTGTAGTATAGTCCAGTGCTTTGACATGCTCAGTATGTACTTATTGGTGCTTAATTGAAACGCATAATATTGACATTTTTTAAAGAGTACGTCAATTTTCAATGGACTCCTATCTTTCAATTTTGGTAAATAATCTATGCTGTGATACAATGCGTTGAATAGCAACATATGACTGACTATTCGACACTTGCATACCATTGTTGAACATCCAAGACCATGGATGAGCATAGCACCTCCACTCTAAGATGGAATAACACACAAATGACCCAAGAAAGACCCAAGAACCATTATATCTAAAGGCATGGGCAAGAATGATTGGACGTTTGACGACATGTAATCAAGTCAAGTAAGAATCATATGCTCCTTATATGGGCAAATATACATCAGGAGCAAGATTAAAGTAGTCCGTCTGTTCGATTTGCTCTTTACCAGAAGAGTTAATAGGCTGGTAGTTGAGGATTTGAAAGCATACATGGACAAATGGCGATATTCATTAATTGCCAAGCTTCCAAGACAGGCTATGAATAGCTGGTATATGAAGGTTAGAGCAAGCACTTGCGTATTCAACCAACCCTTCCAATAAGCCAGAGCACTTTGTTATTACATAACAAAAGTTGAAAAATATTCAATAATTCGGCCTAGTAGATATTAATTTGTTCGCCTTATAAAATATAAAAAAAAAATAATTTATAGGCCTTCTGGTTGGAAAAAGGTCATATTTCTTGGATCATCTTTACAAACTATATATGTAGTTGCATGATAATTTGCCACTAATTTACTAAGTATTATTAGGCTGATTGCAAAAATTTAACTATTATCTAGTTGTTACCTTAGTGAGGTAAGCCAAAATGACGACCTGAGTTACGTCACAGGATGAAATGAAGACTTATTATACAAGAATAGAATAGATTTCATGATTTTCAAATATGATACTAAGAATGGAAATTACGGAATTCTTACAGACAGTCTGTTATTTAAACCAAAGTTGTTCACAAGAAAATTACTATTTTACTAGCATTTATGTGGGGGCTTTTTTGCAATTTTAAGGGTTCACTAGTAGACAAGCTTAAATATGTGGCGGGGTTTTTAGTACCATATGCGGCATCAAAAGGCTAGCAGCAATACAGATAGCAGCAAATTAATCTATTTAATTTGCGCCGTAAACTTATTATTAATTAATATGCGGCGGTTCTAGGCTAAGTGATGTCGCATATTAATTAATAATATGCGGTGTCACTTAGCCTAGAACCGCCGCATATTGATAAATAATATGCGGCGTATTTTACCTAGAACCGCCGCATATGGTTCTGAACCAGATTGAAAATTGGCCTGTAATTGAGGAATATGCGGCGGGTCTTGGGGACACTCGTCGCATATAAGTTGTTTTTTTTTTTAAACGCATGAATCTAATCCCTACAACGCCCAAATTTCAAATTCAAAACTTGTTTTATCACATTTGCAATTTCTGCAACCCAAGATACATATATACACATGATTCATCTCTCATTTATGTACATGTGTACTAATAGGGTCGTAAAAACAACCATATATTAAGTAACATCAAAAATACAATCCAATTAATGAACTTGATGTATAAATTACAAAATACACAAGAATAAGGTAATGTACATAATCTAAAAAAAGCTATATGTCCAACACTTGGCCAGTTTGTTGCGGACGACGTCCATTTCTTCGATGGAAAGGGCTCCTCGTTGAATCCTTTGCATACCTAATATTGATTAACATATCATTAATGTGTATATAAAATGCAATGCATATAAAATCGATGTATTTGAAGTGTTTAAGTCACTTTCTTTCCGAAATCGATCCCATTTAACCTATATTGACTCAAATCGATGTGTTTCAAGTGTTCATGTCACTTTCTACCAGAAACCGATCCCATTTGACCTATATTGACACAAATCGATGTGTTTCAAATGTTTAGGTCACTTTCTACCCGAAAATGATCCCATTTGACCTATATTGACTTAAATCGATTCATTTGAAATGTTTAGGTCACTTTCTACCCGAAACTCATCCTTTTTGACCTATATTGACTCAAATCGATGCATTTGAAGTGTTTAGGTCATTTTCTACCCGAAACCGATCCCATTTAACCTATATTGACTCAAATCGATGTGTTTCAAGTGTTCAGGTCACTTTCTACCAGAAACCGATCCCATTTGACCTATATTGACACAAATCGATGTGTTTCAAATGTTTAGGTCACTTTCTACCCAAAACTGATCCCATTTGACCTATATTGACTTAAATCGATTCATTTGAAGTGTTTAGGTCACTTTCTACCCAAAACTCATCCCTTTTGACCTATATTGACTCAAATCGATGCATTTGAAGTGTTTAGGTCATTTTCAACCCGAAACCGATCCCATTTAACCTATATTGACTCAAATCGATGTGTTTCAAGTGTTCAGGTCACTTTCTACCAGAAACTAATCCCATTTGACCTATATTGACACAAATCGATGTGTTTCAAATGTTTAGGTCACTTTCTACCCGAAACTGATCCCATTTGACCTATATTACTTAAATCGATTCATTTGAAGTGTTTAGGTCACTTTCTACCCAAAACTCATCCCTTTTGACCTATATTGACTCAAATCGATGCATTTGAAGTGTTTAGGTCATTTTCTACCCGAAACCAATCCCTTTTGACCTATATTGATTCAAATCGATGCATTTGAAGTGTTTAGGTCACTTTCTACCCAAAACCGATCTCATTTGACCTATATTGACTTAAATTGATATGTTTCAAGTCTTCAGGTCATTTTATACACCAAACCGATCCCATTTGACCTATATTGACTCAAATCGATGTGTTTCAAGTGTTTAGGTCACTTCCCGCCCGAAACCAATCCCATTTGACCTATATTGACTCAAATCGATGTGTTTCAATTGTTTAGGTCACTTTCTACCCTAAACCGATCCCATTTGACCTATATTGACTCAAATCGATGCATTTGAAGTGTTTGTTCTTTCAACCCGAAACCGACCCCATTTGACCTATCTTGACTCAAATTGATGTGTTTCAAGTGTTTTGGTCACTTTCTACCCGAAACCGATCCCATTTGACCTATATTGACTCATATCGATGTGTTTCAAGTGTTTAGGTCACTTTCTACTCGAGTAATAAAAATTTGACCTATATTGACTCAAATCGATGCATTTGAAGTGTCTAGGTCACTTTCTACCTGAAACCGATCCCTTTTGACCTATATTGACTTAGATCGATGCATTTGAAGTGTTTAGGTCACTTTCTACCCGAAACTGATCCCATTTGACCCATATTGACTCAAATCGATGTGTTTCAAGTGTTTAGGTCACTTTCTACCCCAAATCGATCCCATTTGACCTATATTGACTCAAATCGATGTGTTTCAAGTGTTTAGGTCACTTTCCACCCGAAACCGATCCCATTTTACCTATATTGACTCAAATTGATGTGTTTTCAGTGTTTAGGTCACTTTCTACCCCAAACTGATCTCATTTGACCTATATTGACTCAAATCGATGCATTTAAAGTGTTTAGGTCACTTTCTACCCGAAACCGATCCCTTTTGACCTATATTGACTCAAATCGATGCATTCGACTACTAGGGGTTAAATCTCATGAATTCAATAACCTCTCTTAAAAACTCTTCTTCATCAATCACTATAGCCTCATTCTCACCCATCAAAACCCTCATATTTTTACCTTTTACTCGGTTACTATCACCCTCACTAGATTTCGGATGGGTGATTTAGTGAGTGAATCACTATTAGGGAGCCCGATTTTTCATAACACAACCTTCCCTTTTTGGAGATGAGAAAGAGAATAGGCTCCTTTCCATTAGTGCCCTATTTGTTATCCGGTAAATCCGCCCGAAAGGGCAAAATCCACCCTACCGGGCGCGAGAGGTAAGTAATTTTGGGCAAGAATTTCACCAGACCAGGCGAAACTCGCCCTACCAGTCGTGTGGCTAAAGAAAAATTGTCAGGAAATTTCGCTTGACTGGACGCTAGAAGAACCACAAATAACCTAAAAAACACATCCGACCGGGCGAAGGGCTACCTGACCAGGCGCGCCTTACCCCCACCGAACTTCCTCCTTTTCTTCTCCCTTCTCTTTCCTTATTATTTCACTTTCTTTTCCATCCTCTATATTTTCTCTCTCTAAAAAACCTAATTTTCTCTACCTTCTCTATAAGATCTACCCTCTAATCCTCACCCAATTCCAAAAATTTCTACATATTCCTTCCCCTCTCCTCATCTTCTACACCCTCATACTAATTTGGTTTAATTTCAAGTGAATTTTTTTTAGATATCGTACAAGATGACCTCAAAGAGAGCAAGAACCCAAGTTGGGCATAGATCGGGATCTAAAGCTCCATATGACCTTGATGGTAACTCCATCTCGGTGGTTACACCGAGATACTCTTGAAACTCTAGGTATTTATGAGCATGTTAAACGCTTTATGAAAGATATAGGAATGCGTACGTTTGTTGATATGCACTATCCTACTTACCCTGAAATTACTTGCGATTTCGTTTCTTATTTAGATGTTGTTCAATCAAATAATGGTCCAGTTATGCATTTCAGGTTGAACAATAGAAATATTAGTTTAACATATGTGGAATTCGCCAAACTCTTTGATCTTATCCCCATCCCTTTGCCTAATGTAATGAGAACTATTGGTCAAATGATATCTATTTTTCTTTAACGCGTTTACCCTACCCGAATTCCCAGCATACCAGTGCACGACCCTTCCACCACCCTGTCCCTAAAATTTTCGTTTAATTTTTGAGGACCTATTTTCTAGCTCGTCACGAGCCCTATAACACCCCAACCAATGAAATAGAAAATCCTAGGTCATTATGTATATGAGTTAGGGAGATTGAACATAGCCAAATACATCATAGCCCATTTGAGTGGGCCCGCCACCGCTTGTGGCGGCTCCGCCAGGACCACTGTTTGTTTCGGTGGCCTCATGCACCTAACTTATCTTCAGAGCCTAGATTGGATAAAGCCAGCTAGCCAACGGATTTTTGACTGGCAAGTCAGGGTATGAGCAGCTCCTTTGGCCATCTTTCCTCTTCCGAACCTCGAACTGACTGCTTTTCCCCCTGGGCAAGATTCTAACACCTATGACATACTCATTGCCCATGCTCAAGGCGTAGCATAGCCCCAACAGCATCCACCATTACCACCTCAACAACCCCATAGACCTAACCCTGAGTCTACTTGGGAGTTTTTAGAGGATAGGTCAAACTTTAGGTCGTATAGAGAAGACCAGGGAGAGCTTAGAAGGATGGTTGGCTTCCATGACCAGAGGCTAGGGTAAGTTGAGAGGAACCAGGGTAGGGCCCTTTTCCCAATGTACAATGATTATGCTCGTCGCAATGCTATTCCCGACGATGATATCCACCTGGACTAGTACCAGCCACCACCTCAGGGTTATGTAGATCACACCTCCTAGGGTATTTACACTAACTACTCCTCATTTGCTGGCTATGGCTAAGGCTTTTATTTCGGGGGGATGGGGGGTAATGTTGACCATAACTACTTTGGCGGGAGTTCCTCTGGTGGTGCAGGTGGCAACGGAGGAAGATTTGGGCGGATGGATGAGGATGCTCATGATTAGCCATGCTGAGGCTAATTCCTAAGTCAATGAGGACATTGTCTTATTTTGGCTTGGGGAAGATTCTTAGTTTAAGGTATTATAACCCTTCTTTCTCTTTGGCTTAGTATTGTTTATTGATTTTTAGAGTAGTTTTAATGCGTCGAAAAAAAAATAATGCAAAAATATGTTCCAATGAATGGTAAATCATGCTTTCCTGCGCCCCTATACATGCAAATTATTTTGATTCTTGGTATATGATGATGAGTATTGTAGAGAAGTTAATCATGATTTGATGTTTGATTTCTTGAAATTCCTAACATGAGTTAAGATTTTCCATCTACTAGTAGATTTTGTGCTTGGCTAGTTGTTTTGGTTAGGAATTGTGTGTTAGTTCCTGGTATATCAATGACGTTGAGTATTCATTTTCAACTTTGAGTAGTGTTTAAATGACTCATTATTATGCACATTGAGAAAGACGAAGGCATTTGTTCATTTAGGTAGCCTTTAAATGAAATTAGACACGTTTGTTCCCTTCTTGCCACCCATATTGTTGCCTTGACTTTTGTTGATTATTAGCCACATTATAAGCCTATTTTGCCCCACTGGTTACTATTCCCAAGCTTGGCTTGGGGGAGCTATTAGTAAGTGAGGTGAGGGAGTTTGTAGTGTGCTTGTTATTTGCACAATTTGGGCAGGTTGAGAAGTTAATTGTGTGCTCTTATTTTGTGAAAAAGAAAAAGAAAAAAAAGAAGAAGAGAGCAAAGGAGAAAATTTTGTTTCGATATTCAAGTGTTCTAATTAAATTTTATGTTCAAAGTTTGTTTATTCACTCAAGTTCTAAAATGGTATAATTAGTGTAAGTGAAGTTGTAAGTGTTGGAAAATATGCGATATTATTGGATAAGTTGTTTGGTGAATTTCTGAAGAGATGAGTTATGTTGGGGATGATTTGGTCATTATTGAATTTTGACCTAGGTTTTCTTAATTAGGTTTTTGGCTCCCTTATGCATAGCTTTACTCTTACATTTTCCCAAATTCATCCTAGCTTTTACCCTAAGCCTTACATTACAAGTTTTGAGACCTTCCGACCTTTGCATAGAGTTGTATGAATGTGAAATTAGTTGTCTGTCAATAAAAAAAATGATTTGATATATTTCAAGTTGACTACTAGGTTGAGTGCTTATTTTTTAAAACACACAAGTGTTGTAAGTTGGGAGGGCATTATTCACATCAAATGGGTTGGATGAAGAACGATCAGATACATCCTCCACATAGAGAGTGAAGAGTGCGTGAGTACTAGCCTTGAATTCCATATCCACTTGTGGTTTGCTCTACCTGACAATTGTTGAAGAGGATGAGTAGTTGAATGGATTTGATTGGTTGAATTTGATGCATATTTGTTGGATTTGCCTTGAATTGAGTATGCTTGGTTTTATTTGACTCATGAGGTGAAGTATGTTTTATTTGTTCATTGATGTGCTCTTTCCTTAGGGACAAGCAAAGGTTTGGCTTAAGGGAGTTTTATATAGTGTTTTACCCCTATCCCTTGGTCATATTTAGGAGTAATTTTGGCTCTACGGAGCAACTTTTATTACTAATATGTGATTTCCAGTGTTTTCATAGATTTGGTACTGTTTTATA
Organism: Dysphania ambrosioides; assembly: GCA_026401315.1. Lineage (NCBI taxonomy): Eukaryota > Viridiplantae > Streptophyta > Magnoliopsida > Caryophyllales > Amaranthaceae > Dysphania > Dysphania ambrosioides. The sequence continues at coordinate 16,317,016 of CM048658.1, forward strand.
GGAAATTGCAGATTTAGAGCATTTTCCCGGGTTTATTTAAGCCATTACGAACATTAGTGTAGGATTGCATTATTGTGACATTAGTTCGTAGCCTAAGATCGGTTGGAGTCATCAAATCGGTGATTAAAGGGCTCGGTGAAGAAAAAATGTTCAAGACATTGGACCGAGCTTTAAGGATCCAAGAAGATTGGATTTGGCCGATTAGGAGATCAAATCTTGGCCCAAAAGCCTTGCTGTTGGGTTCCTTAGGTTTTGAATGATGACAAACAGCTAAGGGAAACAGGTTCTACATAAGTGTTAAAACAGTTGGTAGGAACCAGCTGACTTCAGTATACTGTTACCCTAGACAAGTTATTATTTACATGAGTTTTTATATTGAACTAACTTGTCTTTATACAGGAAACAGTTTAATAATAATTATGCTATGTACTGGTAGGGAACCAGTATGTACTGTTTCTGTAATATACTTGATATTGTACCTTAACTGTGTTACGTGTGCAGTAATTGAGTTTGTACCAAGTCTTGAATCTTGAAGTCCTTTGAAGCTTATTAAAGAGCCATTATTCATGATGAGATGATTCGAAGGAAGCATTCAAGGACTTGAAGTTTACATGAAGAAAGATCCACTTCAAGAAAGAGTGTTTTAGGATTTTCATGTAAATGCTCCGTAGTATGTTTTATTAATAGATATATAAAGTGCTTTGAATATATTAAACATCGTTGTGAAATTTGGTACAAGGATTGGAACAAATTTCATAACATGTTTAAGACAGGGAACCAGGTCAGGGGACCAGGTTAACTGTTCTGATTATTAGAGCTGCGATTTTAAAAAGGATTTTATAAAAAGATTTTATTTCGAAAATTAAGTTTTGGAAAATATTTTGACAGCTATTAACAGATTTGATATAATCTTTTAAAGTTACCTAAATTCTAGGGTAATTATCTTAGATTGATTTTATCCTATAATAAAATCAATTTAGGATAAATACTTTCCTAAAGTCATGTTTATCTTTTTGGCATGATTTTTGGTAATACTTTCCTAAAGTCATGTTTATCTTTTTGGCATGATTTTTGGTAACTAGGGTTTCGGTTACTTAAGGGTTATAAATAGGATCTGTTTAACTAATAATCTAGTACTTCTCTCACACATTATTAAGGAGCAATACATTGAGAGAAAAGCACTAAGTCTATTGATATTTCATATACACGAGCATCTTAGATTAAATAAGTTTCTCTATTTTCACTTATTAAAGAGTGTGATCATTTAGAGAGTGTTGATTATTGTAACGTGAGTCTTTGGCAAGGGGGCTGAAGGCTAAGTGAGTGTTTGTGAGTTCAAACACGTTTAGGACTTACGAGTGTAGGTCTTTAGCATACTCGGAGTAGAGTGTGGGGTGCTGGTCCCGGAGTAGGGAACAGCAGAGTGCTTTGTGTCTTTGTTTTTCGGAGAAGATTAATAAAGAACTTAGGATAGGAGGACGTAGGCCAGAGTTGGCTGAACCTCGTTAAATTGTTGTGTTCTTTATTGTTTTGCTTTTAATCCGCTGCTCAAGGGAACCAGCACAACTGGTCCCTTAACCATAATCCGAAAAGAGTTAGAATTTACCAACGATTGCTAAACACTCAATTCACCCCCCCCCCCCCCTCTGAGTGCCCATAGAACCTTCAATTGGTATCAGAGCCTAAGCTTCTCGAAAGAGTAACATCTAGAGGAGTTAAGAATGAGTACTCAAGAACATAGTGCAATCGGTTATGACAACAAGACTCCCAAGTTTAATGGAAATAATTATGCTTGGTGGAAAAATAGAATTAGGAATGTTATCATGGGTATTGACTATGAATGCTGGCTCATAGTTAAGAACGGTCCAAATGTCATCCTCAAGAAAGATGCCGAGGGGAACCAGGTACCTAAAAAGGACAGTGAGTTGGACACGGCTGATTACAAATTGCTGGAGAAGAATGCCAAGGCAATGTCTATACTACAACAAGCAATAGGTGAGACTGAAATAAATCGTATCTCTGGATGTAGTAGTGCTAAGGAGATATGGGACACCCTTGAACTTGCGTTTGAGGGAACCAGCGAGGTAAAACGGTCTAAAATTGATTTAATCATGTCTAAATATGAATTATTTGCTATGAACAAAAATGAGAAAATCAATGATTGCTTTCGTAGGTTTATGACTATTGTTAATGATCTTAGATCACTTGGTAAAAGTTTTTCTGACGAAGATCTTGTGAGAAAAATTTTGCGTAGTTTAACAGATGCTTGGACAGCTAAGGTAACAGCAGTGTATGAAGCAAAAGATCTGTCTACATTGTCTCTGGAACAGCTGATTGGTTCCCTCATGACTCATGAGATGCTGATTGACTCCAAGACCGAGAAGGAACCAGCTAGAGGCATTGCACTGAAGGGAACAGTAGAAGAAGAAGAAGATGAGATCAGCATGATTGCAAGGAGATTTGAAAAATCTCTTCGTGATCAAAAGAGAAACTTCAAAGGTAAGAATTTTAAAAATTCTAAAAAGTCTAACTCTTCCTCTTCTTCAGGTTGCTTCAAATGTGGAGAAAAAGGACATCTTATTCGAGATTGCCCTAAATGGAATGACAAACAGTCTAAGACCGTAGATAAACGAGCATACAAGAATGCCATGATAGCTTCCATGTGGGGAGACACTGACTCAGAATCAGAAGATGAAGGAGGATCACCTAACTCGGATGTTTGTCTAACTGCCTTCACAAACATCAAGGAGAACAGCACTGGTCCAGGAACCAGAGGGGGAACCAGCACACTCGAAAAATGTCTTATGGCAAAGAAGGATGTACTACTTGAACGCAAGGTAAGTTTAGAACAAATTAGAGAAGATATGCTTGAATATGATAGAGATAACTTGCTTGCATGTATAAACTCTTTGTTAGATGAATGTTATAAGCTAAGTGAAACATACATAACTTGCAAAAGAGATTTAAAAGAAAAACGTAGTAAATGTGAAATTGCTATTGCTAGTTGTGATCACTTAGAAGGTGTGTGCCATGAGCTCAAAGATCAAGTGGCAGAACTAGAAGTTGAGTTGGACAAGTGTAAGGTGGAACTAGAAAGGACAAGATCTTCTAAACCTGATTACTCAAGTGACAGTGAAGAAGATCTGACCTCCTGGTTCCCCAGAGACTTATCAACTACTAATGAAGCTCTTGATCTTTCAGCAGTTGTGAGTAAAGCAAATTCGTGTAGTAGAAACTCTTTGTTGGAGGCTTTTGAAATACTAGCTTCTAACCTTGAAAATTCTCACAAAGAAATTGCTTCACTTAAAACTGCTCAGCTCGCTGTTTCCCCTACTGGAACCAGTATAGAAGTCAGTAATATGATTGATAAATATGAAAGTGATATTTGTTATTTGCATGCGGAAATCAATCAATTGAAAAAGGACAAGCACCCAGTGGTTGTTGACATGTCTATTGACAATATGGTTTCAAAGCTTAATCAACAATTCGAAGTTTTAAAAGGTAATTTTGATTTTCTTAAAGAGAAAAACGAATTGTTGACTAAGACACTTGAAACTAGAGAAAAGGAACTTTATGATAGTCATAGACATGTGGACAAATTATTGAATGCTAAAGAATCCTTAAATCATCTGACTTTATCGAGAGGAAACAGAGGAAAGGCTGGTCTTGGTTATACTAGACAGAGAACCAGGACTAACTGGTCTCCTAGAGAAACCACCTGGATCAAAGAATACCAACGAGGTAAGTATGTCATGACTAAAGAGATGCATGTGTGTTTTCATTGTGGTAAGAATGGACATAAGATTCATGAATGTCCAGCTAAGAGGCTTAGTGCTAATAAGAACAGCAAGAATGTTAAATATGTTTGGATAAGAAAAGATCAACAAAATGTAAATGTTGTTGAAAAGGGACCCAAGTTTGTTTGGGTTCCTAAATCTAATGTTTGATCTGCTCTTGAAGGCTAGAGTGAAGGGAGACACCTATTGGTATTTGGACAGTGGTTGCTCAAGACATATGTCCGGGGATAAAGATCAATTCCTTTCACTAGTGGCCTTTGATGGAGGAAGTGTCACCTTTGGAGATAATAGTAAGGGAACCATCACTGGTTTAGGTAAGGTTGGTAAGACACTTTCTCATGCTATAGACGATGTATATTATGTTGAAGGCTTGCAACATAATCTTTTGAGTATTTCTCAATTATGTGACAAAGGCAATAGAGTCGAGTTTCAAGCCAATCTTTGTCATATAGTTAACTCACAAACAGGAGAACTTGTATGTGAGGGAACCAGGAAGCATGATGTTTACATTACCTTCCTAGATAAAATTCCTCAAGACAAGTCCATCTGTTTGAGAGCTGTTTCTGATAATAATCAATAGATTTGGCATAAGAGGTTTGGACATGCTAGCCTAACACTTCTAAACAAACTTAAAGCACGTGACTTAGTGGTAGGTCTTCCCAACATTAAGTACGAAGCAGATAAAGTTTGTTCTGAATGTGTAAGGGGGAAACAGGTCAAAACTTCTTTTAAGCCTAAAACAGTTATGAGTACCAGCAGGCCCTTCGAACTTGTACACATTGATTTGTGTGGTCCTATGAGAGTACAAAGTCGAAGAGGTCATAGATATGTCTGTGTTATGGTTGATGATTATTCCAGGTACACTTGGGTGATGATGCTACACACAAAGGATGAAACGTTTGAAGAATGGGTAACATTGGTGAAACAAGTGGAGAACCAGCTCACTCATAAGCTGGTCTCGGTAAGATCAGACCATGGTACTGAATTTGATAATGCTAACTTTATTGATTATTGTAGGGAACATGGAGTAAGTCACAACTTCTCAGCCCCTAGAACACCTCAACAAAATGGTGTTGTAGAAAGAAAAAATAGAACTCTTGAGGAGATGGCCAGAACGATGCTAATTGAAAGTGGTCTTCCTAAGAGATTTTGGGGTGAAGCTGTTGACACTGCTTGCTATATTTTAAATAGAGGTCTCATTAGACCAAAGATAAATAAAACTCCTTATGAACTCCTTAAAGGTCGAAAGCCCAATATCTCTTATTTTCGTGTTTTTGGATGTAAGTGTTTCATTCATAACAATGGGAAGGACCAGCTTGATAAATTTGATTCTAGGAGTGATGAGGGGATCTTTCTTGGATATTCTTCTCACAGCAAAGCATATAGAGTCTTTAATAAAAGGACTCTTTGTGTAGAGGAGAGTATTCATGTTATCTTTGATGAATTTAATATGTCTTCTGAGAATGCGCAGGTACAACCTGATGAAGAAATAGGACTAATGGACTTTACGGGGAACCAGGCTGCTGGTCCCTCAGATGACGAGCAAGTAAATCTAGGTATACCAAATACTCCACCTGATAACAATGATGATGTACCTAGAGAAGGAAATGGTGGCAACGAGGATTCAGAAAGTGAACCGAGTCCTGATGGTTCCACAAAAAATAGACAGGTAATGAGTTCAGGGGGAACAGCAGAAGGAACCACCTCTGAACCTGAGGTAAGCAATGATAGAGGAAACAGCGTGAATGTGAATCCTCCTGGTTCTTCAGTAGAAGAAGAGATTCATGATTATGCTGGTTCCCAATCTAATTTAGAAGCACAAAATGGTGTAAATTTTAGATCTCATAGATATCAATCTTCTCATCCCACTGATCAAATAATTAGTGATATTAATAAAGGAGTTCAAACGAGAAGAAGTGTTTTTCAAAACTTTTGTGCTTTCTATTCCTTCCTGTCTAAAGTAGAGCCTACTGACTATAAAAATGGCTTTGACTGATCCTGATTGGGTATTAGCTATGCAAGATGAATTGAATCAATTTCAGAGGAACCAGGTCTGGCACCTGGTTCCCCGTCCCAAAGAAAGATCAGTCATTGGTACTAGATGGGTCTTTAGAAATAAGTTAGATGACCTTGGTACTATAGTCAGAAACAAAGCAAGACTAGTGGTGCAAGGGTATAATCAACAAGAAGGAATTGACTATGATGAGACGTTTGCACCAGTAGCTAGGCTTGAGGCTATTAGGGTTTTAATTGCTTATGCTGCTCACATGAACTTTAAGCTGTTTCAGATGGATGTGAAAACTGCCTTCCTTAATGGATACCTGAAGGAAGAAGTGTACGTGGAACAACCTCCTGGTTTTGAAGATGCGATGTTCCCCCAACATGTATAAATTGGACAAGGCTTTGTATGGATTGAAACAAGCTCCAAGAGCTTGGTATGAACGGTTGTCCACTTTCTTGATGGAAAATGAGTACAAGAGGGGAACAGTAGACAAAACCTTATTTATCAAAACCAAAGGGAAACACTTGATTGTAGTACAAATCTATGTTGATGACATTTTATTTGGTGCTACTAATAAAGTTTTGTGTGATGAGTTTGCTAATTTGATGCAGAGTGAATTTGAAATGAGTATGATGGGTGAACTAGGATTCTTCCTAGGGCTGCAAATCAAGCAAACAAATGATGGAATCATGATCCATCAACAAAAGTACTTAAAAGAATTGCTGAAAAAGTTTGGCATGGAGAACAGCAGAGCTTATGATACACCTGTTCCCACATCTGCTAAATTAGATGCTGATCTTAAGGGAAAAGATGTTGAAGCCTCTCTTTATAGAGGAATGATAGGTTCTCTTCTTTACCTAACAGCTAGTAGACCTGACATTGTGTTTTCTGTTGGATTGTGTGCTAGGTTTCAAAGTAATCCAAAAGAATCTCACTTAAAAGCTGTTAGAAGGATACTTAGGTATCTTGTGGGAACAGCAGATCTGTGCTTATGGTACCCCAAAGGCAGTACCATCAACCTGGTTGGATATACAGATGCAGACTATGCTGGTTTCCTTGTGGATAGAAAGAGCACATCAGGTATGGCACACTTCCTTGGCTCTTGTCTAATCTCGTGGGGTTCTAAAAAGCAAAATTCAGTAGCCTTATCCACAGCAGAGGCAGAATACATTGCAGCAGCTTCATGCTGTTCCCAGCTACTGTGGATAAGGAACCAGCTGAAAGATTTTGGTGTTATTTATGGAAGTGTTCCTATATTTTGTGATAACACCAGTGCTATTAATATTTCTAAGAACCCCATTCAACACTCCAAAACCAAACACATTGAAATAAGGCATCATTTTTTAAGAGACAATGTGGAAAAAGGATTGGTTGAAGTGTTGTTCTGTAAAAGTGAAGATCAAATAGCTGATATCTTCACTAAGCCTTTGTGTAGAGAGTCGTTTTGTAAGTTAAGGGTCATGCTAGGTCTAGTTAAATTTTAGTCTTTGGCTTCAATTATTTCCTTCAATGATTGGCTAGATTAGGTATGCTTTTGTATTGATTATGTATATAACTATGTTGCTAGCTTACAAATGTTATGTAACCTAATTTGTGGTCTCAAAAGGATTGCAAAATTGGTTGTGCAAAGAAACAGGAGATATCGAATTGAGATAAGCTAGAAACAGCATAACTTGGTTTAGTACAGGTACCAGCAAGAGGGAACAGCAGTTCAGCTCTGATATGTCATTCGAAAATATTTAAGATATTTTTGGAAGATTAATATAAGATAATTCTTTTTGGAAAGATTTATCTTATTTCAGTTATTAATCCCTATCTAAAAGGCAAGTATATCTTATTGCCTATCTTTTAGTTGGTTGATAAAATTATGGTAACAAGATAATTACCATATCTTGATTTTCAAATTTGCAATCATATCTTTCCGTTTTCATTGCTTCAACCGGCTATATTTTTGAACCTCCTTAATTGTGCAACGTTGATATAAATACACTAACCCATTGCAGAGCTCATTCATCACATCATTCAATTCTTTCTCTCTTCTCTCTCGTGCTTAGACCCTAAACACTGTTCATCCGAGTTCAACCTCGCTTCCTCTTCAATTTCTCTTGGTTGTTCTTCTCCCAAATCACACAATGGGTAAGAAAGCTACTGCTGCATCATCTAAGAAAGGCAAGAAGAAGAGTAGTGCTTCCAATTCATCACAATCAAAGATGAAAGAGACCTCGGTTCCACCTATAACCGCTGAACCATCATCTCCAAAAACCGTTTCTCATACTTCACCACCCACTGAAACAAAACACCTATCACCAAAATCATCATCATCCACAAAATCCCCACCTTCCCCACCTTCCACAAAAGTCCCATTACCAAAATCCCCTGAGGTTGAGGAGGAGATTGTGAAGGAACCAGCCTCTTCACTAGGGGAACAGCCCAGAAGCACGGAGGAATTCTTTGATACTGAGGGTGGAAAGGAAGAGGAAGAAATTGTGAGCGGGGAAGAGGATTTACAAATCCTTGGGTCTACTGAGAAACCACCCAAGCCCATGATTCATAGCAGGGCAACAAGATCTTCTCTGAGGAGGATCAAGGAGGAAGTACTGGAAGAACAGTCCACTGATTCTGCTGCTGGTTCCAAAAGAAAAAGAGGAACAGCACGAAAGGCAACAAAAGGTATGTCCTTAGAATCACCTTCTGGTGGTTCCACTGACTTAAGTTCTAGAGTAGTTCTTTCTGGGTGTAGAACTAGGGATGGTTACTTTGATGAAACTGCTTTACAAGAAGTGAAAAGTCTGCTAGAATACCAAGGATGGATGTCCTTATTTAATGTCTGTGATGCAAACACTGCTGGTGTTAGGTCTTTCTTTTTGAACTTGAAACAGCAGCCCGATATGTCTTTAAGTTCAACTGTTCATGGTGTGGATGTTAATATGTCAGTAGCTAGCCTGTCTGCTTTGTTGAGAGTCCCTAGAGATGGGTTTGATAAGTTCTCTGGTGATGGTTGTCCAACACTCATTGGGCTAACTCCTGATGACATTCATGACTTTGTGTTTGGAGGAAGAATTCCAAAGAAAACTGGAACATTCAAAACTGTCAACTTGAAGGAACCAGTAATGCTGGTCCTTCATTCCATTTGCAACAAAATGTTATTACCTAGGGCCCAAGGTAGAGGAATGGTACGCATCATGGAAATGGTGCTAATTTACTTGATTATGAAGAAGATTAAGGTTAATCTTCCATCTCTTATGATTGACCATATTATGTATAGTTACAATTCCTCTCACCATTCTCTTCCATACGGTTCCTATATCACCAAGCTCTTGAAAGAAAATAATGTTAGTCTGAGTGGATCTACTGTTCCTGTTATGGTTTTCACCAAAGCAATCCTGAAACAGAAAGGATTGGACATCAGCTCTGGTGATCTAAGGTTCAGGGATGAGGAACCAGTAGAGGAAACCCCTAGGCCAGCCAAGAAGAGGAAAGAGGAACCAGCAGGTCAGACGGTTCTCTTACAGAGGCTGGAGGCTCAGGAGGAGATGTTGCATAAGTTGATGGGTTTGGTTGAGGGTTTGTCTACTTCCTTTACTATCAGAATGAGTGCTGTGGAGAAACAGATTGCTGGTAGCAGTAAGGAACCAGTTCTAGTTGAGGCTCAGGCTGCAGGGGAACCAACAGCTGAAGAAAGTGAGGATGAGGCAGAGGAGGACCAGGATGCAACAGATCCAGAAAAGTCCGAGGAAGATGATGAAGAAGAGGAGAATGAGGATGATGAATGAGCTTGATTCTTCCTTGTTTATGCCTGCCTTACTATTATTATTTCTCTAATAACTGATTATGTTGAACTGTTTTTAATTCCACCTTATCCATAGATTTCTTTTGGTTATGGATTTGGGTCCTTTTGGTTAACTTTTGCTTGGTATGTCCTAAACTATTTTATTACTGTTGATGGTTTGTTTTAATTTTGATTGATCTTGATTATCTTTGCAGCATATTGTTTGTATAATGGTTGGTACCATTGATTGGTTTAGCACATTATCTTGTGCATAATTCTACTATTGCATATCTTTTTAATGATGCCAAAAGGGGGAAAATAGTTGAAGTTGAAGCCTAGAGTCTTTACTAGTTCCTAGTTTAGGTTGAGTAGTTTCTGTTTTAGTTTTTGAGTCTTTTTCTCTTTATTTTATTTGTTCGTTTTAGTTTTTGAGTCTTTTTCTCTTTATTTTATTTGTTCTGTTTTAGTTAGGGAACCAGTTGGCTTAACTGACTCGTTCCAGTGTGTCTCGAGTCCTTGAAGTTTTTGACGATTTTATTTTGAGTATGATAACAGGTGCAGAAACTTCAAAATGTTTGTCATCATCAAAAAGGGGGAATTTGTTGGGTTCCTTAGGTTTTGAATGATGACAAACAGCTAAGGGAAACAGGTTCTACATAAGTGTTAAAACAGTTGGTAGGAACCAGCTGACTTCAGTATACTGTTACCCTAGACAAGTTATTATTTACATGAGTTTTTATATTGAACTAACTTGTCTTTATACAGGAAACAGTTTAATAATAATTATGCTATGTACTGGTAGGGAACCAGTATGTACTGTTTCTGTAATATACTTGATATTGTACCTTAACTGTGTTACGTGTGCAGTAATTGAGTTTGTACCAAGTCTTGAATCTTGAAGTCCTTTGAAGCTTATTAAAGAGCCATTATTCATGATGAGATGATTCGAAGGAAGCATTCAAGGACTTGAAGTTTACATGAAGAAAGATCCACTTCAAGAAAGAGTGTTTTAGGATTTTCATGTAAATGCTCCGTAGTATGTTTTATTAATAGATATATAAAGTGCTTTGAATATATTAAACATCGTTGTGAAATTTGGTACAAGGATTGGAACAAATTTCATAACATGTTTAAGACAGGGAACCAGGTCAGGGGACCAGGTTAACTGTTCTGATTATTAGAGCTGCGATTTTAAAAAGGATTTTATAAAAAGATTTTATTTCGAAAATTAAGTTTTGGAAAATATTTTGACAGCTATTAACAGATTTGATATAATCTTTTAAAGTTACCTAAATTCTAGGGTAATTATCTTAGATTGATTTTATCCTATAATAAAATCAATTTAGGATAAATACTTTCCTAAAGTCATGTTTATCTTTTTGGCATGATTTTTGGTAATACTTTCCTAAAGTCATGTTTATCTTTTTGGCATGATTTTTGGTAACTAGGGTTTCGGTTACTTAAGGGTTATAAATAGGATCTGTTTAACTAATAATCTAGTACTTCTCTCACACATTATTAAGGAGCAATACATTGAGAGAAAAGCACTAAGTCTATTGATATTTCATATACACGAGCATCTTAGATTAAATAAGTTTCTCTATTTTCACTTATTAAAGAGTGTGATCATTTAGAGAGTGTTGATTATTGTAACGTGAGTCTTTGGCAAGGGGGCTGAAGGCTAAGTGAGTGTTTGTGAGTTCAAACACGTTTAGGACTTACGAGTGTAGGTCTTTAGCATACTCGGAGTAGAGTGTGGGGTGCTGGTCCCGGAGTAGGGAACAGCAGAGTGCTTTGTGTCTTTGTTTTTCGGAGAAGATTAATAAAGAACTTAGGATAGGAGGACGTAGGCCAGAGTTGGCTGAACCTCGTTAAATTGTTGTGTTCTTTATTGTTTTGCTTTTAATCCGCTGCTCAAGGGAACCAGCACAACTGGTCCCTTAACCATAATCCGAAAAGAGTTAGAATTTACCAACGATTGCTAAACAATCAATTCACCCCCCCCCCCCCCCCCTCTTGAGTGCCCATAGAACCTTCACTTGCCCTACCGGGCAGTCCTCACCCTGAGGTGCGCCCGGTTGGACGAGACACAATATTAATGCAACTTGCCTTAGAGACGCGCCCGGTCGGGCGAGCATCCGCCCTATTGGGCGCTTGTGTTTCCTTTTGTGTATTAGGTTTAGAGTTAGGTTTTTTCATGGGGTATCTCTTGTTCTTTGTTTTTGGAATCCTAGGTTAGTTTCTAGGTTTTCTCTTTCTTTTAGCTTTTGTTGAGTACTCTGTTGATCTACACTTTTTGGATTTTATGCAATTCAGTATTTCCGTGTAATTTGGAAATGATTACTTCTTTTATTTATCTTTAGAATTTTAATTGTCTTTTATCATGTCGTATTTAATTGCTTTTCTTAGTTTAAATTCCATTATGTGTGAGTAGTTTTATTTCTAGGGTTTTGGGGATCCATGACTAATATGATCAGGTAGTTTATTATTGTTGATTATTAATGTTTGATTGGTTTTATATTGATTGATTAAATGCTTTACAATTAGATTTGGCCACGTTTAATTGTATAAGTCAAGAAATAATGATTTGAGATTCGAGAGATGAGAATCGATGTTTAGGCTTAGTTTCAATAGGCAGGTTAATCTATAAATGGTTAGATCAAGATTCGAGAGATGCGATTTAATATGATAGATTAATTTTGTGATTGTAATACGTAGCGAAGGCCCTTTATGATCTGATCAATTGGTGTATTGATGATTGACTATTATATTTTACCCTAGAATATTATTTACTGGTGAACATATACCCTAGACTTCGATCCCTTAATTTCTTCCTCACTTAATCTATTATAGTTTATTTAATTCCCTTAGTTTAGTTATTCTATTTAAATCAATTTGGCTATTTCATAATTTAGATTATTTAGGTTGATTAGGAATAGAAAGACTTGTTTTCCTGTGGATTCGACCCTACTTCCCTATCTATCTTTACCCTGTCAAAATTTGGCGCCAAACGCTTTTGAAGGAGCACTCAAGGTTGGGCGTCAAACGCACAGGGTAGGTGTCAAACGCTAGAAGTGAAAATGAATTAGATTCATCTTAGTTCAGGTGCTGGAAGCATAGTGGGCGTTCAGCGCCAAGGATGTGTGTTAGATGCTAAGATAGAATTGAACGCTCAATGTTGGCGTTGGGCGCCTAAAGCTGGGAAGATTTCAGTTCTTGCGCTTAACGCTTACTTGAGCATTGAGCATTAGAGCTCCAAGCAACTTGGTTTTGTAGGGATTAGAGGGTTTGTTTTAGTGATTAAGGCTTTGATTTTTGTTTGGGCCAAGGGAAGTGGTTTGGCTTGATTTGTGTTTAGGATCCTTTGATGGTTCGATTTTGAGGTGATTTCGGGTTTTCAAATACCCAATCTCAAACTAAGCTAAGTCCATCCGTAAGGATTGGTTCGTCATTGAACCGCTATCGGGGAGACATGATTTTTGTGTCTACATAATTGTACACAAAAAACGGTTTAACATCCTACTTAGATCATGAATATTTCTTCAACCTAATCACTTCGGTTTAGAATAGTTCGTGGAGTACGTTCGGGTATATATGGAATTGTAGCTTGTACTTTCCTCATTAATCATTATTCTATTTATTACACATATGGTGCAAAATTGTCTTTTTTGTCTCCGAGAAAAGTAATAACTTCATTAAAAGAAAAAGTTGAAGTAATATACTAATATCCTCCTTTTGCCTATGAAATAATTTGCATATGCAGCAAATCGCACCTTAGGTTTTATAATAATATACGTCTCAAATGACACTTAACAAAGATAATTAGCCCACATAAATTAATAGTAGAAATTAATTAAAGATAACCTCATTGAGTTTAAGATCATAAACAAAGATAATAATATATCTAATAAAAGAAACTTTACCTCAATTTCGTCCATTTCAACAATTCAGACATTCATAAGCCAACCAAACCACAATAATCAAAATAATAATAAGAAATTCTCACATCCGAACTAAACTACATTCACATTATGCTCGAAAACCACATGCAAACAATTAGAGCAAATGAAAATAATGAAACTATATGAGCAATCAAGGGTAGGTAGGCATGGAATAGCAGTATATAATGGATAAGAAGGGATGTTTGACCTTTAAGTGGTAAGATCCAATACATGAGATTTCATGTAAAAAAAAGTTGCCATAACGATGAAAAAGGTCACTATAAGTGAAAAATATATCTTGACACTATGAGTTAAAAAGGTCACTATATGTACGTAAAATGTCATGTGTTGGATTTGGATTTAGGAGATGAATGACCAAAATGTCTTTATATATATATATATATATATATATATATATATATATATATATATATATATATATATATATATATATATATATATATATATATATATATATGGGCGAGTTTAGGTGAGAACCCCTCCTTGTATAAGAACCATGCATAATAAGAACTCACCTATAACCGTTAATTAAGTGTACTTTGAAGACTGTGATTAATTCTTTAGTAATGGAAAAGTTGTAAATATAGAAAAGTTTGAAATTAATTGGCAGTTGAGAAAAATTCGCACCCCGTAATTATTGGGTAATTTTCAAAAACATCTATTTATATTCTCAATGAATTAGACTTTCAATTAAGATTTAGAACATCAATACTCAACTTTAGAACATTAGTATTACGTATTACAACATTAGATAAAGTTTAGAACATATGTGTGAATCTCTAGAACACCAAAATTAAACTATAGAACATCAATATTAAACCTTAGAACAATAGAATAAACATTTAGAACATATGAGTTAAGATTTAAAACATCAGTACTCAACTTTAGAACGTCGGTATTAGACCTTATAATAATAAAATAAACATTTAGAATATATGTGTTAAGCTTTAGAATACTAGTACTCAAATTTAGAACATCAGTATTACACTTAGAACAATAGATTAAAATTTTATGTGCTAAGGTTTAGAACATTAGTAGAATATCAACTAGTGTTCTAAAAGGTTAGACTATTGCTCTAAATATTAAGTCTATTGTTCTAAGAATGTATTATATTGTTTAGAAATTTAAGTCTATTGTTCTGATATTTAAATCTATTGTTCTGAAATTTAATTCTATTGTTCCAAACTTTTGCAATGTTGTTCTAAATATTAACTCTATTGCTCTAAAATTATTATCTCTTGTTCTAAAAAGACACTATTGTTCTAAATAATAAGGCTATTATTCCAAGTTGCTATCACTTATTCTAAACTTTTGCTACGTAGATTTAAATATTAATTGTATTGTTCTAAACAGTGATTATATATTCTAAGGTTTGATTCTATAGTTTAACTCTGTTGTTTGTATATTTAGTTTTATTGTTCTAATTAGTGATTATCTTATTCTAAGGTTCAATTCTATAGTTCAACTCTATTGTTTGTGAGTTTACTTCTCTTATTCTTAATATTAACTCTAGTGTTCTAAAAACTGACACTATTGTTCTAAATAATAATTTTATTGTTCTACATTGTTATTTCTTTTTCTAAACTTTATTTCTTTTGTTATAAACTTTTGCTATGTTGTTATAAATATTAAATGTATTATTCTAAATATTAATTATATTGTTCTAAGTAGTGATTATACATTCTAAGGTTCGATTTTACAGTTTAACTTTGTTGTTTGTATGCTTAGTTCTTTTGTTCTAAATATTAACACTAGTGTTCTAAAAATTTATACTATTGTTCTAAATATTAAGTCTATTATTCTAATAATGTATTCTATTATTTTGAAATTTAATTTTATTATTCCAAACTTTTGCAATGTTTAGTTCTTTTGTTTTAAATTTTAACACTAGTGTTCTAATGTTTCAATATTGTAATTTATTATTCTAAACATATATTTATTGTATTATATTTATTCAATACACTAACCTTAATTCTAAATACATTGTACTATAATTTAATATTTGGTAGTTACTTAATGTTCTAAATTATTGTTCTAATATTCTAAACTTCTACTTTAATGTTCTAAATTTTTTTCCTAATATTTTATACTTTTGTTCTAATGTTCTAATAGAACTGCTATTAGAACAATAGAAACTACGGGAAGAAAATGCTTAAATTTTTGTTCTAATGTTCTAAAATTTTTTAATGTTAAAATTATGTTCTATTGTTCTAAAGATATGTTCTATTATTCTAAACTTTTGTTATATTGTTCTAAACTATAGTACTAATGTTCTGAAAATTTGTTCTATTGTTCTAACTATTGTTCTAATGTTCTTAACTTCTATTTTAATGTTCTAACCTTCTGTTCTATTGTTCTAAAGATCTATTCTATTGTTGTAAACTTTTATTCTAATGTTCTAAACTTTTATTATGATGTTCTAAACTATTAGAAACTATTGTTTTATTATTAAACACAATCACATAAATTTGTAAGATTAAAAAAAGACAAAAATTTTGATATCAACTAATAATACTAGAAAATTAACACTATAAATAATCGAACATTCCCAAATAATCGAAGATTCGTAAATTCTTAAAAAACAAAAAATGACAAGCAACGAAGAATAAAAGAGTAGAAAAAGAATAAGTATTATAAAAACAAAAAGCATAATATCTGTTGTTCCAGCAATGGATTTGAATAGAAAAGCATGATCATTGTAAAAAAAAGAATAAGCACAGATATGGAAAAGAATACGACGATATAGCAATTTGAATAAAGAGTAAAGAGACAATATGAAAACTACTGATTATTATGGAACATGAAGAGGCGTTTTGGAAACTACCCCAATAATCATGGACTGAATTTTTCTCAACTACCAATTAATTTATGACTTTTTGATATTTATAACTTTGCCATTAATGTAGATTTAATCACAACCATCTAAATATACAAAATTAACGATATTAGATGAGTTCTTATATAAAAAGGGCTCTCACATGATCTCATATATATATATATATATATATATATATATATATATATATATATATGGACATGGATGTAGATCGACGAAATCAAAGTTTTGAAGCCCAATTGGTGTGGCATGTGGGTCCCCATATAAATGGGTTTGGGCTTATATGGACCCATGTTTGGCTGGTTTTGGAGTAACAATTGAGCATATATATATATATATATATATATATATATATATATATATATATATATATATATTATATATATATATATATGGACATGTATGTAGACCGACGAAATCAAAGTTTTGAAGCCCAATTGGTGTGGCATGTGGGTCCCCATATAAATGGGTTTGGGCTTATATGGACCAAACATGGGCTTGGATCTATTACTTGTTGCATGTTTGGCTGGTTTTGGAGTAACAATTGAGCAAATGAGCTTACACCACCTTAGGAATAGCTTGTGTGGGTTGTGTATGACGTGAGGAAGGGCGAGTGAGGGTAGTAGATGGCGCATGGCAGTCATGGGAAAGCAGGAGAGTTACGAGAGTTTGTTGCCAGGCTGCGTGAGCATCATTAAGCTTAGGCGCTTTAATTCTTGATTCTTCTAACCCAATAGTCGGAATACCCACCGAAAACATTCCGCTAACAAGAAAAAAAATCCTAAACCTATATTATTCCTAAATCCTAAACCTAATATATTCCTGAAAATATCAGGGATACGTAAGGGTGTTCATAAACGGTTAACCATACCGTTAATCCTTAATGATAAGATTAACCGTTATAACCATAACCGTAATCATTAAGGTTAATTATTCGATAACCATAACCATTCATTCTTAACAGTTTGGTAAAATAAAAGTTAATTCTTAACCCTTACATTACATAACAGTGGCTTGGCCGAGACTATGCACTCTCAACCCCAAACCCCTGTTCTTCTCCCTGGCCTGTAACAGAATTGTTTCGTTAATTATCTAGTACTATCGAAAAGAAAAAAGTTAGGGCTGTTCACGTCCGCATGCTGTAAAAACTGAATGGACAAGGTCATCATGTGCTTGCAATAGCATGCTCGTTTGTCAATATCTCGGCAATATATCTGTGCTTGCGCAAGTTCGCGTCTTTCAGGATGAGGTTTCTTGTTGACAAATGAACCACATAACCATGACTTGGCATCCATTGCAATAATTGGAGAAGCAGTTCTATTTTTTCTGGTTGCGCAATATAACGTAATATGACCTGGTGAAATACATCCTGGAAAAAGGAATAAAGAAATAAATGTTGGCAAAACTTAAAATGGTGAACATCTTGCATATTATCTATCCATATCTGATGAAGATAAAGCAGAAGAGACAGCAACTTGTGGCCTAACTCTGGACAATAGATGTTTTGCTACATATAAAGGTACTTCTTGGCTAGGGTCTATCTTTCCCCTCTCCCCCTCTATTAGCAATCCCCACTGTCTTACATTTGCATTATACATGAAATAAAAGGATATCAATTCTGTGTGGGCACAAAGAACTTCTTTTCTTTCAAAAGAGTAAGGTATAGGACTTTACATGACCCAGCAAATTAGAAAATCTTTCAATTCTTAACTTCACAAACAAACATTTTCAGGGTTATATTTCTTATTTTTTGTTTATGAGAGGAACATTTTAACATTAAATTGTATTCCCATTCATGCATGGCTTCTAAAACTCAAACTAAGGCAGATTCAAGGCAAAGTTCCCAAACTTAAGATGTCAGACCACAAACAACCTCTGAGGCAATAGTTTGCAGAACTTTCCCCGCTAGCCTCTGGTTTTGTTTTAGAAATGGACGTTTACACATAAGTTAGTGAGTTGAATGTTGAAGGCAATTGTTTACCCGATCGATGTTATGGCCAGAACTGTGTACAGCTTCCAAAGCATCATTAAATAAGTCTACAAAGCCGGATCTCATGAAAGATCCAAAAAACTTTTTAACAGCTTCTGGGTGGATATATTTTGCATTTTCCTGTAAAGGCAAGTTATAGAACGTAACTTTTCAGCATGACAACATAAACGCCATAACAATGGATTTAAAACGAACCTTAATCACAGCAAATGCATTTTCAAAGTGCTGCCCGGCTATAAGTATGTTCAATATCTTCTCATGCAGAGTCTTGCATATTTCTTTTTCACTAGATATTAATATCTTGTAGACAGAAAATGCTTCAGCGTGTGCACCAATTTTACCAAGTTGAAGAAGCAAAGAGGATAATACTTCCTGCAAAGTCCAACAGATTCAAGGATTGCAATGGAGCAAATTAATTAACGAGTAAACATTCCACCCTCTCTAATCGTGACTACTTTGTTTTAGATTACATACAGAACATGAGGGAGAGGACAAGATAAAATGCTGGGACTCACGGCAAACCAGACATCCACACTTATTCTAGAAGTAATTCTGTTACAGAAGCAGTGGTTAGCTTACAAGAGGGCCATAGTCTTTTTGTGTAAATTCAGGTACGTTGTATAATGCTCAGCACGAAAGAGGGGAAATCTGAATAATTAGGGGAAAGTAATTTCAGAGAGGGCAAGTTGATTGAGTACAGGAATTCTGTAGTAAGTAGCTGGAGAGCTCCAGCCTCTCAAAAGCTGGTCAGCCTGTATTAGTGATTAATCACCCTGAATATTATTAATACAGCCATATCATTCACAGCTTCACTTTCTCAATTCAGGCTACTGATTTAAACTGATCCCTAGCATATAAAACATAACAAGAATATTTCTTCCAAGCGGAATGGAAAAGGAAAAACGAGCAGATTTCTCCATTTCAAAAACTTGAAAGACAAAAAAGCTGTGTTCATGCACCAAAAATTTTAAACAAAATGAGACATGGCTTACCTCAAAAGATATATAATCTATATAATACAATCCACCAATCCATTTCATATTGGCTAATGTGAATTCCCATGTGCTGGCTTACCTCAAAAGATATATCATCAATATAACTTTTATTTGTCTTATTGTCTACAAATAAGATGAGAAATGAAATAAATGCTCCTAAAATTAGGGGTCGTTTGGCTGTATGAAGGAAAAGAACTTGCAATTAAGGATGTTTCATTTCCTATGAAGGGTAAACGTATGTTAACAACTAATTAATTTACTACGGGAAGTTCCACTGACCAAAGAGGAACTACGTAACTACATAAGTCACTTCATTTTGTTGGAAATATAACCTGTTTTTGTTGTCAACCAATAAACTCCAGAAAGTAAATGAGACAAACTCTGACCCTAAATAGTCTCTCAATACCATAGCCCATAAATATAAAAAAAGGACACAAATTAATTAAAAACGATTTATGTCATTATGGGAGAAGGTACATAAAGAACAGTAGAACAATAAGGGTTCAGGGAATTTACTTAGAGGTAGATGTGGACCATCATAGCTCTAACACATGCAATGTGAAATTTTAAAAGAATGAGAATAAAAAAAAGTTTACCTCCTCTAATTGATGACCCGTATTACTCATATCTTGCAGGGTACGATAGGCAAGAAGATATAGCTTCTCTTTGCAAAAATACTTTATTAGAATGCGGAAGGTATTCTGATCAGGATTTACGGCTAGTTTATCCATTTTTCGCATTGTCTTCATCACACAGTCCATATCCCTTGCTCTGCAATAAGCACACAGCAAGACATTTAGAATGACCAAGTCATAGCTATTGTATGCAGCTTCATATTCGCCAGCCAAATTCTTTGCTTCTTCCAAAAGCCCAGCCCTACAGAATGCTGTAATCATGATACTGTGTGAATAGCCATCTGCAAGAACAAATACAGAAACCTTGACAATTTGGGTATGGAATAAAAATTACAGAAGTTAATATTAAACTCTATATGAGCAATTCCAAAACCAAAATGCAGGCACTCCTTAAGAGCAGATTGGGAAGAGAAAAACCACAGTATATATTAAAACAAGACCTATGAGCCCCAAGAATTACACATGCTTAACTGCAGTATTTCTGGCACAAGCATACTAATGAAATTTTAATCATAGCATGATCTCAATTTATCAACTGTTTTCATATGCTAATTTTAAACAATGCATATTGATCTGACAAGAATTGTATGGATTGCAACTCAAGAGGAAAGACTATGCCAAAGCATTTCCCAGCAGTGACATGCATAAAAAAAGCACCAGGTACTAACAAAAACATATGGCTTGTATGGTATAGGAGAAACGACGACCAATGAACCAGCTACGGTACTTTGGATATTGAAGTTAAACTTCTGTTTAGTAATTAAAGTCATAAGTCATGACCATTTCTTAACATCAACCCCATCCTGAGTCCATATGCCAGTTATGATGTTTAGACTTGAGTTAGTAAAAGCCATTTGTTAATGCAAAGGTTGTCCTACTTTCCGTTTCATCAAAATACATATTAGAAGATAACATTACCATTATAATTAGTTATTATAATCAATTATTATAGCATTTATGCATATTCATACAAATGAAATCTACATAAAACATCAAATTCATACTTTTGGGCCTTGTTCTGTCACTTAAAATAGATTAAGTTTCAGGAACAATAAGACTAGAAAATGGCCAATAAGCTAAGATGATTTCAATTAAGGGCTTCTATGTCCAATTTACACTTGTAGAGGTTATTTGTATCCACACAGCTCTACTGATGGCAGCTAATGGAGGGACAAGATTGTGTTAGGTACAAATATATAGGGGAGAGGAAGTAGTGAAGGGAAAGGAATATAATTATGTAATTAGTAGGTTATGGAGGATGACAGTTAGTAGAGCAGTAGCTCTATAAATAAAGCTAATCATGGAGGAGGGAATTATGTAGGGGATTATTGAGTTGATGACTAGTTTAGCATTGTCGGTAATCTTACGAAAAGGTCAAGTCTATCAAAAACTTGGCATTTATCGTTAATCTTCTGTAATTTCAGTTTAGTAGCAAATCATCATCTTTTTCCTCTTAGACCCTGTTTTGTTCACCCTCTTTCCACTTATTTCAAGAAAAAATAAGATCAGATAAGAGCAGGGCTTATAATATGTTCTCCTCACCTTATTTTCAGTTATCTACAAATTTCACTACTAACCTCTCAAAAAAACATTACTTTTCTTTGTATTTACTAAATGATGATATCTTTATAATATAAGAAAGATATTGAAAATAAAAATGTTGCGGGTGAAATAATTAAATAATAAATAAGGTAATACTTAGCTTCCAATTTATTTGTAACACCACATACTTGATAAATTACATAGTAGCTGTAGTATGTTATGCATTGTAAGTGCTAAGTAAAAAAATTAGATTTTTATTTAGGAAAAAAAAGAAAAGGCTCAACAGGTATGATTTGTTAATGCTTAACAATTTAAGTACATTTTGTTCCCCTTCAAATAATAAAATTTATGTCATTTGGTCATGGACACTAACAAATGAGCTTAGATTAAGCAGAATTTCTGACTTTGTAGCAATCATATCAATGATTTTTTGTAGGCCAAGAGAATATATTTATCAGTTACATTTTCTTAGTTAATTGAAAAATATGCAAGTCGATTCCCATGTTTTGAATACTTGCTGTTATCTAGCTATCGTGTTTCCTTACTTACCACTTTAGGTTGCTACCGAGAGTATGTTCTAGCAAGGTAGTTATCTGGCGGCTATTATTGATCTCTAGTAAAAATTGGTTCTAATCTCATAGTGATAGCACCATTACAAATTATACTTTCTTGTATTTATTCCTTCATTCCTACTTTTTTACCTCCTAGTCTTCCAAAAGACAAGATACATCCCAAGATTTGATGGAAAATATAGATCTAGCTATCAAAATCTAAACAAGTATCATTAAATAGCAACTAAGAAAAGGACATCATGGAATGGAGATGATATTGAATTTTCTATTGGATTAATTAATACATAACAAAATGGGGAGAGGTGCTAAGTACAATTGGGATGCAATTGTAGTACGCTTGAACGAACAGACAGGAAGGTGTTTGACAAAAAAAAAACTGACTGAAAACATTTTTAGTAACATCAAAAATAATTAAAGCATGGGATGAACTGAACAGTTAGACTAGAATTGGTTGGGATGACGAGACGGGTTGCCTACTAATTGATTCAAGAGATGAGAAGTGGAAGGGTATGTAGAGGTACATGTATTGTGTCTTATGCTCGTCCTAATAATGATTTTTCGTTGTATTATTTCTTTCTTATCAATGATGATGCTCTGTATATTCTTTGGTTTGTATTAGTATATGTAGCAACATAAGAACGTTACATCCATTCTGAAGTGTTGGACCCATCCGCCATAAGTGACCCGCATTAGTATGATATTGTCCGCTTTGGGCCAAGCCCTCACAAATTTGCTTTTTGGCATCTCCCAAAAAACCTCATGCTAATGTGGAATTGGATCACTTATAAGCTTGACAATTCTTCCTTTCTTAGTCGATGTGGGACTTGGGATGTATACTCTTCAATCCCCCCCTCAAACCAAGGCTCACAACACCATGTGACCTCTTCCTCCACGATTATCTGTCTACCTTGTATGCCCGATAACCCACGAGACCTCGCTTCTCTGACCACTAGTCAAGAAAACTGTAGACACAAGTCACCCAACCAGATTTTTCACCACGAGGACCCAACTGAGAACCCGCCACCACACCACTAAGGATCCAAGTCGAACCATCGGCTCTAATACCAATTAATGAATCAATAGGAGACAAAAATATAGGATTGAATATACTTTAGAAGGGGGGTTGAATATAGTGGTCGTTTTTCGCAGTTGGAATCTCCAAGCCTTGAGATGACTTTCGAGGGCGGAATTGAAACTTTGAGAACAGTTGTGTATCAAGGCCCTGAAATATGTTTCAAAGGATGTTTCCGAACTTTGACTTCGCTGTAGCTATTTTAACAATTTAAACAAAATAGATAAAAATGTAAGTATGAAAAACAAATAAATAAGAGAGTTAAGGCACGAGAATTTGTTACGAAGTTCGGCAATTTGCCTACATCTCCGCCTAGGGTGTCCAACCCGTAGGATTTAACTCTTTTTATTTCTTCCTTTAAAGACCTAAAGCAACCCTATAAGATCTCACACCTATCTTCTACTTCGTAGCTTCCCTTGCTACACCTTAGCGTCTCAAATCCTAGAAATAAAAAGATACCTCACTTTTTCGATACTTTTGAGTATTATAATTTTACTCTAAGTATATCATCTTTCTTTTATATCACTTTTCTAAACATTTGATATACTTTTTCTTTTCTCTTCTTTCAATCTAAAAATATAATAAACAATGAAGAGCTAGAGAGAGAAATGTTTTTGCTGAGCTTGATAGAATTTCACGTGAGAGCTTGTTAATTTTTCTTCCAACTTCAGCCTCTATTTATAGAAAAATCAACGGCTTATGAAGATGTACTTGGACGCATATGGTGGCCGTTCACTTTTAGAAAGTTTGCTTAAGCTTCAAAAATATTGTTATACCATTTGACTACTTCAAATAATTGTTGCAACATTAAAGTCTTCATTTTGAAAGATTGTTGAGGATGACGGTTTGAAAAAGTTCAAATATTGCTTCATGAGTTTGCTGCGTGAAGTTTGTTAATAGGACTCAAGAATATCTTCAACAACAATATCTCCGTATTTAAATGGAGTTTCACCGAGATTGTTGTGCTTCAAATAGTTGACACCAAAATAATGAATAGTAAAAAGAGGCATGCTTTCCCACGAATTGAAGACAATTTCTGCACAAAAAGAGTCCACAAAACAAGGAAAACAAAAGTGGAATTTGTTGTGTTTCCACGCATGTCAGTAGCACATGTTGGTCAATTTTTACTTTCCATAAAATAAGGAACTATTGTTCCCATGCAAAAGAAACCCACGTGAACAATAGGATAGGACTTTGAGCATTTGGAAAGTTAGGCAAACTTGTCCAATTAGACATTTTGGAACGAAAGAACTGCACTCTTGATGATATGTCTATGACAATGCTTTTAGAAAATGGTTTACCAAAATATTTTTGGGCGGAAGCTATTAATACAGCAAATTATATTTTAAATCGTACATGACCAAGCATTAGAAATTATCTACCTTTTGTTGTTTGGTTATGATCTTGACTTGCCTTACATAATCCTTCATCACATGCTCCATACCATTTCCTCTTATCGGCCCATACCTCTACCCTATGCTAATCTTCTTCCCGAAATCTTTGCATTTTTTGCGATTCTGGTGGATAATGAGGACATAGATAGGTGTGGTTCTACTAAACTTGGTATAGACTCCTTTTCAAAAATTGTGATTTTTCGAACTTCAAATGGGTCTTGGAAGCTAAGGGATGTGTTGTCTGATATGGAAATTACTGTCGTACCTGCCTCAATAGCTAAAGGAAAGTCTATTGAACCATCCCCATTACCGTCATCTCAGTTAGATGCCTTGGAGTTTGCCAATGAAGAGTTGCGTCGTGATATGTTAGCCATGCGATGTGAGTTCAAAAAAATGATGGATGAAAATCATGAAATGTTGTCTATTATTCAAGCCAAGGTTAATCAAATGTTCTACTTGAATGCTCTCAATTTTAGTGCTACTGCTAGTATTATGCCATTACATGAAGATGCTGCTGATGTTACTAACGACAAGGCTGCCAATGTCCTTTTAAATTATGAGCGCCATGTATGTGATCAATCGGTCCTCCAACTCCCTAAGTATGCTCCTACTGTTCTGTCGAGGAATTCGGTGTTGTTAAGAAATACAAGGGTGATGAAAAGCAACGTTGGTATGATGAGTCGATTTAGAACATGACAATGGTTGATGCATTTCAGAGAGCTTAGAAGAAAGCAAGAGATGATGTTCGTTTCAAGCTGGGTAAGGATTGCTATCCCCTTTTCGTCCGCCTGATCATTGCCTTTTCAAGACCTACATCTTTTTCCTATACTTGTATGACTTTGTTTTATTACTTGTTTGAACATTTTATTTTCTATTGGGTCTGTACTAAACTTTATGCTCATTTGGACTATTGCATTTAACGTTTTCGCATATTGTATTATTGTGCATTTGTTTTGACTTTCATCAAGGGGGAGATTGATAACTCCACCTTGATGTGTTTATTTAGCTTGCTTATTTTTAGGGTGATGGAAGTCTAGCCTCAAATGCAAGATTGACCCATTACGTTTCGTTACTATATTAATTGTTGTTATATCTAACCTTGTTAGTTTTGCAGCCTTTTATAATTTTATTTGGGCCTTTTTATCTTAATTGGTTAAGTTAACCCATTAATTAATTTTGTTATGTAAATATGCCTAACAATCTTATTTGCAGTTAATGTCTAATTGGATAAATTTGCCTAACTTTCCAAATGCTCAAAGTCTTATCTTATTGTTCACGTGGGTTTCTTTTGCATGGGAACAATAGTTCCTTATTTTATGGAATGTAAGAATTGACCAACATGTGCTATTGACATGCGTGGAAACACAACAAATTCCACTTTTGTTCTCCTTGTTTTGTGGACTCTTTTTGTGCAGAAATTGTCCTCATTTCGTGGGAAAGCATGCCTCTTTTTACTATTCATTATTTTGTTGTCAACTATTTGAAGCACAACAATCTCGATGAAGCTCCATTTAAATAGGGAGATATTGTTGTTGAAGATATTCTTGAGTCCCATTAACAAACTTCACGCAACAAACTCATGAAGCCGTATTTGAACTTCTTCAAACCGTCATCCTCAACAATCGTTCAACATGAAGACTTTATGGTTGCAACAATTATTTGAAGCAGTCAAATGGTAAAACAATATTTTTGAAGCTTCAACAAACTTTCAAAAAGTGAACGGCCACCATATGCGTCCAAGTACATCTTCATAAGCCGTTGGTTTTTGTATAAATAGAGGTTGAAGTTGGAAGAAAAATTAACAAGCTCTCACGTGAAATTCTATTAAGCTCACCAAAAATATTTCTCTAACTTTTCATTCTTTATTGTATTTTTAGATTGAGAGAAAAGAAAAGAAAATGTATATCAAATGTTTAGAAAAGTGTGATAAAAGAAAGAGTGATATACTTAGAGTAAAATTATAATACAAGTATCGAAAAAGTGAGGTATCTTTTTATTTCTAGGATCTGAGACGCTGTGGTGTAGCAAGGGAAGCTACGGAGTAGAAAATAGGTGTGAGATCTTCTAAGTTTGCTTTAGGTCTCTAAAGGAACACACCCACTCCCCCCCTCCTCTAAAGTATATTCGATCCTATATTTTTGTCTCCTATTGATTCTTCATGAAGAGACCCTTACAACATGAGGAAAAGCTTTATGAAATCTTAAATTGGATTCTTGTTAGAGGAATAGGTACAAAAGCCAAAAATAAACAACCCGTAATATATGATTAGGAAAATATTGCAGAAGGTTATGAGGATTCTTATGAAGATAATACCAAATATTATTATACCATGGGTGATAATGACTAAACAGGCAACGATGAAATGTCCCTTTCTAAGACCACATCTAATAAGAGACATATGAGTTCGGATGGTAGTGTTAGATCTTGTAGAAAAGGACATTGACACATGCATGGATGTTTTAAGGAAAAACATGAGCCATGGGTCCTCCAGTGCATAATCTCGGCCACCTTTATAAGAATATAAGAAGATTATTGCAATGTGAAAGAAACGGAAGAAGTTAGTATGTATGGAAAGTCTTTCATTCTTGAGGTGTTACAGTTCTTACATAATTCGAACAAAGATTCATTTTTTTGTCCCATCCTGACAATGAATATAGAGTCCTCTATTTAAAGGGAAAAAAATTCAATTTTTAGATGAATACTAAAGATCTATCATGGATGATGACGATGCAAGTGATGGTTATTACACTTATTATTTTCAAAATATGGCATTTGTTTATTAGTATTCCATTAGAACTATTATTCTGGTTTAGAGCATGATGCTTTTAAGTTTGGGTATATAAGTGTCAATGTCATGGCTGTGGAAATAGTTTGAATTTAGTATTTAATGAATGTGTTTCTATTTTGAAGAACTTATGCATCTAATGCAATTATTATAGTTAACTTGTGTTTTGTAGAATATCTTCCTCAATATTACCAGGAAAATACAATTTAGTTGATTTAGGATATCCAAATACTCTTAGATATTTAGGTCCTTATCCATATCATATTCAGGATTTTTTAAATATAACCCACCGTTTGGAGAGCTTGAACACTTTAATTGTCTCCATTCATCTCTAAGAACTACAATTGAAAGATGTTTTGGCATATTGAAAAAAGATGGAAGATTTCAAGGATGATGCCACCAATAAAGGAAGCTCATCAAATGTCTATCACTGTGCAACATTTGCACCTCATAGTTTCATTCGCTTATATGAATTAGGGATACCCTCAAGAGGTCAAACAAATGGAACCTAGAGCTGATTATAACCTTTATTCTAAACCAGCAAAAGATGCTATGAACATTGATTGAAACCAATTAACAAATATGGAAGCAATTAAGTGTAATGGAAGAGAATGATAAAGAGGAGGATACAGAAGAAGAGGAAAAACAAGATGAATAAACAAATTTGATGATGAAGTTATAATTGACATTGCTATGTTTGATTTTGTTGCTCTAATTTATTACTTTCGTATTTTGTAAAATAATGAAATTCTCATACATTTTAGATTGTTATTTTTTTGGAAATACATGGTTTTTTTTAATATGATTTTACATAAATAGTATATTATAATTGAAAAATCAAATAATAATGTCTCATATGGTGTAATAAGGTATAATAAGGTCTAATAAGATCAGATAAGGGCTGATAAGATCAAATAAGAAATGATAAGAAAAGAAGAGTGAAAATCAGCCGAAATCATGTCGATGTTAAGTTAATTATTTATAGATTGTGGCCTCAGCCTGCAAAGAGGCTGACCTTGTCAATACATTAATAGATTGCAGGGCACTAATGCTTCATTTCTTTTTGAGGGGAGGGAGTCCATTCTAATGATGGATGTGCAGGCAAAGAGGGCAAAGAAACAAGGAATTACTGCAGATACCTTATTAATTCTGAGTCAACCACGTGGTTGCTGTGGAATTTTATAATGAAGCTGAAGTCATAGCACTAGAACTTTTATTGGGTCAGTGAACTTAAATAAAACCTGTCTGGAAACTCTTGGTACTTTAATCTACCTTCAACTTAATTTCCGCCCAATTTTAACCAATAAAGGTGAGTAGTTCAGAGCTGAAAGAAAGAAAGCCTTTTAGTCACTACTAATGTTTAAACTTATTTCTTCACAAATTAACAACATGAATAAGCAAGCTTGTATGCCATAGTGACACATGCGCATTGACTGAAAGTACACCCTTTGTCCCTTAATGTTTGCCCCAATTTCCTTTTTGGTTTGTCCCTTAGATTTTTTACAATACTACATATGGTAATGGGAGCCACAACTTTAACCTCAAAGCAACTACATTTGTTCCACTAACGTGCCCTCATCAACTCTCCCAACCAAATATTAAAAAAGCAACTTCATCCCAATGGAACAAACAAAGGGGGAGAGTAGGAGTATCTGATAGTGGATTCAGCACATAAACATACCTGATCTGACTTTTCTCTCATTCATCTGATCAAAAATTAATTTAGCTTCATAAATCTTTCCAGATTTTGAGAGACCATCCATCAGTATACAATATGGCATCTGCAAAGTTAACAATCATGACCAACAATGGACTACCAAATGAAGGAGGGTTAAAAGAAATTAAAAATAAAAAATAAAAAATAAAGATGTAGACATAATGTATAACATTTAGTATAGAGCCTTGGTTTCATTCCATATGGAAGTGCTAGAATCTATGAATTTAACCATTACAAAGAAGATCTACACTTTTGATTGGGACCTTAGGGGGCAAGAGGGGGAGAGGTAAAGCCTTGGGAGCAAGTCAAGTGAATGTTGATCGAGATATGATTAATTATAGAATCATCACCTTGACATAGTTCACATATCTGACATGAGTCAAAAAGCCATATATGAAAAATATCAAGAAACTTCAGATAACTGTAAAAAGAAAGAAATAAATCCCACAAATAAAAAAAATAGATATGTAGGAACAAGCTTTGAGCAACACCTTATACTACCTTCATTTCCTAAGTTCTACTCATGATGACTGTAGCAATAAAAACAAAAGTGAACTTATAAAGAGGACCACACAAGTTGGTAGTTTTACTTTTGAGAGGAGAGAGCAAGGGGTTTATTAATTATATCAAGGTCATAAGGGCTGACAAAGTAGGGTAGAAGAGGATAAAAAAATGAATAAAATATTTCCATAAAAGGAATAAAATAAAAGTGAACAAACTTAGAAAAATGGATAAAAACTGAAAACTCATGAAAACGACATGTAATTTGGGGCAAAAACATAGTTGAACGACCTAGCCATGCTGAACTTTCATTTATCAATTAAATTACCCCACCATTGGAGACATGTTCTAGTTTGGAAGTGCTGAGATGGAAATCACTATTGGGTTTATATATACCAATTCCCTCAAACGATCTATCATTTTTTTCAATGAGGGACTTTGAATTTATATATACAATTCTCTCTAGCCATCTTCCATTTTATTTCAATGTAGAACTTTATTATTTACTCCAATCTTATATCATAAGTATATTTTAATATAAACATATATTATAAATAAAAATTCGAGCTTTTCAAGTCGAGCTTTGATTTGCTCAATTTGGCTCCTTAACTTATCGAGTTGAGTTCAATCTTGAGTAGTGTCGAATCTAGTCCACTCCAGTCTTGACCAAGTCGAGTTCTAATATCTTAACTAAATAAGCACTCCTAGTTGAGGTGAGGCTTACAAGTCCTAAAGTCCCATCTTTTGCGTTATAAAAATCAGAAGTATGTCCTGCACATGCATAATATGTGGGTTCGAATGCCACGCTGACACTGTTCCAACTATCCTCAAGTTTGAGAGTTGAGCCAAAATTGAAAATCGAAAGTAAAGCTCATTGATCTATGAATTTCCCTTGTGCTCCAATGAAGACTGGATTTCTTTGACGTGTATGGACCCAGAAATCCATAGATGAGAACCCCTGATTAGAATGAAATCATAAGCCAGTAACTTCACAGTCATGGTTTTTTTATTCACTACTTATGGGAAAAAAAGGTGAGAATCTGTGACCCAAAATTAAGATATGAGCATAAGATAAAGAATATCCAGAGAGTTTAATGAATATGCACAGCATACATCTGACATACGAAGTTAAACAATTGCCAGTAGACTGATCAGATAAGGTCCTTAGGATGTTGATTATCATCTAAGTGATGCATGTAATAGTATTTGGAATTCTCTTAGGCCATACTAAAGTTAAGGCACTCTCATGATAGCTTGGCTGACAAGGTTCAATATAAAAATAAACCTAGAGTATCTAAATGAATTAGTGAATCACCCTGGATGCCTAATTTGTTGTGGCTAAGAGAAAAAGAGAATTCATTAATGAAGCACTCTGATCAGGATAGTCAGATTTTCACTGGAATAAACTTAATTTGTTATACAGGCAGGATGAGAACTTGTAAGTTAGAAAGGTTGATATTTCTCATAATTGGGATTGGGGGGGAGGGGTGTAGGTGGTTGAAAAATTTAAGGTTCAAGTAACCAAGCTCATGTACTGTTACCCGTACTTCTGTAAAATCCCACACCTCTTATTCAAAAGGCAACTGAGTAACGCTACCTCATAGTAAGCAAGAAAATAACAAACCATGACATTTGATTTAGTCCAATGCATTCAAAAGCTGAAGAAATTCTCCCTAGTCACAATTTCAACCTTGTAGGAACTTGCTCCCTGCATTTCTCCATGACCTAAGCCATGAAAAACTCTTCCCAGCAAGCTAAGTTCTATGAATACGATAATCCCTACTTTCAAATTATCAAATGAGTGATTGACAATAAGATTAGGTTGAACAAGCAATAAAAATTCTCTTTGGTCATGAATGGGTACCTCGTCATTAGCATATCCCAAACTTTCCAGCTTAGATATCAGTGATCCAGATTTTTCGAACAAGCCGCCTTTAACATAAACCTTTAACAAAGTTGTCAAAACAACCTGCAAAAAGAAAAGGCTGAGGAGGCCTTAAACTTAAAAGTATAAAAGCCCAGCTAAGAAGTTCTTAGTCAAAGCAAATTATTAGAAATGAGTACATCCAAAAGAAATGTTTCTTCAGTAGTACTTAGTGTGTAAAATTCTAAATTCATAGTCATTACCAATAGATGACTATAATTTTTAGGACTAATCATTTTCTTTACAAGAGCCATTGAATGAGGTGGTAAGTGTTCACAACTTCAGGCTTCAAGTAAAAATGGAATATAAATTCTTGTTGACAAAATTCTTGTCAAACATTCTAACCGTGACAAAGAAATGGTATAGAAGTAATAGAATCCAGACCTCATTAGGCGTAAATCCTGCAGATGTCATATCTTGGACCAATTTGTCAGCCTTCTGATAGTTACCATCAAGAGAGTATGCATTGAGTAATGAGCTATAATGGTAAACATTTGGAGAATGACCTTCATCCTGCATCCGTATAAAATACATTTCTGCTTCTTCACATCGATGGTTAGAAGCACAGATGGCTATGAGGGTCCCATATGTCACAGTATCCATCAAAACCCCATTATATTCCAGCTCTTTAACCAGCTTTAGTGCCTTCATGTATCCATGTTCTATTTTCATGCAACCAGCCAGCAGCTAACATGATAAATTAGAAGAATGAACAAACCAAATTGCTTTTTTTATATTAATTTTGAAATATTTTGAAATATTTTGAAACAACATAAAAGACAGCTCCTTTCGCAAGAACAGCAAACATACAATCTAGTTCATAGAGCAAAAGGCAAGCCTATTCATATAACCAAAGGCAAACAAGCTTGTTCAACTCACTCTAACTCTAACAGCACTTGACATTTTAAACTGTTGCAGGCATACAGTATCTTTAACTAACAGTATCTTCAATAAAAATATCGAAATTCAAATTCTTGCACCTCCAGATGACCCACATATATTATGGTTATCATAAGAAACCATGAAAACTGATAACAAGTTATATCAATAATAGACACATACTGTGCTATACGTCACTACGTCTGGCTGTAAACCATTTTGCTTCATCTGCTCAAACATACTCATTGCTTTGTCAAACTTGTTATTCTTAACCAAACAGCTGAGAACAGAATTGCATATTGATATATTGTATCTCATAGCTTCATCATTAATAGTCTCGTATACATTAAGAGCCTTAGAAATGTCCTTCTTCTGCCCCAAAAATTTTATGTAACTGCTATATGATGCAACATTGATCTTCCCATGCTTTTGCATCCACTCAAATAGCTGCAAAACGCCAACCATAAGCAAGAACATTAACTATGACTTGGCATCCACAATTACTAGAATCAAACATGGAAGCTAGGAAGCTCAAGTACAAAAAAATTTCATAAGAATATCTGGACATCAGCAATAGAAGGCTACACCAGAGAAAGAGGAGAGAGTGATGTTTTCAACTGGAGAATAATTGTAAGAGATGCAAATATACATGCCTAAGTCATTACTCGAACTCTGACAAAGTTTGCAGTTCTTGAGAACTCAGTCAACCTTCAATAGAATTCATAACGTTGGCTGGAGAAACATAACAATTAATTTACATGTAAAAGACCAACTTGGGAGATAAGAAATCAATCAAAGGCTAAAACATAATATAAGCAGTATTCAGAAACAAATTAACGTTCACACCACAAAAATAACGCCTAATCTTAATGCAGCTATTTTCACCACAAAGGGAAGTATAAGGTGAAGAGAAACGTCCTCGTGCCCTTAATCCATTATCAATACTTCAGATTCAGATTTCATAGTAAGGTGGGACATACTCTCTACTATACTCTCCCTTTCAAATATTGAACTATGCTCTCGTATGAATTAAACAAGAATTCCACAACTAGGTGTTGGGAAGAAGAACAAGGAAAATGTCAGCATCCAGGGATAATAGTAAAGATGCCTATCCTCCAAAAGAATGGCATTGATCTAAGACCAATAAGAATTATCATGAGCACTTATGCAAGTATATAAAGCTTCCCATAAAAAGCAACTCAGAATGATCTAATAAATGCACAGAACAAAGGTAGAGAAGTTTGATTCATGCATGAGAAGGCACCGGAATTATTGTATCCACTGATCCACAAGTTCAGAATAAAGAGAATAGTCAGTACCTGTTTTAACAGGTCAACCACTTCACAACAAAGGTAATACTCATGCACCAGGTTAAATGACACCAAGGTCAAAGAAGCACCGGGGTCAACCATGACTTGCCCATCATGGTAATTCTAATCATATCATTCTGATCTCTTAAAGAGATCCTACAGAAATTTGATCACAAGTCTATTACTAAAATAAAACCTTGCCAGAACATGAAATGAGTAAAATTTGAAGGGAGACTCAAGTCCTCAGTAAGACAGAAAAGATAAGCTATAAGTAGCTCATAACATTGTCACATAAACTACAGAGCTACATAAAAGGACATACAAATTGATTGAAAATTCAAATGATGCATTAAATCTACAGACTAATCCACCTGAGAAAGATGCTTCCACCTGCATGATCTCCCAAAATCGCGTAATATAATGTTTAAATCAGGTACCTTCAAGATCTCTCTGGACCTGCAAATAAGCATATTATCTCAGCCAGTTCACATTTAGAAATTTAGGTACTGGAACATAGGCAATTTTAATTAATTTGCATGCAGTTTTATGACAACTTCAGATAATTAAATTCCTGGATGTTCGATTCTTAGACATATATATAATAATTACAAGTGTCAAGATGTATTCCAAGCAGTGACTACAATGGAAATGTTTCATCTTTACATGACCCTTAACCTGAAAGGCAATTGACAATCTACCACTAAAAAAATAAAAGGAAAAGAGAACCTAGGGAAACTGATTTTGGTAAACCTTTGATAGTTTTTGGCACACCCTCTTGAAAGAGCACATTTTTCTATGCTCTACTCAAAGGGGTCCGCCAATATTAATTAAGGGTGTGCTAAAATCATCTCCCAACAATTATGTGATAACTTCAATCCAGCAGTGATTGTCCAGCTTTAAGAAATAAAAGCAAATAGTGTTTTTCAAAAATGAAATTAGAAAACAGTAATAATTACAGTTTTTTGAATTTGGATGCATCAGGAGGTATAAAATGGTCACTAGAATATTCTCCACTTCTTATTTAATCTAAACAAATATGGTACACATGCCTTTCCAGTCAAGTGTACAACTGAAAGTCAGAAACATTCTCTACCTAATTATGTACCTAAGGTTGCTTATATCTTACATCAACCCCCCCACCCCCACCAAAAAAAAAAAAAAGCACTGGAGTTGTGATTGATAAGGTGATAAGCAAAAAGGGATAAAGTTCCAAAAAATTTACTACACTGTTCAGTCTCAAAAAGGAAAGAGCCACCACATAAAAAACAAAAATATATTAAATACAGAAAACTGCTTCCTTCATTTCCCAAAAGATGCTACACAGAAAAGTGATATTATTTCCGAAAGTTCGAGAGAGAAAGCAAGGGACCACT
The DNA here is from genome assembly GCA_026401315.1 of Dysphania ambrosioides. Lineage (NCBI taxonomy): Eukaryota > Viridiplantae > Streptophyta > Magnoliopsida > Caryophyllales > Amaranthaceae > Dysphania > Dysphania ambrosioides. The sequence continues at coordinate 16,352,071 of CM048658.1, forward strand.
TTTAGGAATACTAGTCCATCGAAACCACCAAAAGTTTGGTTCCCACCTTTTAGTATAAGGGTTTTCTTATACAATAAGGTGTAGAAACTTTCCAAAAGTAGTATGTAGTAAGTATTGTGACATTTCCATCAACGAAAAGAATAAAAATTATCATGAAACAGAGGAAGTACACTTCATTCATGAGAGCAACCAATTTCAGTATGACCTTCATTATTTCTCCCTGACTTTAGTTCAATTACTTCTATATTCCAAAAGAGTTGGAAGGAGTACCATAAGAAGTAAATCAATCCCTTCATCATTACTTAGTCATTACCATTTTACTAGCAGAATACCCAAATACTGGTCAGGAGGATGAAACTAAAAATTCATTTTACGGTGATACAATTATTCACCCTTCACGAATTCACTGCTGGTTTATAGAGGCTCTGGAAACAAAGTAGATGGACTTTCTGAGTATTGGTTTTTTCTTTGACAAGCATATAAAACATTCTGGCAAACATGGATGAAAGGTTTCAAGCCTTCAAATGATCATATATCTAATCAAGTGATCCTAGAAACTAATCTGCTTCCGCTCAATGGTGTCGATCATAACAGAAGTTCAGGGTATATAATGGAGAGTAATTTTTCAAGGGTTTTCATTCCCATCAAAGCATATGAGCATTTGCACAAGTTATCATATTTTTTTCCTTGCCACAGACATGATCGCACAGTAGGTTTGTTTCTTTGTGGCTGCATTCAATACTTTTTGATAATTGATGTTGTGTGATAAGTCCCATTTGAGTCTATGAATTAGGGGTGTTTTTGGTTCATTTGCATATAGTTTAGATGCATTTTAGGATAGTTTTAGCTGATTTTAGTTCCTTTGATTTCATATGATGTGTTCTATAGTGTTTTTGATCTTTTTCAGGAATACTAGAGCAATACCGAGGTGTTGATATGAGTTTAAGATGTCATGAAGTGATCCACGAGGCCTCGAGCATCATTATGGAGCAATGCAAGGCCATTGGGAGTTGATTATCAAGGACCTATTATCATGAAGCAAAGGAGTGAAGAAAAAGGTTGCATTGAGCTTGAAGTAAGGACACTCGGACTCGTTGGAGTTCAAGGGCATAAATTGGGAGAACGAAGATTCCAGCTGAAAAAGTCAAGAAATAGAAGGGACTCGGACAAGTGTGTAGAGCACTCTCCCAAGCCTATTTTCCTGGCTGGTTTTTTTACTACTTTCCTTATTTAAGCCCTTGTAAAGTTTATTTTAGCTAGTTTTTCTAGGTTTAAGAAGGAACAACTTTTATTCTATAGTAGTTTTCTCTTAGTTTTAGCCATACTTTGAAGCATTTTTGAAGATTGAAGCATTCTAAGTTTTGTAATCAACAATTCTAGGTTTGTTTTCTTGTAGTTAATCAAGTATTTGTTTTCTCTTTATTCTCTAGTTTAATTTCTATTGTTTAACTATGTCTTCTTCAATTATATGCTTTGCTTTTATGTTTAACATGTGTGAGTAGTTCCATAATCTAGGATTTCGATGAACCCTAATTTGGAGTAGGCATAGATAAACCCTGAAACCTCAATTTGTTATTCAATTCTTTAATCTATGATTGGTTTTAAGCTCATTAAAAAAAACTAGACATAGTTGATTAATGATATGAGTTAAGATCAAAGGCGAAAGTCGGTTCATAATCTAATTTATAATCATAGGTTAAGATGTGAGTGTCAATCACAAAAGTAGATATCATAAGCGTTAAAACTTTGTAAATACCGTGTTTAATGTCTTTCTATGCATGATTCCACAAAAGTAGGCTTAATTGCATTAGAGGGAAGCTATTGATACTCGAAAGAAATCTCTAGTATTGTTTAGGGAGCATTCGTCTTAGGAATTGTCTAATGAATTGAATTTGAAGGGTTAGGTATAAGCTCTATGTCTATCCATATTAGTGAGGATTTGTTATCCTAGGTGCTTTTATCATATTGTTCACAACCTAAGTCTTAATTTGTTTTCTAGCATTAGCTTTAGTCCATAATCTCTCATTTTCGTTTCTTACTTAGTAGAAGTAAAATCAAAGGTAGCCTAATCAATCCAATAGTTTTTTGGGATTTCGGCCCTACTTGCCGAAATGCATTTATTTTGGTAGTTAGGTATCTTCCAGTCATTGTGATATCCCATGGCTTAGCTCCCTATTTTAAACTATATTAACAGGAAGAATTATCAAACTACGTCCTGTCCTAACATACGGCTAAGATGAAATAAAAAATTGATGAAGAGTTTGAATGAAATCCCACCAAGTACATGTTAGAAGACAGTTTCAAGTTCGTCAACTTCAAATCAGATTGATACTACATTAACGACAAAAAACAAGAAGTAGAGTTTTTAATTAAAAACACTAATAAGGTTATTTATTTGAAAGACACCTAGGGAGTGTTACCCATGTACAAAATGAGAGAGCATCGTGGAACTTCATGAGCAATTTATCAACACATTTTACAAAAAGTCAAGTAAAAAAGTCGACTCCAACCGTAAAAATGCCTCAAGACTTTAAAGTTTGAATGGGGAGGTTATGGCCTGAATGATCCTTTATTATCTTACTTCCCAAGTACACGTCAATGTAAGCATCTTCCACACTTAAGCAAGACAACCTTTCTGCCATCTTTCCCAAGCTAGATGAGTATCTTTTCATAGAACATGGCTACACCCTGCTTATCCCAAACAAGCCTCATTATTGGTAGAAAATAAAGACCTAATAGCTTAAGAACAGTCGCAATGCTGAAGACCCATAAGGGACGTTCAATGTAAAAAATGATTAATATGTATATCTACAAATCATAGATACATGACACGTATCTCTCTCCCTTAAAGAGTTGAAGGATTCCGAGGTTGAAAAATTACGGAAGCAACTAGCTCATAGATAAGTATTTTTTAACCAACACATAAGTTTGATCAAAGTGGATTTTTTCATTAAACAATGCACAGAAGTGACTAAGGCCATAAGGCCCATCACACATTCAGAATCAAAGTGTTTCAATGAGAATATTCTTCATCCCACTGCAATCCCCAATAATTTCACCTGACCACCAGGCACTAGAAGTGACTCCCCCACTATGAGTGAGATTCAAGCTAGTCTATGTACAGCAACCTAAACCAGGAACTACCATGATACAAGTTCCATTCCAATCAGCCAATGGTTTTTTTGTTGTGTTAGGGTGAGAAAAGCATAATCAAAAATTTAAACATCATTTTAACATTTTTGTCAAAAAAAGACTTAGGCTTTGTTTATTTCACCTTAAACCATAAGTTTAGATTAGTCCATGTGGATCAGTTGAAATACATTTGGGTAAGTACATCAAAACAAGGGTCAACAAGTTCAACTAAGGGTTAACAAATAACATAAGAGCCAGTGGTGGATCTTTGTGTGGGTCTACTTAGGACGTTGAGAGTATTTTCCTAGCGTAGAAGATGATGATTTACAAGCCCTTAATACATTCATTAAGGGAACAGTGAAGGGTCACCATATGTTACCAAAAGTTTATGATAAAAACTTGTCACCTCATGGATAAGAATTTAGTTTTTTTAAACTAAAAGTTGCGGGTTCAAACCTTGCACCCCCTCCCACATTATTGTTTGGAACCTTTAATACAAAGATCGAACCCTAAGTTCAGATAATCTCAAATAAGTTCATTTAAAAAAGATTAAGATGATAAGAATGACGGCCAAATCCAAGCAATTACCCTCCAAACTCCATCTATTCACCAATAGCAACAATGACAACCTAAATCAAGCTTTTATCCTCTAACCTCCATTAACTCAAAAACAAGAGACCAAAGTGATGTGAATATATGCATGGAATTCTTACAAGCTAGTTGAATCCTATTCTCTTTAGGATTCATCATATCTTTACTAATCCTACTTAGATTAGGATTTGTTTCTTTTATTTTCGGTAAGAGTCTTATCCATCGTATTTTATGTAAAAGCCATGGAAAAGAGCATTGGGGAAGTTTTGTGATTAAAAGATTCAATCTTGAAGAGTTTCTTGAAGATTGAACATTTTGACTGAGGAAAATTTTTAAGACAAAGGGAGGTGCTTATTACATTGGACAGTGCTTATTACATTTTGTCGATACTTTATTACAACTTCAGTGTCATGGCATGGGCATGGACAAGGACGTGGCTACACACATGTGATTGGATATTTAGTGTTTTACTTTAAATAAAATAGGTTAAGAATAGTTAATTTGTAATTTCATCTTTTTAGGAAGGATAGAATTCTAATTAACATAAGATAGTGTTAGAGTTTTGGTAATATTATACAATAAATAAGTGGCATTATCCTATTAGTTATTAGGTGGTTATTAGGTGGTTAATAGGAGTCCTTTTAGAAGTAGGAATCCTAGTCTTAATGTGATTGAAACTCACAAGTTATGGGTATAAATAGATATGCACCTAAGCTTGGAAAAATCAGATTTTGAGCTTGTTTTCTTGTTTTAAACAATAAACTTTGAGAGTTTAATATTCTTTGTGCATAGCAAATATTTGTGTTGGTGCTTTGCTTTAAGTTCACGTGAGGAAGTTGAAAGAATTGAGGGTGTTTCTTTAATCAATTCTCTAAACTTTCGCCCTAGATTATAACCTTTGGTGCGTTGCTTTATAAGGTTCATAGTCTAGTTTCTATATTTCGTGTGAATTAAGGTTCTTATAGCTAGATTCACATCACAAAGCCCACATCAATTACGATAGCCTCAACAGTCTACACAATCAAAACCGGTACAGCTATCGAGCTACGGGTCTATGGCGCTCCAACAACCTTGGATTTATTCCAATTAGTAACAAATTATTTCAATATTCAAAGCGATCGAATCAAACTACAACAACAACCCATGAAATCCCATGACTTCAACAGCCAAAATCATAGAAAACCCATTTGTACATTTCGTCGAACAGGTGGTGTGCAACGTAAATAAAATGCAAAACAACCTAAAAATGAAAAGAAATATAAGAGATAAAAAGTTACCTGATAAGTGCACTATCCAAGTCAGAGGATTGCAGAACTTCCCTGATAATAGCATCTCTTGATGATCGAGAAACACAGAGAGGAGTTCGAGCTTTGATGGCAGACACGACTTTGGCGGCAGCAAAATGGGTTCTTGTGAGTGTCGGGGAAGGAGAAAGGTAGTGAAGTTTGGTAGTGAGGAGGGTTGCAGGAATTGACGTGGACATGGTGATATTCCAACATCCATAGAAACCTTCCATGCTACACAAACCAAGGTGATTTTTTTTTTCTACATTTATTTATAAATTATTAGTTGATTTGGTAAAAACCCCTTTATACGAGAATCATTTGTATATAGGAACTAATCTCCCACCATCCATTGCATTGATCTAACGGTCATGATTTAACAGCAGTAAATAGCAAAAACGCAATTTACTACAACATAACTGACACAATAGCATGTGTTCCCTACTTTTTGCAAAATTCCAAGAAAAAAGTTACTTAGTTTCTCGTAAATTTCAAAATCCCAAGAAAAAACTACCTAATTTCCAGTGAAATTTACATCTTCTAATATCATTTCAATTGTACTTTCTCCAAACATTTATTATAAAATTTAGTATTGATTGTTCTAAATATGTATTTTATTATTCTAATATTTAGTATTGATATTCTAAAATTTGATAATGGTGTTCTACAGCTTTACACATATGTTCTAAATGTCTATTTTATTGTTTTAATATCTTATACGGAGGTTCTAAAGTTTGATACCAGTGTACTAAAAATTAACACTTATGTTATAAACTTCTATTCTATTGCTCTTGATGTTTATTCTATTATTCTAAATGTTTATTTTATTACTCTAAATGTTTGTTCCATTGTTCTAAATGTTTATTCCAATATTGTTTTAAACGTTTATTCTATTGTTCTAAACTTATATTGTACTTAATATTCTATTATTCTCAAACATTTATTTCATTGTATACTGATGTTCTACACCTTAACACTGATGTTTTAAAATACAATATTAATGTTCTAAACCTTAACGCATATGTTCAAAAATTGAATTTTATTATTCTAAGATCTAATAATGATGTTCTCTTCAATGTTCATGCCTACAAAAAAAAACATAACTACTATTTAGAACAATAAAACTAAACTTAAGAACATTAGAAATGCTATACTTGAATAACTATTTAGAACAATAGAAGTCATATTTAGAAGCCCATTAAATGTTTGATGGCGACTCCTGACCCATTCGATGTCTCTAAAAGTTGTACAATCGATTCTTACCGATGCGCAAACCTGTAGGGCCGCTAGTGGGGGAGAGCTCCTCCCTCTTCTCTTCATCGAGAAGGGAAGGTTGGGTTGCAAAAACGAGTTCTCTAGTGGCCATTGAATCGCCCACTCGAAACCTAGTTGGTTTCCATACCCTTAAAATTTTGCCAAAGCAAAAAAGCCCCTACACTTCTATTTTAATGTTCCAAACTTTTAAAAATATTGTTTTATTACTAAACACAATCACATAAATTTCGAACATTAAAACAAATACTAAAATTTCGAAATCAAATAATAATAATAAAAATAAAATAATAATAGAATAACATTAGAATAAAAGATAAGAACATGAGTATTAATATTTAAAACACTAGTATTAAACTTTAGAACATCAGTATTAGACCTTATAACAATAGAATAAATATTTAGAACATATGTGCCAATCTTTAGAATATCAGTATTAATCTTTATAACATTAATATTAGACCTTAGAACAATACAATACAGTTTTAGATTATATGTATTAAGGTTTAAAATATTAGTACTGTATTTAAGAACATTAGTTAAGTTGTGGAACACTAGTTTACAATGGAATAAATGTTTAAGAATAATATAATAAAATAATATTAAGTGCAATATAAGTTTAGAAGAATATAATAATCATTTAGAATAATAGAATAAAAGATTAGAACAATTGAATAAAAGTTTAGAAGATAAGTGTTAATCTTTAGAACGCTAGTATTAAACCTTAGAAAGTATTAGACCTTAAAACAATAGAACAAATATTTAAAACATACGTGTCAATCTTTAGAATATCAGTATTAATCTTTTGGAACATCAGTATTAATCTTTAGAACATCAGTATTAATCTTTATAACATCAGTATTAATCTTCAAAATAATAAAATACAATTTTAGAATATATGTGTTAAGGTTAAGAATATTAGTACTGTATTTTAGAACATCATTATTAAGTTGTAGAATACCAATATATAACGGAATTAATGCTTGAGAAAAATAGAAAAAAAGAATATTAAGTGCAATATAAGTTTAGAAAAAACATTTATAACAATAGAATAAATGTTTTGAATAATAGAATATTAGTTTAGAACATAAGTCTTAATTTTTAGAACACCAGTATTAAACTTTAGAATATCAGTATTAGACCTTAGAACAAAGAACAAATATTTAGAACATACGTGTAAAGTTGTAGAGTACCATTATCAAACTTTAGAACATTAGTATTAAATTTTAGAAAAAAAATAATAAATATTTAAAACAATCATTACTAAATTTTAGAACAATAAAATATATATTTAGAAGATGAAAATTTTCCAATATCACAAAAAACTATGTCATGTACGTACATCATGGGTTTTGAAAATATAGAGCAAAGGTGTTGTACATGGATAGTTAGAGTACATAAAATTTCTAATAAATTACCCTTTTGCCATTAAAAGCTGAAACATCATGGGACATTAGTTTTTTTAATCAACGGTGGGAGATGAGTTCTTACATACACAAGATTTCTTATATAAGGGAGAGGTTCTTACCTGATCCAACTTTAGAAGGATACTTAAAATGAGAAGGATGAGAAGACATTTTGGCTCTTTATCTCCTAAATCTAATGAATGATATTTTACGTATGCATAGTGACCCTTTTTTAACTCATAGTGATCAAATAATTTTTTTCACTTATAATGACTCTTTTTTTTATTATTATTATTATAGTGATCCTTTTTATTATTAAAGTGACCATTTTTTATTTTTATAGTAAGAATTTTTTTACGTGAAATCTCTAGCGTTGGATCTTACCATTTGAATGTCCAAAATCTCTTCTTATTCTTTTTATTTTAAGCACTCTCTCTCTCTCTCTCTCTCTCTCTCTCTCTCTCTCTCTCTCTCTATATATATATATATATATATATATATATATATATATATATATATATATATATATATGTGGGTTCATGTGAGAAACCCCCCCCCCCCCCCCCTAATATGATAACTCTTTTTTGAGAACACATCTAAGACCATCCACTTGCCAGATCTAACAGATGAAATTGAGTGAAAAAGAATGGCAAAAGTGTAAATAATGATAAAACTGACACACTTTTTTAATTGTAAAAAAAAATTGACACACATTTCCCCATTTCAGAAAAATACTAAGGCAGAAACAACTTTTTGCAAAACCAAAAAAAAGTTGTACTTTTTGACACAACTGTACTTTTCTCGAAAATATTTGTTTTAAACTTTTGTTCTATTGTTTCAAATGTCTGTTCTATTGTTCTAAACTTCTGGTTTATTGTTCTAAACTTTACTTTAATATTTTTTAAGTAGATGAATCTCTTATTCTAAAATAGTTTAATGGGTTGTTCTAAACTAATGAACCTAATATTCTAAAAAGTTCTTCCATTGTTTTAAAATGTTGCTCTAATGTACTTACGTTGCTCTATTATTTTAACGTTGCTATAATGTTCTAAAACGTGACTCTAATATTCTAAGTAGATGGTTTCGTTGTTCTAATTTAGTGTACTCATGTTCTAACTTATACCTCCTCGTTCTACATAATGCTTCTCTTGTTCTAAATAGGTTGGCTGGTTGTTCTAAAATAATAAACCTAATGTTCTAAAAGGCTCTTCCATTTTTCTAAAATATTGCTCTAATGTACTTATGTGTTGCTCTATTGTTTTAACGTTGCTATAAATGTTCTAAAACGTCACTTTAATGTTTTGAGTAAATGATTTCATTGTTCTAATTTAGTGAACTGATGTTTTAACTTATACTTCCCTCGTTCTATATAATGCTTCTTTTGTTCAAAATAGGTTGTTTGGATGTTCTAAACTAATGAACCTAATGTTCTAAAACGTTCTTCCATTGTTCTAAAACGTTGCTCTAATGTACGTACGTTGCTCTACTGTTTTAACGTTGCTATAATGTTATAAAACGTTACTCTGGTCTTCTATTGTTCTAACGTCTTCTTCTAATGTTCTATATTTTTTTCAAATGTACTAAGCTAGTGTTTCATAAAATTTCAAAATTTCAAACATTTCAAAACTAATGAACCTCGTTCTACATAATGCTTTTCTTGTTCTAAATAAGTTGGTTGGTTGTTCTAAACTAATGAATCTAATGTTCTAAAAATTTCTTCCATTGTTCTAAAATGTTTCTCTAATGTACTTACATTGCTCTACTGTTTTAACGTTGGTATAATGTTCTAAAACGTTACTCTAATGTTTTAAGTAGATGATTTTGTTGTTCTAATTTAGTGAACTGATGTTTTAACTTGTACTTCCCACATTCTACATAATGCTTCTCTTGTTCTAAATAGGTTAGTTGGTTGTTCTAAACTAATGAACCTAATGTTCTAAAACGTTCTTCCATTGTTCTAAAACGTTACTCTAATGTACTTACGTTGGTCTACTGTTTTAACGTTGCTATAATGTTCTAAAACGGGACTCTAATGTTCTAAGTAGATGGTTTCGTTGTTCTAATTTAGTGAACTCATGTTCTAACTTATACTTTCTCGTTCTACATAATGCTTCTCTTATTCTAATTAGAAGAAGACGTTAGAAATAGGAGACCAGAGTAACATTTTAGAACATTATAGCAACGTTAAAATAATAGAGCAACGTAAGTACATTAAAGCAACGTTTTAGAACAATTGAAGAACTTTTTAGAACATTAGGTTTATTATTTTAGAACAACCAACCTATTTAGATCAAGAGAAGCATTATTTAGAACGAGGAAGTATAAGTTAGAACATGAGTTCATTAAATTAGAAAATTAGAAAATAACTTCATAACTTATGTGGTTTAAAACTTCATAATTTATGCACGCGAAGTTATGAAGTTTTAGAATATAACTCATGCATGTGGTTTTCCGCGTGTAGAAAATTATAACCTTAGGCACTATCTCATATGAATGTGCTCTACATTTGAGAAAAATTGGTAGTGGAAGATTAGCCAAAAACTGATTGAGGCTCATGGTCCAACCTTTGGCTTTTCTAAAACTTACCAAACCGTGTCACTTAGTACGCATTCATGGTGTTGTGTTGGGGGAATTGTCTTCTCACTTTGGCCTCTTTCAAATAGTGGATTTAAGTGAATGGAACTTTGTCTAAGCCATGGACCCTCTTTACCCATGTTCAACCAACCATAGTGCATTCAAAACATAGAGCCTTGGCTAGGTGAAGACTTTGAGTCTTGCATTAATACAAGCATGCTAGCGTGACTACGTGAACTTGCGTGCAATTGCTATGTTATTTGCGCTAACCTTTGGAATCTTTCTTTGCAAAATCCTAGGGAGACCTTACCCCTAAAAAAATTCGCATTTCACGCATCCTTGTTCCTTGATCACCAATTAGTATCATTCTCATCATTACATGCATAAACCGCATCAAAATCGCGTCATGCACGCACCGTGGCTCGTCATATTGCGTCATGTCCTATCATGTCGCTCGAAATGACCCAAAATCCTAACCTTACCTATCAAAATGACCTAAAAGATAAAATCCCGACCTTACCTCTCAAAATCACCCAAACACAATAAAAAACCCAACCTCAACTTTCAAATGTCCCAAAACTATCAAAAATCGAGGAAACCCATACCTCTCCTCTCAAAAATCCGATCCATTGTAAAAAATTTATCTTACCTCCAAAATAACCTGCATCCGGTAAAATTAAAAATTTTCCCCAAAATGTCTCAAACCGGTAACATCCCGAATTTACCCCCAAATGTCTCAAACCGGTAACATAAGTTATGAACTTCATAACTTCATAACCAACCAACCTCTAGGGAGTTTTAAGCCTAAAACATACTTGAGTTATGATCAAAAGAGTAAACATATGTCAGAATTATTCTTCTTTAACTTTTATATCTCCTTGTTTTCAACTCAAATTGACCTTATTAGTTATTTTTGACCTTTGTGGAAAAAATAACTTCATATGAATATGATCATCAATAAAATCATTCATGAGAATCAAAATTCTCAATTCTTTGATTACATTTGTGACTATTATCCAACTCATCCAAAATCGCTTCAAAACCATTCAAATAGCTATAAAAACTACCTAAAAATATTATGAAAACCACAAACAAAGCGTACTATAGTACAAAATGGATAATATATGCAAATGATACCTAGAATGCAACGAAATGAACTAATATGCTCTAATAATCCAACCTAAAAATGCCTAAACTTTATAGAATAGTGTTTCATCAAACTCGCCTAAGCTAGACTGTTGCTTGTCCCCAAGCAACAAAGACAAGGTTCTCAAAACATAAGTAGGTTTCACCATATAAAAGCAACATCACGAAGCACTTGTGACCACATCCTCTAAGTCAAACCATTCAAATGGTCCAATGCTTATCCAAGAGTAGAAACTGTTCAAGAGAAACCGAGCCTTATTGAATAAAAAGAACTATGAATCAAGGAAAGAGTTCTCACCGGTGACACTCATCTCTAGCTTTGTGGTGAGTATAACATAAACACGATCACTCTCTGCCCATAAATATGTAAAATATGTGCATATGAATCATTTTTGTGGCGAGGATACTAATAGAATACCCTCCCATCTTACTAATACTCATATGTTTGAAAGGGAAAATAATAACACTCATCCTAGAAAAGTCGACTCGAAACGTATACACATACTCTACAACCTTGGCAAGACATTGAATCTATAAGACACATATACAAGCATGATTATCAAGAAGGTCTTTATCAGGCTTGTAATGGGGCATAGGTCAAGGGTAGGATAAATATTTGGGAATATATGAGCTTAAAAAGTTCATTTTAGGGGAGCAAAATTCGATAAGAAACTTAGCCTAAAAATGAGGCTCACAACAACTCCAACCAACTCCAAACTCAATATCTCCAAAATCATCCAAACAACTGAAAATTGCCATTGTATCATCATCAAAATAGGATAGATTTACAACTTACAAGTGCAAACATGTACCACTAAGTGAAAGGGTTGAAACTTTTTTATTTCTTTATTTCTTTATTTCTTTCTTTTTTCTTTTTTTTTCTTTCTTTTTTTTCTTTGTATACTTTTTCTTTATTTTCTTTTCCTTGCATAGATATTTTAATTTGAAATAGAGAATGATGATACAACAACCCGATAAAATGCTCCCCCAAGCTAGACTTGGGTTAATCAATTGAGGCCAAAAGGTTTTTAATATGGTTAATCATGAAAGAAAAGGTAAAGGCTCTACATAGGGGATCAAATGGAAAATTTTTTCTTCTAAAATCAATGTAGCATAACTCCTAACAAAAAAATGCCTTCAATCATGCTCATCGCACAATTATATAGCTAGCCAGACCAATATCAAGCCAAGATCAAGATTAGTGTCACACTAGGAACTAATCACACAAGAAGGAAATAAATAAGATTTAAATTAAGGCTCAAATCCTTACAAGTTAAATTCTTTCCTGTTCCAAACAATAGACAATAATACTCAGAAACTCATGTACCAATTATACCAAGGAATCAGAAAAGAAACCAAGTGTTTGCAATGACTATTTTTAACAATCACAAGTTTTCAAAAAATTTTAACCATAGGGCACAGGGAAACATACTTAGTTAAAGAATCTAATAATAACATCAGGAAAGAATAAGAAACACACTAATGACTTTTTTTTTTAGAAAGCGATAAAGAATAAGTATCAAAACTATAAAGATAAGTATCCCCTCTCCCAAACTAGATGAAACACAGTATCCTCACTGTCGGAATGCATAAAAATATGAGAAAAAGAAAAACAAGCTTAGTAGTAGCTTCGTCTTTTGAAGAGGTGGCTGGGGGGTATGGGTGTGCTACATGGTTGCTTTAGTGCGTGAGTATGTGTGAGTCTTTCACCCTTTTGCCTCACTTCTCTGATTTTCAGCTTTAATTTGTTTTTTTGAAAATGAGTAGAAACACCCATCAGGCGATGGAAATCCATTAGGCCAATCAGATTCTCACCATATATAAGAAGGTCAATCCATCGAGTGATGGAAAACCATCAGGTCGATTAGAATTTCTTTCCATGCATTCAAAGATCAATCCATCGGGTGATGGAAAACCATCGGGCCAATCAGATTTCCACTATTTTTTCTAAAAATCAATCCATCGGGCGATGGAAAACCATCATGCTAACCAAGAAATTGCCTTTTCCTCCGAAATTGGATCCATTGGGCGATGGAAAACCATTAGGCTGATCAAAATTTCACCCTTTTTCCCAAAAATCGATCCATCAAGAGATGGAAAACCATAAGGCTAATCAAAATTTTACCCTTTTCCGGAAAAAAAATCCATCAGGCTGATCAGAATTTCACCCTTTTCTCAAAAATTAATCCAGCGGTTGATTTGAATTTCACCCTTTTCCCAAAATCGATCCATCGGGCGATAGAAAACCATTAGGCTATCAGTATTTCACCCTTTTTCTAAAAATCGATCCATTGGGTGATGGAAAACCATCGGGTTAATTAGAATTTCACCTTTTTCCTAAAAACCGATTTATGGTGCGGATTAGAATTTTGCATTTCCTTCTACATAGACAATGACAAACCCACATTATTAGGTCTTTAGGGATCTAAAATAAAATAGAATAGAAATAAAAGATGAATTGAAGTGAATCCAAAGATTAAAATAAAATAAAGTAATACTAATAACTAAAATTGAAAATAAACAAGAGTCAGAAATTTGGGTTGCCTCCCGAAAAACGCTTATTTATGATCGTAAGCTAGACCATGTTTTCATATGCTCTATGAGGACTGGGGTCATGGAAGTCGATCTCTTCCACCAACCTTACTAAGTCTCCTTCATAGGAGTGCTTAAGACGTTGGCCGTTGACTTTGAACTTCTCACTCTTATCGTTTTGAAGCTCAACAAACCTAAACCTACTAATCATCGTGATAATGAATGGACCAATCCATCTAGACTTCAACTTTCCATGGAAAAGGGGCAATATAGAATTGAATAATAACTCTTTGTAACCCACTTGAAAGTCTTTATTCACAACTTTCTTATCGTTCCGACTTTTAATCTTTTCCTAATAAATCTTAGCACTATCATAAGCTCCCAAATAGAACTCATCTAATTCATTCAATTGAAGTAATTTCATTACCTCTTTCATGACTACCTCCTGCATATTTGGGTTCAATCTCTGTTGACCCTGTATGCATGGTGTATGATTTTCTTTTAAATGAAAGCGATGCATGCAAAAATCAGGAATAATACTTGTCAAGTCATCAATAGTGTAACCAATGGCCTTTTTATGACCCTTAAGCACATATAACATCTTCTCAAATTGGCTATCATTAAGATAAAAACTAACAATGAATGGATATAATTCCTTCTCATCAAGAAAATCATATTTCAAATTAGAGAGAAGAGGTTTTATTTCAGGTTGCTTTACCTTAGTGGCGGTGCAAGCATGCTTATGCAAGTCTAAGAACTTCCTGTTCTCTTTTGGGTTTAATTCCTTACCATTTAGATTCTGTCGTAGTTCATCAATATTAGCATCTTGGTTACCTACATCAGAATCCAAACACAAAATAGCCTCTGGAAGATCCTTTTGAAGGAATTGAGGCATATCATCTTGAACAATTTCATTGATATTGCCTTTAGCATAACATGATTGCTCTAACATGGGACTTTTTAAAGCAGAACTAAGGTTAAAAGTAACCTTATCATCCCCTACAATGAGTGTTAGACTACCATTCTTAACATCAATAACAACACTTGTAGTACGTAAGAATGGTCTACCAAGTATAATATGGATGTGAGCATCCTCCTCCAAATCTAACACAACAAAATCTACAGGAATAAAGAACTTCCCGACTCTCACTGGCACATCTTCCAAAATACCCTTAGGGTATTTAATCGTTCGGTCAGCCATCTGCAAGGTAATGTTGGTAAACTTTAAAGAACACGTATTCAATTTCTTATAAATAGACAATAGCATGACACTAAAATTGGCCCCTAAGTCACACAAAGCCTTATCAATATAAAGGGAACCAATATTACAGGGAATGGAAAAAATTCTAAGGTCCTTGAGATTTGGTGGAGACTTATTTTGCAATACAACACTATATTCCTAAGTTAGTGCCATAGTCTCCACTAAACTAAGCTCACGTTTCCTACTAAGAATGTATTTTAAAAATTTTATATGAGTAGGAACATACGTGATTAGTTCAGTAAAAGGCATAGTAACTTGTGAATTTTTAACAATCTCAAGAAACTTACTAAGATGGGAGTCATTCATACTTATGTTTACCTTGTTAGGAAAGGGTAATGGCACCTTAGGAGTGGTAGTATGTCTGAGGGCTTGTTAGCTACGGTGACCTTCTCTAAGGATCTTCCTTTTCCTTTTTCAAGAATCGACTCTGAATTGATACTCTCTATCACCATATCCTTCCTCTTACTACCTTCAACTACAACATCATTTGTAGGAATTGGTGGGCCATCATAAGTGGAACTACTCCTTAATATTATAGCATTGATTGTGTCTCTTGGAGGGTTCGACTGTGATGGTTGTGATAGAAGGTGTCCTAGTTGCCTCTGAGTTGTTGATTGGGCAATCTTGTGCTATTTGGGTCTCAATTTGCTTGTTATGAGCTTGCATTGCCTCTATGTTTTTTTGCATCTACATCATCATATTCTTCAGCTCTAAGATGTCATTATTAGCTTGTGGTGCTTGTGATGGTTCTGGGTTAAAGGGTGGTCTATTAAACCTAGGTGGTTGCATATGTCCTTAAGGTTGAAACTCTTGGTTATGTTGTTGTTGTGGCCTTGGCTGTTACTGATGTGGTGGCACAAATGGCTGAGGGTTTTGCACATTGTTTTTTTTCTGTAGGAGAAGCATGGGTGATACTTGTAGCCTGGATTGTAGAAGCTAGAGAATGGGTTGTTCTTGTAGGCTTGAAAGGCACATACTCGCTCTGGAAAACTATGACAAGCTGAGAATCATGACCAAATGAACCACATGAATCACAAAAGTGCTCATGATACCCCGATGAGGTGGCCACTACATTAACAAACATCAATTGTGAGTTAGGCAATTGTAGCTTATCTAGCTTCTGACTAATGGCATTCATTTATGCAGCTAGACTCTTATATTTATGATCAATCATATGCTTGCCTCCTTGCTTTGCTTGCCCCCTTGGATTTCCATATTGTGAATTATGGATGGCAATATCCTCAATAAGGTCATATGCAACATTAACTAGTTGTATATGAATCTACCATTTGCAGCAGAATCCAAAATTGTTCTAGTCTCGTTACCCAAACCATTATCAAATGACTGGACTAGCAACCACTTATCAAGACCATGATGATGGAAAAGTCTCTACAAATCCTTAAATCGTTGCCAAGCATCATATAGAGATTAAGTAGATTTTTAGTTGAAATTTGTTATTTGGCTCATGAATGAAGCAGTTCTCTTTAGGGGATAGTACTTCTTATAGAATGCAAGAGCTAAATTATCCCAACTATTGATTGTACTCCTATTAAAACTATTCAACCATTGTCTTGCTTTTTCTTTCAATGAGAATGGGAACATCATTTGCCGAATATGATCTTGAAAAACACCATGTTGCTTTATAGTGTTACAGTATTGCAAGAAGTTAGAAATATGAAGATTAGGGTCATCCATTGGAGTTCTTGCAAACTGATTTCTTTCAACCATGTTCACTAAAGCTGGTTTTAGCTCAAAATTTGGTTCATCCATCTCAGGCATAGGGGATCCTTCTAGTAATTGTGTTGGATTAGGTTGGGAATAGTCCTTCAAGGAACATTGTTGTTCTGCCATCTCTTCATATAATGAAGTATTGCGCTCAAAGAAAGCTGACAGATCTAATATAGTGTGTTCCCCTAAACAAATACTCTAGTCTTTTTCACTCAATCATTTCTGACGTATTCTAAGTCTCCTTTCAGGTTATGGATCGTACCAAAATTGCATAAAAACTCAAAGCTTAAAAGAAAACAAGACAGAAACTTCAAAGTCTCAAAGAACCAAAGAGATTCTTTGAGACCAACAAAAAAAAATGAAACAATCTAAACCTGGCTACTAAAATTAACAATTGCCTTCTTGACAGCGGCACCAAAATTTGAACAGGCTATTGTATAGCTCTAAAAAATAAACCGACAACACCAACTAATATAGCTAGGAAAGTAGGGATCATATCCTCAAGGAAGCATTGTAATTCTATTAGCTCAAAGTCTAGATTGTATAAAAGGCCTTGGTTGAAAGTGTAGTAAACTAAGAAACTAGTGGTAAAAACTTAAGTGAAGGCTTGATGCAAATTAGCTAAAGACTAGGGTAATGGTTCACTATGAAAAAACAAATCAATTGAGAAATGACAAGTAACAGGTTTCATGAATTCAATGAACTAGGGCTCACTAATTCTCTTGAACTTAGACCCCCTTAAGACTCTTCTATGGCTCTTGCTCTTGCCTAGATTTGTCAAGCCTATTATTCCTTGGTCTTATTGTGGTATTTTTACCTCTCGGCATCAAATTCAACAATTACCCAACATACAATTAAACATGGACATAATCTAATTGTAAGCAATGATAAACCAATAATAGGAATTCAATTATAAACTTAAAACTAATTAATTAGCATAAAACTATTTCATTAAAGTGTTCATGGATCCCCAAAACCCTAGAAAGAGATATACTAACAATTCAGGACTAAAACAATAACAAGCATAAACATGAAACTCATGAATATGAAATAAAGAAGCAATACTAATAAACAACGATAATAGAAATAAAAAATAAAATAAATTAGAGAAGAGTGCAATAAAAATTACCTTTATAACTATTGATTAATGGGAAAGTAGAACTAGGGTTTTCACTATGGAAGAGAGAAAATAAACTACTATGTTGTAGAGAAGAGAAAAACTAGAATAATAAAACATTAGGAAAATAATAATACATAAAAACTAAAATAATAAGTATTCAGAGAGATAGGATGACTAAATTAAGTATTGAGGCCGAATTAGAGGTTTAATCCAATTATAACTCAAATTCGCTGCTTTTCCCGTTGTCTGGTTACCAGGGTCAAGTTTGCACGGCTGTAACTTTTGTTCTAGAAACTTCCATAGAGCGTGTGACCTACCGCTAGGAAGCTCTTCAAGTATAATTTTCAGTCCAGTTAGAATCGCATCAATAGAATATATATAACTTGAGTTATGATCAAAAGAGTAAACATATGTCAGAATTATTATTCTTCAACTTTTATATCTCCTTGTTTTCAACTCAAATTGACCTTGTTAGTTATTTTTGACCTTTGTGGAAACCAAAATAACTTCATATGAATATGATCCTTAATAAAATCATTCACGAGCATGAATCCATCAATCAAAATCCTCAATTCGTCGATTACATTTGCAATAATTATCTAACTCATCCAAAATCGCTTCGAAACCATTCAAATAGCTATAAAACTACCTGAAATATAACGAAAATCACAAAAAAGTGTAATAGAGCATAAAATGGATAATCTATACAAATGATACCTAAAATGCAACGAAATAAACTAATATACTCTAATAATTTAACCTAAAAATTCCTAAAAACTCTATAGAATAGTGTTCATCAACAACCCCTACCTGTTTTTTACAAAATAGTAGTGAGCCATGCATCAAACTCATGCATTCCAATAATGAGCTGTGCATTACGTTCATGCATCATTAACTCAAGCTACAAAAATTACCATAGTATACACCAAAGTCCCAAATTCATACATCAAATAATCAAAGTACAAATACAATTCAAATTCAAATACAATACTAGTCCAAGTACAATCCATACACATTACAATCCAAGCAAATCAAAGTTCAAACACCAAATCCAAAGTGAGTCAATACAACCAAATTTAACCTACCCTAAACTTATTCATGCTCTAAGCCTTCTTCGTCGAAAGACTAGTGTCTTCCTTAACATGAGTTTGGTTCATTCTCCGACTCTTTTGAGCCTGGATATGAGGCCTTGTCATCTTTATAGCAGGAGAGGGCATAGTTCCTATAAAGCTGGCAATGATAAAGTAATCATCATCGGAGGTGGCCTCGACTGCTTTCTCCTTCAGATTTTCTTCAGCCTTATCCTTAGTGGCTTGTCTCTAGCTGTAAGTATAGAGAGTCATCCTTCCAAAGAATGAAAGCATCAAACATCAAGTCTCAATCCACAAAATAAAGGCTTCAGGCCTAAACATCACAAAACCAAGGTTCAAAGACCTCAAAAGCAACATGAAAATATAAGCGCAGGTTATTCACAAAAAACCCAATTATTCACATATTCCACTACAACAAGTCCCAACCACACAAGCAACTCATTCATGACACAAAGCATAGGTATACACAACTAAATCAAAAAAAAACAAGCCAAATCACAAGCATTATCATTACCTACAAATTTTTGGCTTTAGCACACCAACACCATCAAACATGCTCAAAAACTCCACAAATTTGCCACATCTTGTGTAAAAACTAACCTAAACACTATCAACATGCATATACCAAGAAATTACACAAAAGAATTGCCCTAAATCATCACAAAATCAACAAGCCCTAATTTAATTTAGGAGTCATAACAAAAACAAGAGTAAATTCGAGTAAGCTTTCTTGAATTATGGAATGAGTGATGTTAAAGGCTCTTGGCAACAATTTATTGGATGCCAAATGATAGAGAATAATACTTTGGAGTAGTTTTGAGAATAAAGCATGCCAAAAACTAACCCTAGATGGCTCAATTGAGGATTTTCATTCTACCTTGTTAGTGCATCAGAGGCACAAAACTATGCGTTCAACATTGAACTAGAGTTAAACGGTGAGTTTCCTGCATTGGACTCTCAAAGCTCCAGCTCTATATGCCAAGGTCCCGCATTTGACGCTTGCTCCCACATTCCAACGTGCATTTATGTCCAGCTTAAATGACAGTTGTGCAAGATTAAATTAAAGATTCCTAATCTTTCGCTCTCAAAACCATGCGAGAAAATTTGCAAAACTTCAAATACAAGGCAAAAAGATCATATTGCCCCTATATTATCAAATGACATTCCAGATGTTGATTTCTCAAAATTCAAAAAGTTGGTTGACCCCCCCCCCCCCCCCCCCCCCGTATGACACCTAAGCAACTCAAATGACTCTTAAAAACTTGACACCTCGACTTGGGAAGCGTCCCCATAATGCAGAGCGAGTCAAGACGACCCTAAAATCAAGAGGCGTTCCTATAATACGCATAGTGAGTCAATACGACCCTAAAATAGGAAGGTGTCCCCATAATACACTAATCAGGCCAAAGTAAGCCCTGACTCGGGGGGCGTCCCTAAAATACGTTGGGGGCAAAGGCGACCCCAAATATGAGGCATCACCATAACCTTTATTTAATTTATAGGTACCAACGTCAGAAGAAGGATTTGAGACTATAGAGCACCTCAAATTTTTCTCCATCCCTAGTCATACTTTGACCTTCCTCTTATCTAAGACTTGGTCAAAGTGGAGGCTTCAATAAATACGAAATCATGTCTCCCCGCCTAGTGGTCCGATGATGAATCTACCCTTGCGGATGGAAATTTTCTTGGTTTAAGAATGAGCATGTGAAAACCCGTAATCACTTCAAAACCAAACCCTAAACAACCCTTAACACAAACTTAGCCTAAAACACTTACGTTGGCCCAAAACCATAACCCAAATCACCAAAAATTACATCATTATACCCTAAATCAAACCTTTAATCTGTGCAAAAAGTAAGTTGCTCATAGCCTTAATGCCTAGCTCTCGAAGTTAGCATCGAACACCAGAAATGAATCCAGGCCAGGTTTGAACGTCCCACGCCAACATAGGGTGTCTACTTTCTAGCCACCGTTTAACGCTAAGACCCAACGTCAAACACCCAACCCAATATATAGTTTTAGTTCCAATGACTGAACTAAAATGGAATATGATTCAATTTCTATTCCACCATCTGACACCTAGCCCTAGTGTTTGACGCCCAGCCTTGAGCGCTACCCCAAAAGCGCTTATTTCTCATTTCAAGCCTCTTTTCATTTGAGTATAATATTCCTTATATGAGTGTTCAACGCTCAGCATTGGCATCTGAAGACCAATATTGGCAAACAATGCCTTAAGTCGGTGTCTAACTATCAGAAGTTGACTTCTTTTGCCTATAAATACCCAAAAGAATTTAAAGCAAAGGGTCCAAAATTTTTATAAACCTAAAGTGTTGTTCCTCTGCCAAAATGACCTCTCAAACACTCTCAAAGCTACACACACCTTACTCAAACACAATCAAAGCATTCAAGGCATACATTTTCCTTCATCTAACAAGGAACAATTACTTCTTCAACACATATTCATTCAACGCTCAAGCAAAGGAACTACCCTTTATGGTACATGCAAAGAACCCTTCTTAACTCATTTATTTTCTTTTTGTATTTGTGTACTTTTACTCCATTGACCTTCCATTCTTTGGTTCAAGTGGTTCTTCATCCACTCAATGGCCTTAGATTGGACTTTTTTGATATGATTATGGAAGATGCAACCCTCTTCTACATGATGTGAAGAGTTAGGAGCTACTCCTTACTTCACTAGGCCAAGTCTCTAAACCCTAATATTGAGCACTTAAATCAACTAACTATCTTCATATATTGGTCTTCTCTTAACAAATCAATCAAACTCTCTCCCTTGCATTTTATTTCTTGCAATTTACTTATGTTAATTATGTATCTTTTCACTTGTTTTTCTTTAGTATATGATGAAGAGATTTGGACATCTCTAATCTCTCTAGAATCAATTAATAATTGTCCTATTTTATGATAAAACCTTATGTGTACATCACACTTGAATGTACATTAATGTGCTATTATAAAGCTTATTGCATGTTCAAGCATCATAAAAGCATACTTTTATCTTATTTTTACATCTTTGTATCAATGTTGTTCTAAGACTAAAACACACAAGTCTTCATGAACTAGACCTTTATCTAAGTTGAAGTTTATCACAAGGAAGAGTCTAGATCCTCTTTAAACTCCAATCTTCATTTGATTAAGCAAACCTTAAACTCATCATCATGCATAATCAATACTTTGCATCTTACTAACATTGTCTCTTATTGCTTTTCTTTTTCTATTGCACTTTTTCATTGAGCTTGTTATAGAATAATTGTGTGATCACCTTTATATTATGCTCTTAACCAAGACTTGTTGCAATGATAAGCATGCCAAAATAAGATAACCTTGGACAAACCGGCCATAGGAACCCTTAAACTTGTGGACATTAAACAAATTGATCGCCTTATTTAGACTTGTACGCATAATCCTTAACTTGCCTACCAACTAAATTAGAGTCTGCTTTACTTTGTATTTTGCATGTTTGCCTTGGAACAAATCTAATTTGTTCTCCATCTTAAGTGAATTGTTAGCACATTATTCTTAAGTTGAAATAGATTGTTAATTCCCTAACCTTCTCATGGTTTAAAGACCATTCACGTGAGCCTATTTTGGGATTCAAACCCAATTAGGTGTCTAGACCACCCTTAAGTGTTTGGTGGTGACTCCTTGACCCTTAGCAATTTTACAAAGCAGCCTAGTCGATCCTTAGTGACAGTAGTAGAGAATGGTACAATTGCTTTGGTTCAAATTGCTCAATTGCTTTGATTATAAGGCTTTTGTACCGAAGCTGTATAAATCATCAGCAATTAAAGATTAGTTGCTTTGGTAAAATAAACTTAAGCAGTTGAATGAATCCTCACCTATAAGTGCTTCACCCTTAAAATCGAAGCAATTGACAGAGTTTAGTCTTTTTTAAAAAAATATATTTTTATGCCACTTTTGAACGCAATAATAATAAATTCTTCTAACATGTTTACTAGAGTTAAGCTACAACAAAAGTTCAAGTATTTCTAGCTTGCAGTCATACAATTGTTCTTTAGCTTTTGAAAGAAATTGGCCCATAGCTTTAATTTTCTCCTGTTCACTAAGATTAGAACCATTCACCAGAATAGACTCAACGGGAAACAAACATTATACCAGTGGGAGGAACAACAATGTCAAATGAGAGAAAGTACATTTCAAGTTTTTCATTACCTACGAGAAAGATCGATATCAATAGTCTCTTCTCCTTAGGCACGCTGATTCTCTTTCAGCCTATGTTGAAGTTCTTGAAATAAACCTTAGAAGTGCTAATATACACTCTGACCATAATAATTTGATCCCACATGAAGCATACAGTAGAAACAACATTCTCATTGTCATTTTCTCTCCTCTAGATATTGTATTTCCCCAAAACTGCATAGTCAATTGATTTACAGCGCTGAATTGCTGCATTTTTGAGCTTCAAAACAGTTTCATCATCCTAATTTACCAAATCAACTGCACATTTCTCATGTCTTTTCTCTCTTAGCTGCTGCACTCTCAAAACATTCACAAAATCAAATGGGGAAAGAATTGCAATGTGAATTCTTCAGCATACACCTCCTTAACTTAAAATGATAACCCATAGTATCAATACAGCTGGTGAGTCTACTACATTAGGGTGATTATCTGCTTAACATAAAAAGCATGAATAAGTCATCATATGCATTAGCTATTATAAACTCCAAGTCAATAATGACATAATGATCTATTACAGAAAAGAGCAGAGATGACAATTACCATATGAAGTATCTTGTTTGCCCTACTTATCTTTGTTCTCATTTGTGCCTCATGCTTGGCCTTCAAAAAATTACAAAGCGCATCACATGCATAGCTGAAAAATTGCAACAGAAACAATAATAAAATTCGATTTGTGTATTAATATACCATCTCAAGAGAATCTTCATCAGAATTCTCATGGCCAACAACCTTCCATGATGCAGAATTCTCTTGCCTCTTTAGAGAAGTACTACTTTAGATGTAGCAATATGAGCCTTTCTCTCCAACCTACATCCTAGATTAATTAATATAAAAAATCAAAACTTGGCAATCAAAAGGTGTACAAAATCAATGTACAGAAAAGAGGAGAAAGTAACAGGTGATATAAGCAACCTGATTGACTAAATCAAATAAATTTCCACACCCTGTAGAAAGAATGAAGAAAATTCAGTAGACAGTTCTATATGGAGATGAAGCGACATCCACTGAATACAATATAATTTGACTACAAGGATAAATTATCAACCACATATGTAATCTTTCCTTCAAGTTTCCTACTGGAATACATAAGCATCCAAACACAACCTCCTATTTAAATTAGTCCATTCAGTGAACAGTCAGACCTCTTCCTTCACTGGCATTACATATTTTAAAGTTCCATACTAACCGAACAGTACTATGTTATACTGGTACTTCCAAAAGAAATAAATATGCTAACGTGGTTCCAGGATTCAAAGAACTTCAGAACATATAGATTCCAAAAAAAAAAAAAAATACTACGCTAGAAAAAAGTCCATTCAAATCCTAACCAACAGCTCATCCAAACAATCAAGAAAAGATCATGTCATAGTGCTCACTAATAAATTTCAAAACCACAAATTAATAATCCAAAATATGCTAAACCACATCAATTACAACAGATTAATATTGTCAACATATCACTCTACATTAAGAAGAACCAAACCCCAAAAAAATTGAAAATAAAAAAATCAGAACTTTGATGAAATTGCAAAGCAAACAGTAATTAATCTTTGAGTGGGAATCGAGCAAATAAAATAAAACCCAAGCGAAGAAAGAACCAATCATGAACAACAAATTAAGCAAAGTGGGACATTCTTAATCAACTAATAAGTAACATTCTACAAATTCATAAGCCAATTTCAAATTGCAGAAAAAAAAAATCCCAACAACTAAAAATTAATGATTTGCAAAATTTGATCCATGAAGCAATTAACGCAAAACGCAGGAAATTATAGAGGGAGATCAAATAGTGAAGTGTAATCACCTTAATCAATTCGTGCGTGAACTGTAGAAACATGGGATTAGAGCATACGAATGGAGAATTAGAGAAGGCTTAGACAGGATAGCAAAGGAGAACACAAATGGAGAAGATGGAGTTGTACGTGATGCCGCTGTTCCGTTTATGTGATTGGGCATATGAAGAGGCAGTTGCATGCTAGCTGGCTTTTTTTTAATTTAAACTTTGATGTGCTTTAGTTATCAACCGAAGCTCTTATGATTTATTGCTTCGGGTTACCGAAGCACTTGGTTTATATCCTCTACATATTATGGAGTCTGTGCTATTGTATTGTAAGACATGCATGATCCTTTATTTTTGTAAAATAAATATTATGTTTATATATATAGTGAATAATAATGGATAAAATTTTATATGGAGTAAATATGGATAAAACTAATCTTCTTATTTTCCAATATAATGTGTGCGTCTACATTATACTTTATGTGGCAATAAATAAAACAAGTGTCCAATAAGTTCATATATATGTTCCAACATAACTCATGCGTATGAAGTCAATTAAGTCAAGAAAACTTAATTGTATGTTGAATTCCTATATATGTTCTAACGTAACTCATGCATACAAAGTCAATTAAGTTAAGAAAACTTAATTATATGCTCAATTAAGTGCTTCAATTGTTTTATAACTAAAGAATTAAAGGGTATAAGTGCTTCAGTTGTTGTATAACTGAAGCATTAAAGGGTATAAGTGCTTCGGTTGTTGTATAATCGAAGCATTAAAGGGTATAAGTGCTTCGGTTGTTTTATAACCGAAGCATTAAAGGGTATAAGTGTTTTGGTTGTGTTATAACCGAAGCATTAAAGGTGTGCTTCACTTGTATTATAACCGAAGCATTAAAGGGTATAAGTGCTTTGGTTGTTTTATAACCGACGCATTAAAGGGTATAAGTGCTTCGGTTGTTTAATAACCGAAGCATTAAAGGGTATAAGTGCTTCGGTTGTTTAATAACCGAAGCATTAAGGGGTAGGAGTGCTTTGATTATTTTATAACCAAAGCATTAAAGGGTATAAGTGCTTCACTTGTGTTATAACCGAAGCATTAAAGGGTAGGAGTGCTTCAGTTGTTTTATAACCAAAGCATTAAAGGGTATAAATGTTTACTTGTATTATAACCGAAGCATTAAAGGGTATAAGTGTTTTGGTTGTTTTATAACCGAAGCATTAAAGAGTAAAAGTGCTTCGGTTGTTTGATAACCAAAACATTAAAGGGTATAAGTGCTTCGGTTGTTTGATAATCGAAGCATTAAAGGGTAGGAGTGCTTTGGTTGTTTTATAACCAAAGCATTAAAGGTATAAGTGTTTCGATTATACATTAATCAAAGCAATTAAGGGGAAGCAATTGAAGCATTTTGTACTAGAGGGGGTAGCCCCTTCCGTTCTATTCATCAAAAAAGGAATACTAGGATATAAAAACTAGGCTCCCTAGTGGTGGTTCACTCATCAAATCATCCACCCGAAATCTAGTAGGCTTCCTGAACCTTAGCAAACAAAAATAGCCCCTACACATCCCCTACCCTAACATTTATTTCGAGTATTCCATTTTTAATTTATGCATTCTTGTTATTTAACACTTTCTTTTTGTGTATGTTAAAGAGACTTGAACATTTCCAACCTCTCTAGACCCCTTTGAATCTTATTCATTTACATGAGCAAAGTATTGGGTGTTTTTCATCCTTGAATGAATATTTAAGAGTTGTTTAAATGCTCATTAACTAACGTCATGAAGCATATATCGATGAAATTTTAATTCTTAATTCTATGATGCTTTAAGACTAAATCATACTAAGTCCTCTATACTAGATTATTCCTTCTAGTTGAAGTATGTTATGAGGGCTGTAAAAAAATCAGGCCCTTTATTGGCGGTTCACTGTGAGCCGTTCACCCGAAATATGGCTTCAACGAGTCCTTGTCGCCCCTAAAAAAAGATAGTTCTATAAAAAATTATTATAAAAAGATAATTCTATCATTTTAATCATTAGTTTAATTTAAGTCGGATCAATTTTACCAAATATACATACTCAAGATACATTAAAAATAGTAAAATTATAAATATATGAATGTTATATGTGAAAATTGTAGTGCATAGATAACAATATATATTTTAATTTGTTAATATATTAGAATTTAAGTATTTCATTAACCCATTAATATATTCAAAATTTTACAAAATACCATCATTAATTGCACTAACTATTATTTTTAGGAAAAATTGATGGAAATAATCTAGTATTTTTCTGATTTACTTTTATTAATCTAACCTTTTGTTTATTTTTTAATACACCTATCTTTGACCACTTTTTGCTTTCTATGAGCTGGTTTACAGGTTACTTAAATAGCAAGTGGATTATATGGTGATGTTGTCCTAAAGTCCCCAAAATCAACTCACCTCCCTCCCTTGCTTGCAATAGTTATTTCCCTCACTTGACATCCTACCCCAACGTAATTTCAGTGCAAATTTTGACTTAGGCTTACTAGTGTGGCATCAATTTCAAAATTTTGATAGGTTACTAGTATACGTTGTTTGATTTTTGACTTAGGTTTACTGGCGTGGCATCAATTTCAAAATTTCAAGGTGCAATTGAAGGTGTGATACTGTTTTTGAAATTTGGTTCGGTTAAAATTTCAAAATTGATGTTCATTTTGCTAAATTCATGTTCATGTGTGTAAATATGTTCAATTAATGTTTTCATGTCAAAATTGATGTTTTTATGTCGAAATTAAGGTCTTCATGTCGTAATTGAGGTTTTCACGTCAAAAAATGAGTAATTTTTTTATGATTAGTAGTTGGTTTGACATTATCATAGGGTGACAATGGAAAGTGGATTTGATTATGTTGATTTGAGGTTTTGGCATGGTGGAGATTTCAAGATTGCTAGTAATGGTCAATTAATGTATGTTGGTGGAGAAGGTATAACTTTTTCAATGGATCCTAATTAGCCGTGTTATTAGGATCTACTTAACTTAGCTAAAAAGTGTGGGAATTATAAGTATATTATTGGTATTGTTTATTTAGTTCCAAAGAAGAGTTTAGTGAATAGGTTAAGAAAGATATTGGATGATATAGAAGTGTTATAAATGGGGAAGTTAGTGGTGCGACATAGGGAAATTAATGTGTATATATTGGATGATGATGAGGAGTTTGATGTGCCATCATCAAAAACTGTCCATAGTGAAGATACAATAAATGCTTATACACCCTCCTCACAACTATCACTCACTAAAAAACCTAAAAAATTAACACCTAAAAAGGGCCCACTAAAGACAACAATGTTACCTGCAAGGAGTAGTCTAAGGAGACAACTAAAAAAACTAGTGAGGCCACCCAAAACATTGTCTCCACTCCTCTCACAAAAAAAATGCCTATTCCTTCTTTTAAAGAAATGGACACAACACTAACCTCATGTGCTTCCCCTTCTAAAAAGAAAACAAAGTCTTTAACTACATGCACAAACCACCCTCCCAAACACCAAACCTTGAGGGAGAAGCCCGAGCTGAAAATAACTATGAATGGGAGGATGATAGGCCTGAAATCCTTCTAAAGTACAATGTTTTAGTTAGTGAGAGCAGTGGTGATAGTGAGGATCCAACATATAAGCCTGAGGAGTGAGAGAGATATTGCTGAGAATGATGCATCTTCTGATGAAGAAGATTCATATTATGTTGCAAAAGAGGGGGAGGAGGATGACAATATTAGTAAAGTAGATCTAGAGTTTAAAGAGGAAGGGGTAGACTGTTTGTTAGGTGACAGTGATGATGAGGTTAGATCACCATTGGATAGAATGAGATCTATTAATTCCACGTTACAAGATATAGCTAAGCAACTTCAAAGGGAGGCTAGTGTGGGAAAACTAGTGGGTCAACAAGTTAGACAGTCTATAAGAAAGGAAACTAATGAAACAGATGAGGAAGATAAGAATGTGAGTAAATATGAAGCAAGTGAGGATAAGATTTACACTCCTCGTGAAAGTGAAGATGAGTTTCAAGTACGGAGTTTGTCTAATTAAGAGGGAGATGTAAAATTAGACACTGAATTCAGCAAATTCAAGTGGAAAATTAGTCATAAATTCTCGAATAGAAAGGATTTCAAGGATGTTGTTTCTAAATATGTAGTCATACAAGGGTGAAACCTTAGTTTTGTGGTTAGTGACACTAAAAGGCAATAAAGGTTAGGAGTTGTGTGAGTGGGTGTCCTTTTTACTTGTATTCTGCTTGGCATCCTAAGCTTTCCACTTTCATGGTGAAGAGGGTTAAGGAAAAGCACACTTGCCACATAATCATGAAGAGGAATAGGCAGTAAAAGTCTTCATGGGTTGCAAGGGAGATGCTAGATGTATTCCAAGCAAGACCTCGTTGGTTAGTTAAGGAAATTATAGAAAATATGAAAAGGGCATATAAGGTGTTGGCAAAAAGAGACTTTTCTAATAAATTGAAATATCATCCTCATAAGATGCTCTATGGTTCAATAAAAGAGCATTACTTGAAGGTGGATAGGTACATTGAAGCTTTAGAGAAATCTAGCCTTGAAAATGTCATAAATTTAGTTGTCGATGCTAATAGTGAGAGCACTAAACCTATTTTACAGAGGATGTTTATGTGTTTTGATGAGTTGAGGAAAGGATGAATATAGGGGTGTAGAAAGGTGATTTGTGTGGATGATGCATTCTTGAAGACATTCTTGGGAGGGAAACTCTTAAGTGTAGTGGCAAGAGATGGAATTAATAGATGTTTCCTATTGCCTAGGCTATTGTTAAGGGAGAGAACAATTTATCTTGTGAATAGTTCTTCACTCACCTCCAAAAGGGCATTGAACTAGGAGATGGAAGTGGCATTACTGTGATTTCTAATGATCACCATGTATTCAATTCCTTCATTTCTTTTAGAGCAATGCTTACTACCTTGTGGTTTACTAAAGGCTATTTTGTAATGCTTACTACCTTTTGTTTAAAATAGAGTTGTCGTATATGTTGAAGGCTATTTTGTAATTCTTACTACCTTGTGTTTAAAATAAAGTTGTCATATATGTTGAAGCCTATTTTGCATGTGTGTTGCTATTGTGTTGCCAAAGGTTGAGCATAAGCATTGTGTTATGCACATCTTTGCACTATGGCAAAGACTAACAAGGGGGATGAAATAAAACTCCTATTTTGAAATATAACTAAGGCCTACCATGAGGCTGACTATAATAAGGCTTTAAGTTAGTTGCATGAAGTAAATCTAGATGCAACATTAGCATTTAAAAAATATAACCCTTCCATTTTTATAGAGCATTCTTGGATAACTCCATCAAAACTGATGCCATAACAAACAATATGACTAAGACTTTCAATCGCTATATCATTAGTTCTCAAACAAAATATCTTAGGATATAAGAGTTAATTAAATGCAAAGGCTAGTTAGTAAAAGAACAGAAATGCAAAATGTCAATTCAGTGCTTTGTCCTAGAATCCAAGTCAGATTGAATAAGGAGAAGTAGAAGGCAGCCGATTGTGATGTTGTGCCATCAAATGATAATTTGTTCAAAGTCATGCATTACCTAGACCAAACTATATGTGGATTTAGAGTCTAGGACTTGTAATTGCAATAAGTGGGACTTGCACTTGCAAGAAGTGGGACCAGCTATGTGCGGATTTAGAGATGTGTATTTAAAGGTGTATGCTAGTTCCATACCACTAATTGAGGGAGAAAGGAGTTAGCCTAGAGTAGACTATGTTATTGATCCTCTATAAATTAAGACTGGTCCTAATAAACCTGGAAAAAATATAATTAAGGAGCCCATTTAGAATCCCAAAAAAACCTAACACTTTGCTCATAATAGGAATGGAGATTATTTGTCGCATTTGTATGACAAACAGTCATAATAAGATAACATGTCTAACCAAGGACAATGATGTTTAGAGAGAGCCAAATCTAAGAGGGCAAGATGAAGGCCTATAAAGAATGTCACCTCTCAAGTTACACAACAAATCGGTCCTAGACAAACTCCATCATAAATGCCATAGTGCCTCAACCAAGTTTGTATCACTCCATAAGAGAACAACCAACCCAACTTATTAGATGAGGGTAACTAATGATGTTGCTGTGAACCATTGGTGGACAATGAGCTAGCAAGGGGAGGGGAGAGGAAGAGGAAGGGTATGACGAACTAAAAATCTATCTACATACTTGAGCTTACATATGGTATGACAAACTAACACAATAATATTGTTCTCCTTTCACATATGCCATTGGGATTGAGAGTGTTTTTTAGTGGTAATGGATCTCCAATAATGAATGTAAATGTTGTTTTCTTAGATCTGTGTTTGAATGTATATAGTAGAGAGAATGTGCTAATCCATTTTTGTTAATTGAACGTGCCTAGTGGGAGTTCAACACAAACTAGTGAAGCCTCTGTTACTCACCACCAACAATAGCAACCTCAAACTAGTCATCAACAACAAATTTAATATGATATTTATAATTAGAGGGAACTTTGTCAATTGTTTTTAGTTGGTAGTATGTTAGTACTTTTAACCTTTCCGTGCTAATGACTGTTGTATTAGCATTTTATAGACTTTATTTGCTATGAATATTTAAGTGAGTCATGATAATTGTAATACAAAAATGTTGCAAAACCCACCAATTGTTGTGATACATAGCATTTTTAACGTCATAGGTTGCAATACATTTATCCATACTTATTTCTACGACATCACAATACATCCAACCATTCCTACTTGTAATCAATAAAAACTTAGGCTATAATGCATTCAACCAATCCTACTTGAAACATAATAACACAATCACTACTAACATCCATAAAAAAAATAAAGCCACAATCAAATTCTTCTCATTCCTTGAGCTCGATATGCATCTCTATAATTTCATTCTTCATCTCCTAAACATCTTCCTCCAAATTCTCCTTCTTCGTGGACATCTTCTTTAATTTGTCTTCCATTGATTTCTCTTCATATTCTAATTCCAATATTCTTGTGTGCTTCTCCAATAACTAAAGTTGTATATCTTTCTTATCATCAACCCACCAGAACATGTCCAATTTTGTATCTTAATAACGAAATTTAGAAATTTAATCAACGCAATTCAACAAAATTAAGAAATTCAGCAAATATGACATCAATTCTCACAAGTTAACTAAAAGAAATTATAAATAACTTGCAGGCCACATTGGACAACCATAGAACTTTAACCCAATATTTTCCCCATTTTTAGCAATCATCACCAAACATCCCTCCCACACACACATGAAACCCTAGGATAAATTGTCCTTCTTGAATGCGAGGAGGATGATGCACGTACGTGATGATTTCCTACTAGGCACAACTATAGAAATTAATTAATTTATCACTTAAAAAGAATTATGAAGCAAGAAAGATGGGAAAGAGGGAACAAGCACAAAGCAAAAAAGATGGAGAAGAGTGAATTGAGGAAGGCTAAGAGTGAGCAACAATAATGTAAGACCAAACTTTATTTAAAAAGGTTAATTATATCAATTACTTGTTTTTAATCGACAATTGCATGCCACAATTAAAATGACTTGATGAAAGAAAAAAGTGGTCAGGTATATTTAAAAATAAACAAAAATTTAGATTAATGAAAGAAAATCGAAAAATAATTAGTTTATTTTCATCAATTTTCCGTTATTTTTATACAAACCATCTAAAAAATTCATAGAATTACCTAGTAACTGATAAACCGGTTCAACTCGTGCTAAACTCAACAACCGAGTCAAGCCGAGTTAACCTTTTCCGGATTGGGTTTCTCCTCTCCCCCCTTTGTCGGCTTCCACCAACCCCTCATCAAAACCTACACCCCTCTCACACTCCAACCCCTCTTTCCTCTAAATCTCAAACTCTCTCTCCTAAAGAGAGTGGATTATCAGAGATTATCATCTCCCAAACCCCAAATTATCATGCACTTCTAGATCAATCTATTCATCAATCCAAACTCATTCACAACATTGAACAAAAACCCAGTACAAAAACATGGCGCACGCTGTGATTCAAGCAGCACAAATCATGCCAATAAACACCCAAACCCCACCTAAAAAATCCAACTTTTCGAAACCCACAAATTTTCTGATGAATTACTCATATCTAATTGCCGGAAAATCAAGAAAAGCTTCATACATAAGGGATTCGATAACCCCTCTTCCGGCTTCCCCGGTTGAGGGAGACTCTTCTTCTATTAGTCATTTGGAGCGCTGCTTGAGCGCTCCTGTAGATAATAAGAATTCGGGTTCGGTGTCGGGTTTGGCTTCGGGGAGGTTTGCTCCGTCTATGAAGGGGAAGTATGGTGCTTTTGGTGCTGTTACTTTGGAGAAGTCTAAGCTTGATATGACTCAGAAGCAAACCTTATCTAGTCCTGAGGTTTTTATCTAATTACTTCTTTTATGGCTTTATCTTTGATTATTGTTTTGTTGATGTCTAAGGTCGTGGATTGTTGACTTGTTCTTCAATTTTTGAGTGATTGTATGTCTTGTTATTTTGATTCTTGTTAGCTAGTTCGAATTGTTTAGTGATGGTTTCGGTTGTAAAGATTAGTGTAATTGGGGCCGAGTTTAGTTTCGAAAAATTTGTGGCGATTGTTCTTTAGTATCCTACCACCACCTTTGTACCGCTAGAGAAGCCAGGAAAGTGCTTTGAACGAGAATCAAACGAGGTTAATGCAATAATTAGTGAATTTTGATACAACAAGGTTGACAGGAAACAGCCACCCCTCAACTTTGACAATCAAAACAGTGCTTCTGGTTTAGGTTCCCAATTGAAGTATTTTCATGTAATCACGTGAGGGTTTCTGATAGAATTTGAATTGAAATGCCTGCACCTTCTAGGGATGACAACGTTGGAGTGAATTGTGTGATATGCTTGGGTGTCTAGGCACTTGTAAAAAACCTAGGCTTGGGCAGATGCTCGATAATTTTTTAGATAGATTTGTTGTAATGTATTAATGCCAAGATAAAGTGTGGACCATTATAATAATGGAAAACATGAAAAATATACATTTTTATAAAACTGGTTAGTGTTAACACTTAAAAGGATATATACAGTATATTATTACCATTACTGGATCAGATTGTTGTATCTTCAATTTCTATATATACTTGTAAATACTACTGAAGCGTAGTCCACTAAGTCAGTTTTCTCTTGTGAATTCACCCCCTTTTCCCGTCTTTACTCTCTGAACTCTTTCTCTTCCTTAAATATCTCATTCTTCCTTCTCAGTTCTCCTTCATTTTAGTTTTTTTTTTCAATTTATTTAACAACTTTTCCTATCTTAATGTTGTAATGGAATCTTGTTTTTCGTAGTTTTTTTCATCAAGAAATTCATGGTTGGAGGAAGTTGGCTGATATAGGAATGCAGTTAATGTGAAAAATGAAGTAGAAAAAGTAAGCTATTGAAATGTTTGGTAATTGTGTGAGAGTGCAAGTCAGAATAATCTGTAACTGCTGCACTGGTTTGATCCTTGACATATTGATAATGAATTTAATTAATGCCAAGATGTTGTGTACATTGAATCTATCAGTGGAATCGCCCCATGGTTAGATTAAAGTGTTGATGGCTTGATGTACTATGGTATGATTGGATCTTCAGGAAGTCATCCTTGCCTGCTTCACATTGGAAAATCTGTCTTTACTGGATAAAGTTCCAAGGGCAGGATGGGAAACAATATTGTTAAAAACAAACAATATTGTTTCTTAGTGAATTGTGAATACAATATCAACTCAATCAAATCTGGGCAGATATAGGTTTAGATGAGATTGTATTCCAGTAGTCTGGAAGTCAATAATTTTGAATCAAAAGTTCCATAAAGAAAATTCATTTTACTTTTGAAGTATGATTACATTGGTGAAATAATGTCTTCACTGCAACATAGTTATTTAGTCTATGCATGATTGCTTTGTGATAAACTATTACATCTGGAGTGTGGGGAAATTTCTTTTCTGTACTTGTTCTTCAAGCTGCTGTTTTCGAATGTGAAGCAGTATAATCGACTTTATAACTTTACTCCATCTGATCTGTGAGTGTGAAATGACATAGATAGTCAAGAGCTCAAGATAGATACTAAATCTCTTTGCTGAGTAGATAATGTATGAATTTGAATACCCACATATGGTAAAAATATTTGACATCATCTATTCATAGGCTATTGACGTACTTTGAAATAGTTTAAGGTTAATATGTGGGGATGTCTACTTCTTTTGGAATATGGAGAATGTTAAGTTGTTTATTTTACTAATTGGGGGCAATATATATGTGTTACTGACAGCTAGCGACTGGTGGAGGTGGTGGTGATATTGGAAAGAGAATTAATAATGGTGGTGGAGATGGTGGTGATGATGGTGGAGATGACGATGACTACTTCGATGACTTTGAGGATGGTGATGAAGGAGATGAGGGAGGAATATTCAGGAGGCGGATTGTTTTGCAGGAGGTTAGTAACTCATTTTCATTTCACGAGTGCATCAACTCTTTTGGTTTTAGGGAACAAGTCTGTCCTGAATTTGGACTTTCTTTATGCATGTTACAGCTATTTGATCGAAAATTTCTAGATGCAGTGCTAAATGAGTGGCAGAAAACAATAATGGATCTTCCAGCTGGGATCAGGCAAGCTTTTGAGATGGTGATTACGCTTCTCCTTATACTTTTCCTTTGCTGAATTTTGCCATACAAATTCTAATGTGACTCTTCATTTCAGGGTTTGGTTAGCTCAGCTCAAGTTGTTAAATTTTTAGCAATTAATGCCAGACCAAACGTGATGAGAACTATTGCACGTGGCCTTCCTCAAGGATTATCAAGAGCATTCATTGGGAGGTGAATGTCTTTGTCCAGTTTTAATATACATTTTGAATTATTTGGTTTTGGTACATGATTGACCACTTAGGTGTTCCCACATGTTTAGCATCTTGCTTTACTCTTTGTGTGAATTACAAATTGCTTATTTATTTATTTAATTTTTTCCTTTAATCTGTGTGTTTTTTGTTTTAAATTTTGACAATGTAAAGTGTCTAATCTCTGTGTGCTCATCTTGCATTTTTAATGACAGCTATGGCCTTGTTGTATGCTTGTATCACTAGCCAATCAGAAAATACATCAGCATATTCTTAATGAATTAATCAGAGAACTTGCTTTATCAAGTGGGGAGAGAAAGAGAGATGAATGGTGATTATCATAGGAACAATTTTGTAATAGCCATGTACAGAGTTGTAATCTGATCATTAATGTGTTTGTTCAAGAAGATGGTTTTTTTTATTTTATTTTTAAATAGAAGGTAGTAATGTAACTGTTTGACTATGTTCCTGTATCTTCTGTATGTGTTCCATGAACTAGAAGAAAATACACTTTGGGAGACTTGGATATCTATTTAGCATGATGGTCATTAAGTAGTTAAATGGTCAACTTCAAGAGCACTATATTATGATTTACTACTGGGCGGGAATTGGTGATTCTGAGAAAGGGTTATGCTTTAGTTTTTTTTATCTGGCTTTTGAAAGTCAGTTATAGCTCATATTCGTAACAGGCCTTATTAATTGCCTGTATTTCTGTTATTGTGTATTAAGAATTGAGAGTTTTATATGTTCTAATTGTAATGATTTTATGGTGTTCTGTGACAACTGATTTCATGATGTATTGCAACTTGCAGTATGTGTTTTGAAATCATCTGTATGGCTATACAAAGTTTATTTGAAATTTAAACATCTTAGAATGGCAATTAATTGAGAGCCAGAGAGAGAAGAGAGGGAGAACAGGTTCATCGTTTTTATTTTTTCAGTTAGCTGTTCAAGCTTACTTGCATGTACTCTCAATTATTATTATTATTTTTCTATATTACTGAAGTGGGTAACAGCCTTGGAATCTTATTTCTCAATGTATTTGTGCAGGATGATTGCAGATCCAGCTTTCTTATATAGACTTCTTTTGGAGCAGGCTACTACTATTGGTTGCTCAGCTTGGTGGGAGTTTAAGAACCGCAAAGATAGGTTGAGCCTACTTTGACAATCTAAACTTCATTTTTTTCATCATTTCTTTTTGTATGGGAAACCATGAGACAGCCATGCCTTTCTACTCTATGCTTTTCCCCTTTAATTTTACATTTCTAGCTGATGGCTTATATGTCTGTTTTTTGATGGCTACAGGATAAAGCAGGAGTGGGATTTAGCTCTTATTAACGTCATGACAGCAGCTGCATGCAATGCAGTTGTTGTCTGGTCACTTGCTCCTTGCCGCTCATATGGAAATACATTCCAATTTGATTTGCAGAATACATTGCAAAAGCTCCCAAACAATGTGTTTGAAAAGAGCTATCCCCTCAGGGAGTTTGACTTGCAGAAAAGAGTTCATTCATTTTTCTACAAGGCAGCGGAACTGTGTTTTGTGGGACTTACTGCTGGCGCAGTACAAGGTGCTCTGTCAAATCTCTGTGCTAAGAATAAGAATGATAGGTTAGCATCTTTCATTTTATGCAGTTCTTTTCATCTCGTGTTTATGTTACTAAAGCTTATTGAAGGTCTGTTTTTCTCCAGGTTATCTGTGACAATGCCATCTGTCAGGACTAATGCACTTGGCACGGGTGCCTTCCTTGGGCTTTATGCTAATTTGCGTTATCAGATTCTCTATGGTGTTGATAGAGGATTATCCAGCTACTTTGATGTCATTGGAGTAGCGCTGTTTTTCAGCACAGCTTTGAGGTCTGTAGTTCTTCCTTCAAAATTTCTCTTCCCCTTAAACTTTGGAG
The DNA here is from genome assembly GCA_026401315.1 of Dysphania ambrosioides. Lineage (NCBI taxonomy): Eukaryota > Viridiplantae > Streptophyta > Magnoliopsida > Caryophyllales > Amaranthaceae > Dysphania > Dysphania ambrosioides. The sequence continues at coordinate 16,389,992 of CM048658.1, forward strand.
AAGCATCTGCTCCTCTCAAATGTTATGTTCTATAAGTCTTGAGAATTTTGAATCTTATAGCAATATGCCTGCTACATGTTCTTCCCGGCTTTGTTTAGCAATAAACTAAAGTGTGTCTACTTTCTTATCTAATGGTTTAGACTTAAGATATGTTCTTTGATCATGGAAATTTAGTTATAGATTTTGTCCATTATGGTGTTACCGATTTCTTTTGTTTTTATTTTTACATAGAATTTTAGCTGACAATATGTTCTTTTAATGTGTTGCATTCTCTGCTCTTGATGCTGATTTAGAGATTATAGACTATTGTTTTATAAGAGGTGGCATCAAAACTTTAGGAAGGTCTCTTGTATATGTCTTCTCATCCAGTGATATTCTAATTAAACTTTCCTTGGTATTTTGGGTATATGGGATTTTTTCCAATTGTGCATGCTTTTATAGTTCCTTTCTGGTGATCTTTTATAAAGAGACTGCTTGTGATGTTCTCTGGGTTAATAAGTTGAGATATTTCCCAAGGTACCCCTTGAGGTACCCTTGGTCTATTTGATTCCTTTTTACTTCAAAATCACAATTCTTTGATTTTCTCTCTTCCATTTTTCAACCACTGAAATAATCAGCAATGACTTATCAATCATTTAGGTTCTAAAACAGAACTCCAAATTCTGTGTCTTCTTGGTTTCTGATTTTTATATTTTATCTTGCTTTAGTGAAAGTATGAATGTGTCAATGCAAGAAGGATTTAGTTTTTTGATTTTTGTAGTTGGGAATTTAAAAATGAAGATTTTGGATTTTCCCACTGCCTTGGACATTGGGACTTGGAAGAAATTAATAGGTGAAGAATAGGGAGGACTGGAGGAGGGTGGTGTCAAATGCCTCGTGGCTGAATCTATCTCCCTTCTGAGACTTTCCTTATTGGTATAGCTGTGCTCCATCTTGCTGTGACAAGTTAACATGTTTCAGTCAGTATCAGTGGTGTATTGGCTGTTAAATTTCAACCACAAGGGGACAGGAGCTTTCATAACTTTGAGGTTATTTTACTATTTCAGTAAACCTCAATAATACCTTGGAAAATTTCCCCAAGTTGAATGTTGTGATCTATACAATTATTCTTTTTGTTTTTCATCATTGTAATTTGAATTTAAGCAAATAATAGTACTACATGTGCTTAAGACTTTAGTTTCTTAGGTATGTAGACTCTGTACATGTTCTCATAGTTGAATTCCATTGCTTGCAGGATTTTGAATGTTCAAGTAGGGGAAACATCACGGTTGGCATGGCTGGGAATTGAGGCAGATCCACTTGTTCAATCAGACAACCTTTTGAAGGCTTACAACCGGGTTTCTGACCCCAATGTTTCCAAGCAGGGTTCCAGTTGGTTTATTTCAAAGAATACCATTGTCTCAGGTCTCGGTCTTCTTGGGCTTCCGCAAGGGAATAATGCTGATACTGCTAAAGAGTCAGATGTTCCCAAGCCTCGTAGGAAACGAGTTGTCAGGAAAAAAGTGACTACAACAGCGTAGTTCTCTCAGCATAATGTCCATCAATTTTGCAGCCAATTAGTAGCTAGTTCTGGAAAGATATGCAAAGCTGACCATATACATAGGCAGTTGGTGTCACAATGGATAATCGCAGCCTAAGTGTGCAAGCAGTTTTAGCGTTTAAAGTGTTCAGAAGTCCAATGTTCTGCCCGTGAAGTCGCTTTGGTGGAAAGTAGAAACAAATTGATCTCGGAGCTTGTAAAGGTAGTTTGTGCAATGGCTATGTAGGCACAAGAACAGCTGTAAAAGCGTCTGAATAATTTTGTTTCTTTTATTTGTTGTATACTGAGATAAAATTTCAAGGCTTCACCTGGTAGCATGTACCTTATTGTTTTACTGTAATCTGCTGTAGCCAATTCATTATATGATTCTCATTGGTTTTCCTTTGCCGAGCAAGAAAAGGCGAGTTGCATTCCGGCATTCCGCTAGAGATCGCAAACTACAAAATAAACGCAAAGCAAAAATCTAACAGCCACAGCTGAGTTTTTCTACCAAACTGAACGTCAATAGCTAGACGGTGCAATGCTGCTGTAGCAGGCAAGCATCACTTTTGGTAATTTGAACGCCTACTTGAGATAAAACCCAAGTGATTCAAAATAGGTCTCTTACTAAAGATGGTGTTAATAGGCGATTTATTTCACTTTAGAAATGACATTTTCTATGACTTGCTTAAGATGGAACAACATTAAATTCATAGTTTATAGGCACGTGCACAATCAAAAAGCAATCTATAGATTAGATGGTTATATGTAATTAGAATTATGTAAATTTTAGATTCACGTGATCACTTCTTAATGTCCACAAGATTTAGGGGTTCTAAATTGGTTCTCCAAAGATTATGGGGATTTCTTTTCATCGCCTGTGAATTACTATGGATCGCCCACATTTTTGGCGTAAAATGACCTTTTTTCCCTTTTGTTTTTTGAATTTTTTTCAAATACATATAAAAGAGAAACTAATTTATTTTCAATAGTAAGATTATGACATTGTAATTTTGTAAATTTGTTTTCACTATATTGAAATATCCAAAATTAACAATTACGGTGTACGTAACTCATTTTCGACAATTGTTGTAACAAATTGATGATGTCGGACCAACCGAGAACACCATCACCCGAGAATTAGGTAGAATTTTGAATCTTACCTGTATGAAAAAACGCCACTACGCCACTTACTATGGGAGTGGCGTCTTGCCAAGATAGCACTCACTGTGATAGTGGTGTGTTGGCAAGACACCTAGGTATTTTTTTTAATTTGGTTTCTAATACTGAAATTCTCGGTACTTTTAAGACAATAATGAAGATTACGGGGCAGATGGAATTGACTATAGTGGTATTTTTTAACATGATGATTTCGCGACATCGGAATTGGCAATTGAATGGGCTAAGAATGTTGCAATTCAATCGGGTTTTTGTTTGACGATTTTGACATGGAAAACACAACGTGATGATGTTTATGATAACTTGCTAAAATGCGATTTTTATTCGAAGAAAGTTGATCGAGATATGTCAACGACTGTAAGGTTCGACACGAAGGAGAAATATTGTGGCTGCTTGTTTAAGATTAAGGTTTTCCAGCGTCGATATCCTAGCGGTTGTCACATCATTGGTGCTTCGAAATGGTGTAAACACAACCATAAGTTAATTGTGTATCCACAAAGGCATCGATAGATTAGCAACATCAATCCAGGTGCAAAGAAAGTCGTGCACGAGATGACAGAGGTGCAAGTGAGACCGGCCAAGATCCTAGCAACTTTGTTGGAGAAATATCTAGATGATAATCCAAATAGAGATAAGATAAGGAGAAAAAAATCAAAAGGGAGGAACCCGATTCAACAATTATAATATCAAGCAATTAAATATAATTACTTATATCCTGGTTTATGAGTGATGAAGCTACTGATATTGTCACCCATGTCTTTTTGCTGCACCTGGTGTCTGGTGATCTGTTACGTATGTATCCAAATGTGATTCTCATAGATTCTACGAACAAGACAAACAAATACAAATATCCTTTAGTGGAGATAATTGGGATGACTCTGGGGAACATGAACTTCGTGATTAGTTATGCAATCATGAAGAATGAAATAGAGGCAAGTTATTAGTGGGTGTTAGAGAAGATGAAGAATTATGTTGGTCCTGAGGTGCACCCGAGTTTGATTGTAATCAATTGCGAGGGTGGTCTTTTTGCCCCGATTAGGGATTTATTCCCTAATTCCCCACATTTTCTTTACACGTGGTATATCAATAAGTGTGTGCATGGGGAAAAAATAAGGTTTCGGCCGAAAATTGGAGGCAAGTCATGTATGCTACCATGCACGAACAGTATGAAGATAATGTTCAATTCATGATGGATTATTATAGCTGGTGTCCTCCACTTTTACAATATGTTGCGCACCAATGGTTTCCTCATAAAGAGAAGTTTGTGTTGCATTAGACGAATCAAGTCCTTCATTTTGGGAACACTACAACTTGCAGAGTCGGGAGTGCCCATAATGCACTAAAGGAATGTCTTAACTCTTCCACTTTGGCTCTTGACACGCTTTTCAAGCGTGTAAACAAGGCAATTGAGACCTAGATCAACGGTATTAAACAATGCCTAGAAGACTCCAGACGAAGACATGACACGTTGTTTTGAGGTCAACTATACCAGAATCTCAATGGTCACACTTCTCACCATTTTCTAAGCTTGTTTGATGAAGAGAAAAGTAAGAACAAAGCTTTAAGTAATGAGGTAAAAATTAAATGTGGCTGTTCATTGAAAATAACCCATGGGATTTCATGTGCTTTCACAATAGCGCGATGCTTTTAGTTATGCAAGGGTTTCTACTTAGATCAAATTCATCATTTTTTAGATCTCTCGTCATTGGTGAAAATTTGGATCCAAATGTTATAGATTGATCTACGCAAGACAAAGAACGGTTTGATGAACTCACATGCCAAGTGTGATCTAGTCATCTTGCATTCATATATGAAGCTACTCAACTTCTGCACGGTATGGTACACCTAGATGAATCGAAGATTAAAGAACCCGAGGGTAGTATTACTACTAGAGGTTGACCTTGACGTGATTTCAGTGCTTGGAGTATATGAAGAGAAATGATGGGAGGAGCCGTAGTCGTGGTTATAATCATGGTTGATCTTCTAGTAGTATTCATAGTATGGGTAGTTCGTTGTCATCTGTAAACATGCCCTCCATTGGTATGTACATAAACTTACATGTATGCATTTTGTCATTCAAATTACTTGAATTAATCTATTTTCATGTTTTCATTTGTTATTTCTGTGGCTCCACAGGTAGAGTGGACGTTTATCGATTTCTATATAATGATAGAATTCTCGGATTTATTTTTCCGTATTTAGAAGGATGGAATGATGTTGTAGATGATGGAACTTGAGGATTTTGATGTGTTTCCGATGTGTTTCTTGTGTCTGAAGATTTGTGGTTTATGGCGTAGCAAACAATTTTCGATGAAATACCAACACAACACAAATACCAAGATGTATACTATGATGGTTTGGATGCTGCGTTAGTGCATATTAATTGGGGTGAAGGGCATTGTGGCATTGAGCATTACATGGAAATTGTCATTATTTCCAATCGCCATTTCTACAAGAGCGCAGTCATGTCCTACAGATTGGTAAATGATGGATGCTCACTATATCTGTGTGTTACCGTTCTCCCTTGGGAAAGTCCTACTAGCATTACGAGGTGCATGGAATGTTGCTGAGAAGATAGAGAGGCCACTAGTAGTGATAACTTATGCAAGGCAGAAGCAAGGAACAAAGAAGGCAAAAGGATAAAAAAACAAAGATTAACTCAAGACAGGAGAAGCATTATGGAAGAATAGGCCTATGGTGTAGACTATGATAGTAAAGAATCAAAGTGGTTATTTTGTTAGAATATGTCATAAATAGTCGGTTAACATGTGGGGGAAATAGGGTCAGTTGATGTATATAAAAGGGGGAGTGCACGAGAGGGGAAGACTAGTAATGATTTGTATGTATTAAATGGGAGTGTTCCTTCCTCTCGAATGAAGGATATCATATTACCATACATATTTAAAATTTTACTACTTTACTGTTGCATTAATCACTTGTACAAATCATTACAATTTTATACAATACAAACACAAACGAACCATCCCTTGCAACCTTGATCTTCAACAGCTCTAGCAACAGGCCGATACCTAGCAGTTGGTACCAAAGCAATGGTCCGATGAGGGAGAGGAGATAGCCCCAGGAATGAATGCTCAAAGGCTAGAAGCAATTGAGACCGAACTCTCTACTACAGACTCTAAAATTGCAAAATCGATGATGACTGCGTTGGAAGCTATAGAACAAAGGCTAGCAAGGCATACGGTGGAGGTGGTGGAGAGGTTTACTCAGTAGTTCCGGGCGTATGTAGCCGTGTTGACTCATAATATGGAGGCCTAGTCGATGAAACCAACATGACGACCACCAATTGAAATGACACCCATGTTAGGGTTTTTTGTAGGGAGTGGATCGAATCATCAAGGGGAATCCATGATTTTAACACCAGAAATCAAGGACGCAGGAGAGTATAGTGCATGCTGGAGATCAAAGAAACTGGACTTACTACGCTTTGATGGAATCAACCCCAATGGCTGGATAATGAGGGCAGAAAGGTATTTCACCTTTTATAAACTTAGTGATGATGGCAGTGATTATGGCATTAGAAGGGGATGCAATTCTTTGGTATCAATGGGAATATAAATGAAGGAAAATCAACATTTGGGAAGAGCTTAAGAGTATTCTCTTACGCCATTTCAGACCTCAAGCCATGGGAAGTCTTCATGAGCAATGACTGGCTCATCAATAAAGGAATGCATTAGTAATAGAGTATGGGAGGAAGTTTGTAGGACTTATAGCACCACTGGAAGGCATACCCAAACCTATTGCTCTTAGGCAGTACCTTAATGGGCATAGAGAGGAAGTAAGGGTGGAAGTTAGATTTTGAGGCCCATAAACCTTAAAGAAGCTATTGATCTGTCTCTAAGGGTGGAGGAGAAGTTGAAATCAAGAGCTAGGAGGACTAAAACGAAAGTCCAAACAAGCTACAATACCTACTCTAACACTCCAACCCATTCTAACACGACATCCTTGTTTCGACAAAAACTAACTCACATCAACACTCATCCCCTGATGGGAACCCCTAATAGAGCTCCCTTTTGCTTTAAAACCACCTTACCAGAAACTGGTGGGAGAGATAAGGAGGTTAAGTGACAAGGAGTTGGGATTATGCATCAGGTGTGATGAAAATTGGAGCATTAATCATTGCTACAAAAGGCATGAACTCAGCGTATTACTTACATGGGATAAGGAGGATGAAGGGGGAGACACGAGAGGCAATGTTCTAGAGTCACTGGAGATGGAAGCACGTGACGAGGATGAGGAGGAGACACTATGACTATTAGCAGCAATCTCCCTAAACTCTGTAATAAGGATAGACAACCTAAAGACACTAAAATTACATGGAGTAATAGGAGGTAAGAACGTAGTTGTAATGGTTGACCCAGGGGAAACCCACAATTTCCTTTCTTTTATGGTTGCTAAGGAACTTAAAGTTCAAGCATTGGGTAATAAGGGATTTGGAGTTCCCTTGGGGAATAGAGAATCGGTGCAAGGGAGTCATGCTGGAGTTATAGGGTCTTACAATGGTGGAAGATTTCCTAAACTTACCTCTAGGAAGTTCTGATATGATCTTAGGAGTCTAGTGGCTTGAGAAATTAGGTGCGGTTACCACAAAAATGGAAAACGTAAGTCATGAGATTTCATTTGGGGGGGGGGGACCCTTCCCTTAAACGTTGGAATGTGACCTTGAGGGCTATGATAAGGACCTTGCGAAAGGAGAAGAATGGATACGTATTAGAGCTGGATGGTTCATGGCGGTTCTGCGTGGATTACAGAGCACTAAACAAGAGTACGATACCCGATAAATTTCCTATACCCGCTATTGATGAGCTGCTAGATGAACTTCATGGGGCTTGTGTGTTTTCAAAACTCGACCTGAAGTCAGGATATCATCAAATAAGAGTAAAGAAAGAGGATGTATCGAAAACAACGTTTTGAACTCACGATGGGCACTATGCGTTTTTAGTCATGCCGTTCGGTTTGACTAATGCTCCCGTGACATTTCAATCATTAATGAATTATATTTTTAGGCCATATTTAAGGAGTTTCGTGTTAGTATTCTTCGATGATGTCTTGATATATAGACGAAATTGGGAAAAACTTAAAAGACATATGCGGTTGGTGTTGAGAATTTTGAGGGATCATTGTCTTTATGCCAATGTCAAGAAGTGTGATTTTGGGCAACAAAAGATAGCTTATATCAGGCATGTAGTATCCGGGGATGGTGTAGCAGTGGACGTGAGCAAGATACAGGCGATGATTGATTGGCCTCAACCACGGAACTTGAAGGAACTTTGTGGTTTCCTTGGTTTGATGGGCTACTACAAAAAATTTATTAGAGGCTATGCTAGCATTGCTTAACTATTTACAACACAACTACGTAAAGATAATTTTGGGTGGGATGATAAAGCCTCAGTAGCATTTCAAAATTTCAAGGATGCAATGACTCAAGCACCGGTTTTACCTATGCTCGATTTTGATGAAGTATTTGTCTTGGAGACTGATGCAAGTGGTCACGATGTGAGGGTGGTATTGACGCAAAGGGAACACCCCATAACTTTCTTCAGTAAACTTTTGGGAAGCAAAACACTCACGAAGCCGATTTATGATAAAGAACTCATTGCTATAGTATGGGCTATTGAGAGATGGGACCATTATTTGTTGGGGAGAACATTCGTGATGTGCACAGATCAAAAGAGTTTATGGTTGTTGTTAGAACAACGTGAGATAGGGCAGGCCTACCAGAAGTGGGTGAGAAAACTCTTAGGGTATTCCTTTGAGATACACTACAAACCGGGATTATCTAATATTGTAGCCGATGCTCTATCTCGAAAATACTCCTAGGATATATCTTGCACCGCATTGAGTACCACTTATGGAGTTTCTTCGTCCAGCATCCGTCCCCTCATTCAGCAGGATCCTTTTTTGCTTCGGTTAACAGAAAATCTCATGAAAGGTGTAAAGGTATCGAAATGGTTTGTGTTAGAACAAAGGGTGTTGAAGTATAAAGGGAGGATTATGATTCCTAGAAAGTCTACTCTTACTACTTCTTTACTATATGAATACCATGATTCTTTGGTGGGCAGTCATGCAGGAGAGATAAAGATGTACAAGAGATTGGCAACCAAGGGATTTTGGTTAGGAATACGTAAAGATGTCTTGTCTTCTTTGAAGGCTTTCTCTATTTGCCCCATGGGACTCCTACAACCTTTGCTAGTACCTGATAAAGTCTGGGAGGATATTTTTATGGATTTTGTAAAAGGATTGCCAAAATCTAAAGGATGGGACACGATTCTAGTGGTAGTGGATTGGCTATCAAAGTACGCACATTTCATCCTATTGAAGCATTCTTTCACTATACCTGTGGTGGCTCACGCATTCATCAAAGAGGTGGTCAAGTTACATGGAGTACCATTAAGCATCGTGACAAAGATAGGATTTTTTTGAGTGCTTTCTAGAATGAATTATTCCGTGTGCAAGGGACTCATTTAGCTAGGAGCACGACTTATCATCCACAGTTCGATGGCCAAACTGAAGTAGTTAACAAAGGGGTCAAGTCTTATTTGAGGTGTTTTGTGAATAGGAAGCCAAAAACTTTGGTCTAAGTGGATCCCTTGGGCCGAATTTTGGTATAATACATCATTCCATACAACCACTAAACATACCCCATTTAAGATTCTTTACGGTCGAGATCCTCAACAATTAATCTGTTTCACTCAAGGGACTACACCTTAGAGAGGGATGTAACCTTAGATGATCTCAAATATCATATTTTGAAGGCTCAAGAATACATGAGGCACTACGAGAACAAGCACAAACATGAGGGACATTTTAATGTAGGGGATATGGTGTATTTGAAGCTCCAACCATATAAACAAAACTTAGTGGCACAAAGGAGTTATAAGAAGCTTTCACCACGATTTTATGGGCCATATCAAGTGTCACAGAGAGTTGGAAAAGTGGCATACAAGTTTTATTTACCTAAAGGAGCTAAAATGCATCATGTATTCCACATTTCCCAACTGAAGAAGGTGCATGGGCATGGTCTAACTCCTACTCCACTCCTTGCTCAACTGACATCAAATTTAGTGCTTGAAGTATCTCCAAAATTTGTCTTGGGAATAAGAAATCGTTTGCAAGGTCATGAGCCCGTAGTTGAAGTATTGATTAAATGGTATGGTCTTATTTAAACACTAGTAAGGAAATAGCCTTTTGCGACGCTAATTTTTGGCTTATTGCGGTGCTTTTTAGTGCCGCTACACCTTTTACCGACGCTCTCAAAAGCGCTGGCTTTTCCTATGCCTCTAACCCCTATTACAACGCTTTCGAAAAACATCGGTATAGTACGTCAAAAGCGTCGTAAGGTTAACGGAGGCGCTTTTGAGTGCATATTGGAGCACTTCAATAGCATCGCAAACTCAATAGTATCGAGTGCCTATGGGGGCACTTCAATAGCATCGCAAACTTTAATTAAAAGCGTCGTTACCTTTTAGTAACTAATTTTTCTTATATTATACCTATAATTTTTTTCACAATAACTTATAAAAACTCAAGAACCATAAGTCATTAATAAGAACAATGAATTATAAAAATATAAGTTTCATTAATGATAATCAAATACGAATGACAATAAGATCTCAAAATACAAAATGATGTCCTAATGACTACTCAAAACATTCTAAATAATTCAAAGTACATATAATTTTAAAAGTCAAGAAAACTAAATATCTAATTATGAAAATAGAGCATATAAAAAATAGAGCATATCTCCATATGAAAATAGAGCTTTCTAATTCCTTTGACTGGTTAACTTCTACTGCCATACTGCATCATCCTAACACAAATTGTGTATTATTATAAGTCATGACATGGGAAGTTCTGCTCCATAACTCCATGTGAACTCGAAAACCGCATATAAACACCACAAGCTAATCTTTTCATGTATGTAGATTCTATGGTCATTACTCAATTTGCACAAGATAAGTTCATGCTTAACCAAGCAAAGAACATGAACTTCCCTTCTTACTTAGATTAGATTAGATTTACATGCTATATGTTAGGTTCATGGAGAAAATGACCATTAAAAATCAAATTTCATGGATTATAGGGTGTTAGAGGCCTTTTTTGGAGAAAATAAGTAGAAAAATCATCCTTAGGGAGATATGCCCCTGTAGATCTCTAAAAAATACATAAGTTAGACATATTATAAGACCCATTCGGAGTCCCGTAGCCAATTTTATGGCTTCTAAAAGATTTTTCTTCAATATTTCAAATAATACATCACCCAGGCCCCTAAGGATAACATATTTGTGTAGTACCTCTATAAATAGGGGGTTTAAAAAAAATTACCCCATTCAGACTACCGGGCTAAGAAATATGCCTCTCCGAACTTTCCAAAACCTCGGAATAGCACCCGAAATCTATGAAGAATGAATTGGTTGTTTATTTTGAGTATAAAATATTGTAGATCGCAATTTTGCGTGCCAAACAACTGGTCATAATAGAATTTTGGATTTATATGCTTCACGGTTGATCATTTCTTAGCTTTTATGACATATTATTTCTAACACAATATGTAATGTCAGACAAATCCTAGCTCTTATTTGCATTCTGCAATGTAATTAACTACTACTTAGGCAGGTCTAAGCATCTTGGTTAACTACTAATACTTAGACAAGTCTGCAATGTAACAGTCTATAATGTAATTAACTACTACTAGTATAGCTTTTATTATAACATAAGCACTGATTATAACATAGCATGAAAGCAACTACAACATGTTTGAAGTCTATTTTCCAAGCATGTTTAGACAAATTCATATCATAGCAAGGAGAAATTATCAGAAAATACAATGCTAAGCAAAACTAAACAAGCTTGACCTAACCTTGCAGTAGGAAAGTGACCACACCAAAATCTGTGGCAGAGATGTAAGTGTATCTCTTTACACCTGCAAAAGAAGCAAACACAAAAAATATAATACAAGATGTAAAGCATAATATTGCAGTTTGAGCACAATATTACAGTCATAAACCAAGTGGTATTAGTACTAGCACTAAAACAGAAAACAGAAAACAAAACCAAAAACAGAAAACAAAACCGAAAATAGAAAAAAAATAGAAAAAGAAAACAGAAAACAAAACTGAAAACAAAAAAAAAATAGAAACAGAAAACATAAAACGAAAACATAAAACGAAAACAGAAATAGAAAACAGAAACAGAAACATAGACACACAAAACATAGAAACACAAAACACAGAAAAAAAAGAAAACAAATTCAAAAAACAGAGAAAAGAAACACAAACAAAAAACAGAAACGAAAAACAGAAAGAAGAAAACATAAACTGAAGAAAACATAAACCAAAGAAAGCAAAGAGTACTACATGAATGATATTAGAGTCCACATAAATAAGCTAGGACCCTAGGACAATGCACAGAAAATTGCTGAATTTCTCTGTTCCCATCCATGAGTTAAGAAGGTTAACTATGCTGGAATTCCTAATCATCCAGGACGTTCCTTGCATTTTGCTCAGGTGCTTCTTATGGGCTACACCCTAAAGTCATATTCTATAACTCATATCTTGCAAATGTGTTCTCCTGGCATCATGTAATTTTTTATTTCTAGTTTTCTATCTAAAGATAATGTTATTCCATCCTTGTCCTTGGCAGGCCAAAGGTGCATGATCTATACTTAGTTTTTCGACAGGTTAGGTTCAACTACTCTTTCAAAACATGTTGTAGAGACTACCAAGTATTTCAGCATTACAGTTAGTTTTGGTAACTAAACTCACTCTACTCTAGGACTCACCGTATTATCTGATATTAGAGTACAATAAAGTCTAGAAAAATGAACAAAAGGATATCACATGTTGCTTAGTTCACAGGTCAAACTAAAAGTCTAGAAAAATGCCAATAAACCACAAACAAACTTCACAAACAAAGGACAAAGTTTCTAGAAAAATTACATCAAAAACTCACAAACAAACTTTATCCTGATTCCCTGTAATTTCTAACACCTTACCCAATAAACCATACTAATAGTAGCTATAATCCACAAAAGACAAAATTGACAAGATTACGAAAAAAAAAACTCACAAACAAACTTTATCCTCATTCCTATAATTACTGATATATGAATGATTACATAAAACAACTATAGAGCACTATATGAATGATATACGAATGATTTTAGTTTAGTTTCTGATATATGAATGATTTTAGTTTAGCAATCAAAATAGAGTTAATAACCTAAAACAACTACAGAGCACTATACAAATCAATTACATAAAAATCATATCAAAACTGAATTGGGGATTAGGAAACTGACAGGAGAAGTTTCAGATTGGGGATTAGGAAACTGACAAGAGCACTATACAAACTGACCAGAACTTGTGAATTCCAGAATAATATACGCTATGTGTTCCAAAACTCATTACATGTACCAGCCTAATAATAAAAGGTTAAAGATTTCATTACAATTACCTGATTCATAAAAAAAATTTCAATACTTGAGGCAAAGCTTACTGATGGGGCGAAGCTTGAAGGGTAAACCAAATGCCAGAATGAGGGAGGTGAGTGAGGAAAGGAGGGTGGGGTGAGGAGGTGAGTGAGGGAGGGAGGGTGGGGTGAGGACGTGAGTGAGGGAGGGAGGTGGGGTGAGGGAGGTGGGTGAGGACGTGAGTGATGGAGGGAGGTGGGGTGAGGGAGGTGGGTGAGGACGTGAGGGAAGGAGGGAGTTTTGATTCTGACTCCAAAACAATTAGACAATGATTTAGGGAATTTTGTGATTTAAGGAGTTTTGTGATTTAGGGAGTTTTGTAATTTAGGGATTTGTGTAATTTAGGGAGTTTTAAAATTTTTGGTAACTATTTTGTTTTGGAAGGCAATTGTGTATTACGATGCAATTGTGCGACGCTTTTTGCAAGTGCCTCAAAGTTTAGTAAATTTATCATTCATCAACACTTTTATTGGTGGGTGCCTCTACAAAAGCGTCGCAGAAAGTCATTTTTCTACTAGTGAAAGTTGGATGTGCGATTTCCTACCTTCCACCTTGAGGACAAGGTGAAACTGGTGGCAGGGGGTATGGCAGGGAATGTTAGTGAGAAGATGGAGAGGCCACCAGTGGTGATAACTTATGCAAGGCACAAGCAAGGAACAAATGAGACAAAAGGAAAAAAAAGCAAAGTTTAACTCAAGACAGGAGAAGCATTGTGGAAGAATAGGCCTACAATTTAGACAATAATAGTAAGGAATAAAAGTGGTTATTTTGTTAGAATATGTCTGTAAGAAATATGCTGGAAAAGTTGTTAAATACATTGTAAATAGTCGGTTAGCATTTGGGGAAAATGGGGTCAATTGATGTATATAAAAGGGGGAGTGCACTAGAGGGGAAGACATGTCATGATTTGTATGTATTAAATGGGAGTGTTCCTTTGTCTCGAATGAAGGATATCATATTACCATACATATTTACAATTTCAATACTTTACTGTTGCATTGATCACTTATACAAATCATTACAATTCCATACAATACAAACACAAACGAACCATCCCTTACAACCTTGATCTTTAGCAGCGCTAGCAACAGGCCAATATCTAGCATGAGGCCATTAAGAGAATTCACAATTACATATCTGGCAGGTATAAACATTTCATTTGCTTGGATTTGGCTGAAGGTTCTATGGTACCACCAATAGTTCCCTTATGGTTTCAAATTCGAAATGAAAGTGTGGTTGGTTGGGAAGAGATATACAGACTACGAATTGAACTTTGGCAATTGTTATCATATATTTAAGTTGTTTTATGTACGATACATTCTTTACTTATTTAAACTGTTTCATTCACTATCTTTATTGTTGATTCCAGAAAGACACCAAATTCTCCTTTAGGGATTTAATGAATTTCATTTAAGTTGCAGAAGTTAGAATCATAATTAAAGAGAATTAAAAGTTAATGAATGAATTTCACTAATGTTTTGAACTTAGGTTTAATGATGATATAATAAACAAGTTAGGAAGGATTTGATGGATTTTCTTGCGAAAAATTTGACAGATTTTTCTTTGTAAATTGAGCTACCAAGTGATGACAACAACAATCTTTACATGTTTCATGATAATCTAACACGCAACGGTGCACGCACAATCCAAAAGAAACGTAATATCCAACAACAAAAACTTACACAATCCACAATGCGAACATAAAATTAAATGAACTATGTTCTCAAGACTCATTATCAGTATCTCGCATATTCAATGACTGGTTTCACATGTCAATGATAATATCCCAATGAGGACACAAGGCCTTTCTTCTTGTTAGCCATCAAATCTCTAACTTCCACGAAACTGGCAGACAATTTAATAGTCATATTCATTCACTGCACATAAACATGGGAACAACTATAAGATTATGTATTTAAAAACCAAACTTTATAAGGGTACGGAACTTATGGCATTTGTGGCAATCCATGGTGGAACTTGTTCTCTTGAGAGTTATGACTTGTCATTTGCAACAAGGCAAGGATGTGACTTCGAAGTGAACCATTTCATATACGACGCATCGCACGTGGAAGGAACCTCAACCCATGTCAAATCACCTAGAAATAATCCTGCACCCCTTGGGAATTGAAACCACAAGTTCTCCACAACAGAAATAGGCCACTCCACCTTATACTTGGCCGATACTTCTGGATGATAAGCGTAAGCAGACTTAAGAGTGGGAGATAGGATGATATGTACATACTCGAGCTGGTGCAAGTATCGGTCAGGCGTATAGGGCTCTATGATGTCCTGATACTACAAGAAACCGACAAATGTTGTCCTCAGTATCTTCTTAGCAGGGTCACGAAAATAAGGCAACCACTCAACCTGCAAAGAAAATGATTAGAAAGAACTCGTCAAGTTAAACAAAATAAGGACATAACAACAATGGGAACTTACCTCTGACGCAGTCATATTATCAAGCTGCCTTTGAATCACTCTCAATCGCTTTGTGGAATTAGTAGCCATGCGAACATTCCAGCAACCAGTACGAGATACCCTTTTTCCATGTGAACGCGATCTCTATGGGGACGAAAGGTAGGAAAATACTCATATATTCATGGCCAAAATATAGTAAGACAACTAGTGAAATGCTTACAATCAGTACGACTATCTAATCCAAGTTGATGGTACAAGAATGCTAGAGTAGCCGATCCCCATGAGTATGTTCCCACAATACTAGGTTCCCTTACCTCCAAGATATCACATGGCCTCACCCGACAACAACTCTTATCTAGGAACAAACAACAACCAAGGCACAAAAGAAAATAAGCAGTGAGCTGAGTATTCCAATGCCTAGGTGGAACCACCTTCCTACATAAATCATCCACGCCCTTGATATTCACTGCGCATAAAGGTTATATGCATTAATTTTCCCTAAATACATATAATTGGTTCAAATCTACTTTAATCAAAACAATTGATAGAAAGCATTTAAAGCAATTTCTACTAGTGAATACTTAATACATTAACTTAAACATAATTTCTTACCTAAGTAATTACAACTACTCGTTTATTGGCTACTTTCTCTTACTAATATATATCTTATAAAAGGATGAGTTAGGACAACTTGTTTAATTTGTGCATACAATAAAATTTACACTTTTAAGTGGGCCTTCCAACTTATTTGATAATGGTTAGCCTTCTATGACATACTGGAGTAGGATTAGAGGATTATAATGTACTATATTATGTGCATATAGTTATGTGGGTTAGTGTGTGAAATCCCTTACTGTGGTCTAATATGGTTCCAATCGCATCGAAAGTTCTTACGCTTTGTCGTCCATTATGCTTTGTGGTCCATTTTTATAGTAACATGTCCTTAGCTAAGTTTTATAATTATTTCTTAGATGAGTCAAAGTCAAGTAATTTCATGATTGATTACTAGTTTGCAAAAAAAAAATGATTGATTACTAGTCATTATAAATTGATCAGTACTCCATTATAAATAAAAAAATTAACCTAAAATACATTTATTTTCAAATTATATATTTTGTGATCATAAATTATTACACATATTAATTATATAATAATTTTATTTATATCATACAAAAAATAAAAAATTAACCTAAACATATTTTATAGATATTAATTAACATAATTATCATAATTATATATAGATATTAATTATATAATTATTTTATTTACATCATATAAAAAATAAAAAAATTAGCCTAAACATATTTTTTTTCAAATTATATATTTTATCAAAATCACTAATAATAAATTGATTAATTAACATAATTAATAACATAATAAAAAACTTAGAAACCCTAAACTACCGGCGGCGAAACTTGATGTGGCAACAACGTCTTCCTTAGCTGCCTCTTCCAAGATGCCCCGAGCCACTGTCGTCTCCTTGCGCCCCTACCACCACTACCTTCGCCGCATTCCCCTTGCGCCCCAACTACCACAGCACAACCACAACAACCACAACAAGCATAACAACCAAGTACAAAAAAAAAGAAAACTAGGGTTATCTCAACCACCGCCTCTGCCACTGTCGTTCGCCGCGCCGTCTCCTTGTCAGGCCGTCGAGACATGATGTAATGGAGGAGGTGGTGGAATGTATTTAGGTGAGTATAGTTTGTGGAAATGTACTTAGGTGAGTATAGTTTGTGGAATTAAGTGCTTTAGTTATTGTAAGGGTGTAAGAGTCATTTCATCTGAAATTTGCGGTCAATGTCAAGTAATTGCGAGTGATGTTAAGCGACTCAGTTAATTTTTTTTACTTTACTTTAAAAAATATAAAATATTATTGATAATTCTATAAAATTATAAGGCTTCACCAATAAATAAAAACTAATAAATGCTCGTGCCAATACACGAAAAGCTTGTAAAAGTATTATATGACACTAATGAATAAGTTGAAGAAAATATGATAATTATTCAAAAAATTATGATACATACAATGCATTCACAACATTTAGAATTTTGCTAATCTATATGATATTAATTATAAAAGAAAAGGGTTAAATTACTATTTTGTTAAATATAATTGATTAATATTATTATGAGAGAGGAAGTTATGAGACCAAGAGACATATATAACTACTTATTTTTTTGGAATAATAGAAGAGTATTATGTTTGATTTAGAATTTGCTCGTACCATGTCAATTATTACTCCTAAATAATATATAAGATATTTTTATAATTAAAATATTTTATAATAATTAACGGTAGTTATGATATTTATAATCACTTATCTATAATCTATGATCAGGTCACGTCTCCCCGTACTTTCCAAGTTTCCTTTAAAAAATAGAAAAAACTACAAGTATCAAATATCTATGTCTGGCCATCCATTAGGGTTCCGCTCCAGCATTTCATTGCAGAACCGCCCTCACCACATAGCCAAGCTGGTAGACCACATTGCTTCAGGTCCCACTTTGAC
The DNA here is from genome assembly GCA_026401315.1 of Dysphania ambrosioides. Lineage (NCBI taxonomy): Eukaryota > Viridiplantae > Streptophyta > Magnoliopsida > Caryophyllales > Amaranthaceae > Dysphania > Dysphania ambrosioides. Next base: position 16,408,113 of record CM048658.1, read on the forward strand.
GCTCAAAGCCTTCACCTTTATTAAAGGTAATTGGGTTTCACTCTCTTTCTGTTCTCACCATCTTTTTGCATCAAATTTTCGTTTTCTTTATGAATTATATTACCATCTGATAGGATTAAGTTTTTGTATTTTTTTTAATGTCAAATTCAATTAATTTGGTAATTGTTTCATTCATTTTTTGGTTGAGCAGATTGTTTTTGATCTTGGGTTGTGTTGTTAACAATTTCTAAAGTTTATGCAAAAACCCTTGAAGTGGAGGAGCAATAAAAAGTGAGAATTTGTGATGGGAAGAGATTTATCGCGGTCGAGATCACCTTCGAATCATAGGCGTAGTAGGAGAAGTCATAGGGGGCGAAGCAGATCGCCTTATAGCAGGTGACCCCGTTCAATCCTTCCCCTTCAATCCCTTTTGCATAACTACCCTGATTGTAGTTTGGATTTTGGACTGATGATTTTTTTGTTATAAGGTTTGGGTTTCTTATTGATTTGATGTTATTGATAGAATATATAAATATTCTTGTAAACCGGTTTTAATTGGGAAGTCTAATATTAGTACAAAGAATAGGTTATGGCTATAAGCTAGGCTAGAATTTCAGGATAAATTTAACTATACAACAGAATATTAATCTATTCTCATATAACTGATTTACAATAATACTTATATATGTTCTATTAGTTTAGGTGTAATTGTTTGTTTTATGATTGTTTGAGAGATGAATTCAGGGTCGGGGATTATGGACTAAGCGGTTCTAGGTACATAATATTTGTTGTGTATGAATTGGGATACTAACATAGTTTGTAACTGTAGAGAGAAGATAGTTAGAATTGGGCCATGGCATGTTTATAGGTTATTTAATGTATACTTGCAGTGTTTAGGGGTGTTAAGGATTTTAATCAGTTGCATATCTACTTTTCTGTTGAGTATAGTTAGTATGCATGTTCTATTCAAAGTTAAATTTAGCATTGTATATGTTCTATTAGTTTAGGTGTAATTGTTTGTTTTATGATTGTTTGAGAGATGAATGCAGGGTCCGGGATTATGGACTAAGCGGTTCTAGGTACATAATACTTGATGTGTATGAATTGGGATACTACCATTGTTTGTAACTATGGAGAAAAGATCATTAGAATTGGGCCATGGAATGTTTATAGGTTATTTAATGTATGCTTGCGGTGTTTAGGGGTGTTAAGAATATTAATCAGTTGCATATCTACTTTTCTATTGAGTATAGTTAGTATGCATGTTCTATTCAAAGTGAAATTTGGCATTGTTCTAGCTATTTTCATGAGGGTTGGTATTGAGCTTGCTTTTAAGTCCTAAAATTGTCTTCTATTCTTGTTTACCTTTTCTTTTTGAATCATCTGTCTTTTTTAATAACTAGGCGCTATTATCTCAATGTGTTATCTTAAATGCAATATTTAGCTGCGATGCCCTCATTCAGGAACTATAGGTACTATGCTGTGTTCCTTACTATTTTGGGTTGCATAATAGTGGATAATTGCACTTCTAGAGCTCTGGGTTGCATAATAGTGGATAATTGCCCTTCTAGACCTCATATGCTCTACATAGAAAGCTTAGATATCTTTTTTTTATATTGGATTTCCTGCATTATTAGCTACTGTTGGCAGTGTAAGTTGTGAGCAATTGTTATTAGCTAAACAGGGTCAATTACGTCATTAGCTTTCCTAGTTGTTGTGAAGATGTGTAATTACTTTGAAAAACAAGTATATCTGTAGAATTATGTAAGAATAAGAGACAGTGCTTTCCTTGTAAGAACTCGAGATGAGTTGCTTCCCAATATTGGGAGGTGAGCAGATAATATGTGCTGCTGGCTTTACTTTGTGCCTCCATTGTGATTGGCGACATCATGTGATTAAAGATGGAGCTCTCCCAAAAAAATTTGTTTACTGTTTAATGAGGTAAAGACAAGTGCTTTTGAATTTTATGTGCATTGAGGTGTTGGCCCTTTTGCTCTTTGTCTAGTATTGCAGCATTAGGAATCAATTTTTTTTCTCTGAACGATATTCCTTTCGTCCTACAGAAGAAAGAATATTTCTATTTCCCCTCGTTGCCCAAAAAATCGCTCTCGCACCCCAAGGCGTCATAGAAGTCGTTCAGCGTCACCAAAGCGCTACAGAAGGCGGCGAAGTTATAGCGCTTCGTTGTCTCCAGTGCACAAATCTCCTAGTCCAAGCCTTGACTCAGTAGAGCAAAAAAATGCCAGTGAGAAGTTGAAATTAGAAGAAGAGAAGCAAAGGTATTTTTTTTATTCCATTAGTATCACATTAAGTGGCTGTCATATATTTTTCGTATGATAGTTGAAGTTGGTATTGCCATTGGTATCTTTAGAAGGTTGTTTATTGCTTGATGCTTTTGGAATCTGAATCTGGCTAAGGAACTTGTCTTTCATCCTTCCTACTTGAGTCAACTTGACAATATCTACTGTATTTTGATATAACATATTTCCTTGCATGTGATTGTATCCACTGCTTTTTTATTCTTCATTTTACTTATTTCAGCAACTCTGTTGTGTGTGGTACTTCTTTGTTAGATATGTTCAAAATGTAGACTGAAGGTACAACTTGTGATAAAGTTGAGCGTTACTGTAGTGGAGGAAATCTGAGTTGCAATGTACTCAATCCAGTCTTTTTTGTTACGTTAGAATGTTGAATCTGAGATTGTGATCCAGTTTGAATTTCACACAGAAAACATATTTCTGAGTTTGCATAATGCTTATATGATGCATACATATATTTGTATGCATGGAGCCACCATTTCTATGAGGTTGCCTTCCAAAGCTAACCCTCTAAGCTCAGTGCAGCTGGAAGTCCCCTAACTTGCTGAAGTAGCGTCTTTTATGAATTTATAGTTGATTTATTTGATTAATTTTGATCTGTGACATGTAATATGCCATGATGAATTTTCTGGTATATTCATACCTGAAAAGTTGTTGAGGTAGCATAATTATATATCAAGAAGGTAGAAAAACTTAGTACTGATGTTGCCATTGATACTCCTGGCATTATTGCTGCAATAATATTTGGTGATTACTCTGGATTGTTTATTATTATGTATTTGTGGTCCTTGTACTAGTATTAATTTGAAGTCAGTGAGACTTGCTTCTGACGAAGCGGATCTTATGTTAGCTAGCCTCTAAGTGTTCAGTGCATTCATTTTTGCTGCTAAGGTAACTTCTTCAATGTCACAGGTTAACTCGAATTCCAAAACTTTCAAATAATACAATTATAACAAAAGAAGTAAATGAAATTTATTTTATTTTTTTAAAGCAACAATCTAAGATTTGAAATTAATATCTTCATGCGCTTTATACCAGCATTTCTGACATGGATGTCTATTCCTCATAGTCATGAGAAGTAGGATGCTTGTACAAGTTATCCCCCTCCCCCTTGAATTTCTTTGCCCTCTTAGATATGATGGACTGCAGGAGATGAAGCAAAATGCTGGGTGAAGCCATGTAGGTTGTTGAAATCTAGCTTATGTGCATTTAGACATGTTTCTGTATAGTTTACTGATTAAACATCGTACATTTCTAAAAAAAAATTTGGTTTGAATTAATTGCCAAAAAATTAAGATGGGTTTACTTTTCTTTTTTTCATTTTAAATAAAATGATGTGAAATTATTAATCCACCAAACGTTGTCCATTGTCTGACTCACATTGCTTTAGGCTGATTGTGAGTAAGAAGTCTGTCAGATGAATAGATGAAGAAGAACCAGGTTGGATTGGATCAGGCTGCTTTCATGGTGTGTAAATATTTAATATTACAACCTTATCCACTTATCAACTTTAGAAGAAGGCTCTTCATATTTTAGGTCATTCATTTTGCTCAACATAGATATACAGAAATGTGTCATGCATCTTGAAGAATTTAGAATGATATTTAAAGTGAGAATTTTAGCATTTTCGTGATTAGTTTTTAAGTGCAGCAGGTTGCTTGACATTTTCCTCCACAGGCTTTTCTGAAGGAAGATACTGCTATATTTCAACTTGTTATATTTGATGATCCATTGGCTGCCACCTTTATCTACTGTACACGAGTTTTGTCATTGTTTGGATCTGGATTCAGTTAGAGGTATGCCTTAAAATCATAAATATAATAAAGGGTCAGTTTCCCCTTCATTGTTTCGGAATGGAGCAGAAGAGTAAGCAATAAAATTGCTATTTATTTAGTTCCTTGATAACTAACTGTAGAATATTTTTAGCAGCCTTGCCATGTTGGTAGATGATGTTTGGCAATTGGTTGTATTGACAGGCAAGGATGTGAGCACATTCTGTTCCATATTGATATGATGTTTGTAATGAATACTCATTTCTCCCCTTTCAACAGGCGTCAGCAGGAAGCTGAATCAAAACTAATTGAGGAGGAAACTGCTAGGAGAGTAGAGGAAACAATTCTTAAAAAGGTTACTGACAGCTTGGACTCCGAGGAGATCAAGCTAGAAATACAGAGGCAGTTGGAGGAAGGTAGAAAGAAGTTACATGAAGAGGTTGCTGCTGATCTCGAGAGAGAAAAGCAAGCTGCTCAACGTGAGGCTCAGCAGAAAGAGGTAATTAGTATCTTGTGGCTGATCTTGATATTTGCAAGGCTGCATGGGTGTAGTAAGTTTTGTACTTGAACCCCCATATCCTGCAATGTGCTGTATCTTTCTTTCATTTTTGGTTGCAATAGTGGTAGACCGCTAGCAAGGTGCTTAATTTTCTTTTGGGGTGGGTTTGGGGTAAGATTTCTAAAATGTCGGTCTATTCTAGTCAAAGATCACGGAATTCTTCTATTTTAACTATCTCTTGAACTGACATGGTGGTTTCTAGCCAAAGTGTTATCCCTTTAGGCTGTAGCAATTCATAGAAATTAGGAAGTCCTGTATATTTGGCAGTTTTTTTTATTTGTTTTTGCAGTAAAAAGATTTTATTAGCAAAGAACATAATTTACAAACTGGATCAGCAACATCAGCCACAAAACAAAAGAAGCACTAGCAACAAAACACTACATCATTAGTAAGCGTAAAAACAAGAAAACTCTGAACTCCTAACCCTGAATTAAGAGCTCTTTCTGCATGTCAGTAGCTCTGCCAACCAGCTTATACCAGACTTCCTTCACTACTCTGTCCTCTTGATTGCATTGACCAGTAAATTTATTTGACAATTTTTATTGCTCTCCAGGAACAAGCTAGGAAAGAGAAAGAAGAACTTGAAAAAATGCTGGAAGAGAACCGGCGTAGGCTTGAGGAGGCTCAGAGAATGGAAGCACTTGAGCAGCAGAGAAAGGAAGAAGAAAGGTATCAGGAATTAGTAGAGATGCAAAGGCAGAAGGAAGAGGCTTTGCGGAGGAAGAAACAACAAGAGGAGGAAGAACGAAAGAAACAGATGGTCTTGCTTGGCAAGAACAAGTCAAGGCCAAAATTATCGTTTGCCCTTAATTCAAAGTGAGCACATTTTAGATGCACGACATAAATCAAAATTATAGGGGATGTGGATTGATAGATTAAGAGGAGATCATCCTAGAGAGATGATTCCTTTGTTTTAGGTGCACAAAGTTTGGACCTTGAGGCCTTGAATAATCTAGTATTGATCCAATGTTGCTAGACTGAGTGTGAACATTCTGTATGTAAAAGACTTTTCCCAAGGGGAAGAAAAAATGAAGTCAATATTCTTGCTGCCTTAGTCAACTCTATACGTACTTTTGCCTGTCCGACATGTTAATGAATGATACCAAAAGTAAAAGAAAGGGTATCTTAACCAGTTGCCCAATTTCTGAACTTCACTCCCTGCTCTACATAAAATAAGCACGGTAACAAATAGCAGCTGTTCTCTTTAAAAAACGAAGTAAACGATTTTTCAAAAAAAAAAAAAAATTAAATACATGTGAAGTACCAAAGCTGTGCTTCATTCTGCCAAGGACAAGTTGTTATACATGCAATTCGATTACATGGAATTGACATGCTTCATCCATTCAGAAAAGGTCTCTAGGCTGGAATTGGCTTGAATTTCCACTCCATGCGAAAGCATGATATATCTTATTACATTGTGCATGAAATAACAATCGATTGATCATGTGTAATCGTTTCTAATTCCATCATCAAATTGCAAGCCCAAGGAGTAAATAATTTCTAGAGAAAATTTGTATATGCTAAAAGTTATCCAAAAATTTGTAACTAGCCCACATACCCAAAAAGTTTTTCTTTTTAAACAGAATAGGCAATTCCACATAATGTAGATATGTAAAGTATGTGATGTCCTCCTTATCCATATGGAAATTCTCTAACAATGATTAAAATGGACGGACAGGGTAAGGTAAAGGGCTGTCACATACTTGTAAAAAATTGTCTGTTTGTCATACCACATTGTCTTCAAGTTTAGGTGTTTTTATTTTCTTCTTTTATTAGCTTCTATGAGTGAGCCATTATTTGTTTGTTTGATTTTTCTAATTTGAGTATCTGTCATACAAATTGATGTTCTACGAATTTTTTTTGATATTTTTTAAATATATGCGATCCAAGAACGAGTTTATTTTTATGAGATGAGCACATTAACGTGTTTTAAAAAAATATATATTAATACTGTCTCCATATGCATTGTTAGATTACTTTATATTGTTTACCTATCTGAATTATGATCATAGTGCAGGTGCATCTACTTCATTGCTAGTGAAATTGAGTAAGCACATACGGAAAAAGTTGCTTCGTCCTTGTCCTTGTGACGTGTGACATTTATGTCACTCATTTGTGCCTTCATAGCGAAGTTTTCATACTCTTTTGGCTCGAATTCATTTCGTTTTGTACCATATTGCATCGTTTTATGCATGATTTAAACTTAGGATCATTTGTCGTATTTCTCTCCTATTTCCCTTTATTTTTCATATCTTTCTTACTTTTATGTGTGTTTTCATTGGCTTAATGTTGGAATATAGTTGGCATGAGCACGAGAAACGAGGAACAAAGATGTGCAGTAGAAAAGCCTATAAAAGAAACAAAGAGGCCGCTAGAGAAAAGAGAAAAGAAGCCTCCTAAGTCAAGAAGGCTTGAGCAGCCGCTCAGTTCAATGCAAAGAGGGGAACAAAAGAATGTGAGTGGGTTTCAAGAGGGCACTCATAAGGAAAAAAGTGCTTTTGAGCGGGCGCTCATAAAATGAACCAAGCGGCTGCTCAATTCAATGCGGATCAGAGACATAAACTTTTGAGAGGGCACTGGGAATCTGAGCGGCCTCTTAGGACATTATGGGGTATGAAATCCTTCTAAGCGGGTGCTTAAAATTTCAATTGAGCGGCCACTCAGTTCAAACTGCAGCCTCAATACCTTCTATGAGTGGGCTCTCATAAGTTGTACGCTCAACCCGATTCTGGGCTGATGCGTATACTTTTCAAAATCTTTTACGAGGTTTACATAGAAGAAGCAATAGCATTGGGCGAGACATCATTATTCATAGTTTTTAGCCTAGTTTTAGAGAGTATAGAGCGTAGTTTAGGGTTTTACTTTTCCATAAAAAAATATCTAGTTTAGTTTGAAGATTTATTCTCAGTTTTGCTGTATTCAACGAATTTGCATCGAAGCTTATTAAACATTAGATTTTCACTTAAAAATCAGCATTTTCTTTCCCTTCTCTTGTACAATATTTCGTAGTTTTCCATTGTTTTCTGTTTTGGTGGATTTATGCTTGTTAACTCTAGGATTAATGCATAAAATAATTTATTTTTATTCGGATTTCAGTATGTAGTATGTCTTTCTTTAACAATTTTATGATACTTGTTAGCCTTAAGCATGAGTAGTTAGATAAGTTAGGGGATATAGTGAAAACCCAATCCCGAGCATGGATGTTGATTAAAGCTTGGAGTTGGTTCATTGATGAATAATTTGGTGATTTGATGTTGGGTTTTGGTTGGGGACTAGATTTGGCCATATAGCTATGGGTATAAATAGATGTGCACCCAAGCTTTGAGGTTTTCTTTTCTTTGTTGAGTGATATTAAGAGTTATGAGTTGGTGATTTTCTTTATACTCAAGTGTTTTGAGGGTAGTTTGAGAGTTAAGGGTGCTTGCTTTAATCAACTCAAAGGCTATTCGACCTAGAGTTCGAATCCTTGGTTCAATGCGTTAGAAGATTTAAATTCTAGTTTCTATCCCTTCGTGTGGATTATGGTTTCAATACCTAGATTCATATCAACTTTTGGTGCTCTTATTGAGAGTATTCAAAGATACTTAAGAAATTATGGATTCAAGCAAGGAATATATTCTAGAAATACCAACCGGCTTTAGAAAAGGTTTGACCTTGCAAGAGGCTAAAACATTCTACATGGAGCGTGATTTGAAGGAACTCAAAGAATGAATGGAGGAATTGCTGCAAATCGTGGGGAAGAAGGATAAGTCCTCAAGTAAAGGAAACGAGTCTATTTATGAATCTAAGTCTATAAATAGTGAAGGTAAAAAAAGTGTTAGGAGATTAAGGAGGCCTAGCAAGAGAGACCCATCATCTTCAAGTAACGAGGAGGCCATTGAAGGGCGTAGGAGGAGAGGTTTAAGGAGACAAGAGGATCAAAGCTTGGGAATTGAGATTCCCGAGTTCAATGGTGGCATAGATCTAGATAAGTTCTTGGATTGGGTTTGAAGAGTGAAGAGAATTTTCAAGTACAAGGGCTATGATGACATAGATCCTTCAAGGTGGCTAAACTAAAGCTCATTCTTATGCAAGCTTATGGCTTGAAGGTTTGAAAAAGAAGAGGAGAAAGGAATAAAGATCCAAGATTGCACCTTAGAGCAAAATAAAGAGGTACACGAGAAAACGCTTTGTTCCACAAGAATTTGAGCAATATAACTTCATTAAGGCACATACATTGAAATAAGATTGAAAATCTATCAAAGATTATATTGTGGAATTCAAAACCTTATCATGACTTGTGAATTAGAAGAGAAATAAGTCTTTTTGGTGAATGAAAAGGATATTTTTCATGAAATGGAACAAGAAGGACAAGGATATGTTATGATGGCTTTAAATGATGATGATAATAAACCACCTTTTGTTTTGAATCATTCATTTGATGAAGCCAAGGATGTACTTCATAATGATCTACCACCTGGACTACCACCAATGTTTGATAAAGAGCCATCATAAGAGTCAAATGGTATGAGTTTTCTTTCATTTTGTGTTATGCTAGAGCATAAAATAGAAGTGTTGGAAAAAAAAGCTTGATACTTTTATTGATTCCACACAACCTTGCCTAGTCTATCCTTTTATGATTGATTACTATCCATCTTTTGATGTTCTTGAAGAGGAAAATATTGAATTTTTGCATTTTATAATCAAATGATTCTAATCTCCCATAATCAACATGCTATTGGTATATTTTCTACAAGGAAATTAAAAGGATAATCAGGGTTACAATTGAACTCTAGCAATTTGGATGAGTTCATGGTATGGTTATCTCTCATCTAATGTTCGAGGGTGGGCAACATTGAGGATTAAGGGAAAGAGAACAATGTTGGTATTTCAAGTGTTTTAATATCTTCATGTGTAGTTCAAAAAATTTGGATGGTCTCTTGGCCTTAACAAAACTTGAGGAAAAGTTTTTCTTAAGAGGGAGGGAATGATGTGAATGGAAGCCAAGGACAGGAGGATTAGGGAAGGATCTTGATTAAAAGATTCAATCTTAAAGAGTTTCTTAAAGACTGAAAAATTTGACCAAGGGCAAAAAAATTTATTACAATGGTTGTGATGTTACAACATTGGATAGTGCTTCAAGAGTGATTTGGCATGCTATGACATGGCATATGATATGGAAATAAGCATGGGGACATGTCATGGAGAGGATGACATGGCTGCACATAATTAGCTCGGTCAAAAGTGGTTATTCGACCAAAAGTGGTTATTATAATCTTATCTTTTAAGAGTAGTTAAAAGGTGGTTATTATAATATTATCCTTTGTAATAAGATAGTGTTAGAGTCATAGTAGGCTAATGTAAGGTTATTTAGCATTTTCCTATTGGTTATTATATACAAATAGATGTGCATCCAAGCTTGAAAAAAAAACAGATTTTCGGATTCAAGTTATAAACTTTGAGGTTTTATTTTCTTTGTCGAGTGATACAAAGAGTTGTGAGTTGGTGATTTTATTTATACTCACGTGTTTTGAGGGTAGTTTAAGATTTGAGGGTTCTTTGCTTTTATCAAATCAAAGGCTATTCAACCTAGAGTTCAAATCCTTAGTGCGTTGCTTTAGAAGATTTAAATTCTAGTTTCTATCCCATTACGTGAATTAAGATTTCAATATCTAGATTCGCATTAGCTTTGTGACATTGAAAAGGGTCAAGGAGTTGCCACCAACTTTTATGGGTTGTTCGGTCACCCTTGGGTTTGAATCCCTATATAACTCACGTTAGTGGTCTATGAGCCAAAATAAGGTTTGAGAATGAGAAACTTATTTTAATTTGACAATGTTTTCAAGAAATTGAGATAGAGATAGAGAAAAAATTAGTTTTAGTCCTAAGCAAACATGCAAAAACAAGTGATAAACACACTTTAGATTATGTCGGTTAAGAAAGTTAAGATTAATGCACATAAATCTAGTTTTTGTGACAACTTTGTTAATTTTTCTCAAGATTAATGGGTACCTATGTTCGGTTTTCCATTGTTTATCTTATTAGGCGTGTCATTCAATCATTAGGTCTTGATTACAAGCATAAGTAAAGGTGATCATGCAATTATAATACAAAGTAAGAATTATGTACAAAAATTACAGCAACCACAATAAGCAATAGGAGATAAGAGACAAGAGTCAATAGATTAGGGTTAGTTAGAATGCAATATGAGTATAATGCATGATTAGTTAGAGAGTTTGATTAATCAAATGACAAATAAAGCCTAGAGAGACTTTTTCTCATGATGGCCTCCAACTTAAAGATGAGTCTAGTTCATATGACACTTATGATTTTACCTTAGAATATCATATACTTTAATATGAAAAATAGAAATCAAGTATGACTTATGAGCCATAGGATTACTCCTAAACATGTCTTCAAGTATAATACATACTTAGGGGTTGCTCATGAAAATGGGTCAAGTGGAAAGTCTAGTAAGATTAAAGATGTCCATATCTTTACAAAAGAAAGAAAAGAGACGTAAATAACTTAAAATGAAAAAAATGCAAGAAAGAGGGATTGAAAATAAGTTAAGAGGATATTAATTCATGAGGATGATCTAGGATTTTGAGACTTAACCTAGTGAAATAGGAGTTGCTCCTAGCTTTTCACATCATAGGTAAAAGAGGCACTGAAAATAAGTTGTAAGAGTTGATCATAAGAGATCATCAAGAGTGATTAGTCTTTGGTTGATCAAGTCTCAACAAAAGTTACATAAAAACTAAAATAGATGCTCATGTAAAAAGGGGTTAGCACCTCCCACAATCATCACAAAAGTAGACTGATCCAAGACCCTAGGTAGATGTAGAACTACCAAGATCAAGGACTAGAAAGTGAAGGGAGTAGAAGTAGACAAAGAAATAAAAAAAATAAATTAGAGAGGGGTCTTAGTGTTTACCATTGATGAAAGTCCTTCTGCTTGAGTCTTGCTTGAGTATGTGTTGAAGGGGTAAGGTTTCCTTGCTTGATTGTGTTAAAATATGCTTTAAATAATCCTTGGTAAGTATAAAGGATGTTAGAAAGGGTTTGATTGTGTTTAGGAGTGTATTTTGATAGAGTGATGACCCTTGAAAAAGTGAGAAAAGCCGACCCATTGCTCATCAAATGAGGAGATATTTATAGGCAAAAAAAAGTCGATTTCTTGAGCGTTAGACGTTTCCATAGGGCGTTAGGTGCCAACTTAGGGCGTTAAACACTGGGTTGGGTCATATTGAAAAGAGGCTCAAAATGAGATATGAGCGCTTTTGGCCAACGCTCAGGGGTTGGGCATCAAACACACGTGGTAAGTTCTAGATGCTTGCAAGGAGGATGAGCTGGAAAGGAGCAGAAGGCTGTCAACATTGTGCATCGGATGCCCATAGTGCGTTGGACGTCTAGTGTAGGCATTAGATGCCCAAACTCCATGCTTGCTTCACTTCTTGCGTTTGACGCTTATTTCGAGCATCGAGCATAAGACCTCCGATCCTCAGTATTACATGGTTTAAGGGTTTGTTTTTGGCATTTTGAAGATTTGATTTTGTGACTTTGGTTATGTATTTGGGACAAGGTAAGTGTCATGGGCTTGGGTTTGTGTTTAGGCCTTTTTGGGATTTGATTTTGAGGTGATTTCAAGTTTACACATACTCAATCTCAACCCAACCCAAGTCTGCTCGTCAAGGTTGTTTTGTCATTGGACTACTACATGGGGAGACACAATTTCATGCTACACTAAGGTACTTGTGATGATTGGAAAAAGTACTGTCAACTAGGATAATAAGCTAAAAGCTCAAAGAGTTTTGACTATATTTGATTCTATTCAGCTTTTTTCATGGTACACTTGATGTTGAAGATCTTTGGTTTAACTAATGCATTATGTCAAGCTTTGAAAAGAAGAGAGCAGGACATTATAAACATAATGTCATTTGTTTTTTTGACAAAGGAGAAATAGCAACAGACGAGGGATGATGGATGGAAAGAATTATTTCTTACGACATCTTCTTTTTGTGCTAAACACGTTGTGGGAGTTTTGAACATGAATGATGACTATGTTCCATGTGGGAGATCACCTGGTTTCTTTGCAAAAGTTACTAATCTTCATCGTTTTTGAGTTGAAATGTTTATTAGTGTCATTTACTTGCAACTTCAAGAGCTTAATAATCGGTTTAATGAGGTTAATTTGGAGTTGCTTATTTGTATGAGTTGCTTGAGTCTTGTTTATTCATTTGCTTCTTTTGATAGGCAAAAGCTGCTAAGACTTGTTGAGTTTTATCCAAATGATTTATTAGGTAATGATTTGATAAGGCTTTGATTTGAACTTGATTATTTTGTCAATGTCGTGCAAAAGATGAAAGGTTCCAAGTGATGAATGACTTGTGTAAATTATCTTTAATGCTTGTTAAAAAATAGCATATATCTTACAAGTGAGTATACTTACTTTTGAAGTTAGTGTTGATCTTTCCAGTGCCAACAACGAGTGAGGAAAGAGTGTTCTCTTCAATGACTTATGTGAAGAACAAGTTGCGTAACAAATGGGTGATCAACTATTGAATGATAGTTTAGTCACATTCATGAAAACTCGTCGTATTCAGTTGTAATTTATTTTTATCATTGTAATCTCTCACTTGGATGGTTGGAACCTCATATTGTTCTTTGTAATTTAAAATTTTAGACTAGTTAATATATTTCTTTATTTGGTAGATTTTGAAACCTTAGCACAAACTAAAGAGATAAGTTTCTCATGTTATTGGTGACATGATGCGTGGCACCAGAGTCCATGTACTAGCAGGATGGATCACTGTTGAAGGAGCCAGCTACAACAAGGTATGCAAACTTCTAAGGCAGGTGAAAAACGAGCAACATCAAACCAATTATAACAATCTTTATCCTAATGGTTAGGACGATTGCATATTTGGCAAATGGGTTAAGATGAATATTGCAACCCAGCCTCATCCTTGGCCATGATCACCACGACTACGACCACTTGAGGAGTTAGAACAAACTTGCGCACCAGTGGAGACATGGGGAACAGTAGGATGAGGGTTGTAGATAGAGGCTATGGCAGGCGGAACAACAATGTCTAGGGAGGTAGTAAGTGAGGATGATTGATGGAGTAAAAGGCCAATTGGGCTCAACTCAAACGTTTATGGCTGCCTTGTAGGGACTACATTGGGTTGAGTTAGGACCGAGATGGGTTACATGAAAAATAGGTTGGGCCATAGAAAGTGAAAAACGGGCCGAGTCGGGCTAGGCCGTCCTAAAAGAGTGTAGTTTTTATCTATAGAGGGTGATAGTTTTCTTGTATTACTCTAATCTTTGGCAGTGGAGCATCAACAAGTAAGTGGGAATAATTCTTTACCTGATAATGATTAAAAGCCTTGAAAAATATTGTCCCATTATTAACCTGACTTGACCCAATAATGACTCAATAAAACACGATTCTTTAAAAGACTAACCCAATTAAGCCCGTAATTAATTAATCTTTTACTAATGGGATGATTAAATGGGCCCCCTCCCATTTGATTGGGTCTAGTAGGGACCATATGAATCATTGAGACCACGGAGAAGCAAAGCAACAAGATCGTCAGCATGAATGAAAAGGACATCAATAATGGATCATTTCTTCTCAATATAGTCCATCATGGAGAGGAAACCTTTCGTCAGATTTTAAAGCTAGCACTTGAGATTCCTTAGACTAGCACAAGTTTGAGATTGAAACATGGAGGAGATCATACTCCATACATTAAAGGACTTAGATGCGTTGGCGACTTGACAAAGAAGCCTTTCAAAAAGAGTAGAACACAACCAAACCAAGACAAAACGATCAGCCTTGTGCCAAGCAGTGTACTTGGTTGATGGTCTAACAATACACTGTCCTTGGGATGGGTAGAGGTTCACAAAGTACAGATGGATCTTAGTCATGGGCTTTGAGATAGGAAAACACTAACACCGTGCCAAGAGTAAAAATTGGTACGATCGATTTTGATTAATAGATTAGGGAACCTAATGGACAAAAGGAGATTATTATTGGCCTGGGGAGTTGTCATGGTAGATGACAAAAGTAACAACAACATCAAGGATAAAAATAGAGAGAACCCTAATACATGTACGAGTGTGCAACTCTTGTGTATTTCATATTGACAAAGATTTATAATATATATAAGGAGTATAACTATTTCCGAAAAGAGTATAAGATCAAATAACTATTTTCCTAGATTAAAATTATTATGATGGAGTATTATGGGTAGGTATCATTGACTAAAAGTGTAGCTATATGAGTGGGTGTTACATAGGCAATGCAATTCACTCAAGAAGGCAGGGGAGGTTAGCACGAAACTGGCTGTTTTTACAAGCTTATTGGAGTTTGAGCAGCCTCTCCCAAAGCCTGAAGAAGCCTTGAAGGCTGCATGAAGAGATGCCATTGAAGATTGTACATTAGTACTTGAAGAGATGTATGAAAAGACATCACTACTAATTCAAAAATAAATGTGACTTGGCAAGTGCAGAAAATTAGAGTAAGTGCACAGTAAGCTTAAAACCGCTATCAGTGACAACGGTTTTTAAATTGCCTAATTAGGTAAAATATTTCACCCATCTAATTTCCATTTTAAACCTGTTTTAAAACATTGTGATAACATCCAACAACCAAATTCATCATTTTCGAACACAAATTCGATACAATTTAAACACGTTTGTGTCAATATCGCAACGTTTCTCCTATCTCGAACACAAATCTTCAAAAGCACAATAAAGATTGATATAAATGAAATTAAAATGAAACATAATAAATTACAATAATCATAGTCATATATATAGAATGTAGTTTGAAATATATTTACATTAATTCCAATAACATAAGAAATTCTACAAACTAGGCCAATCCTCCTCATCAACAATGTCTAATTGAGGAAAGATGAAACTCTAGCTTTGTTGGGTGAATAGCCCAATCGCTGGGTATCAGAATGGATATGGAGGAGAAGTATACTGCGATGACTCACCCTGGGTGGACCCGAATGCACCTTGGGTCCTCTCAAAAGTCAAGATCTCGGGGGCCTCATGTGTCTAGGAAGAGGAAGGCATACCCAATGTGACTTATGCATCGTCTGTATTCCCGGACTCATAGTGTACTCACACTAATCCTCCCTGGCCAGCTAGCTCCAAACCTCCTACGCACATCTGCTTCACTCCAGCTGCGATAGTAGGACCAGGCAAATTTTGGTTATCGTGACAATAGTCATGAATAACCAACAGTTGCTGAGTGTGAAAATGAGAAAACAGTTAGAATCAGAAAAATAAAGTAAAGAAATCAAATTGCAAATATTGAAGTCAACGTACCATGACGTGTAGAGGTATCCCCGACAGATGAAAATGTTGCGGTGGTGGAATGAATGACGGACTAATGAATAGGCGTGTAATGCTACGATACCATATAAGATATGGATCGTAATAGTCCATGGGTCCCTGGATGGGATGCCCCTTTACAATAGACTGGTTTCTGTTGTTCCAAGCCCTGATCCACTCAGCATGCAAAGCCCCCAATCTGTCGTGGACCTCCCTCGACGATCAATTTCGTGCAAACGAGGGTAGGTTAGAGCTGCTACGGGGATGTATTGTCGTAACCCAAACTGTCGCATAACTCGGTTGGGTTTGATGCATCTCCACTATAAAGTAGCAGATCAACGGAGTGAAAGCTCGCCACTCGTCTCGGTCAACGACATTGGGATATGGGTCTCAAACCATGTAGTCATTTAAGTCACAAATAATTTGATTAGTGGAAAATAGATAACGCACGACTCAATGTAAAAAAAAAACTATTATGAAACATTTACCTGATCATCTGTGATCCTATCGAGTGCGTCTCTGTAAGAGTTCACACTAGTGGCCAAATGGACACGGGTAAATCTATGTCTAAGCCACCTCGTACCGTGCGGCTGTTTGTCTGCGGGCTGTGGGGGGTTGTAGTAGATGTCCACGGGGTTTCCATCTCGATCCCGTCGACGACAACTAGGAATAGCAGGTTGACAAAATACCATGTGCTCCCATGCCCAAATTTGAGTATACGTAAAATGGTTAGTAATCAAATATAGACTATGATGTTATATGATATGTAAAGCGTGTTATTTGTTAGCATACCTGAAGTATCACCAAAGGGCTTGCAACATCGGTAGGAACGACATCGCCCCTGACAGTCACTGCGTGGCAGAGGTTCCTGTATAAACATGTCAACGCTGCACTACCCCAACTGTACAAACCAATATCACTCCAGCTATGGTCGAGTAGTGGCAATTAGATGAGGCTGGTATCATTCCCGGACTTCAGGAAACAGAAATAGAGATATGATCAGCAAGAAGTAAACCCTAGCGTATCTCTCAACCTTAGCGTCGTCAGCATCGTTAGCTAGAAGCAATCCAAACGTCTCACGCAACCAACTAGTCCTCACTGTACTAATGGGCCCTTGACCTGGCGGGTCCACCCCGAACATCCTCTGAAACATCCCTCGTCCCTCGGCCGGGATGGAAGGTCTAGTAACTGCATGGCCCGATATGGGCAGATGTGTCAGTACGACCACATCACGTAGTGTGATAGTGGCCTCTCCGATCGGTAGGTAAAACGAGTGGGTCTCTGGCCGCCAACGCTCTAGAAATGCCGTAATTAGACCACGATCTAGTATCAAATGTCCTAGTTTATGCATGCCATGCAATCCGGCAAGTTTGAGGTAGTGGAGGACTCTATGGTCAACAACCCACTCTAAAGTACTCCTAGGATGCCGAGTGACTAAGTGCTCGGCCGGGTCAACTTCTCCATTCCACAATGGAATGGATCTATGGTTCGTTCCTAACCATAGAACAAAGGGATCTCTCGGTCCTGGATCCATGATCCTACGTACAACATAAATGAATTTATTACATTACACCATAAATAATTAGAACATACATTAATTCATTACATTACACCATAAAGAGTCCAAGTTACATCTTAGATTCTAAATGATTTCTGATTTTAGTTACAATACAATACATCATACAACATACTACACTAGATTATATAATACGAACATGGGAACTACATGACTAAGTGCTTCCTAATCTCAGAGGTCGCTCGGGACAACTCCTTCGATTATGGCCTTGTGCTCGACATAAACTGTAGGTGACTCCTCGATCGTTGACCTCGTCCATCTCATTTTGCAATCTCTTAGATCGAGGACGTCCTTTAGGTCTAATGCGAGTTGCATCTACAATGAGCTTGTTTCCACTATATGGCCTCCATTCAGCTTGATCAGGAAGAGGTACGAAGCAAGGCTCGTACGCATTGAGGTACGAACTTGAAAGAAAATGTTTATCCATAAATGGGGCATATGATAAGCTGTATTGCCCACACACCGCTAAGATGTGAGAACAAGGGTAATGGTAAACTTTAGTCTTGTTGCAAGTGCAAGTCACAGTTTGGAAATTAACTTTATATCGTTTACCTCCCTTCTGCCTTAGCCTATCACCCTTACCAGTAGTGACCTCATACACACCTCTCTGAAGATCAAATGGCACTACTGTGTGATATCTAGCCTTTGCTAAGTTAACCTCAATCTTCCCAGTTATAAAAGAAGTGTAAGGCATATTGTCCAGAACTCTTTTCATTGTTGCTTCTCTTTTGGTGACAAACCATTTATTGACATGGTAGTAAGTTAACTCAACTATTGCACATACCAGTAAGAATCTAGCACCCCTCATAAACACTTCAAACATGTTAGTGGTTGCATAACCAAATCTGTGTCCATCATCGTGTGCCAAAGACCATTTTTCTAACATCATATCCTTAATATACTTGGTAGCTTGCAATGATTTTTGTGCAATGTTCCGCAAACCCTTTCTGCACTTTGCCTTTTTCCGTTGGAATGCAGTTCGAATGAAAGATTTCTTGACTGTCACATCTTTAATGGCAGTATTCAAATTAGATGCTACATGACGAATGCAAAATCGGTGTAGGCATTCGGTGGTGTCCATCCATTGTTCTCTTCGTTCATAGCTTGAATGATTCCAGGGTGTCGGTCAGAAATAACGCACAAACCTCTTCTTTGGGTCACTCGATGTCTAATACAAGCCATAAACCAAGATCAGCTATCTCCATTCTCCTCTTCTACTAGGGCAAAAGCAAGTGGATAAAGTTGATTGTTACCATCAATAGTTATCGCAGTTAGAAGTTTCCCCATATACTTCCCGTATAGGTGAGTATCGTTGATAGTTATCACTGGCAAACAATGTTTAAAGCCATCAATACTTGGCTTAAAGGACCAGAATACCCTTTTGAATACATTTATCCCACCATACTCGGCCTTGTGACACCATTCTATTGCCATTCCGGGGTGCACATCTCTCAAGGCTTGCATGAGCTCCGGGAATAGTTCATAGGTTTCTTCCCAACTACCATATACCACCGCGATAGCAGATTGCTTAACATACCAGGCCTTGTGATTAGTTACGATATAGTGAAACTTATCTCTTACCATCTGCATAATCACAGTAACTTTAAGTGTGGGATCTACCCGTATACAATCCTTGATATAATTGCCTATTAAGTCCGCACTTATATGTTCCCCCCCCCCTCCGGTGAATGGGCATCACTAATGCAAGTAACTGCATGAGGACCCTTGTAGGTCACAATAGTCCAACATGGGTCCACAGGTTTCTTTTGACGTGCACGAAGCTTCCAACCACACTTACTCTTATAAACCAGTTTGATGAGTCTCTTACTTGATTTATAAGTGGAATAAGAGTGGTTGATCCTAATGCAAAACAATTTAACAGCATGAATGATTTCGTTCTTGGATGTGAACTCCATGTTCTTTGCAAATTCAACACCGGTTGTGGAGGAAGGCTCACCTCCAGTCATACACCAACTACCATCATCTACATAATCATGGAGATGGCCGTAGAAGGGAACTGATGTTGCCATCATCATGGTGTTCTTCTTCTTCTGTTTCTTCCTCATCATCCTCTCCCTCATCCTCCTCCTCCTCATCCTCCTCTTCCTCATCCACATCCTCTCCTATGAAATCAGGATCTTTATCACTCCAGTCATCATCAGGCCACAATTGGGGAACTAAACCGCGAGAAGACTCTGCTACGTACGAACCATCTTCATTCAAAGAAAATTCAGTAATTGCTCTATCATTACGAACCATCTGAGGTTGATGATTAGGCATTTGTGAGCATGATGAATGAATCTGAGCTTGATGATTAGGCATTTGTGGTTGATAAGGAAGCATTATTGGTTGATAAGGATGAGTTTGTGAATGGAAGACTTAATTTTGTGTATACATTTGAAGCATTTCAGTATATGATTGTGAAATAGGCATAGCTTGTTATACATTAGGTGTGGAACACAATTCTTCAACAAATATTTCCATTGGGAAGTTTGGGAAACTTCTAATACATGCCCACATGCATTCTAATGAGTAAGCATCATTAAGGGGCAGAGCCATAGTCCCATGCTTCATTTTCAACTTCACCTCTCTTGTTCGATCCAACCCACACAAATCATAAACTTTATCAAGTAATTGATTCATAGAATTGTCGGAGTTGGCCAGAATAATACTACAACTTCCACCTCTATACTCAACACTAGAACTTGATTCAATAAGAGTTCCTCCCCAATGACAAATCAAAGGATATTTTGAATTTTCCATAACGCCTACAAGATGAAAGGTAAATTTAATGACAACACTAATAAGCGTTGGTCTAAATCCCATCCTGGCCTTATTTAAAAGCTATCTCCACCTCCAAATGAAATAGGATATTTCATATGTCTATAATGCAATTTATGAAGGGTAAAATATTAGCCTTTGTTATTCAATCAACGTCTAAACCTTATAACAAGATCCAATCCACATCTAAACCTAATAACAACATCACATATTAATTCAATCAATCCAATCCAATCCAATCCAAATAATCTAAATATGCTACACAACATACAAATAACAACATCCAATCCAATCCAATTCAATCAATCTAAACCTAATAACAACATCCAATCTAATCCAATCCAAATATTTCTTTTACTCCACATGCTACAAATAATCTAAACCTAATAACAAAATTCAATCAATATGCTACACATGTTAATTATAACAACATTCAATCTACATCTAAACCATTACACAACATTCAATTCACAACTACACCTAATATCACAATTAAATCCAAATAATAATTTTAATCCACATACTACAATCAATCTAAACATAAAAACAAAGTTCAATCTATATCCTAACCACAACAATCAATCCATACCTACTAATCTACTATGATAATATAAAAACCTAGAATCAAATTTGAAAAAAAATAAAAGAAACTAAAAGCTTCGAGGAAGGAGGCGCGTTGGAGTGGAGGTGGAGTAGGTCGCCGGAAATAGGAACGTCACGCCGGAGTGGATAGGGCTTGGGGTCGCCGGAGTTATGGAGGTTTTGGGTTTCGAATGAAGGAAAGAAATGGGGCGAACACGGGGAAGGGAGGAAACTGGTGATTTAAACCCACGCACTGAAGAACCGTTGTCACTGATAGCGGTTTTTACTTTATCTGCTAGTGCATTGAAGAACCGCTCTCAGTGACAACGGTTTCAACTTTATCTTATACCATTGTCACTAACAACGATTTTATGCTGTCTGGGTAAAAGGCTGAATGTCGATTGGATATAAAACTGTTGCCAATGGCAGCGGTTCTAAATGGGAGATTATTTTTCTAAATTGTTTTGACTGGAGGTTAAATTTCAAAATATTTGTAAAATAAAGGTTAGAAATAAAAATTACACCTAGTTTACTGGTATTAAAAGTCAGTTTCAATTACAGTCACTCTTCAAGGGTTGCCACTTGCCAGCAATATGTCAATCTAACTCAAATGAAGGCAGTCTGCAGTCTCGATATAATGCAGCAATATTTTCACTCCTTCCATTTTAATCGCTACATTTCTATTCTAATAGTCAAAGTTTATAAATAATAATTATATTATAACAAATAATATGTTTAAGTGATATCTTATTGGATGCATCTCAATGTAAATTTTTAAAATATCAAGTTTTTATAATTTTTTGTCTTACGAATTTAGATAAAAAATACATTTTAAATTGTGTTTTAAACAAAGAGTAAATGTAACAAATAAAATAGGACAGAGGAAGTATAATCCATTCTCATTTGTGCGAATTTATCACTTTCTAGTACCTGTCTGCCGTCTCACAGAGTGGATTGTGATTGTGATTATGAGTTTGGGAGTGTTAAAATAATTATGATGTTCAGGAAGTTCCTTCAGACAGTTGAAACCAAAGCCCTTATATATTTTTTACAACATATATAATTTAATATATAACAGTAGCTCACTGGTATGCCTCCTATCTTTTTACCTAGACAACCCAGGTTTGACTCCCTCCCCTCCCTTTTTTTTCCCTTCTATTTTAACATCTTCAGATCTTCTACCCGACCTTTTCCCCAGAAAACCCTATGTCCCTACTCGGCTAGTCGGCTACCCACTGTGAAACACTGACACTATCCCACTTACGGTCTCCGTCGCGGCAGACTCGCTACCATCCTTCATGACGCACTCACGGCTCTAGGGCTCCAGCGAGTCAGCGACCTGCCTCCACCTATCCTCCTCCACGACGGGCCGACGCCGCACCTGCTGCCCTCCAACACTCAGCAATCCAGCTGCAGCCAAGGACCATTGTAAGCTAAAGCTCTTCTCATTTCTGATTTCTCAATCTCTCATTCTTCATTTCCTCAAATTTAATTAATTATCTAATTGATAATTTTTTATTTGTAAAATGTGAATTGAATGTTTGAATGGATGATTTGAGAATTGGACAATTGGTTATTTGTTGATTGAATGAATGATTTTGGAATTGGTTTTTTTTTTTTTTCAATTTTCATTTGTGAATTGAATGAATAATTTGGGAATTTTGTAGATATAAAAACAAATAATATGTAGATATTGCTTCATTTTGTAGATTCCGAACCCATACTACAAAATTTCTGGCACCGCCACTGAGCTGTTAAAACAATGGTAAGTTTGCAGTTTTTTATTTTTGCAAGAGGTGAATGCATTAAACTACAACATCTAAGCAAACAGAGTAAAACAAGAAAAATGGAACGTAAACATGGATGAATGTGACACCACGAAAGAATGCTGGTAAGTCGATAACTAGTACGTCTAATGTTTCCATAGAGACTATCACAAGAAACTGGTAGTAAATAATGCAAATAAACAAACCCCCAATGCTCATATTTTCTTTCTTTTAAATGGTGTTAAAAAGAAAAAAAGCACTAAGAGTAAGTTCATTTTTACATGAAACCGATCCCAAATTTTCCCAATTCCTCTACAATACATACCACTGATGGAGCTTTTATCTGCTAACGTACATTAGAAATCTCCAGTAATTTTCTCCGAATTCGAGATATCAGTATCCAAGTCTTCATAAAACACTTTGGATCTTTGATTTTGTTTTGTACAAGGTTCATTAACGCGAGCATGAGGCATGGGTAGCATCGTCTCTACCAGAATTCAACTCTGCAGAAAAGTGAAAATGGAGCTCATACTTTACCTAATGAATCATAATTACCTAAGCATCTCACCAGAATTTAATTGCAGCCCGCTCAAGACAGGAGATATGCTGAAAGGGTTTCCATCCCTATGGAAAGATGGATGCCCGAAAGGCATGGGTCGGTCTGGAATCTGAGGAACTTCAATATCACCTTCCAACATTTTCAACGCATCTGAGATTGTAGGCCTTAATGCAACCATGACATGGGCACACAGAATACCAACACGTACAAATCGTTCCATGATCCCCCTTGGATTGAGCTCCATGTTATCCCCCTCTCTCAGCAGGAAAGCGTCGAGAACTTTTTCTGTTCTTCCTTCTTTAACCAAAGACCATGCCCAATCCGTTATTAATACAGTGGTGGAGGACCCTAAAGCTGACAGATCAAGGGCCCTTCTGCCACACATTATCTCTAAAACCACTACTCCAAAACTGTAGACATCACTCTTTTCTGTTAGTTGCCCATAAAGTGCATATTCAGGGGCCAAATAGCCATGAGTGCCTGCCACTCTGGTCGTGAGATGAGAATGCCCTTCCTTGATTTCTTTCGCTAACCCAAAATCAGCCACCCTTGCTCGCATATCTGAATCTAAGAGAATGTTTGTAGCCTTGATATCCCGATGGTATATCGCAGGTTTTATTCCATGATGAAGATAAGCCAACCCCCTGGCCACATCCAATATTATGCATTTTCTTTGCGGCCACGTTAATGGTTTTATGATTGCACCACTTTGGTTTGAAGTCCGAAAAAGATGGTCATCAAGATTGCCATTCACCATGTATTCGTAAATAAGATATCTCTGTTGTTCTCCACAATCATCATCATTCTCAGTATCATCAATCATGCAACATCCTTTTAGTGGTACCAAATTCCGATGCCTCAGGTTACTAATTATCTCTACCTCATTTCGAAAATCAGAATCCCTTTCAACGTTGGGCTCGGTAATCCTTTTGACAGCAACTACTGCCCCATCTGGTAATGTTCCCTTGTATACCATTCCAAAGCCACCACGGCCTATAAAATTCTTCTGTGAAAAATTGTTAGTTGCCCTCACAAGATCTTCAAATTTAAACCAAATAGCACCAGTGTTAGGCCGCAATCTAGGCCTACTTCCTTGACTTGGATTAATTTCCAAATTTTTACTCTTCTGCCGCTTTTTGTAATACCAAAAGTACAAACCTAATAGGCAAATTCCTATAAACAATGCTATAGCAGCACCTATTAATCCAAGATGCAGCTTCAAATGGCTCTGACTATGTGACCCAGGTCGCACAATTAATGGAAGTTGAAAGATACATGTACTTGTTCCAAAATTTTCAGGCCCAAATTGATTGACTATAGCAGCAGCATATAGAATGGTGAAGTAAAAGCAATTTCTAGCATGTGAAGTGTTCCCGTCGATTGCAATCAACTGATTCTGGATTCTCGTACCAGCAGTATAACAAGTATCACAGGCTGTGAGATCAGAGAGGTCAGGTTGACATGCTTGATCTAAAGAAGTATTACTTCCCAGCTCATCGGTCCAATTATGGATCGAAACAATGCCAGCACAAACATCAGTAGTGATTACAAACTGTGCAGGATCGAAACACGTAGAGATCAAATTTGATGATAGAGACAATGAACTAAGCTTGGATTGAAATTCCGAGAGGCACGATACCGAAGTCTGCATATCTCGAAAACCAAAAAGGTTTGACTGTTTCAGATTATGAGCAAGACCTATGCCCATCAAACTCAATAGCGTCTGACAACAACTGGTTCTCGGATTGTTTCCTGAACTATTTGCAGGACAAAGTGAAGTATTCCAAGG
The DNA here is from genome assembly GCA_026401315.1 of Dysphania ambrosioides. Taxonomy (NCBI): domain Eukaryota; kingdom Viridiplantae; phylum Streptophyta; class Magnoliopsida; order Caryophyllales; family Amaranthaceae; genus Dysphania; species Dysphania ambrosioides. The sequence goes on from CM048658.1 coordinate 16,433,128, forward strand.
TAGCCTTACAACAAAGTCTAAATCCACAGGACACTCCGTTCCATTAGTTGAACCCAAAGTGGAGCAGAAATATGAACAACCCAGTAACATCAAAATCAACAATATCCACTTCATGTTTTTGCACCTACTCAAGTACCCAAGTGCCTTTCTATCAAAATCCAACCATAATTCCTAAAACCCTCTTCATTTCTCCAATTTCAGCTTGAATTCCTATTTTTGTTCACAAAACAGAAAATCAAGCACCAGAAAAATTCTCAACATTTATCAACATCTAAAACATACGATTCATTCATAACCCAACTCACAATTCCACAAGCTTACGAAACAATACATATAGCTTCATAAACTCAATCACAATAGCCACTTCATTTTTCTTTAAATTTCAGCTCAAACCCCAATTTATGTTCACAATATAGTAAATCAAGCAAAACCCAGAAAAACGTCAACTTTAATCAACATCCAAAGCATACAAGTCATTCAAAACCCAACTCACAATTTCACAAGTTTAAGCAACAATACATCCACCGTCACGAACTCAACCACAACACCCACTTTATTTTCTTCAAATTTCAGCTCAAATCCCAGCTTTTTGTTCAAAAAAGCAAACCAAGCATAACCCACAAAAATTCTCAATTTTAATCAAAATCCAGCATAAATTTCATTCAAAATCAGCAAATCAAACCATCAAAAACACAAAAACTCAGCACCCAATATTTAAAGGTTATACCTTTGCAAAACTCCAGCGATTTGCTTGAAATTTAAGCTGATTAAGAGGTGGGATTAAAGTCAAGTGTGGCAGTTGTTTGAGTTGAAGCAATGAGAGATATGGGAGTCGAAAAGTGAAGTAGTTGTGTTTCAAAATGTGTCAAAACTTTCCCAAATTTTTTTCCAAAGTGGGTCCAGCACACGTATATTTTTTATGCAACAATTGCTGACTGTTGGCGTTACAATCATGCGCACGATTGCCGTAATTGGTACCGTTGGATGGAAAGATGTTGCAGATGAGGTAGAATTATAAAGTGTACGCGCTATTTTGAGGTGGTTTCTTTTCTTTTTGAAGCCATTAGCTTAACCGCCGCCACTGAAAATTGTTTACTTCGTGTATCTGAAAACATTATCGCCTTACTATTTTAATTGCTGTATACCTTATTTAAGTCATTTTTTATGTAATATAATTAAATAAATTTGTATATATATATATATATGAGTTATATTGTTTTATATTTTGACCAATCTATAAAATAAGAGAAGGAATGGAGAGAGTTCTCAAGGATTAGGGTTGGATATGAGCCGAGCTAGCTTGCGAGCTACTCGGGATCGGATCGTCTAAATTTCGGCTCGAGCTCGGAATTAGGCGAGTCCGAGTTGGGCCGAGCCTGATCTTTTAGAAAAGCGAGCCTGAGCTTGAGCTCAAACAATTCAGGCTCGAGGGCTCGACGAGTTTAAACAAGCCTAAATGAGTCGAGCTTAATTAAGGGCGTAGTTAAAACCAATCTTTGAATAGAATCGAGCTTAATTACTCGAATAAGCATTCGACAAATCTGAGCTAAGTGACGAGCCTATACCGAGCCGAGCCGAGCTACGAGCTTTTGTCGAGCCGAGCCCGGGTTCTAATTTTAAAACTCGGCGAGTCACTAGCTTGAGCCCAAGCTTTATGAGTCTTAGGCAAGCTAAGCCATGAGCTTTTCGAGTTTGGGCTTGGCTCAGCTCGTTTCCAGCCCTATCATGGATATTATTAGCATTTTCATAGTAGAATATGTTTCCAAAAATGAAAATAAAGAAATATGTTGAGACATTAAAAATAAAAAAGTGGAATAATTAAAATGAGACTAAGAATATTGAGTCTCGTTTCCTGACCTAGGGTTTAGGAAGGCTGAGTTTTTTCTCTTGTGTGTTCGAGCGGTTCTCCTCCTTGTGTGGGGGTGTCTTGGGCAAGGGTGAGGGCTTCGATGGCTGATGAGTTAATGGAGAAGTGGGCAAAGTTATGAATAAAAGAAGAGGAAGGGGAAGTCGCCGATTTGGGAGCAATGAGGAACGAAAACTCGATGGAAAACATTGGGCTTTTGGTGATAGGCAAACTGTTGACAATAAGGTCCTTCAACTTTGAAGCAATGCGAAAAATCCTAAAACAAGTGTGGTCTTTGTCAAGAGGGGTTATCTTTCGAAAGATTGAAAATAATCTCTTCATAGTCCAGTTTTTTCATTGGCGTGATAAGGAGAAGGTCCTTGATGGGCACCGTGGAATTTTGATAATCATCTATTGTTGATGAAAAAAATTGAGGGACATGAACAACCAGATTCAATTGATATCAATTTTTTTCCATTTTGGATTAGACTTTACAACCTACCATTGGATTGTCAATCGAATGAAGACATTTAGAAGGTGGCTGAGAAAATAGGGGGGGTGCTAGAGGTTGAGGATGATATTATTGGGTGGGACTGTTTGAGAAGGGATAGGGTTTCGCTTGACACTACCAAACTGTTGCGGAGGATACAAAAAATAAGAAACAAAAAAGGTCAATTGCCATGATCCAATTCAAGTACGAGAGATTAGCTACGTTTTGTTTCACATGTGGTATATTGGGGCATGCAAAGAAGGATTGCCGTAATGAGGATGATGAGGGGGAGAGCAATAAACAATGAGGGTTATGGTTGAGTGCTTCACCAAGGAAAGGAGTCTCGCAGCAAAAGGCCGAGATTGATAGCCTACTTGCAACCAGGAGGCTTAGGTTTACCCATAAATCTGCACTAGTAGAGAAATGTCTAAATGCTACGGTTATTTAACCTTATTTGTTGCGGTTATATATACGAAGCACATATAGCCGAAGCACATGGAAAACCCACAAATGTTGCGGGTTTTTGGACGCAGTAATAAAAAAACAAATGATGCAGTTATTTATAAATAACCGCAGCACATATAAGACTTATTTGCTGCGGTTTTCCTATATAACTGCAGCATTTATTCCTAAAAAATTAAAAAAAAATTTGAATTATTATTTGTTGCGATTTTTTATTATAACAACAACATTTATTATTTAAAAAAAAATTTAAATTTAAGTTATCATTTGCTGCGTTTTTTATAATAATCGCAACAATTATTATTTAAAAAAATAAAGAAAAATCAGTTTTTATCATTATTTGCTACGATTTTTTATTATAACCGCAACAATTATTCTTAAAAGAATAAAAAAAATTAAATTTTTATTATTATTTGCTACGGTTTTTTAATATAACCGCAACAGTTATTATTAAAAAAATAAAAAAATTTAATTTAAATTATTATTTAGCTTAACCGCAGCAAATAGTTCCTATTTACTGTGGTTTTTTATAAAAACCGCAACAAATATTTTTTTTCCTGCTTACCCACTCTTTCTAAAAATTAGGAAATGTCAATTGCTGCCATATATATATGGAAATGTGCTTATAAAATTTTTATTTGAATCATCACAAAAAAATTGTTATTAAACTAATATAATACAAGCAAGTTCATCGAATTGAGCTTATTAACTAAGTTTACATCTAGAAGAATAAGACTAACTTAACCCAATGATATAATATATACAGAAAATAATGGCCTAAGCTAATGCTATATACAAAAAAGAATGGCTTAATCTAATGCTATATTATGAGATTTAACCCTAATGTATTTATGTAAAAACAAAAGTGAAGATTGAGCTAGCTACATAATTATACATATTGTTCGACCTCAGTGAAGTATTCCGCCCATATTTCCTTAATCTCTATCAGCTCTTTGAATTGCCTGAAAGGGTAAGAAGAGGTAGGTTTAATATATCTACAAAACAGGATACATAATTTCAAGCATAAATTTCGGCAGAGTTTCCCCTGTAATTAGGCTTATTTCCATTTTTTATAAGTACCTGTTTTCACAATGATTATTATCCAACACAATCCATCCAAAATTCACAACACAATTCCCATACACAACACTATCCATCCATTATCGATGGTCTCGAGTTATCTATATCCTAGATCTCAAAAATAAATACGAAACAAAAGAATAATACGTACCGTTGAAAGATCCTCACAAGTAGCATGGTTGTGGAGGATGTCAAACAAGAAACGCATAAGAAAGTAGCAACACTCAATGTTTCCTATCTGCTGAGGACTCTTCATTTGAAAAGCAAATAAAATGTAAATCAAACAGATCTAATATAATTATAAGGCAATAAAATAGTCATATGATTGAAAATAGGGATACCTGAGATGGAATCCAGTTCAACTTCAATCCATTACGGAGGTCGGAATGAACTTTAAAGCTCTTGAAAGCACTACATTTGAAAAAAAAATAGTATTCAATAACTATACTTTAATCCGTTACTCTTGTCAGGGAAATAAAAGATGTAATTAATGAATAATTATATATTTAACACTTCCTTAATCACTAAATTACGTTTTCTTTGAAGAGGATCGAAAACATATACTATAATTTTCTCTAAAGATAGAACAAGTAGTATCCAGTGACGCCTACAAAATGATTGGTAAATGGTTAAAATACGAACATATTCATACAAGCCCTTGGATACTATGTAAGAAGGTCATACCTTTCAAGGTAAGGGCAGAAGATGAAACACTTGTTATGGTATTTTGCCATTAAAGATACCATGTAAGAAGTGAAGAAATCTTAGTGGTTGCCGATCAAGGTAGCAAAGATCCTAGAAGGGCACATGAAACCGAAGGATCCTAGTCCTTCTTCTTGGACCAACTCATAACAAGCCCTATAATTAATTTATCAAATAACAACACCCATTTAGCAACATGAACGAATCGAAAAAACATACTATAGTAGGAATTATATGCAATTGTTAAGTAACTTACATCATAAAGACTTGGAGCACAAATACGTTCAACTCGTCTCCTGTGAGAACTTGAGTGACGTCCTCTCCTACGATCATGATATCCTGGTTCTCGAGGTATCTGAATATCATCTTACCACAATGAAAGGAGACGATGCTATCTGGCTGAAGCCTCGACAACTATGCCCTTATTTGAATCAGCTGATCCTTTTCACCCGTACCTCTTTGTTGACTCAAATAAATTTAAGACTTAAGTAGAATGCATTAGTAGAATACAACTGACTTCATAAAGTGAGGTAGAATGCATTTACCTCAGTCGTCAGGAGCCAAGCTAGATGCTTCGCCCACTGTGTGAAGGTCTTGTGGGCTTGCTCGAGCCCTTTGATGAAGGCAGAAGGGGCAGGAACAGGGACATCTTTATATACCTGGTCATAGTCGTCGACGCTGACCTTTACATGACCAGGAAGGATGTTAGCATGGTGGTCTCGAGTCAGACATAGATGAACGATTCCTAAAGTAACGATGATTGCTTTATTGCCGTCCATCATGTGCAACAACTGACAAGAAACTTGCTTCTGCAACAAAAGTGATAAAGATGTCAGTATCTCATTCATTTAAATTATACGAATTTCATATGCAATTAGTAGTTTGTAAAACATAAGTAAACAAACCTCCAGATCCTAAAAAGGATCTCTAACCCTCAAGACGCTACTAGATGGGAAGACTGGAGGGTCAGGCCTGATGCTAAGCTCAGGTTCCTGCACAGGTGGTTGCGGGATACAGAACTGTGCAGCGATCAGCCTAAACTTCTCTTGGAGCATTAGATCTATCTTCTCCTCCATCTCCTTGATCGTCTGAGCTTGAACTCGCTGCTCAGCCTCTCTCATAACGTTAGTGATTTGAGCTTCGGCGTCCTCTACCCTCTTCATCAGGACCGAGCTCCTCTTGTCAGCCCCATACACAGTCTTTTGGCCTACACCGATTTAGTAACCGACCACCCAACCTGGGTGGTCTTTTTTGCAGAGGGCACGGGATAAGATGTCATCCCGTGGCTAAGAGACTAACTCTCTCGATTCCTCTCTCTGTCTCCATTCCTCCTGCGTATTTAACAAAAGAAAAGAAAACATCAATTATTAAATAATAAGTAATAAGAAGAATATATTAATGTTATAAATAAACATTAGCTTACAATGGAGTCTCAGACGATAGCGGTCTGTTGGTCTAGCACCACGAGACGTCCTTTTTTGTTAGGGACATATCTTGCAAGAAGCCAAGTTGTCATCCTATCTAGCAGACTTAAAAGAACTGATGAACAATCGAACGACGACGAAATCAAAGGAATGAAGGCTTTTCACCTCCAGATTTCACTCATCTCAGCATATGAGTGTTGACCCATATGATGAGAATACAAGTTCTGGGTTGCACTCCTCTTCGTCTTCTCGCTTCTTTGCTGTTTATAGGATACAAGTTAATGCATATAAGAAAATATAGTGAAATTGAAGTAATATATATTATATTAATATCAAATATATTCAACGAAACTCTTACCCTAAACTCCTCTGTAGAATGCATCTTCACGAATGTGTTCCAGTCTTCTTGAGAATTGAAGTTGTAGAGCTCCCAAGGTCGCTTCCTGGTCTGGCTCTGCTTATTCCTTGTACAGGAGATCCAACCACTCACGAGCTTGGCCTTGAAGTCTCTCTATTTCAAGTCGCAAGAGGTGAGAACCACCTACTTCTTTCGAGGATCCTCCTCGATCTAGAACTCTTTCTATATGATTTACAAACAAAAAAGAACAAAATTAGAATAAAAAAAATAACACAATTAGATTTGTAAAAAGTAATGTAATTTAGTATATTAATTACCTTTGCATCCTCCCAAAGCATATCCTTCACACCTTTTAGGACGGAGCTCTAGTCATATATCAAGATCGATACTTTTGACAGACTGATCTCCCTCAAATGGCATTTATAGGCCTTGTAGTCTGTCCCACAGGGGCGTCCGAGTGCGTCCCACTCTAGAACTCTCTAGACACCAGGGATGGACTTAATCCCTTTTGAGGGACCTCTCCCCACTCTCTTCTTCTTCGCCTGATAGGTGTCGGCAGCAGAAGATGGCTCGAGTCGTCTTTGTTCTTCTATTTCTTTGAATCTGAAATTAAAAAAAACACAAGTAAAGTTAATATGAATCAAAGAGTAAAAAATTGGATCAAAATATAACATAAAAGCATGTAGAAACTATATGCAATAAACTTCTATATATGGAAATTGTACTATTTATTAACAAGTTAATTGTTTAGATTCTCCTACTCTATCCATTTCCTTAGTAGTACCTTTTTTTGGATTCCTTGGCAGTTCATTGTTACTCAGACTCCCTAACTACGTAAAATCCTTCATCATGGTCATTGCGTCTTAGAATATCGTTAACATCGTCAACAACTAATTTTGGGATATTCCATGTGGATGGCGGGGTTTCATCAAACTGTTCATCATATTCATCTTCATCAACAACATCCCCAATGCCAAGAATCCATCTCTTCCCTTCAATAACAACCGATGAATTGCGATCGGCAGGATCAACCATGTAAAAAACTTGCTTCGCCTGTGAAGCTAATATGAATGGATCGGCATGATGTTCTAGGCGATTAGGATTCAATACGGTTAAATACCTGTGTTCGTCCTTCTTTACCCTGTAGTTATTATCAACCCAATTACAATAAAAAAGAGGAATACAAAAATTCACAGTCAAGTTCGAAAATATTAACAATAACCCCATAGTATGAACTCCGTTTGTCGATTAATGTTCGATCTTTTGAACTAGAAAATTCTGTAGACATACCAATGACCATTACACCACTATTATGTGCAGTCGACTTCTCATCTTGGTGGTTTGAGTAAAAAGAATAACCGTTGATGTCATATCCCTCATACGACATAACTAGAACTTTAGCACCATATGCCAACCACCTTAATGTATCAGAAACATCGTCAGGTGCGTCAGATAATTGAGCCATGATCCTTGCTTTGAACCATTCAACAAATGTTGCATTATGCTTCTTTACTAGCTGAAAATCCCTTTTAGAAGGATATTGACTCCTCATAGTGTTCATATGCTCATCTACATATGGATGGATTTCACTTAGGTTTTGCAAAATAAACAATTCAGCCTTATATTTCAAATCAAAACTGAGTGGAATTCATTTCCGACCAATAGTGCCATGACCCTCAAGCCTCCCTGCATGTCTTAATATTGGTACCCCAATTTCATGCGCTCGGGCAAGATATTATGCAATCTATGATGCAACTTCTTCAGCAATTATTCTCTATACTATACTGGCCTCTGGTTTGGCTGGATTCATGACTATACTCTTCAAGGTACCCATCTCTCTTTCAAATGGATACATATACCTCCCCCAAATTGGACCACATAGCTTAATCTCACGAATCAAATGAATGACCAAGTAAGGCATGATGTCGAAGAAAGAAGGTGGGAAATACATTTCAAATTGACACATAGTCTCAACCACATCAACTTGCAAGTCATCTAATATCGCTGGATTTATTATCTTGCTAGAAATAGCGTTAAAGAAGATGCACAACCTTGTAATTGTGTACCTCACTTGTGGAGACAATATCCCTTAAATAGTACTGAGAAGAAATTATTGCATCAAAACATGACAATCATGGGATTTCATACCTAATAACTTTAGATCAGTCATTAAAACAAGTTTCACCAAATTCAAAGAGAACCCAGATGGAACTTTAAGTCCATGCAAAGACTCACAAAAGTTGATATTCTCCTTCTTTGAAAGTGTGAACCAAGCTAGAGGTAGATACCCTCGTTTACCATGTTCTTGAGGAGCCAATTCAGTTCTCCCCATAGCATCCATGTCTCTCCTAACTTTAACCCCATCCTTGGTTTTACCAGGCATATTTAAGAGAGTCCCTACAATGGCATCATAAATGTTCTTGTTAATGTGCATGACATTAAGGCAATGTCGTACCCCCAAATGGCGCCAATAAGGAAGACTCCATAACACATACCACTTCTTATAACCATCGGCTGATATACTTTTAGAGCTCTTTCCAAACACAGTTTCAATGCCCTTCACCCAATCATATACTTCACTCACACATAGAGGGAGACGAGCTTTGAGAAACTCTATGGAGCCATTAAAAGCTTTCCTTTTTCTTTTGAAAGGATGATCTTTTGGAAGGTACTTGCGAAAACCCATGTAAACATGCTTCCCACAATTCTGTAGGCGAATAGCTTCTATATCTTTTTCACATACCGGACATGCAGTCTTCCCCTTCATAGCATAACCAGAAAGATTTCGATAAGCTGGGAAATCATTGATTGTGCAAAAGATCAAGGCACACATAGTGAAATTTGATTTAGAGTAAGCATTGAAAACCTGGTCACCTTCCTTCCACAACAATCTTAAGTCATCGATAAGAGGAGCAAGATAGACTTCTATGTCATTACTAGGTTGTTTAGGTTCAGATATAAAAAGCGATAACATGATGTATTTGCGCTTCATACATAACCAAGGTGGAAAATTGTAAATAGTAAGAAGAACGGGCCAAGTGTTGTACTAGGTGCTTAAGGTCCCGAACGGATTCATTCCTTCCGGGCAAAGACCTAGCCTAAGATTCCGATTTTCCCCATCGAAATTCATGAACATCCTATCAATGTTTCTCCATTTAGGAGAATTATCAGGATTCCTTAACAACCCATCTTTCTTCCTCCCTTTAGCATGCCGCCGCAACAATTTTGCATTACTCTTAACTAAGTAAAGTCTCTTAAACCTCGGTATAATGGGAAGATACCATAGAACCTTGGCCAGTATTCTCTTCTTTATTAAATCGAGCTCATTGTGCTTCTTTTTGTAACGGGGAACTCCATATATTGGGCATTCATCTAGATCATTGTACTCATTTCGATGTAAAACACAATCATTTTGACACGCATAGATCTTCACATAATCCATTCCCATTGGACACATGAGTTTCTTGGCCTCGTAGGTAGAAAGTGGCAGTTTATTGCCCTCAGGAAGCATACTTGATATAACTTCTAACAAGTGTGTGAAACTCTTGTCAGTCCAATTGTGGCGTGCCTTTAAGTTGAAGAGCTTCATGACAGCGCTCAATTTAGTGTGCGAAGTATAAGAAGGATACAGAGGCTTCTCTGCAGCTCTAAGGATTTCATCGAAGATATGAGGATGATCTGTAAAATCATCCTCAACATCATGCATCATCTTATCTATTCTATCCTCTTCCACTCTATCCTAATCTCTAACATCATCATATAGCTCATTAACATTCAACCCATCTTCATTGTGAGGTGGCTTCTCCCTACAAGGGCACTTACTAGCGCTTGACCCGAATTCTAATATTTCACCATGCCAATGCCAAGTCCTATAATTCGCTCTAAAACCTCAACGAATTAGATGATCTTTGATTTCACTTATGTCACGATAACCCCTAGAGTTGTTACAATCACAACACGAATACAATAGTATCTTCGAATGATTGTCTACTTGGTGTCTAAGTGCAACCCTAGCAAACTCCTCAACCCCTTGTATGTATTCCATTGAGGTTTGATTACCATACATCCAATCTCGATCCATTTTGAACTTCTAAAAAACAAACAAAAAACTTGAGTTGGTAGTTTTAAGGCAATGAAATTATATATCATCGAAAAACTTATTTTATATACTAACAAAATTGTTGTTAGGCTTGTGTAATGCAACTCATTTCAGTTTTATGGCACAAAACTTGATGATAACATAAATAAGCACACTACTTCATAGTATACAAATCAAAAAATGGAATTCATAATTCAGTTTTATGCCCCTTGTATGAATTCATAATTCTGTTAATCTTGTTGATTCCAATAGTTTCATGTAGGAGTAGTTAAATCCAACTGTTCTAATTTTGAATGCCACTTAAACAACGGGTAAATTAGGCCTGAAACCTTTATAGTAATGATATATAGTACTGAAACCTTTATAGTACTGATATATAACTAGCCCGGCACTCACCCGTCGGTATATTTCTTGCTGAAAATATCCCGAGAAATTGGCTTTTTATGATTACATTGGCAATAATCCGGCGAAAGGAGGATTGTTTAGAGCAGGCTCAATGGACAACGGAAGGCATCGAAACATACGTTTAGAATTGTTTTACTAACCCATCATTAATAGACAACCCTACCTCTGCATGAAAAACATTTCCTATATACTAAGATCAACACACAAATGCACACGTTAATTGCTCTACGAAACAAAGAAATTTTATATTTTGTCCATTTCATCTCATTACGTAGGATCTTCATGAGAGACCACATCAAACAGTCCAAAAAATTATCAATTTTTGAATGTTGAACAACGACCCCACCTGAGGTCAACACTACACACTTAGTTGGTTGATTTCTAAACCAAATCTTAAGCCCCTTCCAAAGAGATTTCGAACACAATAAACCCATTTTAATACACAAAAACAGCACTAAAAAGAGTAATAGTTGTAGTGCAAAGTTATGACAAGCTAGCAAGCACAAGATAGATGGACTGGCTAATTCATTGTTAATGCCGCAGTGACAGTAGCAAAGCCTATATAAAACTGACTGAAAAATTGTGTTAGATCGGGTTCAAGTTTATGTCCATCATTAACATGTCAAAATCCCTCAAACCAATAGCTAACCATTTATCAAACAAGTTCAAAGACAAAACCCAAACTCCCTAACCCAACAAATTAACAGAATGAACCCAAGTAATTACTCTAATTAATCTTTGAATTAAAATTAACTATTTAATTTAATAAGTTGAGTAGTTGACCATCAACTTTCCATTTGCATGGTTGAATTACATTCCAATTTTAAATTTTTCTAAGCCAATATCATAATCATCACTGAAATTTGAAACATACGTTTAGGAAATCGGTTTACAATTTCGATTTCCTATGGAAGCATATCCAAAGCTTCCTAATGAAATCCACTTTTGCCACAAACCTTTATACCCAAATATATATCAGTACCTTTACATGAATTACTCAAGAATGGGAATGGAATATAAGTAGCAATTAGGGGTAATGACGTGATACCAAAACTATACTTTAATATCTAAACACGAAAAAGGGAAATATGTACCTCAAATTTCACGAAGAAGAGCACGAATGCCAAGCATGAAGAGCACGAATTTCGAGAAGAAGCCAAAATGCGAATTGAAGCTCTTTCAAAGAGAGAGAGAAAGTTTGTAAGTGGGTGTTATGGGGTTAAAACTAGAGAAGAAATGGAGGATGTTAAGTTATGGGGTTAGAGCTAGCTAGAGAAGATGAAGTTAAGTAGATTTAGGTTTTTTTTTCATGCTCTTCAGTGTTTGGGAAAAACTTTACGTGTTTTGAAATGGTCTGGAAAAGAGAAGACAGGGTTAATAAATAACTGAATAAATGCTACGGTTATTTAAAATAATCACAACACTTAAACCACAAGTGTTGCGGTTATTTTAAATAACCGCAACATTTATTCAGTACATATATTATTTTTCTTGGACATCAATATTTGCTGCGGTTATTTAAAATAATCGCAACACTTGTGATATAAGTGTTGCAGTTATTTTAAATAACCGCAACATTTATTCAGTATATATTATTTTTCCTGGGCATCAATATTTATTGCAGTTATTTTAAATAACCGCAATATTTATTCATTAATATATTTATAATTCCCAGGCATTTATAAATGCTTCGGTTATTCAAAAAACCGCAGCACTTGTGGTATAAATGCTGCAGTTATTTAAAATAACCGCAACACTTATGACCTGATAGTTTTTCAAAATTCTATTTTTCCAAGGCATTTCTTGACGGAGTTAAATGCTGCGGTTATTTTAAATAACCGCAGCACTTATAACCACAAGTGCTACGGTTATTTAAATAACCACAGCATTTGTAATAAATGATGCGGTTATCTAAATAAATGCAGCACTTGTGGTTATAAGTGCTACGGTTATTTTAATAACCGCAACATTTATATTTATGTGCTTCGAAATGTGTTTAATCGTAGCAATCGAGATGAAGCAATTAAAGTATTTTCTACTAGTGCTGGCGACAACAATGATAACGTAGGGTCTGAGGTGTCAAAGGACAAAGAGTGCAGCAAAGGTGTGGTGAAGGAGGTAAGCTTAAATTCTGTTTTTTGTGAAAAGAGTATAAAAATAGTGCTTAGGTCGAACATAATATCACATGCTAATGTTGTAATGAATTTGGGTGATAATGTGGGGACAGTAAACATCCAAGTAGAGGGAGTTGGAGAACACTAACCCCTTGAACAAAAATCAAAATTCTAAGTTATAATGTCTTCCGGATTGGCAACCTGAGGACAAAGTCGACTATTTGGGATTTATGTTGGAGGGAATGGACCAATGTGGTGTTTTTAAGAGAGACAAAAGCTAGTGAAGAGGTGATGAATAGAATTAGGAGAAGATGCAGCTATGAAAACGGGGTGAGTATTAGTTGCAATAGTAGATCGGGTGGTGTATGTCTTTGGTGGAGGAAGATGGAGGTGTCTTTGGTGTCTTTTTCTAAGCATCATTATGCTATGGATGTTTGCAATAGTAATGGGAGCACGTTGTGGAGAGAAGTAGGGATTTATGGATGGTCGGAGAATGATAATAAATATAAAACATGGTGTTTAATGCGAAATCTTAAACAATCATGCTCAATTCCTTGTGTTATGTTCAGGGATTTTAATGAGATCCTTAACAATTTTGAAAAGGAGGGGGTGTTGAGGAGGGATAAACTAATGCAAGATTTCATAATGCTATAGATGACTGTGCTCTCCATTATTTGGGGTATACAGGCAACAAGTTTATATGGCAGAGGGGAAGGAGGATAGAAACGGTGATTAGGGAAAGATTGGATAGATTTTCTTAGGGTTAATTATTGGTGGACTTGGTTCCCTCATTATGGTGTTAGACATTTAGCAAGGATTTCATTTGACCATGCTCCAATAATTTTGGAAACCAAAGTTAATGAGGGGTTGACAAGAAAAGGAAGACGGTTTCAGTTTGAAGCTCTTTGGCTCTCAAACAAGGAGTGCGGTGTAGTAATTAAGGCAAGGTGGGGTGTTGGGGAGAATAACCTGATGCATGAACGCTTATCATTATGTTCTAATGGTTTGAAAAGGTGGCCAGTGTCCACTTTTTGGAGACATAAGGAAGAAAATCAAAACCCATGAAGAAGAGTTGAGGGTCACGCAAAGTGGTCATGTGAATGCTAGGATGCTTGAAAAGTGTGAGCTTTTAGCGTCTGATTTGTAGGAGCTTCGAAGGCAAGAGGAAACTTACTAGTATGGTAGAGCAAGAGAAAATGAGATGAGGGACAGTGACAAGAATACAACTTATTCCCATAGGAAGGCTAGGCATAGGCAAAAAAGATGCCATATATCGGGTATTTTTGATGTAGAAGGGCTGTGGCATGAGAATGAAGAGATCATACGAGATATTATAGAAAATTATTTTAAAGACCTATTCTCAAAGGATAACCCAATCGGTTTTGATGAAGCAATAGTTGGATTGTCTCCTATGGTTACGCAAGACATGAATGATGCGTTTGATGCAACCCTGACAACTAATGAAATTAAGGTGGCTCTTTTCTAGATGCACCCCAATAAGGCACTAGGTATGGATGGTATGCATGCTTTAATTTTTCAAAAATTTTGGCATATCATTGAGGATGACATTGTTAGAATTGTGTGTAAATGGTGGAATGATTATGTTGATCTGGTGCATATAAACAATAAATGTATTGTTTGATTCCCAAAGTGTAATGAGCCAAAACATATGAAAGACTTTAGGCCTATTAGCTGCTACAATGTGATTTACAAAATAATTTCTAAAATGATGGCAAATAGACTAAAGCCTTTCTTGCATCTTATAATCACTAAAAAATCATAGCACATTTATACCAAACAGATTTATTATAGATAATGCTATGGTGGCATACGAGATTTTTCACTTTATGAAAAAGGCGGGGGTAATAGACAAGGAACCATTGCTCTAAAATTGGATATGAGTAAGGCTTATGATAGAGTAGAGTGGAGTTTTTTGAGATCGGATATATTGAAGATGGGTTTTTCTGTATGTTGGATAAACTGAATCCTTGATTGTATTTCTAGTGTATCATTCGCTTTAAAAGTAAATAATGAAGTAGGGGGTTCGGTTATCCCAACTAGGGGATTGAAACAGGATGATCCCATATTGCCTTACCTGTTTTTGTTGTGTGCTAATGCTTTTTTTAGCTTGTTATCAAGTGCAGCAAGAGGTGAGAAAATTAGCGGGGCTCGAATCTATAAAGCTACCCCAAGGGTTTCCCACTTATTTTTTTTCCGATGGGAGTCTATTATTTGCAAAAGCAACTCTTTAGGAACTCTCCGCCGTAGCTGAGATTATCAGTGTTTATGAGGGGGCATCTGGTCAGAAAGTAAATTTAGATAAAATAGAGGTTGTTTCCAGTAATGGTTTAGCAGATGATAGACGGAAAGAAATAGTAGATACTCTAGGGGAAACCTTGATTGGGAAATAAAAAAAAGGAAATTTTTTCGGGGTTGAAAGAGAGAGTGTGGAAAAATGGAATGGATGAAATGGGAAGATGCACTCAAAACCTGGGAAAGAGGTCCTCATCAAAGCTGTGGTGTAAGCTATACCAATATATATGATGAGTATGTTCAAGATACCAGACAATATCATTGATGATATTAATAATTTATGTTGTTGGCTTTGGTGGGTATAAAAGGAGGGATGAAGGAAGTTGCATTGGCAAAATTGGGAGAATCTGTGTAAACCAAAAGCAAAGGAAGGTATGGGATTTCGCAAGATGAAAAATTTTAAACAGGCGTTATTGGCAAAGAAACTATGGAGGCTGCTAGAGAACCCAAACTCACTGATAGGAAGGATTATATAAGCTAGATATTTCAAAAGATCAGGAATTATGAAGGCAAGGAGGGCATATGACCCTAGCTATGTGTGGAGAATTTTATGGGGAGCCAAGTCACTGATTAGGGAGGGAATGGGGTGGAGGGTGGGGGATGGAAAGAGTATAAAGTGTTGGAAGGAGGCATGATTGGTTTATGATGGCAAACCCTATACACCAAACAAACCTAATGATGCAGTAGAAGAGATGTTAGTCTGTGATATGTTATCAGATGTGGGAAGGTACTGAGAAGCTGGTAAAATGATGGAGTTATTGGGTGACGATGCTAGGTTGGCACTACAAATGATAATTTCCACTCATTAGAGGGAAGATAATATATACTGGGTTAAACAAAAGAGGGGAGAATGTCGGGTTATGCTTCCATCCCTCATTATATGTGTTAGAATAAGGATCATATGACCTCTTCTGGTTGGAATTATAGAGAGCATTGGCTTGATCAATGGTCATCCCTTCATTATTGATTTGGCACTCAAGAGTCATATGTCCTTGTACTCCACACATTTGACATGAAGTTATAACATAAGTTCTAGCTTAGAGTTGATCAAACTTATTAGATAGGGCTTGCACAGTATTAGTCAATGTTGTTAGTGCATCAATATTATACATACCTCCCCTCTTAATGTTGTCTCGACCACTATGGTTATAGTTGTCGTTGGTTGCCATCTTCTCAATTAGTTCATTTGCTTATGCTAGATTCTTTGTCATCAATGAGCCTCCTGATGCACCATTAATGTAGATATGAAATTCATGTGTTAGACCATTATAGAAAGTTTGTATCAACATCCATTTAATAATCCCATGATGAGGGCATTGTCTCTACAAAAATAGAAACCTTCTCTATGCTTCACATAACGATTCATCATCAGCCTGATGAAAAATTGATAGCTCATTTCTCAACCTGGCTATCTTTTCTTGCCCCAAAAGCTTAACAAAAAATGCCTTGGTAAGTGTCTCCCAAGTGTCAAAAGTACCAACACTTTCATCTCTTAACCCCTCTTTCACCCTATCTCTCAAGGAGAAAGGAAATAGGTGAAGCCGAATAGCCTCTTCACCTAAATTGCTAATCTTCACAGTTTCTAGAAAACTAGCAATACGACTTATAGACATTCATTAGGTGATCTTGCAAATGAATCATTAGAGATGAATTGGATGAATCGAGGCTATAGCTCAAAATTAGCTGCAATAACGGTCAATCAGGCAATGCTTGATAGTACACTAGTTGTAGTATCTAGTACACCATACTCCTAGAGTGATTTAGTAGGTGCGTTGACATGTTCTTCAGTGTATTTCTGTTCCTTCTCCTCCTACCTCCCTGCCTATGAGTAGTAGCCTTTATTTTAAGGTCTATAGAAATAAAATTATGTGGACCTGTACTTCGAATTTGCATGTAACAAGAAAAACTAGAGAGAAAAAGATCAAATAGACAAGGAAAAAAACTGATATAACTAACTAAATCAAAAGCAAGTACTAAATAAAAAAGAACTAATTGAAATATCGTTCTTCCTCGGCAACAATGCCAAAATTAGAAAGGCCTGTTGTGCACCTAACAATAATAAACCTAACTATCCCTCCTAACTATGTAGTAAGGTAAGTAAGGGTCAAATATCAAGAGACTAATGGTTCAATTAGCTATATTGAATTGAACTAAGCTAAGCAAGTAATCAAAGTGAATAGTGATAATCTAATCTAAAGACTAAAATGAGCAAGATTGATATGAAACAATTAAGATGTAAAGGATTCTAGAGTTAGCTATCCCCACTAGCATGAACTAATGCAATAACAATTCCTTCTTCCCTTATTCAATTACTAAGCAGTTCATAGGATAAATACGCCCTAATCAATACCAATGACTTTAAGCATAACATCTTAACATCCTAACAAATTTCATCAATACTTTCATAATGATTTCCTTTATCTTAAATTAGGGTTCTTAATTTGATCGAGGATTAAATTTCGTTGCAATCTAATCACATTCAACAAATACTATTTCAAGTTATTATCGATAATAAAACCAATCCTAAGATAAATGAATCATAAACTAATAAAAAATAGGAATTGGGAATCAATAACACATCATTCCATGCTAGGGTTCAACCTAACCCTATAATAAAGAAAACTACTCTAGCATATTGAATAAAATAACAAAAGCAGTATAAATTGAAAACATGATTAATAATAACAATAAGAGATGAGAGAAGAGAAAATAATACTTGAGATTGATTGAAAATTTCAATGGATTGTTGTACATGAAGGCCCTTTCTTAAATAAGAGTGCTAAAGAGAAAGAGCCAAGTAAAACTATCAAAAGCCCTCGAACTAATGAATAATGAAAAACTAAAAAAAAATCTGAAAAATCCTCCAAAGTAGCCCAAAAGTGGCTTGCAAAAATCTGATGGCCAAGAGTTCTAGCTTCACAAAACACTCCCCTAATTTCTCTCCTAGTGCCTAAGTTTTGGGGCAACAAAATAATTCTTCCAAGGTGTTGCGGCGCAAAGTGAAGGACCGCCATTGAGGTACAGTGTTTGCCAACTTCACTTGACACAACTTGAATGGGAAGATCAACAACTTAGCTAAAGCCACATTGCAATAAGTCTTCAAAAATTCTCGAAACAAGGCTAATGATTAACGCATATACTTCAACCATGAGCGATACACTTACCATGTCAAGAGAGATCTTATTATATTAAAATCCTACAAAACAAAATCAAGCATACCCGAGAAGAGTAATATCGAAATATATGAATTAAAAGCTCATAAAGAAGGAAAGTATGGAGGAAAGGTGATAAAAAAAAAGAGATCTTCTAAGGCATTAAAACCAAGAATAAAACCATGTTATCAATATTCCCCACTTAATAACGTAATGCATTTTTTAGACTTGGATATAATCAGGCCCGTTTCTGACATTTTACAAGCCTAGGGTGAAATAAGAAATTTGGGCCCTATAATTTAATAGTATACTTCATATTATTTTATTTTCTTATTTTACAAATAAAAAAAATTAAGTAGTGGTTTTATAAAATAAATAAACTATTGAAAAATTTGATTAAAAGTTATACTATGTATTATAATCACATAAATCACTACTAGTGTTAAAAAAATAAAAATTATAAATAAAAGTTTTAATTTAAACAATATCATGAGCAATCCATTTCATAAAAGTTTTTATTTACTAATTTATCTTATTATTATGATAATTTTTCTTTATAATATTATGCATATTTATCTTCACAAATTAATAAATATAGTCTACATTCTAAATACATGAATTAATAAGATGTCATTGCATTAACAAAATAAGGAATAATTATAACTATGTACAACTAATATACAAAATAATTGATTGAATTTCTTGCATTTCTTATAAGTAACATGAGTAGCTATTTTAGTTAAAGATTAATAACTAGATAAGTATAATGACAATAATATTTTGTTTGTCGTATTTAGTTTTAGAAGGTTGTTGCTTTCATGTGAAGTATATATATAACATTAGGTTAATTAGAAAAGAGGAATTGAACTATGCATTCAGACAAAATTATCTTAGAAAAAGAGGAATAACCATTCTTCGGAAAAAAAAACAATAATTAAGGAAGTAAAGGGAATCGAACCCATATCAAATAGCATTAAAAACTTTATAAAAGTAAGTCCTTTAACCATTGAGCTACTTCAATTAATAAAATAAAACTTGTACACATTTATATCCCTTTTATTTTTATCTAAACATACAATAAAAATAGTACTCACTGTGCACCTGGTGCAAAACGTAAGCTAAATAAACTCAAAACACATGTTTCAATTTATAAGGAAAAAATAAATTAACACGAAGAACAAATGTAATGAATGCGTGCAATTCATGCATAAATCATCATTAATGCTTCGTAATTTGCATCATTAATGCTTTTGGAATTTTATTATTTTGTCCATGGGAATAAGATATGTACAAAAATTTGAGATTCTTTATAAATATGAATAATTTTTAATATTAGGATTTTTATACACGTATGCAAAATTCGAAATTATCATGTACATTCCTTAATACGTAAATGTACATTACTTACAAAGAAAATGTTTATTATAAAATCAAAAAATGTAAATTCGTCTAGATATGATTACATTATGCGTACTCAAAATACAAATGTATGTATCACAAAGATTTGTTGTTGTACATCGTACGTATCATTAATGAACATTATGTATTGTTGAAATAAACAATAGAGGTATTTTTAATGATCAATTCAATTCATTATTTCCCCGTAGAAGTCGTCATTAATGCTTTGTAATTTGTGTCATTAATGTTTTTCGAATTCTATTATTTTTGAATTGGGAATGAGATTTTTACAGAACTTTGGGATTCTTTTAAAATCTGAATAGTTATTTATTTTAGGATTTTTATACACGCACATGTATTTCGAAATTATCATGTACATTTCTTGATACGTAACTGTACATTATTTACAAAGAAAATGTATATTATAAAATCATAAAATGTACATTGGGGTTGATCTGGTTACATTATGCGTATTCATAATATAAATGTACATATTACAAAGATTTGCTATTGTACATCGTATGTATTGTAAATGAACATTATGTATCATTGAAATGAACAGTAGAGGTACTTTTAATAATCAATTTAATTCATTATTTCCTAGCAAAGTCATCATTAATACTTCATAATTTACATCATTAATGCTTTTAGGATTATATTATTTTTGCATTGAGAATAAGATATGTACAAAACCTTTGGATTCTATTTAAATCTGAATAGTTTTTCATTTTAGGATTTTTATACACGCACACATATTTCAAAATTATCATGTACATTTCTTGATATGTAAATGTAAAATATTACAAAGAAATGTTCATTATAAAATCATAAAATGTACATCCGAGTTGATCTGATTACATTATGCGTATTCAAAATAGAAATGTACATATTGCAAAGATTTGTTGTTGTACATCGTATGTATTGTAAATGAACATTATGTGAAATGAACAATAGAGATACTTTTAATGATCAGTACAAAACGATTGCATCATTAATTAATAGCACAACATCATTATTGTTTCGTAATTTTACGTCATTAATGCTCTTAATTTTCAATAATGAAACATTGAGATTCTATTATTTTTGCATTAGAAATAAAATTATTACAGAACTATTGGGATTCTTATTATTTTATTTAATATTGGTGCACATTTTTAAAATACACGCACACATGTGACTACAATATTATGTACTTTATGTAAAAATGAAATGTACATAACATAAAAGAAACTTGTTCATTACCAAATAGTATAATGTACATCCATGGAAATTTTATTATAATATGTGAACTCAAAATCTAAATGTACATATTATTATTAGAAATGTACATCTTTTAGATGTTAAATGATCATTGTATACACTTTGTAATGAAAATTACAATTTCTTCTAATGATCATAGTATATCGTATGGAAAGATTGAAAATGAAAAGTCACTTTTAGAAAAAGATGACAGCAGGTGCACAGTGAGCACTATGCGTTCGGGTGCATAGTTGAACCATTACCCTAGATATAATCTTAAATCAAATACGTAAAGGTTGCTAGGTTTGCCGGTCAGAGCATTGTACCTCATTACTTGAGTGTGGTGAGAAACGAGAATGAACACCTACGTTATAAGGAAAGGAGTTTGAGTAGGAGCCTGCCAAGCTTTGAAGAGCACCTTAGAATACAGGGCAAGGAAGTTTGTTTAGTTAATTTAGTGGAAGTGACAAAGAGGAGTTTATTACTTATAGACATTACCTATTGCCAACTTATCAATAGCTAGAAAATATACAAATTACCTACTACCACTTTAACATTAGGAAAATGCCTTTCGTTGATATAAATTACCTTATGTTAACTTTAATAATAGGAATTCACCTACAGCTAATATATATTTACTGTGAGATAAAATGTAGGAATTTGCTTATTATTGGAAATTAAGCACCTACCAAAAAGGCCATAGGAAAATAAATTCTCATTTTAGGGGTAAATCTTCTCTATGGCTCAAGGAGGCTTTGCTCGACAAATATTTGGACTAAACACAATGTAAATATGTTGTTCAATGTTAATATAAAAACTTCGAGTATCTAATTTTTGAATTAGAGATTGAGGGTTCATATATTGGCTCCCTTAGTTTTTTTGTTTGGAAATATAATTGTAAATATTATTTTTAAGGAACCAAGTGGATAAGCCATTAACCTTGATGGTTAAACTTAGTTCTAATGTCATGTAATTTTGGACCTAGACCTACTCCTAAGGCCAATTAAATTGATCATTATTTTAAATTCTTTTAATAACTAGCTACTTATATAGTAGATAATTTATAATAATTACCTATTTTAAAGTAGTAGCAAAATAATTTACACATGAACATCTTACCTACTAATCACTACACATGAAAGGAAGTTTAGCTTAATTGATTATGGAACTAAATCCACTCCTAAGGCCAATTAAATTGAGCCTTATTTCAAATTCTTTTAATTATTAGCTTCTTATACGCACTAGTAAAAAAATGTACAATTGCTTCAGTTCAAATTGTTCAATTACTTCGATTATAAGGGCGAAGCACTTGTAATTTGTTCAATTGCTTTGTTTTTTGTACCGAAGCAACAAATCATCAAATGCGTTGGTTATAGGAAACCGAAGCACTTATACATTCATAAATGCTTCAATTCCTTACAATCGAAGCACTTGATGATTTGTTGCTTTGGTACAAAAATTGAAGCAATTGAACAAATTATGTGCTTTGTCTCTAAGTGCTTCGCCCTTATAACCGAAGCATTTGATGGAACAATTTAGTGTTTTTGTTATACCACTTTTGAAAGAAATAATAATAAAGTAACAAATACAGGCGCAATCTATCTATCTATCTATCTATCTATCTATCTATCTATATATATATATATATATATATATATATATATATATATATATATATATATATATATATATATATATATATATATATATGGAAGGGATCAAGTAATAAGAGTGTTTAAAATTAGAAGAATAAGAAGAGATCCTGACCATTAAAATGGTAAGATCCAATGTTAAATACTTTACATAAAAAAATAGTTACTATATAATAATAAGAGTCACTATAATAATAAAAAATAGTCATAATAAGTGAAAAAATTATTTTGTCACTATGTGAGTTAAAAAGGGTCAATATGTGTACGTAAAATATAATCCGTTGGATTTAGGAGATATAGACCCAAGATATCTTTTCATCCTTCTCATTTTAAGTATCTTTTTTATTTTAACTGGTTTTCTCTCAACACTCCTACATAAAGGTTAGAACACTACAACAGGAGTTTAGTACATTAGAAACGAAAATTAAAATATTTAAAATAATATATCAGTAATTTAAAATAATAGATTAGTATTTTATAACATTACTACAACAATTTAGAACAATAGATAAGAATTTTAGAACCATAGTATAATAATTCAGAACAATACAACAACACCTTTTTCATTTTAAGACATTTGATCATATGTTTATAACATTGGACATTGGGTAAGAAATAATAGTACAAACTTAAGAACATTATAGCAACGTCTTAGAACAATGAAATAACTTTTTAGAATATTAGTTTAGTAATTTAGAACAACAAAACCACCTACTTAGAACAATAAAAGCATTATATAGAACAATGGAACTATATTTTAGAACAATGGTTGCTATAAATGGAGTTACAGTACACTAGATCAGTATTTTAGAACATTAGTATAATAATTTAGAACAATACAACATCTTATTCATTTTATTACATTTGATCATAAGTCTATTAGGTTAGAAGATATAGTAAAAACGTTAGAACATTAGTTCACTAATTTAGAACAACCGAACCACCTACTTAGAACATTAGAGCAATGTTTTAGAATATTAGAGCAATGTTTTAGAACAATAGAACAACTTTTTAGAACATTAGTTCACAAATTCAGAACAACCAAACCACCTTAGTACGTACAACACTGGAAGTATAATTTAGAACATTAGTTCACTAATTTAGAATAACCAAAGCACCTATTTAGAACATTAGAGCAATGTTTTAGAATAATAGAATAATTTTTTAGAACATTAGTTCACTAATTTAGAACAACCAAACCACCTACATTGAAATTAGAACAACATAAGCCATAGTTAGAACAATAAAAGTATAATTTAGAACATTAGTTCACTAATTTAGAACAACCAAACCACATAATTGGAACATTAAAGCAATATTTTAAAACATTAGAGCAATGTTAGTACATTAGAGAAATATTTTAGAACAATAAAACAACTTTTTAGAACATTAGTTCACGATGGTTGTTGAACTTAGAACAACAACAACCTTATTTAGAATAATATAAGTACAATTTAGAATTTTTTTTGCTGAATTTAGAACATTGTTCACAAATTTCAGAATAATGATTGCCAACAAGAGATTCCACTTAGGACCACAAACATCGGAGTGTACTTACTCCAACTTAACTTGCTTTCTGGTAGACTTCCTAGATAAGGAAGCTCTATGTTGCTTTCATGCCAAATAATAACACACAAGGGTCAAGTGTAACAAATGGGTCAAGGTTAACAAGCTAAAGTTAAATGGTGTAACTTATACCACAAAAGGCTAGACTCATAACAACTGTAATATGATAAATAATTAAATATATAACTCACATCATCAATATGACATGCTCTCCTTCTACATATATACTTCATGTTTTATTCAAAACCTATATATTTCATTAAAGAATCAATATTTAGTATTTGAGAATTGAAAAAGGGGGTTGAATGAACTTTATTTAGTTTTGCATTTGAGGAATGCTTTGAGTGAAGCCATAGAGTCGAGGGAAAAGGTCGAAGTACGCTAGAGAATTGAGAAAAGAGAGAGCGAATTAATATGTTTGAGGGAACAAGTTTTTGAACTGGGTTTGGGTGGAGCTTAGCAAGTGGTCCAACAAAGAATAGGTTTGTTACTAGAGTCATTTGATCTATTAAGCAGAAAGAGTTGAGAGTGAAAATTACATTGGACGATATTTTTTATTTTATAATCTATTAGGCCTAGAATTTTTGGCTCATAGAATTATCTTTTACATTATCTTTATGTCTTAGTATACATTTGCCAACTACAATTTACTCCCTCTTTTAGAATTTATTTTATTTTGTTATTTTTTTTGACATTTCATCAACGAACAAGAAAATAAACAATTAAATGACTAAACATGCGTAAGTTGTAAGTCGTATTGAAGCAACCCGAACAATTAAGTGACTAAACATGCGTAAGTCGTAAGTCGTAAGTCGTATTGAAGAAACCCAAGTATGAGCCTTAACAGCACGATCTAGACTCACTCTAATCCTAGACACTGAATTCGAATTTATTCTAGCAAGTGAGAGAATGGTAGAAAGAGAAGTGTATCGAAGAGGAAGAGTAAAAGAGAACATGGAAAAATTTGGCATAAACCAGACAATGTATAGTTTAGCGACATTCTAATTAACATCCATCATATGTCATAATGATATATCCTATGTTAGTTGTACCCGCATTTATCGTTGAAATGCACATAGTACTGTATTTTCCTAAAATAACTAATAAGCAATTTCTGGAAAGTGGTTAAAGAAGAGATTAGAGTTTGTGTCATTAGGATACATATGTCTAATTATAGCTCGTATATAATATGATGTTGAGTTTATTGTTTACTAAAAAAAGTTTTATTACAAATTATTTCCTCTTCATATTGATAATTTTTCTCTCCTCTATCTTTTTTTTTTTGCAGCAATTTTTATCATTCTCATTGAAACCATCTTGTTAACAATTTTAATCAAATTTATTCACCATTTCCATCAATACAAAACGGCATCCATAAAAGATATTGGCAAGGCTTATAAGAACCTTGTCCTAAAATGGAATCATGATAAAAGCGATTTCAGCAAGCATGAAGTTGCTAAATCATCAGATGATCAAAGTTATGAGGTAATATTTTCTCTCATATAATAATTTCCATTGAATTATATAAAAAAAGTTTCTCACGTAAATGCTTATTTCATATTTCTTTTTAAATTGCAACATTACATGTGAGTTTTCACGCTGAAACTTGAATATTTTGATTATATTTTGGTAAAAAAATGTAACATTATGATATTTTAAAAGTAAAGACCGAGATGAATTCTATAACATTTCTCGTGATTATATTTCTCCGTATGCATGAATCACAATATATGGTTTAAAAGGAAGCGTGTTTGGGAAAAGAAAAAAAAATCATACCTTATGTTTGAAAAAGAATGAAGTATGTTTTAGCCCTACGAATTAACACTTGCACATCTTCATTTGTTAGTATTCTAATGGCACAAAACAAGAAGAGAGTTGGAAGGGTTCAACAAAATTTGCGAAAAAACATAACCGTAGTGTGGATGACAGTTTCTTCATACGATCTCCATCAATACACTCAAGGAGTTCTTGTAGAAGAAGTCACACCCCATCACCAAACTTGCATAGAAAAAATTGTCGATCGGCTGACATGATAGATTCCTTGGGAAGTACGAGTAGGACGAGGGGTGCAACAACAAGCTCCTCACCAATAGAAACTTCAAATAATACATTCACAAAATTGATGAATTCGAAATCCCCTTTTTTATCTGGTGAACTATCCAAAAACACAAGTCATCGAAGCACAACTCCAATTATATTCTCTCATTCACCAATACGGAGGAAACCGCAACATATTGAGAAAAGGCTAGAGTGCACGTTGGACGAACTATGCTTCGGTGCTATCAAGAAAATAAGGATAACTAGAGATGTTATATCGGATGTCGGGTATGTCGATCTTCTCTTCTCTCTCCTCCTTTTTATCAAGTTTATTTGTTAATTGCTACATACTCCGTATTTAATACGCGCGTTACTTTCTAAGTTTTGACATGTTTTTATAAAAGGTGATATATTGATTGATATTTTAAAGCTAGTTTAAGTTGTTCTAAAATACCAATTAAAATAGACATAATGCATCACTGATACGTTGTTGGATACCTATTAAACAATAATTCTTAACAAAACGCCCTAATATTATTGTCATAGAGTAAAGTAGGGAAAAATCTATGCTGTTTCAGTTAGCTTCCACGATATGGAGAACTAAGATGATTTTATAAAGAACGCTTAGGGAGTCAGCGCTATGGTTCACCGTTTTTTTAGTTCATAATTAATCAAAATACCAGTGATTTTTCAATTTCTCAAATATTTTAGGGCAGGAATTAAGCATACGACCAAGTCTTGACACTCTCAATTCACAGATAACGTAAGCCTAAAATATTTGATCACTATTACCAAGATTTAATCAGCCACTTGATCATGTTGCAAGATTAACAATAATATACTAATAGAGAAATTATAATGGCTAATTAAACTTTAAATTAAATTATAATATCTGATTTCGTAATTTTATTTGTTATTATTTCTATTTGGTTTGCAGCCAACAAGTTGATAATTTGAAATTATATATGAAACAAATACAAAAATAACAACATAACATGATTTACTTTGGTAGCAGTTAAAATGAAAATGGTGTTTAAAATGAGAAAAATGAGAAGAAATTTTAACCTTTTATATCTTAGATACAATGTATGGCATATCACATACATATAATGAAGACTTTTGAATATATGGTGACCGTACCCTTTCTCCACATATAGTGATATTTTTTAGTAACTCATTTTTTTACATGAAATCTCATGCGTTAGATATTACCATTAGAAAATTTAAAATATATTATCATCTTTTTCATTTTAAACACTTTTCTCATTATATATATATATATATATATATATATATATATATATATATATATATATATATATATATATATATATTATTTCACCTTATTGATAGTTCAAATAAAATTTAATATTTCAATGTTATTTAATGCAGGATATTTGTTCAAGAAGAGGAAACTTTAAATATAAATGTTAAGCCAGGTTGGAGGAAAGGAACGACGATAACATTTGAAGGAAAAGGCGACGAAAAACCGGGCTATCTACCAGCAGATATTGTATTCTTGATAGATGAAGTAAAACACCCTTTGTTTAAGAGAGTAGGAGATGACTTAGAGTTGGGAGTTGAGGTCTCTTTACTCAAAGCTCTTGTTGGTTGTAGCATAACATTGCCATTATTAGGAGGAAAGAAAATGTCCTTGCGAGTTGATGATGTTATATACCCTGGTTACGAAAATATCATTCATGATCAAGGGATGCCTAAATCTAAGGATGATGGGCAACGAGGTGACCTACGACTCAAGTTTTTGGTTGATTTTCCTACTAAATTAAGTGATGATAAGATCAAAAAAATTTGTAATATCTTGGAAACTTGTTTTTGATATGAAATATATCTCATTAAAAAAATCAGAAAATTCTAATTTATACATGATATAATTATATTATGGGGCATTTTTCGTAATTTTATTTTTATATATGAGATCATGATGTTTATACCTTATATATATTTTTATATCTTGTGTATATCTATATATAATAAAATAATACATATCTGATATAATAATAGATATATCTGGTATATCAATACTTATATATGAGATTTCAATATCTTGGTTTAATTTATATAATGTATGAATTAGAAAGGCCTTAAACAAATCTAGTGTAACTTTTACTCACATGTCTTTTATCAATTAAATTAGACTGTCAATTAGAGTATAATTGTGTCTTATATAGTTGATTTCTTAACTCAATACATAACACAATGTCAATTTCACTTTATGAAAGTAGAATCAGTGAAAGGGATTTGAAAAGGAGGGAGAAAACACTTACGGAGTATTTAGTTTGATGCTTCGAGATTTTGCAACCCTTCGCTATAAGAGTGTAGACACGAAATTGTATCTCCCAATGTAGTGGTCCGATGACGAAACAACCCTGACAAAGCAGACTTAGCTTAGGTTGAGTTTGAGTATGTGTAAACCTGAAAACACCTTAAAACAAAACCCCTCGAAAGGCCTCAAACACAGACCCTGATCCCGGAACTCTTACCTTGGCCCAAACAAAAAATCCAAAGTCACAAAATCACATCATCTAAACACCTTAAAGCAAACCTCAATCCATGCAAACCCTAAAGCCCGAAGCTCTTTTGCTCAGCACACAAGCACGGAGCATCTTTAAGCCACCAAGCCAAAGTGCAAAACGCACGATCCTGGGTGTCTAACACCCACCATGGGCGCTCAACGCCCAACCCACGAGCGTTCGGTGCCCAGTTCCTTCCCAACTCATCTTCGCCTCTTCTGTGGTCCAGCTCATCCACTTCAAGTGTCTAACACACAACCTTGAGTGCTTGACACTCAACCCCAGCGTCTAACGCCCAAGCTCCTGAACTGAAAAAGAATCTGATCAGTTGTGAGACCCATCGCCTAACACGCAGTCCTAGCTTTCCCAGTGTTTGATGCTTGAACCCAGCACATGGCGCTTTCCCAGCGCTCGATGCTCAAACTTGGCGCTCGACGCCCGGGAAACCAACTTTTTTTCCTAAAAATACCCCCTCACTTACCTGGCCCAAGAGTTTGACATTTCTTCAATTCCAAGTGTTGTCACTCTGGCCTAATACACTCTCAAATACAATCAAAGTCTCTTAAACATCATTCATACTAACCAAGGATCAATCCAAGCATATTTGACACAACAAAGAAAGGAAATCTTACCCTTTCAACATATACTTAAGAAAAAACTCAAGCAAAAGGACACTCCTTAATGGTAAACACTAAGGACCGCTCAATCTCTTTCAATACATTTTATGTTTTCTCTACTTCTACTCTATTCATTCTCTAGTCTTTGGATCTAGTGCTTTCTAACCACTCAAGACTCTTGGATTCGATTTATTTTGTGATGATTGTATGGGGTGCAAATCCCTCTCATATGAACACTTATTTCAATACTTGTGCAATCTTGATAAGTCTTGATCTAGCAAAGAGACTTCACAATTGATGCTCTCTTTTGATCAATTCACACACTCCTTTGTTTTAATGTCTCATTTTATTTATGATGTGAAGAGCTATGAGCAACTCCTACTTCACTAGGTCAAGCCTCAAAATCTAACTTTGAGCACCTCATTCATGGAACCATCTTCATAGATTGGTCTCTTCTTAATCATTCAAGCAACCCATTTCCCTTGCATTCTATTTATTATAGTCTACTTATATTTATGCAAGTTTCTTTTTCTTTTGGTCTATGATGAAGAGACTTGGACATCTCTACTGTCTCTAGACTCGATCAATCTTTTGCCCTTTCATAAGCAAACCCTAGTTGTACATCACACTTGAATGTACATTTAGGAGTTATTCATAACACTAGTAGAGAAACGTTCAAATGCAATGGCTTTCTATGCTTAAATATTGCAGTTATTGAGGAAAAGCACATATAGACAAATGACTTGGGATATATGCAAATGCTGCGGTTTTTTGATACAACAATAAAACTCACAATTACTGCGGGTTTTCTAGAAAATCGCAACTTTTAATAGTCCAAATACTACGTAGCACTTATGTAGTATTTTTTGCAAAAAAATTTTTAATCTAAAATCATTAAGTACTGCCGTTTTTTAGAAAACCGCAGCACTTAATGGTTCCAGATTAAAAAAAATTTGATAGGTCATTACCCAAGAATTTTATGTGCTAATTACATAGAAAAGTATATTATTAATAATTAATATCTCACAAAATTGTTATATTTACAAATCTAATCTAGTCATGTATATACAATTACACCACCTTTGATCAAGAACCTAATCTAATATAAGCTAAGCTAAGAAGATCATGCATAATATGTTAGAAATAATGTGACCTAAAATATGAGAAAAGTTAAGAAATGATCAACCGTGAAGCTTATAAATCCAAATCTATTATGACCACTCATTTTGGCACAAAAAATCATTATCTATGAGATGGTATACCCAAAACAGACAACCAATTAATTCTTCATAGATTTCGGACGCATTTCGTGGTTTTGATAAACTCGAAAAGGCATATCGCTAAGCC
The DNA here is from genome assembly GCA_026401315.1 of Dysphania ambrosioides. Classification (NCBI taxonomy): domain Eukaryota; kingdom Viridiplantae; phylum Streptophyta; class Magnoliopsida; order Caryophyllales; family Amaranthaceae; genus Dysphania; species Dysphania ambrosioides. The sequence goes on from CM048658.1 coordinate 16,463,960, forward strand.
CGGTAGTTCGAACGGCGTAATTTTTTTTGAAACCCCTTATTTTTGAAGGTACTACACAACCATGTTGCTTGTTAGTTTCCTTGATGGTGTCTTAATATTGTAAAAAATAATTTGACAAGTAATATAATTAACTACGGGATTCCGAATGGGACTTATAATATGTCTAAATCGGGTATTTTTGAGATCTACGTACCGCAAATACTTTGACGAGGGATTTCTCTGCTTATTTTCTCCAAAAAAATCTCTAACATATAATCTATGAAATTTTATTTTTTAAGGGTTAATTCCTTCATGAACACAACTTATAGCATGCAAATCTTTACACACACGGTTTTCTTCTTTACAACAATGTATAAAAAATAACGAAAAACAAAAATTAAAAAAAAAATATACTAGGGTCTAGGGCATATGTAAACCTTTATATTTCTAACTTTGGAGTATGTAGACTTCTTCAAATCAAAATGGGAGAAATGAGTAGGCTTCAAAATAATTCACTACGCCATATCCATGGAGACACGAGTGGGAGAGAGGAGTAGGCTTAGAAATGTATGAGGAAGAGCAAATTATTGGAACTTTAGAAAGAAGTTAGGGTTATAGGTAGGAAATATGAGGGATTAAGAGTGGGAGGTCTAAGTATTATGGGGATTTAGAGTTAGGGAAGTTGAGGGTTAGAGAAGAAGGGAAATGTATGTTATGCTGCTGATATTTATTTTCGTGTTTGAAATTATACTAGAAGTGCTGGAAAAAGAGTATATATGGTGAGTCACAAATGCTATAGTTTTTCAAATAATCGCAACACATGTAACTCACAAGTGCATATATATATATATATATATATATATATATATATATATATATATATATATATATATATATATATATATATATATATATATATATATATATGCAATAGTGCATATCTTAAAGCACTAGTAGAAATTAATAAATATGCGACGGGTTTTTTTAGTACTATATGTGGCATCAAAAGGCTAGCAACAATTAAAATGACAAAAAATTAATATATTTAATTTGCGACGTAAAAAATATGCTGCAAAACATTAACTAATATGCGGTGGTTCCTGCTATTTACGCTGCAAATTATTCAATTAATAAGTGGTGGTTTTAACAAAAAGACGCCACATTTTAATAGTTAATTTTAATTAAAAAATCCTATATTTCTATTAATATGCAACGGTTAATTAAAGAACCGCCTCATATAGCTTTGTATTTTTTTAAATCCTATAATTTTGTCCCTACTATGCTACATCTACAATATACACCAAAACCTGCTAGTCCATCCCAAATCCTGCTGCATTACATTTCACTAATACCAAAACCTGCTATACATTTCTGATGGTACCAAAACCTGAATTTGCATTGCAATTACCAACCATTTACACATATAGCAATCAAAAGGTATACATACGATAATCTAGAATTCATTTATACAGTATTAGGGTCATAAAGCACCCATTAAGGGACATCAAAACTATGATACAATAATGAAACAATTAAAATGTACAAAAAACTACAATATTATCATCATGAAAATCACATAAGGTAAGTTAATCTAAAAAAAGTTATCAGTCCCATACTTGGCCAATTTGTTACGGACCACATCGATTTCTTCGGTGGAGAAGGGCTCCTCATTGAATCCTTTGCATACCTAAGAATGATTAATATATCATTAAAGTATATATACATATATAGTGCAATGTATTTTGAAAAGTAAAGTTCCAGCACGCTATATTCTACCCAAAAATGTATAACTAACTTTTGACGCTAACTTATGACACTAACTTGATTCAAAGCCATTGAACTTGAAAATATGACAACATTACGCCATTAAACATGCTCCTATTTGACCTATATTGACTAAAATCAATGTATTTCAAGTGTTAAGGGCAATTTCTACCCAAAATCGGTCTCATTTGACCTATTTCGACTCAAATTGATATATTTCAAGTGTTGAGGGCATTTTCTACCCAAAATCGTTCCTATATGACCTATTTCGACTTAAATCGATGTATTTCAAGTGTTGAGGGCATTTTCTACCCAAAACCGGTCCTATTTGACCTATTTAGACTTAAATCAATGTATTCTAAGTGTTTGAGGCATGTTCTAGGAGAAATATGTCATTATCAACCCAAAATTGCTCCTATTTGACTTATTTTAGGTCAAATTGTCCTATTTGAAGTGTCTGGGGTATGTTCTAAGGGAAACACGCCAATATTGACCCAAAACCGCCCCTATTTGATTTATATTGACTCATATCTATGTATGTCAAGTGTTAAGGCCATTTTCTACCCAAAACTGCTTCTATTTGACCTTTTTGACTCAAATCTTCCTATTTAAAGTGTTTAGGGCATGTTCTAAGGGAAATATGCCAATATCAACTTAAAACCGCTCCTATTTGACCTTTATTGACTCATATATATGTATTTCAAGTGTTAAGGCCATTTTCTACCCAAAACGGATCCTATTTGACATATTTTGACTCAAATCATCCTATTCGAAGTGTTTGGGACATTTTCAAAGGGAAATACGCCAATATCGACCCAAAACCGCTCCTATTGGACCTATATTGGCTCATATCAATTTATTTCAAGTGTTAAGGCCATTTTTTTCATCCAAAACCGCTCATATTAGACCTATATTAACTCAAACCATCATATTTAAAGTGTTTAAGGCATGTTTAAGAGGGAATAAGCTATTGAGGATACTTAAAATGATAATATTATGGGTATAAATTCTTAACTCTACCATGGGCATTCCACTACTACACCCGGAGAGAACGTCAATCATGAAACGCATCACCAATTAGCCACACTCAGTCCCCCACTTATAGAAATGTTAGTCATATGATATCATTATTTTTACAATGTTTTAGTTAATCAATTTACCGTTAATTCTATCCATGTCGATGTTTGCTTGCTGGTTCGTTCTCTTGGCAATGTAAGTCTTTTGAATACACTGGAAAACAACATTAATTAGTTTAAAAGTTCAATTTCAACCAACCTTGTAATGTAAATCTATTGATAACACTTACTAATTAATAATCGCTTTCAGCTTAATATTTCCCATTGATCGAGCCGAGTTAAAGAAGTAGATTTTCCCATCGCTCATACAAAGGACTAAAAGATCTAGTGTGCACTACATATTAAGCAATAAGTAATTAGAATTATTTTTACATAATAATACTTTATTGTACTCTAAAGTAAATGTATAAGTAATTATCATTATATTCTAACATTAGATTCAAACGTACCGTTCGAAAATAGGGGCAAAAATGAATTCAACATAGCTTTTAGGGCTTTTGTGACTGCAAAATGGACGTACATATTTACCTCATTGATATTTCCATCGATTATTGCATCTGAATGGCCTTAGGACACAACCAACTAACTAATGTGAGTAAATCGCATGACACACAATCATCTTAGAGTGCCCTAAACAATCATAAAAAGCATTATCAAAATGGTTTGGAAGTTATTAACAGTACGACATAAGTTAACCTAAATCCTAATTGTGTATACCTCAAGAAGGATTGAATAACATAAATGTTCAATTGAGCTCCCTGTAAGAATCGGGTGATGGAAGCTTTGTCAAGCCATGCTGTTCCATCTTCAAAGCAGTGGAATAAGGCTCGATCCAACAGCACAACAATGGTATCCTCTTCCTTCATCATGGTGGCACATTGAAGTAGCCACTTGCACTTAGGACTAAGAGAATCTGCTACATATTTAGTGAGAAGAGGTCGGTTTTCTGCCACTAACTTCTTTGAGGCTAGTTCGTTACTTTGAATAAATTCATTAACTAACATCTTCTTCATTTTCTTAGCTTATAAAGTCACCTAAAACAACACAATAAGACAACTTTGATCATTCTAAAATATAATTATAGATAAAATGTTATTGAATCTTTAAGTTATACCTCACTTATGAACTTAATCAAATCTAGAGGCCATTACACAAAATTCCTAATTGCGTCATTTAATGTCTCCAAGTCATACTGTGGAATCAGGATCAATTGTGATATTCCCTTGAATAAGTTAGGAATAGTCTCAACCTGCACCACTTCATGTCCTTCAAGCCTCGTTCCTTGGTGGTTCTTGTAAAATGCTGCCTTTACTAACCTAGATACACGACACCAAAGGCCACATCATAGATTGTTCCCGTACTTGGATCCTTTAGGAGTAGACGACAACTAGTAAGACCCTGAAAATTCAATATTATATGTCAATAGTTCATTAGTAATACAAACATTAGTTATTCAAAATAAAAGTTTAAAAAGATTATTTAACACACCTCTAGCTAGGAGTAGACACCCATGCACTCTCAAATGCTACCTGCTCCACGCTCACACCAACGTCTTAGAGTATGGAGAATATCTTGTCCTTTATGGTGGCATCAAGCTCCTTTATAAGTTCTTCTTGGAGTTAAGCCTTCAAAGTCTCCCTATCTCCCATCAAAACTCCACTTTGACTTGGTTGGCTTGATCAGAGTGGAGGAGGTCCAAAAACTTTTCAATACCAAATATTGGTCCCTCCCAGTCCAACACAACATCCGAGATGATCTGGCTTGCCAATGGCCATAGCTAATACATCGTGGTTCCTCACAGGAACAAATTCCCCTTGAATTTTCTTTTAATGGAACTCCAAATAGAAAGAAAAAGTGAAAAATTTTCTTACGTATTTTTTGGCCATAACCTATGTATTCTCGTTTGGAATGACTCTCTCCCTAGTTTTCTTGTCCTTCTTATGCCTTGAACAAAACCAATCATCCCAAGGCTTATTTGCGTGGTGCTTGATTCCGTGGAAGAAGTTCTCGCGCAAGAGGGATAGAAACCCTCTGCTATCCACTATTGCCTTGCGTCGTTGTAACTTGACTGTCCAAGGTAATGGGGATGATGTTTATCTTGGCACTCTTACTTTCTTTCTCGCGCCTGGCCTGTCAACAATAGCAAAGGTCATAAGTACCTTAGAAAGAGTTTTAAAAACTGTACACATAAAAGTATTTAACTTACCATTGTAGCTTCAGACGTCTTATTCTTGACAAAGGTTGCCCAATCGCCTTCCTTAAAATATTTCTAGATTTCATAAGGCGACTTGTTAGCTTCTTTCTTGGATATCATTCTCGTCTTGGTAATCCAACCAATCACCAACTTTGATTTGAAGTCTCAAAATCTGTCGGTGAATGCAGATAAAAACAGCTTATTCAGCTAGGTGTTGTCTGGAATATGAAATAAAGCCTAAAATAGAGAAATTGGGTTAGTTTCATTCAGTAAGGTAGTTTTCACAAATATTAAATAATTAAGATTAAAAGTTAGGAATGCGTACCATTGTGTCCACCCACTAGATCTACCAAAGACCCTCATTTACTCCCGATCACTCCCAACTAATGTTGAACTTTCGAATAAGTAGGCGAACATGCTGACCGTACTTGAGACGCCACCTACCAATGGGCCGGTGTTAATGATAGAACTCTAAATGCATGGCCTCGGACACTCTAAGGCTCCTAGTCAGACCTTTGGGTCGACCTAAGGCACGAGCACCACGCTTCCCCATCCCTCTCCCAGATGCCGAACATGAGGGACGTCAACGTTCATGGGTTCATCATCCCCTAAACATGTTGTCGCTTCAGCTAACCTCTTATGTTCTTCAAACATCCTATCGATTCTCTTAGCTTCTAACTCAGTAGCTATGTCCTCTACATCACCTCAATCAGTCTCGAGGTGAACATCATACTCAACGTCGTCCTCATTAACACTGAAATCTTCGTCACTAGCCATGATATAAGCCTAAAACTGCATCAAAGAACAAGAAAGCAATGCAAACAGAGTCAATGAATCGTCCAACATCATTCTCCAACAAAGCACGATTACCATACATCCAATTTCGATCCATAATTTGTGTCATGCCCTATTTGACATGTAAGAAATCAAATAACAATCTAATCAACACTCAATTTATGCATAGTTATATATACGCACATAAAGGGTCCTCAAGTATGTAGCTTGACAAAAATAAGGTTAAGCAAACTCCACAATGACCCACAAACATTCTATGGTTTAAGTTACTAAATTCTTCTAGCAATTAATGTTCTATGCTTTGTAAATTACTATAAATTCTACAAAAAAATTGGCAGAGTTTCCTTTCTAAACCCAACATTTCCCATTTCTTCAAGCCGATTTATATGCATTTAAATACAACCACAACCAACACACAGTGCCATTTTATATTAATGTTCTATACTTTGTAAATTACTACAAATTTTACAGAAAATTTGGCAGAGTTTCCTTTATTAACCCAACATTTCCCAATTTCAAAAATCGATTGTTAAACCCGTTTATATGCATTTAAATACAAGCATAACAAACACACAAGGCCTTTTTATATTATAGCTAAGTAAATTAAGGAATTTCTAATAATAAGTTTAGTAATTTTATATCAAAGGGAGTAGACATTGTTATACCTACATAGAGACTGCGGCTTTGGCTACTACTATGACCGAGGCTTCAGAAAACGAGAATATAAAAAGAGAGCTGCCATGAAAGGTATACAAGCAAGAAAGAGCGAATTTCAGTTTATTCAAACACCGTGCATAAAATAAAAGAACAAAATAAGAGGAGCATAATATAGATTAATGCTTCTGTTTAAACAATATTAAACTAATTTTATCCAATGTATTTTCAGATATGATTCAAATCGATATGTCTTTTTTCTCATAAGGTTTGAAAAATTAATATATGATTCACAATTGTTTGGGATAAGGTAAATGGTTGTTTAGAAGCATACATAGTAAACTTTGGTGGAATTACTAGTGTCGGTGTTTTGTAAGAGAACATATTTTCTTCATCTCTACAATATAATCTCACGCATTGAAGAAAAATAATTTTTTCTCCCTTCCTCTTTGATCTATTCGCAAAAAATTTCCTTAGTCCACATTGATTAATGACCATATTTAAGTAATTCACGTAAATTTGGGGAAAGATCAAAACAAAATTATGGCTTTTATAGGTATAACAGATTATTGAGAGATGTTAATATATTATACTTTAGGCCTAAATGTCTTCTCATATTTTTTTTTCCAGTATTTGCTATTAGGAGGCTAGTTTTTGGGATGTCTCTTTATCCAACATAAATCCTAACTGAGTAACATTATTGGTTCATTTTTTCTAGGAAGCCAGAACCCAAAACGTGGTGATATTACATCCTATTATGTCGAGGCAACGTGAGTTCTAGCTTAGCATGCATGGTCATTTATCTAGTCAAGATTAATCTTAGTTCAAGAATTATATGTCTAGTCAAACTAAATAGAATAATGCTTGGCTTAAATAGCACGAAAGCATATATATACATACTCAAAAACATAAAATGCAAGTAACAATTTAGTTTAGCAACACTTTACTAAAAACTTCATACAACTATCAAAAGTTAGAAATAAAGTATCATACCTTAAAATATAATGTTGGATGAAATTATATGAACAACCTACCTACCATAACATGTACACAATGTCAATTCCGCTTTATGATATTTAATATTAACTTTATGATTATTTCCATTATTTCTACGTTTGACAAATTAACAAATCTCAAACAAGCATGCACATGGGATTTTTCAACCTTATCTGTTCCACATTTGAGCATACAACACCTCTAGAAATGATTCTCAAGAGCTTTGAACTTTTAATTTTATTAGCAATGATCAACATATCAGGAGCCCCCCTTCGAAGAACTGGAACAAAGAACATAACTATTCCTAAGCTTTGAGATAAGACATAACTTTGCCAAAATCATTCCCATTCTTTGTATTCTTATAGGCCCTCTAGTCTACCATTTCAAATTCACCACCATTTGCACTACCCCTTTACTTAGAGTATTTCAGCTAGGAATTTTTTGAAAAGTATGATGTAGAAATTCTGGCCAAACTAGTCGCCCAACTATGTGCAGAGTACTCTACATGCTTTAGGGAACCATATTTCATGGTCATGCTGAAAAATAAATTAATGAGTATGTGTTATTCTGTGCAAGTATGCAAATGTTGATAAATTGGAATGAAACAAAAAGACGTGTCTTGCTGAGGTTAGGAAGTGGCAATCGATAAAAGAGACTAATGAGGATGGTACTATCTGAAAAAAAGATAAAAATTTGAGGGTTTTGATGGATGACAATAAGGTGGTTGTGATTTATGAAGAAGAGTTTTCAAGAGGGGTTAAATCTCGTAAATCCCAAAACCCTTCTTAAAAACTCTTCTTCATCAATCACTATAGCCTCATTGTCACCCATCAAAACCCTCATATTTTTCATCTTTTATTCGGATACTACCACCCTCATCAGTCTCTTTCATCAACTGCTACTTCCTAGCTAACTACAGCAAGACACGTCATTTTGTTTTCTTCTATCACCATTTTAGCTCTTTGAGTCCTTATTCTCTTTCCAACAGAAAAATTATCCATCCTTTTCTCATAAAAGTTCCAAAAAGAATAGAGGAAACCATATTATTATATAGAAAAGCAAAGGAATGGGGTGAAGGCAGAAGGCCAAATAAAAGAAACAAAGAAAACTGTCATATTGAAAGTGTTTGAGGCATGATTAAGAGGGAATACACTATTGAAAATACTCTAAACAATGAAATTATGGGCAAAAGCTCTTACCTCCTCCATGGGCATCCCACTACTGCACCCGTTAAAGAAGTCAAGCATGAAATGCATAACGAAGTAGCTGCACTCAGTTTCCCCACGTTGTTGAGCACACTATGAATTAGAAAATTGAAATGTTAGTCATATATATGATAGTATTATTTTACAATGTTTTAAGTAGGTAATGAACTTACCGTCACTTCTATCCATGTTGATGTCTGCTTTTCGGCTCCTTCTCCTTGCAATGTAAGTCTTTTTAACACTTTGTAAAACGACATTGATTAGTTTAAAAATTCAATTTCAATAAACTTTAGCTTGCAATGTAAATCTATTAATAACACTTACTAATCAATAATTGCTCTCAACTCAGTATTACGCATTGACCGAGCCAAATTGAAGAAGTATATTTTTCCACTGCCACACAAATGACTAAAAACATCCAGTGTGCACTACATTATAAGAAATAAGTAATTAGCATTATGTTTACATAATATATACATTACTATTCTCTAAAGTAAATATATAATAATAAGCATTACGTCACACATCTGATTCAAACGTACCGTTCAAAAATAGGGGCGAAAATGAACTTCAACTTAGCTTGTAAGGCTTTAATGAATGCAAAATAGACGTACGTCTTTACCTCCTTGATGTTTCCATCGGTTCTTGCTCGAAGTGGCCTTAGACACAACCAACCGACTAATGAGAGTAAATCGCACGACATGCAATCATCTTGGAGTGCATTATGTAATCATAAAAAGCATTATATATACAAATGTTTTAAAAATTATTAATAATACCACATAAGTTAACATATGTCCTTATTATGTATACCTCATGAAGTATTAAATAATAGAAATGTTCAATTGAGCTCCCTGTAAGAATTGGGTGATGTCACCTTTGTCAAGCCACGTTGTTCTGTCTTCTAAGTAGTGGAATAAGGCTCGATCCAACGACATAGCAATGGTATCATCTTCTTTCATCATGGTCGCACATTAAAGTATCCATTTGCACTCGGGACTAAAAGAAGCCGCTACATCTTCAGTGATAAGAGGTCGGTTTTCTACCACTAAATTTTTCAAGGTTGGTTCATTGCTCCTAACAACTTCATCAGCTAACATCCCCTTCATCTTCTTAGCTTGTGGAGTCACCTAATTCAAAAGGAACATATCACACAACCTTAGTCATACCAAATTATAATTATAAAGGAAATTTGATTGAATATTTGATTTCTACCTCACTTATGATCTTGATCAAATGTAGAGACCATTGCCCAAAAGTATCAATTTCCTCATTCAATGTCTCTAGGTCAAACTGTGGAATCAGGATCGGTAGTGCTGCTCCTTTGAAGAAGTCAGGAACAGTCTCAACCTTCACCACTTCATGTCCTTCAAATTTGTTCCTTGGTGAATTCGTATAAACTACTGGCCTGACTAACCTAGGTATATGACACCACCAGCCACATAGTAGATTGTTCCCATACTTGAATCTTTTAGAAGTAAACGACAATTGGTAGGACCCTAAAAATTGAATATAATATGTCAATATTATAGGTTACTATTAATACAAACAATAGTTATTTAACATTAGATTTAAAAAGGGAATATAACACACCTCTACATGGGGAGTAGACACCCGTGCACCCTAAGATGCTAACTACTCGGCGTTGATACCAATGTCTTGGAGTAGGGAGAATATCTTGTCCTTCATAGTAGCATCAAACTCTTGTCTAAGTTTTTCTTGGAGTTGAGCCTTCAAAGTCTCCCGATCTTCCATTGAAACTCTGCTTTGACTTTGTTGCCTTAATCTCGGTGGAGGAGGTCCAAAAACTTGTCGGTACCCAATATTAGTCCTTACCAGTCTAGCGTAGCGTCCGAGGTGATCTGGCTTCCCTATAGTCATAGCTAATGCGTCTTGGGCCCTTGCGAGAATGAATTCCCTTTAAATTTACTTATCTCAGAATTCCCCTTAAATTTTCTTATCTTATAAGCAATGGTAACTTTATTGATTTGCAAATAGAATTCTTATGTATTTTTTAGCGACAGCCTACGTCTATTCGTTTAGAATGACTCTCTTCCTAGTTTTCTTATCCTTCTTGTACCTTCAATAAAACCAATCATCCCCACGGCTTATCTGCGTGGTGCTTGATTTTGTAGAAGAAGTCTTGCACAAGAGGGATAGAAACCCTCTGATATCCATTATTGCCTTGCGTCATTGTTGCTTGACTGTCCAAGGTAATGGGGATGGATATTCATCTTGGTGTTTTTGCTCGCCTTCTCGCGTTTAGCCTGTCAATAACATAAATAAAAGTACAACAGAAAGCGTTTTTCAAAACTGAATACAAAGAAGTATTTAAATTACCACTACAGCTTCAGAAGTCTTGTTCTTGACAAAGGTTGCTCAATCGCCTTTCTTAATATGTTTCCATATTTCATAGGGAAACTTGTTAGCTTTATTTTTGGGCACCTTTCTTGTCTTGGTAATCTAATCAGTCACTAAATTTGATTTGAAGTCCTAAAATCTATCCGCGATTGCAGATAAAAGAAGCTTCTTCAGTTGGGAGTTGTCTGGAATGTGAAAAACAGCATAAAATATATAATATTTTAATTAGGTTAGTTTCATTTAGTAAGGTAGTTTACACAAATATTTAAATATTTAAGATTAAGTTAGGAATATGTACACCATTGTGTCCACCCACAAGGTATGCCGAAGTCCCTCATTTACTCTTGACCACTCTCAGTTGATGTTGAACTTCCGAATAAGAAGGCCAATATGTTGACCGTACTTGAGACGCCACCTACCAATGGGGCGGTGCAAATGATCGAACTCTAAATGCATGGGCTCAGCCAGTCTAAGGCTCCTAGTCAGACCTCTAGGTCGACATAAACCCTGAGCACTACCCTTCCTCCTCCCTTTATCGAAACCCGAACACGAGGGGATGACAATGTTCATGTGTACATTATCCCCTAAAGTTGCTACCACTTCAGCAATCCTTTCATGTTCTTCGAACATTCTATCCATTCTTTGAGCTTCTAACTCAGTAGCTATGTCTTAAGAATCACCTTGATCAGTTTCGAGGTGAACATCGTACTCAACGTCCTCATTAGAGACACCGAAATCTTTGTCACTAGCGAGATGTAAGAAAGTAACTACATCAAAGAACAATTGTACAATGCAAATTAAGTTATTGAATCATAATATTAGGGGCAAAAAGGAAATAAAGCAAACATTAACATAACTACAAAATAATTTAATACCTAGACAACAAATACTACTCATCTATAGTAACTCCTTTATGGTGATCCATTTTCATATAATTTGTTTCCGTTTTTGGTCCATTCATGTCATCATTATATGGCATCGAGAACTGTGGGAGATCATCAAAGTCATCATAGTCTTCATCATCAGTGACATCACCAATTCCAAGAATTTGTCATTTACTAGGGACAATAATAGCCCGTTGGGGGTCATTTGTGTCTTTAATGTAGAATTCTTGCTTAACTTGTGATGCAAGTATAAAAGGTTCCTCCGTATCATGCATCCGACTCATGCCGACTAAAGTCCAATTCGATTAATCTTTCTTCACCGAACCACGTCGATTAATATATGCCCACTTGCATTGAAAAAGGGGAACTTTAAAGCTACAGTATTCAAATTCGCATATCTCTTGAATTATCCCATAGTAAGATAAGGTCACATCAACTGGTGCTTTATTTTTTGAGCTAGTATATTCTCAAGAATAAGCCACTATTGAAACACTACTATTTTGAGCAGACTTTGATTTGTTATCCCGACGTTTAGTGTAGAAGGTATATCCATTGGTATTATACCCCTCAAAAGATCGAATAGTTGTTCGAAGGCTATAAGCTAATCACTTGATTGTATTAGAAATGTTATGGCCCGTTTCAGACAATTCATGCATAACTTTTTCATAAAGCCAATCAATGAAGGTGTTGTTGTGTATAGTTATTATCCATATTTCTTCCCAAAATCATAAAGCTATTCGAATCTCCATTGGCTTTATCTTCTCCTTTGAGAATGTCAATGTGTATATATATATATATATATATATATATATATATATATATATATATATATATATATTATCCAATGAAACAAATGAACAAAACAACCAAGTATATTCTATTTAACAAACAAGCACACATATATCCACATTTACAAATAAACCAAAGAACAAAACAAAGGAAACCCATTACCTTGGAAGATGGAGGACGATGGTGAGGGGAAAGGCAACGACAGCACGTGATGAAGAAGAGGAGCAAGAACACGAACCCGAGTAGGAATTAGGGCTCAAGTTCACAAATTGGGGTTGAGGAATTAAGGCTCAAGTTCACGAATTAAGGTTGGGGAATTAGGGCGCAAGAAAACAAAGGAGTAGTTTGGGGAATTAGGGTGCAAGAAATACACGAGTAGAAGAAGTGAAGATGTGAAATGAAGAATTGATATGCCGGTGGGTTTTTTTTAAAATAAAGGTCAAATATGCATCGGGTGTGAAGATATACGCTACATATTAATGTGAAGTTCAATCAATATACGGCGGGTTATAGCTTATACGTCGCATATTATTATGGGCCTAAATTAAAATGTGGCGGGTTTTGTCTAATACACTGCATATTATTCATTTCTCTAATTAAATTGTTGCATTATTGAAGGCGTCGAGCAACTCATTTCGGGTCATTTCTTCTATGTTTTGAGACATGATGAAAATATTAAGGTGATTAAGATTAGGCGTATTAAACTAGTTGTTGCCCTACGATGGACGTCAATTATTTCGGCCAAAAATTGTCACCTAGTGACAACTTAAGGTTGGGACGTTTTACAAATAGTTAAGCTACGCGAAGGCAATAACATATAGAACAAAGCAAGAAAATAATGTAAACGACACAGTAAATTGGTGACGCATAAAACCCAAACTCGGGAATAACCGCGGGGGCTTATTAGGTTGCCGTTCCACTATGTTGAAGAAAGTGTTTTCATTGAGTATACAAGATATATAGCAAAAGGTTGAGAGTAAACGAGTAGAAAAGTGCAGCAAAGGACAAGTGTCAATGAAGCTAATGAGAGATATGTAAATGATAATGGATTATGTTTTAATCTTGGCTTGTAATGAATGGACCTCGGTGTGTCTTCTCTTCTTTATCATTGATTTGAGCTGCCTTTTATAGATGCTTGTCGTGGGCAACAAGCATGATTGATTCGTTCTTATCTTGCTTCAACTGCTTTCTTGATTTTTAGCTTCACGTGCATATTAACTTGGTCTTCACTGGCTATCCGTCATGACCTTGAGTAGATATTTCAACTAGCCGTAAAAAATATATTGGGAGCTTCCTTGATACTCATACATCTTGGGATTGACCTTCAAACGCTTAGTTACAACTGCTACTCTTTCCGACGCCTAAGCGCTTATTGCCTAAACTCTTGCTGACGTTGATGCTTAGAATCTCAGGCAGTTGTAACTGAAGCCTAGAATCTCGGATACGTGGGGTTGACTCGTGGAATCTTGTAGTCATTTCAACTACATAGCCGATATTCTCTCATTGACTTGTTCAAATGTCATTTCTCGGTTGTTTACCGATATTCTCGCTAGACGTAGATGCTGACTTGATACATCCCGTAACTGACGCCTAGAATCACGCGGTCGGTTACAATCACTTAATCTTAATCAGGTCAGCCCCAATATTCTGCAGCTTCGAAATTTGAAACAACCTAACCCAAGACTCTTTGTTCCCATACTCTTTCATTACCCACAATTCACCACTGACCATAATCCAACGAGTATGTTGTGGATCTCTACAAGTAATCATCATACACAAACACCCAACTAACTGCAACAAATCTCTCTCAATCCGCAACTTCTCATCACACTCCAAAATGGGGGAATTTATGATCGAGAAACTCTCAGTATGAAGATTAAAACTAGCAATGAATCTATCTTTCATGTAGATGATTCAATACCTTAGACCCCAAATAATGCACCGACTCATCAACTACGATGCTTCCCAAATTAGGATAGAGAAAGACAGAGTTAGAATATTTTCAATATTTGTCCATGAATCATTCCTCACACAGTCACACTGTAGACTTTTACATCGATGACAACTTCATAGGATTGGTCATAATCCTTGCGTCTCTGCACACCCCGCACAAGCTTGTAGTCGTCGACATGAGAGTCGTATACAAAGTCAAACAACTCATGGAAAGAGTCGTATACAAAGTCAAACAACTCATGGAGGGGCTCGTAAATGTCGCAATCGGTGGTGAAGACTATAGCAGGGAGGTTCACCCACCAATACCAATTTGTTAATGGGTTGACAAATACGACGCCGTTGTGCTCGGCGAATTGGTAGGAAACGACGCAGTGGCGTACCGGGTGTTGACCAATTTGAGAAATAGTAGCAAACGATACTAATTCGTTAATGGGTTGACAAACACATCAGTGGCGTACCGGGTGTTGGAGAGAGAAGTGGTGATTTGAGAAAGAGAGGTGTGGGGGTGGTGGTCGATATTGACAGAGTAGAAATGACCCGAGGGATCACCGTTGACGAAGAGGTGATGATTGGAGTTTGAAATTAGGGTTTGATGAATTTGGGGGTTTCAATTAATGAATTCCTAAATTTGCAGACGCATTTGAAGTGACAGAATTTGGGCGATGAGTGCCATCAGTGTTATATAATTAAGAGAAAATGAAAACGAAACACTCCGGGTCGTTGCGTTAGTTTGGTTAATACATGGGTTTTAAAACATAAGGTTTAAACGTACGAGACCGCATAGCGCAGTGGATTAGCGCGTCTGACTTCGGATCAGAAGGTCGTGGGTTCGACTCCCACTGTGGTCGTATCAAATTTTCTTTTCTATTTTTGTGGGACGTCCATAGCAGCAATAATGGGGTTCGAAACTTCAAAGTTCTCGTGCGTTTTAACACAGCAGAAAACCGCTATTGTTCCCAATATTCTCTCTCCTCCAAACCCTAACCCTAATATTTTCCCCAATTCTTCAATCCGCATTCCCCCCAAATATTTCGGAGCAATAGATAAACCACAAAATATGGAGACGCAAATGCCCATGTCAATGTCGATCTCGCACAGTTTTTTCGAAAGACGACCAATTGTAAAATCCAAAACTCCAGCTATGAAGTGGGTTAAAGAATGGTATTACACTTTGCATATATACATTTTCTTTTTACTGTTGTTAAAATCTTGAACTTTTTTGTTAGGTTTGGTTTAGAATTTGATTTGGGTTAGTCATTAATCGTGAATTCGCGGATTTTAGTACTCTTGATTGTTGTCACAATTAGTCGCATCGAGGGTATTTACTCGGCTGATGCTTCTAGTTTAGTTTAGAATTTTGTATGAGTTGTGATACTATGGTAATGATCAATCATGAATTCGTAGTTTTTAGAACTCGTGATTGTTGTCAAAATTAGTTGCTTTGTCCAGATTGGTGCTGCTAGTTTAGTTTTAGAATTTTGTATGGGATGTGTTGGTTGTGATACTATGTTAATGATCATTTGTGAATTCGCGGTTTTTAGAACTTGTGATTGTTGTCAATATTAGTTGTTTTAACGGTATTTATCCGGTTGATACTGCATAGTTTAGTTTAGAATTTTGTGTTGGTTGTGATTCTATGTTGATTATCAATAAATTCGCAGTTTATTGGTGCTTGTGATTGTTGTCGAAAACAGTCGTTGGAATTTCTCAACTAGTTTAGTTAGAATTTGCAGTTTTGTATGGGTTGTGCTAGTTGTAGTACTATGTTAAATTTTAATGGTCGATTGTGAATTCACTGGTTTTTGTGCTTGGAGTTGTTGTCAAAAATAGCCTTTCAACAAAGTTTATATTGTTGATGCTGCTTAGTATAGAGTTTTGTGTTGGTTGTGACCCTATGTTATTGGTAATTCATTACATTGCAGATTTGGAGTACTTGTGTATGTTGTGATTGTTGTCCAAAATTGTCCTAAGATGGAATTTATTTGGTTGATTTCAAACTAGTTTAGGTATTTGATTCTTTATTATAGGCTGAAGTGAGTATTGAAAATGCTGGAACTACTTTTGTTGATTGAATTTCCTTCGGTGAATCGGTTTTATGATCATTGTTTATTGTGATATTTAGGAGGTGTTGTGTTTTGGTGTAGAGGTGACACTAACAAGCTGTGCTAGTTTCAATGGATTAGTTGCGATTCTGGTACAAGTTTCCATGTGGCTATGTTTTGTTGGAGGAGTATCTGATGTAGGATAACATTAGTGAGTTTTTATGCTAATGTAATTATGATATGCATATATAAGATTATAGAAAGCCGAATGTGCTTATTACATCTACTATGTTTGAACGAACTAGTTAGTTTTACTTTGGTACCTTTAAAGTATCAGTTGAGAAAGAACGAAGAGTTAGAAATGGAATAGTCTATTACCATGTCTCGCTATTGGTATACTAAAAATTGAGAAGAATATATGTAGGTACTTAGATGCAAGATATTTGGCAGAGGAATCAGAAATCGGGTGTCTAATAGCATCCTGTACATTACGTCAATAGCAAATATTTCAAGTCATTTGTCGAGGAATGAGGGATTTTGAGGTGGACAGGAGTGAGAATATGTTTGCATCAATTATGTATGGAAGGTGACAGGAAGTTTATGTGGTCATTGATGATGTATGGAAGGTGACAGGAAGTTAGTTGGTCTTTTTTTGAGTTTTAAGTTTAAGATGGTCAAAATTTTACCAATCAGCATCAAAATTGTACAAGTAGCTTCTTCTGGAATCTTGAGAAGCATAATTGAAAGTTGACTTTAGTTACTGGGGATGTTTTTACTCCCGCCCTCCAAATTAAGCATGAGTATAGCTAATTTACATGGTAGCTACTCATTCAATATGTTTCTTAATTATATTTTGACTTTCCATGAGACCATGCTAATGTGATGATCTATTGCTAACAGACTCATGCATTTCTTCCAAAATAACTACATAGCAAATAAAAGGCATTAGGCAACGGCAGTCAGTGTGTGTGTGTGTGTGTGTGTGTGTGTGGGGGGGGGGGGGGGGGGGGGGGTGGTTTACATTCTTGTCTTAAGATCCTTTTAATTACATCTACTTGTGTGCATTGTGCTAGGTTGGTATCAAAGGATTCTTTTAGAGGTTGCTTTAAATACGGTTTATCACAAAGATATGTTTATGGGATAGTGTTTGACATTTGAATGAAAATAAAAGAGGAATATGATTCTATACTCCATTTGTAAAGATAAAGAGGGTGAAGTCAAGGGTGAACTTGGATTGTGATTATGGCACAACAAAATAAGTTCAAAACAAGAATTCATGTAGCTAATGGAAGTCAAAAGATCAAAACCTTCAACTCAAAAGCACAAAGGATGAATGATATTAATCAAATGAAATCAAAATGAGCTTCAAAATCCTGTAGATAAAATATTTTTCAAGCCTCAAGCTTCAGTAACATTGACATCTTATGTGGTTTACACAACTTTACTATGTATCTAAGGTAGGCAAAACACAATCACAATATCCAAGCGCTTCACAAGATCCTTTCAATGAAGGGCCTATAGCAAATTCGTTTCAAAGATATGTTGTCAGGGGCTAGGGTGTAAGTGTGGAGTTTATTTGGCCAATGGTACCTTATACTTGGCTCGATTCACAGAGACTGCACACGTGCGGGGGGAGGGGATCTTGCTTAGCCTTGGTTGGTTCTATGCTCCAGTACAAGCCTTCTGAAAGCCCTGACCTGTCCTCAAAATTCTCAAATTTTGCCGTCATTTATTTATTTAAGCAACTTTCAAGACATCCAAAATAGAGGAATCATCTAATTTGAATGCTCAGTTACTCACACATTACTGCTATTATGCCCTAGATTATGGAAGACCTGAACACTTGCATGCATAATGTTTGATCTTTTGGGTTTTTTGAGTATCCCCCCCCCCCCCCCCCCCCCCCCCCCCCCCCTCTTTATTATTAATCACAATTTCTGATAAGTTGATGGCTTTGACTTTTTGTAGGGTCCCTCAGGACATTGTAGCAACTGGCGGGAAATGCTATCTTCTTAAATGGATTACAGGTTGGCTTACTCATTTTAGCCAAGCTTCTCTTAACACTTAGCATTTGTAGCTCTTTGTGGTTCCATGATTTTTGAAATTATTTCTGTTTTTTCTTAATTTTTTTTGGGGTTGGCTACCATGAAATCTTGAGGAAAGTATGCATAATTTCATTTGTTTTCTGTGTTTGAGAGAGTGTGTGCTTGATTTCTATCTCATATTTTGCAGATATGTATAAATCCTAATCTAGGATAGTTCCTTCTATATTCTTATTGGCTACTATGAAATCTTGAGGAAGTATGCATAATTTCATGTGTTTTCATGCATAATTTCTATCTTATATTTTGCAGATACGTATAATCCTAATCTAACAAAAGATAGTTCCTTCTTCTATATTCTTATTGGTCCTTTGGCCCATTATGAAGTTTTCTGTGCTCCGGACATGAATTCGTTCGTACAGACGATCCTGATTGTTTCTAAGCTAGTCATAAAACTTTAACAGTTAATGGAAGGAATCAAATAAATGGTTAAATTTCCCGGATAATCAAGTGACCAACTATGATAGTAATGTCCTGTTTTGTCTCCACGAATGTTTGGTAACAATTTTCTTCTTCCATCTCTTAGTTACATATGAAAGGGGTTAAATATCTAGGTGAAGGAGGATACTTCGTATTTATGCAAGTAAACTGAAGATGCTGTGTTCAAAGCCAGCATAACTATCACTTTAGAATAGTTGGGTTTCCTTTCTTGCATCAAATTTTCATACCTTCTTTGTAAAAGCTTTCTAAATGAAGTTGACAGATCTGAGGGTGATGGTTAATCTAGCTTTCAAGCAGCCTATGTCGTTTGATTAAAATGCTTTTCATGGAATCACCTGTTCTCATGGCCTATATATGTGTGTACTATCCAGATTACATTTATTTATTTTTTGCTTCAGTTGATTGCTAGTGCCTTTTGTCTCTAACGCAACTTTTACCAGATCTGATATTTTCATTGCATTCAATGGTAGTTGTTAAATATTAATATTCATCTAACCTCTTGATCCCCCCTGTCTGTTGTCAGAGGATGCATTGAAGGCTTTGAAGGAGAAGGCAAAAGAACCAGAGGCTCCAGAACCAGAGCCCGAACCAACAACTGAGGTTCTTTTTCTCTGCAGCTACGAAGGTTGTGGAAAGACTTTTATTGATGCTGGGGCTTTGAGGAAACATTCCCATATCCATGGAGAGAGGCAATATGCTTGTCACTTTACTGGGTGTAATAAGGTTATAGATCTCATGTTTTGGCCTTTGTTTTACAAGAATTCCTTAATGTTTTTGAGTTTCATTTGCTTTCTGTTGTTTTCTTTTTTATTCTGAGCTTTAGATTATATTCCTAAGTTTGATTTTAAAAATTGTTACATGACAAGTGGTCCTTATTCTGTTCCAAACTCCTAGTGCTCTAAACTTATGCAAACTGATTCTGAGTCCTAACTTATCATAACTAATGTGACAAGTAAATATGGAATATAGAAATAATGTGTGTATCTATGGAGTAGGTCTTGTTCATTGATTAATTATCTGGTGTCTTACTTTTAAGGGACCAATTTGAGGAAAAAATTTCAAAGAAAACAATATCTGGTTTAGTTTTGATCTCCTCATCTCCTTATTTCAGCTTTGTAATATACTAACATGAATACCTTCATAATGAAAATGGTTATTGATATCTTACATTAGTTTGTGGAATAGGTATGGGGCGAACTAAAGATACTATCATATTTGTGCTTTTAAAAATATCTTTGGCACGTATAGCAGTCACACCTAGTCTGTTATCTTTGTGACCTACTTGCGGCTTTATAGAATGTTAGTGTATAGTTGTTCAAGGAAATATTATAAATGGAAATGAATATTAGGCATGGTTGGGTGTTGGAACAATGAGTAAAAAGAACATTTGTTAAAGACTGTCTTCTACATCTTAATATATACATGCTGTTTTCTTGTTAATAGCTAAACCTCTATTAGTAGTTTTGATAGTCTGAAGTCTGAACTCTGGTAGTGCTACTAATCTTGTCATTTACTATTGATTGTGCTGTGGATCTTTCTTCAGTATTGATTTTTTATATTCCTCATATCTAATTTCTTTAGGGCTGTGTACAGTTTCATTAACCATAGACTCCTATCCTGCAGAAATTTTTGGATAGTTCAAAGTTAAAGAGGCACTTTCTTATCCATACTGGTGAGAGAGATTTCGTATGTCCCCACGAGGGATGTGGAAAGGTGATTCATTTGTATTACAACTTATTTTTCTAGGATTGTTATCTGTCTTACATCTTAAATTGACTTCTTTATATTTTGACTGATTGCTGCATAGAAATATGAAAGATATTCTAAGGATTGTTTTCCTCCTCTCCTTCATTTGGTTATCTTTCTTTCTCTTATTTTCCTCTTGTTTTGTCTTGCTGCTCTTTTAATAGTGTCTAGACAAGCCACACACTACACTGATGCATCAACTTTTCTTGCTAAGACCTAATATGTTTTTCGAACAAGCTATGGGCCAACAACACATCTTGAGAGTTTTCTTTGGTATTCATCCTGTCAGTGAGATGGAAATGGCCTTTAGAAAATAATACTCCCTTAAGCTATTAGTACAGATAAATTAAATTTCATATGTAGACTCGGTGTTAGTATTGTCAGAGTACACATTGGGATATAGGTATCTACGAAATGTGTCCATTATTTATGTTAGAAATAAATATTTGAAATCATTATAAGGCCTTTTGTTTACACAAATGAAACTGCTATATATATCGAGAAATAAATTGTCTAATAGGGCTCAAAATAAGTCTCTAAGATGATGTTTTATTTGCTTTCTCATGCTACTTCCAGGAAATAAGTTTTCCTTAATGACTAGCAGGCTGCCTTGATCTTATTTGAATATGTTCTGCTGACCATTAGACAATAATAGACTTATCTAATCTTGGATTCCAAATAAGTGGAGCACTTAGGCATGATTCATTCGTAAACTTGATTAGTTTGAAGTTGGGAAGTTAGAGTATGTAAGCATGCAACTCAGCAGTGTGTGCTGCACGAAAAACTTCACTTGTGACACTTCTTAGCCAGGGTCATAAAGTCATTTCCTTGTGTTTAAATTGTTCCATTGCCTGGTCCCCTGAATCAAACTGACCTGGTTCGTCTCCTGCATGGCACGTATTTTCTTTGTTCTAGAATGCTTCTGTTTATTCTTGTAATCCTGCTTTTATGTGTCAATTTTATTTTTGCCTATTTTCTTACTCATTTGTTGTATTCATATGCAGGCGTTCTCCCTGGATTTCAATTTGAGATCCCATATGAAAACACATTCGCAGGAAAATTATCACATATGTCCATATGCTGATTGTGGGAAGAGATACGCACATGAGTATAAGCTTAAAAATCATATTTCATCTCACCATGAAAAGGTCAGTGCTTTGTGCATTCTTTCTTGCTTTTATATTTACTTAAAAAAATCTTGCTTTTATATATTATATCATTTTTCTGTAAGTTTTGTGGTAACCTAGGGTTGTTTATGAATTCTAGTTTGGCTCTTATTTTTTATGGTTAGAAACTCAGATTCCTTGATAAATTTCATTGCCTCCCTGTGGTGGTACTCAAAACAAATATTAGTGAACTAAGGGTTTTTGTAGTTTTGACATAATGGTTTTGGCCAGCTCATCTTGCGGTTGGCCATCTTACATGCATATATTTTACTAGTAAATAAAATAGAACTTGAAGTGGGCAGACCCTTTGTTACCATGTGTAAGTTTCATCCCTGTAGTTGTCTTCTGTTCTCCTTTATTCCCCTTGAGACCTAAGTTCTTTTTTTGTCCCTGTATAACTATATTGCGTCTGGTATAAATGTACCACATATCACTTATTTAGGAGTTTCATCTTCTACTGAAGATATTGCACTGCCAGTGAGATTTTTCAAAATAAAACCTATAATACTTCATACAGAGTAATAAATAAAGGAAAATTAAGTGAATAGTTTAAAAAGGGAAGTTAAACATAAATATTTCCAACTGTGGAACTATGGACATGTACTTACCATTCACTATGAAGTCAACATCCTTAATTCTGTTTCTCTAATACTCCTAAGATTTCAGACGATTTCTGGGATTTTATGGGATGATTATGGTGGTTGTTAATTGTTTACTGGGGTGGTTTTAATTGATGATTGGTGTTTTATCTGTCCATTTGAAACAGATCTTTAGGAATAGCTTGTCGCACTACACTGTAGTAAGGTATACAAGAACAGAAGGGCAAAGAATGATTGTTTTCTTCCAAATTATTCTTAACAGAATTTTTAAGGATATGGATCTCCTAAAAGCACCTAGCAAGTTAAGATACGAACTTTTGAAAATTAATTACAACTATTTAACCTAAAGGGCACTAAGTTCTTAGATTTGATTGATAAGAGGACTAATAAGTCAGTGAGACAAGCGTAGAACAATTGAAAGCTCACTTATAGAATTCAAAAGTTCAAATTTCAAGTATGCTGATAATTATCTCTTCCTTTTTCTAAAGGTTCAAAGAAACTGTATGATGCATTATACAATACACGTGATACACTTCCCATATTTAGAGTGAAAAACCTAAGCAGCATAATACCAAGTAGTCTAGGCCTAGGATTCCTTGGGCACAAATTACTTAAAATCTAAAGTTCTATGATAAGTTTTTAATAGATATTATTCCTTGAGTGATAATTAACTTAATTAGACATAACAAAAGCCATTGAAAGACAACTTCAATAGGCTTAGGCCCCTGGGAGTTGGGAGCCAAGTTTTAAAAGTTTGATGTTTTAGGAAGTCTTGTAAATGACAAAAACTATTAAAAAGATGGTTAACTTGACTTCTACACTTGCAAAGCACACTTTTTCTTTTCTTTTCTTTTCTTTAAAGGAGTCACACGCAAGGCACGCTGGTATACAAAGAATCTCATATTTGCTTCATTGGCACTTTGAAATACATTGCTGCTATGAGCTAAGTTAGTAAATAGTTCCACAAATACTCTTTCGATTTTCTTTTATTCTTGCTGTTTTTCTTTTGCACATATCTCAAGGCAAATTTCAAATTTAAAAATATTCAAAAGTATGTTTGTGAAATTTGTAAAAAGTTGATATTTGAAAAGTATAGATTGAGATGAATCTATCAAGATTCTACATGATTATATATTTTTTTCTTATAGATTGGGGAGAATTCATGGTCAAAATTTGATACTAAAATCTAAAGCGTTCCAAATAGGAAGAATAAAATAGAACATAAGGAGGATATTAAGATATTAGCTTTCATTATTTCTATATCGTAATTCTCAATAAATCATCATTCTTTTGGCTATTGTGAGTGATAAAAGATCTATATTTTATATGAAGTATAATTCTTCTTAAATCTGCTCTGAAAGCGCATCAGTGTACATATGGTCTCTTATGTGCTTTGGAGGAGGTGGCCTCAGTTGTGTGCTTCAAAAATGTTCCTTGAAAGTCACTGATGTCCTTGCCTTGGACCAAGGCTTGCCTCTAGCGTGTGCTTGGTTGGTTTAGCACTACATTTGCAATAGTTTTCTCTTGCCCTTCCAATAAATATCTTTTGTTTGGTTCTTTTGGGGTAGGTGAGTAGTGGAGTAAATTATGATTTCATGATTCTACTCAGCATTAGTTTTAATTGTTTTTTAATATTAATAAAATAAATAACAAAGTATAAAGTTTTAATGCTCTGTATGTATACAGTTTGGGACATTGCCAGCATTGACAATGCTAACCCACGTCCGATTATTTAGCGTGACTATAATAAATCATAGTGTTGATCTATGATTTTCATAATGTCTCATTAAGTCATCACTCATCACTACATTGGATTGTATTTGTAATTTTTCTTAATATGAATCTAGTCATAATAAACCATTGATGATTTTGTTCATTATAGTTTAAAGCATCTGTTAGTGTCTCTTTTCATACTATTTAATGGAAAATATTACTTGAAATCATGGCCATGGCATTGCAAATACTTCTTATGCCAATCTTGGAAGTGATCCTGGTGTTTTGAAGAGCAACATACTTGTGCCATCTTAGGATGCTGACATAGGATAAAATTAAGAGGACTGATACTGTTATCTTTTCTCTGGACCAAGATTTTATATGATAAATGAACCTTTTACATGCAAGTTGTATTGAACGAAGGATTGAATTAGGCTATGTCATGGACTCATGTTGATTTGCATTTTTCATGCTGTAATGATTTCAGAATTCAGCTGAAGTGCCAAAATACACTCCGCCTGTGGAGAAGCCTGTTAAAACTCCTAAGCCTTCGGGTGGAACGTATTCTGCATCGTCTGACAGGCCTTTTACTTGCCCTTATGAAGGATGTGACAAGGCGTACATCCACGAGTATAAGTTGAACCTCCATTTGAGGAGAGAACATCCTGGCCACTATGCGGAAGAAAATGCTAAGACTCCCCAGCCTAACAATGATAATGAGATGGATGAGGCAAGTGACCAAGATGCTTATGCCATGGCCACCAAACGCTCGAGTGGAAAGAATTTGAAACAGAGTAGGCCTAAGCCAAATTTAAAATTACCTCCGTCAAAGCTGGCGCATCGTAAAGGCTCTGGTGTTTCTCCTGCTAAAGTAAATATGGTTAAAAAATCCTGGCCACTAAAAGGGGACTTGTATGAGGAAGATGATAGTGAAGAAACAGAAGAAGACCATGACAATGGTGAAGATGGATGGAGGTATCGGGAAAATAACGATGATGATGATGAAGAGACTGAGTATGAGGATTAACTGTCAAATTAATGTAACATGTAATTACAGCCTCTTTGTGCTGCTGAGCTCTCTCAGATTATTTCTGCACACAGAAGTCCTCTGTAATAAAACGTCTTCTGTGACATTTAGGTGTTTCATTGAATCTTCTCCAGAGTCATCATTGACTGTCCAATTGATCTTTCTTCTTTCCCGTTGCATGTTTGTCTAAAAACTTGTCCCTATTAGGAAGGTTATTAAACATTAACCTAATTACCGGGAAAATTATGCTGAAAACTGATGTGGGTAGAGGTTGAAAATTATTTTTTTTTTAATGCACGTATGCTTTTCAGTGAGCTCTAATTACTTCATTTGTACTGCTTCTATACTACATATAAAAGAGAATGGTAAGTTTGGAGGAAAAGGCTTAATGTACAATATCAATTTTCTTTCTATTTTCGACTTTGCCCCTGGGTCACATGATTTCTCCGCCTCGGTTTTATTTTCCCAAAAACTCCATCAAGACCTGGCATATTTCCTCTCCCCCACTACATCAACTTCATCATCATCAACACAAGTGTATGCATATTGAAAGTTACTCCACTTCTCCCTCATTTTTATCTTCTTGGTTTGTTATTCACGCCCAGTATCTTCTGTTGGTCTTTATCTTCCCCAAACAAACTCTTATCTTCTTGGCCTCGTTATTCACGCATCACGCTCACTTATATCCTTAGTTTTTACCTTCCCCAAAATCTCCCATTTGCAGATTCTCTCTCCTTCATATCTTTACCCATATCTTTGTTATTCACGCTCAATGAACTGGGATTGATTGTTGAAGGAGAAAGTAGCCCAAATCAAAAAGCAATCAGTATACTTGGATTCGAATTTAAGCCGGTTGGTAGCATTTTTTTTATTAGTTGTTTTTTGTTGATCTATCTTATGAATTGGGTTTGTTTTTATTTGGAACTTTTTTTGTCGAATTTTCTATGTTTTTTATTAATTATTGAAATTGATTTGATTTACAATTTTTTATTAATTAACTTATACCATTGTCGGATTTCGTACTGCTTTCTAAATTCTTATTATAACTATTTCATGGCATGCTCCATATCTTAGTTTTTATTGTGATTAATCAATATTATCATAAGCTCTTTTTGTATGCATTTACTTAGTTGTTGGGTTAAGATTTGATTAGCAGTTAATTGCAGTTTAATCGTGGGGTTAGTATGTTGAAGTTGTTTCTAGAAGAAAAACAATGAAAAGTACATGATTGGGTTCATAACGGGGTAGGCTATCTTCCCAATTTTAGTTAGCAAGGGAAAAAAATACAAATGGGCAAATTGGCCTTTTACTGGTTTGTGCACATTGATTTAGACGTTTCTCTTTAATTGGAATTGACGTCCTTTGTTTTTTAAACTCCAAAGAATTGAGCCTAATATCAATACTGTACATTTAAGCGTACATTAAATTTCAGGCCAAGATTAGTGTTTTATTTCAAATGATTGTCTTTGATATATGATCGATTATTCAAAATCTGAATCAGTTAAGTTATGTTGTAAACTGATTCTATTTCTTCAAGCATAAGTATTTTAACTATACATTTTTCTTAAAAAAAAAAATAGAAATTGTACATTTCCTATACCTTCACAAGTCACAAATATCTAGGGGCCAATGGAAGCACAACTTCAGGCCTCAGACCAACACCAACAGCTCTATTAATAAGGTTGTATATGCCCAAAATTGCATAATCACCTTCAAATTGTTTCACTAACCACTGATCACATATAATACTCCATGAATTTTTATTTATTATCGAAAATACAGCATATCTTGTAATCTATATTCATATATCAATCTATCACCAACACAAAATGAAAGCATAAGAATCATATTACAAAGGCTTCAAGTTGTGATTCTGCATTGCTTAAATATCTGTGATTAGCAAAAAAAAAAAGGCAAATCCTACAGTTATTGAGATTCATAAACTCCTGGGGATTCATATTTTTCATTTACCTCGTCCTGATCAAACTGAAGCAAGTAATTGACACCATTCACTACATCGTATAACATCAACCCTATTCTTCCTCTTGATTTGGTAAATTCCTCTGGTCAGAGTTATCCTTTGATGTAGTGGCTTAGTGGATCTTCGACTTTGCATGTCAAAGTACAATATATATGCATGCTTTGCCGTGGCATTCTTACAGTTAAATAAGCAATGCTTATTATTCACCTATTAAGATTTTTCCTTCTTTTTGAAGTCTAAAGAGACCTAGCTTGGATTTAATTGTATTGAGAGATTAATCTTGAGCCTATTAACCAACTCTATTTTTTCTAATAAAGTTAGTTTAATAAAATATGGCATTATACTATTAATACTACCTTAATAAATCATTTCCTTTTACTTTCCGATTTCTTATGCCAAAATGCCCAATTACAATAAATCCAAATGGACAGTCGCTAAGATGTTTATAATTTTTTGTTTCTTCTTAGAACTTAAAATGTGTCACTCTTTTTTTTTTTGTAGCTTTGTAGTTGATTAGGAGGAAGGAAAAGTATCAGGTATGAATTCACATGTTTTGTCTAGCTGTGTTAAGCCACATATGCGCGTATTGTAATACATGGCATGATTGAATCATCGTATTACTAATTGTAATATATATAAATTCATATAGATATAAATCATCACTGCTCTCTTTGTTGCATTTTATTGTGACTTTACAATAAATCCAAATGGGTAGTGGCTAAGATGTGTACAAATTTTTGTTTCTTTTTAGAGCTTGAAATGTGTTTCACTCTTTTATTTTTTTATAGCTTTGGAATGGATCGAATCAGTTGAAAAGAAAAGTAGCGTGCATGCGTTCACATGCTTAGTATAACAACGTTAAGCCACATATGTGCGTACTGTAATACATGACATGACTTATCCATCCTATTATTAATTGTAATATATAAATTCATATGGATACAAATAAGCCACGTATGCGCGTATTGTAATACATGTCATGATTGAATCATCCTTTAACTAATTGTAATATACAAATTCATATAGATATAAATCATCGCCGCTCTCTTTGTAGCATTTTATTGTGAATTTGCAATAAATCCAAATAGACAGTGGCTAAGATATATAAAAATTTTGTTTCTTTTTAGAGATTGAAATGTGTTTCAATCTTTTATTTTTTGTAGTAGTTGAAAAGAAAAGTAGCGTGCATTCGTTCACATGCTTTGTATAACAATGTTAAGCCACATAAGTGTGTACATTAATACGCGACATGACTTATCCATCCTATTATTAATTGTAATATATAAATTCATATGGATATAAGTAATCATCAGTTCCCTATTTGTTGTATTTCATTACAATTTTACAAAACAACCAAGTTAACTCTTCTTGCTTTGCTTCTTTCACAACCAACGCATCTCGATCTCAAGCTATCCCAATTCATTTAAATCCTTCATTCAAATCTTTCATATTCATATTACTCATTGAAGTTTTAATTTCACAAAAATACTCCTAAAAAAATAGATACTATTGTACTTTTTACTTTTCTTAATAGATTCAAATTTACATTTGTCTTTTTTGTACAATTTTCCATTTAATTTTTTGGGGGTTGTGAGTTGTTATTTTTTTGCTATACTAACGTTGTTGTTTAATCATTTCTAAGCATAACCTTGGGCGTTATACATAAACTTATTACTAAGGAATACATTTTAATATCCACTTCATGGATCTTGAAGTTCTTTTAGCCACGAAACTCTCTTTTTCCATAACTTTTTTTGTCCTCTATCCTTACACTACTTAACTTAGCAATTCAAAGCCATTTTATATGTGGAAGTTAGGTAACTAAAATATACGATTGCAATACTATTTAAGTGGAATCGTTACAATTAACAAAAATATGTAACATTTCAAACAGAAAGAATAAAACTATTAGATAAAGATCACCTCTCAAATGTTTTTGTACGTTGTTATGTGTTAGGGCTATAAAGTATAAAGTTATATAGTTAGTTGAAAGAACAATAATATATTTAACTCATATCATAATAGTCGATTTTAATTTGACTTAAAATTCAAATGGTTTATAAATATATATGTAATATGAATAGTATGAGTATTATTAAATTAAGAAAAATGCTATTTTGTCATATTTATTAGAAAGAAAAAGCATATATTCAATATCCCACAAAATCAGTAATAATTTACAAACAACAACAACAATAATAATATTAATAATAATAAGTAAACCCTTAAGGTTTTGCATGTGGAAATTATGTGCTTGTGCAGAGTGGGACCATGAATTTGAATAGAATTGTTCCCTTCTAACTTTCACCATAAAGTGCAATATTTTTTATTGCAAAATATTCGTTTCGTACTTCTTTTCCCAAAAAAATTTTCTTTTACAAATTGCAAGAATGTGATTATATCTTAGTGATGTTCATAACAAAATT
The DNA here is from genome assembly GCA_026401315.1 of Dysphania ambrosioides. Classification (NCBI taxonomy): domain Eukaryota; kingdom Viridiplantae; phylum Streptophyta; class Magnoliopsida; order Caryophyllales; family Amaranthaceae; genus Dysphania; species Dysphania ambrosioides. The sequence continues at coordinate 16,493,853 of CM048658.1, forward strand.
AAATATTGATGGTATTAATATTAAATATAAAGTTGATTCAAAAACTACGTAATTTCATATTTTTGATGTGTATATAGTAACATTTAATATATTTTTTTGATTGTATAGGTTTTTTCTTAAGGATTAAAGGATAATACTACAAGAAGGAAGCTAAATCGTAACACAAGGAGTATATTGTCACAGGTAAACATTATTCATTTTTATATAAATATATATGTTTTGCAGTATTTTTAATTACCACATGCATTGACATCGATTCTTAGAATAAAAAATAGAAGTTGTAAGCAAAATGGTATGTAATAGATGTATATAAAATTAAAATGTATGTAATCTCATTTGTTCCCATGTAAAATACCAAATATAATCGGTTACGAGCCATGAATGTATGTCATACTTCCTTATTTTTACATGTTACTTTACTAAAGTTAATAAATTCTAATAAATAAATTATTTTAAATAAAAGGTATGAAAAGAACACCAAAACACACCTATATACTTTCCTTGCCAACTATCTGCAAGCATTATGGGGCCAAAATCTTTAGAAATGAATCCGTTAATTTCTGTTGTAACCAAGGAGAAATTTGGTTAGTGTAGAACCACATGCCAAATAAACTATGTTATTTGTTCATGTCTCCATAAAGTATCTCTCAAAATTTTCGAAAATATATAATTCTATACAATCGGCTATTTGCATTTACTTCTTTTGGAGTTAAGAAAGACAAGGAGTTAACTCAAAGGAATCATGGTATATATACTTTCAAGGTTCAAGGACAGGTTTATCATTATATTAGCGATATACGTCCTAATGATGAACATCCGAGATACCTTCAACTATATTTTATGACACGGACATATAACTTCAACATCGACTATGAGCTTCTGATAACCTAGACCCACGTGTCATTTCCCTTTTAATGGAATTAATGGAGTTAAATCCATATGCAAGATTTTTTCGATCGCTTAAGGATTCCCAAATAAGTGAGACAAGTCAAATCATAATTCGATCTGACCTAGATCATGACCAGCGCACCTACAACGCTCCTACTGTTTCACAAGTTGCTACTATTTGGGTTGAAGATGGAGGGCTATCAGGACCTCTTCAACGTGATATTGTTAAACGTTCGCTTTCGGGCAAAAACCAGGCAAACTACATTACTAAGGATGTTATGATCCCCTACAATATCCTATTATATTTTCCCATGGAGAAAGTGGATGGCATCAACACATATATAGGTATAAGAAAAAAATTCGAAAACAATAGGAATGCTAGATACATCTAGGGGCGGACCTAGCATTTTGCCTGGTGAGTCACATGACTCACCAGGGCCCAAACAAAAGTTAAAGTAATTTAAAAAAATATATATTCAGAAATTCCTCCCATTCCCATTTCCCAACCCAAATTCCAGAGTTTCAGCAATCAACCCTCCCTCTGTCCCTCAGTCCTCACAAGTCACAACCATAGCCCGGAGCCTGCACTCCCCGACTGGCCGACTCCTGCATGGCCGCACTCCTTGACTGGTTGTCCTGCTCCCGTCCACTCGCCCACATGCCTAGTCGGCCAGCCAGACCCCATCACGGCCTGATGTCCAGCACTCCCCTAGTGGCCTAGCCGTCGGCGCCTAGTCTAGGAGTCCCCACTCCCCAACACACAAGGTAATTTCTTATTTGAGAATTTGAAACTTGAGTAATTGAGTATTGATATATTTCTAGGTTTTATTTAATTATTTCAATTATTTGTAATTTTGTATAATAATTGTTTCCTAATTATCATTTATCAATGTGAATATGTGATCATAATTTCATGAAGAAATTATGAGCTATTACCTGGAAATATGTTTGGATTCATAGCTTTTCATGTACATTACTATATCAAGAATTTCCTCGACATTATACTTGGCATTCAAAAAAGAATGAAAATTTCTGGAAAAGACGCGAAGCATGTAGGTGGTGCAATTGGTCGATTAGTTTACGCGAACCCAATAGAGGGCAAACGTTACTACTTGCGTCTCCTACTTGCTCCATGAACCTTTATCATTTGATGATTTTCTTATTGTCAATTGTGTGAAATATGGTTCATTCCAAGAAGCGGTGTTTCACATAGGTTTACTTGAATCCGATGACTTTGTTGATCAATGTTTGCAAGAGGCAACTCATATACAAATGTCGTTGGCATTGCGATAATTGTTCATGACTCTACTTGTATATTGCAATCCTAAAAATCTTAGCTGGTTGTGGAATAAATATTACACACACCTTTCTAAATATTTCAGTCGCGCATTCCCTTCTAGTGGACAGAAAGTTTGCAAAATGACAATAAAATGTATTTGTTACCTTATTGAGTCAATGGGAAATAGTTTCGAGGTCTTCAATTTCAGAGCACATGATTTACTAGAGGATGAAGATGAGCACTAGATGAAAGAAATTGATGAAGAGCTATGTATTCCCATAAGGATAGAAGAGATAAGTGCTATTGATTTGTTAAATAGAAAACAAAAAAAAAGGCTTACAATATTATTTATTATAGAATATTGCACAATAAGCCAGCAGCTTATTTTGTTGAAGGCCCTGCTAGTATAGGTAAAACCTTCCTTTACTCAACATTGCTTGCCAATGTAAGAGCCAAGAGCTTTTTTTTATTGTTCTAGCGGTGGTAACTTTGGGGATTGTTGCATCAAGCATGGCAGGTGGAAGAACAACAAATTCTTGTTTCAAAATTCCTCTAGATGTTTGGGAGAATCAATCAGAGCCCCAATATTTCAAAGCAAAGTGCACTTGTAGAACTCATTCACATCTCGCAACTTATAATATGGGATGAAGCCTTAATGGCTAAACGACAGACTATAGAATACTTTGACAGGTTACTGCAAGACATTTGTTCATCCAACTGATTATTCGGGGGAGAAACTATTGTATTCGGAGGTGATTTTAGACAGGTATTGCCAATGATACATACCAAAAGGAAGTTTACGGGAAGTTATTGACACTAGCTTTATCATGTCTCCTCTGTGGGAAAAGTTATGGAAGATACACTTGGCTGAAAACATGAGGAGGATTCATGATCCAGCTTTTTGCAATTTAGTATTAAACATTGGTAATGGTTCGCCTCCTTTTAAGGATGGGAAGGACACAACATTTCCCATGTCATTTTTCGTCCCTTATAACAATGACCATTCATGGATTTCCCTATTGGTTAGAAGTGTGTTTAATTTCCTGAGATTTCTAGAAATGATCAAGATCCCATCCATATCAAAGAAAGCAATTTTTAATCCTAAGAATGAAGATGCTGACAAAATCAATTCTATTATGGTGTTACAACAACCAGGTGATGCATATGACTACAAGAGTTTTGATTCAGGAGTCGATGATTTAGCAAATACCCTTTTGAATTCCGCAATACTCTTAGCCCAACAGGTCTTCCACCCCATCGACTTCTTTGAAGAAAAATAGTCCAATTATCTTGTTATGCAATTTGGATCCAAGTTTTGGGTTATGTAATGGTACAAGGTTGATATGTAAGGCGTTCTATCCAAATGTTATTAATTAATGCAAAAATTACTATTGGACATCACATAGGTGAACGCATTTTCATACCATGTATACCACTACAACCATCAATGGCAGATAAATACCATTTTAGATTCAAACGCAAAAAATTTCCAATTAAATTGATTTTTGTGATGACAATAAACAAATCTCAGGGAAAAACCTTAGATCGAGCTAGCAAATATTTACCACAACAAGTATTTTCTCATGGCCAATTATATGTTGCTCTATCTCATGCAAAAAAACTTCAGCACCCGACAACTAGACACAAACAAAAAACATTGTTTGCTATGAAATATTGAAGCAAGCTGGCATTTTGTGGAATAACTATGCAAAACGCATGTTTTGTAAACTATAGAACATGAGAGTATAGTTTGCATACTTTTTTTGTTTAGATATTGTGTAATATATTAAGAATCATTGTTAACTACACTTTTTCCCTACGGGTTTTTTCTTACTTCTTCATAACTAATATCTACTACAAAATAATGAAGCAAAATTATATTTTGTAGAAACATATGTCTAACATTTATGCAAAAACACATGCTCTATTACATTAAGAATTGTTGTTACATACCCCATTATTCCTATTTTATACTAAGTATGTATATCTGCTACATTTGACATTGTGTAGATTTTGTGTATTATATTAAGAAAATAGACAATAGTTTGTATAATTTAGTTTTATGTACATTTTGTATATTATATTAACAAAAATGATTATAGTTTTGCATAATTTATTTTTCTTAGGACAGGAAGATTATGCAAAATAAGCATGGCTTTTCAAAGAGTAGCACTTGTCGACTTAACAGAGTAGACTAGAAACTTCACAACAATAGCCCCTTAGTACGTAAACATCCTCTTACAACTTCTCGTAGTGGATCAGCAAAGTTGTGACAACTTATATTTGAAAATAAAGAGGTATGTTTTTACAATATGAAATAATTCAACTACTTGATATGATAATTGAACGACTTGAAGTTCTTGTTGATCATATTTTTTCATTTTTATTTTTAGAGTATACAGATGAAAGTTGTTGTATTTGGACAAGATATTGAGTTGTTCAAGGATATTCTTGTCCAAGAAAGAGAATATGAAATAACAAATCCCTCAATTACCCGGATCCCGAAGATGTTTGTAAGAAATAACCAAATTTATCAAATGGTTATCAACTTAAGAACACACATCAAAGAAATAGGAAATGCACCTAAAACAACATCATTTCTTGTTCCTCTTACTCCAGTTGCAGATTACATTGATATAAATGATCGAATAGGTACTACACTTATCCTAATATCACATTAATGTCTTCAAACATGGAAATTTATAAATGAAAGTAATTTTAACATTTCATTTTCTATATTGTTTTTTACCATATATTATTTCTATAGTAATTCATGTGCATTAGAAAGATATGTTGCATAGAAGAGATACATGAATATCTTACCCAGTTCATAGAATAGAACTGTTGGACTATGAGTAAGTGTTTTTTAAATAAATAATTCTATGTAATTTTGATTATAATAATGGTCACAACCTAAAATTATGTATTATGATAAAAATATTAGGTTACAACCTGTCTAATTATCAGTATGGAACACATTAGTTGACAACGAAGTTGAGGAAGTTGCCCAAATTATACATTCCTTGCCTATTGTAGAAGTTTCACGAGTTAAAGCGTCTCCTTTCAAAGGTACGAAATACAAGATTCAATGTATTACTATTACAATATTATAACACTAATATTAGGGGTGTGTGTGTGTGTGTCTCTCTTTCTTTACTTATCATATAATATTATCTTGCCAGTGGAGTATTTAATATAACTTTTCCTTCTACAATTAAGATAAATCCAACACTCCTGCTACACAACTGCTTCGTGACTGGTAAATTACTCTATAGACTACTTGCAAATTACATACGCATCAAAAACATACAGATGATTATCATTTTAAATTGTAGGGTTGTGAACCACGTAGATGACATTGCTCATATACTAAGAAGGTTTGTAGCGAATCCTAGACAAAGCTTCAAACATATTGATTTGTCGATCCCAATTAATCCTATTCAAAAACAAAAGGTTAGTGAGAACTATAATAAATTACAACTATATCAATAACTTAATAAAATGTTTATTTGTTTATACTAAACAAATATTGCCACACCAGTCAGGCATAACTGTGTGGATTGCAGGAAGAGTTACCGACATCACCAACAAGAATAACATCATAGATACTGCTTGCAATGTCTATAACAGGAGAAGTGATGATGTAAGATATACTACTTTCACATGCACATCTACTACAAGGCCACATTTTGGAACATCTAAACCTCGATTAGAAATCAAATGAACCCATAATATTAATACTATACATTTCACTTAGAAATTTGCATAAAAGCATTCACAACATTTTTAATTCAATATCAGGTGTATTTTACATCTTGATTTTCAAGATGCTAGCGGAAACATACTAATTACACTATTTGGTCATCTTGATGAAGAAGTTTTAAGTGCAGACGCTCACAATATGGCTACACTATCTTTATAGCTATTGGTAAATTTAATTTTATAATTATATTAAATATTAAATATAAAGTCTAACACCAGAATACTTTTTTTTAGGATCAAAGGTCTTTTATTGACAACCACATAAGAACACACCAGGACAAGACCTTGAGAATAGAAATCACTATATATACACTTGAAGAAGATTCTCAACAACTACGTTGAAAGCTAAGCGTGTTGTGAGTGTCAAACCTTGAACTAGAACTGTATGACATACATTGGATATCGTTGTCTATAAATAAATTTATGTAGCTATAGAATATGTTCAACTTCATCAAATTACTACCCTCATAAGATTTCTTTTTATAAATATCGTAAAGTATGTTAGCATGTACCTAACGACATGATTACTACCTATATAAAAAATCATTTTTTTGTTTTAAAAAAACAAATTTACCTATAACATATAAAGTGTTGTTTGTTCATTAAAAATCATCTCCTAATATGATATGTTCTTACCATACACTTTAGACCATTAATATTTCTATATTTCCTTAAATATCATAATCAAATATTCGTATCCTTTAGATATGTAAACAAAAAGTATTCACATTATGTACACATATAATTATCCCACCGCTATACTACATTCTCTTAAATATTGTAAGCATATATTTATGAAATTCTTTTTCCTTTAAGAATTATTTCTTAATATGATTTGTCCTTATAGAAACGACAACAAATTATGTATATGAAATATCTACTTTTACAAAACACGTGTAATCATAATCATGTAATATCTGCTTATTTGACATGTAGTTTTAAAAACATCTACCTTCATACACGTAAACTAAATGCATTCACATCATATACGCATATAATAATCCTATTGTTATCCTACATTTCTTTAAATTTTGTAATCAAATAATCATGAGATTCTTTTTTTCCTTAAGTATTATTTCCAAATATGACTTGTCTTCACAAAAAGCCGACCTATTATGTACATGACACATATACTGTTACAAAACACATGTAGTCCTATTGATATAATATCTACTTATTTGACATGTATTTTATAATGCACCTACCTTTAGACACGTATACAAAATGCATACTTATCATGTATACATATAATAGTCCTATAGCTTCTCTATAATTATGCATGGGAAAATTTTTTAATTACCTTCACACTTTATCTAGTAACTCAGTACATATTTTTACAATATAGTCTTGCTAAACCTCAATGGAAGAATTGTGTCGAGTAATAAAAGTAAACATCAAAATAATACTCTATGATGTACTAATGCAATTAGGATCAAAGTATGGAATTCATGTGGTAACAGATGATGAGATGAAAGCATATATCGATCTACATGGTATTCCTAATACTTCAAGTGTTGTGAGGCTTATTGGAACACCTGCTACTCAACTTGGTGCCTCACAACAAAATACTGCTAGACATACAATCAAATTTCTCCAACAAATATACAACATCAATGTTGGAGATTACAATTACTTCAAGCTAAAACTAGAAGAGTAAAACAATGAACAACTATTACAACAAATATCAACCAACTTTAATAAATTTACGTTGTTAAAATGTTTGTACTTTTGTATGATACATAGATACATAATATGTATGATATATTTTAGAAATATTTGTTTAATTACAATATGTTATACAAGTTCATATGTACATTTGTACGCTTTCTTTAGATATATTGTAAAATATCGTATGCAAAATAAAACAATACCGAGTATTTTTCCCTTTTCGAAAACTAAAACCATGAAAGAACTACTATTGTGCAACCTCCACGTGTTCAAACGTTAAGGCTTTAAAACTTTCAAATAAAACTTCAAAATGTCAAACTTAATCAAACATACAATCTGGAACCATTACAACCCTTATTAAAATATATGAAACACCTATCAAACCAAATCTAAACCAGTTTTAAAATATCTAGAAAACGTTAAGTAAAAAAAACAAGGAAAACTAATTACTCTCCACTCATCCTAGTAATGCATGCAAATCCCTGCGATACCTGTTAGAAATTTGTTCCCCAAAATTACAAATGTAAATATTGGATCATTATAGGGCCATTGAAAGGCAAAGGCCATGACCAAAAAATCACACACAAAGCACGTAATCAGTAAGGCTGAGTACATAATGGTTACGAACAAAAAAATAAACGTGATGAGTCATAAGAGTAAATGCGTGGGATTCCTACTCGTATAACACAATCCTTTACTCAAATTAACTCATTGTTTAATTAATTAATAATTTGGATTAAGCAACAGACAAGGTTGTCTCCCCATGTCCCAATCAGGAACATCAAAATAAATAAACTCATGTACTCTCGTCATAAGACATAAAAAACAATATAAATCCATATGGTAATGGGCACGACTCTGTCACCATAGCTAAATGATATCTCAGCTAACCCCAATTTTATGTTTAAAACTTTATAAAAGAGAATCGTAGATCACACGGCCTCTAAAAAAAGCGACGGAAAATATCCCGTGAAGCCCCAATCCCTGATTGGCAATACTCTAGACTAGTGATGGCCAGTAGGCCGGTTCAGCCCGGCCCAGCCCCAGCCCGGCTTGTCCCCAGCCCGGCTCGAACCGGCCCACCAGCGAACCGGGCCAAGCCCGGTTCGGCCCGTCCAAAACGCGGGCCGATTTCGAATCCCGATTTTCCAACCCTAACCCGTTTCGATTCGGTTCGTTAAAAAATTCGGTTCAGCCCCGTATTCGGTTCAATTCGGCCCGTCAATTCGGACCGGCCCGGCCCGCCAGGCCCGGCCCGGCCCGCCTAATTCGCCTAAATCTAGCCGTTAAACTAGCCGTTGTGATTTGCCCTATAAAAACACCACCAATTCGGTTTCCATCCTCACCAAATTCTCTCTCAATCTTTCAATCTCTCAATCTTTACTAATTACAATTAGCTTAATTATTAGTACTAATCTTCTTAATTACTCTCTTAATCTTCATTAGTTATCTTAATTAGTTGGTTTATTATTCTTAATTTAGTTGTTTATTACTTCAAATCCTAAAAGAAAATGGATTCAAGAGGTAGATTCAGTGTAAGCAGTTCTTTCGATGATACTGCGGAGTTTGCTCAAAACTTGGAGCAACAACTTTTCGGTACTCTGGGTACTCAAATTCCTCAATTATCGGAAACTCAAATTTCTCAGATTCCGGTAACTCTTAAACTTCTAATTAATGAATGTTAGATTATTTGATTATGTTAGATTAAGTTCTTGATGTTAGATTATTTGATTATTTGATTATGTTAGATTAAGTTCTTGATTATTTGGTTGATTATGTTAATTGATTAGTTATGATATATTTGGTTGATTATGTTAATTGATTAGTTATGATATATTTGGTTGATTATGTTAATTAATTAGTTAATTAACTTGTGAAGGTGAAGGTGGTGATGATGGTGATGGTGATGGTGATGGTGATGAAGGAGTACCTTAGTCTACTCAATGTAGAAAGAAATCTTCCAAAGTATGGCCATATTATGAGAAGGTCCTACTGACCGATGCTTCTTCCAAAGGGAGGAAATTCATGTGCTATTGCTTGGTATACAAGCAATTAGGAAAGAAGCCAATAGCCGCTTATTCATGGAAGACCGGTTATGGGACGGGAACCTTATCCCGTCACTTGACCGGGGTACACGGAATAAACCTCGATGCAACTAAATATGCAGGAGCAGCTGAATCTTCAACTCAGACACAACTACACGGGTATATGGGTTCCATGCCCGGAGGAGGTAGGCCTTTTATGTATAATCGAGATAAAATGATTGATGAAATGGCTAATTTTGTCATTGCTGACAAATTACCTTTTAGCTATGGTGAGAGTCTAAACTTTGAGCATTTCACTAGAACCACTTTACAACCTGCTTATAGACGTGCCCCTAGGAACACGCTTAAACGCCATACCCAAACTGCTTATTATAAATATAGAAATAGTTTAATAGAAATGTTTCGCACTTTTAACGGTCGTGTTAGCCTAACTAGTGATACATGGACCTCTTGTTTTGGTGAACCTTTTCTTTGTGTAACCGCCCATTGGATTGATGATGAGTGGTATATTCAAAAAGGAATCATTTGTTTTCAAGCTATGGAGGAGAGACATACCGGATACAACTTTAAGGTAAGGATAATAGACCGTCTTAAAACCTTTCATTTACTTGATAAAGTTTTTTCCCTTTCATTAGATAATGCTTCAGCGAATACAAAATGTATAGATTATTTGATATCCGAACCAAGCTTAAAGTTGATAAACAGTGGAGAACTATTACATGTTCGTTGTTGTGCACATATTATGAACCTCTCGGTTCAAGAAGGTTTAGCTGAGTTAACTGACTTGCTTAACCCTATTAGGAGTGTAATTAAATGGATTAGGATTACGGCCTCAGTTAGGAGGAAGTACATGGCCTTGTGTAAGGAAAGAGGCCTTAGGAAGAAGCAATGGAGTCTAGATACACCGACCCGTTGGAACTCCACATATAAATTGTTAAAAGAAGCCATTAAATACCGTGAGATTTTGACAATTATTTATAACGAAACCCGAGCGACTCCCGATGAACTTATTACTGATTTCCATTGGAATACCACAATTTACATCCGTGACATTTTAGCAGCTTTTGACCACGCAACCAAAATTTTCTCTTACGTTTACGACCCTAACATCCATTTAGTTATATTAGAGTGTGTTACCATAGTTAGCACTCTTACCGAGCATTTCAACATCCTTCAAATTAGTAATGTAATTACTAGTATGCTTAATAAATGGTATAACTACTTTAGTGAATTTCCCGTCATATATGGTATAGCTTCTATTCTTGATCCCGGGGTCAAGACTGTAGGTTTAGAAAACTGTTTAGAATTTTATTATAACGCTTTAAGTTTACAATACGATGTCAATGCATATATAGAAAAATGTAAAAATGTTTTAGCTAGTATATATGATCATTATGCTTCTATTTATGCAACGTCCGAAAATGTATCTTCTTCTAGTGGAAGTTCCGCTACGCGATGGCAACCAATACTTGGTAGAATTTTAAAAAAATCAAAAACATCGGTTTCTTCTTCTTCTTCTTCACTTTATAATATTAATGAATATCTTTCTTACCAACATGAAACCGATGCTAATTTTTCAATTATTAAGTGGTGGCGCGAGCACGAACGACAATTTCCCATTTTGGCGAGAATTGCAAAGGATATCCTTGCAATTCCCGCCTCCTCTATTGCTTCCGAGTCTGCTTTTAGTGCAGGTAGACGTGTTCTTGACGAGAAGAGATCCCGCTTATCTCCCGAAAGCATAGAAATATGCGTTTGTAAGAAAGATTGGGATCAGGCGGATCGAAGGACCCAAGGATTGAGGGAGGAGGACAACGACGAAGACGATCCTTGGATGACGATGGATACAAGCGAATCAAGCGACAACCCAGGAGGTGAAGGAGGTTCGGGGTCTGTCTCTGATTAGGCTAAGCACAACCGCACAAGCACCCCTACAGGTACGTACCAGAACTACGTGGGCTTTGATTCCTTCGGGATACGTAGGCAACTTAATTCTGAAAATCAATATTTAATTATTTAATTAAATTTTGATTTTCTAAATTAAGTGCAAGCCCTTAATATGAAATATGATTTAGTTTACTTATTTTAGTTTACTTATTTTAGTATATGAAATATGAAATATGAAATTTTGATTTTAGTTTACAGATTTTAGTACATGAAATATGAAATTAAATTTAAAATATAAAATATGAAATATATTTTATTTGATTTTCTAAAAAGTGAATTAGTTCATTTATTTGAAATATTTTAGATTTTCTAATGCGTAAATATGAAATTAGGTAAATATACGTAATTAGTTTAATAATACTTAATTAAAAAAATTAAATTTTAAAAAAAAAAATATGTAATTCGGTTCGATTCGTTTTGTGATTCGGTTCGATTCGGTCAAGATTTGGTTTGATTCGGTCAAGATTCGGTTCGATTCGTTCACGATTCGGTTCGATTCGGTTCGTGATTCGGTTCGATTCGGTTCGTGATTCGGTTTGTGATTCGGTTCGATTCGGTTCGTGATTCGGTTCGATTCGGTTCGTGATTCGTTTTCGATTCGGTAACGAATCGGATTCGCCCGACCCCAGCCCGGTTCGGACCAGCCCGCCCCCCTGACCGGTCCGAATCCGGTCCCCACCCCCCCCCCCCCCCCCCAGCCCGGCCCGGTGCCAGGCCCGGACCGGCCCACTGGCCATCACTACTCTAGACGTGCACTAGCTTAGAGTTTTATTGCTTATCCTTCTTTCACTTTACGTGATTTAAAGTTTAACATTTGGATTCCAATCCATCAAAGAACACGCATGCAAAACATGTTACACAATCAATCTCTTTTATAATGAAATTTCAACCCTTTGATTTCCTTCTCAAATTTTAACATGTTGAATAAAGTCAACTAACCTCGTATTTAAGACTTGAAAATCACCTTTACTCTATTCATACCATTAGTAATGGAGTAATAATAAAAAATCTCATTGATTAATTAACAAATTAATTCCACTTAAATAAATTGAGATTCCTTAACCATACATAATTCTTTCCTGATTAGTATTAACAAATCATAATACATAACTCACCAACAATACCAAATCATGATTCTAAATTAAGAAGATGAACTTTTTCAAATACGTAACAAAAAAATCTCATCCAAAAGGTTCCCTAAATATGATACTAAGTTTTCTTTTTACCCTAGATCATGCTTCTAAAGACAAGATTTTCATAACTTATACGTACCTTAAATAGAACAATTGAATTGCCACTTTCACAACTACGAATCATTTCCCACGAATTGTTTTCCTAAACCAAATAACGCGACCTTAATCATTACCCTAACAAACAAGTTTATAGCAATTATACCCATTTTTTTAAAAAAAACTTCCAAATAACATATAAATTCTTTAAAACTTTGTTTGTAATACTTAAATCCTTGAAATATAAAAATAAGTTTTATAAATTTTGGAAATTTTCTAAAGTCTACAACATGTTGATTATAATGTTCAAAACATGTAGTATATTGATTATGATCATATACTACACATAAAATCATAAAATCCTTCAAATTCTCAATATAAAAATCCAAATTTCATATCCCCTGAAATGTAAAAATTTATTTTGAACATAACATCATTAGTTTAATAATACTCTTAGTTTCATGAAATAACCAATAGTACATTGTCATAAATTCTAAAACATGAAAACTAGTGCATTTAATCCATAATTTCGTGTATAAAGAATATGAAAATATGTAAAACATATATAAATTCATAAAACTTATGATTATAAACACTTTTAACATATAATTAATCATTGTAAACAATTAAAACAATCATTGAAACAGTTCGTGGATATATTTTGGTCTTTTGGGTTTATGATGACTTAAAAAAATATTTTTTTTTTTATAAAAAATAAATCTCATGATTATTTTAGGTAAATAATTAAATACATATTTTGTAAAAATAAATCTTGTTTAGTTTATACTAAAATTATAATTGAATAAAATGTAATTAAGATCTCATAAATTTACGGAGGATTATAGATATATATTAGTAAAGTTTTATATTCAATGCACAAATAACCATTATAAATCCATAAAAAGTCAAGTTGACTGCCGCGTGCGTAGCACGCGATGGTCCAACTAGTTTTTCTAAAACTGGATTCAATAACATTCAATTGGCAAACTTGGGATCATCTTACTTTTGTAAAGATACCTTTTGAACATCCAATGCTTTTGCAGCTTAGAATTCAATGCAATCTTCCAATGATGGATGATATGTTTCGCATTTTGGCGCCTAAACCTAGTTCTCAGTGTTTAATGCTAAAGCTGAATTATCAGTGTTAGCTTCTTTGCTTAATTTGATCTATAAAAACCTTAATTTTTCATGAGCAAAAGGACCAAAAATCATAACTAAGCATCATGGAGGTTATTAAGCTCAAATATCCTCTTAAACTCTCCTAAAAATCTTATCAAGGACATTAAGGCATCCAAGCCATCCCTTAGCAAGAATCAAAGCACTCCAAGCTTCACCATTACTGCTCTTAGTACTCCTAGTGCTCGATCAGGAGGTTGAGTAAGACAAAAGCCTCTGTGTGAGAAAATCGAGGACCCCTTTCAAATCAATTCTTTCTTCTTTTTGCTCTTCTACTAATCATGAGAATACTTTAGAAAATTTTCCTTGAATGATCTCTTCAAATGTATCCAAAGCTTATTTCTTGTTGCATACCATAAATCATACTTTAAAATTCTACTAAATCCCTCCTCTTTTTACCTTTTTTTCTTTTTTTTTAATTTTATGGTCAATTATGTGTAAGAATTAACCTAATTATATCCTCTAAACTAGATCATTTTGGCTACATAGCCTATTTGGAGTATATAATGGAAAAGGGATTGTTCCGTCTTCCATTTGATTGGTTCAATTTCCATTCTTCATATCCATTAGTCATACAATGCATATTTAAATTTTCGTATTTTTATTGCTTTATTGCATAATTTGTGTATTGCTATGTTATTGTGGTTCATGTTACCTTTTTGCACTAATTCAAGACCAATAGAAGTGCACGAAGCCTAATGTCTTTAAATTTGTGTACATTAAAAAGTGGTCACCTAAATATAGATTTTTATATGATTCGTGGATAACTTAGAAAGTTATGATTAACGATATACTTCGTATTTTTACTTGCAACATATTGAGTTTTGCACTATTTATAGATTTGGCTTTGATCTTCTTTGGTGAATTATCTTAAGTTATGTGAGATCTAATTAGATTTGTCTCGATATATATATATTCAATCTATCAACTTTTATTATTTTCACTTATGTATAACTAAAGATATTAACAGTTAAAAATGTACATTGACAATCATGTTTCGAGAGTGTTGCAAGTAGTGATAAAAAACAGAGAACGTAAGTTTTAAAAGGCAACAATTACAATTAAAGTAACTTAAAAGGATGTATTTTGCAAATTCTCCCAAAAAAAAATTTCGTTAAATCAACTCTTCCCTATATTATAAACAATAACTGACGCTTTCAATAATAATTTATAAATCTTTTGCATTGAACACAAATTATGAGCCACATAGGTGACATTTTGAGAGCCCTGCCACGTAAATGTCAGGTTCTCTTATCTATCACTCTCTCCAGTATTTTTATTTGGAATTGGAGAGGAGCCAAGGAAATAGAAGATTAAGTCAACATATTTCCAAGAGTGATAAATATTTAAAAAGAAAAAAAAATCAGATTTCACTCCAACAACCCATTTAAAACAATAAATAAAAATTCTAAGCATAATCACTTAATTTGAGGAGAGTTAGGAAAGTAATTAGTAAACTAAATAATAAATTAAATTGAGAAATTATATGAAGCTAATATAAAAATTTGGATGAATTAATAAGTGAGAAAAAAGAGGGACAAAGGGGTAAATTAAATAAGAGTATTTTCATCAATAAATTAGGTTAAATATGGAAATATTTAAAGTACAAAATAGCTTTATGAAAATTGTAGATGGGGATTCCAGGAAGAACAAAAGAGAATGGACGAAGTACTTTAAAGAATCGACTATGGATAGAATTGAGCATATTCTAACATTGACAGGAAAGGTATAAACCGTAGAAATATATCCAAAATTCATCCCTATATTGAATCCATTCCCATGTAATCAGACTGTCTACACAACGATAGAGAAACAAAACCCTAGCAATCAAGGATAAAAGATATAAGCTGAAATTCACAAAAATCTTACTGCTTTTCAAATGAAATTTTTTTCTCTGGATCTAACAAAAAAGTAGAAAGTACTTTGCTTGGTTTAGGTAGGCTTTTCCTTCATGCACTTGGGACATTTGCATTCGAAACCATAATCAGCGAGTAATTTCTGCCTCTCTTCATAGGGAAGTTCCTCGTCAATATATGAAATAGTTACCTGAAAATAACCAATAAAAGAAATCATTGTTTCTAGCGTTAAGATTCAAACTAGGATCCTCAGAGCTACAGTATACCATACCTCCTCTCCTTTTGGAATGGGACGAAGAGCAATTATCGTCGCCTGGCCATCCCTATCCTGTTTCTCAACAAAGAAATGAAAATCAAATGTAATTAGCCAATATGATACTTAACAGTACTTAAAATCATTTCTTGGCTCAGAAAAAGGTGATTGCTGTTTTTGGTTGAAAATAAGCAATTCTATCGCGTTTTTGAGCCACAATTTCAGATTTCTAACGAGCTAAACTTCTTCTATCGACTTTTTTCAGACCACAACTTCATATGGCATAAACATATTGATGATTATATGGCAAAATGAGAACACAGTGGTCATGATAACAGAAATGTTATTTGGGAGAAAGCAGGAAATTAGTGAAATCAGTTTCACAGGCTTCACAGCTAAAGCATTTTCACATTGTTTATTCACTGCTAAAATACCACTTAATCAATTATGGGAATGAGCTTCCCCACCTTCAAAAAAAGAAGGATATGTGGATGATCTCATCATAACTAGATTGAATTCTTATTGTTCCAGGTAAAAGTAGGAAAGAAACTCGAATGCATGTAATCTCTGCAATAACAACTAAGAAGATAAAATCAAGCAAAAAAAAATACAGGAGTTTAGAGTACATACATTCTCTCTCTTGAATGCCTTCGCATTTGGACAACACGAATGGTTCATACAACTCTGCAGAGGAAAGAAAGCAGTTCCTACACAAAAGAAATAAACAAATTGAGGATTCTACCTTCGGAAGAAAGAAACAAGTTGAGGATTCAATCTTAAAAAATGTAAATTTTTTTATTTTTTGAAATGAGTTTTCCAATATTTTCCAATAAAATAAGACGAGATGCATAAGGTCAACAATTTGTATTCCACTCCACCCAATTTCTCAAGTAAATAGAACTTTCACAACAACTCATAACAGGATCACATTGTACATCCATGGCACACAATTAGAAAGTCCAAACTTTCAGCAAATCCACAATTATCTACAAAGACCAATAAAGTAATTCTTGTCAATCCCCAAGTCTCTACAAAGCACATAGCCTACCTTGACAGCAGATTGAATAATCATCACCAAGAGCATCCAATATTGGTCGCGTTACAGCTTCAGCTGCTTTCTTTAATCAAAAAAATACAGTAATGGCAAAGTATGTTGTGTAGAAACAAATTGTCTTTTGAAAGTCAGAAGCGAGCATCTAACCTTTGGGGATCCTGGAAGATCATCGACATAAAGGAAATAATCTTCGACTGGAGAGGCCACAACCAAATCACTGAGAAGTAAAGAAGTTAGATTAATTGTTATCCAACAAAGAGGTATCAATCTTTTTTTTCTGTGGGAGTGTGGGAAAAAAACTGAGTAACTTACAGATTATTTAACTCAAACATGCCAATGATGTGACCATAGATCTCCAAGGAAAATACTTGAGATTGTCAAGGATGAAAAATATTAAGAAGTTAAAGTCCAAAACAAGAGAGTTTGTGAAGATAGAGCAAGGATACACGGAGCGAACTCTTCATCAAATATTGCTGCCTTCAAAAGCTGCAGTGACTGGCAAGCACAGTACAACATTAGGTTTGTGGACTAGAGGTATACAGAAAAAGTATACCCGAGCTGTAATATAATGCATGAAAACTCACAGAAATCAGTAATGACAAGGGCACATATATATAAAGGGTGAGCCATACCAGGGTGATGATAATCCAAACAAAGATAACAAGCTACTTAAATAAAAAATTGAAGAACTTGGAACATGTTGAGCAAAAATCACAATTCCCCAGTTTTCCAGATTTTGTTGATGTTTGAACATAAAATATGTTGATACATAGGAGATTTTACTTACAGAAAAAAAGTATATACCACATATTTAAACAGCGTTTCGATAAAGAAGAGAAGGTTCTGAAAGCCCTTGAGCAGCACTATTCTCTCAATTCATCCACCAAAAACTTTATTGAAATCTCTACTTGTAAAGGTAATATCCTACATATTTCCTCAAAAATTGCAGAAAGTGGGCCTAGATAGAATAAAACATGATTATTCCTTTGCTCCAGATTCATTTCGTCCAATCCATTTTTGGATGTCCCAAAGTCTCATCCATGTCAAAAATTATTAAATGCAAAAGATCAAAAGACTTCCCAAGCAACCCATCTTAACAGCGTGTTTGGATGGAAATATTTGGAGAGAAAAGGAGAGAAGGAAAAGGGAGAGGTGTAGTTCCTTTGTTTGGATAGCAAATTAGGAGGTGAGGAAAATGGAGGGAAGTTCTTTCCTTCATTCTTTAAGAAATAATCTCTCCAAAATTGGAAAGATTTGGAAGCAAAAATGGTACCACAGTGCTCCTAGCAATCCTCTGTTTAGGTCTTATTCACCCAACGCAAATGTTCAAATGAAGTTGATTTTTCTCTCTCCTCCAATCCTCCTCTCTTTTGCGATCTATAACATCAAAATTACTTTTCCCTATTAAAAATTGGGGTTTCCATTTCAGCTTTGTTTTGTGATGGTAAAAGTAATTGACCCCATTTGGGGCTTTGATTCTAGTTTCTCAAGCTCTGTTTCAATGGCTGCTTCCTAAATTGATGAGGGAATTTGGGGTTTTTTCTTTTTATTCTTTAATGAAACTGGTAAACGCAAAGTAAAAAGAAGATACCTCAAACACTGTTTCTTTCCTTCCATTCCCTCGTACTATTTGCTATCCAAAAAATGGAATTTGTTCTCTATTCTCCTCCCCTCACTTGAGTCACTTCCCTTTCCTTCTTAATTGCATATCCAAACAAGTTGTAGCTGAACTGAAATCTAGTCAGGATATATTTGTAAGAAAATCTCGATTTAGGATCCACTCCAATGAATCTTTAATACTAGAAATCACTAAAACAAAATGTCAAATTCGAAGTTGGGTTTCCTCTCTCCACATCTTAATATATCATCTATAAATCAATGGCTATACCCTTTAATGATGGAAATAAGCTCAAATAAATACTTCACATCCAAATAAATCTAACATTGGCTGTAAGACTCAAAACAGCTGGAAATATGAACAAATCCTTTTCAATTCGATGACTTGATTCAAAAACTCTATGAATACCTACACGACCTGAGGTTACTCATGTTCAATTGCATGCACAAACAACTGTATTTGATCCTAGTCTCCTAGGGATAGCTTCATGAGAGTGTTAGACTTGGGAATTTTGTAAGATCAAATCCCAATCGAACAGCCAAACACAAGAAAGGCATTATGTTACAAGTTGGTTTAGTCTCATAAATTTTTACTAATAGATAATTATAGATAATAATGGTCTAGGTATGTACTGGCAAGGGTGAAAGTCAACACATTGCGATAATAAAGAACGACAGAGAAAAAATTTATACAAAACCGCAATTGTTAACATATCACAGTATCACCGTCTCATAGACTTCCAAGTAATATCTGGCAAGCTGAAGCTTGAAGTCTTCTATGACCATCATGAGAACACTTTTTCTTAAAATGTCAACTATGTGGGCTTGCTGCCACAAGGATGTCCATGAAGGCACCAAACCATGCCATTCAATATCAAGCTGACCAGTCTAAATATTTACCACATGGCCCAGCTTACAGAAGATATCTCATCCCTTTCTTCAACAAGTTACTAGATCTATTATCAGGATTTAGAAGGAATACAAGGATCCCTTCAATCCTTGCAATGTAAAGATTAACAAAAAACAAAAGAGATGTACCATGGAAAGGACAGCAATACAACATGAACATATAACATAGTACGTATAATGAAGGGCTCAGCTAACTAAAGTAGTCTGAAGACAAGGATCACCTCAAATGCCAGCTCTTTAAACTGTGATCTAAACACAACTTCATTGCATTTGTCAACATCATCAGGCAATGCAATGCAATCCCACCACCTAGATGCATCATGAGAACAATATTACATCACTAAAAGGAAAAAACAAAAGATACAAAGCGACATGCAAATTCAAGGTTGATGCTACCAACTGAGTTTGCAAAAAAGTAATGTAGCAACAGATATTACAGGTTTTACTTTTTAAAAAAAAATAAGGATAACAAAAACATGAAGACAAAGTGTTTAAATTCTCACAAGATGTTTTCAACCAATAATCAAAGGCATTGTGCAAGATAATGCAAGTTGGGCCTGACAAACAATCTCACACAATAACTATCAAAACCAGATCCATAAATCAAGTATTAGCATTAACAAATGGAGCAGACACATGCATATGGCATTCTTTGAATGATAATTGACACTTCTTTAAAGTATACACAAATAGCTTCCTGATTCAAACGAATGCGGTTTTTCATCCTTAGCCGCGCTGTATCATAAGGGTGGCATCCCTATGGTTTCTTTCTAATCGCTCTCTGGTACTCATCATACTAAATTATATGACAATCTCACACAGTCTAATGCATACAGAGTTATCCTTGCACAGGGTTTTGAAGGACTGCTTTGAATTGTTTAATTATAAAACTACTTCGTAATAATTATTACGATCTCAATCTTGAAAAGTTGGCCATATATGAATGGAGATCAATTTTGTAATTTTGAATTGAGTACCATAAATCCTTTCACAATTTCTTTAGATCAACACCAAAACAATGTAACTGTTATAAAAAATGAAAATCTCAGTTAATGGCCGATAAGGGTAATTAAGGGAAAGTTATAGTATTTGCTTGTTGAATTAAGAAAGAAGGCAATTATGTTGGACAGCCTAAAATGGAAATGAAATGAAATTGAAAAGTAAAAAAAATAGGAAAAGTAAAAAAAAAAAAAAAAAAAAAAAAAAAAAAACTATGATAAATACCATGTGAGTTGATATTGCTCAAGGAGGACAAGGACTGTAACTTACAGACTCAATATCATAGCTAGCTCAGATTGTTCCAATTTCCAACTTAGTTATCAAAACTTCAAATAATTCCCCTCAGACTTATATATGGAAACACAGGCAACTTTTTAATGTTTAGATCTGACAGCTCCTAAATAAATAATTAACTTAATTCACAATCATGAGGTTTCCAACATATTTTTGTCAAGGATAAATTTCTCAACTTAAATTGGAATTACAAAATTCTTCTCTACTAGTTGTTCAGTACCTTCTCTTATACCCCATAGAAACTGGCTTCCATGCTTCCATAAGTAATGATAGATCAATAGTTGCATCACTTGAAGCTGTAGAGCCTAATTCTCTAAGACGAGCTTCCTTCAAATTCTTGTATCTTAGGATGGTCATAGCGATGACCTATAATCCAGCACAATAAAAGCAGATGACATTAGTATTGGTAAAACACCCCCTTAAAAACATAAAATCAGTTACAAGAAATTAAGTTTTTACAGGAGAGAGAAGAAATTAAAATTTATCATTTCTCAAACCAAATTCTGTATTTCACATGAAATATAAATACATATATAAGACTTAGTCAAACCCTAGCCCAGAAACTAAACACAAAAAAATAGAGTTAAAGAAAAAAACTTACCTTGGCAGCAAGAATAAAGATGTCATTAGTATCTGCAGTATCAAAAAATTTATCTCAAGTAGGCTCCCAAAGATAAATATCACAAAATCAGTTAATGAAGTACCATTTGCATGTTCTACAAACTTGGAAAATGCCCTCCGGCATGATGACTTCGACTTCTCCCCAATACAAAGTAAAGAATGACAGGATTCCCAGTCAATATCTGCACAAGATTTGCTGTAGACTGACATGCATGAGAAATCAAATGATATATGAACAGCAATGAGATGAAGTTACATTTAAAAGTCTAAAACAACAAAAAAAAATTGCTTGGATTAGATAAAAAAATAATGGTAACTTATTATTAGGATGTTGGAGTCTTTAATACTGTGACTAAGTTATTGGTGCCATAGTGAATTGTCAAAAAATAATCTATGACTATGCATAAGAATCTTGATACTCAAACTTCTTCCATGAAACGGCTCTCTGCCATTTTCATCTGGCAAAAGGCCCTTTCTACAGCTAAACCGACTTGGGAAAAGTTAACAAGCATTTTAAATTAGCAAAAAAAAAAAATATAGTAACAAAAAATGCAGAAAGTAGATGTAATGATAATACTATATGCATTTCTGCTATTTAATAGAGTAATTAATCACAAAGCATAACTAATAGAGAGGCAACACTGATAGGCAGAGAAAGAAAGAAAATATTCATATTATAATAATTAGTACCATCAACATACAGCAGCTCAAATTGCTAGGGATATCAGAAAGTACCACTTTGCAATGAAAGACAAAGGCTTTTAAAGCATTCTGAGCAGCACAAAGTCACAAAGCAACATCCTCCAAAAGCTGATGGCCAATCAATTCACTCCCAAGGATTCCCATCACCCTTAATTGAATATATTTATTGATATAGTCCATACACTGCTACACATGTACGTTGATATTTGTTTTAAAAAGATATCAACACGAGTTTTTTCCCATCAAGTGTCACGTCCACAAAAAGAACAATTCTTAAGATATCAAATTAGATATATATTGGCCGGTTAATTTTACACCAACAATTTCTTATTTGGTCTATTCCATGAGGTAGTTTTAGTAGTAGGATACACACATTGTACTCTCCCAAACTCAGCTTAAGAAAGATCCTTCAAAGGATTTGAGTTTTAAATTAGATAGTACAGTTTTCCAGTTGGCAAGAAGCCTGGATCTCTCAAATATACAAGTTAATAGCTCATATTTTGCCAAGAAAAGGTTATGCCTGTTACCTGCAGTAATACTCTTCTCCACATCCACCAGGACAGGGATATGGCGATGGCAATAAAAACTTTTCAGAGTAAGGCAATACAAGTTGACCCTCCATTAATGACTCAATAACTTCCTGAGAAAGTGGAATTCGGCCCTCAGAGCTCGAAGCAGAACATTCTCCTGGATTAGCGTCTTCCATTTCACAAGAGTTGTCTTCCTCATCAGATGAGTCGCTGCGGCATTGATTGCTCGCGGAAGCACCAAGTCTTTGGAAATAGAGTTTTCTTCCTATTTGAAGTTCAATTGATCCAATGAATCGGAAACAAGAGCCACATGCAAAGCAGTCCATCTGCATAAGGCAAGAATAAGATCCAGTGACTTTTCCAAATAAAACTAAAGGCTCAAAGAATCATAATTATTAGAACACCGATGAGACCTTGTTTGTAGAATGTTGTGAGCCCACTAGAATTTGGTCATTCAGAACAAGTTCTCCGTCTTTGAATTCAGCATCAGCATATAGTCCTGCAGAAAAGCAAGAAGATAAGACATTGGATTTTTATGAGAAACAAATATCTATAAAAAATGCAAGAAAAAATGAATGATTACCACCTGCATAAGAAAATGTAGATTGGCATTTCACAAATCTAAAATCCTCAAGGCATAATAATAAAACTTTAACATTGTGGATCTCAGTAAACAAGCTAGCAACATATTCAGGCATTGAATACTACATAATGAATTATATAATTTTTCCTTCATTACTTAACATTTTACATGTGTGGTTATGAGGAAGGATATAGACCAACAGCCCAGCAGGTATAGTATATTCAATCTTGAATGCTGCAAAATAGGTGAATCCCCCCAAACCCACAACCCAACTGTGGAAACAGGTAGGATTACAAGCCAACATTTTCACTATAAAAA
This sequence comes from Dysphania ambrosioides, assembly GCA_026401315.1. Classification (NCBI taxonomy): domain Eukaryota; kingdom Viridiplantae; phylum Streptophyta; class Magnoliopsida; order Caryophyllales; family Amaranthaceae; genus Dysphania; species Dysphania ambrosioides. The sequence goes on from CM048658.1 coordinate 16,517,583, forward strand.
GTAAATTGTTTCAGAACGACTACTTCCTCTTAAACACGTAAACGGATACCTCTTCGACATCGTCCTAACTGTAAACTAGCATACTCATTTTTATAGCTCATAGAAACACACAATAATATTAATTAACAAGAAAAGAGATATAAGTGCATCAGATGAGGCCCAGGATTTCTCACAAGGAACTAATTACAGGAAATAGAGGCCCATTGGGCTGAATATAAACCAGAGAAATATGGGAAAGAAGCAAGAAAACAATCATATCCCACAAAGACTGTCAACCAAAACAGTAGGAAATAATATCTCGGTCATGGTACCACATTACAACTGCACTATAAAGGTTTTGAGAAGATCAAAGGGGATTTGTTTTCTCACATTTTGAAGATGTTGTTATATTCCCTAACAATTTTTGTCAAAATAGCTCAATCTTTGGGAAATTTTCAAGGTACCATATGTATGCTGGAGACTTGAAAGTGGAGGGTAACCTTTTGTGTAACCAAAGTGTGTTTAGTATGGCAATTGACAAATACTATGTTGCTATTAAAGTCATGTCTTTTGTCTTAATGAGGAATGATGAAGAGAAAGACAATATTTTTGAATCTAGCTATTTCCAACATCAATCTTGCTGCATGTTTTATCAAGGAGGACTTCTTCACGGTAGGTCATAGTTGGTCTTGTGTCATGAATCATCGTTAGTCATGGGTCATGACTTTAGAAATCTGAAGGCCTTGTTTAGGAGGGTAATGGCAACCATAGGAATCCAAAGCCCATTTTAGCTTTAATGGACCTCGCAAAGGCTCTTAAGGTCAATCCAAAAAATATTGAATTCCACCAAAAATAGAAAGAGTGAAATCCCTGGGATGTCAAAGGATTTTGTTGCTACAGCTCTCGAGGTAATAGCAGAAGAAGAATTGTTTGTAACCCATTCAAAACTAGGGATGCCAAAATCTTATCAAACCCGCGAAACTTCCTAAAACCGACCTGCACTTGACCTTGTTAAAACCTGAAAAGTGAGACCTGTAACCCGACAAAACCCAACTGGAAGTGAACTCGAAACTGATTAGACCCGATATTCCAAGACTCGAATTTGATATGCGTCCAACCAGACCCGTTAATGCCCCGACCCAATGACAACCTAACTCGTTAATGACTCAACCTGTTAATGACCCTACCTGAAATCGATTGATGACCCAAATGCGACCTGACTTAGTAATAACCTAACCAAAAGACAACCATCCGTTTAATACCCGACCCGTTAATATCCCTGAAACTAACTTTACTTGAACTATGTCTATATATTATATTTGATACTTGATAAAGTGTATCATACTTAACTAATTATCCAAATTTGAGTTTATTTGAACTATATGTCTATACATGATATTTGATACTTGTTTGATTTTTTATAGAATGCTTCAATCATCAATTGATTTTATGATAAGTAGATGATTGGCATAAATAGTACAATGACACATAAATACACTAATATACACATCTCATCCTCGTTCGTTACAATAATACACATTTGATAATCAGTACCTCGTAAAAATTTGATTTGCAATAACTTATTGTCATTATTATTATCTAATTATGAAGTGAGCTGCTCAAAATCACCTGATATGACTCGAAATGGATAAAACAAACACTAAAAAATTTGGGCAACTTGAGACAAAATCTACCCGAAACGAAACAACCTGTTTAGGAATCGAACAGACTATGACCTAAACTCAAAATCTACTTGAACCAAAACCAACCCGCTATAACCTGTCCATGAACCGATTTGGATTAACCCAAACCGAACATGATCCCAAACTCGAAATCTACCTGAACCCAAAACAACCCACTGGAACCCGTCATAAAACCGATCTGAATTGACCCTAACCAAACATGATCCAAACCGAATACGAAACGACCAATCCTGACAATGTAAATAACCGATTTGACCCGACCTGATATAATAACCCGACCGAAAAGCCAAAATTTCCCATTTCAACCCGAATCAATAAAAACCGACCTACGACGAGTCAACCCATAACCGATCTATGGACCCGAATCGAAGTCCCTATTCTAAACGAAGAGAAGATGTTGGGAAAATAGAGGGGAAATAGAGAAAGGTGGGAAATGGAATTTCAAAAAAATATATTTCAAGTTGTGGCATCTGATGTGAATGCATACATAGAATTCTTAAAAGCTAGTTGAATCCTATTCCCTCTAGGATTTATCATATATTTACTAATCCTACTTGGATTAGGATTTGTTTCTTTTATTTTCGGTAAGATTCTTATCCATCGTATTGTATGTGGAAGCCACGGAAAAGAGCATTAGGGAAGTTTTCTTGATTAAAATATTCAATCTTAAAGAATTTTTTGAAGATTGAAATTTTGACCAAGGAGGAAAAATTTTAAGACAAGGGGAGGTGCTTATTACATTGGATGGTACTTATTACATCTTATCGGTGCTTTACTACAACTTCAGTGACATGGCATGGGCATGGACGTGGCTACACACATGTGATTGGATATTTAGTATTTTACTTTAAATAAAATAGGTTAAGAGTAGTTAATTTGTAATTTTATCTTTTTTTGATAGGATATATTTCTAATTAACATAAGATAGTGTTAGAGTTTTGGTAGGATTATGTAATAAATAGGTGGCATTATCCTATTGGCTATTAGGTGGTTATTAGGAGTCCTTTTAGAAATAGGAGTCCTTTTAGGAGTAGGAGTCCTAATCTCAATGTGATTCACACTCTCAAGCTATGGGTATAAATAGATGTGCACCCAAGCTTGGAAAAATCAGATTTTGAGAGTCTTTTCTTTGTATTCTTCGATAAACTTAGAGAGTTTTTTGTTTTTCTTTATTTGTAACAAAGAGTTGTGAATTGGTGCTTAAAACTTTAGATTCACGTGAGAAAGTGTAGGAATTGAGGGTGCTTTGAATTTTAAACCTTTGGTGCGTAGCTTTAGAGGGTTTGATATCTAGTTATATCCCTTTTGTGGATTAAGGTTTCAATACCTAGATTCACATCAGCATCCCTCCAGATTAGGTTGACCCAACCACAACAAGAGTTAAGAAGGTTCTAGGCAACTCTTTGAGTAAGAAGGATAAGATCGGTCCAAATACAAGATTAAAGGCACAACCTTAAAGGTAAATAATTTAGTTCTGAAGTCAGTTTCGTTTAAGGGGTGAGAGAAGAGAGGAGGGAAATCAAATCTTGCATAATCCAAATTTCGGTTCAAATCGACATAGGTGGAATTTCTTTCATCATTAGCCTATCAATGTAAGGGAAGATGTTAAAGGGGAGAGTGTTAGTTTCTATAGCTTATCCCAGAAGAACATGATCACCATTAAAGTTCTAGATCCATTGAAGATGATGGAGAAGGATTTCAGGTGATATCAAGAAAAACCATACATCAGTGGAGAGTAGTCACCACCCTAGAGATGAACTAAGAGAGTTTGCAGTGCATGATAGGCGTGAAAATACTTTGAATTTGGCCAAGGAGAATAGTGCATGATAGGTGTGAAAAGACTCCCCTTTTATGCTCCCTCCAAGAGATTCTGCCAAATCCCATGTGAAATCTACTATGATCTCCACAACTACATTCCAAGTTCAAAAGGAAAGTTGATGCTTGAAAGAGTAGGTATCCTTCTACCAATAACAAGTCTTTGTTTAGTAGGTATGTCATCGACTGTTAGTCAAGTTCGTTGAGCTTTTCTGAAGATATTTGTTACCCATGTCATAAGTAATTAAATGCCCCTACCCCCATGTATTAATGTGTAATAGTGTCTTTGAAAATTTAGCTTGTTCCCGCACTAGTAGTATTGATTCTAGTCTATGTAATTTTAGCCAATGTCCAAAAAACATAAACGGTTTTAGTTTGAACATGACTTTCTTTATCTCTAATCCCCTCTAACTATTTTAAATCTCTACTTTTGAAATATGTTAAGAAACAATTAGCTTAATTCTCTACAGTCTACACTTCTCTTTTCTCAAACGGAACTGAACAAAGCTATTGTGCTTTTCTTTCTTTCATATTTTGTATGTATGAACATTGTCTTACACCAAAATCCAAGTTTACAACCTTAACTTGCTCTACCAGATAAACCTTCTAAAACAGACTGCCTAACAAGGACATGAACAAACAAACATGAGCAGGCCAAGCACAAAACCTGAAGGCTGAAATAAAACCAAAAAAAACAACAAACAAACCTTACAGGTTCCTATCCACTCTCTATCTTTTGCATTGACTTTCTTTTCAATCATATAAGCTATCCCCATTCATACAATATCTTGAATATCACTAATTACATTATCAATAACATTCTGGTACCAGAAAGCTTCAATTTCCTACCTATCAACAATTTTTTTGTTGGAGCTGCTGTAGAATCTGCAACTTCCAATCGAGATCCCAGTAATTTCTTCTAAGACAGCGCATCTCTGTGCCTAGTATGAGACTATGAGATAATCCTAGCCAATTTATCAATGCACTCAAGCATTTTCTGCTGTAATTGAATGTGATACTTGATTACTTCTCCCCGTCATATATCAGACAAAGATCATCGTAGTAAACTATATACTTATGGAAATTATCCTGTCTGCAACCAACCCATAATAGCCAGCCAGAGACTGAACACATGTTTTGGTATAGAAAGCTGGTTCCAAATTCCACTGAAAGTCCTGTTTAACTTTGCAAATATGCTTAATTAATAACAACCCAGGAGGCAGTTCCTGGAGAACTGTAATTCCACAAGTTTTGTTTCATAATGAAGATATTGTGAATCCATTCCACCCTGAGATCTTCGTCATGAACTCCAATATTCCAAACAAAATTCCTTGCATTTCCTTCATATAAAACAGTAATACTTCTGACTCCTAGGGTAAACAGCAGCTCCTTCGTAAGTCAAGAAGCACCCTAAAAACTACTCACTATCTATGTAACAACTCCACCATTGAGCCCAAACCCAACACACCGAGAACATGACCATTCAAAGGCCATAAATCAAACCCTTATGGTAAACAACAGCTCGAACAGTTTAAAGAAATAGTATTGAGTATTCACACGCATTAACAAATACAAAGTACATAAAATTACCCTTTCCGAGTTCACCGTCTACTTTAACTCTGATTCCATGGCATGGCCTTGATGCTATCATATTATCGAAGTATTCCTGAAAATTACAATTGTCAAAACATTGGGCCCACTGTTTATCAAAGTAACAACAAAAGGGAGGGGGATAGTAGTACCTGGGTTTGGTGAGGAGGAGAAGACTGGAGAAGGGCGGAGATTTGGGGCGCGAATTGCTCGTCAAGGGGACAAATGCACGCCATGGTGGAGAGAGGGAGGAATGCAGCGGCTCTTTCGTAAAGAGAAGAGGCGGCTGTCGGAGTAAGTGGCGGTTATAATGAATCCTCGATAGAGTTGGTTATATGTGCTAAAAATTACAAAATTTCCTAACTTACAATAATTATAAATACGAAATGAACCACTATAAATCCATTGTCCATTGAACATTGTCCATTGACATTTATTACGTAAGAGCTGCAACATTACTAAAGGAGAATCAACATTTTCATTTACCAAAAAAAAAAAAAAAAAGAATTACCACCTTGCAAAATTCAAAAATAGCATTTTCATTTACGAGGGACACAATAAAAGTTAATCTTAGACAAGTTATTATTAAGTGCAACAATGGAGGAATCTCTTGATAATGAGTTGTCACTAGGAGACCTTTTATCACCCACCTTTATTCCAACATCAGTCATTCATTAACACATGACAAATTCCCATGTGAAACAGGCAGCAAATCAAGGAATAGAATCAACACATGTTAACCAAGCAACAAACCAAGGAACGAAATCAACAATAGGAGAGACAAATGCATGAGTCTAGGCTATAGAGACAACAACACAAGGGCCATAGGCATTACCAAAAGGGATAGAGGCATTATTAGAAGGTAACTTAGGTCATTTGGGCTAAGAGTTTGCATGTTTATAAACACAAACCCTAAGAGCAAAAAGAAGATACCTTAGTAAACAAGACAGATTATCATGCATGATTAACCTCCTCCAACACAACTCCAACCTCAAATTACCATCAAGCCACATATTTAAACTTGTAAATGCATATAATTATAGTAGGCAAACCATACATAGAATATGAAAAATTGTAAGAAATAGTATCATGCTCAGACAACAATTTAAGATAGAAAATAATTACAAAGGCAAAGTTGGGAGAAAAAAACTAGAGTTAGTTGTGGAGGACTTGATGTCTAATCCTTTAAAACTAAGGACTAATGTCAAATCCTTTGTAATTCCTTGTAAATTTACATGATCTTAACTACATTTTATTTAAATTATTCAAAAATATTTTTCTATATATATATAATTTTAGCATAAACTAAAAAATATTTCTTTTACAAAAACATAAACTTAATCGTTATTTAAAATAGTCGTTAGAATTTATATCCAATAAAAGATTTTATTAAGCCGTCACAAAACGAAGAGCCCAACCCATTAAGCACCTAATATTTTTTTAAGTAAATCATCCCTTCTCTAAACCCTAATCATAATTAACTCAAGCAATACAAAAAAAATATGAAACAAGCACCCTTGTAGCCCCGCCACCAGCGTGCCGCCCTACTAGCCTAACAGCCGTCGCCGGACACCCAAAACTGCCGACCGGTTCTCTCCTCTCCCTTCTTCTTTTCTCTTCTTTCTTCCCTATTATTTGCCATTTCATGGTTTGGAAAATAGTTTATAATAATTGTGTTAATTGTTTTTAATGGGTTGATTATATGTTAAATTAATTAAATCATAAATTTTATGAATTTTAATATGCACTACAAATTTTCAAAATTTTTATGCATGAAATTAGGGTTCAAATGCTTTAGTTTTATGTTTTAGGGTTCAAAATCATATACTACTAGTTATTCCATTAAACTATGATTATATTATGATTCAATTGTGATTAATTTGATGATGTTATGTTAAAAAAATTGGGTTTTATGATGAGTATTTAAAAGATTTTTTATAATTTTATGTGTACTATACTAGCATAATCAATATACTACATGTTTAGATCATTACAACCAACATTTGCATGCTTTAGAAATTTTCCAGTTTTTTACTAATCTGATTTTCTTTGTATTAATTTCTTGGATTTTGAATGATTATCAAGGCTACAAGTTTGGGTTATAAAAATTGCAAAAACTATTAATGAAAAGATTTTCCAGCATGTTGTGGGTTGTTGAACAAGTTGAAAACAATTAATTGAATGTGTATTTTGATGAATTTTCGTTCAACACTTAAAAATACTACCTATAAACTACTAACTTATGTTTTCGGGAGACTTAAAAATGTGTTTTGAATGATTTTTAAAGCTTTTTAAAGTTGGGTATCATTGTTGTAATTTCGTTTGTATGGGTATTGATAAGGTTTCATTATTTGGTTTAGGAAAAAGATTTGTAGAAGGTGATTTGTAATTATGAAAGTGGCCACTCATTTGTTCGTTTCAAGGCACTTACAAGTTACAAAAACCTTGACTTGAGGAGCGTGATCTAGGATGAAATGAAAACTTAGTTTCATGTTTAGAGAACTTTTTTGGCTAAATTGTTTGGTTATATATTATGAATGTCGTGCTTCTTATTTGTGGGGCATGTTTTGGAGTTTGGTTATGTTATGTGATTTGTAAATACCAGATTGCTAATACTAATCATGACGTGATTAAGTATGGTTGGAAAATATTGGTTGTTTTAAGTGGAAGGTTATTTATTGTTACTCTTGCATAGCTAATAGTATGGATTGAGTAAATGATGATGTTTATGTCTTAATAACGAGGATAGTTGACTTTGTTTAACAGGTGAAAATTTGAAGATAAAATCAACGAGTTAAATTCTAAAATAAAATAGGATGATTCTGTATTATTGTGATACTTTGTGCGTGGTTTCTTTGATGAGTTGGAACTAAGGTAATAAATGGTAAATCACATAAAATAAAAGATGGATAAGCAATTAATAAAACTCAGGGTTTGTGCATGTCTAGAGTATTGACAATCAGAAATTAAGGCTTACTTATTGACGAATTTGAGATCTCATCTAGTTAGGGTGACTGAGTCATGCTTGTTTGCCATATGGATTATGAACAATGTTTTTGATGCCCTCTGACAAGAGAGCATGTGGTCTACTTGTTTATTTTCTGATGTTCCTAATTGGAACATGGAGAGATAACCTTGTCTGTTGCTTACTCCAAATTATTAATTAAATAAATTAAGAGTTAATGTGATCCGCCGTTAATTTACAAAATTTTGACTATATTTGACTAAAAATACTTTCTATACATACATATACATTTTACAATTTAAATACTTTCTATATAGATTATAAATTATTTTTTTAAGTTGTAGTTATTTACTTTAACCATACGACTTAATTTATAAGAGATATATTTTTTAAGTTATCAAACCCAAAACTCTATCCTACCCAAACTATATCCTATCCATTACCCATACTATTTATGTAACACCCCGGTAATTTTCATTTTCCGAAAACTAAACCTTTAGGAAACTACCGGCGTATTACTGCCAAGTGTTCAAACATTAAGGCTATAAAACAGAGTTTTGTAGCGGAAAACCAAAAGACCTTTTGAAATAACATTAATCGTAAAACTAACTCCTAACATAACAAACTGAAACCACTAAGACCTTTACTGCAATGTACCAAAAATAACATTCAACTCAAATCCAAAACCAACAGTCTAACATCAAACCAAATGAACGTAACTTATTCTGAAATCTAAATTTAAAACAACGCTCTAATCAACTCACCCATGCATGAATGCTCAATTGGATACCTGTCAATAATCTGCTCCCTAATAATACAAATGTAAGTATTGCATCATCACAATGCCATTTATAGGCAAAATCCATGACTAAAACACACAAAGCACGTAATCAGCAAGCTGAGTACATACATATTACAAAGTATAACAGTTGAACTAATAATTAAATAAGAATAACTACATAATGCAAGAACGTATCACGCAATATTTTATTCAACTGATATGATAAATTAATTAATTACTCGGATTAAGTAATAGATAAGGTTGTCTTCCCCATGCCCTGATTAGGACATCAAAAAGAAAAATAACCCATGTACTCTCGACGGAGAGCATCAAAATACAATATAAAATCCAGATGGTAAACGGGAGCGACTCCGTCATCATAGCTAGATGAGGTCTCAAATAATCCCAATTTTAAGTTTAAAACTTTATAAAAGAGAGACTCGTAGATTATATGACCTCCAATAAAAGCCATGGATAATACCCGTGAAACTCCAACCCTTGATTGTCAATACTCTAGACGTGCACTAGCCCAGAGTTTTATTGCTTATTTTCTTTCTCTTTACGTGATTTACTGTTTAAACTCAGTGTACACAATCATCACAACACACACATGCAAACATTACAGCTACACAATTAACCTTTGTTATACTGTAATTTTTAACCTTTTAATTTCAATCTCAACTGTTAAACCTATTGAACAAAGTTAAATACCATCGTCATTAAGATTTAAAAATTCAACTTTACTCCAATCATACTATTTTTAATGAAAGATTATTAATAAACAACCTCATGGATTAGTTAACAAATTAATACCAATTTAATAAATCACGATTTCTCATCAACAATACCAAAATATGCCCCTAATATAAAGAACATGAATTCTTTCAAATAAATAACCAAACGATCTCACCCAAAAGGTTCCCTAAACATGATACTAAGTTTGTATTTCACCCTAGATCATACTCCTAAAGGTAATATTCTTTGTAATTTGTATGTACCTGGAGTAAACTAAACGGGTGACCACTTTCACTACTATTAAGCACCTTCTACAAAGTATTCTCCTACATCAAATTATACAACCTAAACCAATACACAAATACCCAAAATTTATAGCAACCATACTAAATTTTTCAAAGGTTTTAAAATCATCCCAATTTTATTTTTAGATTTTATGGAAAAGATTTGTATTAAAAATTCCTTAAAAACTTGCTTCAAGCTACCGACCACTCATTATATTTAATTGTTGGTTGTGACTACTCTATCTAGATATTAAATAAGCTGAATAGCTTAGTAATCACAACAAATCTTCTAGAATCCAATGAAGCCCAAGCCACCTAGATGGCTTACCAGAAGAAATATATACAATTTGTTTGCATCAAGATAGACAACAATCAAAAGCTTTCTTAAAAAGGGTGCATATTATAAAAAAAATATGGAGCATATTCTTATAACGAGAGAACACCCATGTGAAAACCATGCATGAAACTTTAAATAAGAAATTGGTTCTAGCTTTAGGACATGTATCTACCGTAGACACTGGCAATTATGATCTTTTCCATAGTCGGCCACAACACTATCCAATAAGTTACAAGCATAACAGTATATAAACTTCAACTTCAAATCAGACACATACATCACAGAAAGTTAAGGCTTTCTTCTTTTCACCTTTAAGAAAAAAAGAGTTTCAAAATATTAAAATGAAAAAGAGTTTCAAAATATCAGACACACTTCTCAAATTCCACGCATACTTCTCTCTAAAACATTTCATTGTAAAACCGAATCACAATATGATAGGGTTCAGATATACTCAAGTACGCATAAGACCAACAAAGAAGAAAAAAGAAAAAAGGAAGAGAGAGATGGTCGGTCGGCCGGCGGCTCACTGGCAGAGGTCAGCAGGGGCGACAGCAGGTGGGGGACAACAACAGTAGGTGGAGGCGGCGACAAGCTCACGTTGGAAGCCAAGGTATGTGAGTCTTCTTTGATTTATTTTTCTTTGTTTAGTGTTTTGGTTTTGAATAAATTGCTTTAGGTCATCTTGTTTAGGGTTTAGGAAAGGTATATATAGTTTAACTAAAAGGGAGTACTAGGTTTAATGGGTAAGGTAGAGCATTGGGCTTGATGACTTTCTTTTTTTTAAAAAAATATATCTTTTATAAAATAAGTTGTATGATTAAAGAGAATGACTACAACTTAAAAAACATATAATATATATATATACAAAGTATTTTTGGTAAAATATAGTCAAATTTTGTACATTAACGGGGGATTACAATTTAATTAAATCACCTCACCCCCAAAACCCTAAATTGCCCTACTCACAAAATTACCCAAACAAAAAAAACAGAAAAGGAAGTCGTGCTAGCTACCTCCTGTACTGCTGCTGCTTTCAAATTTTTTTTAAGCTTTTTTTAAAAATATTTGCAAAAATAAGCCACTTTTGAAACTATTTTAAAAATAAGCCGATTTTTATCCGGACTAAAATCATTGCATAAAAGAGGTTGATTGTGTAATTGTGATGTTTGCATGTGTGTGATGTGGTGATACTGAAAATCGAGTTTAAACTATAAATCACGTAAAGTGAAAGAAGGATAAGCAATAAAACTTTGGGCTAGTGCAAGTCTAGAGTATTGACAATTAGGGATTGAAGCTTCACAGGGTATTATCCGTGGCTTTTCTTGGAGGCCGCGTGATTTACGAGTCTCTTTTTTATAATGTTTTGAATTAAAATTGGGGTTAGTCGATATCTCATCTAGCTATGGTGACAGAGTCGTGCCCGTTTACCATCTAGATTTATACTGTATTTTGATGCCCTTCGACGTGAGTGCATGGGTTATTTATCCATTTTGATGTCCTAATCAGGACAGACAATCTTGTATGTTGCTTAATCCAAGTAATTAATTAATTTATCAATTAATTGAGTAAAATGTTGCGTAAAACGTTCTTTTATACTATACTTATTTTCTGTCTAAATGTTATTTCAGCTGTTATACTTTGTAATTCCGCAGGTACTCAGCTTGCTGATTACAAGCTTTGTGTGTGTTTTGGTCATGACTTTCACCATTCAATGACACTATAATAATCAAATACTTACATTTGCATTATTGGGGAGCAGATTTATGACAGGTATCCAATCGAGCATTCATTTATGGGTGGTTTAAGTAGAGTGTTTCTTTAATTTAGATTTCAGAGTATTTTGTGTTTGCTATAAATGATTTTAGGTTGTTGGTTTTGGATATGAGTTAAACATTATTTAGGTTATTTACTGTAAGGGCCTTAATGGATTCAGTTTGTAGTTTGTTAGGAGTTTGTTTTGATGACTAATGTTATTTCGAAAAGTTTTTTGAGTTTTGCTACAAATCTCTGTTTTATAGCCTTAACATTTGAACACGTGGCGGTAGTACACTAGTAGTATGTAAGCAGTGCTCTAAACTACAAATTGCAAGAAAAAAACTAAACAAGGAAATTCACTTTTTCAAAAACCAAAATATCATGGCCTTAATGACCATTTAATGATCCAATTTTTTTACTTGTAATTTTGGGGAGAAAATCTCAAATAGATATTGCTCAAATTATCAAACTTTATTTTCTTTGCATTGTTTGTTTTATCACTCTTTCAAGCATTTGAAGCTTTGGATTGAATTTTTTATTTGATGGTGAGTTTCAATTATTGAATAAGGGATTTAATGGTTCCAACTATTATGGTTGATAGAGATTAGTTTGTTGAAGGTTTTATTTTGAAAGATTTATATATTCCGCTGCAAAATTCTGATTTAAGCCTTAGCACTTAAACAAGTAACAATAGCACTTCAATAGTTCTCTCAAAGTTATAGTTTCTGAAAAGAGGGAATTATTGGGGTGTTACAAAGTGGTATAAGAGCTTTAGGTTAGATTTAAATACCACATAAGCCAAGTTGATTTTGATAAGGCGTCTAAACCTTAAACTATTTTTGAAAAGTTTTAACACCAATTTTTAACTTTAATTATTTTTTTTACTTTTGAAATTTTCAATTGAGATTTAGGTAGTTTAAGAAGGGCATGCATGTGTTAACATTTTCTCATGTTCACATTGATGCATTAGTTTCTTCTATTATATTCTACCTTTCTAGAAAATTAGGAAAGCGAATTCGACAAGATATTCGTGGCTATGAATTGCCCTGTAGACATGAGAGTGGATCAAGTTGCTATGTAATCAAGGATGAAGCTGATAGATGGTGGAGGGACCATTCTACTCGACTAAAAGCCCAACTAGATTTCGGGTGAGAAACCTTTAAGATAGCTTTAAAAGACAAATTTAACCCTCCATACATGAGGAAGTAGAATGCTCAAGAGTTTAATAACTTGCAAATGGGTAATAAGACTATTTTGGATTATTACAATAAGTTCACTACCTTAGTTAGGTTTTTCCCTGGAGTAATTCATGTAAAGGGGTTGAAGGCACAAAGGTTTGAACAAGGGTTGACTAGGCAATTATAGAGAGGCTTGGGTGGAAAAGTCTTTAAAAATCCAGATAAAGTTTACGAGATAGCAACACATTTATATGGGTTGAGTGCTACGGATCTTACTGATCGGGCTATCGCTACCCTTTCAAAAGTAACCTATTCACCTAAATTAATGTAGTTCAGGTAAGTAGGGTCAAAATCAGAGGATTGTATCAGGCTCTAATGCTGTCTATGCTAGTTTTAATTTCTATCAGGAATGTCACGAAAAAAGAAGATTTATATTCTAACTAATGACTATACTAAACTGAATTAGGATACGAATTATAGCTAAACTGGTATCAATATAAGACAAATCATCTAGGAAAATAAATCACAATATGACTTAGATCACTAGTAAAATAATAATGATTTGCGGCTAAAAATATGTGGCGTAAAACCGAAAAAGCCGCATTTTAATAACATAATAATATAATATGCGGTGGGTTAGCCAATAAACCGTTGCTTTTTAATTAAGGCCCAACTAATATGCGGCGTATTAGTAGGACTTGCCTCATTTTAATACTAAGCTACATTAATATGCAGCGTATTAGTTAGGACCCGCCACATTTTAATACTAAGCTACATTTATATGTGGCGTATTTACAAGGACCCGCCGCATATTAATCATACCTAGCAGCTAAATAACCACTAGCACGCGTATACCCCCGCATTTTCGTGAATTCAACACATAAAGTAATTCATAAGACGAATGCGCCCTAAATAATTCTAAGGATCTCTCTCGAGTATCAAGACACTAAACGCGACATCCTATAAGTTCTAATATTCATGATGTCTACTTTCGTGATCATCAATCACACCTTAATCAGTGATTCTAATGTAGATTATGAACTCTTGTCGTGAACCTAATCTATGTCATTAATCAACTATACCTAGCCTTTTAATGGAATTAAAGCAATCAAAGATTAAAGAAACTATTTTTTATGCATTTATATTTGGGTCTCAGGATTTATCAATACCTAATCCATACTAGGGTTCACCGAAATCCTAGATTAATGAACTACTCACATATTGACTATAGATCGACAAAAGCAATAATAATAATCATGATCAATACTAGAAATAATATTAAAGCTATTGAAGGGAAAATAATACTACTAAATATAAAATAAACCAATTGTTTTTCACTAGGTTAGGGTTGCAATCCAAAATCTTCATTGTAATCTAAGAAAAAAACAACAATCTAAAGAGAAATTGAGAGAGTTTTGTGATAACTAATGCAATCTAATGACTATTACTACTTAATGCTAATTAACCTAATGATAGCCATCCTTTTTGACCTAGAAAAGAATAAGATATATATACAAGGATTTTGGGCTTGAATAAAACACACACAGAAAATTGGCCAACAACAAAGGCACTCGATCAAGTACGAGGGGCACTTGATCAAGTCTAGTCTTTTTCTTCAGATTTTGAATAAGGTCTGAAATAGCTGCTAGATAAGGGAATGATCGAGTACTCTACACACTCGATGAGTGTCTTTGTTTTCTTCACTTTTTTGCCTAGAGGTTGCATTCTGCCTGTTTTTGCACTTCTACTTGGTCGAGTCCTCTACACACTTGACCGAGTCCTCTTACTTTTTACTCTAATTTTGTTCCTTTGCTTCATCCTATGTTAGGGTTCTCTTAGTGTAACACCCCCGATAATTCTCCTTTTTCGAAGACCAAAACCTTGGAAAAACTACTAATGTGCTACCACCACGTGTTCAAACGTTAAGGCTTTAAAATAAAATTGTGCAGCGGAAAATAACAGACTTTTGAAATAACATCAGTCATCATACTACAAATTGGAACCGTTAAGGCCCTTACTGTATATTACCAAAATAACGTTCAACTCAAATCCAAAACCAATAGTCTAAATCATTCATGTATGAATAATCTGAAATCTAAATTAAAGAAACACTCCACTCAATGCACCCATGCATGAATGCTCGATTGGATATCTGTTATAAATCTGCTCCCCAATAATACAAGTGTAAGTATTGGAGCATCACAGTGTCCTTGAAAGTTGAAAGCCATGACCAAAAATACACACTAAACACGTAATCAACAAGCTGAGTACATACTGCAATACAAAGTATAATAATTGAAATAACATTTAAATAGAGAATAGGTATAGTATGAAAGAACGTCTTACGCAACATTTTACTCAATTACCTGACAAATTAATTATTTACTTGGATTAAGTAATAGGCAAGGTTGTCTCCCCATGTCCTAATTAAGACATCAAAATAGATAAATAACCCATGCACTCCCGTCTGAGGGCATCAAAATACAGTATAAATCTAAATGGTAGACGGGCGCGACTCCGTCACCATAGCTAGATGAGATCTCAACTAACCCCAATTTTAATTCAAAACTTTGCAAAAGAAAGACTCGTTGATCATTTGGCCTCAAAGAAAAGCCACGGATAATACCCCCTAAAGCCCCAACCCCTGATTGTCAATACTCTAGACGTGCACTACCCCAGAGTTATATTGCTTATCTTTCTTTCACTTTACGTGGTTTATAGTTTAACACTTGGGTTCCAATTTATCAAAGAACATATATGTAAAACATCTTAATTATATAAGCAGCCCCTTTTTATACTATAATTTTACTTCACTTCATATTTCAACAAAAGGAAAGCGTGATGAATCCAATTCCAAACAATTAAAACCCAAAAGCAATAGCAAATCACAACCAAAAATAAATCAAAGACAAACATAATTACATAATTTCATAACACATAATACATAAATCAAGAAAAAGCAAAGAGGAAAGGAGAAGGAAGGGGAAGAGGGTAAGGCCACCGTGGTTGGTAGCCGACTCACTGGCGGTAGGGCGGCAGTAGCGTTTGGAGCGGGTTACGGCAGAAGGTTGGTGCATAGAGACAAGAGTTGTGGTAGGGGGTGGGAGAAAAGCACGACTGATTTTTTTTTATCATTGATTGTGTTGTGTTTGTTTTTTGTTATGAGTAAGGTATGATGTAATTAGGGCTAGGTGATTAAATAATATGATTAATGAATAGGTTAGAAATTGGGCTTGATGACTTTTTTTTAAAAAATATCTTTTATAAAATAAGTTTTATGATTAAAGTAAATAACTAATCCTTTTTTTTTAAAAAAATAACATATATTCTATATAGAAAGTATATTGAAGGTATATAAATTGCAAAATTTTTATATGCATGTATAAAAGTATTTCCGATAAAATATAGTTAAAATTTCGTAGATTTACGGGGTATTACACTTAGGTTCATGTTCTTAAGTCGGTGTGAGCCTCGTTCCTTTAATCATGAACTCGTCCCATGTTATTGAGTCCTCAAGATTCCTGAAAAACGCCACAAAAATTACAAAAACTCGTGAACGCATCATTTGATAACAAATGAACAGAATTAACCTAAAACTGAACTAAATTGTGAATAACTACATGTAAAAAAACCTAAAGCACCATATTTTTATAAGTATTAATGGGACTTATCAAATTCCCCCAAGCTAAACGAATGTTATTCCTCAAGCGTTTAAGAGCAAAGATGAGAGAAATGAGATAACACCCTTTCAGGAAACACAACATGCCTTAATTTTATAAAACTCTAAGTCAAAACATGGATCGAAGCAAATAAGCACATGTATGAGTTATATAAAATCCATGAACAAATTTATAGTCAAGAATGTCAGCTATATACTTCCCAAGCTAGTCTCGATCATATTTCATAGACTTCTCACTTTAGAGTGTGTATATGAAAGTAAGCCACTCACATGTTTTCAGGTTTAGAATGTGTACTCTCAACCTAGTAATCACGTCAACTCGGTGAAATCGTCCTCTTTAGGCTTGTATTATGTCTTTCTCTACTTTTAAACATGGTGTCAACTCGTTAAGGTTATGACTCTTTAAATAGGTAGGCTTGTTTAATAGGGTAGGGAACGTTATTTAGGAAATGGTACTCAACCTAAATGAAACTCCACTACTATGTATGGGTTCAAAACAACCTTATAACCTCCTATACTATGGAACACGACCTCTTTCTTCACACTTGGATTGATGCTTCATCTCAATTGTGTACTAGATGTGAACTTTATTGCTCTATTGACGATGAGCACATAATTTAGACAATCTTCCACTTTTCTTATTCTTCTTCTCATTTTCTATCTTTTTTTTGTTTTTCTTCTTTTTCTAATTTTTTTTTATCTTTTCATTTTTTATATTATTTCTTTCCTTTTTCTTATTTTCAATATGTACTAGAGAAGGGATGGAAACTGAAACTCTTCTATAGGATGTGATCAACTTGATACAAGAGACTTAGAACTGCATACTCTTCTCCAAAAATAAACCTAACAAAAAGGCTCTAAGGATATTTAATGATAAGCATCAAGAAAAAAGGGAATATAGGGTCAACGAGTTTCATCCTAAGGGTAAAAGAAAAACAATTTTGTGAAAAATTAACCTAAGCATGAGAAAATGGCTTTAAATCTAAGGAAAGTTCAATCATTTCCTATGAGTTGCACCAAAAAGTCTTGAACAACAAAATAGATAACCCAAGAGTAAAATTACACATAGGACAAAATCTAATTCACACAAAAGAAACATACTAGAATAATATCATCGGTCTAAGGCTCAAGTCCTCACTAGTAACACACAAGTCTATAACACTAGGTGAGACTTATTGCAAAAATGGAGAAATAGTTTAATTCTTACTAGTCTAATATTCATGATTTTTGAAAATCAACTAATGTATCAAGTAAAACCATTTTGAAAAAGACAGATAAAATATAGTATGTAAGCAGTTCTCTAAGCTACAAATTGCAAGAAAAAACTAAACAAGGAAATTATGACCGAAAAAACTAAACAAGAAAGTAATGAAAAATAAAAACTAAGGATATTGAAAATTCTCTAAAAGGAAAAAAATCTAAACAAGGAAATAATGAAAACTTTACTACAATACAATGTATGCTCTAAATGATCTCTCCCCCCAAGCTAAACCTTGCAATGTCCTTAGCGCAAGCACTAGACATCAAACAGAAGCCAATAGGAAAAGAATGCAAAATCCTATATCTTAAAACACACCAAAACACAAACAAAATAAAAGAAAAACTAATGCAAATTCGAGGGAGGGTAGGGTCCATAGCTAGGAGGGCTATATATAAACGAAGAAGTGGGACCAACCCCGAAGTATCTCTGCATAGCTTCTTCAATAGAGGAGAAGCTCACAGGCATAGAACGGTAGTCAATCCTTTTATACTACACACTCATAGCCCATTTAGACTCCTACATAGTATGATAATCAATCTGCTTATCATGGAACGAATCGGCCATGGACTAATGTGAGGCTCTTAATTATGAGAAGTTGTCCCGTATATGCTTGAAATCGATCTGTAAAGGACCAAAATCGTGCTATAGGGTAGCTAACTGAGCCTTATAAGGTTGTGACTAACTACTACTCGCCTCATTATGTGAAAAATTAGGCATGGGTTCCTCATCTATGTGACCAACAACCTCCTGATTATCCTCAATGGCCCCACCCTCGACAGGGAGTGGATTACCTTTGGCAATTAGGGGTGGCCACTAGAAATCAGGTGAAAGAATCCATGTCTCAGCCTCTAGTAGAAGAGGGAGATGAGACCATGGTAGGAAGACTTAGGGGGCTGATAAATTCAAAGTCAGGCACTCCACATGCCATTCATACCCCTAGTGCCGACCTCTATGGGGTGGGATCCATTGCATGTTCTGTATGCTATGCAAAGATATCTAGGTGTAACCTAACACCTCATAGGCAGAGCAATTAGAAAGGTCAACATTACGAGACAACACTATAAGGGTAATAAGGCCTCCTATGGCTATCTCAATTGATCTCTCAGCTACTTGGCCAGTTATGCCGTTTGGCAAAGAATCCTAGTGCCAAAGCCCTATGTACCCCAAGAATAGGCCTAGACTCATTGGTAATCAAATGCCAAAGGAAATAAAGCTCACAACACGAGCAAACACCACCCTCAGCGTCTCTGGAGAATAGGGTCCAAGCTAGGACCTTATATGCTACTCGCACCACCAATTGGATGATCCAAGTCATCTTGGATCGGCTTGGGTCAGAGGTCATGAGCCCGGTAATGTCTCTCTAGAATATGCTATCTTGGTAGTCTTCTATCCTAGGATGGCCAGGGGTAAGAACCCCATTCAAGCCTCAAAATCCTAACTTTGAGCACTTTAATCAAGGAACCATCTTCATACCCTCTTAACATATCAAGCAATCTCTCTCCCTTGTATTTTATTTATTGTAATTTACTTACATTATTCAAGTTTCTTTTATTTCTTTTCCTTTGGTCTATGATGAATAAAATTGGACATCTCCTATCTCTCTAGACTTAATCAACATTTGACTATTTTCATGAGCAAACCCTAAGTGTCCATCATACTTGAATTTACATTTAGGTGTCATTCTAAAGCTCATTTTTTTGTTAAGCATCATAAAGCATATCTTGATCTTCTTTTCATTTTTGTATCAATGATGTTCAAGGACTAGCACACATGAGTCTTTATGAATATAGACCCTAACTTAGTTAAAGTATATCATAAAGAAGGGTCTCTTTAGACTCAAATCTTCATTTGATTAGCAAATATTCAACTTATCATCATGCATAACACATACTTTGCATCTACTAATATTATCTCGTGATGCTTTCCTTGCGATTTTGCACTTTTATTTCATGAACCTTTTATGTAATAATTGTGTGTTACCAGCTTTATATTATGCATTAAATCAAGACCTATTAAAATATAATCATGCTTAATAAGATTATCTTGGACTACAAGCCATAGGGACCCTCAATCTTGTGGACATTAAACAAAGTGATCACCTTAGATTTAAGTGCATAATTCTTAACTTGCCAAACCAACTACATATGAGTGTGCTTTCTCTTGGATTTTTCTTATATACCTAGGAACTAAAACTTATTTGTTTTCCATCTTAATGTAATGTGTATGCACATCTTTCTTAAATTGAAATAGATTGCTCATTTTCGGACCTTCTCATGGTTTGTAGATATTGACGTGAGTCTTTTTTAGGATTCAAACCCAATTGGGTATCCAAACCGCCCTTAAAAGTTTGGTGGCAACTCCTTGACCCATACTTATTCTAAAGTTGCGTACTCGATCCTTATTGACGCGCAAAGTATGTAGGGCACTAGGGTGGGGGAAGCCCCTTCCTTTTCTCTTTATAGAGAAAGAAAGGTTGGTCTGTGAAAAATTGGGCTCCTTGGTGGTGATTCACTCATTGAATCATCCACCTGAAACCTAATTGGGTTCTCCGACCCTTAAAACTACAAAAAAGCCCCTATAAAATTGGCAACTCCATTGGGAGATATGCATAAAATATACTTGGCTACGCGCATGAATGAAAAATTGAAAAAACTTAGTTGTTGTGCTTATGATTTTCTTAGGATTGTGTTAGACATTCTTTCATGTGATTTTCCGTTTTAGACAATAACTGATTAAGGCTCATGGAACGACCTTTGGCTTTTCCAAAACTTTCCAAATAGTGGCACTTAGCATAAGCTCATGATGTTGTGTTGGGGGGTTGTCCTCTCACTTTTGCCTCTTTCAAGTAGTCGCTCTAAGTGAATGGTTCTTCCTTTAAGCCATGGACCATTTGACCATGTTCAACTAACCTTTGTTCATTCAAAACATAAACTTTGAGTGTTGCATTCATACGAGTCATTTTCCATGCATCCTTAGTCCATTATTACCAATTAGGATCATCCTCATCATTACACGCATAAACCGTATCATGCTCGCGTTGTGTCTCGTAATGCTTGTGTCATGTCCCACCATGTTGCCCAAAATCCTAACCTTGCATCGCAAAATGGCTCAAACACGATAACCTCGACCTTAACTCACAAAATGCCTCAAAACCGATACAATTATAACCTTAACTCTTGACCTTATCTCATAAAACAACCCAAACATGGTAAAATCCCAACTTTGCCTCTTAAAATGCCATAAATAAGATAAAAACCTAGCCTAATCTCTTAAATTTCCCAACCGAAACTTTCCCAAATTAGGGAAAATCATACCTCTCCTCTCAAAGATACAAAACACGGTAAAATCCTATCATACCTTCAAAATGTCACACACTTGAAAAAATTACAAATTTACCCCTAAATGTCTCAAATCGATAAAATCTCGAATTCACCTCAAAACACCACATTAGTAAAAACCTGACCTTCCCACCAAAATCCTATTGGAGTAAAATCCAGAAGTTACCCCTCCCCAACAAAAATCCCAAAATTACCCCCTAACACTATGACGGATAAAACTTCGAAATTACCCTCAAAGCAGCATAAAGGCCTTATCTCAACACGGTGAATTATGTCTATTGAGTCCATGCATAATGACTCCATCTTATGCATATGGAATTATTTTTGTAAACGGAGTTCAACTCCCTAAATTGGGGCTATGTGCCATTTGTATTAGAGATGATCATGTAGTTACATCATATTGTAATTACATCATGCATGAGTATCACCTCTCTTGCCATTAACCAACATAAACTCAACCATAACCGAGTTAAGTCTTAGTGTCTCATTTACAATGTCCTGAAGATCCCATTTTTTCTTAGGAGTTAGTCAATTTTGGTTTGAAGATTGGGTTAGAGGTTGAAGAGAATGTCACCGCCTAAGCTTCGGTCAGTGTCCGAGCTGGCATCATCTCCCGATTCTCCAAGCACTCCTTGCTAAACAATAGCAACAGTGGAACAAATGGCCTAGCTCTTGGCTGCTGCCAATGATCTGACAAATTTTATAGAGGGTATGAACACCTGTATGGACCATATCGAGAGTGCTAATTTATCGGTGAATTTAGCACGAAATATAGAAAGTTTGGTCTACCAATTCATCAACAGTGGACAATACTTTGACATAGCTTCTAATAATAAACTGAAAAGGAATGATAGGCTCAACAACACCGTATATGTGGTTTACAGCCCTATGACAGGCTAAAGTCGTATCGCCTAATCAAAAGTAATTCCTAAAACTACTAACTAAAATAGATAGGGAAGTAGGGTCGAATCCATAGGGAAACAAGTCTTTCTAATCCTAATTAATTAATATAATCTAAATTATTAGGTAACCTTGTTTTTATGAGAATTAAACTAATAGAAAATAATTAAACTAAGGGAATAATCAATAAGGGAGGAAATCAATAATAAAAGGCCTAGGATATAGGTTCACCAATAAATAATATTCCAGGGTAAAACACAATAATCGATTATCAATGCATAAAATTAATTAGACCATAAAGGGCTTTCGCTACGTATTACGACCATAGAATAAATCTATCGGTATTAAATCGCATCTCTCAAATCTTGACTTAACCATTTATAAATTAAACCCGCCTATTGAAACTAAGCCTAAACATCGATTCTCATCTCTCGAATCTCGAATTAATATTGCATAACTCATACAATTAAAGCAGGCCTCATCTAATTGCATAGCATTAAATCAATCAATAGGAAATCAATCAAGAGCATTAACCATCGACAATAATAATTACCCCTTCATATTATTTATGGATCCCCACAAACCCTAGAATTAAACTACTCACACATAATTAAATCTAGACTAATTAAATTAAATAAGCGAGACATGATTAATCAAAGAAATTAATTACTAAAAATGAAAGGAAAGGAATCGTTACCAAAATTAACGGAAAATAATGAATTGCATAAAAACTCCTCGGTGTCGTGAGAGAATATTTCCAAGAGGTAGTCTAGATCCGAAATTCTCCGCCCCCCGTATAAAGAAAACCGTCCCAAAAAAACCTATTTATACTCAGCTACTAAAATAAAACAAAATAAACAAAAACAAGTCTTCAGAAACACGCTCTCGGTCGGGCGAAGGGTCGCCTGGCCGGGCGCGTCTTTTGCACTCCTTTCTTCTGCATCCGCGCTCGGTTGGGCGCGACACAAGGCAAAGCTCTTTTTCCCTCTATACACCTCGTCTGGCCAGGCGCGCCTTCGAGCGAGGGCTTGCCCTGTCGGGCTAACTCCCGGGCAAATTGGACCTTGCCTTTGGGCTAATTCTTTTTTTGGCCCAAATCCGGGTTTTCCACCTTGGGTCTCGAAGACTTGGTCCATTGCCTCGATCTCTTCTATGTCAAGTCCTTAATCACCAATTTGATGACTCCAACCGGTCTTGGGCTATGAAATATGGTCAGAATCCTCCAATGCTCGTAGTGGCCTATCATAAGTCTCGGAAAATACTCCAAATCTGCAATTTCCTATAAAACTGTACCAAAACTACAAAAACACTAGAAAACGCAAATTAGTAATAAAAGTGACTCCGAAGAGCCAATAATACTCCTATAAATGACCAAGGGATGGGGGTAAATCACTATATAAAATAAACATTTTAAACTCCCCCAAGCCAAACCTTTGCTTGTCCCAAAGCAAAGAGCTCATCAATAAACGGATAAAACATACTTAACCCCAAAATTAATTCAAACTAAACTCACCAATTCAAGGCAAATCCAACAAGCATGCATCAAAATCAACCAATCAAATTCATCCAATTACTCATCCTTCCTAACAATTGTCAAATAAAGCAAACCACAAGAGCATAAAGAATTCAAGACTAGTGCTCATGCACTCAACTCTCATTTATGTGGCGAGTAAAAATTCTACTCGATCGCTCTCCAACCACCCCTTTATATGTGAACAATGCCCTCCCAACTCACGCACTCGTGTGTTTAAAAAAAACATACACTCAACCTAATAGTCGACTCGGAATATATCAAATCATTATTCGCATTGACAAACAACTAATTCCATATTCATACAACTCTATTCACAAAGGTCAGAAGGTCTTCAAAGCTTGTAACGTAAGGTTAGGGAAAAAGGTAGGATAATTTGGGAAAATGTGAGAGTAAAGCCTTGCTTAAAGGAGCCAAAATCCTACTAAATAAGACCAAGGTCAAACATAAATAATGACCAATCATCTCCAATCGTCTCCAACACAACTCAACTCTGCCAAAAATTCACCAAACATCCAAATATATTAAAAAAAAATCCCATCACTTACAATTTCACTCATAAAATGTAATAATGAGGAAATAGAGTGAATAAACAATCTTTGCACCTTTTTTTATATTTATTCTTTTGAAAATTTTTTTCTTTCTTTGAGCAACCTTCAACTAGAACACTTGAACATTGAAACAATTTTTTTTCCAATCCACAAAAATAAGAACAAATAGAGACTTCTCAAATCCACCCAAAATTATGCAAATTATGTGCACACTACAACTCCCTTACCTCACTCACTATTAGCTCCCTCAAGCCAAGCTTGGGACTAGTAACCAATGGGGCAAAAATAAGCTTGTAATGTGGCTAAATAAACAATAAAAAGTCAAGGCAACAACATGGGTAACAAGAAGGGAATAAATGTATCTAAAATCATCTGAAGGCTACCTATGAAAACAAATGCCTTCGTCCTCCTCAATGTGCATAATAATGAGTCATACAAACACTACTCAAAGTTATAAACAAATACTCAAATTCATTGACATACCAGGAACTAACACACATTCCTAACCAAATCAACTAGTTAAGCATTATATTCACAAGTAGTTGGGCAAAATTGACTCATGGCTAACCTATCCACAATACTCATCAACACATACCAAGAATCAAAACAATTTTCATGTATGGGCACAGGGAAGCATGATTTATCATTTATTGGAGCGTATTTTTGTATTTTGTTTTTTCAAAGCAATAAAATCTAACCTAGAAAGCAATAAAACTAAGCTATATACATCAAAACATAAGGAGAGAGAGAGAAGAAAGATACCTACATCCAAAAATCTCCCCCAAGCCAAAATCAGACAATGTCCTCATTGACTCGAGAATTAGCCCAACATGGCTAATCATCACCATCCTCATCCATCGCACCACCTCCACTTCCACCTGCACCACCAGAAGTACTAGCACCAAAATAGGAAGGGTTAACATCCCTCCACTTCCTATGAAAACAAATGCCTTCGTCCTCCTCAATGTGCATAATAATGAGTCATACAAACACTACTCAAAGTTATAAACAAATACTCAAATTCATTGACATACCAGGAACTAACACACATTCCTAACCAAATCAACTAGTTAAGCACTATATTCACAAGTAGTTGGGCAAAATTGACTCATGGCTAACCTATCCACAATACTCATCAACACATACCAAGAATCAAAACAATTTTCATGTATGGGCACAGGGAAGCATGATTTATCATTTATTGGAGCGTATTTTTGTATTTTGTTTTTTCAAAGCAATAAAATCTAACCTAGAAAGCAATAAAACTAAGCTATATACATCAAAACATAAGGAGAGAGAGAGAAGAAAGATACCTACATCCAAAAATCTCCCCCAAGCCAAAATCAGACAATGTCCTCATTGACTCGAGAATTAGCCCAACATGGCTAATCATCACCATCCTCATCCATCGCACCACCTCCACTTCCACCTGCACCACCAGAAGTACTAGCACCAAAATAGGAAGGGTTAACATCCCTCCCCCCCCCCCCCCCCCTCCCCAAAAGGGAAGTCTCAGCCATAGCCAAAAAATGTGGAATAGTCTGTATAAATACCATGGGAGGTGGGATCCACATATCCCTGGGGAGGTGGCTGGTACCAGTCGGGGTAGACAACATCGTCGGGAATAGCACCCCGACGAGCATAATCATCATACATGGGAAAGAGGCCCCTACCCTAGTTCCTCAACGTACCCTAACCTTTGATCAAGAGAACCCACCATCCTCCTAAGGTCTGTCTGGCCCTGCTCTACGCGGCTTATAGCCTGATCTATGCTCTGAAGGTCCCAAATAGTCTTGAGGTCAGGCCTAGGCTGATGGGAGGGAGAATGAGGTACATGAGGTGGTGATGGGGCATGCTGTCAAGGTTGTGCCGGGCCCTGGGCATGGACAAGTAGAATATCATAGGTGTAAGACACTTGCCCAGGGGTCAGCTTGGGGTTAGGAAGAGGGAAAACGGGTGAGTAATCCTTTCCTACCTGAACAAGCCACTCTAAAACATTGCAATGGTTGGGCTTAACCCAGTTTAAGAATTTGAGGTACGACAAGTTCATAAGTGTATCCCCCAACAACTGGTTAACCCCTTATATCTAGACTCACTAAACCCGGCCTTCTTAATCGCTATTGTAGTAATTAGGCCGCCACAATGGTTGGGTGTCTTGGCATTGTTACTACAAGCATTGGCGTGCTTACTCAAATGGGTAATAATATATTGGGAAATGTTCAATTTCCCGTACCCATACACATAGTGACCTAGGATAGCTAGCTTGTTAGTTTGGGCGTTATGGGGTTCATGACGAGCTAGAAAACAAGTTCCCAAAAATCTTTGAAAGATTTTAGGGACGGGGTGGTGGAAAGGGAGGGCACTAGCATGTTGTGAATTCGAGCAAGGGTTGCCCGACAAAGCAAGATATATATCATTGCCCCGATAATTTTTATGCCATCGGGTGGGGGGGGGGGGGGGGGGTGGAGATCAAGTTCGAATAAATTTGCAAATTCAACATATGTTAAAGTGATATTTCTATTATTCAATCGAAAATGCAAAATAGGAGCATTATTAGATTGAACTACATCTAAGGAA
Source organism: Dysphania ambrosioides (assembly GCA_026401315.1). Lineage (NCBI taxonomy): Eukaryota > Viridiplantae > Streptophyta > Magnoliopsida > Caryophyllales > Amaranthaceae > Dysphania > Dysphania ambrosioides. Next base: position 16,544,542 of record CM048658.1, read on the forward strand.
GAAAGAAATTTGCATGTTATTTCTCTATAAGTAGGATAGTGCATATCAACAAATTTTTGCATTCTAATATCATTCATAAAACATTTAACATGCTCATATAACCCTAGAGATTGAAGGGTGTCTCGGTGTAACCACCGAGAAGGATCTACCTCACGTTCGTAGAGGTTGATGAGTCGTTCATGTTGTTGTGAAGTAGCAATCCTTATCGTCGGCCATTGAGGTAGTTGTAGCTCCGGGTCGACCGGTGCACTGGAGGCCGAACTACGCCCTCCTTGTGTCCTAGCCCTCTTTCCAAACATGTTGAAATATTTTTTTAAAGGCACAAAATTAATGTAGGAATAAAGAGGGTGAAGAGAGGGAAGGAATATGTAAAAATAATTGAGTTTGGGTGAGAAATAGAGGAGAAATCTTACAGAGAAGGTAGAAAAAATTGAGTTTTAGAGAGAGAAACAATGGTGGAAGGAGAAAGAAAGAAGAAAGAAAGGAGAAAGAAATAAGGTGGAATCTGTAGGTTATAGGTGCGCCCGATAGGGCGATCTGGCGGATGTAAAATTGCCAGTCTCCCGCCCGGTCGGGCGGAGTCTCGCCCGATTGGGCAAATTATCGACAAATATTCCTTCTTCTCTCGCGCCCGGTCGGGCGCCTTGCCTAGTCGGGTGAATTGTTAACCAAAATCCTTCTACTCTCGCGCCCGATCGGGCGAATTATTAACCAAAATTCTTCTACTCTCGAGCCTGGTCGGGCGCCATCTCGCCCGGTCGGGCGAATTGTTAACTAAAATCCTTCTACTCTCGTGCTCGGTTGGGCGAATTTACTCGGATACAAACTCCTTCTCGCGCCCGGTCGGGCGCTATAGTGCCTTAGTCCAAATTTTTTTTCTTTTTCTCTTCAAATTTTGGCTAACTCTTTTTCTCCAACCTGTAAAAAATACTCTAAAGCATATTAAATTCACTCCTCTCTTCCTCTCAAAAAAAAATAAAGAAAAAGGGAAAAATACGGGTTGCCTCCCGCAAAGCGCTGGTTTATCTAGGTCCCGCATGACCTTCTTACCATATATCATTCAAGATGAGATCGAATTGATTAGGTTAAGTAATTCAACCGCACCAATCGTAGCTCTTTCATGGTATAATTTCAGTCTTTGGCCATTTACCTTAAAATCACTACCATGTTCATCATATAACTCCATAGAATCGAATTTGTTTACCCTTTTAACAGTAAAAGGACCCAACCACCTTGACTTCAACTTTCCTGGGAAAAGTTTAAGTCTAGAATTGAACAACAAAACCTTATCACCCTCTTCGAATTCTCTCAGAAGGATCATATTGTCATGCCATTTCTTGGTCTTCTCCTTATAAATACATGCACTGTCATAGGCTATCAACCTAAATTTATCTAGTTGGTTAAGCTGTAGTAGCCGCTTCTCTCCCGCTAACTTAGTATCCAAATTGAGCTCTTTGATTTCCCAATAAGCCTTATATTCTAATTCCACCAGGAGGTGACATGCTTTTCCATATATGAGTCTATAGGGGGAAGTACCAATGGGGGTCTTAAATGAAGTTCTATATTCCCAAAGAGTGTCATCTAGCTTATCGCTCCAATCCTTCCTAGACTTTGCTACCACCTTCTCTAAAATAGCCTTAATCTCTCAGTTAGAAACCTCAACTTGGCCACTAGTATGGGGATGGTAAGCTAAACCCGTCCTATGGTAAACACCATACTTCTTGAGAAGGGTATCTAACTTTCTCTCATGAAAGTGAGATCCTCCATTACTAATAATGGCTCTAGGGACTCCAAATCTAGGAAAAATGGTTTTCTTAAAAAGCTTATGGACCACCTTGGCATCATTTGTAGGTGTGGCAATGGCTTCAACCCACTTGGATACATAATCAACGACTACAAGGATATATCGATTCCCTTTTGAGGAAGGAAAAGGTCCCATATAACCAATACCCCAAACATCAAAAATTTCAACTTCCGAAATACCTGTTTGAGGAATCTCATGCCGACGCAAGATTTTGCCAGTCCTCTGGCAAAAGTCACAAGCTTGAACAAAGGAGTGAAAATCCTTAAACATGGTGGGCCAATTGAAACCTGACTCATTTGTTTTTGCAACTGTCTTGGTGGGACCATGATGTCCCCCATATGGTGATTTGTGGCATCGTTTAAGTACACCATGGACTTCCCATTCTGGAATACACCTGCGAAATAGTCCATCTGCACACTCACGAAACAAAAAAGGATCATCCCAAAAATAATGTTTTACATCATAAAGGAACCTCTTTTTATGTTGGTAGGACATATCGGGAGGTAGAGTACCACCCAACAAATAATTAGCATAATCTTCATACCAAGGGTGTTGTTCTACAACTGTAAACAAGTGGTCATTAGGGAAAGAATCATCAATAGGGAGAGAATCCTTTCCCTCATCATACCTGATCCTTGACAAGTGATCTGCAACTACATTATGTGCTCCCTTTTTGTCTTTGATTTCCACATTGAAATCTTAGAGCAAGAGAACCCAATGGAGGAGCCTAGGCTTCGTTTCTACCTTGGCTATCAGGTATTTTAGGACTGCATGATCAGTAAAAACAATAATTTTAGAACCAACTAGATATGATCTAAATTTTTCTAAAGCATAAATCACAACAAGAAACTCCTTCTCCGTGGTGGCATAATTAACTTGGGCTTCATCCAAAGTTTTACTTGCATAATAAATAGCATGCAAAACTTTGTTCTTTCTTTGTCCTAGCACGGCTCCTACTGCAAAATTACTGGCATCACACATGATCTCGAAAAGAAGATTCCAATCGGGTGCACATATGATAGGTGTAGATATCAAAGCCTGCTTAATCCTGTTAAAAGCCTCAAGACACTCATCAGTAAAATCAAATGGGGCATCCTTGAGTAAAAGTTGAGTCAGTGGTTTTGCAATTTTAGAGAAATCTTTGATAAAGCGACGATAAAACCCCGCATGACCTAAGAAACTTCTAACCCCCTTAACATTAACTGGTGGAGGTAATTGCTCAATCACAAATACCTTAGCTTTATCTCTTTGTATACCCTTATCAGATACAATATGACCAAGGACTACTCCTTCTGTCACCATAAAGTGACATTTTCCCAATTTAGGACCAAATTGCATTCTTCACATCTTTTTAAAATTTTAGTGAGATTAGCTAGATATGCATCAAATAAAGATCCATACACACTAAAATCATCCATAAAGCCTTCCATGATAGACTCAATGAACTCAGAAAAGATACTCATCATGTAACATTAAAAATTAGATGGGGCATTACATAGACCAAAGGGCATCCTACGATATGCAAAAGTATCATAAGGGCATGTAAATGTGGTTTTTTCCTGATCTGCGGGGTGGATCGGAATTTGGAAAAATCCTGAGTACCCATCTAGATAGCAAAAGAATTTATGATTAGCTAGCCTTTCTAACATTTGATCAATAAAAGGGAGAAGGAAGTGATCTTTCTTGGTGGCAATATTTAATCTACGATAATCAATGCACATACGCCACCCTGTTACAGTTCTAAAGGGAATTAATTCATTGTTATCATTTTTAATCACAGTCATCCCACCCTTTTTAGGAACTCCCTGTACAAGACTCACCCACTTTGAATGAGAAATAGGATAGATAATACATGCGTCAAGTAATTTCATAACCTCTTTCTTAACTACTTCCTGCATGTTAGGATTCAACCTTCACTGGGGTTGAATACATGGCTTATGATTGTCCTCTAAACGTATCCTATGCATACAAAAATCAGGGCTAATACCCTTGAGATCATCAATACTGTACCCAATTGGCTTTTTGTGGGCTTGAAGAACCTTAAGAAGTTGGAAAGTTTGTGGGTCATCAAGGGCAGTATTAATGATCAGAGGATGTAATTCTTGCTCATCAAGAAATACATATTTTAAATGAGAAGGGAGAGGTTTTAGTTCAGGTTTGAACTAATTTTACTACCATCTTGCTCTCCTTAGGGTCAAGTTCTTCGAGTGTGAGAGCTTTCTCTATAACATCCACCTCACTGCTTCAAATACCTGCTTCACCTGTACTAAGATCACCACAAAGTACTTCCTCTAAGGGATCCCTTTCAAGGACCTGTGGTAAGCTATCTTCACAAATAAAATCAATCACATCAATACTACAACAATTTTCCTCTAACATAGGACCTTTTAAAACTTTCTCTAAATTAAAAGTGATGTTATCATCTCCAACAGATAGAGTCAGTTTTCTATTTTTTACATCAATAATGGCTCTTGCAGTGTGGAGGAAGGGTCTATCTAATATTATTGCAATTTGTGTATCCTCAGCCATGTCTAAAACAATAAAATCAACAGGAATAAAAAATTTACCAACTCTAACAGGGACATCCTCTAGAATACCTAAAAGGTATTTAACAGAACGGTCTGCCATTTGCAAGGTAATGTTAGTAACTTTTAAATCTCCCATATTAAGTTTTGAACACACATACGATGTCATAACAATAACACTAGCACCCAAATCACATAATGCTTTATCAATAAAGACATTTCCAATATGGCAGGGAATAGAAAAACTACCAGGATCCTTTAATTTATGTGGAGACTTGTTTATTAATAAAGCACTATATTCCTCTGTAAAAGCTATAGTCTCAACCTCATTAAAGGCTCTCTTCCTAGTTAAAATATCCTTCATAAATTTAGCATATGCAAGAACTTGTGTAATTAACTCTATGAAAGGAACTGTTACCTGCAGGTTTTTCACCACCTCTAGAAACTTACCAAACTGCTTATCTAATTTAGTCTTCAAATGTCTATTGGGAAATGGTAGTTTGATAACTAGTTTCTGTACATCTCCACTCTTGTCTTGGGTTATAATTTTCTTGGGAGTTGTACCAACAGGTTTATCATCCTTGGGCATAGGAGGCCCATCATAGTTTGAACAACTCCTTAGATTAATTGCATTTGCATGATCTGTGGGTGGTTGTGGTTGTGATGGTAGGACTCCCTGTTGGCGAGTTTTTAGAGTAGAGGAAAGTTCCGTAATTTGATTGTCCATAATTTTATTATGAGCTAAGATCAAATTCATTTGGGCATCCCTACTCTGCATGTACTTTTGCATACTAGCCAACATAGTTTTAATTTTTGACAAGGCAGGGTTAGTAGATGGAGGTGGAGTTTGTAGTTGGGTCCTTTGGTTGGGTGGTTGATAATATTTTTGTTGTGATTGTTATGGAGGTTGTGGAGGGTGTGGAGGGTTTTGAACATTTGTACTCTGGTAAGAAAGATTTGGATGGTTTCGGAGACCAGGATTATAAGTGTTGGAGTACGGGTTATTTTGCCTATAGGTTTGGAAGGCATTAACTTGCTCCATGGAACTCCTACAATCTTGTGCCCAATGACCTACAATTCCAAAATTTTCACAAAAAACATCTTAGTATTATTGACAATAGAAACATTAGCTATAGAGGTAGGAATAACAATACTAATATTATCTAATTTTTGGCAAATAGAAGTTAATTAAGTTTGCACAAAGGATACTAAATCGACATTGTGTTTCCCCTTGTTTGCAAAACCTCTAGGATTCCCGTATTGGGAATTATGAATTGACATATCTTCAATAATTTTTCCTGCTAAATCTACTTGGAGATTCATAAATCTCCCATTGGCTGCTGAGTCGAGCATTGATCTCGATGTGTTTCCAAGCCCGTTGTAGAAGGCTTGGATTATTTGCCACTGTGCCAATCCATGATGGGGGCACTCTCTCTGCAAATCCTTAAATCCTCTCTCCAGGGTAATATTTATTATAGAAATTCAAAGCAAGAGTATCCCAGTTAGTAATACTAAGTGTAGTTCTATTCAAACCATTGTACCACAATTTAGCTTTACCACATAAAGAAAAGGGAAAAGGAATCTCCCTGATTTGGTCCTACGTGACCCCAGCTTGCCTAATAGTATTGCAATATTGGCAAAAATCCAAGATGTGAAGATTTGGATCTTTACCCTTAGCTCCTCTAAATTGCTTCCTTTCAATCATGGTAATAAACTAGGGTTTAATCTCAAATTGTATTCCCTCGAGATCAAGTGTAGGGACAAGGTGTGGAAAATCTGCCAGGATGGCTGCGAATAATCGCTAAGCTTACAAGGTGGTTGAGCCGTAATCTCTAATTCTAGTTCAAAAGAAAAATATGTATCACTAGAATCAGAGGAGTGTTCCAAAGGTGTAGTACCCTTGGAAGTACCTTGTACTTGTCTAAAAAGATTCTTCTGTCTATGAAAAGAACGTTGGATTTCAGGATCGAATGGGATGTACCCTGATCTAGAACTCCTGGGCATAAACACAGAACTAAACAGACAAATATGAGAAACTGCCCAAAGAACTTGCATTCTCTAAGACTAAACAAAATAATCTAGACTACAAGAATAATCAGAAATAAAATAAAATCGTATCCCCGGCAACGGTGCCAAATTTTGACAGGCTAAAGTCGTATAGTCTAATCAAAAGTAATTCCTAAAACCACTAACTAAAATAGATAGAGAAGTAGGGTCGAATCCACAGGGAAACAAGACCTTCTATTCCTAATTAATTAATATAATCTAAATTATCAAGTAACCAATTTGTTTTTATGAGAACTAAACTAATAGAAAATAATTAAACTAAGGGAATAATCAATAAGGGAGGAAATCAATAACAAAAAGGCCTAGGATATAGGTTCACCAATAAATAATATTTCAGGGTAAAACATAACAATCGATTATCAATGCATAAAATTAATTAGACCATAGAGGGCTTTCGCTACGTATTACGACCACAGAATTAATCTATCGGTATTAAATCGCATCTCTCGAATCTTGACTTAACCATTTATAAATTAAACCTGCCTATTGAAACTAAGCCTAAACATCAATTTCATCTCTCGAATCTCGAATTAATATTGCATAACTCATACAATTAAACCAGGCTTAATCTAATTGCATAGCATTAAATCAATCAATAGGAAATCAATCAAGAGCATTAACAATCGACAATAATAAATTATCCCTTCATATTATTTATGGATCCCCATAAACCCTAGAATTAAACTACTCACACATAATTAAATCAAATAAGCGAGACATGATTAATCAAAGAAATTAATTGCTGAAAATGAAAGGAAAGGAATCGTTACCATAATTAACGGAAAATAATGAATTGCATAAAAACTCCTCGGTGTCGTGAGAAAGTATTTCAAAGAGGTAGTCTAGATCCGAAATTCTCCGCCCCCCGTACAAAGAAAACCATCCCAAAAAAAATCTATTTATACCCAGCTACTAAAATAAAACAAAATAAACAAAAATAAGTCTTTAGAAACACGCGCCCGGTCGGGCGAAGGGTCGCCCGACCTGGCGCGCCTTTTGCACTCCTTTCTTCTGCATCCGCGCTCGGTCGGGCATGACACAGGGCAAAGCTCTTTTTCCCTCTATACACCTAGCCTGACCGGGTGCGCCTTCGGGCGAGGGCTTGCCCTGTCAGATTAACTCCCGGGCGAACTGGACCTTGCCTTTGGGCTATTCTTTTTTTGGCCCAAATCCGGGTTTTCCACCTTGGGTCTCGAACACTTGGTTCATTGTCTCGATCTCTTCTATGTCAAGACCTTAATCACCAATTTTATGACTCCAACCGATCTTGTGCTATGAAATATGGTCATAATCCTCCAATGCTCGTAGAGGCCTATCATACGTCCGGGAAAATGCTCCAAATAAGCAATTTCCTATAAAACTATACCAAAACTACAAAAACACTAGAAAACGCAAATTAGTAATAAAAGTGATTCGGAAGAGCCAATAATACTCCTAAAAATGACCAAGGGATGGGGGTAAATCACTATATAAAATGAACATATCACCCTACAATGGAAAATGATTATTATCTAGTTTGTTTGTAACAAGATATAATTTACAAGTATTATGTAGAGTAATTTACCAATCAGAAAGTAGTTGTGCTATAGGAGTGTTAAATTTATCTTAATTGTAGAAGGGAATATTGCATCAAATTCTACGACAATATGGTATGGTAAGTAAAGAAAGACACTCACACATACACACGCGCTCACACACCCTCACACACACGCATACATATTATATATATATATATATATATATATATATATATAATATCAATATATATATATTATTGTAATAGTAATATATTGAATCTAGTATTTCATATCTTTAAACGAAAATGTTTTCACTCGTGAAACTTCTACAATAGGAAGGGAATGTATAATTTGTGCTTTGTTGTCAATTAATGTATTCCATACTAATAATTGGACATGTTGCAACCTAGGATTTTTATCGCTGTACATAACTTTAGGTTGTAACTAATATAAACGTCAAAATTACATATAATTATTTATTTGAAAATTCTTTCTCAGAGTCCAACAATTCTATTCTGCGCACTAGATAAGATATTCACGTATCTCTTTTATGGAACATATCTTCGTCATGCATATGAATTTCTTTAGCAATAATATCTAGTGAAAAATAACGTAGAAAATGGAATGTTAATAAATTACTATAATTTACGAATTTTCATGTTTCAAGACATTAATGTGATATTAGGATAAGTTTATTACCTATTCAATCATTTCTATCAATGTACTCTGCAACTAGGGTTCACAAGAATTCATAATGTTTCAGGTGTACTTCCTATTTCATTGATGTGTGTTCTTGAGTTGATAACATTTGATAAATTTGATTATTTCTTACAAACATCTTTAGGATTCGGATGATTTGGGATTTGTTATTTCATATTCTCTTCCATGGACAAGAATATACTTAAACAAATCAATATCTTGTCCAAATACAATAACTTTCATATGTATAATCTAGAAAAGAAAATAGGAAGTACATCTGATTTGCAAGGACTTCAAGTCATTGAATTATCATATCAAGTAGTTAAATTATTTCATATCGTAAAAAAATACCTCTTTATTTTCAAATATAAGTTGTTGCAACTTTGTTGATACACTACAAGAGGTTGTATGTAGGAGGATGTTTCAAACTAAGGTGATTGTTGTTGTGAAGTTTCTACTCTGCTCTGTTAAGTCACCATGTGCTATTCTTTCGTAAGCCATACTTATTTTGTAGAATCTTCTTATCTTGAGAAAAAATATATTATGCAAACTATAGTCACTTTTCTTAATGTAGTACACAAAATGTACACAATAAATAAGTTATGCAAACTATAGTCTCTTTTCTTAATATAATACACAAAATCTACACAATGTCAAATGTAACAGTTATAAATACTTGTAGAAAATAGGAAAAAAGTGCACGTAAAAATGATTATTAATATAGTACACAAAATGTACACAAAAATAAATTATGCAAACTATAGTCTCTTTTCTTCGGTACAAAGCATGTATTTTTGCATAATTGTTATACATATATTTCTACAAAATACCAAGTTGCTTTAATATTTTGTAGCGGATATGAATAATAAAATGTAAGAAAAAAATATGGGAAAAAAGTGTTGTTAATAATGATTCTTAATATATTACATAAAATCTTAACATAAAAAATTATGCAAACTATACTTTATGTTCTTCAGTATACAAAACATGTGTTTTTGCATAATTGTTCTACAAAATACCAGCTTGCTTCAATATTTTGTAGCGAAAACTACTTTTTGTTTGTCTCTAGTTGTTAGATGTTGAAGCTTTTCGCTTTATGGATATTATAACATTGCTTCCTTTTTTGCATGAGATAGAGCAACACATAATTAGCCATGAGAAAAATACTTATTGCGGTAAGTATATGCCAACTCGATCTTATGTTTCACCCTGAGATTTATTGATTATCATAGCGAAGCTCAATTTAACTGGAAATTATTTGCGCTAGAATATGAAATTAAGAGTATTTAATTTCTATGTAAGGTTGTAGTGGTATACGTGGTATGGAAATGTGTTTACTTATGTGATGTCATGTAGTAAACTTTGCATCAATAACATTTGGATAGAACAACTTACATATCAACCTTGTTTCACTGCATAGCCAAGAACTTGGATCCAAATTATGTAGCAAGATAATTGGACAAATCAACATCACTTGTCTCTTCTTCCTTTATGGGAATACATAGCTCTGCATTGAATTGTTTCATCTAATGCATGTCTTTATCCTCTTGTAAATCATGTGCTCCAAATTTAAAGGCATTAAAATTCTTTCCCATTGACTCAACAAGGTAACGAATACATTTTATTGTCATTTTGCGAGCTTTCTTTGCACTTAAAGGGAATAGTAATCTTCATAAAGGTGTGTGTAATATTTATTCAACAATGAACTAGAATTTTAAGGATTACAATATACAAGTAGAGTTGCAAACAATCACCGCATTATTGACAACATTTGTATATGATTCGCCTCTTGTAAACATTGATTAATGGAATCATCGAATTCAAGGAGACCTCTATGAAATGTTGCTTCTTGAAACGAACCATATGTCACGCAATCGATATTAAGTAGATCATCAAATGATAAAGGTCCACATACATTTGCAAGTAGGAGATGCAGGTAGTAACGTTTGCCCTCTGTTGGGTTCACGTAAACTTATTGATCAAATGCACCACCTGCTTTGCCTCTTTGCCAAAACTTTTTCATTCTTCTTTGAATGAAAAGTATAATGTCAAAGAATTTCTTGATTTATAGTAATGTACGTGCAAAGCTATTAACCTAATTCTGAATACAGTTTACATAATTTTTTTTACTTCCATAGTCATCTATAATGATCTGCAAATTAGATCCCGACTGAAATACTACAGTCTGCATATTTGGCAGATGGATTTGCAATGTAACAACATTTGGATGTATATTTTTGAGAGGACATCTAAAGATCTGCCAAACGGCTTTAGGCGGTGATATCCCTAAAGCTATTTGAAAAGTCATAATCTTATTAATCGCATTGTTTTTTTGTTTGAGAACCTGCTATAGCAAACAACACATGATCATGACCTTTGTATACATATTTGTACAGATACATCACTGCCTTAATTGTTGAGAAAATCTCTATATTTATATGACAATTATATTTTGCTAGCAAATACAGATTATATGGAATTACGCATCTGTTTTCAAGTCTGACCCTTCGGATACTAAATTGTTTTCCATCATCGCAGCGTCTATATATGGGATACAAATTTTGACTATTTGTCGTTGTATCGACAATGCTACTTGGGTAATATTATGTACACCTCCCATCCTTCATACGTACATTCCCGAGATTTTCCTTTTCCATATGGGTCATACATCATATGCTTCATTTAAACAACATAAAGATGACAATATTTGTGGATGAGTAGAGATTTCGAAATTAGATGTTGGGATAACATGTCCATCATTCTAGTGTAGGCAGGAATAATGGGAACTGAAGAAGACATATTTTGTGTAAAATGGATAGGAACTTATTCAACATAAATTACCATTAAAGTGTGTGGAAAGTTTTGAATACATGCACACATGACTTTCAATGAATAATCATCTTCTAAGGGCAATGATATAGATGTTAAAGTACCTGTTGAATACTTCATTTTCAAGTTCAATTTAGTTCTACTTCAATCAACCCCACATAATCCATATATCATATCAACAAACACCATAAAATTAGTATCAACCCTTGTCAGTATAGGCCCTACTCTTCCACCCTCATATTAAACATTAGTACTACTATCTAGAAGTGTTCCACCCCACTAAATATAATATTGGATAACATAAACTGTTCATAATGCCTACAACTAGGGGTGTTCAAAACTACCCGACCCGATGAACCCTACCCAATGACCCGAAAATAAATAGTCAAGTTGTTTTAAAAAAAATTTGATTTCGTACCAGAACCATAAAAAAATGGTTACTCGGATCGGGTCATGGGCAGGATAAAAAATGTAATTGAGTACTTGGATACCTGAAATAATTTTTTTTAAAAATATGGTTTTGACCAAGGGTCAATTTAATATGATATACAATAAGGTAATTGTGCCCAAAAAACTAGATCATAAGGCTTCAATACTATAAGTGTATAATTTTGGAATTTGTAGTATACTCATTTAGTTTTCATATCTACTCCCAACTAATTATAAAATTCCCACTAATTGATAGTGTTACATTACCCTCTCCTCTGATTTCATTCCACTAGGACCAAAATTTTAAATAATGTCTTCCTTCAAGTCACAAAACAACTAAGCAAAATTCCTCAAGTAAATTACTACTCATGAATAATTGATTTGTGATTCCTCTCATCAAATAGGTGCAAACACAACAACAAATGTTTAGTTTTGACAAATGTAACATACATCTTCCCATGTCTAAAAGGAGATGAAAGTAGCTTCGATAGCTAGTTTATTTACAAAGTTTCACAGATATCTTATTACTCTCAAAGATTCTATGTAATTTTATAAGAAAAATTCCAAAAACAAACAAGGAAAACTTTATTTAGAAATACACAAGACTTCAAAAGAATACATATACTTTCTTGTCTTCCATGGTTTTCCACTGTTAACACATGTAGATCCAAAATAAGCGATGGACATTCAAGATGCACAAATCAATTTCCTTCACCTGTTACCAATCCAAGTCCCCAAAAAATCTATTTAAAGTGAAGTTATAGGGGAATCATAAATGTTTTAAAGTCAAGAAAGATGGAATAAGGCAAACCTCGTATATATCTAAACTAGAGAATATGTTAAGAATCAAATTCACTAGCACAAAACAACTATCTTTATAATAAAATTATGTGTCCCCAAACATCGACATATAGGCCTTTTATTGGTTTTCCAATTTGAGAGATGGATGATTATGTAAATGCTGCAATTAGTTTCTCTATGGAATAAGGTATTTGGTTTTAGCATATATCCTCTATGGAAATAGAAAATGCTTGTAAAGCATATATTTTTATCTAATATCAAATCAAAAATACTTAGGAAAAAATAAATGGGAATAATCTAACATTTGTCCGATTTGCTTTTATTAATCCAACCTTTTGTTTATTTCTAAATACACTTACCTTTGCCACTCTTTGTTTTCACTAAGTCATTTTACAGGTTATCTGAATAGCAAGTGGATTATATAGTAACGTGGCATAGGTCATTCCTTTTCCCTTGTAAATTAACTCATGTTGTCCTAAAGTCCCCAAAATTAATTTCCTTGCTTGCAATAGTAACTTCCCTCCCCAACCTAACTTCCTTGCAAAATTTACTCCTCCAATTAACCTCCTAACCTAATCATTGCTAGTGTACCTTGTTCGATTTTTGGTTTGGGGTTGCTAACATGGCATGAATTTGATGATTAAAGGTGCAATTGAAGGTGTGTTACTGATTGTTCTTGAAATTTGGTTTGGTTAAAGGTGAAATTTGTTAAATTGTCGACATTGATGTTATCATGTGTTTAAATATGTTCAATTTGTATAATTTAATAATCTACTTTGATGATTAATATTATATGTTTATTTGCTGCCATTAAATTTAGTTTGCCAAGAATCATTGATGTATTAATAATGCTGAATTAGGTTGGTTTAACAACATCATGGGTGGCAATGGAAAGGGGGTTTGATTTTGTTTAATTGAGATTTTGGCATGGTGGCATGATTAAGACTGATGATGATGGTCAATTAGTGTATATTAGTGGAGAAGGTAGAATTTTTTTTTCAGTGGATCCTAATGAGCTGCATTATTGGGATCTACTTGAGTTAGCTAAGAAGTGTGGGAATTATAAGTGCCGTTGGTACTTTCTACATAGTTCCAAAGCAGAGTTTAGGGAATGGGTTAAGAAAGATTTTGGGTGATATAGATGTGTCAGAAATGGGTAAGTTTATGGTGCAGCAAAGAGAAATTAATGTTATGTATTGCATAATGATGAGGATTCTATATGCTATCTTTAGAAAATGTCTAAAGTGAAGATGCACTAATTGTTGATGCACCCTCACAACTATCACTCACTAAAAAAACCTAAAAAATTAACTCCTAAAAATGGCCACTAAAGACAACAATGTCACTTATTAGGAGTAGTCCAAGGAGATAATTAAAAGAATCTAGTGAGGCCACCCAAAATATTGTCTCCACTCCTCTCACAAAAATAGTAGGTACCCCTTCCTTTAAACAAGTGGTCACAACATCAAACCCATGTGCTTCCCCATCTAAAAAGAAAACAAAGTCTCCTACCACATCCACAACTCTACCTTCCCAAACACCAAAACTTAAGGGAGAACCCAAGTTGAAAATGACTTTGAATGGGAGGATGATAGGCCTAAAAGCCCTCTAAAGTACTATGAGCTATTTAATGAGATCAGTGGTGAAAGTGAAGATTGAATATATAGGTTTGAGAGTGAGGAAGATATTATTGAGGATGATGTAACTTTTGATGAGGGAGATTTAGATTATGATACTGAGGAGGAGGATGATGACAATCTTAGTGAACTAGATCTAGAGTTTGAGGTGGTAATGATGATGAGGCTAGATGAACATTGGACAAAGTCAGATCTATTAATTCCAAATTGGCAGAGATAGCTAAGCAACTCTATAGGAAGGCTTCTGAGGGAAAAATAATGAGTCAATAGGATGGATATTCTAAAATAAGGGAAACAAAAGCAACAGATGAGGATAATGAGAATTTGAGTGAATATGAAGCAAGTGATGATGAGATTCACACTCCTCCTGAAAGTGAATAGGAGCTTCAAGAAGAAAAATTTTCTAAGAGAGAGATGTTAGTGAAATTAGACATTAATTTCACAAAATTCAAGTGCAAAGATTGGTCACAGATTCTCAAGTGGCAAGGATTTCAAGGATGAAGTTGCTAAGTATATAGTCATGAAAGGGAGAGACCTTAGTTTTATGGCTAGTTACACTAAAAGGCAATAAATGGGTGTCCTTTTTACTTGTATTATACTTGGAATCCTAAGCTTGCCACTTTTATAGTGAAGAGGGTTAAGGCAAAAAACACTTTCCACAACAACATGAAAAGGAATAGGCAGTTGAAGTCTTTATAGGTTACAAGGGAGATGATAGATGTTTTCAAAGCTAGGTCTTATTAGGCAGTTGAGGACATTAGAGAAACTATGAAAAGAGCATTACCTAAAGGTAGGTAGGTACATTAAAGCCCTGAAAAAATATTGCCCTATAACAAATTTAGTTGTTGATGCTAGTTGTAAGAACATTATACCTATTTTTCCAAAGGATGTTCATGTGCTTTGATGGGTTAAGGAAAGGCTGGAGGTAGGGGTGTAGGAAGGTGATTTGTGTGGATGTTGTATTCTTAAAGACATACTTAGGAGGGAAGCTCTTGAGTGCAATGGGAAGAAATGGCAATGAGTAGATGTTTCTTATTGCCTAGCTGTTGTTGAGGGAAAGAACAATTTTTCTTGGGAATGGTTCTTCACTCGCCTTTAATAGTGCCTTGAACTAGTACGTGGAAGTGGCACTGCTATGATTTTTGATGAGCACCAGGCTCAGTTCCTTCATTTATTTTAGTACAATGCTTACTACCTTGTGTTTTATTGAAATAAGTTCTAAGTTTCAGTATTTGTCCTTTTTGTATCTATTGAAGGGTATTTTACATGATGTTGCTACTATGTTACCAAAGGTTAAGCATAGGCATTATGCTAAGCACATCATTACATTATGGCATAGGTCTTACAAGTGGGATAAAATAAAATTCCTATTTTAGAAGGTAGTTGAGGCCTACAATGAGACTAACTATAATGAGGCATTAGGTTAGTTGGATGAAGTAAATCCAAATGCGACATTTAAGAAATATAGCCCTTCCTTTCTTTGTAGAGCATTCTTAGATTTATTCCATAGCAAACAATATGGCTAAGACTTTCAATGGCATTTGTGCTAGGACAAAACATCTTATACATATGCTTGAGGATATCAGAGTTGGTTTAATTCAAAGGTTAGTTACTAATAGCACAAAAATATAGAAGCCAATTCAGTGCTTTGTCCTATAATCTAAGCTAGATTGAATAAAGAGAAGGAGATGGTAGTCAATTATGATGTTATGCCATTAATTGATAATTTGTTCAACGTCATGTATTACCTAGACCAGTTATTTGTGAATTTAGAGTCACGGTCACGGACTTACACTTGTAGGAAGTGTGACATGCCAGGGATACCATGTTGCCATGTCATTACTTGTATTTACTTCCAAAACAAAGAAGTTGAGTCCTTTGTAGATGATTGCTAAAAAAGAGATGTGTATTTGAAGGTGTATGTTGGTTACATACCACCAATTAAGGGATAAAGGCACTGGCCTTGGGTAGACTATGTTAATGGTCCTCCACCAATTAAGGTTGTTCCTGGTAGGCCTAGGAAGAATAGGATTCGGGAGCCCCTTGAGAATCCAAAAAAACCTAGCACTTTGCTCGAACACAAGAATGGAAATTACTTGTCACATTTGTATGATAAAAGGTCATAACAAGAGAACATGTTCAAAAAAGGACAAAGTTGTTCAGATGCTAAGAGGGCAAGAAGAAGGCCTAAAAAGATTGTCATCCCCTCAAGTCTACAAAAAATCAGACGTAGGTAGACTCCATCATGAATGTTATAGTGCCTCAACTAAGTTTTCATCTCTCCATAATAGCACAACCAACCCACATTAATAGAAGTGGATGATAATTCTTGGTGGAAGGGGAGCTAGAGGTAACAACCAAAATGCAAGTAAAGGAAATGGGAGGGCAACTAGTGATACTGCAGATTGGGGTGCTTATTGAGTTGAACTACTCGCGAGCTACTCGAACTCGACTCGATTAAACTCGACTCGAGATTGAACACAACTCGTTAAATTAACGAGCCAAATTGACAAAATCAAAGCTTGACTAAAAAAGCTCGTGAGAAACTTGAATTTTTATTTATAGTACATATTTATAGAAAAATATACGTAAGATAAAAATTTGAAATAAAATAAAAGATGGTTTGATAAATAAACCAAAAGTCTCACATCTGATTAAAATGAAAGATGTTTGGAGAGATTTTTATATATAAACTCAAATTTCCCTGTTGAAAAAAATGATAGATGATTTAAACCAATTAGTATATATAAACACAATAGTGTTTTCCACGTAAAACCAAATTAAGCTTATTAAAGCTAAAATTTAGCCTTCTTGTTAGCCTAATTTGGGTTTAAGTATTTAGGCTTATTGAGCTTTTAAACAAGCTAAGCTCAAGCTTGAAACGAGCTTTAATCGAGCTCGAGTTCGGGTTGAGCTCGAGAATTAAGTTTTCCACTTGAGCTCAAGCTTTGTTTATATAGCTCATAAGCTTTTGAGTTCGAGTCGAGCTTGAGTTTGAGTTATTGAGCTCGAGTTGAGCTTAGCCATACTCGAGCTGGACTCAGGTCATAAGAACCCTTAGCTATAGAGACCATTGGTGAACAAAATGCTAGCAGGGGCAGGGGAAAGGGGAGAGGAAGAGGAAGGGGAGGACTACAAATTTGATAGTGTACTTAGCTAAACATCTATCTACATACTTGAGCTTACATATGTTATGACAAAATAACACAATAACATTGTTTTTCTTTCACATGTGTCATTGGGAGTGGGGAGTGTTGTTTAGTGTTGATGGAACTCCAATGTTGAATGTAAATATTGTTCTCTTAGATCTTTATTTGAATGTACATAGTAAAGATAATGTGCTAATCCATTTTTCTGGTGGGAGTTCAACACAAACATCTGATCACCACCAACAACAACCTTAACCTAGTCAACACCAATAACCTCAACCTAGCCAACAACAACAACCTCAACCTAATCAACAATAACAACCTCAACCTAGTCAACAATAACAACCTTAATATGATTTTGTATTTAGATGGAACTTTGTCAATTGTGTTTAGTTGGTACTATGTTAGTACTTTTAACCTTTCTATTAGTACTTTTAACCTTTATGGGCTAATGACTATTATATTAGCATTTTAAAGACTTTCCTTACTACTAATATTTAAGTAAGCGAAGAAAATTGTATTACAAAAAGGTTGCAAAACCCACCAACTGTGGTGATACATAACAAATTATTTTCATTCAATATTGTTTTCATAGCAAACTGAGTTGATGCCACTATTTTCATTCAATACATGGCAAAATTTGGCTACAATATATCCATCTATAGTTATTCCAACCACAACACAATACACTCAACCATTCCTACTTGTAATCAACGAAAACTTAGGCTAAAATATATCCAACCATTCCTATTTGTAACTGAACAACACAATCACTACTAATATCCATGAAAAAATTAAAGCCATTATCAGATTCTGCTCATTCCTTGAGCTTCTCATCAACTCGATACACATCTATACAATTTCATTCTTCATCTCTTGAACATCTTCCTCTAAATTAACCTTCTTCATTGACATCTTTTTCAATTAGTCTTTTATTGATTTTTTTTTATACACTGATTCCAATATTCTTGTGTCCTTCTCCAATAACTGAAATTATATATCTTTCTTATCATCAACCCACTGATACATGTCACATTTTGTATCCTAATAACAAAATTAAGAAATTCAATCAACTCAATGGACATCAGATATATGAAATTCAACAAATATTAAATCAACCCTCACATATTAACTAAGAGAAATTATAAATAACTTACATGCTACATTGGACATCCATAGAACTTTAACCCATCGTTTTCCCTATTAAACCTTACCACATCTTTCCTCCCACATAAACATGAAACCATAGGATAGGTTTGCCTTCTTGAATACGAAAAGGATGATGCACATGATGATTTTCCACTAGGCATAGCTATAAAAATTAATTAATTTATCACTCAACAAAAATTATGAAGTTATGTAAGTGAAAATACAAAGGAAGAAGCACAAAGGAAGAAAATTGGAGAAGAGTGAACAAGGGAAGACTTAGAGTGAGCAACAATCATAAAAAACCAAACTTTATTTAAAAATATTAGTTGTATCAATTACTTATTCTTGACTGACAATTACAAGTCACAATTGGGGTGACTCTGTGAAAGCAAAAAGTTAGTAAAAGTAGTTGTATTAAAAAAAAGTCCAAAATCTTATATTATTATTAAGAGACACAATGAATGTGAGGCCTCCAAAAGCCAAACAGAGGTTTGTTGTTGTTTCGGGTAAAAAAATTTAAAATATTTTAAAATATTACTTCGGTTTCCTAATTAATCGTAGGTTTGGATGGAAAATCAATGTAGAATAAAAATATCTAAGCAAATAAGTGAAATGATAATGTGTCATAACTTTGAAGAGGGGGATTGAACCGTCTACAATTTTGATGGTTGTTAGTTTCAAGTGAAGGGATAAAATAGTTTTAAAGAGAGTGCACATTGTTTTTTTTTTTTTTTTGGAATATGGTGGTGAAAATCAATATTTGTATTTATAAACTGAATTAGACAGTAACTACCATGTGCCCGTGCAATAATAGGGTAGTAATATTCAGTAAATGAAACTGAAGAAATCTGCTTATATTATTAATATAAAATGTAGCTTGAATAAAAAAGTTAAATAATAATTAATTGAATGATTTCAAGTTGTTAACATAAAGTATAGCTTGAATTTATATTTGATGATGATATATGAAAAGGATATAATTTAAAGAGTTTATTAATATAAATATAAAGAGTTTATAATTTAAAGTAAGTCTATAATTTAAAGAGTTTATTAAGATAAATATAAAAACTAATTGAAATTTGTGTTATTATTAGAAATAGGGATACATTTTCATAGAAGAAGAAGTGCAAAAGCATCTAATAAATTCGTTCACATTCATACTACATGCTCCAAAAGAAGAGAATAAAGAAATAAGAGTTGTATAAATTCTTCAGAACAAATGGGAGGAATAATTTTTTTCATTTTAAGCAAAATATGTACAACTTAAATTATCAAATTAAATATTTGTTATGCTTTTAATTCATTTTATATTATATATTAATAATCCAACTTTTTCAATTTGGTTTACCAAATTTAATACTGTGCTATTACATGAGCGCATGGTTGTATTAAATTAATAAAAGTAAATCGGCAAAAATTAGATTATTTTTGTCGATTTTTCCAAATCCTTAACCTAGAACCAAAAAAAAAAAAAAAAAAAAAAAAACCGAATACGAGCAAGGAAAGAACTGGAGTGCCAACACTAGCAGAAACAATACAGCAAGAGCGCCCTCCTTAGAGAAGGTAACTGTCTTTAAATTCTACAGTTTTTCTTCAAAAAGGATTCTCGTTTAACCTAATTTCATTCCATCTACTCGTCAAATTTACTTGAAATGATCCCAAATTTAGTTTTCCAAACAACGCTGTTTTATTTTTAATTTTTAATTTTTATTTTCCCGCTATTTCTACGATTCGCACGACATAGTTCAACTAAATTGCCATAAAATGGAAATTCAAGTTTTGGTTGCATTTGGGGCTAAAATCTTATAGCTGAAGTGCAATATTCGGGCTTTCGCACCGCGATTTCACGGAAGGACTTAATCGGAACACATGGTTTGGGGGCTATTTCCTGTAAACCCTCCTTCAGGTTGGTTTTTCTTTGTGCTGCAATTCTCTTCGCCTTCGATATTATCGGGTTTGAGATGTCGTCATTCGGTTATATCGGGTGGTATGTTCGTTAGTTGTCGGATTTGAGTGAGTTAGAAGACTTGTTTTAGCTTTCTTGTTAGTTGCATTTACTCCTTTGCTCGTTGATAGTCGCTGTTTGCACCATTTTTGTGCCTTTTCCCTGCTGTTAAAATCTGTTTGCTTGGTGGATTTTGTTTTTGTGTTAATGAAATGTTTGATGCAAAACTGCAAAGCCATTTTATTAATGTAATCACCTCGAAGAATCTCTATCTCATCTCGGCCTCATTATCTATATGCATTGACACAAGATTTATGGTTCAGTTGCGAATGTTCTCTTTGACTAAAATGTATTTCTCACTACGCAAAGGGATGGAAAAATCCTTGATGATGAATAAGATGTAGAACGTTCTAGAATACATGTAGAGTGTAGAATATTGATTGGGAACTTGCGACTTGCTAATCCTCATAGCCCATGAAATACTTAACATGGCTAACATCCCCATAAAAAAAAGTTAAGGGTTCTTCTGGGTGTAAAGTATATGATAGCCTAATTACAAGTCAAATGATAGATGAGATTGCTATCAAATTAAGCTAGCTTACGTGCTTAGGAAAGAATAATAATGACTAAGCTAGCTTACATGCATATGCAAGCTAAAAAAATGTCGGTCCTTGTTTATGTCTTCTGAATCCAAGAGCAGCGAAAGAATGAAAGGGTACTTGCCATTTTAGTGCAAACCATGCCTATAAAGAATCATTACAATTAGTGTATATTCCCCCTTTTTCTGAACTTACTGCACCTGCATCAATTGAAAACAAAGAAGATTTCCGACTTGGACAAAGAGTAGAAAAGGGAAGGAAAGGGAAAAGATAGAAAAATACAAGAGAAGATAAGGGACAATTGTGAACTAGGTTCATTTAATTAAATGTAGTGTACAATTGCAAAAAGGCAATGGTTATTATCCTTGCCTCTTGGTCAAATGTGTATGGTAAAAATATAAAATTGAATCTTATATTCTCTCTACAAACTGTGCCTATTTATTAATTTTATGCCTGTAACATATGCTATAAGCATCTCATTTGGAAGTGAGGAAGTGGGGATGGGATAAGTGCCATAAAAAACTTGTGAGAGATATATAGAGCAAGGTGCATGGATATTATGATGGAGTTCAAGATTCTTTGGTTACCTTCCATCAGTGGGTGTAATGTTGTGTTGTTGTAACTCTGATTCCATGGTTTGAAGAAAGGCTATATCAATATAATTTATTCTTTGGGTGTTTATTCATTTATTGTTGACTTAAGAGCAGCTTATTCAGCTATTCTACATGATCTTTAATTTTATACTCAAAGATTGTTGATCAAGTGTGTTTCTTATGATTAGTGGCTCTTTATGGGCTCAAACCTAAGTCTTCATTTGGTATGTGGTACACCAGCGAGGGTTGTGGAGCTTTCTAATAAGCAGAAATAATTCTCATATATGTAAATGACTGTGATGGAATAACTTACATAGTAGAGGAATGTAAACCCACACATGCTATTTACGTTCGTAGGAGGTACAAATGTTAGTTAACAACTACAACTTAGATCACAAGGCATAAGTTTCTATATGTATCAATTTATCGAGCTTGAATAGTTCCTTGTTGTTGAGTTTCTAGTATCATATGGAAGGCTGATGTTCTTCTTTAGGGAAGAGCTTTCTTATAAATGCTGGTGTAAGTGTGTTGTTTGAACATAATTAGTGTACACTTTTGCAAGCCATTATATTATGCTACGAATCAGAGTTCGGTAATGCGATAAAGACAATGTCGGATTGTTGATGCACCAACACTGTGGTTGATGACACCTTATCTGCTTTCGAAAGGCAAAGAATTATCTCCAAAGTATTCTTGTATTAGAGTTTGCGTAACTATTACAGCAATATCCCCTCCCTATATGAAGCCCAAAGGCTTAACTGATTCTGACTATATCATAACCATATTGTAACAAACTACATAACAATTTATTTACTATATTTATATCTTCTATATTATTCCTTTAATCCTTATAAGTTCCTTATAAACTTATGCTGAGTTTGACATGTCTGCTACTTGCTTTTTCTTCCTCTCCCTTCTGCTTGTATATACCTGTGTGATTGGCAGCTTGAACCGGTTCATAGCATATTAGCTCTTTTTCTGGTTAAATGGCTTCTGTATAATTTTGGATGACTATATCCTCGAGCTTGCGTTTCTAATGTTTTCCAGTGAAATGTTCATTAGACTTTTGGTAAAACTACGCTGGTATAGGATTAAGGAAGAAGGTATACATAGACATAGATTTGGACAAGGATGGAGCAGAAACAATGTGCTCCAATTTTGGCTGGGGCTTCATGAGTTACCTGCTTTTGAAGATTTAGACTTGAGTTAATTTGTGGTAGATGTATTCCTTTTATTATGGAAACTGAGTTTGCCTTAAATTATATGAGGTATATACTGTATTTTGCTTTGTTTCTAGTGCTTTGATAACACTGAGCTGTGCTTTTATAATATTGAAACTTAGAATGATCATTCAGTTATAGGTCGTTTAGCCATGTTATGTAACTATAACAATTAATTTCATAACTGCTACATATTGGTCTGAAACATAGCAAATGGCAAAATATTGGCATAGAATGAAACAACCGCGGCTTTCTGATCTTTTTTTGGTCTTGGCTTGCGTGTACAACCCACTTCTTTATACTATTTTCGTCCCATTCTCTTTTGCTTTTTCACCCATTTGCTACATTTCTCAATATGTTTGCTGGTGAATCAATCATTCTCATTTGTTTCGCTGGTATATGGCAAGCAAACTAATCGCCATTATTCACTTTTGAATTCATGATTCTTATAAAAAAGAAAAACCATTTGAATGTTAGATCAGTATTTTTCTAACACATTGTTGTTGCCAAATTTATGTATCAGGGGAGGAGCAATACTATATATTTACAAAGGGAACATACAAAGTGGGCAGGAAAGGTACTTTGAAAATGTTTGTTCATTTTGTGTTAATTAGACTTCAGAATGAGACCTATTGGTGTCCTACATTGGTACATATCTAAGTGTTAAACATGTCAAGGCTCAAATTTGTAGGCATGGGGACTCTATTTGAGATTTGGACTCGGGTCTACAACATTCTAAATTTTCGAATATAAGTTTATCAAGAGATTTTGCTATATAAACAGAAAAAAAATTTATTATGTTTTAGGGGGGGAAATACCCATTAAATTAACTGGGTTTAATGTTAATTTTTATCCTTAAACATTTTAGATCCACTTTTTAAAAATGTTACTTTATCCCTAGAATTCTACATTGCTATGGGAATTGTGGATTTTATCCATGTATGTAGAATGCATTCATTTTTTCTTGTTTCCAGGCTTCTTTGCTTTCTCACCCTCTTGTTTTTTATGTGGTTTGTAGTAGAATAAGTTTCTAGTTGCAAGGTCATATGATTTGTATAAATTCCATCCCATGTTCTTCTTGGGTCCTCACTTGATGGAGCAGCTTAAATGAATAAATTCCCAATTGAAGTAGCCTAGGATACTCTTTTTTTGCTCTTAAAGTACATTTTTTATGGATGTTGCTTTAAAATGTCAAGAAAAGCTTCATGAACTTCCTGAGTACATGTTGCTTTTATAAAATTCAGTGTACCTTTCGATATTTGTTTTGTTAAACATAGTGTTATTTTCCCTTTGAGTTAGGAGTTTGTGACTTCATACTTCATAGCTTTAAAATTAATTTTTTTTTTTTTTTTGTGTTATCATGTAGACCTCTGGGCTACTTTATGTTAAATGCTTCAAAATGTAGAAAAAGAGAGGGCAAAAAGGAAGAAAAATTCGGTTGATGAAAGGGTGAGCCACTTAGGTTTGTTGGTAATCTGGAAAAAAGCGTGCTCCACATAGCCCTTCTAACACAACCCAACTCTCTAAACACACCTCTTCAAACTCACCTGACATATTTTAAATGTAATTTTGTTTATAGATCTTAACCTAGGTTGTGCCCAGGCAGGTTAGAAATATGCCATTAGGATGAATCTCTTTTGTATGTTTACTGGTGAATATAATGTTTCACTATTTTTCAGAAATTAGTGATTTGCCAATGGCAGCAGATCTATGTTTTTCTAATGGTTAAAGTTTGTACACAAGTTTTAGTTGTCTGCACTCTATTTTTTTCTGTCCTTTTGTGCAAGTATGTTCTGCTAAAATTTGGCTTCTCTATTTTAAGTGGGTAGCCAGGTGATGCTTTTTTAAGGATTATGATAAAGTTTGTTTGCAAGGACTTTTAAGTATGTGAGTATTTTCAGTTATATTCATCCCTGGGCGGTTGTGTACATGTTATTTCCATATGTTTCTTGGAAGTTTCACTTACCTTGTTAGATACATCAAAGGTTAGATGTGTCTTTTTGGTTTGCACATGGTAGGTAAAATATATGTTTTCTTGGGGTTTAATCCGATATGACAATTAACCTCTGATACTGTGGATTATTATTTCCTTATGCTTGTAGGCTGCGATGTGACAATTAATGATAAAGGCGCCTCACGTATTCATGCTGAGATCATTGTAGATGCAATGGAATCTTTGGGATTAATTGAGTATAGATCATCTAGATTAACCTCCAAAGTTCGGATAAAAGATTGCTCCAAATATGGAACATCTATTGTAAGGAATTCTGGCTTACAGGAAAAAGTTCATGATTTGCCAAACAAAGAAACAGATCTGAAAGATGGGGACTTTGTAAAATTTGGCACTGGGGATCTGACATTCAGGTATAACGTAGTTCCTTTATTCTTTTTTTTCCTCATACGATTGGTGGGTTGTAATCTTCTAATTGGAAAATTGTGTCTCTGGAGAGAGTCAAGTGCTCTGATGCATTCTTATCACTCTTTCATATGGACAAAGGCCTCTGATTTTGATACAAGTTCTCTGCACTTAATGTTTAGTATGCATGTTTTCCCTTAGAATTTTCACAATGCTGTGGTGATTTTGGTGTTTTTCATCATTAAACACTGCTAAAACACTGAAGGCATTATGGATAGGTTTGCTTTATTGTAAATAGTTTTAGTTGATTCATATATGCTTTCATTATTCTCTCTAAGCCTTCTCTTACCTTTTGCTCTCTGAATGAAGCTTGTTTTCTTTCTATAGAGACTACTGACTACTGTATATACCTGACATTTAAATCCTCTAAAGGTTCTTCCATTACATGCTTTGTGCTTTCATTTGATCACTGTCCCATTATGAATTCATTCATCATTGATACACTGATTGCTCTTGCTTTCTTGCTTAAATTTGTGCAGATTTTCTTATGTCCCACTCATTTTCTACCTTTGCGATTTCACAAGCTCACAAGGAACTTCTTTCACTCAAGATAAAGCATCATCTATAGGTTGTATTATCTTCTATATACTTGCTTCATATTGGTTTCAAAATAGTATTATACATGCTTCAGTAGCATTTAGCTATTTTCTCTGCAATGTTTGGAAAATTTGTTGATTCCAATTCCATTCGAAATGACTGGTCCTGTTCATCCACATGTGCAAATGCTTGTTCTCATTTCTGTTTCCATGGTTATCCCTCTTTCGTTCATATGTGTGAGTAGGACTGAAATATCTGTTGTGCTTGCAAATCTGTTGATTCTGGCTAAAGCATGTGAACAGAGGTGAAGTAAATAGATGTAGTGTCTTGGTTGTTTGATTGAGGATAGGGCGCACCATTTCTCTTTTCTCAGTTAAAATTTTTTAACTTTGACTTTATTTTTCAACTTATATATACTAACTTTGTTCTTCATTGATCTTCCTAGCAACAGAAACGGAGGAAAGGAAAGGGTTGGTGAAAATATTTTTTTTTTGGTTTGGGTTGGAAATAGAAAATTGTTTATAGATATAAGTATTCCTAAATAGTATTAGTGAACTCATGAGTTGGAATAAGAGGAGAAGGAGAGAATTTTATTTTCCATAAAAGGAATATAGCAATGTAGTGACATCAATTGAGGAATAGCCTAAGCAGAAAGTAGAAAGATCAATGAATGGGAAACAGAGGGAGTAAAAAAATGTAATCATTAGGGATCTTATAAAATTCACCATGGTGTATATTTTTAAAATGTATCCTAGACCTATAAATGGTCAAAAGTTCATGTTGGAAACTGAATATAAGAAAGAAAGAAACAGGGGAACTTAAAAAACTGGTGCATAATTTATTTTGTATGCAAGTATACTTTCATTTAGTCTCTTTACTGCATAATGGATGATATAATCTATAGTTAATTAGGGTTTATTGGGATGTATTCTGATTGACTCCTGTGCTTTTCTCCTAGGTGCTTGTGTTGCACATAAGTGGACATTGGAGTGCACACATGTAATTGTTGATCCGTTCATGCCTGTGACCAAGGAAATAATTGATATTATTTTGTCTAAGAAACCATTAGTACTAAGTACATGGCTGGAGGTATGCGTGCATTTAGTGAATTTATGTTTTCTTAAGTCTGCAATTACAATAATAGAAAACACTTGTACAATAGTCATAAACTGTAGCTTAATTTGTCTAAATTTTGAAAGCTTGTGTGATAATCCCTCTGTTAATAACCATATTGCTCTAAGATGTCTAGAAAATGAATTCTTTACAAAAGTGGTACTCCCTTTCTGTATTAGAGAAACATCAATTATTTTGATGTTCCTACCAATTCTTTGACTTTTAGTGTTTGGTTTAGTTTAATGGCAAACAAATGGTTTTTCTTTTCTTATTTTTAAAAAACCTTTAAGTCTTTAACCCATAGAAACTTGACAATGGAACTTGTTTCTTTTTGAGGACTTCACAATGGAACTTTTTTGACAACTTTTGTAGTAATGAGGGAGTAATAATACTTATATTGCATTCTCAGTCAACTTAGAATTTCTTCTTTATGACGAGTCCATGTAAATTGTGCCCAATTTTGCAACAGAGCAATCTTGAGTATTTCTCATAGTACTTTCCTTTAGCATTAGCTGCTACAGCCCCAACATAGAAGAATTTATCATTGCCTCATGTAAATTAGTTATTGAGTTAAATCCTCACATTAAAAGGTTTTATTAAGTTAATTCATTGATTTTAAGGGAAATAGACAATTTGACATTGTGTAGAGACTTGAGTAACTACAATCGATGCCAATACCTTTGAGCAAGTACCTTTTGCCTTCTTAGGAGTTTGTGTCTTTAAATTTGATTGGGTCATGTAGTTGTAATAAAAAAAAACAAAGAAAGAAATATTAGTCATGAAGTAATTTGGTATCTGCATTTGAATTTTCTTTTTGCTGATGATACCCCTTGTTTTGCAGATTGTTGCTGGATCTAGGATACGCAATGAAATTCCAAGTTACAGTCAGTAAGCATCTTTGCTTGATTGTGTTCATTTATATGGAGAAATTTTATTTAGCACAAATCCTATATCAAATTGATTGATGTACATTGATCCGGTGGTGACAGATACATTCCGACGTTGATTTTGGATGGTGAATCTATTACTGTAGCAGATACGAGGACTCGTGAAAATTGTTTAAGAGGATACACTTTTGTGTTGGGTTCTGCAAATGAGGTGATCTTTCTTCCCCATTGATGTAAATCTGGGCACGTAAGTCGAGATTTACACACTTCAAAGATTCAAGCTTTAAGATGATTTCAATTGTAATCCAAGAAACCGTGAAATCTGATGTTTTTGTTAATGCGTGGGTGGCTGCTGTGTTTAAGTTTGTGTTTGGATGAATGTTTTTGAATGGATATTTGTTTGGCTAAACTCTACCACTAAGAAATAAGAAAGGCTCCTAAGATTACCACCTATGATGCACGTATTCGTCTAAATCATGTCGTATCCTGTACCTGATACGGATACATATTGGATATGGTACAGATATGACACGGATACGTCCTTAGGAACCCGGATACGGGCTGGATACAGCTGGTAATGGTCAGATACGGTTGGATACATGCTGAATACGTATTGGGTACGGCTAGGCCGTATCCAACCCGTATCCATACTCTTAAGCTCAATAGAAGAAGGAAGCGACGTCATAGAAAGCACATTCGGCATGGTTCAAGGTTTGAGGATTCTAATTCTGGTTATTCGTTATCTGGTGAAGATGCTGCTGTTAGGAGATCTCACATGAGGCACCACAAACACGGTGAGGAGGAAGATGAGAAGAAAGGTGAGAATGATGAGTTATGTGTAGATGTCCGGGTCTTGAAAGATAAAAGCAACACACATATGCTTCCTAAAACACTACCACTTCCCAACCCTGCCATTTATCTTCTCAAAGCGTCTTTCCCACTTCCCAAAAATAAGAAAACCGAGAAGCCTTGGATTTTGTTTCTTTGATTTCCAGATACGGATCCTTCTTTGCTGAGTTTGTTCTATGGTAATGAATCAACGCTGTTGATCAATCCAAACAAAGCCACACCCTTGATTGTGCAAACCCTAAAAAAATCGGCCTTTCTTCACTAAAGCCCACCAAACATCCTAACCTTAATTAATTCAAACCCAACCTAAGATTTAGGATTAGTGAAGGGTTTTGTAATTTAGTTTGGGCCTTGGACCCAATTTTTTTGGAGCAGTTAATTAATCCAATTATTCTTTAATGCTTGTATTTTTTTTAAATTATGTTTTATTTTAATTTTAAGAGTTACATTTAATTTTTTTTCTATAATTATTGTTTTTTTGCCGTACCCATATCATACTCGTATCTAGAAATTTTGATTTTTCCGTTTTTCGTACTCGTATCCGTATTCGGATTTGTATCGGTGCAATATAGATCACCACCTAACTCACCAAAAGTTAAGCTAGCAAAGGACGAATTCTCTAAGCGCCAATCTATAAAATTTAAGAAAACTCAAGGGAACGTTGTTTATAAAAACAAAGTTCAAGTTATCAAATCTCAAATCTGGGTTTTGAAGCTGTACATGCATGCCTATTAATATATACATACGATATAGGCTAAGTAAACTTCTAATGCTACTAAGACTCCAAATGATGAACTAAGATAAGCTAGAATTAAGGAAGTAGAGTTGACTTGAAATTCTATCTTGAAGAAGTTGTCTTTAAGTTAGGTTTTCTTTGTACGGCAACTCTATTTGAATCCTCCCATGAATCTCCTTTGATAAAGGATAGCTTCTTCCATGTTGAGTCAATGTAGGCTTCTTATGCTTCCAACTCCAAATTCGATCCCTAATCTGACTTCTTGGCTTTAACTTCTCTTTCTTTGAGTTGCATTAGGATTCAAGTCTTCTATCTAGCTCTACCTTGCTCAATAGACATAAAGTTAAAATTTAACTTAGTCTATTTTACAAAGACTATATGACCTACTAGAATAACCTAGAAAAAGTATAGGCTAGCATGCCATTTTGAATACATACACG
Source organism: Dysphania ambrosioides (assembly GCA_026401315.1). Classification (NCBI taxonomy): domain Eukaryota; kingdom Viridiplantae; phylum Streptophyta; class Magnoliopsida; order Caryophyllales; family Amaranthaceae; genus Dysphania; species Dysphania ambrosioides. The sequence continues at coordinate 16,574,483 of CM048658.1, forward strand.
ACTTTACTATATTTAAAAGTTTCTAAAGTAGGAAAGTACATAAGTAAACAACATAAACAATAAATGATATATTTTCCTTAAGGCTTCGGTGTGATGTCCCCATCATCCTCCTCTTCTTCGGTAAAGTTTGTCCTCAAACTTGGTACATCTTTGAATTTTGAAGCTTTGAAGGAAAAGGTTAATGCTTTCCTAACTTTAATGAACGGATAATGCCAAGCACTAAGCCAAATCCTTTTCTTCATAGGAGCTCACCATTATAATTCATGTCTTCCTTCATGATCTTCGATCTTCTCTTGACTTTGAGATGATGAAAACTCCCTGGATGAATTGAGGTAAATTAGTTGCTTCAAGTGATAACTCTCGTGAAAGATCTCTTAACTTGCAATCAAAAGGGTTAGAACAATTTTGAAGCCTAGGTAAAGCTTCACAATAGAGCACACAATCTTCTCCATGCATGGGGTTCATAATTCTTGCAAGCCCATAAGACTCCTCCACGCCAAAGAGCATACTAAGCTTCCTAACTTCATACCTCTCTTTTTTAGACCCTCAATTGCCTCAAACCCATGAGAACAATAAGCCCAAATCCTCCCCAATTCATGGTCTTCATGGCCCAAGCTTCCTCTTTTAGTGCTCTAACACATTCAGCCAAATCCAAAGTAGCTTTTGCCTCTGATTTCAGTTTTGGGTTGACCTCCTCTTCCTTCAATACCAACTCTAAGTACTCCCCTTCATCTGGTCCTATTTCCTCCAAGCAATCGTCCTTTACATCACTTTCATCATATATGAATTGTCAAAGATCTTCAAGTCTTCCAAAGTCACTATCTTCTCATTACGACACTCCAAAGAATGGTGACCCAGCCCTCGACATCAAAAAATCTCTCGAGAAGCTCACTAGGTTGCTTCATAGGGGTAGAAGGAAGTTCGGGTTTTGGTTGGCATTGGGTGGGTGCTTCCTAGCCATTATTGATAGCTCTTTCAATTTATCATCCATGCAATGCTTCCTACGTTCTATGTCCTCCAATTCTTGCTCCAAATGTGCTATCTTTACTGTCCGTTTTTTTCTTCTTCTACTAGCCCTCTTTTTCATGTACTGATCAGAATACATTGTTTCAATTTCTTTTTACTAGGAATTCGTCACAGCTCAGATTTTGATGAAATTTTATATCCAAATTCCTCCCTTTATAAGGATTCCAACAAAAAAAAAGAAACTTTGAAAAAGACTAGTTAGAACTCCTACAAAAGGCAAAAACTCACATACTATCCAATTACTACGAGAATTACAATACTCCAAATATTATGTTCTATTCAGAGCGCGTCTCGTAATAAAAATCCACAAAATTTTAGGACAATAAACTTTAGGAAGATAACAATCCAACACCAAAAGAATTGTCCAATTTGGATAAGAAACGAAGGAGATATTACTTTTCAAAGTTACGGCCAAATTTTTTTCCGATCCGCGGTTTAGTGCTCTAGCTTCTTTAGATCCAAGAACACGACTTTATGTTCCTAAAAAACCTTCTTAGCTCTAATACCAGATAATGTAAATTTGGGCACGCAAGTCGCGATTTACACACTTCAAAGATTCAAGCTTTAAGAAGGTTTCAATTGCAATCCAAGAAACCGTGAAATCTGATGTTTTTGTTAATGCGTGAGTGGCTGCTGTGTTTAAGTTTGTGTTTGGATGGATGTTTTTGGATGGATATTTGTTTGGCTAAACTCTCTATCTCTTAGATACAGATAACACCACTAAGAAATAAGAAAGGCTCCTAAGATCACCCCCTAACTCGTCAAAAGTTAAGCTAGCAAAGGACGAATTCTCTAAGCTTCAATCTAGAAAATTTATGAAAACTCAAGTGAAACTTGTTTATAAAAAAAAAGTTCGAATTATCAAATCTCAAATCTGGTTTTTGAAACTGTACATGCAGGCCTATTTATTTATACATAGGGTATAGGGTAAGTAAACTTCTGATGCTACTAAGAGTCTAAATGATAAACTAAGATAAGCTAGAATTAAGGAAGTAGAGTTGGCTTAGAATTCTATCTTGAAGAAGTTGAGTTGTCTTCAAGGTAGCTTTCCTTTGTACAACAACTCTATTTGAATCCTCTTATGAATCTCCTTTTATAAAGGATAGCTTCTTCCATGTTGAGTCCAAGTAGGCTTCTTATGTTTCCAACTCCAACTCCAAATCCAAATCCAGACTTCTTGGCTTTAGCTTCTCCTTATTTGAGTTGCATTAGGATTCAAATCTTACTTCTATCTAGCTCTAACTTGCTCAATAGACATAAAGTTAAAATATTAACTTAGTCTATTTTACAAAGACTCTATGACCTACTAGAATAACCTAGGAAAAGTTTAGGCAAGCATGCCATTTTGAATACATTCATGACTTTACTTTATATAGAAAGTTTCTAAAATGGGAAAGTACGAAAATAAACAACATAAACAATAAATGATATCTTTCCTCAAGGCTTCGGTCTGATGTCCCCATCACCTATGAACACTGCATTATAGAATTTTGATTGAAAATTGACGTGTAATTGAATGCCAGGGAACAATTCTGCTTTTTAGGCTTCACTCATCAATGTTTCAAGTTGGGCTTTTAATACTTCCATAGCCTGCAAACTTCAGAATCTAAGTTGGTTTTTGTATCTTGCTTTTATATTCAGCAAATGATTGGGGCATATATTAAAATTATCAATTTAATGCATGAGAACAAGGCTTTGAGTATTTTTTTTTTTTTTTGCAGTTCTTTATTTGAAGAGAGAATTCAAATTATGTGCTAGCTTAATTTCAGTGTGAGGCAAATATAGGCCCTTGAATATGGTGACTATATAAGTAATGTTTTTTTGAATTGGTATTAGGAGAGTGAAGCCTGCCAGGAAAGTGTAATCTCTCTATTATAAGAGATAGGTGAGTGAAGTTTAATCACCAAATAAATACTCTTAAAAAGTTTCTACTGAGGGTTGCTGATTTCCAACTCTCTGACAGATCTAAATCCTTATCATTTAGGCATCAAATAAGGATTAAGGCCAAATAACAGTAGCAACTGCACATAATGACAGACCATCAAGCATGATCCAAAACAAGCCTGTGAATATCCATGAAACAATGCCTTGGACTATGCTTAGGAACCTTAAACAGAAGCTTGAGATATCTAACTTAGACACAATTGCTATGCATGAAAACTGTAGCATAAGCATCATTGATGGTGGTTTCTCTTTGATGTGGAATATTTAACCTTCCTTAATCATGTAGTATATCATTCTTAGTCGTGAAAATCTTATCTGATTTTTAAACTGAGAATTGGTTTAGGTACATTTCTAGTAATATCATTTGGAACGAACACTATATTGTATAGATCTCGTTCTTGATGAGTAGGGTGGTCAATATTACATGGTATTTGGAGTATAACATTGTTTGATCCAATGTTGACAACAAGTTGATTACAGTTGACAGTGAGGTATCCAAGTAAAGCATTTCTGGAGCTGAGAAATGGCTAAGTTGCTTTTAGTTAAAAAGATTGATGAATTATGAGTTATGGACTTGTGACATTAGGAATGAGCTGTTGCTGCTGTAGTGGAATAAGGGCAATAATAACCCTAATCTTTGGTACTTCCATTATCAAATGTTGTTAAGGGCATGATTATTTAAAATTGCCATATCTGGTTGTATTTTGGGAATCTCTTGATTTTAAAAGGGCACATCTGGGAGAAAGACTTAAGAGACTGGCTTACTGATGACATAGGATCTTGTTTTTAAGTTTGGGTGTGAAAAGTATGGGTATACTTGAATTAAGTTTAAAGAAAAACAAGGTATGATACTTGTGTAGCTGTAAGCAAAAGGAGGTATAAACATTGGTAGATATGGAAGTTGACTAATAGAAACTGTAAACGATCAGAGAAAGAAAATATTTGAATATGGAAGAATTAAAAACAGGTCTGGATTCATATGTTGAAAGGTAGAAGATGGAACAAGCCTGGGATATCATCTTCTCTTTCTTCTTTATTAAAACTTTTCATGTGGCTGGTTCTAAGTGGCAACTTATGAACCAGGTGGTATTGATACGCTCACAAAATTACTCCTAGAAAATCAATGAATCCTTTATGTTACTGGAGATGAATTTTGGTCATTCAGAAATCAGAACGTATATTGCTTGGCTCGTAGAATGACTGTTTCTTGGAGATCTTTAAATTAATGATTCTGAACTTTGAATAAGCGAAATACAGAAGAAAAGAAATCAATTTGCTCTTCAAGTACGCATTAAATATTGTTCAGCCCTGGTTACTTCAGATTGGTAATCCTAGACTGTATTATGTGTCAATGAAATCCTTGATCGAAATTTAGAAATGTCTCTTTTTTGTTAATGCCCATTTCATTTCTTATACAGTATAGATTTCAAGATAGGGTGCAATTATTGTTGGAAGTTGCTGGTGCAAAAGTTCATTCAGTTAAAGATTTTGATTCAAATGGCCAGGTACATCATGGCAATTTAGCAACTTTGAAACAACTATTTCTTATGGCAGTTAAGTTTTGCATATCAAAACTTATGCAAATAAAACTTTGTTGCAGGACCAAGTTGTGCTTGTGATCCCTGCTGATTCAACTCAGAGATTCTACCAGAATAGCTCTCTGTCTAAAGTTAATGAGATCAAATTGATTTATGCAGCTATATCAGGATATTTTGATCCGTCAATCCTCATGTTGTCATCCAGTAAGTTACTTTAACTATAGATTATCTGGGTGCCAATATTCTTTATATTTTAAATCCTGTAGTAATAAAGTTCCTCATAAATAATTGTTCAGCTTTCTGTTTACTTAATGTTCCTTTATAGTTGTTGCCTTTCTAAAATCAAAAGGTTTGGCAAGGATTCAATTTTCATTTTGCTTTTGGGAAGTTTTGTTAAGGCCTTGGTGATTCTATTTTTTCAAGCATCTTGTATCAAAGGTTCAATCTACTTCCTTATTTGTGTGTTCAATTGGAGTTTAGTAATACTTTGATCATTTTATATCAATTTTGATTTTCTTTAGGGTTTTGAAGGGGTACCTCCATGGCCATGTATTTGGTTGGAGTAAAATGGGCTGAATTTTAAAACTTGAAGCTGTTGCAGTAGGGTTAGTTTGATCTTCTTTGTTATTTTTTACTTCACCTCAAGTTTTTTATGATATTAATGTTAAAGTTGTCAATTCAAAAAAATGTTATAAGGCTTGTTATTTTTTTCTGAACCTCTATATATAGTATTTTACATATATCTTCCTTTTAGGCCTTTGTTGTATCTTGGATGTACACTTTGATATGCATGTTACATGTGGTTTTGTAATCATATGATGTAACTTGCATCTGTTTCTTTTATTTCTTCATTATAGGGACATGTTATGTGTTCACTCTATATCTATTCACTACATATACTAAAGAAGAGCCCTGGCAGGTCTAGAGTGACGCATGTCACTCTCTTATTAAAATTCTCCCGTCAAAATATACTTTTTTTTTCTTCTTATTTCTAACTGTTGCTATTATATTTTACTTACTAATTCTTTTTTCTGATTTTTAGATGGTCAAACAAAATTGTTCCTTAAATTACGGAATAGTTTAGGAGCCTTTAAAATTGTTATTCACATTTAATTAAGCTTTATTTTATAACACATATATGAACTATGTTGAGAATTCGGTATTCTTCCAACTTTACCAATATCTTAAACTTCAAAATAGCTTTTTTAAATTCATCTCCAACAAATGTTTACGATTACTAACTAAGTTAATTTTTTTTAAAGAATATAAAAGAACAGTGAATGATATGCAAATTTTTTTTAACATGAATAACTTCAAAATATAAAATGTATTTTTTCTACCAGATACTATATACTTTACACAAGTGTATCTTTACTTAGGAATTTCAAAGGTACCACATGACTATATGAGTGTTATGACATACTTCAGTTACGCAAAAGTTATAATTATTTTTTTCCTTGCTTAGAAGGTAGAAAGGGAGAGAAAAAAATTCAGATGAAAGAATTCTTACGTTTTTCACATCTATAATATGCTCTCTATTTTTTAAATTATGTCAACATTTTGTTAAAAGTTGATTGCACTTGTAACAATATCTAATTTAGCTATTGATTATGTACATACAAAACTAATTAAATTTTTTCTAGATCCATTTACGGAGAATTTTCAAGAAATGAAATGTGCTTCTTACATATTGCAATAATTAAATTTAATTTTCTGTGCATGGCACGGGGTAGAAATTGCATCAAACAACATGAGATGTCCGTGCCTAATGATATCTTGGAGTTTTGATGAGCTTGGGCATTTCTATATGTTTCTGTTAGGGGAAGCATCTTAGAGAGCATTTGTGCAGATGCTTTTGAGCAGTACGCTTGCTATTGACCAAAATGTGTACTCTTTCTGCAGCAGTAGTTTCATCTTCATGCTCAACAGATGAGACAGTGGTAGCAGATTCCGATGCAGAAGCAGAAACTGCAACTTCAGATCATCCAGTAATGGGCAATGTAGTAGTTGGAGATGCATGTAATGAGAGTGAAAGGCATACTCATTTTCTAAGCAAAGTTTCTCTGGGTGCGGATTCGATGATGCAGTGTAGCACAAAAGAAATTGGAGGAGAGGCCACTGAAAGCAAAAAAATTGACAGGAAATCTGCAAATCAAGATGCTTCATTACAGGGAGATGGAAAAGTTTCAAGTTTTTTGGAGCCAAAGAGAGAAGTAGCCATTGATAGGAACATTGATTTGGAAAATCAGAATCCAGATATTATTTATAGCCAAAATTTAATCATCAGAGGTACTAATACACAAGTCTCAATTGGCTGTGTAACAGACAGCGGAGTTATTAATTTCAAGCGATTTAGAAAGGTATTGTGCTAATGCTTAACTATTGTTTTCTTCTTGCGCATGAATAATGAGATACCTTCATTCTGAGACTCTTAATTCCTTCCCATCAATTAAGCAAACATACTGGGTTTATTTTCTCTTCTTATGCAGTTATGCATTTCTTGAACATACTAATGAAATAATGATTACATAAGGGAGTACTGGTTTCATTATGTAGTTTTTTCTGATGGGTAGGAGTGGCTTGGTGGGGGTAGGTGTTGAAGAATGAGGCCAGGGATGTATAGGAATAGGAAAATCCTGATGTTACTACTGGTCCACTACATCCAGGTTTGTTGCGGCAGGAGACCATGTATAGGACAATGTGGGACCATCCATCCAAAATTTTTTTTTCCTGCTAGAATTCAAGCATGAATTTCTGGCTGTGCTTGGTCCATTGTCGGACCCAAATTGTTTGCTCCATTTTTTTTTCATCACAAAGATGAGATGTTTGGGGATTTGGAATTTGAATCTGATGGAAAATTATCATTGACGTGGCTGTTGTTGGAGCTTAAATTCACCTTAAGCAGGTGAAGGAGAATTTTGCTAATTTGAAAAAGTCCCGAGTGTTGATGCAGGAAGCATGGTTAGCGTCCTATCTCCTGTGGTACTCATACATACAATCCCATCTGTACCTTAACTTGGTTGGCCACATAGATACTTGGTTGAGAGGCTAGCATCTGGAATTCACAAAAGAAAGTTATGACTCAATTCTTGCATTGCGATTACCTAGCAAGTTTCTGGCGCAATTGCTTGGAAGGTTGATTGTTGGGTAGAATAGAAGACAAGATAGAAAGTCACACACAAGGGAGACTTATCTCAAGCTTGGATTGCTCTACTACATTTTTCCAGCTAATCTGGTATTTTACTGAGAAGATTGTCCTGCTGCCCTTTTACCATAAGGGGTTATGCTTGTTCATTTAATGTTCTTCCAATAGTTGGGTTTATAATTACTTTGACAACAGAATGTGTATGTGCTAGAGTGAACTCACCAATACTGGAAAGCCACATGTTTAGTGCCTTGTTTTCTTAATATTCTTGTTTTGACGCTTGTAGTTAGTTTGCTTTATTTTCCCCAAAATGCTTAAATATGTAGGGAGTATATTTCTGTAGTAGGTTTTTGAATCCCCATTCTAGAACATTTTCTGGCTTTAGTTAATTTTTTGGAATCATGGGTTGTCTGTCCCCTATGTTGTGCTGTATATTCTAACAATTAGCCCTTTGATGGCTCTGCAGACTAATATTCAATCTGGGAATAGCTTTAGCAACCTTGTATCGTATTCAAAACATCCATATACGTAAGTTGCCTCTTGTTTTCTTCCTTCTATTTGTGTTATATTACTGAATATTGTCGTTTACTTTGTATTTATTTTAATTGCTTTATACAGTGTTCTAAAGAGTAAAGATTAGGTTTTTCTTAGGTCTGATATTTGTTATGCAACATTATGCCAGTGATTCCGACTATGATAAGGAAGTAAGTGAATATGTCAAGGATGAGAAAAGAAGGAAGCAGATGGAAGCTATGGCTGAGGACTTATTCAACACTGAACGGGTGAGTTATGCTGATGTAATTATCGAGTAAATCAAGTAAACTGATGTTTATATTATGTTCCTTGTGGATATAGGGACGGCGTCGTGGAGTTGCTGGTTCTCTTCAAGGACTTCTGAGTCGTAGTTGATGTAGGTATAATCTACCTGTTTTTCTGCATGTAAAGTTCATTCTCCAGACCTGGACCTGTTGCACATTTTGCTTGTGAGTTGTGATGTTCAAGTTTATCAGCTTCTCATTGTTTGTTTTATTGAGAAAATTGATTCCCATTTGTACCCTGTTAATGTGAAATGTGGGTTTTTAATATGCATAGAAATGAAACTAAAAAGCAAATATTATATGGAGCCATAGAGATTTTTAATCTGACAATAATTTTAATCAAGAGGCATTTAATCTCCTTTGTGCATTTCAAGTACAAGACTAGCTGCCAAAGCATAAAATATGAAAAGAGTATATCTTTTTGCGTCATTGGAATGCATGATGTGGAAAACAGATATTATGCCAGTAAAATATACTCTTTCCTCTTGCATGCTAAATCAGTATCATTTCTGTATAGTATATGCATTCTTTTACCTTTTAAACTAATTATTTAAGAAGCCCTGATCAATACTGACTTTAGAAACTACATTTTAATGTCAAATTTATTTGAAATGTTTTTTAAACTTGTTTTTCTATAAGCCTTCATGCATTTTGTCATTTTGATTATAGAATTTGCTGCATTATACCGGCAATTTTTCTTTTGGGAATGCATTGTGTTTGATGCCATTTTAAGTTAATGCTATATAGAGATTTAAATTACTGAATCAGATGGTATAGTGAATTTGTTTGATCTTAGTACAAAGTATTAACGTATGAAGTTGTTCATTATGATCCTGTGTCTCCATTGTCTTCAATTTATCAATCCATCAAACATCTCGTGGTTCCATGTTAACCATTAAAAATATCCTTTATTATTATCATCGTGTATCATGAAGTAAACTGATTACGATGTATACTTTTCATCCAGGTGCGTACATGATTACTGCAGCCATAAGCAGTGAAATTTGCTTGAAGAATTGAAGGAATGTACTCACTCCCCACCTGTGGAGTTGATTTGTGTTCCTGTGCCACATTCCAATCCCAGGTAGATGCTAAGATACTCCTTTAGACAAAAGAAATAATTGCATAGATGCAGTTACTGCAATTGCAGTTTGTTTCAAGCATTCATCTGATGCGCGACGTGAATTTATGTCGATCGGGGCATGAGTATTGGGTAGTTAGTGTTACCATAAAGAGTAAGCGTCAACTTGTTTTAATTTGTGTTGCAACTCTCTGTTGTCTAATTAAGCAAGCCATCTAGATTTGATTATGTTATTTTTGGTTCAATGACTATCAAACTTGATAGGTTGGTTTACACTCTTTGACAAAAGGCAACAGTCCTTTTCACAGCCAAGCATAAAACTATAAAGATCTGAAACATTTGCACTGTGACTTCTTTGATGTACTCAATTTTTTCTCTTCCTTTATCACATCCAGTGGTGATGTGAATCTAGGTATAAAAACCTTAATCTACACGATGGGATAGAACTATATCAAACCCTCTAAAGCTACACACCAAAGGTTTGAAATCTAAGGCGAAAGTTTGATAATTGATTAGAGAAACACTCTCAATTTCCTACACTTTCTCACGTGAATATAAAGCCTTATGCACCAATTCACAAGGTCTTTGTTACGCACTAAGAAAAACAACAAACTCTCTAAGTTTATTGAACAATACAAAGAAAAGAATTTCAAAACTAATTTTCCTTAGCTTGGGCACACATTTATTTATATCTTAAGTTTGAGAAATTGAATTACATTGAGATTAGGATTCCTATATCTAAAAGGACTCTTAATAACCACCTAATAACTAATAGGATATTGTCACCTATTTATTATATAATCCTATCAAAATTCTAACACTATCTTATGTTTAATTAGAATTCTTTCCTATCCAAAAAGATAAAATTACAAATTAACTACTCTTAACATACTTTTTTTAAAGTAAAACACTAAATATCTAATCACATGTGTGTAGCCACGTTTATGCCCATGCCATGTCACTGAAGTTGTAAGAAAGCACATACAAAATGTAATAAGCATCATTCATTGTAATAAGCACTTTCCCTTGTCATAAAATTTTCCCTCATTAGTCAAAATTTTCAATCTTCAAGAATCAATCCAAGATTTTATCTTATGATCAAGGCCTTCTAGTAATAATTATCTCCATGGCTTCCAAGTGATGGATAAGACTTTTACTAAAAATATAAGAAAAAAATCCTAATCCAAGTAGGTTTGGTAAAGATATGATGAATCTTAGAGGGAATATGATTCAACTAGCTTTAGAGAATTTCATGCATTAATTCACATCATGCCCTCCCTCTTAAGAAAAACTTGCCCTCAAGTTTTGTTATGGCCGAGAGATAATCCAAATCTTTCAAACTAAACATGAAGATATTACAACACATGAAATATCGGTGTTGCTCTCTTTCCCTTGATTTTCAATGTTGCCAACCATCAAGCATAAGATGAGAGATAACCATACCATGACTTCACCCAAATTGCAAGATTTCGAGTGTAACCGTGATTGTCCTTTTAATTTCCTCGTAGAAAATATAATAATAGCATTTTGATTAGGGGCGATTAGAATCACTTGATTGTAACAATGTAAAGATTCAATATTTCCCTCTTCATCACCAAGAACATTAAAAAATGGATAGTTATCAATCATAAAAGAACTAATTAACCAAGTTAGTGTGGAATCAATAATAATACCAAGGTTTTCTTCCAACACTTCTTTTTCATGCTCTAGCATAGCATAAAATGAAAGAAAACGCATACCATTTGACTCTTGTGATGGTTCTTCATCAGACGTTGGTGGTAGTCTAGGTGGTAGATCATTATGAAGTACATCCTTGACTTCGTCCAATAAATGATTCAAAACAGTAGGTTGTTCATCATCATCATCATCATTTAAGGCCATCATAACATATCCTTGTCCTTGTTCCATCTCATGCAAAATCTCTTTTTCATTCACCAACAAGACATTTTTCTCTTCTAATTCACAAGTCATGATGGGATTTTTGAATTCCACAATATAATCTTCAATAGATTTTCTATCTTGTTTAAATGTATGTGACTTAATGAAGTTATATTGCTTGAATTCTTGTAGAACAAAACATTTTCTCATGTACCTCTTTAATTTGCTCCAAGATGAAATCTTAGATCTTCCTTTCTCCTCTTCTTTTGCAAACCTTCAAGCCGCAAGCTTGCCTAAGAAGTGAGCTTTGATTTAGCCACCTTGAACAATCTATGATCATCATAGTCCTTGTACTTGAATTTCCTTTCAAATCTTCTAATCCAATCCAAGAACTTGTCCGAATTTATGCTGCCATTGAACTCGGGAATCTCAAGTCTCAAGCTTTGATCCTCTTGTCCCCCATGAACTCCTCCTCCTACGCCTTTCATTGGACTCTTCGTCTCTTAAAGATGATGGGTCTCTCTTGCTAGGTCTTCTTGAAATCCTAACACTTGATTCACCATCACTATTGCTAGAGTTAGATTCATAAAGAGAATATTTACCTTTGCTTGAAGACTTCTCCTTCTTCCCCATGATTTGTAATAGCTCCTCCATCTGTTCCTTGAGTTCTTTCAATTCATGTTCCATGCACAAAACTTTGGCTTCTTGCAAGGTCAAACCTTTTTTAAAGCCCAATTGCATCTCGCTAATATCATCACTACGAGAATCCATGTTCTTTGATTATCTTCGAACACTCTCAATGAAAGCACCAAAAGTTTATGTGAATCTAGTTATGAAAACCTTAACCCACACTAAGGGATAGAACTAGATATCAAACACTCTAAATCTATGCACCAAAGGTTTAAAATCTAGGACGAAAGTTTGAGAATTGATTAAAGAAACACCCTTAATTCCCTACACTTCCTCATGTGAATATAAAACCTTCTGCACCAATTCACAAGGTATTTGTTATGCACAAAGAAAACAAGAAACTCTCTAAGTTTATTGAAGAATACAAAGAAAAGAATCTCAAAATCTGATTTTTCTTAGTTTGGATACACATCTATTTATATCCTAAGATTGAGAATTTGAATCACATTGAGATTAGGTCTCCTATTTCTAAAAGGACTCCTAATAACCAATAGGATATTGCCATCTATTTGTTACATAATCCTACCAAAACTCTAACACTATCTTATGCTTAATTAGAATTCTATCCTACCCAAAAAAATAAATTACAAATTAACTACTCTTAACCTATTTTATTTAAAGTAAAACACTAAATATCCAATCACATGTGTGTAGCCACATCCTTGCCCATGCCATGTCACTAAAGTTGTAAGAAAGCACATGCAAGATGTAATAAGCACCACCAATTGTAATTAGCATTTTCCCTTGTCTAAAATTTTTTCCTCCTTGGTCAAATTTTCAATCTTCAAGAACCAATCCAAAATTTTATCTTATGATCAGGGCCTTCCACCAATCATTATCTCCATGGCTTTCACATACAATATGATGGATAAGACTCTTACTAAAAATAAAATAAATAAATCCTAATCCAAGTAGGATTAGTAAAGATATGATGAATCTTAGAGGGAATATGATTCAACTAGCTTTAGAGAATTCCATGCATGAATTCACATGAAGTGGGCTTGTGACTAAGTTTTAAAAGTTTTACTTGTAATAAGTACCAAATGATAAAGAGTGGACAACGTAATAAATATTTTTAATTGTCATCTCTCAAAATCAAGAACTGGACATTTATTATCTTAACCTAGCTGATAAAATTTAGCAAACTACTCGCATAGAGTTTGTTGATTAATAGTTTATTATAGGTTATTATCTTAAACTATAATAAACTATTTAAATTAATGTCCTTTATAGTTGAGAAATATGTTATTCAACTTAGACATGTATAGAATATTTTTATGGGGGGGGGGGGGGGGGGGGGGGGGGTAGATAAACTATCAAATGGAATTTACGAATAGGACTCTAAAAGTGTTGCGCAAAGAATAAAGAACAATTTTTACAAAATATTTTCTTCCCATCCTATATAGGGATGTTAATTAAGGTCCTCGGATCATTTGTGGGTTGACCTAGCACAGGTTGATTCTTATCGAATTGGGTTAAAATGGGTAAATTTTGTCTGTCGATGCGGGTCGGGTCATTATCAAGTCGGGTCAAATCCGTTAATTGCTTTTTCGGGTTCAGATCAGGTTGTATTCGGTTCAGATCGGTTCCATGATGGGTTACAATGAGTTATTTTGGGTTCAAGTAGGTTTCGCATTCGGATCATCTTCATTCGGGTTAATCTGAATCGGTTCATGGACATATTATAACGGATTGTTTTTGGTTATCTCGGGTTCGAGTCATAGTTGGTTTAAGTCAATCTGGATCGGTTCCTAAACATGTCGTTTTGTTTTAGGTAGATTTCGGCTCAAATCGCTTATTGAAATGGGTTATTTCCATTTCAGTTGAAATTTGGGTCAAGCCTTGTCGGGTCATGTCACGTAATCACGAGCTAGCTTGCTCCATAAATTATTTTTATATGATGATCAATTCATTAATTGGATAATAATGATGATGGTAAGTCATTGCAGAACAAAAATATTTATGAGCATCTAATATTAAATGTGTATTATTGTGACAAATGAGTATGAGATGTATATATTAGTGTGTCAATTTATTGTATTATCTATGTGTAGACGCTAAATTTTGTTCTTCTTATCCTATTAATAATTTACGGTGTTATTTCCTCTCACTCTGATTATGCTAGTGAGTGGAGCATTTTTATAATAACAATAAAAGGAGTACCACCATTTTGAAGTTTGTTGACCATCAAAGAAGAATAAATCATTTATATTGTTTAACTACTAATACACCTTATCAAGACTCGCAATAATATACTAAATACATATACCATTCTATGGAATGTTTTGTACTTAGTACTTTTTATCCCCTTTGCAAATAATAAAGGACATACAAAATGAATTTGTATGAAACACCTCACATTGATGCTAATCTACCTTCCTTAATTTTTTAATTAAATACGTCCTTCATTTTTATTCACAAAAATAAATACCCAAAAAAAAGAGGGAAAGTAATAATCTTTATTAATACTCATGAGTTTATTACAACATACAAGAAAAATACAAATCATGTGTAACTTCCGACTAATTAACTACATCCATACTTAAGTATAGCTAGCATCAACGCCATTAATAAAACTACCAACGACATTAGCGACACCATGTATAGCTTTACCATACGAATATTTTCTTCAAATCAAAAATCTTGAACTTGGTGTTGTTTGTTTTGGGACATGGTGTTTGAAAAAATGGGGGAAAATGAACGGCTTTAAGTGAAGATAAAAAAAAAAAGATAATGGTGTGTGATAAAAGGATAAGGGCAATCCCCTTTTATACAGAAATTATCCGGATAATATAACTTAACTCTTAATAGTATCAAAAGAAAAAAAAATTAGATGGTTATACTCCTTTATAGTTTATATGTACACTTGCAAAAAAAAAAAACTTATTTTGGCAACTTACAACAATCCGATTTCTAAAATAATTATGTTCTAAAAAGTTTAAGATAGAACAAATAATTTGCCACAAAATTATGACAACTTTCTACCTGACTAAAGGTCCTATAGTTGTCCTCATATTATGTTCATTTGTATCAAGCTAAGAAAATAAGTTTTGGAAAAAAATAAATTTCAAGTAGTACATCTAAATAATAGCGCAGACGATTAAATTCAATTCATCGAAGGGTTGATAATGACTTGACATATGTAAAATATTTATAATCCATTTCAACTTTTCATTGATGATTATTAACATGTATTCACACTATGTCATTTCCAAAAAAAATATTATTTGCTCATAACAAACATATTCAAAAAAACTCTTGGAAGGTTTTTCAACTATTGCAAAAAGATGATGACCTCTGTAACTATTTTAGATTTCAACTCTCAAACTTATTATGAAAAATCTTATCCACCCAATTATTTGACAATTTTAGGTTTTTGTGGTTTGAAAAAATGATAATGGAAAATTCCTTTTATTCTCAAGCAAACTGCTAAGTGGAAAAATCAATTATTTATATATATTCACTACAACACCACAATAATGCATTATATTCTTAACATTTCAATCTCTAGTTTTAGTACAGTGTTTGGATCAACAATATCTCCATAATTGTTTTGATTTGACACTACTAAAAAATAAACTTGTGTAAGTGATACTACTAAAAAAACACCATCATTACCACTATTTATCACTGTTAACTTCACGTAATATTTTATTATAATATCTAAAATATGGGGTATTACATAGTCTATATTGTTCAACTACAGTATGGGGGAGGTTTCTTCATCTCATCCTTAACCTTCTCAACCACTTCTTCCTCAACCTTGACCTCTTCTCCAGCTTCCATTACCCTCCTTATCAATTGATCCACCATTTCTTTACTGCTTCTTAGAGTCACTGTGTTTACTTGTTCCTTGGGAGGAGTCTCGGTATTTCTAGGGAAACTTACATGGAACCTTTGAGAGATGACTTACTTGATAAGCTAGCTGATCAAAATGAGTTTCCACAATCTTGTTGTGAGCCCTGAGTTCTGCAAATTGCTTCTTAGTATTCTCATTGCACCTAGTCAGTTGAGTCACGAAAGCCTCAAATACAACTTCTGAGCGGGATTTCTGAGGTGCTTGAGGTTGTTGAAAGGGTTGTGGTGGATTATACTGGGGCCTCTTGTCAAAATCCTTGTGGTCGCGGTTGGTTGAAGTTACGTTGTTGCGCTACGGGCTTGGGTTTTGAATCGGGTTCAACACATTTTGGATATTCTTGTAGGAGAAGTTTGGGTGCTTCTTCCAACCTTCATTATACGTGTTTGAGAATAGGTCGAACGGCCTCTTTGAGTTGTTGTAGATGGCATTGACTTGCTTACTACCCAAATCATCTGCAGTGTACTAACACTTACTCACATCATGCTATGAAATACCGTAAACCTTGCAAGATGCAACAAAAGCGGGTTTTCCATGTATCTTTCCTAGACTTTCAGTAAGAGTATGCATGGAAGCTATCAGCTTTGAGATATTTCAATTTGTCGATGAAGAAGATGAATCCTTCCTATAATTCGCCCTCAAATAAAGTATTAGCAATAACCATCTTTTCAATCAGTGCTAGAGTGCCCTATGCATCATTCATCTGGATGTTACTCCCTGGAGCTGCAATGATGTACAACTTGGTATCATGGTTCAAACCGTTATAGAATGTCTGAAGCAATATCCGATCCGATAATCCATGATGAGGACAACTTTTCAGCACCCTCTTAGAGACTTGTCATACAACTACTAAAAGTTATTGACCTCGGCTCTTAACTTAGGCGTCATATCATGATCCAAAGAATTTCATGAGAAAACCTTTTGCAAGCTTGTCCCATATATCGAAAGTACCCAAACCTTCGTCTCTAAGACATTCACATGCTCTATCCATCAAAGAGAACAAAACATAACCTCAACTTTACAACATTTTCAGAACAATCCTTCATCTTCATTGTATCACACTTCTCCCAAAAGTTCTTAATGTGTGAAATGGGGCACTCTGTAGGGTGTCCTGCGAATGCATTGCTAGAGTTAAACTTAATAAATGCCAGCTTTAGATCAAACTGTGCAGCTATAACCTGCGACAAAGAAATACTTGACATCATCAGAGGATCAGGGATGCCATATTCAAACAAAGTTTTCTAAGGCGGGGTTTCAGCCATATTGTTCGGTTTTTATGTTTTCTTTTTTTGTTTCTTTTTCTCTTCATAACTTACACTTTGAGTGTGCATGCAAAGAAAACACTAGAAAGGAAAAAGATCAAATTAACAAACACGATATTTGGAGCAACTACATAAGAAGATAGGAAATCCTAATAGAAATCTAAACTAAAAAACAAAAGAAATCAGCATTAGTCCCCGACAACGATGCCAAATTTTGACCGGGTTATCACTACCCTATCAAAAGTAACCTATTCACCTAAACTAATATAGCTTGGGTAAGTAAGGTTAAAATTCCAAGAGACTATTGTATTCTAATGATGTTTATGCTAGTTTTAACCTCTATTAGGAGTATAACGAACAAAAAGAATTTATTCTAACTACTGACTAGGCTAAACAAAGCTAAAACATGATTCATAGCCTTACTGATAAAAGACAAAAATTTAGGACAATGAATCCCACTACTATGACTTAGATATAGATTTCTATGCCAATCCCGCGAGTTCAACACATAAAGTAATTCCTAGGACGAATGCACCTTAAAAATTACTAAGGATCTCTCTTGAGTATCAATAGCTTCCTCCTAAAGCAATCCTACCTACTTTCGTGGATTCATGCGATAGGAAGACATTAAACACTGCATTCTATAAGCCCTAATGGTCATGACATCTACTTTCATGATCATCAATCACACCTTAATCAGTGATTCTAATGTAGATTATAAACTCACTCTCGCCGCAAACCTAATTATGCCATTAATCAACTATGTCTAGCCTTTTATTTGAATTAAAGCCAACCAAATATTAAAAGAATCATATTTATGAATTTATATTAGGGCTTCGGGATTTATGAATACCTAGTCCATACTAGGGTTCATCAGGATCCTAGATTAATGAACTACTCACATATATTGATTCTAAAACCAACACAAACAATGATAAAAAGGCATAATCTATTCTATGAATAGCAATACTAGAATAAGAACAGAATTTAAAGTGAAAAAATACTGAATTAAACAAATCGAATTGTGTCTTTAACGCTAGAGTAGAATTCTGAAAACCTAAGTGCATACCTAATAACAAGCAGAAAAATTTAAGAGATTTTGAGAGATATAACTTAAACTAAAGAATATTGCTGCTTAAAAGTAATGAAAAATCCTAAAATAAACTTAACCTAGATTACTTCTTAAAACCATGCAAATAAGCCTAAATATATACATGTAAAGTTTGGGCTTCATTAAATCACTCATTAAAAAACGGCCCAATGGCAAGGCACTCAATCGAGTTTGAATGTCACTCAATCGATTCCTTCTTCTTTTTGCAGATTTTGAATTAGGGCAAAACTGGCTGCTAGAGAGGAGACTTGATCGAGTGCTTGGATTTCTTCACGTTTTCAACTCAAAGCCACTTTCTGCATAATTCACACTTCTACTCTATCAAGTCCTCTGCACACTCGATTGAGTCTTCTTGCTTTTAACTATAATTTATGTACCTTTGCTTCATCCTTTGTCCAGGCTCTTCTAGGGTTGCGTTCTTCAATTAGTTAGAGCTTTGTTCCTTAGGTCTTGAACTCAACCAATAACACTAAGTCCGTAGAAACCTAAAAAATAACACAAACACTATAAAACCTGTGAACGCATCATATATGATAACAAATGAGAAAAATTCACTAAAAACTAAACTAAAACGCAATAAACTACATGTAAAATGATCTAAATACCATACGAATATGTGTATAATTGGGACTTATCATTGAACAGCAAGGATGACCTCAACGTCATGCAACAAAATAGTCATCTTATCGAATGGAGGTGGAAGGAATTCATATCTAGTTTCCAATACTCCACAAAAGCAGTTATCAAAGCCGAGTCTATGTGATCATACATGACTTCGAGAAAGAAATAGAGTCCAGAATTAAGTTGTTGTATGGGTCTTCAAACGTGACTACGAGTCCATGTTGTCAAAAGGGAGCACATTTTTTTCTTGGTTTTGGCACTTCAAAAAACCATTAGCTCACTCCTAACCTGCCCAAATGCATGTGGAAATGTGACCCCTAAAATAAGGGATCACGCTCCCTTCAATTGTCCCACCAATAATTACAATCTTCACAATCCATGATTCATCAACCTTTTTCTTCTTAATACTCGAGCCAAAACAGTGGATGAAGATGGTGTACCCAATGGCCTAACAAATATACCACCCTTACCTATTTCCTCTTCCAATTATTCCTCCAGCCTATCACTAAATCTTCCCAAATCATAATTAGGGATATTCTCCTCATCCATTACGCAATTCTCTAAATCTTCATCCGAGTTTTCATCATCTGGATCATGATGTAACTAATGCAAATGTGCATCATCCCTCTCCCTCCATACTGAAGTAAAAGTACCATAGGATTGTGGATGCCTCATACCAGAATCTTCCTCATCATGCCTTCTGGGTACCTAATTTCATGTGCATTTATAAGTTAAGTAGTCATATCATAAGTAAAAATTTCGACAGGGTTTTATTTGTAAAATGGACACCAAAGTTATCGACATAAATATTCCAACCAATCTCAACAACAATCTCAATGCAAATCATAACAATCAATTATAACACTTATAATCAATCACACTAAATAATTGTAGTAAATTATAATAATTATTGTTATTAATATAGTTATTGTTAAACTTATTTAGAATTTTTTGTATTAAAATTACATATTCGATTAATAGTAACTAGTTTAAAATAAATAATAATAATAATTATTATTATTGTAGTTATTAATTATTTAGAATTTTTGTAGGTGTTAACATGTTGAATCTGCTTCATAATTAGTAGTTTAAAATTAATAATTAATATTACAATCATTGTAGTTATTACTATTACTTATTTAGAATTTTCTGTATAAACTTTTTCATAATTTTCTTTAGAAGATTTAGGTGATGTGATGTAATTACTTGTCAAATAACAACATTTATGTTACAACTTCCATCCACCCTCTTCTATCTTAATCACTTAATTTATTATATTGATTACTTGTCAAAAATTAACTGTCATGAATGCTCAACTATCCCAATTGGTAGGATAAATAATCCTCATTGTTAGCTGATCCATCAAAGTCTCTATTAATTTTCTCTACTTCAAACAGTCCTCTGAATTAAGTTCAGTTTCACGTTGAAGACATGGATTTTGGGTAACAATGTTGAGTGGTTAGGGAGGGATTATCATCCATTCACAAAATAGACGATAACGAAGATGAAATGAATCCACCAGGGCATGTCCAATATTGTGTAGCTGCAAATCAAAATGAAAGTCCTAAACTTCAACAAGGTCTTCTTCGAAACTTTTGTGTAAATCGAAATCGATACTTTGAAAATCATATTCAAATTCGTAATCGAACGCAATGTCATCAGTTACAACATGACTTGATGGAGTACATATGGTTACGTTTTTGGAGGAAGTGTCAACTAAATTATTGTTTTATATTTCATGTATTTTTAGTTGCATTTATATTTTGCGCAAAGTTGTTGCAATTAATGTGTCAATGTTGTTCACAAAGGTCTATTACTTTGTCATATATATGTACTCTAATTTTTCGTACGTATGACATGGTCATTTAGTTTCTATTTTAATTTTTTCCTACATTGTATTATTCATTCTTTTTAACCAATTTTGTATATAGAAGAAACATAATATCAATATTATGAAAAATGTATAAAATAAAATGAATATGAAATAAAAAAAATGAAAAAGTATAAAATTGATTTTGAAATACTGAGTTTGGGGATAAAGTGTAAAATTAAATAGTCTTATATGAATCTGAATAATAAAAAAGTGGATAAAAGTTGGTGAAAATTTAATGTGGGAGTTTGAAGATTGGGGAGTGTGTATGATTCACAGTTCACAGTTCACAGTTCATAGTTCACAGTTCATAGTTCATAGTTCACAGTTCACAGTTCACAGTTTCACATCCTTCTAGACCCGATTCGAACACAAGAAAGTAAATCCCATAAAAAAGTTGTAAATTTGTGGTTATTAGGTAAACTCCTACACAAAAAAAAGCTTTACAGAACACTACGCACTATCATTCTCAGCTTATCTCCTTTTTCAACAAGAAACTCGCCCCCACTCTCCCACTCACTCTCATCGCCGACTCCGCCTTTTCTCCCTCCTCCGATCCAACTCTCCTCCTTCAGTAATCCCCTTCAACTCTAGAAATTGGGGTTAAATTTATGGGTCTTCAAAGATCCAAAATTTTCCGGGTTTTTCATTTTGAATAACATCTCTGTGTTTGTGTTTTGATGATCAGATTAGGAACAAAAATGGCGTCAAAGAGGAGCGTAGGAACACTAAAAGAAGCAGATTTGAAGGGAAAGAGGGTGTTTGTTAGGGTTGACTTGAACGTACCATTGGATGATAATTCTAACATTACTGATGATACTAGGATTCGTGCTGCTGTCCCCACTATCAAATACTTGACTGGTTATGGATCTAAAGTCATCCTTTGTAGTCACTTGGTATATTTTCTCTCTTCTCCTTTTTTGAAGTATTTGTTTGATAGGTTTGTTGTCTTATGTTGTTTTGCATCTGGGTTTGGGTTGGTTTGATTTGTTTTTGATTGTTGGATTTGTTGATGTTTCTCGATTTTGATGTTTTTGGGGGGTTTATGATTGAATTGTATATGCTATTTTCAAGGTATCATTATGATTTTCCATCTGGGTATGTTTAAATTACAGGTGGCGAATGGGTGGTTTGGTTTTGTTCGCATCGTTTGTGGTTGGTTTGATTTGATGTTGCTCAAAAATGTTATTGTGCTTTGATGTTTTTTGGGGGGTTTATATGAATAGTATATGTTGCATCTGGCTTGTTTGAAACTTGAGGTGGCTAATAGGTGGTTCTATTTTGTTCGGGTATTTTGCAGTTGGTTTTGGGTTGGGTCTCGTTTATTGGTAGTTTTGATTTGGTGTTTCTTGAAGATGTTAGTGTGCTTTGATGCTCATCTTGGGATTTGATGATTGAATAGTGTATGTTTTTTTTAAAGGTATTGAGTAATTTTGCATCCGGTGTTGTTTTAAATTTGAGATGGGAAACTGGTGGTTTGGTTTGGGTTGTTTGTGTTTGAGTTGAGTTGGGTCACTTTATTGGAGATGGTATTGCAATGTGATGTTGGTCAAAGATGCAATACTTGATTGTATCATAAGCCTCATTTGTTTTTTTAGATATGAATATAAATTTGCATCCAGGTTTGTTTGAAATTAGAGGTGGAAAACAATCTATTTTGATTTTGGTTGGGTGGTTTTAACGTCTATTGGAAAGAAAAATCAGTTTCAGCCAAAGTTCATGTCTGGTAAATTCATGAATGGATTGAGTAATTTGTGTTGGATCAGCTTTGCGATTCTTCTTGAAACTATAGTTTATATTTATGTGTTTATGGCTAAAATGTTATTGCAAATTGGGATTGATGGTTTATGTTGAAATTGTGACATTTAATACTTTATGTTCAATAGATTAATGGTCTTTTTTGACTTCTGATTGATTGGGACTGCGGGGAATGCAAAATAAATCAAGTATGTGTTGTACCTCTTGCCTGGCAGAAGACGCACCGATTTTGGTTATATGTGTACTTTTTATGGAATTGGTTCTTACTCTTTTCTGGGTGATTAAGCTAGTGAAGATAGAAAGCTTAGTGATGGTTTAGTGTTAGTTTCTATATACTTTTTTTATTGATAAGAATTTTGATTAAATTCTGAATTCAAGTCAATTATTTGCCATCTTGGATTACTTAAAATAGAGTTCTCATCATAATTATGGATTCGGGGTTCGTTTGATGGGATTGAGGATAAGCTTGTTATTTATATGTGACCAACGATCAAAGCATAGCTCCTGATTGGTTGGTAAATTTTGGTCTGGCTTGGTTGAAGTTCCGGCATGTCTGATTATTTTCAAGGAAAAGGGTTTGATTAATTTGGTGTCAGTTTTCTCCAAACGATCAAAGCATAGCTCAATTTGTGGTGAGGGGTTTTAAGGAATGTAATGTAAGATGAAGATAAAGGTTATATAATCATGTTTGTTGCTTCTTCTAGTTCCATTCCTATGCATGGCATTTCTGAAGAGGACATAGATTGTTGAAAACTAACTAGACAACATAGCAGGCATATTCTGGAGTATATAACGATATGAATAATAACAAGATCTAAATACAACTACTATGGTCACCTATTGGTTGCATTGTAATTCCTTCTAATGTCCCTCATTTAAATTTCTATTTGCTGGAACAAACTGAATTAAAGAAAGTTCTATCTGCCTACTAATTTCGTAAAGAAGTAGTAGCATCATTTATTTCCTTCTGGGCTCTACTTCCTGATAGTATGGATGGCATTCGACTTGGGATCTGTGCTTCACTTGGACTCCCTTTACTCTCTTAAAGCTTTATTCTCTTTGTTAGGGATGAAATTACTGAATGTAATAATCAAGAGGTGAATTCTGAATAGCTTTCACAACTGATAGATGCGCGTGTGTGTAGATATCCCAATTTTCACTGTGACTCTTGTTATGGTGTGCTATCTTTTTGCTGATTTACTTGGTTTTCTTTTTGCCTCCAGGGACGCCCAAAAGGTGTCACACCTAAGTACAGCTTGAAGCCCCTTATCCCAAGGCTTTCTGAGCTTCTTGACACAGAGGTATGAATTTTTATGCTGTATTTTTACTGTTTATGGATGTACTGCTCTCCAAGAGAGTTAAAACTGTGAAGGCAATCGCTGATTCATTTGACTAATATTTTCCTTTCTGGCTGTATCTGTGGTTTGGTGCAGGTTAAAATGGCAAATGATTCTATTGGTGAGGAAGTTGAGAAATTGGTGGCTGATTTACCTGAAGGAGGTGTCCTGCTCCTTGAGAATGTTAGATTCTACAAAGAGGAAGAGAAAAATGACCCTGAGTTTGCAAAGAAATTGGCTGCTCTAGCAGATGTCTATGTGAATGATGCATTTGGTACCGCTCACAGAGCTCATGCCTCCACTGAGGGTGTTGCTAAGTATTTGAAACCTTCTGTTGCTGGCTTTTTGATGCAAAAGGTGATTGTTTCATCATGGCAAGTTTTCCCCTCTATGTGCAGTCAGTGTATAACTACTTTGATCCTTGTTGTGTCTAATTATCTGTACCACACGCACTGTGTTTTGCATGCTGAATACTGGGAATTAGTGCTAGCATGTATTACTTGATTGTTTTTTTAATGTCTAATGTCCATGTATTGAAAATACTTTGATGGACATCTTTCTTGTATGCTTAAAATTGGGCTGGAATCATGCAAAATATTAGGAAAGTGATTCATTTGTTCCTGATCCACTCAGTGATGCTGGTAGTTTAGGTAGCTCAAGTTCCCACTCAGCTAAACCTTGCCTGAGATATGAAATCAAATGAACAAAAAAGTTTGCCTGCTGAACAATAGTGATTCTTTACATTTCATTTTCCTGTTCTTTTACCGTACTCAAATGCTCTTATATTCTAAACTGCATGTTCTATATTTAGGAATTATATGTTTTATGTAAATCAATGAGGGGTTTATTTTTTGATATGGGAACTCTATATTCTTTTTGAAGAATGAGGCATGATGTGCATCATGCTCCCAGGTGCATAAAATAATGTGCAAATTGGAGGTTTGGGATTTCTGGGCTCATGATTATGCAAGTCTTGTACTCTTGTTGTGTTCCCTCCTATATTTTTTTAAGGAATAAATGTTCTTTTAGTTGATCAATTATGCTGGCATAATTTCATGACTACCATAAGGCAGTCTCAACTAGATCAAAGTCTTCCTTGAAACTATTTGTTGATTTAGTGTGTTTTATTCTTGATTGCAGGAACTTGACTACCTTGTGGGAGCTGTGGCAAACCCCAAGAAACCTTTTGCTGCTATTGTTGGTGGCTCCAAGGTGTCATCAAAAATTGGTGTGATTGAGTCATTGTTAGCTAAGGTGAACTATCTTCTACTTGGAGGAGGAATGATATTCACTTTTTACAAAGCCCAAGGACTCTCAGTTGGATCCTCTTTGGTAGAGGAAGACAAGCTTGAACTTGCAAACTTACTCATGGAGAAGGCAAAAGCCCAAGGAGTATCTCTGTTGCTGCCGACTGATGTTGTAGTTGCTAACAAGTTTGCTCCTGATGCTGATAGCAAGGTTTGTGAATGTGATGATATACAATTGTATCTGCGAGTTTTCCCCTCTCTTGGTATTTCTAAGCATTGCTATGATGTTGAACTGTTGATGTGATCTCATAATTAAACTGTTTTATAGGTTGTACCAGCCTCTGCAATCCCTGACGGTTGGATGGGATTGGACATTGGACCAGATTCTATTGTGACTTTCAGCTCAGCATTGGATAAAACCCAAACCGTCATATGGAATGGACCTATGGGTGTTTTTGAATTTGACAAATTCGCTGCAGGGACTGAGGTAAATGATCAGAATAAGTTGTCTTCGTCTATGTCCATTGTCAAACCACTAGTTCTCCCTGTTGTGTTGGTCTCATGGTTTAAAACCCGTCTTACATGAGATTTTTTTATTTAGTTCCTACAAAATGAAATGGTGTATATGAAATTGATATCTGGCATTTTAATCTGCAGGCTATTGCAAGGCAGTTGGCTGAGCTTAGTGGAAAGGGTGTGACCACAATCATTGGTGGAGGTGACTCTGTTGCTGCTGTGGAGAAGGTTGGTCTTGCGGACAAGATGAGCCACATCTCAACTGGAGGTGGTGCCAGCTTGGAGCTTTTGGAAGGCAAACCACTGCCTGGAGTTCTTGCCCTAGATGACGCTTAAGTGCTGTTTCTCTCTTTGCTTCCTGGTCTTTTTGTCCAAAGTTCATAAAAAAAAACTGGGTTTTTTGTTGCCATTGTGGTTTGTGGCATTGTAGACTTGTAGGGGGCCCTGTTGAGGTATGACTTGAAATAGGCAGGTCTTTAAATAAATCTTTTTTGAACATATGCGAGTATGTTCAGATGTGCATGATTGTACATCTTGGTTATGAATCACAGGCTAATATTGTTACAGAGTTTTTCCTTTAGCTCCTGTTTCTTGAAAACAAAATCGTGGTTTAGTAGTCGGTAGTTGATCTCATGATAGAATGCATGGGTTCGACTTAAACTGTAATTACTCCGTATTGTCTAATCTAACTGAGCTCGTTACTATTTATACCAGTCACTTGAGGTTCTCTCTAAAGCTTAATTGAGATAGATGGTTTGCTTCCAGTATATAATGAATAACTTTAGGGCTTGTTATTTACTGTCCTCAAATTACCCTAACCGCCCTCCTAATTCCAGTATTATCCTCCACCCTCCTAAATCTCATCCATCCATCAATTCTCTTTCCTTCTTTACTACAACTATCCTTCTTTACTACAACTATCACCATCATTCTTGCCGACACTCACCGTTGTTGCCACCAAAGCCCATGCAAAAGCCATTTCCTACGTTGGAAATATTTTCAAAGTCGTGAACTGAGTGTAATAATTAATACCATTATCGCCTAAATTTTATGTCGGAACCTATTATAAGAAAAAACTAAATTACTTAACAATATTTTTTTTAAAAAAACAAAAGTCGGGCTACCGGAGTGCTTGTGGTTTAAAAAAGTCGGGGTTTTCGGCGTCAAGAAAATTGATTTTCGTGTCGTGGTTTACGAGTTTCCGGCGGGCCCGATGGTCGACGGGCTAGTGGTTGGGAATCATATTAAGGTTCATTTTTGTTCGTTTTTATGGGAAAGTGAAGTAGGAAATAAGAATTGAAGTGTGAAAAGTTCGATTTTATTTAAATGCTTTAAAGGGCAATCGTCATCGTGGGGGCGGTTCGATCAATTTCGAGACTTCACATAACTTTTGGTGTTCTAATAGGTTTTTAAGTATAGTACTCTTTTGCACTAAGCCTTGTTCAGTTCAATTAATTTTTATTAGTGAAATTATTCTTGTTGATTAAAACTTAATTTCATTTAATGAAACTCATTTTTCTGATTACAAATGATTTTTACTAAGTCAATGTTACTATTGATTTTTACTGATTGAAACTTATTTTTATGTAGAGTTCACTGTTTTTTATAAAGTAAGTAAACCGAGATTGGCGATATCTCAACCTCAAATCCAAAATTAATCAACTCAACCATATGGAGAGGGAATAATAATTCAGTAAGAACCTAAGATATTGAAATAAATGAAAATTTGACAACTTCACATGTATCAATGTGAATCTATCCTACTAGAGAAGGTAGGGCTAGGGCTAGGGCTGTGGCGGGTTTTCGGATTTCAAAGTAGTATAGTGTCATTCAATCTTGCACCCTCTCTCTTGTGAATTAGGGTCCAACTAAACATCCCCCTTAGAGTTTGTTTCTAAGCCAATAAACTAGAATGCACCTCAATAAATCTATCACTAAACACAAATGCTCAAAGAATAAGAAACACCTAATTCGTATGATAAGTTCTCTGATTTCAAGCTACAATTAGAGTTGTCAGTTTTCAACCTAAGCCGTAACCCGAACCGTTAGCCTAATTGTACTGATCAAATTTGATCTAACCCAAATTGCTTTACAATACGAAATGTAAAATTCGTAACCTAACCAGATCCAACCTGAACCCAACCCGGAAACCAATTTAACTCAAAATAGACCCAACTAGAACTTGACTTTCAACTTGAAAATAACTCGATTATAAACGATCCGACCTGTTAACAACCCAACCCGATAGTAAACCAATTAGTAACAATTTGAAACCAATTTAACCCGACAACAAACCGATAAGCCCTAATTGATGGCTACCCTCAATCAATTTAAGACATGTTCAAAGTAGACCTGTTAGAAACCTGATAGCCAATTTCACCCACATCTTATTATATGATTACATGGTTTTGTGCTTTATATTTCAACAATATACACGATGATGGCCAAAATGTAATTCAAAACTTGCTATATCTAGGATAGACGATCGTACATTCTATTTTAGGGATGAAGATCTTTCCTAATTGTTCTTGTACGATAGACATGATGAACACATAAACGAAAATGCTTAGCATTACTTAGAATTTGTTGATTAAAGGCTAGACAGCAGCTTTACAACATAATTTGATCTCGACGCCCAACCCAAATTTCAACTATAACTAAGATGACTAGTCTTAATAAATGACTCAAAATCTATCTAACCCGGAATAAAATGTCTTAACGCGTCCAAAATTGAATTAGATTATTTTGAAATGACCCGAAATAAACCGTCTTTAGTTGTCCAAATTAGACTTAGTTCAAATCCAACCAAACTCAAAATAAGTTATGTAATTAGCCAATCCAATTTTTTTCTTTCCCCATCATATTCAACGAAGCCAAGTCGACCTTCTACTTATCAGGAATTTTACAAAGCCTAAAATACTTGCAACATTTTTTTTCCCATAGCCTAGGATTAGTTTCATCAAATTTAGGGAATTCAAGTTTAGGAGAATACCTTAATTTAGACAAGAATACTCGATCATCTGTACGTGGTAATGTATCCTTCATAGATGGCAACATTTTCATCAATTCCTCGATCTTCGGGGCAGACGCTAAAGATTGTGCTTCAAACCTCCGCTCCAAGGCTGCCAACTGATCTTCCATATTCGTAACTTGTGATACTGTTGTTGCCAGGCTTCTTTGCTCTGATACCAATAATACGGTAGTTGATGTGAATGCTCAGGCTAGACGAACTCGCTGAAGTGAACTGCAATGCAGCTGTGGATTGGGTTGCAATGTATCAGTAACATGGTATAAGAACAGAGAGAGAGAGAAGAGAGTATAGAAGTATTTTTATATATTTCATCTGTAACCATCCTTCATACACCCCTTTTATATGCATACCACTTATCTAACAACTTGTGTAACCTACTATAAGCTGACAAAACGAAATCTAATTCAGTTTTACGTATTCTCTCTTATCAGTAATCGCCTTGATTACATCATATTGTATCAAACTAACTCTAAAGTTTTGCTGTTCATTATCAACTCTCTGAAAATAATCTTTGAGAATGAAATCCTAGAACAGTTCATTGAATTAAAGACAGAAAAGTTTTCCCAATGAGCCATTGGTGTCTCACAGTCTCGTGCTATTTCGATTCTTACTGTAATATATTGAAGGGTTTTATTCTGTCAAGTTGTTGGAAAGGAGAAACAATGAGTTTCATTCTAACTTCTGAATAGAGCATATACACCTCCAGTGGACTATGAAACAACTAGTCTCCCTCCATTTGGAGATCATATGATGAATAGCATTCACATGGACTGTATTAATTGCTCACAGAATCTTAGAATTACCAACATAAGTTACTAATATAGTGCAACATATATAGAGCTTTGAAAAGGAAAGATTTAACAATGAAGGAACCTAACCAACACTTTCCTTCCCTACCATAAATTTTAATTCTTGAGATTTTCTGGCATACCATACTGAGCCTTCATCTTTGTTCTCTACCATACCATACTGAGCCTTCATCTTTGTTCTCTACCATACCATATTGAGCCTTCATCTTTGTTCTCTGGCATACGATATCGAACCTTCATCTTTGTTCAATATGTGCACGAATATATCCATTGACACCCCGTGAATACCATGATTAATGAATATAACGCTCCACTCACCCCACAAGCTGCATTCCATAATCAATATATATTCATTATTTAGTACTCCAACTCGATTAGCAATCTCTATAATAAGACAACTTATTTTAGAGTTATCTGTTGCCTCTCGGAGCAATTACTATGTCGTACAAGTTCACGCCAAGTTTTATACCCAATATTCCCTACCTTCGTATAAGTTGGCTGGTATGAAGCCTAGTTTAGGACTTTTTCTTTGATCTTAAAAGTTCAAGGTCATTTCTGATTATTCCTCTTCACCCTGTTTTGTTTCTTTGGTCCTTGTATCACATTGATGTCAATTTCATAAGTTAAAACTTGCTAGCAATTGCTTCACATGTCCTTAGATAGAATTAACTTCTCAAGAAAAACAATGAGCAGCTGTTTCAAGACTATCTCGCATTTCCCTCTTCACGTAGAACTATTGACACATTTGAATTTTATTTAGAGATACATTTGGCCAGAGACAAAAAAGATACCTCAGCTGATAACGTTTTGAGGGGGTCTCTCTTTCTCTTTGATTTTCTCTTTGGACCAAGTTGTTGACCAGGCTTCCTACTTCCCATTGCCGCTCGAGCAATTTTGACAAATTTTCTTGCTTTTTGTGTGGTAGGGTCTAGCAGGTATTCAAGAACTTGACGCAGATGCGCAGGAGGTTCCTTCTTACTAAGGACATTGTCATGCTTCAAAAGATCTGGAGAAGAAAATTCCTTTTTTAAGTGTAATTCAGACCCCAAGCACAAATTGAATGACATATAGTCATTTAGTTACCTAAGTCTTTAAGATTAGCTTCAAAATGTGACTTTAACTTGCATACAAAAGGTACGCCGCCACAAAAAAGTAAGTGTCAACCACAACATACTTAAAGTAGCACAGGAATAGGATAGTATATGTTTAGGTAAAACATATACTTCATACAAAAATTATGCATAAGAAATACGGAGTTCTGCATAAGCCAAAACTCCCTTCTCAGATTCTGTCGCTTTTTCAATTTGGTGGTTTTTATCTACCTCCTTGTAGTTGTTATTTATTATGAAATCTGAAAGAGTCTTTATATCTACCTAGCTTTCAATTATTGATTCAATGAACTTCTAGTATCGGCTTATATCTAGGACACGAAGCTTTCTTACAATGGTCTTTGACAGCAAACTCAAATCCTAGAACCCTTTATAAGGATAAAGTTTAGTTTGCTATAGTATTTTAATTTGGTCATTCTAAAGTGATTCTTCATTCTATGAGGTTGTCACAATGTTAAAGGTTGCTTTTTAGGATTTTGGAATAATTGTGTGAGAGGAGGCTAAAGCTAGTGAATGAATTAGGGTTAGGGTTTTCCAACCCTATATATATATATATATATATATATATATATATATATATATATATATATATATATATATATATATATATATATATATATATATATATAGGGGAGGGATCCAATGAGAAGGGTGTTTAAAATAAGAAGAATAAGAAGAGATCTTAGTCATTCAAATGGTAAGATCCAACGCTAGAAATTTCACGTAAAAAAATATAGTGACTATAAAAATAAAAAATGGTTACTGTAATAATAAAAAGAGTCACTATAATAATAAAAAAGAGTCATTATAAGTGAAAAAAATTATTTGGTCACTATGAGTTAAAAAAGGGTCACTATGAGTACGTAAAATATCATTCGTTGAATTTAAGAGATAAACAGTCAAGATGTCTTCTCATCCTTCTTATTTTAAGTACTCTTCTTATTTTAACTTATATATATATATATATATATATATATATATATATATATATATATATATATATATATATATATATATATATATATATATATATATATATATAGGGGTGGGTTCATGTGAGAACCCCCCCTAATATGAGAACTCTTCTAAGGGTGAGAACCCATCTAACTCCATACAACTTGGCAGATCTAAGGGTTGTCATTCAATAGAACAAAATGGCAAATCCATAATTAATCAAAAAAACTGACAAAAGGAAGTTGATTAAAAAGTGTAACTGACACTTTTGGAAGATTGGAACACGCATATCTTTTCAGTCTCTACTTCATTACTTCTTCAGAGGCCCTTCATTTGCATCCTCCACGTCTTCTATCTTCGAACTTCCAGAAATTTTCGAACTCCATTCCTGTCTTCAAACTTCCGCAAACCTTCGCACCCACTGCTCTTGTCTTCAAACTTTCGCACACTCTTGCTAACTTCACACACTCATGGGAACCTCGAAGAAGACCACAGCTGCAGTTCTGTAAGTATCCAAAACTAACTATGGCGTTTTTTCCATTTTTGGGTGTTAAAGGTCTGAATATAACACAAAATGTTGCCCCAAACTCAGCGAAGACTTGGAATCACCTTCTGCCACCCCCACGAACTCGAAGGAGGGGTAATTCACTGAATTTCGTGTTATTTCGTATATAATGTTATTTCACAATTCAAAATTTCGCTATATAGTGTTCTTCGTATTTAAACAATTGTTATGAGTATACTGGTATTTTGTTCTGAAATCATTATTCAAACAGGTTTGGGGTTGTTTTGTGGTTTTGGTGTATTTCCAAAATAATAAGCATCATGTTCTAAACTATTGAACATGATGTTCTAAAGTTATGAACGTGATGTTCTAAAAAAATGAGCACAATGTTCTAAGCCTAATTTATCGTAATACCAGACCATTGGACCATTTAATATGATGTTGTAAACCGAAGAACATCATGTTCTACACCTATGAACATGATGTACTGAAGTAACGTAATGCTCGAAACCTAATTTGACATAATATCATTGCATTGGACTAATTGACGCAATGTTCTAAACCGAAGAATATAATGTTCTAAACCGAATAACCTCATGTTCTAAACCAAGTAACATCATGTTCTAGACCTATGAACATCATAATCTAAACCAAATGTTCTAAACCTAATTTCTGATTTATGACCATAACCTCATGTTCTAAACCAAATAACATCATGTTCTAGACCTATGAACATCGAGTTCTAAACTACTGAACATCACGTGTACATCATGTTCTGAAGTAGTGAACTAGATGTTCTAAACAAGTGTACATCATGTTCTGAAGTAGTGAACTCGATGTTCTAAAATATTAAACGTAATGTTGTCAACCTAATTTGTCATAATGTTCTTGACTATTGAACTGGATTTTGTGATATTTCGTTAGAATCAGTATTGAGCATAATTTGACATTATGTAAACCAAGTATTGAGCATAATTTGAACATAATATCAAAGCATGTTTGGGACACAATTAACATAATGTTCTAAACTAAAGAACATAATGTTCTAAAACGTTGAACATTATGTTCTAAATCAAGTAACATCATGTTCTAAACTAGTGGACCTATTATAAACTAGTGGTCTTCATGTTCTAAACGAGTGTTCTAAACTAGTGGTCTTCATGTTCTAAACGAGTGTTCTAAACTAGTGGTCTTCATGTTCTAAACCCATGACCTTTATGTTCTAAACCAATTAACACAATGTTCTAAAACAATGAAATCAATGTTATCTACTACTGACCATAATGTTCTAACCCAATGAACTCAGTGTTCTAACCCAGTGAACTCAATGTTCTAAACTAACAAACATAATGTTCTAAATCAATGAAGTCAAGTTTCTAAACCAATAACATATTGTTCTAAACTAGTGAACAGAATAACCATTGAACTCAATGTTCTAAACCAATGAATATTATATTCTAAACTAATGAACGTAATGTTCTAAACTAGTGAACACAATGTTATAAATTAATGGATTATGTGTTTTAAACTAATGACCCCTAGTGTTTGGGTAGTTTCTTCATTGACCCATAGTGTTTGGGTATAGCTAGGAAACTTGTGTTTGAGTCTGATGTTCGAAACCAGTGAACTTGAGGTTCTAAACCAGTGTACTCAATGTTCTTAACCAGTGGACATTGTGTATAGTTAGGAAACTTGCCTAAGCTTGTCTTCTTTTGTACTGTTTTATATATATGATGTTTTAAACAAGTGAACTCAATGTTTTAACCAGTTCCTTCTAAATAGTTGATATAATGTTCTAAAATACAATGATTGATATAATGTTCTAAACTGTAATGATTGATACGATGTACTAAACTCTTATTGCAATGTTCTTACCTTTATGTAGGAGCGATGAAAGACAACCAATTGATACTCACAAGAAGAGAAAAGCTGTTGACGTTGCTTTCAATAAGCAACAAAAGAAAAAAAAGGAGATCCCTAAAACCCCCAAACCCATCAAGAAAAGGAATGTCCTTAACCAACGAATTCCGCCGAAGCAATTCATAACCGATGTGTTGGTTGACCTCTCTGACCAACACAAAGAAGCAATCAGAAATATAGGCTTCGGGGGCTTCCTAGAGTTAGATTTGGATGGTCATAAATCTAACTTCGCTGCGGAACTGGTGAATTGCTTCGATGAAGATAGATCTGCTTTGGTACTCTCCCATGGACAGGAGATACCAATATCAGTTGAAGATGTCCACCTAGTTTATGGTCTTCCCATTGGAGGGACCCGTATTCTTGAAAAGGAATTTAAAGACCAAGACACAAAGGCGAAAACATTTTTGGATAGTTGGAGAAATACCTTTGGCATTACCACTGGGAGTCCTACGAACTCAGCCCTCATTGCTAGAATAGAGGAGCTAAAAGAAAAGGATGTATGCGACGAGTTCTTGTGGAACTTTGTTGTAGCTGCTATCAATTGTTGTGTTAAATCCACAGCAAACCGTTTAGTCAACATTAAGTTCTTGTCCTACTGCGAAGACATAAGCAGTATCAAGACACTGAATTGGTGTGAATTCACCTACAAGCACATGGTCCAATCAATAAGTGATTGGAAAAATGGTGCTGCGTTTTTCACTGGTCCACTACCATTTTTACTTGTAAGTCTCATTTGTTTTTGCTTGTTATTATTGGTCTCACTATTGTTCTGGAAATATAGTGGTATGTTATAAATACTTGTGCTATTTGTTCTAAACATTTTCACCTATTGTTCTACAGATTTCTTACTTTGATCGCCTCAAAAGAGGCAGTGTTGTTAACCCAAGGCAATTCCCTTTGATTGGAGTCTGGAAGAAGGAGTTGATCCAATCAAGAATGAAAATTGAAGTCGCAAGAGGCTTTGGGAAAGGGATCATTCTTGACAGAATGATCAAAGCGGAGAATGCCAACCCTGCATCTTCTGCTCCAGAAGACGTGCTTGTGAGTTCATTTTAAACATTTTAATTTTATGGCATGTGTTCTTCTAAAAAATCATGTTTATATTATTACACTAATTAAATAGATATTATTCTTCTAATATAGGCAAATTGTTCTAATATGTCCTCCATCCGTATAGGGTTTCTTGAACAAGTTTTCTAATGTGGCAAAGGCTCTTGCTTCCAATGTCAACGACATGTACTCTATGCTTGACAAAGCAAGCACCTTATTGGGAGAAATCGAAGTGAGAGACGAAATGAATACCCTCATTGCCAACATTTGGAACAAGTACACCTCGATACAAAGCACTCAGCGCCCAGATTTAATGAGTAGCCCTACCATACTCAGCCAAGACCAGCATCTATTTGACGAGCCAGCTTTTATGCAAGAGCTCAACGATGTAATGGGTAGGGCTTGGGAAAGATATCAACCCAAGGATGTGGTTGTTTCATCCCACCCTACCTTTGATCTTTTTTCTAAGTCACAGACAGTGTCACCTCCCCGTCATCTTATTACAACTCCCCCAGCTTCCCCTGTCCCCAACCCCACTGATGCACAATTTCTAACACCTCCTGATTCACCTGGCCCACCTGTTACTGATTCCCCAGCTTAAGCAGTTGCTTCTACTCCTACTCTCCCTGAACATTGCGCTGCATCGAACCAAGAAATGGAAGAGCAAATACACAAATTGACGCAGTCAATTGTGCAAGATACTCCGAAGGAAAGGTAATCATTCTCTACTCGTATAATTTCATAAATTCACACGTTTCAAAACCAACATAATATAGTAGAATGGTTAATTTGGGAAATATTTAGTAATCAACAGAATATACTGCTATGGTTAATAACTTGATGTTCTAAAATGGTGATCTTGATGTTCTAAACTGGTGAACTTGATGTTCTAAACTGGTGATCTTGATGTTCTAAACTGGAAACTTGATGTTCTAAACTGGTGAACATGATGTTCTACTCTTCTATTTACTTGAATACTCTGACCCACTTATAGGTCTGAGCAAGACGTTGTGGTCGGGTTGAATGAAAAAGAACCACAACGTGCAAAAAGACGTCCACCTAAGCTTCCCTTGTATCTACGCTCCCCATTCATGGTAGAGAATGAAACGACTTTGAAAAGAGTCGATGCAGCCCAACGAAGAGTTGCTGAATATGCATTTTCAGAAGGCCCCGCTAGGTACATGTTCTAATTTTATGATCAGTTGTTCTAAACACTTCATTTAATGCTCTAATTCTTAACACTGGTATTCTTACATTCAAATACCGTTCTAAACTTATGTTCTTCTTTTTCCTCATGACTATAAGCGAGGAGTTGTACAATGATAATCAAACCTGGATCAGCAGGGAAGATATAATGTCACTTGCATATGACAATTTGATCATGAACAACATCATTGATTCATGGGCCTATATTTTGAACATTCAAAATAGAAGGAGAAACCCTGAATCGAAGAACAGATTTTTCTTCACCTCTGAGCTTTGGGTAAGTTGTTCTTTTAATAAAAGTTGTTCTTTTAATAAAATTCAATTAACTCCTGCCAATCAATTTGGGTGAATGTTGTTCTAAATTATCTATATTTTGTATATTACAGATTATACTATGCAGTGATAGGTACTTCCCTGCGTCCACTCCTTTCGAGGAAAAATACCAAGCCTTCGCAACAAGAATGCTGAGCGAACTCAAACACTCCAATGTCACAACCCTTGACAAAATACAATTGGTAAGAACAATAACTCTCACTAGGAAAATAATTTTTTAATTACACTATAAACTATATGTTCTTATGATTACTATATTTTCAGGTGTTCTTCCCAATAGTAGCCTTCGAACACTATTACTTATTCTGTTTCAACTTCATCACAAAGGGAATCGACGTAATTGACAACATATTCTTGGAGAAGGGAATCTCGTTTACGTCGAAATACAAAAACTACCACAAGACAATGGTAACTATTTATTTAACTCAAGGGAATATCTATTTTTCTACTAATCTTACAATATACTACAACTTTAATTACTATATTGTTCCATTCCTAAAAAAACTATCTGCATGTTCTAATCCAATGAACTAAGTGTTCTAGACCAATGAACATCGTGTTCGAAACCAGTCAATCCAATGTTCTAAACCGACAAAATCAGTGTTCTAAACAAGTCAAGTCAATGTTCTAAACAAATGAACTCAATGTTCCAAACCAATGAACTCAATGTTCTAAACCAATGAACTCAATGTTCTAAACCAATGAACAGACTGTTCTGAAATCACTGCTCTAAACCAGTGAACTCAATGTTCTAATCCAATGAACACAAAGTTCTAAACCAATGAACTAAATGTTTTAAACCAAATGTAACTAGTGCACTAAACCAGTGAAATTAATGTTCTAAACACATGAACATAATGTTCTAAACCAATGAACTCAATGTTCTAAACGACTGTACGTATAATGTTTTAAACCTATGGACTCAATGTTCATATTGTTCTAAGAATTAATGTTATTATTCTAAATATTTACTTATGTATTGCTATAGGATTCTATACTGCTCTTGCATTGTTCTAACCTTATGTTACAATATTTGTTATAACACAGGCCAAAGCTTTTGGTAGATTTTTAACAGAGAAACAGATGGGCAATGGTGAACTCGTGCCTACTTTTAAAACTTCAGTAAAAAAAATGAAATGGAGGGACAACAATAACGCAAATGATTGTGGAGTGTTCATTTTGAAGCACATGGAAACATACCAAAATCAAAGTGCTTCACAATGGGACTTAGGACTGGAAGCTACTGATGTAAGTTACTAGTGTATAGACCACAATAAGTCCTTTGAATTATTGAAATTTCCATTCTGACACGTTGATTTCCTTTCCTTATCTGTTTCAGTCTGAAATGCTCAAGAAATTACGCATTGAATTCTGCGGAAGAATCTTGACAAGCAATGAGAATCAAGTTCAAAAATCAGTAATTTCTAAGTCAAAAGTGTGGGCAAAGGATCAGCTGAAACATCAGGATGAATCATGATGATGATTGGGGGAACTACAACAATGATTACTATTATTATGAACAACATCAGGATTGAACTAATTTCAAGAAACTCTATGAACAACACTACTAACATTATATTACTATATTCACAACAACATTTTTATTCATCAAATATTACTTTGATGTGGTTAATTCTCAACATTCTTATTATATGGTCATATTCGTAAATTTGTAGATATAATGTTCTAAAATAGTGGGTTGTTCCAAGTCTCCTACATCATATTCTAAACTAATAAGTACAGTGTTATAAAGCAACTAACTCAGTGATCTTAACCAGGGAAAATAATGTTGAAATATTAAACAACTAAACCGTATGTTCTAAACTAATGACCATACGGTTCTAAACTGTTGAACGTAATGTTCTAAATTTCCAACGAATATAGTGTTCCAAACCAATGAATAAAATGTTATAAAGCATTGAACCGATGACCATCATGTACTAAACCAATGAATACAATGTTCTAAAGTATTGAACAATATGTTCTAATGTATTGACCATAATGTTCTAAAGCACTTTGACATAATTTCCAAAAAGAACTCAGCATTCTAAATACAATTAAAACCAAGTCTCAAAATATTCTATTAGGAAAATTTCGGATATCATGATATCCGAGTTCCCCACACCCTCGACATAACCTTTTTCTCTTTTGACATTGCTCAATTGCTTTTTCCTTATCACCCTTCAATCTTTTCGAAGTAGTTCCACTGATTTTTTCGCTCCCAATGTGCACTCCAGTCCCTTTATTTTTCGAAATTTTTGGAGGTCTAACCACTATTTCACAGGGAGTGCTAGACCCGGTCAACAACTCAAGAACTTGTGATTTACTATGCTCGTCCTCGCTTTCATCTGCGAATCTTCTTTTCTCTTCCAAATTCACCCTATACTCTTGTAAATACTTAACGAAGTCACCCATTTCTTCATTATTTCCTTCAACCAAACTAACGCAACTATGAATCTCGGACCATAAATCATTCAACAAGCGCTTCCTATCGTCACCACTTGAATAACATCCCATCTCCTTACCATACCCATCAAAGATTGGTTGTCTCATAGCCATTGTTGTCCACCTGTTCAAAACATATTGATTTGGAATTCTATCCAACTTCTTTGCCTTCCAAATCCATACCATATGTCTGCATGGAATTCCCTGCCTACAAAACAACTTACAAGAACACCTCGTCTCATAATTACTACTATCCATGAATACCTCATAAGTCCTTCCACCATTACATTCACTAACTTTTGCAATTTCCAACCCATTTTCCTTCCTTAACTCCTCTACACCACATTCATAACAAGCACTTATAACTTCCACCTGAAACTCATAAAAAACATTAATGGTATATAACTCAGAACCATGTCTTTCAATCTCCATTGGAGTCTTACATTCTGGATGCTTGTGCTGAGAATCGTAATCATTTTGTGCTTGAGTATGTCTTTGTGCATCCATGGCACTTTCAAACCTCATCAGAAACTCTACTAGAGATACATGTGGATTAACAAAGGATGAGAAGAAATTATTTTCACTTTCAGACCTTGATGTAGTTCTCATAATACCGCCCATAAACACATCTCTAAAATAAGCCGGAATCCACTTTGATCTCATTTCAAACATTAAACGAAGCCATTCATGATCTTCTAACTGAAAATCAAATAGCATCTTGTTCCATTTATCTTCAAATTCCTTTGGTTCAATTTCTAAGTTCCATACACAATCACTGATTATCTTTAGAAAATCAGTTTCTTGGGTAATACTTCTCCCAATCTTATCAGGCATCTTTTTCATAATATGCCACATACAAAATCTGTGCTCACACTTTTCAAACACATTACTTACCGCAATCTTCATCGCAGGATCTTGATCTGTAATTAAAGACGACGGTTCCTTATGATCCATTACTTTTAAGAATGTTCTAAATAGCCATTCAAAAGATATAACATCTTCTTTGGCTATAAACCCATCAGCAAAGGTAACACATCTCTTATGGTGATCAACCCCAGTGAAAGACCCAAACACCATATTATACCTGATAATAACAAAAAAAATGCCAGTGTTAAACAACTAATTTGGGACTTTGAATAGTACATTTGGGACCAATAAAAATACCTGTTAGTTTGATAAGTTGTATCAAATGAAACCATATCCCCAAAAAGACTGTAATTTTTCCTACATATAGGATCGGCCCATAGAGCCATACACAGGCAATCATCATCATCGATATGGTAATCGAAAAAAAAAGCAGACCAAATTAACTTTTTTCTCTTGAAATTATCCACAAACATTTGTGCATCGGCCCCTTCAATATACGCCTTCAAGTCCCTCTGAAAATTTTTGAAATCACACTTAGAGCCACCTACGTTCTCATAACCACCAACGTATTCTTTCATCATTCTAAACGTTCTCACAGGACCAACGTTAACCTGTGTACATAATAAAATGTAACTTTACAACAATATTCATAAACCAAGAATACTATAATTATCAACAACGAGATGTTCAAATTTAGAATAATTAATTGAATACTTTGGAAAAATAACATACAAACTTAGAACATTCCTATATTATACTACCTTCGAATTATCAACAATCATCTTCTTGTGTAAAATGTTCAAATTTATTCTCGCCTTTTGAAAATGTACCGAATTTGATGAATAAAGGGAATGGCTATGTCTTTCATCAATATTAAATACAACATAACCCCCATCAATGCAAACCTTCAACACCATACGTGCTTTGCATCCAACACGAGTGACCAAATTTCTCCTAACTACACTTCTATCTTCCCCTTCATTTTCACTTCTCATATCTTGCAAATTACTCGTCTTTTTAGACTTAAATCCAGCTTTATTACACACAAAATATTGAAAACTAACAACGCCATTCTTCCTTCTTTTTGTAGTTGATTTTCTTACATTAAAACCAACCGAACTTGCATATGCCTCATAAAATGAAAACCCTTCATCAATACTTGACACTTTCATGCCCACATACGGTTTTAACTCGCTAGAGCAAATCGGGATCCATACTTTGGAACCTCCCGGCGTAGACACAGGTATCACTTCTGATGTATTACCCCTATTTTCACTATGATCACTAAAATTCTCTTCATTGCCCATTGCCTACAAAAATCATAGTAACTACTCCTCAGAACAATAAATGTCCGAATAAACTAAGTTATTATATCATAAAATTCCAAATGCTCAACATCCAAAAAATATAAAAATATTAAAACAACACTAAATGAACATCATGTACTCAACTTGCGAAGAAATGTTCTAATCCAAATAACATCATGTTCTAACCAGTGAACACCATGTTCTAAACAATTGAACTTGATGTTCTAAACTACTGAACATGATGTTCTAAATCATTGAACTTAATGTTCTAAGGTATTGAACATATAATTGTACTCGAATAATTTCATTTATTCAAACATTTTAAAACCAACCTAATATACTATAATGGTTAATTTCTAATTCTAAAC
Organism: Dysphania ambrosioides; assembly: GCA_026401315.1. NCBI lineage: Eukaryota > Viridiplantae > Streptophyta > Magnoliopsida > Caryophyllales > Amaranthaceae > Dysphania > Dysphania ambrosioides. The sequence goes on from CM048658.1 coordinate 16,616,085, forward strand.
ACTAGGTAATTAGTTTTAAATAGCATGGAAGGCATTTCCAAACTACTGAACATGATGTTCTAAACTAGTGCACCTCATGTTCTAAACAATTGAACTTGATGTTCTAAACTACTGAACTTGATGTTCTAAAGTATATAACATGTAATTGTACTCGAATAATTTCATAAATTCACACATTTAAAAAACCAATATAATATCCTATGATGGTTAACTTCTAATTCTAAGCGCTAGTTAATTAGTTTAAAACAGTTTGGTGGCCATTTCATGTTCTAAATGTTCAGTAGTTTAGTCTAAACACCATGATCTAAATTAGTGAACTTAAATGTACTAAATGAGTGAACTTGATGTTCTAAACTTTTAAACATGATGTTCAAACCATTTAACATATAATTGTACCCGAATAATTTCATAAATTCACACATTTAAAAACCAACATAATATAATATAATCGTTAATTTCTAATTCTAAACGCTAGGTAATTTGTTTAAAATACTTTAGTGGGCATTTCCAAACTACTGAACATCATGTTCTAAACTAGTGAACACCATGTTCTAAATTGGTAAACTTAATGTTCTAAACTATTGCACTTAATGTTCTAAAGTATTGAACATATAATTGTACTCGAATAATTTCATAAATTCAAACATTTAAAAACCAACCTAATATACTATAATGGTCAACTTCGTATTCTAAATGCTAGATAATTAGTTTAAAACAGTTTGGTGGCCATTTGAAAACTAATCAACATCATGTTCTAAACTAGTGAACACCATGTTCTAAACAATTGAACTTGATGTTCTAAACTACTGAACATGATGTTCTAAACCATTGAACTTAATGTTCTAAGATATTGAACATATAATTGTACTCGAATAATTTCATTTATTCAAACATTTTAAAACCAACCTAATATACTATAAAGGTTAATTTCTAATTCTAAACGCTAGGTAATTAGTTTTAAATAGCTTGGAAGGCATTTCCAAACTACTGAACATGATGTTCTAAACTAGTGCACATCATGTTCTAAACAATTGAACTTGATGTTCTAAACTACTGAACTTGATGTTCTAAACTATTGAACATATAATTGTACTCGAATAATTTCATAAACTCACACATTTAAAAACCAATCTAATATACTATAATGGTTAACTTCTAATTCTAAACGCTAGGTTATTAGTTTAAAACAGTATTTCCAAACTAATGAACATCATGTTCTAAATTAGTGAATACCATGTTCTAAATGAGTGTACAGGATGTTCTAAACTATTGAACTTGATGTTCTGAACCATTGAACATATAATTGTACTAGTGAACACCATGTTATAAATGAGTGAACTTGATGTTCTAAACCATTGAACATATAATTGTACTTGAATAATTTCATAAATTCACACATTTAAAAACAGACATAATATACTATAATCGTTAATTTCTAATTCTAAACGCTAGGATATTTGGTCAAAATAATTTAGTGGACATTTCTAAACTACTGAACACCATGTTCTAAACAAGTGAACATCATGTTCTAAACTACTAAACATGATGTTCTAAATTACTTAACATGATGTTCTAAACCTCGGCAGACTGAAATTAATAAATGTTATGTTTCGGTAATTCTTGACTAATATTCTAAACTACTATACAGAATGTTCTATAAGATTGAGTATAATGATCTAAACAATTGAACATATAATTGTACTCCTATAATTATTCGTATCATTTCCACTCAATTACAATCAGCATATCCACTCGAATACATAATTTCCACTTGTATACATAATTTCCAAATGAATACTCATTTCTAGAACAGTGAATGTAAAACATTTCCCACTCATTTTAATACAACAAAATTTAACACTTGAACGAGAAGAGAGCTAACGAGAATCACAAAATTTAAAGAGGTGCAAAAAAAATTTACCTTGAACAAGAAGAGAGCTCTTCCCAGGAAAAACAACTGAGAAATAGATGCACAATAATGAAGAAAAGAATGAAACATGAGAGTCTAACACTCTGCCAGCACGTAGAGATGAAGGTTGAAACACGTAGAGATGGCAATGGCAACACGCAAAGTGGATGTCCAGCAAACACGCAAAGTAGAAAATTTTTCTGAACACTCTGCCAGCAACAAAGTTTTAACACATTGACTGGATATTTACAGATTTGCCATCCATTTCTTTAAGCATTTTCAGCCCTAGATCATCAACCATCCAAGGGTGTAAGATGGGTTCTCACCAAAAAGGAGTTCTCACATAAGGGGAGGGTTCTCACATGATCCCTCCCCTATATATATATATATATATATTTATGGGAGGGATCATGTGAGAACCTGCCCCTTATGTGAGAACAGTTTTTGGGTGAGGACCCATCTAAGAACGTTGGATGATTGAAGATCTATGGCTGAAATGACATTAAAAATTAATGGCAAATCTATAAATATCTAAACATGGGGATGTGAGGTTCCTTTTTCTTCGGTTGGCAAAGTGAATTCAGAAAAAATGGCAGTGTCTTTTGTTCGGCTGACACATTTCCCCTACTAAGGTATTGTATTTTTCTTCATCATTGTGGGTTTCTTTATAGTTTCATCGTTTTCTTCATTATTGTGCATCAATTTCTCATTGTTTAGTATATTGTCATTCCGTTGAGGTTTAGAACTTTATGTTCACTAGTTTAGAACATTATGTTCACTAGTTTAGAACATGATGTTTATTAGTTTGGAACAACCCACCAAACTATTTTGAACTAATCAACAAGCGTTTAGAACAAGCAACTAACCGTTTTAGAACACTATAAGTACAATTTAGAACATTAGTCATGAATTACGGAAATTATACAACATTTAGTAAATTGACAGTCTAATGAGGTTTAGAACATTATGTTCATTTGTTTAGAACATTATGTTCATTACTTTAAAACATGATTTTCATTAGTTTGGAACAACCCACGAATTTGGAACAATATAAGTATAATTTAGAACATTATACATTGAATTTAGAACATTATTCACGAATTATGGAAATTAAACAATATTTAGTACATTGTTATTCCGTTTTAAATATTATGTTCACTAGTTTAGAACATGATGTTCACTAGTTTGGAACAACCCACCAAACTATTTTGAGCTAATGAACAAGCGTTTAGAACGAGCAACTAACCGTTTTAGAGCATTATGTTGATTATTTTAGAACAATATTTTCTAAATTGTCAGTCCATTGAGGTTTAGAATATTATGTTCATTACTTTAGAAAATTTTGTTCACTAATTTAGAACAAGATGTTCATTAGTTTAGAACAACCCACCAATTTGAAACAATATAACTACAATTAAACAATATTTAGTACATTGTCATTCCGTTGAAATTTAGAACATTATGTTTACTAGTTTAGAACATGAATGGAGAGTGTAGATACAAAGGAAGGTTGTGTGGACGTTTAGAACAATTCCCGAAAAGTTTGGAACAATACTTAGAATCGAAGTTATGAAATATGTAATTTGGCATGTACTTGTTAAAAATTTAGTGATTTTGAATATTTTTAGAACAATGAGAACATGGGTTTAGAACAATGAGAACAAAGTCTTAGAACATTAAGACATACTTGAAGCATTTGAAGAGAAGTTATACTTTACGTTATAAAATATGTTTATTTGACATGTAGTTAAAAATTTAGTGATGTTTGAATATTTTTATATATTTGGGATGTTTGAAAATTCGAAATTTTATAAAATAATAGTTTTGAAGTATAGAACAAAAAGTAAAGACGTTTACAACAATCAGTTTTGAAGTATGGAACAATCTCTAAAGACGTTTAGAACAATTAGAAAATATGTTTAGAACAATCTGTAAAGACGTATTGAACAATCTATAAAGACGGTTAGAACAGTATTGTTGAAGTATAGAACAATCAGTATAGACTTTTAGAACAATATTTTAGACATTAATATAAGTTTAGAACAATAGTTTGAATAATATAAGTTTGAACAATATAAGTTTGAACAATATTTAGAACAATCAGTTTTGAAGTATAGAACAATCAGTAACGACGTTTAGAACAATCAGTATCGAAGTATAGAACAATTTGTAAAGACGTTTAGAACAATTAGAACAAAAGTTTAGAACAAATATTTTTCGAGAAAAGTACAATTGTGTAAAAAAGTACAACTTTTTGGCTTTTTGGTTTTGCAAAAAGTTGTGTCTGTCTCAGTATTTTTCTGCAATGACGTGTGTGAGTTTTTTTTTAAATTAAAAATGTGTGTCAGTTTTGTCATTATTTATGCTTTTGCCATTCTTTTTTCACTCAATACCATCCGTTAGATCTTGCAAGTGGATGGTATTAGATGGGTGAACCCATCTAACATCACACCCATTGGCAGATCTAACGGATGACATTTAGTTACAAGTTTCATGCATTGAAAACGAACCTTACAAGCATTTCACTTAGTTTTCAATCGATATTCGTGACTTTTAAGGGAAAGGGGCCGTCGACATAGGGTCCATGATCTCTAGTCTCTACCAATGTTAGCATCAAAGTATAAGACAGAATAAGCTGATCGATCTACAACAATACATGGCTTAAATACTTGTCTCCCAAGGAGTAGAAGGAAAAAATTCGCAACGAATGTCAATCAATCAATCATCAACAAACTCAAACCCTAACTCTACGCATGAAGAACAAGCCAACCTAGGGCCGTCACTAGAGTTTCTGCACCAAGTAGCTGACCTCACTCTAGTTCCTTCAGCTGCCATTGCAAAGGATCTCTTGGCAGCAAAGGTAACAGCAGGTATAAATAAGACACAAAACTCTTGATATTTAATGTTATTCTTTTAGCAATCTGAACCATAATGATAAATCCGTAATTAACCCAAAAACTGACAAAGAGCAGTTGATTCAAAAATGTAACTGACACTTTGGTAAAAGGAAACCCACATAACTTTTCATTCACTTCTTCAAAGCCCATTCGTCTTCTTCCGCCATTTCGTCTCTCGTCAACATTTCACAATTCCTCTATTTCGTTAGTAGCGTGATTTACTTCGTCTTCTTCAAAACCCACCATTGTTGTTCCATATTTCATCTTCCCCAGTTCCACATTTCGCACTCATGGAATTGTCGAAGACAATTGCGGCAGTTCTGTAAGTATTTACAACCCAACAATGGTGTTTTTTTATTTTTAGTCTTTGGTTAAATGTCGTAGTCTAACACAAAATGGTGCCCAAAACTCAGCAAAGACGTGGAATCAACTTCAGCTACACCCACAAGCTCGAAGGAGAAGTAATTCACTGAATTTTGTTTAACTTTGTGAGAATTATTTATTAATGCTCGAAATTCGGTATATAATGCTCTTCATATTGAAACCTTGTTCTAAGTAGATTGCTAGATTGTTCTAAACTATTAAACTGAATGTTCTAAAATAGGTTTGTGATTATTCTAAACGTTTGTTCCTTAGTTCCATAGTTTCGGGGGTTTTTCCAAAATAATGAGCATCATGTACTGAACTACTAAACATAATGTTCTAAAATATTGAACGTAATATTCTAAAGTATTGAACATAATGTTCTTAACCTAATTTTATATAATATCAAAGTATTGGACCAATTAACATAATGTTCTAAACCGAAAAACATAATGTTCTAAACCATTGAATATAATGTTCTAAACCAATGAACATTATGTTCTAAAGTATTGAACATAATGTTTTAAACCAATGAACATTATATTCTAAAGTATTGAACATAATGTTCTAAACCTAATTTGACATAATATCAAAGTATTGGACCAATTAACATAATGTTCTAAACCAACGAACATTATGTTCTAAACCAAAGAACATAATGTTCTAAACCATTGAACTCAATGTTCTAAACCATTGAACATAATGTTCTAAACTATTGAACGTAATGTTCTAAACCTAATTTGACATAATGTTCTAAACTATTGAACTTGTGTTTGGGTATAATTTGGAAACTTGCTTAAGCTAGTCTTTCTTGTAATGTTTTATATTTACGATGTTCTAAACCAATGAACTCAATGTTCTAAACCAATGTACATAATGTTCTAAACCTATGAACATAATATTCTAGACCATTGAACATAATGTTCTAAGTCAATGAACTCAATGTTCAAGACCAATGAACATAATGTTCTAAACCAGTGAACTCAGTGTTCTAAACTATTGAACATAATGTTCTAACTAATCAACATAATGTTGTAAAACGGTTAGTTGATTGTTCTAAACGGTTAGTTTGGAGGGGATTCCAAAATAATGAACATCATGTTCTAAACTAGTGAACATAATGTTCTAAATTACTAAACATAATATTCTAAACCAATAAACATAATGTTCTAAACCAATAAACATAATATTCTAAACCTTAAAGAAATGACAATGTGCTAAATATTGTTTAATATCTATAATTGGAGGGTTGTTCCAAACCAATGAATATTATGTTCTAAACTAATGAACACAGTGTTCTAATCCAATGAATACATTGTTCTAAACCAATAAACATATTGTTCTAAACCAATGAACATAATAGTCTAAAGTGTTTAACATAATATTCTAAAACGCTTTGGAGTTCGTTCTAAATGATTGATATAATGTTCTAAACTATAATGATTGATATAATGTTCTAAACTAACGTTAGTCAGTTATTCTAGGTACTGTTATATTATTTGAATGTTTTAATTTTTCATTTACGATGTACTAAACTCTTGTTGTAATGTTCTTACCTTTATGTAGGAACGTTGAAAGACAACCAATTGATACTACACACAAGTGAAAAGCCACTGATGTTGCTTTGAACAAGCAACAGAAGAAGAAAAAGGAGATCCCCAACACTCCCAAAACCATCAAGGAATGGCAATGTGCTAAATATAACTTCACAACAATTTTCATAAACCAAATATATAGTAATTATCAACAATAAAATGTTCAAATTTAGAACAATTAATTGAATACTTTGGAACAATAACATACAAACTTAGAACATTTCTATATATATACTACCTTCGAATTATCAACAATCATCTTCTTGTATAAAATGTTCAAATTTCTTCTCGCTTTTTGAAAATGTATCAAATTTGATGAATAAAGGGAATATCTATGTCTTTCATCAATATTAAATACAACGTAACCCCCATCAACGCAAACCTTCAACACCATACGTGCTTTGCATCCAACACGAGTGACCAAACTTCTCCTAACAACTCCACTTCTATCTTCCCTTCATTTTCACTTCTCATATCTTGCAAATTACTCGTTTTCTTAGACTTATATCCAGCTTTATTACACACAAAATATTGAAAACTAACAACGCCATTCTTCCTTTTTTTTGTAGTTGATTTTCTAACGTTAAAACCATCCGAACTTGCATATGCCTCATAAAATGAAAACCCTTCGTCAATACTTGAGAATTTCATGCCCATATACGGTATTAACTCGCTAGAGCAAATTAGGATCCATACTTTGGACCCTCCAGGCGTACACACATGTATCACTTCTGATGTATTACCCCTATTTTCACTATGATCACTACAATGCTCTTCATTGCCCATTGCCTACAAAAACCATAGTAGCTACTCCTTAGAACAATAAATGTCCAAATAAACTAAGCTATTATATTATAAAATTTTAAATTTTCAAACATTCAAAAAATATAAAATATTCAAACATCACTAAATGAACATCATATTCTAAACTTATGAACACAATGTTCTAAACAAATGAACATCATGTTCTAAATTGATGAACAAAATGTTCTAAACTAGTGAATATAATGATCTTTAATTTCCATAATACGTCAATAGAATAAATATTCTTTAGTGAACATAATGTTCCAAACTGGTGAACATAATGTTCTAAACTAGTGAACATGATATTCTAACGTATTGAACATAATGTTCTAAACCTCAATAGACTGACAATTTAGAAAATATTGTTCTAAAGTAATATATTAAAATGGTAATATTGTTCCAAATAAACTAAGCTAATATTTCAAAAAATTTCAAAAATATGAACATCATGTTCTAAACTGGTGAACACATTTTTCTAAACTAATAAACATCATGTTCGAAACATGTAAACATAATGTTCTAAACTAGTAAACATAATGTTCCATACTGGTGAACATAATGTTCTAAATAAGTGAATATGATGTTCTAAATTATTGAACATAATGTTCTAAACCTCAATGGACTAACAATTTAGAATATATTGTTATAAAGTAATCAACATAATATACTATAATGGTTAATTTAGAAAATATTTAGTAATCAATATAATATTCTATAATGGTTAATTTCTTATTCTAAACGCTAGGTAATTAGTTCAAAATAGTTTGGTGGGCATTTCTAAACTAATGAACATCATATTCTAAACTAGTGAACAACATGTTTTAAACTAGTGAACATGATTTTCTAAACCTCAACGGACTGAAATTACTAAATGTTTTATTTTCGTAATTCTTGACTAATGTTCTAAACTAGTATATATTATGTTCTATAGTAGTGAGCATAATGTTCTAAACTATTGAACATATAATTGTACTCGTATAATTTCATAAATTCACACATTCCAAAACCAACATAATATAGTATAATGGTTAATTTAGAAAATATTTAGTAATCAACATAATATACTATAATGGTTAATTTCTTATTCTAAACGCTAGGTAATTGGTTCAAAATAGTTTGGTGGGCATTTCCAAACTAATGAACATCATGTTCTAAACTAGTGAACAATTTGTTCTAAACTAGTGAACATGATGTTCTAAACCTCAACGGACTGAAATTACTAAATGTTTTATTTCAGTAATTCTTGACTAATGTTCTAAACTAGTATACATTATATTCTATAGTAGTGAGCATAATGTTCTAAACTATTGAACATATAATTGTACTAGTATAATTTCATAAATTCACACATTCCAAAACCAAATTCTGAATAACTAACAGTGAATCTAAAACATTTTCCACTCAATTATAATACAAAAAAAATTTAACACATTCACAAACAAAAATAATTAACAAGAATCACAAAATTAAAAGAGGTGCAAAAAAAATACCTTAAATGAGAGGAGAGCTCTTGTCAGGAAAAACAAATGAGATATTGATACACAATAATGAAGAAAAGGATGAAACTATAAAGAAACACACAATGATGAAGAAAGTACAATACTTTTATAGAAGGAAAAGTGCCAGCAAAAGTCACTGACAGCCGAAGTGCCAACAATACTTTATCTGAAACACACTCCGAAGAAAATAAACCAATGTTTAGATATTTACAGATTTACCATCCATTTCTAATGTAATTTCAGCCATAGATCATCAAGCATCCAATGGTCTTAGATGGGTTCTCACCAAAGAATGGTTCTCACGTAAGGGGAGGGTTCTCACATGATCCCTCCCCTATATATATATATATATATATATATATATATATATATATATATATATATATATATATATATATATATAAGTAACTCAAAGTGACTTAATTAACTAATTAATTCAATTTACAACTCTCACATAATTATATTAGATATGTCCAATCAATTGCTTATATGTGTGACCTTATATGACTCGGTTAAAGTTAATAGTATATTAATCTAATTAATATAAATATTATAGTTGGTTTCTAGCAAAATACTATAATCACCTAAAATAACCGAATATTATTATCTCCATAATTAGTCCTAATTATATATAGTTTGTTACACTTGTTGAGGTCATTCCTTCATCTAATCCTAACTATTTTTTTTCATAAGAAATCACTTAAATTTTCGATATTGAAATATCAGTCATCATGCAATTCTCTCATTCATTAGCAATTCTAGGCCCTCCCTTCGGAGAAACACATTTTCTCCTCTGCTTGTTGAAGCAGGAGTTCTGTAGTCTTACTTCATAGTATCTGTGGTTTCTAGTGGCTGCTGCTCTCTTCTATGAGTTTCCTCTTTTACATTCGTCCTACTCATAAAGAGGTGTGTGTTTGGGATGATAAGAGAATAAATACTACTGCATATTAACCATATTATTGCAATGAATTATGTTCATGTAGTATGGAAAGAGGGTAAAGGTGTATTTGAATTACACCTATGGCCTTGCAATTTTTCTGCCTAGAGATGCTTCTTTTTCTTACACTTGCCAAACTGCTAATCAGGCTGAGGATATGATTTGTAGGAATGGAGAACGATAAACAGGACTTATCGAACAAGCTCGTACTTAGAGCCTTACGGTAGTAAAGGAGAATATCAAGAATATGCTATTTAAGGAGGGAAGAGTAACCTTTTCTATTTAAGAGATATTTTTCATAATACTTGGTATACATATCTTACTCCTTTTCTGCTATAACTTATTTGTTTCCTAGAAAATTATGGTGTTAGATTGGCCATCCCAGCTTCAGGTGAACCGCTTTTGCTTCTGGCTAAGAAAAATGAATCTTAGTCCGACTGTTCTGGCTTTTGTTCTGGTACAATTAATTTGAAGAGTGGCTCACAAGAAGCACATTGAGTAGATAAATCTGAAAAGAAAAACTCAAAGTATTTTATGATGGTGGTGGTACTTCTGATTTCTTGATTGGAGCAACATTTGCAACACTTATGCTGCTCTCTATCCACCCTATCTGCTGCTTGTTGCTTTTATACCCACTTTGAGCAGGGTTCAATTGGAAGGTTGTTTTGTCAGTGAATTTGAAAGCTGATATAGCCTTTATGAAGCAAGCACATCCCACCTGCTACCTTCAGGTTAAGAAGGTCTAGAGAATTCTGATGGCGGTTTGACAGATACTTTTTCAGGCCTCTTAAAATCTAGATTTATGTTGAACTTATATGCCCTCTGCCCATCTTGGACTCTCGTTATAGTTTGACATATTAGTCTTTAAGTGCACCTAGATAATGTTAGCTTCGATAATCTAGTACTTTTAAATGTGGCACAGACTTTTCAATGGGAAATGAATTCTCTAATCTTCTAGGATATGTAAAGAACATGAACTGGTGAAAGCATAGTTTTCCTAATCCCACCATTAGTAGGGGTGCTTCTGGGTAGTTCATCAGGGAACTTTGCTGTTGTAAATGATCAAACTGCATGATTGAATTAATTCATTTACAAAGAGACCATTATAACCATATACCCTTACCCCTGTAGTAAAAAGCTACTTATTGAATATCATCTCCTCCCCAGAAAATCCCCAACAAACAAGAAAATTAGCATGATTATCCCCCATTCAATTAAGACCCATAGAAGTGAAAATTCCTCTCTATTTTCTCCTCTCCTAAGAAACTTATTAGTTATTGCTCATTTACTCATTTGCTCATTTTCTTAGTTATTGCTCATTTGTTCATTTTCTTAGTTATTGCTAATTTGTTCATTTAAGAGTTTGTGCTCATTTTTTTTTATTTGCTCATTGTGATTCTTCATTTTACTCCATGAATAAGAAGGTAAAGTGATAAGAAAAAGAAACAACGTCCATGCCTCCCATCCACAAATTTTTCTTAAGACCTTCACACATAACACCAGTTTCATGTCAAATTTTAAATCAAATCAGGAGTAGTAGCAGGTTTCAGGGAGAAACTAGAGCATATCACTCACTATACGAGTGGTCCAGTGTACTTTGTTCATATTTATTAATAAGGCAAGCTAAGCTGCATTCCTTATTGCTAGTAGTCTTCTACTATATTCCTAGATGCAAGTTGCAGTCCAAAACACAATTCACTTAAGATAAAGAACTGAAGATTACATACGTGCTAGGTTTTAGAAATCTCTAGAAGAACTAGGTCCCTACATTCTACCCACAACGTAGTCAGACACTCAGTATGTACCTGGCACAGAATGTTCCTGACAGATTGAGGTGTTGGCTACTGTTCTAAAAAACAATTTACCTAGACTGGTACTTCTGCCAGATCAAACAACAGATGTTATAAGTAGAGTCGAAACACAGCAAAGAAACTATTGGGCGCAGGAGAAACAATTTACTACAGCAAACTCTAAAAGCCTTTTTATTAGAGGTCTTCTGAATGGAGGCTGCTTTTTAATATGGAGCATACGAAGATAAATATTTAGAAGCATAAGAACCTTGCAAATCTATGGCTCCATAACTGCAGCCTGAAGTCCTACAAGGCTGTATTACTAATTTGCTAATTTAAGGGTTAGTGCTCATTAAAGGGATATTTTCTCATTTTCTCATTAAAGGGTTATTTTCTCATTTTCTCATTAAAGGCTCCTTAAAATTTTCTAATATCCATTGAAATAATCTAAGAATTGTATTCTGGAGTTGGCCTTGATGATGAAAAAATACACATACTCAAAGAAATGGCTTTGAATATGTGTGTTAGTGAGAGTAATCCTGAAGAAGATGGCAATAAGGATAATGAGGCTTTTATGAGTTTTAGTCAAGATGACGAATTTTGGAAGCAATCAGATGTGATCAAGGCTTGGGATGAGATTGTACAAATGGTGCACAAATGAGACCATATGTATTTGTACGGTAAGTTATGTCAAAAATAACATCACCAAATGCCAAAGAATCCTCTTTCAGTTATGCATCTCTCTAAAATAAACTAGTGATTGTGGAATCCAAATCTGCCTTCATATCCCAATAGGAATAATCCTCATTAGATTCTCTTGGCCTAAATATGTTTATTAAAGTGTTTGTATCACATCCATCTAGTTTCCTTTGTGTTTCTTCTGTGACTATGAACACATTATATGCATCCTTTAAACTAAATGATAAGGCAGGTGAACCTCCAGCTTCTACCATTAAACACCTATAACCATCATCAACTCTAATACCTTCTTGCTTCAATTGTATCTCTTCTTTAGTTATTGTTCGTTGAGAACGGATATGGTGTACAAGATGTTCACAAAAGCTATGGTTATGTGTCATTATATGTCTCACATTAATCCACTCTTATTTTTCATTTATTTGGAAATAAACCATTGCTTTGCAATTTGTTCTTCAAACTATTTTTGTATACTTCGTGTTGGTTCTGAAGTATTGAGCACCATTCCAAATGCTGCCCCTATTCTTGTAAGTGCCCTAGTCTGCACTTGTAGCCTCGAATCTTGACAGGCAGATCAAGGTTTCCACACCTATTTCTTCTTCAGTTATCCTTGATTCTTTCCCTCCTTCCTAGGCCTACTTTAACTGTTCTTTAAACTCAGTCCTGGTGTCTTTGTTGAAATTCCTACAATCAACAAACTCGTATCTTTTGCACAACGTATATCCCTACTATGATTATATGAACTCCAATGGTGTTATTCCCTTGGATTATGCTCTTTTTCAACCTCTTTCTGCGAACAAAGAGGATGTCGATGCTAATACCCTCCTCCATTACACTAACGTCTTTGATGCCATGTTAGATGCTGCTTACTTTACCATGGCTGATCTCAATTTCACTAACACTCCCATTACGATGACGGAATCAGGCAGGCCATCCAAGGGTGATCTCAATGAACCCGATGCCACTCTTGAAAATGCCAACACGTACAACAGCAATCTGATAAAGCATGTGCTCAACAAGACAGGAACTCCAAAACACCCAGGAATTGCTGTTAGAACTTACATCTATGAGCGATACAAAGGCAGAGACCACCTCAAAGAAAATTGGGGATTATTTGATGCTAATGGGGAATCAGTCTAGAGGTGAGTTGTTTCGTACCGAATCGAACCGAATCTCAAAATGAATTAACGAATTGAATCGAATCGAATTGAATTCACGAATCGAACCGAATCATAACCGAATCAAACCGAATTCACGAACCGAATCAAACCGAATTCACGAACCGAATAAAATCGAATCAAATCGAATTTCACATAATGCCAATAGATATCAGAAGAAATGAATTGTTTCGAAAGTAATTAATGCTTTTATTCTCGAATCACATAATAATATTCGTTGTAAACTTTTATATTCGACTAATCACATTCATTTTTCATTCTTTTGTCAATCTTTTTCATTTTTCATTACATATTTACATAAATTACATATATTACATAGAATCACAAAAAGACATAATCATATTTGATTTATATAAACTAAATTATATTCAGTTAAACTAACATTCATTGATTCATATAAACTAAACTATATTAATCTAAACTTACATTATTCATAAAATCTAAATAAATTAACATTTATTGATTTATATACTAAATAAACTAAATTATATTCAACTAAACAAACATTTATTGGTTTTTATAAACCAAATTATGTTCAACTAAACTAACACTCATATAAACTAAATTAAGATTCAACTAAACTAAAATTCAGTGATTCATCTAAATTAAACTATATTCAACTAAACTAACATTCATATAAACTAAATTATGTTCAACTAACTATATTAAACAAAATAACATTCACTGATTCATGTAAACTAAATTATATTCAATGAAACTAAAATTCATTGATTCATATAAACTAAACTATATAGAATTCAACTAAACTAACATTTATTGATTCATATAAACTAAATTATATTCAACTAAATTAACATTCATATAAACTAAACTATATTTAACTAAATTAACATTTATTAATTCATATAAATTAAACTATATTCAAATAAACTAACATTAATTAATTAATATAAACTAAATTATAAATAATTCAACTAAACTGGCATTCATTGATTCATATAAACTAAACTATATTCAACTATATTCAATTTACCTAACATTCATATAACTAAACTAATATTTAATGAGTCATATAAACTAAAATAAATTTAACTATACTAACATTCATTTATTCATATAAACTAAACTAACATTCTTATAAACTTAACTATATTCAACTAAACTAACATTTATTGATTCATAGGAATTAAACTAAAGTATATTCAAATAAACTAACATTCATATAAATTAAACTATATGCAAATCAACTAATATTCGTATAAATTAATTTATGTTCAACTAAACCAACATTTATATAAACTAAAATACAAAGATTTATGCAGGCCGAATAGGGCCGGACCAATTTACCGGGTCGAACCGAATCAGTGGGACGGGCCGAACCGAATCGTGGGCCGAATTGAATTTTTCTTGAATCGAATTGAATAGGGTCAGGGTTGTGAAAATTGGATTCAAATTCGGCCCACTTTTTTAGCAGGCCGAACCAGGCTTGGCCTGGTTCGGGCTAGATGCGAGCCGGGTTGGGGTTGGGCCGGACTGAACCAGCCTAGTGGCCATCTCTAAATTAGTTTATATCATGCGTCTAAATAAGTCAGGGTCTATTTTGGAAAATGATACAAAAAACGAGGCATATTGTATTGCAAAAGATGGGGCTGAGAAGAGGATGATGCAGGCAGCGTTGGATTGGGCTTGTGGGCCTGGAATTCGCCTTTGTCGTAGAATAGAAATTTTTAACTACTCCCGGGAGTTCCTTATCCTAACTCTACATGTGGCAAGACTAAGTTTGTTGTTTCTTTTAGATTTGAAAACCTAGGGATAATGTACTTCAGAGGTTTCTTTTCGGATCCAGAAACACATGATTATTATTTCATATCTCTTAGTATTTATCAGCAAAATATCCTAATACTCAAACAAACTTTTTGGTTATAAATATTAGAGCTGTCAATTTTCAACTCGAACCATGAACCTGACTATATCGACCCGATCTGTTTTTACTCGAACTGGTTTATGACCCGGAAGGTGTAACCTGTAACCCGTACTAACCCGACCTAAATCCAATATGAAAACCGATTTAACTCAAAATATAACTTGACCCGAACTTGACCTGCTTCAACCCGAATATAACTGGATTCCAAAATGACCTGACCCATCAACCCAAACCGATAGTAAACCAATTTCTAACAACCTGAACCTGATTCAACCCAACAAGAAATCGATAAGGCATAATTGATAGTGATCCTTAACCCAATTTAAGACAACAGTAGAGTTATCATACTCAAATCACATTTTCTTGAAAACTATTAGGATTCTTAACAAATGACTTATTATTTTGCAAAATTCCAATTTAGAAGCATATTTCAATATATGTGAAATACTAAAATACGTATGTTACATTCTAATAAAAAAACAAGATATTTCAACAAAATTAATGATAAGAACATAAAAATTTTAATTATGAATTTAGAATTATTTTATTTAAACTAATTTGTGAAAATTAAAAAATAAATTGTTGATTGTGCAAAACTGCAAAAGAAGTCTAAAGACTACCTAATAAAATATACTTTCATTTGTCATTAATTGGCATCTACTTTATCTTTTCAGACAAAAATAACTAAAAATGTTCAAATCTAATAATGTTATTGATTAAATTACTTAATAGCTAGAATCATAGAATTCATATTCTTGTAATTTCATTAGTATCTTACTATGATACTTTACCAAGATGCAAAATCTTAGTCAATTGTATATCACTTATAAATTTATAATTAGTTCATTCTTATTATTTAATTTGAAATGTTTGGTATACTAGTTGATTTTTAGGGCTTCATTCTTGATTGAAATGTTAATGCAGTATCATTAATTGATTTTAACTAGGGGTGTTCATAAACAATTACCGTACCGTTAAGCCTTAACAATATGGTTAACCGTTATAACAGTTATTGAACCGTAACCGTATTGTTAAGTAACTGTAACTGATAAACGGTTAACCTGTACTTGACGATAAGGTTAACGGTTAATAGCTAAATTGTTTTCATTTCATTTTTATGCACTTGTACACTAATATTGTGAAACTACTTTTATGATTCCTTAACTCATTTGGATCTTCTTCTACTGTAATAACACATATTTACACAAGATTTGATCATGCTTAAGTAATTTACACATATTCCTTAGCTCATTTGTGACATCCATTCATATTTAGCCTTTTAGGTTTAGTTTTTTTAAGTGATAATATTTTATTACTGTAACCATTAATTCTTAACAGTTCAGTAAGATAACCGTTAATATAAAGTAATTATACACGGTTAACGGTTACGGTTATTTCGCACACCCCTAGTTTTAACAATCTTAAATAAGATTATGATTTTTGGATATGATAATTGATATTTCTATCGATATAACTAATTCATACCTTTATACTTTATTTGTATTGGTTTTCAATAAGTTGTTGATTATGATTTTTTTTAACAATTCATAGTTTTATAAATTGTCATTTTTATCTACTAAACATTAAAAAATTAGAAATATTGTTAATAAAGGTTGAGAGTTATAAGTGTAAATACATTATTATGTAGGATCGCACGATTCTACGATCGATCAGATCATGCCAAGCCCGTCATATCAAAATAAAATCATGATCTTAACATTGTTTATTGTCAAAGAATTGACAAGTGCATAATAAAAACTAAATAATCATGAATTTAAGCTAACTTGTAAAATGCGATTTACAATATAATTATAAAATAATCATAAATCGAACCAAATTGTCTCGAATTGGCCCGGAATAAATTTTCTTAACCCGTCCAAGTTGGACCCTGCCCAAAGTCGAGCCAAACCCAAAATCAACCGTCTTAACCAAGTCAAACCCGAACCGGTCAAACCCGAATTGAATTCGAATCAAATTGATTAAGTAAATAACCGATTGAACCCGATCCAATTATGAACACGAAACCGAATCGAACCAATCCAAAAATAATTAACGTTTTAACCCGACCCAACAATACTGAATTCGTCAGTACTAAACTGAACCCGTGCTGACAACATGAACCGACACCCGTAGCCATGATGGACTACTCTCTAGTCTCTACATTATAATTTGGAAAGAAAAAGTACCAACAAGATTTTTTTTATTGACATTAAGATACTCTTAGGTCCATCTCATGTTTTACAAAATATATGTTTTATCGTTGTAGATGTTGGATGGCTTATTATTAATGATAATGTTCTTTCTTGTAAAAGAAAAGCTTCGTTTTGAAGTAATTTCCTAATCACTTATGACTGAAAAATCATTTCTCAAAAAAATCCTGCAGAAGAAACATACCAAGTCATGATTTGAAATTAAAAAAAAAAACAAAAAAAAATACTCGTACACTCTGCCCCATTGTCACAATGTCACCTTATACCGTAAGTTAAGTCTCCCTCGGCGTACCTCGCAGTTCAACCGTACAAATCCTCCATGCTCACATATGAAGAATAAGAACAAGTATTTGGAGCATGTATGTACTGAGTATAAAATAAGAGTAGTTTGAGCATGCCCTGCGCTCTTAACTTGATCCAAGGATCTCAAGCAGTAGCGCTAAATAAATTAAACCACCATTGTTACTTCACGTCCTCCTAAACTTAGTACAGGATAAAGGACTTTTTTCGTGTAAGATAGTATTCCGCCAAGGCAAAACAACTGACAGAACAAGTATTCAAAAATTTGATTTACAGTCTATAGCAACACTATTAATAAGATCTTGAAGCGGTCCTTGATTCATAACGACAATCACAATGGCTCTTGAGAGAAACTAACTGGAACGCAAATTGAACCTCCCTTGAACATGTCATAAACACTTGAAATACGTCGATTTGAGTTAAACTCGGTGAAATGGGAGAGGTTCTGGGTCTAAAATGACTTTAACACTTCGAATCGGACGATATGTGTCAATATAGGTCAAATGGGATCACTTTTGGGTAGAAAATGACGTATTTACCTTGAACATGTCATAAACACTTGAAATACATTGATTTGAGTCAAACTCGATGAAATGGGAGAGGTTCTGGGTATAAAATGACTTAAACACTTCGAATCAGACAATATGAGTCAATATAAGTCAAATGGGATCAGTTTTGGGTAGAAAATGACGTATTTACCCCTGAACATGTCATAAACACTTGAAATACATTGATTTGGATCAAAATCGGTCAAATGGGAGAGGTTTTGGGTATATAATGACTGCACTTCGAATCGGACGATATGAGTCAATATAGGTCAAATAGGATCAATTTTGGGTAGAAAATGACGTATTTACCCTTGAACATGTCATAAACACTTGAAATACATTGATTTGAGTTAAACTCGGTCAAATGGGGGAAGTTCTGGGAATAAAAGGACTTAAACACTTCGAATTGGACGATATGAGTCAATATAGGTCAAATGGGATCAATTTTGGGTAGAAAATGACGTATTTATCCTTGAACATGTCATAAACACTTGAAATACATTGATTTGAGTAAAACTCGGTCAAATAGGAGAGGTTTTGTGTATAAAATGACTTAAACACTTCGAATCGGACGATATGTGTCAATATAGGTCAAATGGGATCACTTTTGGGTAGAAAATGACGTATTTACCCTTGAACATGTCATAAACACTTGAAATACATTAATTTGAGTCAAACTCGGGGAAATGGGAGAGGTTCTGGGTGTAAAATGACTTAAACACTTCGAATCACACGATATGAGTCAATATAAGTCAAATGAGATCAGTTTTGGGTAGAAAATGACGTATTTACCCTTGAATATGTCATAAACACTTGAAATACATTGATTTGGGTCAAAATCGGTCAAATGGGAAAGGTTCTGGGTATCAAATGACTTATTACTTAATAAAATATAAGTCAAAATCCTTTGCAAAGTTCAAAGAATTCCAAAGTGAAGTAGAGAACCAACTTAATAAGAAAATAAAAGCATTACGATCAGATTGTGGTGGTGAATATTTAGCCAAGAGTTCAGTGATCATTTGAAGTGTTGTGGGATTCTTTCACAATGAACTCCACTAGTAACACCTCAAATAAATGGTGTGTCTGAAAGAAGAAATCAAACTCTATTAGATATGGTTCGATCTATGATGAGTCTTGTTGACCTTTCAGTATCCTTTTGGGGACATACTCTTTAAACTACTGTTTTTACACTAAACAAGACTCCGTCCAAGGCAGTTGATAAGACACCATATAAGTTACGGAGAAAAAAAGTTTCTAGCTTGTCTTATTTATGCATTTGGGGCTGCAAGGCTTGTGTAAAATGTTTACAGCCTGATAAGTTTGCTCCCAAAGTCGACAAATGTTTCTTTATAGGTCATCCTAAAGAAACAAGGGGCTATTACTTCTACGACCATCATGAAAACAAAGTGTTTGTTTCTAAGGATGATACCTTTTTGAAAAAGGATTTTTTTTTTCCAAAAAGGAAAGTGGGAGTAATGTATTTCTTGAAGAAGTTTGAGAAGTGTAACAAACGGATATGGTTTAACCCATATCAGAAGTAAAAGTATATGTGCCATTGCCTGGGGTAGAGGTAATGCGTCCAATGTATGACCCCTCTTTCGTGCCTTGACCTTGTGCTAGAGGAAGAGCATTCAATGGTTGAACCTCCTACTACTCCACTCGAATATAATTTGAGCAAAAATTCTCAAATCGTTGAGAAGGAAATTTCTCCTATTGTTACCCCTCGTAGATCTAGTAGACAAAGAAATACACCAAAGAGATTTGTGGACTTCTTGTTAACTGAAATTTCTGGAATAATGATTTTAGAATTTGAGGAATTTACTAGCTACAAAGATGCCTTGACGAGTTAAAACTCCGAAAAATGGCTTGGAGCCATGAAATCTGAAATGGAATCCATATTTGTGAATCAAGTATGTGACTTAGTTGATTTGCCTGACGGGGTTATACCTATCAGTTGCAAATGGATTTTCAAATTGAAAACAGGCAAGGATGAAAACACTGATATTTTCAAAGCTAGATTGGTTGCGAAAGGGTTTAGGCATATTCATGGCATTGACTATGACGAAACCTTTTTGCCAGTTGCGATGCTTAAATTTATTCGGATAATCCTAGAGATTGTTGCGTTATTTGATTATGAAATTTGGCAAATGAATGTCAAAACCGCTTTCTTGAATGGGTTCTTGAAAGAGGATGTGTATATGACACAACCTGAGAGTTTTGTGGATCCTGAGAATCCTAGGAAGGTATGTATGTAAGCTTCAAAAGTCCATTAATGAACTAAAGCAAGCATCTCGGAGTTGGAATCTTCGATTTTATGAAGCTACCAAACAATTTGGTTTTCTTAAAAATGAAGAACAATCTTGGTATAAAAGAAGTATAGTGAGAGTAGCATTATCTTCTTGGTTTTATATGTAAATGATATATTACTCATAGGAAATGATATTCCCATACTTGACTCTATCAAAGAATGGCTAAAGAATTGTGTCTCTATGAAAGACCTTGGAGAGGCTAAGTACATATTGGGGATCAAGATCTATAGAGATAGATCTAAATGATTAATTGGAGTTAGTCAAAGAACTTATATTGATAAGGTTCTTACTAGGTTCAATATGAAAAACTCGAAAAGAGGATTCCTACCCATGCAGCATGGTTTGTCGCTAAACTCAATGTCCTTCAAACATTAATGAGATTAGGCGAATGAGTAATGTACCTTATGCTTCAGCTATAGGGTCCATTATGTATGCCATGATTTATACTCGACTAGATGTCTCATATGCTTCGAGTATGTGTAGTAGATGTCAATCCAATTTAGGCAACGTAACGCGCACTAGAATGCAACTAAGAATATTCTTAAGTACTTGATAAAAACTAAGGATCATTTCTTAGTGTATGGAGGTGAAAGTGAGTTGGTTGTTGAAGGTTACTCGGATGCGAGCTTCCAAATAGACAAAGACGATTTCCGATCTCAATATAGGTTCATCTTTCATCTAAATGGAGGGGCAGTGAGCTGGAAGAGTTCAAATCAAAGCACCATAGCTGATTCTACAACAGAGGCTGAGTACATTGTTGCAACAAATGCAACAAAGGAAGCTGTTTGGATGAAGAAATTCATTTCTGAACTATGAGTAGTACCTAGTATTGGAAATGATATTATCTTGCATTATGATAATAATGGTGTCATTGCTCAAAGCAAGGAACTAAAATCACACCAGAAGTCCAAACATGTACTTAGAAAATTTAACATCATTCGCGAGATTGTGGAAAGGAAGGATGTGATGGTTTGCAAGATTCACACAAATGATAACATCGCTAATCCGTTAACTAAACCATTGCCTCAACCTAAGCATGAAAGTCATATTAGGACTTTACATCTTAATCATATTAGAGAGTGACTTTAGTTGTGTACTATATTATTGTAAAATTAGTCACAGACATAAAAGACTTGGATATGTATATTTATGTTTATCAATAAATTGATTATTCTTATTTAACTGTGGTTTGGTATTAAATAAAATGTCTAAAGTATTGTATAACATTCGATAGGTTTGTCAAATGCGTGATTTGATGAATGAAATCCTATTAAGTGAACCGAAGTTATAATTATTATTAGTCCCTGGTCCGAATCATTAAATTGAACATAAATGATTCATTTAAAAACTAATTTGTAAGTTGATTGATAACGCAGTTTTATGGGCTATGGGGACATAGTGATGTTTAGTCATTTACATGGATATGTATATATAGATGCATATTGGATAGACTACTTGATATTCTTCAAAACATTTCAAGAATTTCATTTGTTATATTTAGTGGATTTCTTGACATAAGTGTGACACTAGTCTCATCTAGTGATTAGTATATCTTTGACATTCTCAAACGCTACGCCGTAAAAGGAGGTTATAAAGGGAATGCTTGGGTCTACTAAAAGTTAATTGAGAGTTTTGGTTGTACAAGATTAAATAAATCCTCCTATTTGTTAGGATTGACTGCACTAGCTAAGTAGCTAACAACTCCCTGTAATTTTCAAAGTTTGAACAAAGTGGAGATATAGCAATTGATGAACTCTTAATTTGCTGCTTCCAGTCTACAAGAAAAAAAAAACAACAAAAAAAAGGAATTGCAGCTTCCTGTCTGTTTCTACAAATCCATATATGAACTTTCAGCTTCAAATTTTTACTTCAGAACACATAGAAATCACCTGCTGTTGGCTTTACTGAAACCCGTATGCTTTTGATTGATAATAAAGTTTTCATACCCATGTAGGCATGTCGAGGTATCAACACGAGATTCCTGGTAACATGAAGAGTGAGAAAGAAAGTTTAATATCGGCCATAGTTTGTTTCAGATTTAAGGAGGGAGAGGAGCAGGAATAATCCCCCATTTTCGCCGAACAACATCCAGATCCTCGTCAAAGTGGCGCTCATAATATATGCACATCAGATCTGTGCAGTTCATCCCAGCACGCAAGGCCCAGGGGAAATAATGTTCAAAAAAGAGTGATCTTTGCTTTGAGTTGAATCTTGCTGAGCCTCCTATAACTGACATGAAGCACATTGGAAGTTGCATCTGCTGAAACTCTATGACCTTGAGAGCTGACTCGCCCAATAAGTTTGTGGGAAGATCAAAGAGGGTGTGCCAGAAGTCATGCACCTCTCGGGCCCGCATAGCCACATACATGAGCTCTTCTGTGTCCATAAACCGTACAGGTGGTCTATCATCTGGTGAAAAGTTTCTTGATCCCATGAACTTGGCATAAGCAGCCCCAAATGTGTTTTCAGGGAGGTCCCATGCATGCCCAACATTTGCAGATATAACTCGAGGTTTTTCCAGGAGAACAGCCTAAATATAAGAGTAATATAACAAAATTGTAATAAAAACAATTTCTCACATTTGATTTGAATCATATTCACTGCCATTAGTGATGAACAGATATTTCCATATTAAACCTCAATGAAAGCCAAAATATTGAAGTTGGGGGAGAAAGGGAGGCTTAATTTCTACTGATTCTATCATGAGCTATCAGAATGCAGAAAACCAGATCCTATAAATTTAAAAAAAAAATACTTAAAAAGAGTCCAAATTCAATCATAAAATACTATTACACCACGGATACAACTATATATTATAGACCCAAGTGACTAAACTTTAGCATACAGAAACACCAAAAACTATCCAAGTAGGTTAGACACTAGCAAAGCATTAGAGGTACAGACTAGATAAGTTGCTGTCTCTATGTGCTAACAAGTAACAGATGGAGTAAATACATTCTTCAACCAGATTACACAACGCAACTAGCAATAGGATATATGTTCAGACCCTGGAAACGTTTTCACTACACAGCATATTCAGCAAAAATTTAGCAGATTAAAGCTTAACTTTTGTTCTAGCTATCTAAAAATCTAGAGGATCCAAAGCAAACCAAAACATTTGCTACTCGTCCAGGTTTACACTTCAACCAAGAAAAATGCATATTAAGGTGTGATCTTATCATGAAAACTATGGAAATTACTTGCAAACAAACATATATAATAGATAAACAAAAGCCTGATTAAACGTTTAAACCAACTGTTTCACCGCTTAATAATAAGGGGTGATTGATAGAAATATAGAAGCTCGATAAATGAACAAGAGACTTACTGAGCCCTCTGGACTTCTCTTCATCCGTTCAAGAACTCTCTCAAAAGCAGGCTTTCCAGTTGTCTCTCCTAAGGCTGCTATGAGATCAGCTCTTCGTGGATCAAGTAACGCACCAACAGCAGAACCAAGAGCAACTGCAGCCTGCTGCCAACCATTTAGCCGAATGCGGGCACTTCCTATCATGGAAACTACTCAGTACTTGCTCAAGACAAAGTCCAAACAGTGAACCTAGCATTGAAAGAACATATTGTTAAGCGATGAAGGAGCCAAGGAGGAGTCAGCACCTCAAATACCATCATTAATCTATGCACAAAAGTGTACATTAGGCTGTATGCTGAACAAAAAGGTTTAATTCAGAAATTTAATAAAGTTCGCTCACAAAATACCCTCATTTGATTTCTGAAAAACATATTGACAAAGCTAAAGAAAACACCAAAAAAAGTGACTAATTACAGCTATCGTTCCTACGCTAGCCAGAATCAATATGCTATGGCTTGACATAGTATGATAGCAAAGCTGATCACAAGTTCTCATTGGTAGCAATCATTTGCAATGATAGTCTACCTCTGTTTTCAGAATAGTGAATATAAAGGGTCCCATGAGATAAGGAATGAGTTAAGAATAAATGAATGTAACGTCGAAATGAAAGGAATAAAGTAAAAATGAGTAGAACTTAGAAAACCGCATAGAAACGGAAGTGAGTAGAACTTAGAAAAAAAAGGAGGTAGTACTTTTCTGCATATCTGACTTGCTTTCATCTAACAAATCCTAACATCTACCCAAGATTCAATAATGCAAGGACAAAATTGATTTCATATAATGGCCAAATTACAAAGCAATTTTGCCAAACCCAAATTTGAAAGTGATCAATGGCCTAAATATCGAGTAGTCAAATATGACTCAAGAGTTGATGCTACTACAAACTATGGATGTAACCGTATAACACCCCGATTCTATTATTATACAAATAATAAAATGAATCGGCAGAGCTTCCTTTATAATTTGGACAACCAAAAAAAACCTGTTTGAAATCCAATACAACATTTCCCGATGCAAATCTATTATGCAAGTAGGATTTATAATAAAATGATGGTCCAATTTATAAATCCAATACAAAATGATTCGGCAGTGCTTTATTTATAAATCTTACCAAACATATTCCCCTAATTAAGCGAGCATTAATACAAGTAGGCCAATTTATGTTTATCCTTAACATTTGTTTATTACATGTTCTCAAGAACCACTTCGGGATTTCGACGAGCACACAACACCAAACTAAGTTAATGACTTTTTAGGTCTCATTTTAATTTTCGAATCCCAAATTCATAATAGCTCTTAAATGAGAAGCAAATCAACTAATCAAGCAATACAACATTGAGACATTGAACATTCTAGTAAACCAATTTTCCCAATTTTCCCAATTCCCCCATTTTAGCATTTCCCAAATACCAATTCCCACAAAAATAAAGTAGGCATTGAGTATGTACTTGCCATTGGACATTGTGTTGTGCTGTCGTCTGCCACTTCGCCAATGCCGCAGCGTAGGAAGAAAATCTGAGAGTGAGAGCAAGGTCAGCGAATGAGATCGACTATGCTCATCGTGGATTGTCAAATTGAGAGAGACCAAAGAGTGACTATTGAGTAGTGACAGCAAAGAATGATGGAAGCACAGGTCGACGTGAGAGCGTGATTTGAGAAATTAAGAGAGTGAGATGTGCTGTTGAGTATTTGAGGATTGTAGGGTTTGTTTCAAATGAAGAGAGGGTTAAAAAAGGGGTGGGGAGAATGGAACAATGCTCTTCTTGTTATAGATATATGTGTTTAATCACTGGGGCTAAGAGATATATAATTATTAAAGGTCATTGCAAATTATATAAAACTTATTTTTTTAGTATGGGAACCCATTGAACCCATATGGGAACTTGGGAAGGGTAGGGATATAGGGCTTTTCTTTTTTTAATTGTTTTGGAATGTATAGATCAATATATATCAAGGTCGGGTCGTCTTCATCCAGCCAATTTTCTTTCTACTTTGGCGTGGCCTACCGCGTTAAATTTGTAACTCAATGCAACAGGTCTAGATACTAGACCTTTCAACAGTTGTAAGACAAGCATTTTGTAAAAGGGAGATAATAAAGCAGTCACTGGATGTATTTAGGGATTTCTCCTTTCTTCAAGAGAGATAATGAGTACTTCCCAGCATCAATGAGATCAGCAACATTGTGGAGGGATTTCTCTTCAGATCCCAGCATGAAGATAGCACAAACCTCAGCTTTTGGCCATTCTTGCTGCAAAGGTCAGCGGCAAGTCTGGAGAATTGAGGCTTCGCAATAATAATCTGTACAATGATAAAACTCGACCCCTGTTCCTCATTAGATCCTCCGTTGTTGCCCATAACAGACCTTTTGCCATTCTGTAGCATCAGGCCATATCAGAAGCAGAAACCCATTTGCTTATGAAGGTTTATGAAATTCTTTAATTACATGTTCGCACAAGCAACAATACTTTCTAGTCACTAAAAATGGGGGTATGACAGATAATTCTAAGCTTACACATACTGGTTAATATTTAAGCCCAGGAAGGGAAATGAACAATTTTGCTGCCAGGAAAGCAAGGGAAGAAATATCCACAATAAAAGTCCAAATTGCTCTCGAAGGCAAGTAGTTATGTCTTATGACTCCACTATGTAGACACATACAATTTGCTTGCAAGCGGACGTAATGGCCATTTCAAATCTAGAGCAATAAGACCGGATGTGCAGCAGTTTTGTAGTGATAAAAAGAGAGGCAGCGTGATCTTCACTTGATTTCAAGAAACATGATTGTTCTCCCCAAAGAGGGTTCTTAGAGGAAGGTTTGGGGATTAGAAGCTCTATAACCTTCAATGAAATCTACAAATATAAGCAAGGACGGAAAGTGTGTCAAGCCCCTTCTAACCTGACCCAAAAATACTCACTCAAAAGTATGTCAGTAGAAACCACGTTCTTAAATAAACAAAAGGCTCACCTACATGGAAATGCATGGGAAAAGGATGGATTTCTTGTAGGCTCCTCCATAGGTACTGCTCAACTTCTCCACTTCTCCACTTCTCCATTAAGTTAGTTATTTGATTGGTTGATATTAAGCAAAATTAGTGATTGATATTTTATCAGACTGTTGTTTTGTAAATGAATTGAAGAGTTTCTATAGAGTTCAAATTATCAGTTATGTGCGTTAAAACTACTCATTATTAACTCTTATGTGAGTTGTCCCACATTGTTGGAAGAGAAGAGAGTGTACCACTTAAACCTTGAGGAATAACTCCTACCATTGGTTATTAAAATTATAAGAATGTGGAACCATAGAAAAGATTTCTCTCAAATAATAACATCTGTTTAGTTAAGTGTGATAGAATAGTTTCATGACAAAAACTTAGGGATGATAGGGAGGCTTCCCCTTCCTAAAATTTCCAACAGAGCACCATGCGCAATTGGTTTAAATTGAAAAAGTATAAGGGTTGGACAACAGACTCATGATTTTATTCGTGTTTTCAGTTCTTGCAGTCAGAAATCTTCATAATGTTCTGAATTGCTTAAAGAATTACCATTTTTGTTTCCTTATGAATCCTTAGAATTCTCTGCCTTGAGAGGGCATGGTTTATGGAATAATAATAGAAAATTATTATCTGAGGTTCCAACTTTCATTGCTTTGACATTTGAATACTGGCCAACCTGCTTTGGCATAGAAGTAGTTTAAGAAGCATCAAAATCAAGATAGAACCAATTTGAGACGGTACAAGGATGGGGTTCAAAAGATAAAGGAGGAGGAAAGCCAGTTATTTTTTCCCAAGCATGAGTTGTAACTTTTCTCATAGTGGACAGAGGTGGGAGGTAGGGGAACGGGGGATGGGGGAAGCTGCACCTTTAAACACATGCCAATTCCTAGTTTTTCTTATCTCGTAAGTCATAACTAATGAAAGATGGTGCTCCATAAGAAGCTCTAGGCAAATATTTTAATGGAAATGTTTGTATGAACTCAAGACTTGATATCACCCATAAGCAAGTCATTGGTAGGAACACACAAATACCACATAATAGGAATAAAGAAGTGGGGGCTTTAGATCTAGTATGGAGTATGAAGCAAAAGCCTAAGGAAAATGTGATCCCACTGAAGCAGGCAGCAGAAGAGCAGAAGACAGGGGGCTTGCCAAATCCACAAAAGATTAGAAACTGAGGGTTTTATCTGGGACCGCACTCTAAGCATCAGTAAGATTGATTTATTTTATCTTAAAGTTTAAGCATGGTATATCTAGGAGATTTAAGAATTTTAAATTCTTTCCTCAATTTCAACAGGGATTTGGTGTGAAATTTTGTCACCTCACAGACCCCATATGAAACAGTCACTTAATAGTCCCTATTCTAATTAAAGGACCCACCACACCTACTGAAAATCTTCTAGCTGCAATATGCTCTTCACAGAGACAACATACAAGAGGTCTTCATTGATCTCTTCCCCAGACCTTTTTTCCTCCACAGAATGAAGTTTCTACAGGACCAAAATGCCGCAAGTTAGAGGCACGCCCTTATCAAAGTGTCGCCTCTCAATTTAACAGTAACATGGACAAGGTTTTAAGAAAATGGAAAGTTACCTTTAGAACCATTTTATCATCAGGTTATACTGTGGAGTCCTTACACCACATTGCTGTAGCTGCATATATGTACAAAATCTCAACATCCTCTCATCACCAAGTCAACTAAATGAGTAACTAAAAATCACAATACAAAGTCCCGGCACCAACAAAAACTTATGACCTTAATCAGCAAAAACCCATTAAATTGCAGTCCAAAGCTCCAACCCCAGCCGAACTTTTGGTAATTCTTTCAGCGTTTCCAATCTTCTATATATCCTAATGTAAACTTGTCAACTCCAATCACCTCCACCAATAACAAAAGATTAACCAGACAACCACAATAAGTCTAAAAAAAACAAAAAATTCCCACAAATTATATTCTACATTCGCGCATCATGCCCTTGAAAGAACATAGAGTTCACAGTAAGAGAGCATGGAAATGTGATGAGCATAATGCACATCATGCTCTCGAGTGTATAATCCAACTATGGGCGAATGCCCAACCTCAATTCAAGTAATTAATCATCCAGTTTATATCCAGAATTCAAAATTTCATCAAAAAACCAAACAATTTAATGAAGTAATCTCCTTTACCAATAACATAAATATTTGGATAAATTAAAGCAAAATTGCGATTCATCCAATCCAAATTAAACTGATAAAAATCTCATAATGCACTAAAATCAAACAAAACCAAAGAAATAACCCACAATTCAATGCTAATTGCAAATGAATAAAATTATATTTGTATATTCATCCTTTTTACACTAAAATTTCAAGTATATAGTGTCTTTGCAATTGTACATATATCATACACGCTTTTTTTTTTGGGTAAAATCTTTTTTTTTTTCTAGAATAAAATTTTCTCTGTTTTTTATTTCATCAATGACTCCTCCAAAATGACACAAGATCAAAAAGACAAAAACGAACCTGAGATGCTGATGACAGTGATACCGGTGATCGGTGCCTCGCCGGTGGGGGTATCGTCGGTGAGGATTTGGTTGAGAGAGAGGCTGATAGACAAAGGTTATGGGAGTACGGCTGACGGGTGGGAATGAGAATGAGAAACACACCCTACTTCCTTAAAATTGGAAAAAATAATTAACCGAATATTTGAGCACTCGTTTTTAAAGTATTTATGTTCATAACGTATTTATGTATTTATGTTCATAACATATTTATATATTTATGTTCATAACGTATTTATGTATTTATATTCATCTTTAAAATTATTTTTTAGATATTACTTTTTAAACTTTTTACTTTCATACTGATATACTGATGCGTGCATCAATGTGAATGACAAGCATGTTGAAAAATTATTACAAGAAAGTCAAAAAAGCATGAATCTATACTTGGAAGCTTCTTCAATAGGTCAAACTTACTATCGGGGGCATCAAGACAAAGCCACGCTTTGTATGGTGGCGTTCTTGGGAGTTCTTGAAGCTTCTTGATAGTTCTTTAAGGTTCTTTAAAAGCTTTCTTAGATTTTTGTCTACAAGTTTTTACCTGATGTGTAAGCAAGGTGAAAAACTTGATTACAAATGATCGGGAATGTGTGTTAAGAAAGTTTAGGGGAACTCTCACCCTTAACTTGAGGATATAACAGTGAGGAACACTCACTCACGTTTTTGGGCGTAGTAGTGATTAGGGAACTCTCACCTATTCGACAACTACAAGTTTAAGTTTTAGGAACTCTCACTAAAACACAAACTCTTCAAATTGAGGGAACTCTCAAATTTGGAAAATAAACTTGACTAGCACAAGCCAAATTCGGATTATACACTCGTGTGTTTTGGGCAAAATTCTGGAATACCTTTTATTGAACATTAGCACGCTATTTATAGCTTTTCGTACATCATACTTAGCTAAAACAAACAATAAAACAGAAAGCTGAAAATAAGGGTAGATTAAGTGGCTCATAACCGTCCAACATAATCCCCATTACAACTAATTATTCCTCTAACTAATAGAGCTTAAAACAAGGGAAGAATAGCTTAAAATAAGGGAGGAAACGTTCAGCAAATTGACTCCAACTGCTGTTCAAATTCTTCCTTTAAAATAGCCTTGAAATGCGCCAAAACGTTCAGCAAACTGACTTCAAATTGCTGTTCAAATTCGTCCTCCAAAGTAGCCTTGAAATGCGCCTTTTAAGTCTTCATTCAAGCTCCTTTATTTCGAAATTAAACCAGCTTGAAATTCTCCTTAAAGTCTACATTAAATCAACCTATATTCCCCTATTATTGAGGTAATTAGTTACGCTCAATACGGTGCAACCATTTGAGGACTTATATGGGCCGTGCACGCCAAAATCCGTATTAGTATTGAGGAGAGACTTGGCCAAAATCAACTCCCTAACGTTCAACTCTTGGACTGGCATATTCGCACCTTGACCACTTTGGTCATTACCTTTCACTTGAAAGGGTTTTTCTTGGTTTAGACCCTAGATTTCTTTATGTTCTTGATTATTTTTGTACGTGTGAATTAGTTAATTAAGTTAGTTAGAAAACCGTGTAACGTTACTTGGCGCCCAAGGTTACGTTCCTATTTCAAGATGGATTCCTACCCAAGGTTAAGTTTCCTATTTCAAGAGGGATTCCTACTCAAGATTGAATTATAGGTGACGGCTGCTTGGAGATCAAGGCAAAGTGAAAGAGTTTTACTCAAGCTAGAACTCTAATATGTTTAGGAAAAGTAGGAGTTTTATTCAAGCTAAAATTCTAATATGTTTAGGAAAAGAAGGAGTTTTATTGTAGTTAGAGTTCTAATATTTTTAGGAAAGGATTGCTATAAATACTCCATGTAATTCACGGTTTGGAGACATTCACGAATTTGATCAATAACAAACACATTTATTTTTGAGTGATATTTTGGTTGGATACCTAAATATTTCTTTGGCTAACTTGCGAGTTGGTTGCTGTTTTGGGTGTTTTAGTTAAAACATTCATTGGTTTGATTAATTAGGTGGACTCTTAATTAATTAAACTCAGTTCTTGCCTAGTTCTTGGTGATTTATTTGTATAGGACGAAGCTTAGAACATATCCTTGTGATAACTTGGTTTTCGGATCAAGAATCACATCATATACTAATATAGGTAATAATAATTAAAGTTATATATCACTATACATATCTAGTCAAAGTGTTTTAACTTATCAAAGACCAATGGAGTAACAAAAATGAAC
This sequence comes from Dysphania ambrosioides, assembly GCA_026401315.1. Classification (NCBI taxonomy): domain Eukaryota; kingdom Viridiplantae; phylum Streptophyta; class Magnoliopsida; order Caryophyllales; family Amaranthaceae; genus Dysphania; species Dysphania ambrosioides. The sequence continues at coordinate 16,648,123 of CM048658.1, forward strand.
CTAATAGGAAATTTTTGTTAAATAGGCACCATTGATAAATAGCTTCGAAAACAAGGCTTATAAAAACCATAATCAAGACCAAAGCGACAAAATAAGAATGAAATGCACTTCTCCAAATACACATTATTAGATTGTAAATGACCATATCTTGGAGATACAATTGGAAAGATAACTAGTACATATTTCTTGTTGTAACAAAAGGAACGCATGTTGCAATTGCACCCAGATACAAGTGTGCCACGAACTCGTTAAAATTAACAAAATATGGTAGTAGAAATTTATCTAAGACCTACGAACTATTGATTAGCTTACAAAAATTTTCTTTAACCATTCCTTTCCTAAGGATTTATTCAATGCTTCGTAAAGGGTCACTCATGTACAAATCAATATTATGACCTTCAAGTAATCTTTTTCCGAATAGAAGGGCAAAAATGTCAGTTTAGTGATAAATTAGAAAATAATATGGGAATCAAAAAATAAGAGATAGATGATTCAAAGTTAAACTACTGCAATTTTTTGTGTAGATCAGTTTGGAGTCCAAAAACCCTTGTGAAGGGCAATTCCTATTCCACCAAAAGCCACAGTGAGCGCCATAGCTACAGTATGGTTGATGGGTTCAACATCAGCCACTACGTTCCTTTTCCCTTCATTCCTTACTCGACGAGACTTCTCCTTCTCCTTCTCCCCCAAGTTTTCTCGGAAAAGAATGCAAAGGTTATCCAACTGATGCATTAATTGGCGCTTCCCTCTTGCTATTCCTTGTAGCTGACGATACAAAGGATTATACATCAGATAACAAAAATATCATAACGTGAGCAAGAAACGTGTTCAATATAGCAATTCCCTGTAGTTCAAAAGACATGTTCTGCACCAGCTTGCCCATTACATCAGATCCAACTGAAAAAAAGCTATATACAGTAATACAGATGAAGTCTTGGTTGTGGATGGAGTTTGGAAACAGATAAAACTTAAGGATGGCGCAAATACAGTAGAAGCTGGCATTTGACGGGTTATATACAATAACAAGGAAATCCAAGGTCTGGGAGCTTAGAAAATATGAATTTGAGCTACAGGCAATCTTTACAGGACTCCAGAATGCGAATTTGAGAGGCTCAACCTAGGTTGTTTGAATTGATAGTGTCCTCTAGCAATCAAAGCGATTTCTAATCCAGAGGAAGCGCCGATGGAGATTCAAGGACTTGCCCCATGATATCCTTTATGTTATTAAGGATTTGCAATTTTTATTTTTAGTTAAAGTAGATAGGTCTTATGTTAGCGTAGCCCGTCACCTAGCTACTCAGGCTAGGAAAAACTTACTTCTTCCATTAAAGGAGACTCCTTATTCAACTGAGAGGATGATGAAATACTTGGTAGAAGAGAGCTTGTCAATGGGCCATTGCTCAAGCCAGATACAAAGTAAGATGTTGGGGCAGAACCATTGCAGGTTTCGGATTGCGGGATCATATTTTGCTGACTTGGAGACATATTCTTGACCATCAACTTGGTGCTCAGCTCTTCTATTTTCAATGTAAATTCTGAAGGAAAATATCCTTTGATTAAGTGTAATGATTAAGTATAATATGGACAAATTTATTCAGATAACTATAATCGATTATTTTAGATGATAGAGAGAGCAGTTATTAAAGGTGCATGGTTTCTTGGACAAACAAATTTGAAAAATCAACATCACACATAACACCAGGTGATTGTCCAGCACCAAAAAATAAGTACTTACATTTGGTATTCATGAGATGCCTTCTTGATTTAGAAACTAATTGAAAATCAAAATGTAATAAATAATTGAATCTTCTGCTGGATCTGTGGTTATGCATATAATTTAACAGTACACATACCTTTGTCTTGAGAAAAAGTTCACAGACAGATAGTTAACAAGTCATAAATTACTTCCAGATAGCTCCAATATATGTAATCCTATTAGGCATGACTGCAGCTGGATTCAGGATAATAAGATGTCAGTCATTGTGAAACACACAGCTACATGATAAAAATGAGAAAATAAAAATAAAAAAAAAAACAAAAGAAAGAGAAAAGAAGGTTATGAAAATCAATATTCAGTACTGTGACACAAAACTACAATCACAACTCAGCCATAGATGGGAAATGCTTCAAGGTTTCAACCTCCAGTTACTGCAAGAACCTCTCACACACTCAAATAGCTGTATGTATAAGTAAAGAATTACTGCCATTCAGAAGAAAGACAATGAATTTTAAGATCAGAAAAAATGCTTCCAATCTTATGGATCTCATGCCTGTCACTTAGTTAACTTCATGTTCAGCCTGCGTTCTCTATCAACAAGGAAAACGCTAGATGCCTAAAGGCCAAACATATTACCGATATTAAATATTTACTCTCTTACATTTCAACAACTTTCTATTAAGAGATAAAAACCCACATGTTAATTGAGACCAATCGTCCCACGTTGATTAAATAAGTGAGAGTTAAACACTTTATAAGGTTAAGGGGTAACTCCTCCTATTGCCATATGATTTTAGGATAAAACCCTATTAGACCTTATAAGTAGACTGAAACTGTTTGAATTAGCACTAATGGGGAATAATCAAATGAGTAAGCAGAATTAGGAGTACATTCTATAACGTCAAGGTCGCCAACTACATTAATACCAAAATTGATAACGAAACCAACCAGCATATGATTGAACTGGGTTTTGGGTCTATGATGCCATTTATAGGTTTAAGCTTTGGTTTCTACTTTTCTTCCTTTTGGTGTAGGGAACAGTCTCCGAAAAGACCTGTATATTTTACCCCCAGGATGAAAGGAGTGCACATAAAATAGAGCTAGATTTTTGGTCTATGAGACGCACACTTGTCAAACTCAGAGTCTCTGTGGCACCTCCTAAGTTTCTTCAATTCTCGATTCGTATCCTGGGGATCATGAAGTACACTGGTTCTATCAGATTGCTTTGTTAATTTGGACTTATAATCTACCTATACTGCATTCATTAACTTTTAAGCACTTTTAAGCAACTAAGTTTTCAAAAGTTCATGCCTTCTCCTAATGCATTCATTTCGTCCCCATCATCAAACCCTTTGACTCCTGACAGACTTAAAATTTAGCTTTATTCCTATATGTTCATACTGATGCCCACAAACTTCAAAGTTAACCACAACGTAACACAGTCAGATATATACTATGTGATTAATCAGAGGTTTAGTATAAATAAGTTAACATGCACCAGTAGAAGCAACATTTCAACAAACAAAATGCCACACCTCTTAAAGTTCTTGTGTCTCCAGGCAATCCTATCGGCAGATGCACGAGATAGGGCTTCTTGGGGACTAGAAACCCAATCATCATCTAGGCTGAGCTTTGTCTTCAAATCTTCTGGCAGTGCCTTTCAGATGCAGAGACAAAACTCGAACCCCGAAACATGTGAACAGAAGTACAGAACAAGAGCATAGCATGTCCATACCATGATTTCTTTCACAAGCTTTTCTAGTTGAATTTGCTCATTGTAAGTGCGAGGAATGTAGGTTCCTTCCAATTCTAGCTGCTCAGCAAACGATCTCTTCCTTGCACCTTAACAGATACAATGGAAACTAGGCAAAGCCTTCACATAGTATACAACAACGTACAGCAAGCCCAGAACCGACATTACTTGACAACCAATTCAATGCATTCCCAATCAGTATTTCAAATTCAAAGAACAGCTGAGGTCTCAGGAATCATATCTATATCTAATTACCTATCTGTTGGGTTCTAGATTAAAATTTTTGCTTTGTTGCTCCAGCACCTGTCTACGTTCATATGCAGAAGTTATTTAAATGCATTACCATTTATTGAGGAGATTCCTAAGATAAGTCTAAATGAACAACTAAAGTCTACAGTGACAAGTACAATTACCAATATTTAAGAAGAGTTACATACAAAATAGATCTTTAGCCCAATATCAATATCTTTGGGAACTAGCGGGTAACCTAATGGTTGAATGGTCAGACCCATGTTGGACTGACAATGATCAGACATGTGTATATAAAGTACTCTCTCTATTCTTTTTTTTTTAACCTAATTACAATATTAAACTAAAATAGAAAGCCTTTAAATGAGAACAACATTTTTAAATTTCCAAATGGAGAAAATGGAAAGAATAAAAAAGAACGGAGAGATTAATATGAAGCACCCAAGTAGCATAACTCTCAAGAGTTGGATCATCATTAAACAACAATAATATCAAATAATTAAAACTGATGGGTGTTGCAGGCCCTTGCATCCGTGACGTTCAGGTAATAAGACCCTCTTACGCCTCCTAAATAAAGTTGATGTGGGGCTAATGAAGAATCAGTGTTTGACACCCTCAGGATCAGAATTTTCTGAACTGAAATCACTTCATGTCTGCACCATTTTACTTTAAATAAGCTCCTGCCCCGTTCCCACTTCCCAGTACCAGAACTAATCTCTCTTCCTCACCAAACTAATTGAGAAACACGTTCAGAAAATGCACTTAGACACCTCAAAAGAAAGGAAAATAAAAGTCCTACAATGGTGACCAAGTGAACCTGTCTAACCAGACAGAGGACAATGTATCTGAACTTAAATCTCAGCAAGGGTGTTGCATTAGGGTATTCAATGTTCAATAGTCCTCAACCCCTTTCCACTACACATCTTAATTTCTGCATATCCTGATGGCTGCACTGGACAGTATTACAAAAGACGCCAGATAACCCCACCTGACGCACATAACCAATACTTTTGCATCCAAAAACACATTGGTTATCCATCCAAGAAAATCTGATTTGCATCACGTAACAGTAATATAATCTTGTACACCTTGTCTCTTCACAGACATCTGATTATCTGAGATACGTAGTACCATGTTTATATTCACTAACCCAAAAGTGATGATAGTATAAAGTTATATATTTTCAGCCAGACAACAGAAGACAGCAAAGTCATAATAATTTCATCACTTCAATTCATTCATTAGCAGTTAATTTTCATCTCTTATCCTCTTTTACTTTATTCTGAGGGTAGAGAGAAATTATTATAAAAATTGACATCTTTTAAACAGTAACCCAATCAAAACAAATCAATTTTCATCTTAAATTCACATAGCATACTAGCTTCAGTGTCGGATCCAAGATTTTCCGCCTGATGAGTCACTAGTAAAAAACTCAATCGCATCAGTCTATTTGCGTCATTTGTTATAACAAGCGATGCAAATAGAATAAAATCCCTAACATAAGTCTATTTGATCACTTTTATCTATAGTTTCCTTATTCTTGTTGGAAAACGATTCGAGGGGAGATCTAGCCAGCTTCCTTATTAAAATTGAACTTTCTAAGGTTATGGCATATAGCGCTAGCTTTTATAGTTCTTTCTATTACCTCCCCTCGTTGCCCTATTATCTCCTACAAGTTCTCCTAAATCAGAGGAGCTAGCATCGATCATCAAGTTTTTGTGGTTGTAATTGTTTTTGCTTACGAGCACCAAGAGTTCGGCTTTCCCGACGAGGGGTTCGACGATCATATATTGCTAGCTTTGTTTGACAAGGAGCATGATCTTCATTGTCTGATCCATGTCTTCCAAAGATGGTTTTTTCCAATGCATCTAGGTTGGGTGATTCCGGGGTCTAGTAGTTTGTCTTGCTTAGGAGATAAAATATCAATGAAGCTTATCATTATCTTAAGCTTTTCTTTTTGAAAATATTATCTTTTTTACGTGGTTAAAAAATATTATCTTACTCAAGCTTATATTATACTACATATTTTAATTCCATAACTTATAGGCAAAGCTTACATTTATATTATCAAATTTGACCGAGAACCCAAACAGTATATATATACTAATAAGCTATATCTTTCTCATGATTCCACAACTTTTATTTCTTCTTGAAAAAATTTACCATGGCAGTAAGATCACGCAAAAGGAGGAATCAAAGCACTGATCTTCCTAAAGAGATCATTGAGATCATACTTGCGAAACTCCCTTTCAAAACCATCCTGCAATGCAAACTAGTTTGCAAAGAATTCAACGCCGTGATCTCCGGTGCGTCATTCGCTGAAGTACACCACCGAAACCCCCACCTTAGCCTCGTAAGTCATCGGAAAGGTCCTCAAATTCGTCAGGATACTAGCCAAGTCTTCATGATAGAGCGCTACAAGAGTACTAATAAACGCGTTAACCATACATTCGAGTCTTCAAAATTCGAGTTTTTGGATGATATTAGCACGAATTGCTATGAGATTGTCATGAATTGCTATGAGGTTGTCAACTCTTGCAGAGGTATTTTACTCCTAAGAAAAGAATATCAAAACGATGGAGGTGCATTTTTCCGCTTTAGGAGAACGTTTGTCATATGTAACCCTATCACTAAAGATATTAAGTACCGTACTAAAGAACCCGAATTACCTAGCAAGGTAAAATCTTTGTGCGGTTTAGGGTTTAGCCTTAGGACTAAAGAGTACAAGATCGTTAGATTGGTACGTAGATGTGGTGGTGATGTCGACAGGATCGAAATATTAACACTCGGTGGTAATGATAATGATTGGAGACAATTGCCAGGCTACTTCAATTTCAAATTACGGTTTAATCATAATGTTCCCTTCTCGATGAATGGAGCTTTGTATTGGTTAGCCACCGGAGAGGAGATCGCGTGTTTTGATGTCGACAAGGAGGAGTTCTACTACATCCCCTCGTTGTTTGGAGATAAAAAAGTTTTAAGCATTGGAGTGTTACATGGATCACTAGGTGTTGGGGTGATGGATGTAGGAAATTCTCGTTCGGGATTCGAGCTGTGGGTGATGAATGATAATGGTGCAAGGCATTCTTGGAGCAAAAGTTTTGTGATTGAAAATCTGCTAAGTGGTGTGATTATGAACAAGAAAGTTTCTCTTTTGGACATTAAATTTGTCGAGGATTGTGAAAGTGGGACGATTGTATTTTTGATGGAAACTACAAATGCATGTCATCTGATGACTTATGATCCTAGAGAAAAATGCATAAAAAAGACGAGACACCGTTGCGTTAATTCAAAGATGAAGGTGCAATTTCATGTTCCAACTTTTTTCACTGAGAAACATTTGTATAAGTGACTAATAGTGATAAATTTTTCTCATGAGAATTTCGTGAAAGTTGATTAATTTTAATACGAAGTATGGTGTATTCAATAAGGCTTTGATTTCAATAAATAATTTAGTTCTTCATTTGTTAACTGTTATTCAACATATTATGTGTATTACATTTAATTCTTTGATAAAATATCTTTTTCTTTATTTAAGTTCAATCAAATCCCAAATTTTGTGAAACAAAAGAATCATTTGAATTCAGACTAATAAAACCTAAACTATAATAGTAGAAAATAATTTAATTGCTTTTTCTTTTTGCAATATATGACGTGGTTTTTACAATATATGAAGCAATTGAAGAAAAGCGATATAACAACATTTAAATGCTTCGGTTTAATAAAAAACCGGCGCAGCCAGCCTCCCCATTTGAACTGACTTCCTTCAACGAACATGCAATGCAACCCTTCCTCTCATTTGAATTCCTTCAAAACTACAAGTCTTTCCTTTGAATTCTTCTTCAAAACTCCAATTCCTTCCTTCCTCATTCGAAGCCCTTCAAAACTCCTACTGCTGCGCAAATTTCAATTGGATTGGTGTTCGAAAACTATCAGAACGTGCAACTGCGCGCATTTGCTCCATTGCTATCAGTCCTGCAACTCCTTCCTTCGAAACTCCTTCTACTGCTCCTTCAATTCGCTCCTTCAAATGTACTCCTACTGTCGCGCCTTAAATGTATGTGCATCGTCCTTCATATGACGCTTTAAAGTACGAATCTTATGTGTATGTATACATAGAATTTAGGCTTAAATTCGTATTTTTTTGGGTTAAATTCGTAGTATTAGGGTGCATTAGGGTGTGTTGATATCGTCTATAGAGGTATAGAAAACAAAAGAAACAAAAAATTATCTCATGGTATTCAGTTGCTTCAATTCGGAATTAAGGGGACTAAGGTATAAATTTTTTCCCCTTTGTTTAATGAATTTATTCATATAAATATGATATATTTTTTGTTTTTCAACTAAGTTTGTTATTGAATTGTAAAGTTTATCACAAATTTTGAGTTTTATGACTGTATTCATATGGTAATTGATTGGTTTATGCAAGGGATGAAATTAAGATATTAACATAATAATTGAATTCAGTTCTGGGAGACGAAAGTCTTCCTTTTATTTATGAGGGATTGGTTGATATCAATTAGTAATTTTCTGAATTTTGATTATATATCTTATTTGTGTATATTAGGTGGAGAGTATGATGATTAGTTGAGGTTTGTAGAAGTTAACTTGAGGATTGTTTTAAGTTACTAACATTGGAACTTTGCTTTTGAAAACAATACGTGAGGTGCTAGGATTTCAAGTTTAAGTTTGTGTTTATGCACGCTAGACTTCATAATCTTGTTCTTTAGTTGGATTTTCTACTTCATACTGTCTTTGGCTGTGATTGACATTGTGGGGAACATCGATTCCAAGTTTAAAGAACATTGATCTAATGGACCCATTTAAATATATGGGTACAACTGGAAATGCAAGAGGGGTTTTTTTTTTTTGTTTTGGGGGGGGGGGGGGGGTTGTGGTTCAGGTTGACTCCTTTTAAGTTCATAGCATGATCTTGCGCGAGCTTTTAATAGTTTTCCCTCTATCTTATCCATTTCCATGATTTTTGTGAATTGGGATGAATATTGTATAATTTTGTCACCTACCTTCTGCTTTCTGTCACAACATCACAGGACATGGTTGTATGCATGTGAATGAGTTATTACTTCTCTCTCTTAAATCTTTAAGGTTCTATAATTTTTTTTTTTTTTTTTTTTTTTTTTTTTTTTTTTTTTTTTTGTATAAGCAATATTTTACTCTTTTTATTTGTATGAATTCTTGGTAACTTGCACTGCAACTTACACTTGTTATGCGTTTCTGAACCTTTTCTAGGCAACAAAGCTTATTATACGAGAGTCTATTGAACCCTTCTGGAAGAATATCGTCCTGTTGGAATTACTTTGATGAAGTTTACTAAACTCACTCTTGGTACTGTTGCCCCTAAAATAGAAGGTATGTATTAACATACAGTTGTCCTTTACACTTTTGAAATTTTCATTTTGAGTGACTTTACGATATTTGATCTTTGAACATAAATTGTTTCTAGTTCAAATCATGCAAGGCACATATTGGTTAGTGTGATGTATTGGTGGTGAGAATCTACACCCTTTTTTATTCATTAATAAACATGTGTAAATGACTTTAGAATATGATATTCCATGTAACTTATCTGAATTTTTTGAATCTTATGTCTGGAGTATTGGAGATAGTATGTCGAACTTCTGTATGCTTGATTCAAAAAGAGAGTTGTACACTCATCTGGCTATTTAAATGATAATCATTGTAGTCCTAAGGAGGGGGTCAGCTGTCCTCTGTAGAATATTTTTGTTTTTATCTCTTAATGTTTGTTAGTATGTCAGTTGCGCCAGTATCAATAGATTTAAATGATTTGGATGGGGCTCTTTGAGTTGTATGTCTGTCTCTCTGTTTCTCTAGTCTCGCTCAACCACTGCAAGCATACATGTCCAGAGCCTCCAAAAGAGTCTGTTAATCATGGATATTGACCTTCGATGGGGTGGCGACCCCAATATCATCATAGGTGTTGAAGCTGCACTTGTTGCTTATATTCCTATTCAGGTCAGTTTGTGACTTTAGTCAATGAGTATTTTTCCTTCTCCTTTACTCTTTTCCATGGATAATGTAGGTATATCTTCAGACTTGTAATTCTGAAGGAATTCCTCGCTCATTAAAAATTCTAAATTTTTTCTCATTTAGCCATCGCTTGTTTTCGGATGCAGTTCAAAGATCTTCAAGTATTCACAGTTGTCCGTGTCATATTCCAACAGGCCGAAGAGATTCCCTGCATATCTGCTGTTGTTGTTGCTCTACTTTTAATGTACACCTGCCAATTCTTTAACTTGAATCTTATTCAGGACTTGTTATGTTTATGCAAGTGATTCAATTTTTATATTCTATTAAGGGTGTAATAAACTAAAATGATTATCTTGTTCACTTTCACCAGCCAGATCAAGCCTCGAATTGATTACATTTTGTAGCCATTTCTCATTTTAAGGCAAGAGCAACCTGTTTTATTTTGGTATGTGCTGATCGTAAGTATCATTTGTTTTGAAGTATGCGCTGTGTAGTATTCAATAGTTTAATTGTACATTGGTCTAGATATCATATTCCTAAAAAAGGTCTAAAGAAATGTAGTCTGACTTTGATTTTAGTCAATCTTTGGCTTCAAGGTGGATTCTTCCAACTCTGTACAAGTTTTAACAATTTCCTTTGAACAAGAGTTATTCAGAGATGCATACCACTCTACTCTACATATATTTATAACAAGGAAGTGAATCTTTCCCTTCATGCAGGTATTTGATAAGGATATTGGACAGGATTCTGATTCATTGCAAACGTGGGAAGGTAATAGCTTAACAATAATTTGGAGCACACTTCATGGAGTCCCAAAGTCCTAGGCTATTTACTTTATTTCATTATGTCTAACTTCATGAACTGTGTTGCTCATTCATTAACATCCTCGCCTTGCTATCTGCAGCATCGCACAGGTTGCCTAGTTGGTTGTCTTAGGAAATTGCAGACCGGGTGCTTGTCCTCAGTGTTTGAGGAATATCAGCGGTTTGTAGGGGCCAAAGCCAGGACCAACGACATGGTTTATGGAGAAACACGATGTTCTGCATTAGTGATATGATTAAAGGCTATGACTTCGAAGCTACGAAATAGGATGCAACTATGGGGGAATTAACAACTTATGGTGATACGAATCTTTTAGGTGCATCCAAGGTGAACATTTGTGTGTGCATGGTAACATGCAATACTTAGCACATGTGAATGAGGATTGATGGACATGAGAAATAAGTTGGTTTTGCCTATGAGTTTTCTCCCACTTCATTTGATAGGATTTTTCTCATTTTAGGCATAGGGCATTTTTTTGAACTTTCCTATTTTTTAGGTTTGAGGGTTCTATAATGTGTGGAAGCCATGTAATTAATGATTGATGGAAGACCTTGATAAAAAGATAAAATCTTGGAGTGATTTTCGAAGATTGAAAATTTTGACCAAGGGAAAAAATCGTTATTACAGTGGTCAGTGGGTTAGGACAATGAACGGTGCTACGGAGTGATGTGGCTACTGAGTTGGCATGATGATGACGTGGCTATGACATGGCAAGGGAAAGTGACATGGATACACACATGTGATTGAATATTTAATGTTTTACTTTAAATAAAATAGGTTAAGAATAGTTAATTTATAATTTTATCTTTTTAGGTAGGATAAAATTCTAATTAACATAAGATAGTGTTAGAGTTTTGGTAGGATTATGTAATAAATAGGTGGCATTATCCTATTCGTTGTTAGGTGGTTATTATGAGTCCTTTTAGAAGTAGAATTCATAGTTTCAATGTGATTCAAACTCTCAAGCTTAGGGTATAGATAGATGTGTGCCCAAGCTTGAAAAATTAAATTTTGATCTTGTTTTTCTTATTTTAAGAAATAAACTTTGAGAGTTTATTATTCTTTGTACGTAGCAAAGACTTGTGAGCTGGTGCTATGCTTTAAGTTCACGTGAGGAAGTTGAAAGAATTGAGGGTGTTTCTTTAATTAATTCTCTAAACTTTCGCCCTAGATTATAGTCTTTGGTGCGTTGCTTTATAAGGTTCATAGTCTAGTTTTCATTCTTCAAAGGAATTAAGGTTCTTATACTAAGATTCACATCAACTTTTGGTGCTTTTGTTGAGAGAATTCGAAGCATACTCAAGCAAGATGGATTCCGGTGGTGATGATGCACACAAGATACCACCAGGCTTTAGAAAAGGTTTGACCTTGCAAGAAGCCAAATCCTTGTGCATGGAATGCAAGTTGAAGGAACTGAAGGAACATATGCACGAGCTGTTGCAAATCGTGGGGGAAGAAGGAAAATTCCTCAAGCAAAGGTAAACACTCTTCCATGAATCTAACTCTAGCAAAGGTGATGTGAATCTAGTGTTAGGAGCTTGAGGAGGCCTAGAAAGAGAGACCCATCCTCTTCAAGTAATGATGAGGAATCATATGAAGGGCGTAGGAGAAGGAGTTCAAGGGGAAAAGAGGATTAAAGCTTGAGACTTGAAATCCCCGAGTTCAATGGAAGTATGCACATAGATAAGTTCTTAGATTTGATCCGTAGAGTCTAATGAATTTTCAGATACAAGGACTAAGATGATAATAGATCCTTCAAGATTGCTAAACTCAAACTCATTTCTTAAGCAAGTTTATGGCTTGACAGCTTGCAAAAGAAGAGGATAAAGGAGGGGCGTTCCAAGATCTCATCTTGGACAAAGATAAAGAAATTCATGCGAAAAAGGTTTGTTCCTCATGACTTCAAACAAAACAATTTCATAAAAATGCATACTTTGAAGCAAGAAAGGAAGTCTATGGAGTAATACTTGGTGGAATTCAAAAATCTAGCCATGGTGTATGGGCTATAGGAGAAGGAAGACCACAAGGTGGCTTATTTTGTGGCTGGGTTAAATGACCCAATCAAAAAGAAGATGGAATTACAACCCTATTGGAGTTTTGATGAGGTGTGTACAATAGTAACCAGGGTTGAAAGACAATCACGTAAACCTAGAGGGATATTTAAATCCTTTGAAGTTAGGAGTGTGTGTGAAGTAACTACCTTTACACCAAGCCTTGACACATCCACGAAACCACAACCTTTTGAGAAGGGAAAGATAGGAAGTTTGAGGCCTCCTATGGGGGATCAATGGACTTATTTTAAATACAAGGGATAAAGCCATATTCGAAGGGATTGTCCTTATGTTAGAGTTGTTACTAATTGTACTTGGCAGGAAGATGGGATCTTTGAAGAAGAGGACTGTAATCTTGAAGAAAATGAAGGTCATGCATCTTTTCAAGCCCAAGAAGAGGATGTTGAGGAGGTGATGATAGAGACTAGGGGACCTAGCCTAGTGTTGAAAAGGGTATTGCAATCTAAGTCTACACCTTTAGATGAGAGGTAAAGGGAGAATATTTTTCTCATGAGATACAATGTCCAAGGAAGGATATGTGATATGATCATGGATTCGAGGAGTTGCACCAACGTGGTTTCCACCCTCTTGGTTGACAAATTGGAGGTGCCCACTCAAAATCATCCTCAAACCTAAAAGCTTCATTAGTTGAGAAACTCAAATGATGTGAAGGTTAGTAAACAAGCCTTAATTTCATTTGAAATTGGCAACTATGACGATGAAGTTCTTTGTGATGTTTGTCCCATGGATGCTTGTTATATTCTCTTGGGTAGACCTTGACAATATGATAGATATGTAAAGTTTGATGGGAGGAAAAATATCTATGTGGGGAAGAGGCATGCACAAGATAAACCATTTTTTTTTGAAACCATTGATGACTTATAAGCATAAAACAAACAAGGGCAACAAAAGGGCTGTAATTTTTATAGGCAAAAAGAAGTTAAAAGAGGGATTCAAAGTATGTAATTTGGTGGGTGCTAATGAAATTACTAATCAAGGTCATGGAAAAACACGAGGGAGAATCTTTCTTTGAGAGAGGAATAGCGACATGGTTTGCTATCTAATAAACCAAACATTGAAACACAAATTTTGAGGACAAATTATTTTGAAGAAGAGGAGGATGATATGATTAAAGGCTGTGACTTCAAAGAAACTATGGGGGAATTATTAGCTTATGGGAATAAGAATCTTCTAGGTGCATCCAAGGGGAACATTTGCGTGTGTATAGTAACATGCAATATTTAGCACACGTGAATGGGGATTGGTGGACATGGGGAATAAGTTGGTTTTTTCTATAAGTTTTCTCCCATTTTATTTGATAGGGTTTTTCTCATTTTAGGCATAGGACATTATTTTTTAACTTTAATGTGTGGAAGCCATGGAGTTGATGATTGGTGTAAGGTCTTGATCAAAAGCCAAAATCATGGAGGGATTTTTGAAGATTGAAAATTTTAACCAAGGGCAAAAATCATTATTACAATGGTCGATGGGTTAGGACAATGGATGGGGCTATGGAGTGTCGTGGCTATAACATGGCAAGGGCAAGCGATGTGGCTACACACATGTGATTGAATTTTTAGTGTTTTACTTTAAATAAAATAGGTTAAGAGTAGTTAATTTGTAATTTTATCTTTTTAGGTAGGATAAAATTCTAATTAACACAAGATAGTGTTAAAGTTTTGATAGAATTATGTAATAAATAAGTGATATTATCCTATTGATTGTTAGGTAGTTATTAGGAGTTATTTTAGAAGTATGATTCCTAGTTTCAATGTAATTCAAACTCTCAAGCTTAGGATATAAATAGATGTGTGCCTAAGTTTGGAAAAATCTGATTTTGAGCTTGTTTTTCTTGTTTTGAGAAATAAACTTAAAGAGTTTATTATTCTTTGTATATAGTAAAGATTTGTGCTTTGCTTTAAGTTCACATGAGGAAGTTGAAAGAATTGAGAGTGTTTCTTTAATCAATTCTCTAAACTTTTGCCCTAGATTATAGTATTTGGTGCGTTGCTTTATAAGGTTAATAGTCCAGTTTCTATCCTTTGTGTGAATTAAGGCTCTTATACCTAGATTCACATCAACTAGATAGTTTTTTTAAAACCTCATCTACCAATACCATGGTTATGGTTCCAATAGGAGACACTTGCAAGACAGAGATGACAATTATCCTAAACCTCATGTCAAATCCAGCTAAGCCAAAGTGTAGGTTTCTGGCAAATCTTTTGCTTGCCAAAACTTTCACCGCATTGCTTTTTTTTCTCCTTATTCTTTCATACTCTATAGCCCTTAGGATATATCTAAGCCAATTATATTAGTGGAAAAATTTTGTAGTAAACAACTCCTATCAAGAACAAGATCAATGATAATTTGTATATATACACAAACATTTGATTTTATTTTTATAATATATTAATTTCATATATTCCCGTAATATATTGGTATTATATTTAATATATATACAATAATATATATATATATAACAAAAATCATATAATTTCACAATAAATAGAATTAAATGCTAATTACATAAGTGCTTCGATTTTTTAAAAAACTGAAGCAAATAGTCAACTTCTATTAGAAATGGAAAATAATAAAAAAAATTAAAAAACCCTTCATTTGCTTCGATTTTTTAATAAAACCAAAGCATTTGATTATTATTTGCTTTGGTTTTATAATCGAAATTGCTTCGGTTCCTAAACCAAAGCGATTGTACCATTTCATAAGTGCTTCGCCTATATAACCGAAGCAAATAAGCTATTTTAACCGAAGTAGCTGAGCAAAATAAAAGACTTTCGATTATAACAATTGAGGTCATTTTATAAAGTTTAAACATATACATAGGTTCATTATAAGACCATCTTTCATTAAACTTTGGATCATATTATTTTCAATTTGAATCAATATCGGACAACCTATTTAGTTTTGGATGTGGTTTGGCTTTAGGCTTGGTTCAAACTTGTATGACTATTAGATATGATTAGCAAAATTTTAGGAACATATTCAAACTCCTAATCACATAATCTCAAGCATACATATAATACAAACCATATTTTAAGGAGTTAGATATACCTTTTATGCGTGCTCGAACGATCAAATAGAATGTGAGTCTTTTAAGCTGAATATAGCTCATACTCCAACAACTTGCCCTTCCTATGCATCATCAAATTATAGGATTAGACTTTTATAGGTAGCTTCAGCTCCAACACTTAGTAGAGTGATCTTCAGAAATGGAGTATTGTCCATCTCTCCTCCCTTCTTCTTCATTCACTTCCATCCCTTCAAACCCTAAATTCAAGCATCTTTGTTTTACAAGTCCCAAAATCATTCAAATATCTTACTCTTCTTCTTCCTTATCTTCATCTTCAAGGACCCATTCAACTCGATACCTAATGGGGACAACTCATCTGGGTTCTACTCTCAACCCCTTTTAAATTTTCTACCTTATATGCTAATTCCGTATGAAATTATCCACCTTTTATGATTTAATTTTTCGGATAGCATCATTGTTATGGGTAAAAATGCAGTTGGGTCACGTGACATGTCACATAAGATGTCTAACGTGTAGGATGACTAAGCGTAAGAAGGTAACTCACTGGATTAGGGCAGTTAAAAACATGTAGTGATTGTAACCGTCCGCATGATTCCAGGCAATAAGCATGACAAGGTATTTATGAAGAAATAATAGAAGATTAAATGGTGTGAGGGAAGGCATAAATTATTCCTATCAATAACTGGAATTAACAACCATATTAGGATGATTTCTCTTATAAAAAGAGGGGAAAAGATCAAGTATACACATAAGAGACTAGAAAACTGCCATTTCATCTACAAGCTTATCAATTTTAAGTTCTTACATCCCAATAATTCATTTGTAAATTCATACTATTACATCTACATGTACACAATATCTTTAGAATAGAACAACGACCAAATAAGCCCCCGCGGTATTTCCTGAGTTCGGGTTTTTCACATTACCAGTATGGTGTGTCATTTACATTATTTTCTTACTTTATTCTTTACATTATTCCCTACGTGTAGCTCAACTAGTTGTAAAGTATCCCAACTTTAGATTGTCACTACGTGAAGATTTTTGGCAGAAACAATTGGCATCCACCGTGGGGCAATAGTTAGTTAGATGTACCAAATCTTAATCATCTTGATATATCCATAATGTCTCAAAACATAGAGGAAATGACCCTAAACAAGTTGTTAGACGCCTTAATGAAGACAAAATCGGATTTAGAGGCTTCCCAAAAACGCATAGAAGAGATGGTTTAGGAGTGATGCAAAGTGTACGCAAGTAGATGGAGTCAGTCAATAGTAACCTAAAAACTAGAGCTGGGTGCAGAGTAGATGCATCCCATCCTATTCCCCATTGACTCTAGCATAAATGATGACCAAGATTACAACAAAGAAGACATGGAACACCCCCAGAATGACGATGACTAGGAGAATCAAGATGATGACTCCACTATGTGAAGAATTCTCCTAAAACCAAAGCACATATGTCTTAAATGCTTCGGTTTTTTAAATATCTGAAGAAAATAATCAACATTGGGTAGAAAAAAGAAAAAAAACCACTCATTTGCTTCGGTTTTTTTGAAAAAACTAAAGCACTTATTACCTTAAAGTTCCTTGTTCATTTTAAAAAACATAAGTAAATAAACCCATTTATTACTTCGGTTTTTTAAAAAACCGAAGCAAATAAACCCATTTATTGCTTTGGTTTTTAAAAAAACCAAAACACTTGTATGATTTATTGCTTTGCCTGGAAAACCAAAGCACTTGTTTATTTTTTAATTGCTTCATCAATAAGTGTTTCACCTAAAAAATCAAAGAAAATAGCTCTAGAAATACGATGCAAATAAGCCATTTTCTACTTGTTGGGACCCGATAGCTCATGCATTTAAGCCCAAGAATGACGAGATCATTCCACTACCCAAAGAGTTTAAGGTGATTATTGGGTGGTTGATCAACGATCCTTTATTTTTGCCCAAAGTTAAAGAGTATTGCTATTCTTATTTTTAGAGGTACCTTGACCTCAAGGGTAAGAACCTTAGCAATGTAGTTTATGGGAGTAGGGTTGACTTGGAAAGAATAGTCTCTTATTTTTCTTCTCTAGCTAATGATCCTAGAGCCCAAGCGTATAGAAGAAGAGCCCTACACTTTTTCTTATTCGTCCGATTCCTTTTCATGAATGAGAATAATGAGGGGTGGTATGCCTCGGTGCTCAAAATTGTTGAGAAAATTGAATGGGAAAGAAATTTGATGTCAACAATCATAGGCAAACTCATGCTTTGTCTTGACTTAAATCATGCTAATCTTTCTCTTATTCTTGGTGGAAGCTCTATTTTTCAACAAGTAAGTTGCTTTATACTTGATCTTTTGCTTTATTTTTTGGTGTTTCACATGCACTATTAGAGAATGGTACAATTGCTTTGGTTGTAGGGGCAAAACACTTATAGCAAAGCACTTGTCAATTAGTACAATTGCTTTGGTTATTGAACCCAAGCAATAAATCTACAATTTCTTTGGTTAGCTTGAAGCAAAGCACTTATAAAATCCATAAGTGCTTCGGTTTTTCACAATCGAAACAATTTTGGATTTATTGCTTCAGTTTAATAAGTGAAACAATTGTCATTACTATAAAGGCGAGCTTTTTATTGCTTAGGTTCATAGGACCAAAGAAATAGATGTCATTTATTATTTTTTTTAATATAAATAGTTTTATGCCAATTTAGTAGGTACTAATTTGTTTCCCACTTTTGAACACAATAATAATAAATTTTCTATTATTCTAGCTACGTGTGTGTGTGATTGTGTGTGTGTGTTAACCCAATTAGGTTTCAAGTGGATAATTCGATGAGTGAATTGCAAGTAGAGAGCTCGATTTTTTACAACCCAACCTTCCTTTTTCGGTGAAGAAAAGAGGAAGGGACTCTCCCCCACTAGTACCCTACTATTTTGCGCATCATTAAGGATTGACTATGTGGCTTTAGAGACATCGAAAGGGTCAAGGAGTCACCACCAAACATTTATGGGTTATTTAGAAACCCTTGGGTTTGAATCCCAATATAACTCACGTGAATGGTCTTCGAACCATGAGAAGGTCCAGAAATGAGAAACTTATTTCAAACCGAGAATGTGTGAAAAGAATTGACATAGAGATGAAGAACAAATTTGTTTTTTCCTATGCAAACATGAACAAACAAGTGATAAGAACACTCTAATTTAGTTGGTTGAACAAATTAAGATTTATGCTAAATTAGGTGATCACTTTTGTTAGTTGTCCATAAGATTAAGGGTCCTTATGGCCGATTGTCCAAATTTATCTTATTAGACGTGGATTCAATCAAAAGTTCTTGATTAGTACATAAGATAAAAGTGGTCATGTAAATACAAAGTAAGGATACATAATGAAAGTGCATAATTGAAAGAAAATAATATAGACAAGAGTCAAGAGACAAAGAAATAAAGGTGTTAGGATTTTTAGCAATGCAAAATAAGTATGATGCATAATGATTTGAAGATTTACTAATCAAATAATGAAGTAAGTTTAAAGAGACTTTTCTCCATGTACTCCAACTTGAAAATGAGTCTAGTTAAAGAGGCATTTATGGTTTAGCCTTAGAACATCATTGCCATATAATATGAGAAATAGAAATCAAAGTATGGATTATGATATCTAAAGAAAGAAATGAGAATTTTGAGTAACTCCTAAATGTACATTTAATTATGACATACACCTAGGGTTTTCTCATAAAAATGGGTCAAGTTCCAAGTCTAGTAAGGTTGGAGATGTCCAGATCTTAGCATCATAGACAAAATGAAAAGTAAAGAGACGTAAAGTAGCTTATAATAAGTAAAATTCAAGGGAGAGGGGTTATTTGAATGATTAAGAGGAGACCAATCTTTGAAGATGGTTCCATGAATGAGGGGCTCAAAGTTAGGGTTTTGAGGCTTAACATTGTGACGTAGGAGTTGCTCCTAGCTCTTCACATCATAGGAAAAATGATACATTATAAATAAAGATGTATGAGTTAATCACCAGAGATCATCAAGAGTGACGTCTCTTTGGTTGACCAAGGTTCATCAAAAGTGCAAAAGGACTGAAATAGGTGTTCATGTGAGAGGGGTTTGCACCTCCCATAATCATTATAAAAAGAGTCTAGTCTAAGGGTCTTGAGTGGATGGAAACCATTAGATCTAAAGAGATAAATGGAGTAGAAGTAGACAAAGAATTAAATGTATTTAAGGAGAGTAGGGATTTTCAGTGTTTACTATTTAGGATAGTTCCTTTACTTGAGTCTATGTTGAGTGATTAATGGAATTATGGTTGCTTTTTCATCTAAAGCAAGGGGAATGCCTTTAATGCTAGTAATTTTGTTTTGCTTGTGTTTGAGAGTATGTGAGTGAGAATTTTAGTAGAGTGACAAAGAAGGGGTATTTATAAGCAAAGAAGTCGGTTTCGCAAGCATTAGACTCCAAGTCCATGCGTCAAACACAAAGCTATGCGTCAAACGCTTAGCCTGTGCATCAGACGCTAGAACTGACAGCTAATCAGATTCCATTTTAGTCCATGCATTGAAAGCTAGATGAGCACTAAATGTTGGGTTCATGCGTTAAACACTTGCTATGCGCTAGACGCATGAACTGTGCGTTTGATGCTTGAAAATGGCATTGGACGCCTGCTTTTGATAGAGATTTGGTTCATGCGTTTGACGCCTGACTTTAGCTGTCAAACAAAAAAGCTCTGAGCTTCAGGATTTGCGCATATTATGGTTTGTTTTTTTAGGGTTTTTGGGTCATGTGTTTGGATCAATTGTGTTTGGGCTCGGTTTTGTGTTTGGGCCTTTTTGAGGTTTGGCTTTGAGGAGTTTTTCGGATCACACACACTCAACCTCGACCCAAAAAAAGTCCTACTTGCAAGGGTTGGTTTGTTATTGGACCGTTACACGGGGAGACATAATTTTTTGTCTATAGAAGCCCCCACTTTAAATGAGTCTTGGGTAAAGACGACAGTCAAAGTATGAACTGGGAAGGAGGAAGATATGAGATGCTCGGGTGCTGCTTAATGGGAGCCGCGACCAATATGGTGCGACTTATGAATTTAGTTGATGTGCCAATGGGGAGCCGCTAGCTAGTTGGAGCGGCTTATGGCTTGGCTTTATATGCCAACGAGGAAGCCTTTTTTGGGGTGGCGCGACTTAAACACATGGCTTGTTGTGCTAGAGAGACGTGGCCTGCTGTGCTAGAGAGACGTGGCCTGTTGTGCTAGAGAGACATGACTTTCTATGCCAAATGGGTGCTGCCATAGCAACATAAAATTGAGGAGGGACTGAGTATGTTGCTCCTTACGCCCAAGCGATTTACTAAGGAGCTTTTAGCGTTTTGAGAGGGTGGTACCCTGCTCCACTAGGGACTTTACATATATATTGGTCCCTGAACTCAGACTAATTCATATCTTTGTACATTTTGGCTTGGTTTCTAGTTGATTTAGTTGTTGAAATCATCGTTTTTGAAGGGTTTACTACCTTTGGTCTTGCTGGGGAATAGATGAACCTCGTTGGGGAATTTTTCTGTTTCTGCTTCTGGTGAAGAGGACCCACTTGGGGCTTTTGAATAATTTTTGAGGGCATGTTCCTATTTTTATCCTTGATAAGGATGCTTATCCATTGAGGATGTTAATATGCTAGGAAATTTCATCTAGTGGCGAAGAATTTTGGTTGATGGGAAAATTCCATGGAGAGAAGGATTTTAACTGGTTTTATTGGGGATTGAAACCTTAAATGATCCAATGGGGATTTTTTGCTAGGCCCATGGTTACCTGAACTTGCTTAGCGTATTGTGGGGACGCCTCTCAAGCCTTGGCGTATTTTAGGGACGCCTCTCGAGCCATTTGACCAATCTGCCTCTAGAGCCATGAGCCAACATGCATAATATAGGGATGCCTCCTAAGTCATGAGCAAATAGGCATATTATAGGGACGCCTCTTGGGCCATTGGGTATTTTAGGTACGCTTCCCGTGCCATTGCGTATTTCAGGGATGCCTCTTGGGCCATTATGTATTTTAGGGATGCCTCCCAAGCCAATGGGCCAATATACGTTTTTTAGGGAAGCCTCTCAGGCCATCAAGACAGATTAATAAGGTCATTAAAGTGTTTATGAATCATATGTAGTGTTAAAGCATCATGCGTGGTCGATCCAACTTTTCGGGTTTCAGAAACCAAGCATCTGGAATCCTTTTTGGGTCATAGGGGTATTTGTTCTTCTCACCCCATGCTTGAATTTTTGTTAATCTTCCCACGTGATTTTCGAAGTGAAATACCCAAATTTCTTAACTTAATCTTGAAAATAATGGTAACATGGAGGGGGGTCCCCAGTCTGTGATGAGATAGACATATAAGCGTCTGGTGCCGGAGTCATGCGTTAGCTGCTAGGAAGTTGAGCGTTTGACGCCAGAGCAGTGTCTGACGCGCGCTTTGGTGCTTTGGATGTACGTGCTAGGGTTTCTTAAATTCGTCTTTTTGCCTTCGATAGACTCATTTTGACAGTTCTTACTTCTCAAAAATTGCTCTAACCTTTTGTTCCCCCATTTTTGCTTCGAAGGGTCTGATCTACAAGGCATTCAATTTCACCATTTCATGGAATTCAAGTAAGTAACTCAAATTTACCTTGGTTTTTAAGCATAATTTTCTGTTTTGTGTGAACCTTAAATTAAATTGGGGGTTTTGATATTGTGGTGTTTTATTGCAGTTATTGGGTAACTGCTTGGTATATGTATGTATATAATGTGTAGGTTAGTTTTTACACGTAATGTGACAAATTTGAGAAGATTTGAGCAAAATTCGATAGTTTTAGTAGGGAGGGCTGAATATTTGTGGGTCTTTGCAATATGCATGTTTCGGCTTGATCTTGTGGCTTGGTTATGCTTAAGGATGATGAATTGTAAGTTTGAGAGTCATAAATCCTCGTTTTGGTTGGGTTTTATGATATGTTGGCTTTTAAGACCCTAGTATTTTCACACTAGTATGGTAGTGATGGCTTGAGTTTTTGGGGCTAATTTGGGTGTTTGATGGTTCTATGTTATGGATCTAGGCTTTGAAGTAAGTTTGGTGTGAATAACTGTTGAGTTTTTGCGTTTGCAAGGAAATCGGGGTTTTGCCTGTTTAAGGAAATGTAGGCCTTGTAGGGTTTCTGTTAGAATTGGAATTGGTGTTTGAGGCTATGTCATGAGGTTTACAGCCAAGTTCGGGCCCAAAATATGAGAATTTTAGTGATGTAGTGAAAATATGTGAACTTCCTTTTGATTTGTGTCTGGGTCTGTGAATGCCTGTGACTTGTTTTTGCACTTGGATGAGCCCTCTGTGTTGTTGAGACTTGTTAAGATGGAATATGTGAATTCTAGAGTCTATTGTTTTTTAGTGGAGTTTGTTAACTCTAGGGCCATGGAATCGGAGAATTCTAGAGTCTCTTGTGTTCCAATGGAGTCTGTGAACTCTAGGGACCAAAAAATCTGAGAACTTCAAAGTTTGTTTAATTTTCAAGGGAGTCTATGAACTCTTGAGACAGTAGTATTCAGTTGAATCTAAGAATTCCTAGGGTTGTATTTTAGAGGAACCTTTGGATTCTTGTGACTTTATTATTCTAATGGAATTTGAGAATTCCAGTGAGCCATGTTATAGTTTAGTAGAGTCTGTGAACTCCTAATTCTATATTTAGAGGAATCTAAAAATTCCAGAGATTTTGCATATTGTTTTTTTTGGTATTATTTAGAAAGTTGCGTAACCTTTTGCTGCGATGCTTTTAGGCTTGTAGCTGTGCATTTTCACTGACATTTGCTACTTTTTGTCAGGATAGTGTCGTGCACTAGGAAACAAAGGGATGCTAAATTGGAAAAGTCAAGAAGAAGGTCCTAGGAAGAAAAGTGCGCTAGTATAATAGAGGAGGGAGCAAGAAAGAAGCTAGAAGATGGCGACTACTCTTACGAGGAGTGCTTCATAGTTGTCGAGATTCCGGCCCACTAGTCAGCTCTGTTTCAGGTGGTGGTGCTTGAGGCTAGATCTCGCACTCAAGAGCAGATGAATAGGGTGGCCGACTCCACCTCTAAGGGACCTAGAAAGCAACTTGTGAAGAAGGCATAGGATGGGCCTTGAATGACTCATATTCTTGGAGAGTATAATCTTGGCGAGGGCCTCGCTTTGTAGAATTTATGGATAGGACTCGAGCTTTCTAGGTTGATTTCACTCAACTCAAACTATTCTCGCTAAAATGCTTTATCCTTAATTAGAATCACTTGGCCTTCCAAAGATGTTGTATGTACCATTACCTAAAACATAATCATGTAGGGTTGTGCTATGATGCTATATGATATAATATGACGCTAGAATCTTATTTATGCATTTGTGTGTACGTTTATGCGTGCCTTTCTTTACAGCACAATGATGCATGGGCCTATTGTGCGACTTGCTAGATGTGATGCATGTAATACATGGCTTGCTAAGTGCAATGCAATTTATAAATATGCAGGGACAATTTTGCAAAAACATGCCCTATTTTTGGGTCACAACAAAAAATGAAAATTTTGTTGGGAAGTCTTGCAAAATTTTGATTTATTGAGACAATTGGGTTAACCGGGTCAAGTTTTAATTTGAAAGCGCGTTGGGGTTGGCATGGGTCAAAACATTGATTAGGGAAAAAGGGGTGCGAGTCGTGCCACTAATGGATTGGTTGGGAAAAAGGGTTAAACCGATTCAAGAAAGGCTCGGTAAATAGGTTAGATAGGTAGGTCAAAGAAAATATTGTAAAAAGACATGAAAAAAGGCTTTGTGTTTAGCTATAAAGGCCACTTCTTGCTTTATCTCTTAGAATTAGACTTTTTTTAAAAGCTTTAAGAAGGTTGTAGGCTAAAATTTTAGGATCTTTTGTAACCTTTGCTTCTTTTGAATGAAATTAAGTTTGTTTTGCAAATTTATTATGCTATTACATGCTTTAAGGATTGCATTTACATAAATTTACAAAGTTTAAATTGATTATTAAGACCAAATGAGCCAAAATGATCTTGAATGAACATGCCTAAACCTAGCATAAAGTTTAGGTACACTTTTAAGAGTTAAATGAACAGAACATTTAGTCCTTTAAACAGGAGCCTTTATGCTTGATGCCAAATTTTCAAATCAGGGCAGGAGCCTTTTTGCTTGGTGCTTAGCAAGAATCAGACAAGGTAGAAGCCTTTTTGGCTAACGCTCAAGACTTGGAGTCAAACACATAACTTGACGATCAACGCTTTGGCTTCATGCCTGGAATTGCATAGCAACAAAGGAGGAGATATGAGTTGTTTTTTGCTAAAGCCCAAACGTGGGCTTTTAATGTGAAGACTTCGGCGTCAAATGCCAATGCCTTGGCGTTTGACGCTGGACCTAGGCTTGGGACAATTTCTCGGAGTGCAGAGATGCATGATTTTTATTGCGATAAGGCTTTAGATGATGCCTACGCATCTTGATGAAGGAATCAGGTCAAAAAGTAACTCTATTCAGAAGTTTCTTCCAGACTTGACACTCGGGTTGCGGTGCATTTCAGAGGTTTTCTTTCAGGTTTGGAAACGCATGGGGTAGCCAGGCCTCGGATGAGGTTTCCTACATATCCGCTAAGGGAACCATACCATAACATAGCCGTGAGACATTGAGGAGTGCTAGGAGATAAATTTCTTCAACTAATCGAGGCTTATTAGTGAAGGAAATTCCTTGCCGTCCATGTTTTCTAATTGCACAACTCCTCAAGATAGGATATTTTTAACAATATAGGGTTCTATCTAGTCTGATTTTAATTTACCCCGATGATCCATAACTTTTTTTCGGAGTGCTTCAAGCACTAGGTTGCCCTCTTTTGATGAATTGGGTACGAACCTTTTAATTGAAGTGCTTTGCGAACCTTTGTTTGTATTATTGAACATGATAAGTAGCCTAGAGCCATTTTTCCTCCAACATGATCAATTCATCGTATCTTCCTTTAACCCAATCAGCTTCAAGAAATTGACTCTCAAGAACAATCTTCAATGAAGGAAGTTCGAGCTCAATGGGTCGGACAGATTCCATCCCATGTACTAGAGAATAAGAAGTCATGCATGTTGACATCTTGATTGACGTTTTGTAGCCCTATATAGCAAAATGCAATTTCATCGGTCAATCTTTGTAATTTTTGGTCGTTTTCTAGATTATGACCTTGATATTTTTGTTCGCTACTTTAACTGCCTCATTCGTATACTGACTATATGGAGACAAGCGACAGTGTTTAATTTTGTACTTGGTCAAGACGTCTTCACATTCACCTTAGAAGTGGACCCCTTGGTAGCTTATAAGAAAATGAGGCACACCATATCTGCATATGATGTTCTTTTCTAAGAACTAGACAATTTGCTTGGAACTTAGTGATTTACAATTTGGCTTCGACCCACTTTGTGAAGTAGTTGATCGCAACTAAGATGAACTCATGGCCCCCTATTCCTGGAGGAGCTATTTTTCCAATAATGTCATTACCCCATGATGAGAAGGGACAGGGTGATGAATATGGATTTGGGAATTACAGAGGAATGTGCTAAAGGTTTGCGCTCTTCAGGCGGTCATGCATGTTTTTATATACCAATTACAATCGACTTCCATGGTGGTCAAATAGTAACCATCGTGCTATTTTCTGGGCTAACATACAACCTTTCATGTGAGTCTCGCAAACACCATCATGGACCTGAGACATTACAAAGTCATCTACCTATTTACTTATACAGCTGAGATGAATGCCTTAGGGGTGTGCTTGTCAAGTTGATTGCCTTGAGCGATAAATTACACTACAAGGAGCCTTAAGGCTCTTTGATCTCTTTTAGAGGAGTTTGGAGGGTACTCCTTATGTTGTATGTATCTTAAGATGTCGGTGTACTAGGGTTCGTTGTCCCTTGTGTCAGCATCCAAAAAGTTGACATTTACTGCTTCAAACCTCTTCTTTATGACAAGGGGTATTCCAGTCAGATTTGATGGAATATTGACTATTGATGCTAATCAAGCCAGTGCATCAGCGAATTGATTCTTATCTCTGGGAAGATGAGTAAATTCAATTTTTGGGATCTGCTTGGTCAATTGTTCAAGATAAGCCTGGTAAGGAGCAAGACTTTCATTGCGAAGTTTCCATTTCCCAGAAATTTGGTTGGTTATTAATGAGGAATCACCATAAACTCGAAGCTTTTGAATGTCTAAGGATATTGCTTTTTGTAGACCCATAATGCATGCTTTATATTCGGCAGTATTATTGGTGGCCTCAAAATCTAGCTTGACTAATATGGGGGTGTGCTCTTCTTTTGGAGATACATGGAGTATCCCTGCACCACATCCCTTTTAGTTGGAGGCACCATCAATGTACACAACCAGCTATCTTTTTCAGTTATGAGGAGATTTTTTCGGGGAGATCGTAGAATTCCTCAAAATCTTCTGTTCGCGATTTAGCTAAGAAATATAAGATTGCAGATCCTTTGATTGCCTTTTGCGAGACATATTTGAGATTAAATTTGGCTAGCAGGACTAGCCATCTTGAAAGGCGCCATTGAGAGTAGGCTTCTTAAATAGGTATTTGAGAGGATCCATTTTCGATGATGTGTACCGTGTACGAGAGCATGTAATGCATGAGCTTCTTGGTAGCTGAGACTAATACGACACTAAGTCTCTCGAGATATGTATATTTGGTTTCACCCTCGACGACCGGTGGTGGCCATTAGAAATCTGGAGGAAGAATCAATGTCTCTAGACCCTCCTAGAGAGGGAAATGACCCTTGGGCAATAAGGCATAGGGAGCCAAGCCTTGTGGAGTTGAATACCCTACAAGCCACTAAAAGCCTTGGTGTCAACCTCTACAGGGTCGAATCCAACGCATGTTCTGAAGGCAGCATAAAGTTATATGAGTGAGGCCTGAAACCTCATAACAAGAGCAGGTAGAAAGTTCTTAATCCTTAGACATCTCTAGAAAGGTAATGAGGCTTCTTATATCTATCTTAGTCAAACCATTAGCTACTTGGGCTAGGTATTCCATTAACAAGCCCTTAGATAAAGGATCCTAGCACCAAAGGCCCTACCTACCCCAGGAAGTGGCCTAGACTCATTAGCAATCAAATGCCACAGAAAATAAAGCTCACGAGATGAGCAGATGCCACCCCAACATCTCTAGAGAATGAGGCCCAAGCTAGGACCCTATAAGCTACTCGCACCATTGGGTGGATGATCCAAGTTACCTTGGATTGGCTAGTCTCAAAGGTAGTTAGCCCGGTGATGGCTCTTTAGAAGACAATATCCTTGTAATCCTCTAACCTAGGATGGCTAGGGGCGAGAACCCCGTTCATGTGCATACCTAAAGCCCGATGAACATCATCTAAGGAGAAGTAATACCGATTTCCTAAAAGGTTAAAGTAAATCCTAGTAGGGGTAGAGTCAGGGAATTGGTTAATTTTAAAGGAGGAGAGGGCCTCTAAATTCAAATTTCTATAGGTCGGGGCATGTAAATTCAAAAGGGATTCCCATCTGAAGCTAGAGAAAAACTCACTCATTGCCCCCTTGATACCTAGCGCCCTAGACGCTTGTTGGCCATAGAAACACATAGGGATGAGATTTCTATTGGTATTCCTTATAAAATTCCTCATATACTCCTCACTAGGCCTAAAATCTATCCCGCACATCTCCATGTGTGGGATTTTGACTCTAATGGGGGTAGGGTCTTGCTGCCTCCTAGTCTTGGTTCTCCTGAAAAAGGACATTTTTTATCTACTATTTAAAACAATAAGGGTTCTAACTTACAAGTTATGTATGGGCTTTAAAGGGGAGTTTATTACTACCTAGGGCTTATGCTAAAAAAAAACTTCCCAAAATTGCTATATAATCCTCAAGGAAACTAAACCAAATCACATACACAATATTCAACAACACAATTTCAACAAATATAAGAACTTAAAATTTAAAAATGTTGAAAAATAATGAAGTATAAGCAAGAGCAAGGAAAGAGTATACCCAAGCAATGTAACCACAAAGTCCTTTGCCAAATTACTCCAAAGTGTGTATGGAACCACATAGAATCGCCAATTTGCAAAAATCAAAGTAAAATTAAGAAACCCTAAAATTTGGGAAAGTTAGGGTTTTGAGGTGGAATGGGTGATTTGGTGTGAAAATGTGTTGTAAAGTGTAGAGGAATACTAGAAAATGCAAAATTTGGGGTTTTTTGTTGGTAGTTTGGGTGGATTTGAAGTGGGGATTGGAGGTTTGAGTGAGAGGAGTGTGACACAAAAGAGTGAGTATGAGAGGAATAAGCAAAATAAAGAAAAGAGATGATTTAAAATGAGTGGATCGACCCCTTTAGAAAATCAATTATGGTTCATTCTTCGAAACATTTCAAACTTTAAAAATAGAGGGCACTTGATCGAGTGCTCTACACAGTCGATTGAGTGTGTCAGTTTTAATGAATTTTCTTTCATTCTACCAACAAGCCTATTTTTAAACCTTTCCATAAGACACTCGATTGAGTGCTCTCCACGTTCGGTCGAGTGTCTAAGAAAAATGGCTTTTCTCTGCTGAACTTTCACATAGCCCATTCATTTGACTCTAAAATTATCCCAAAGACTCCAAACACCATTCTAAACACTAAAAACAACCAACGCATACCAAAAATGATTAGCATGACCTAATACCTATAAAAAAACAAAAAACTAAAAGTCACATATCAAAACCAAGAGAAATCATAAAAATTCAAAGTAAAATATGGAGAAAAATGTCAAAAAATGGGTTTCCTCCCATTAAGCGCTTGTTTTTTAGGTCATAAGCTTGACCCCCTTGAATTTTAGCATGTTGATGATGCATGGTCGGAAAGGTTTATGCTAGCCTTCCCATAAATAAGGTAACTCATATGATAGTGCTTCAAATGTAGCCTTTTTCTGAATATGCCTAAGTACGATGACTTCTCTTCATGCAATGAACCTTGTGCGATCAAAGGCAGAGAAAACATAGACTTTGGGTCACCTAGTGAACCCAACACACTCAAAACCTTCTTCTTCCATCTAATTCGGTAATCCATGATTAAGGATAACATTTCAGCATCATCTTAAACCATCTTTATATTTCATAGAGAGACTAATCATACAGTTGCTGAAAGTTGTTGATCTCAACTCTCAACTTAGTTGTCTTATCCTAATCCAAGAACTTCATGAGAAAACCTTTCGCATGCTTGTCCCATATATCCAAAGTACCCGTACCTTTATCTCTAAGCCATTCACACGCTTTATCCCTCAAAGAGAATAGAAACAACCTCAGCTTTACATCACCTTCATAACAATCCTTCATCTACATTGTGTCACACTTATCTAGAAAGTTCTCAATGTGTGAAATGTGGCACTTTGTAGGGAGTCATGCCAATGCATCGCTAGAGATAAACTGAATAAATGTCAGCTTTAGTTTCAACTGTGCAACTTTGACCTGTAACCGAGAAATAGTTGACAATGTTTGAGTATCAAGGATTACATACTCAAACAAAGTTTTTCTGAGGTGGGGTTTCAACCACGTTGTTTGATTTCATTGCTTTCTTTTTCTATTTCTTTTGTTTTCTTACTGAGTTCTTGATCTACGGATTTAGAGAAATAAGTTCTTGAAAATCTGTACTTTGAGTATATTTTGGGCTTTTGGGTTTATGATGGCTTAAAAAAATATTTTTTTTATAAAAAATAAATCTCATGATTATTTTAGGTAAACAATTAAACACATATTTTGTAAAAATAAATCTGTTTAGTATATACTAAAATTATACTTGGAATAAAATGCAATTAAGATCTCATAAATTTACGGAGGATTACATTAAGTCATATTAGTGGGGTTTCATTATCCTAGATGTTTGTCTTATATCGGTAATCTAGTTTAGCTATAATTCGTGTCCTAGATTAGTTTAGCCTAGTCATAGGTTAGAATAGACCTCCCTTTTTCGTGACATTCCTAATATAAGTTAGAACTAGCATAGACAGCATTAGAGCCTGGTAGTCTATTGGGATTTTTACCCTACTTACCCGAACTACATTAGTTTGGGTGAATATATTACTTTTGATAGGGTAGCGACAACCTTGTCAATTTTAGTCGATGATTCTCTAACATAGCAATTTTTCCCTTCTAGAGGAATAAGACATGGAGATTTGTTGTCTCCGTACCTATTTATTCATTTGTGTACTGAGCACCTTGCAAGAAAACTCCATATGCACTGTAAAGGTAGGCAAAAATTTGTTGGAGTCAGCCTAGGGAAACCAAGGATGAAAATTCATTATCTTACTTTTGCTGACAACACCATGATATTTTCTCGAGCAATAATTAAGAGTTATACCCTCTTTATGAGAGATTAGTACTTAAGGTTTTATGGCAATTAGTTGACTTTGACAAATCTTCATTTCAGTGCACTAAAAACGTTTCTCAAAGTGACAGAATAATTTAAGTTAATTCTCTAAATAAAATAAACAAATTCGCTAATTTCTTTTTTATGATGTCCTATCAAAGATAAACATGTAAATGATAACATGTTTTCAATATTTCTTTCTTCATCCCAAAGTCAACTCTCGAAATGGAAAGCAAACTCACTTTCCTAAGCAGGAAGAGCAGTTTTCATCTAATCAAACTTTTCCTCTAAAGCTAACTTCCAAATGTAAAAATTCAGGCTCCCCTCCAATTTAAATCAATCTAGATAAAGTCTACATAAACTTCTTATGGAACAAGATCCATCCTCTACTACCCTAAACCTAGTTAGTTAGGATAGGATCTAAAAGCCAAAGGGCTTTATGTTTCGAAAAGACAAAAATAATAATAATAAGACAATGGAATTATCACTTTTCCTTCTAACTTGTGGGTCTAATTAGTCACTAATAAGTACCTTAAAGGTACAGACTTAAAAGAGTATAAGCCAACTAATAATATCTCTTGAAAATGGATAAATCTTATAAAGGTAAGACCAATTTTTGAAAAAAGGTTTGAGATGTAAAACTGGTAATGTTCATAAGATAAACTTATAGCATAGAGATTGGTCATATAGCCAACCACTTGCCAAAACTTTAAATGCTAGTGATAGTAATAGTAGCCAGAGAGTGAAGGATTTCTTCACAAAAGAAAAGCTTTGGGATAAGTGAGAAAAATCTTCCCAATTGGATTATGAACAAAATTATTAACATATCCATGCCCAAAAATAAATTTCTTGACAAGTTGGTTTAGAGGCCTAGTCCAAATGGTTCCTAGGCCTACTTTCACTCCTAATGTTTCGATGCTAGATATTATGAACATTTTAAAAGACATTGGGAATAGTTGTTATAGAGAAGATCGCCACCATCTAGTGGTTTACTTGGGTTTTTAGGAACTCTTTGGTCTTTAAAAATAAATATACCACTGTAGAGGATGTGTGTAGAGCAGTCAAGCTCCATTTCATTACTAGAATGAAGGGGTTGTAGATAGCACAATGGAATCCAACCTTCAAAAGAATATCATGATTTTTGACTAGAGTTGGCATGGACCGGGTCGGCACGCGAGCTAAGCAACCATGACACGCTTTTGATACGGTACGACACGAGCACAACCTGTGATAGAAAAATATATTTAGGCATGATCACGCAAGCGGCACGCCAATTTGGCATGAGGCACGACCCATAAGCACGGCCCGAAGAACGCTATTATTTAGTATTATTTAATATTATTATTATTAGTAATAATATTTTTATTACTATTGCAATTAGTATTACTTTCATTTTTAATATTATTATATTTTTATAATATAATTTAAATTATTTTAAAAAATTCAATTTTATTATGTACTTTATGTTTATTTTTTGT
This sequence comes from Dysphania ambrosioides, assembly GCA_026401315.1. Lineage (NCBI taxonomy): Eukaryota > Viridiplantae > Streptophyta > Magnoliopsida > Caryophyllales > Amaranthaceae > Dysphania > Dysphania ambrosioides. The sequence goes on from CM048658.1 coordinate 16,680,592, forward strand.
TAAAAAAATTAGGCTAGCACAACACGACACAGCACGCCAGGCATGTGGGTCGTGCTAGCCTGCTAGGCCATGGGCCGAGTTTTCAAAAAAGGTAGCACGTCATGACAAGAGGTCACACACGAACTGGCACGCCCCATGACGGGCACGGCCTGTGCCCACCTCTATTTCCAACCCAACCAACAAGAAAAGGGAGTCTAATTGGTACCCATCGTCTTTTTCAAGCTTAACTTTAATAAAGTAAAGAAAGGTGATATCTCAACAAATTTAAGCTTCATAATTAGAGATGTCAAGCGTTCTTTTCTTGCAAGTGGCACAATAACTGTCCTTCAAATTCTTCTACCCTATTTGCGAAATGAATGGCAACGAGGGAAGGGCTTAAGTGCACTTTTGGGCTAGGATGCCAAAGATAGATTATCAAGAGAGACAACTTTGTGGTTATTATCTCTTTGAAACACACATGACATGTTCCATGGGAATTTCAAATTTTGGTCCTGGGATAGCTATACTTTACCAGGTTGAAAGAGATTATAAAAAAAAAAAAAAAAAAAAAAAAGACCATGCCTAAACCATAAATAAGGGGAGAGTTTTTTCCTAGTTTACCAATTTGGTTTTCCCCTTGTGATGTCTCCATCTCCTTTTCATCCAAAAGATGAATTAGGTTGATTGCTCTTTGGAATCTTCCTAGTTTCTTTCCATACAAAAAGATATATTTTTTTATCTAAAATTTTATCAAAAAATATGATTTCGCTGGAAATTATAATAACAAAGCATATACTTTGATTATCAAATGATTCTTAGCATTGATCACTGACAGGACCAATGCTTCATTACAATCCAACATGAAGCCATTCCTACAGCCTCATTCTATATCAAACACAGACACTCAGTTGCTTAATCAAACCCTAATGAGTCATGACTATTATTACTAGATTACAGAACATGTGATGACCTTCACAAATAGAAGGCTGCAAATTTTGCAAACCTTAACCCTTTCTTACAGTTTGACTTTCATACCCCTAACTTTTTACACAATGCTATTTACAAAACTTTATTTTCGAAAAACCCAAACTGGCTAGACTCAAATGATGCACATAATTTTACTGAACTTGATCAAACAACCTGAACAAACCATTACCTCTCACTGTTAAGAAAACTCCACTCTATTACTAATACTAAATACTTCAGCCATGCCCCTCATTCTGAAGCAGATATATACTCTTTAGTTTTCATCAAATTGTCCACGCCTGCACCTCCTTCACTGTTTTCTCGTACTCATCTTCCTCTTCTTCCTCTTCCTCTTCCTTTTCCTCGTGAGAAACTTCTTCCTTATCGTCACCATCTTCTTCAGCACCCCAACCAAAGGCCCCAACAGACCATGAGACTGAAGGTGGCTTCTTTGCCTCTTCAACTATCTTCATAATTTCCTCCACACTTTGTAGAGAGAAGGTTGGATTTTCCCTCCGAAAGTATAAAACTTGGTGTGCTTCTGTGAGCTCTCTCGGTAAGTTCTTTTGAAACCAGGGATGCATTATAATCTCTTTGATGGAAATCCTCTGCAAAACAGAATTTCACAATAAGATAATGCAGCAGTCTGACATGGAAAAAATTATTAAAAACAAACCCGCTTTTTAGCAATCATAGCAGATCCTATGTTGATGGACAACTGACCCACAAGACGATCTGGACTCTGACAAACCATAAAATAATAAAAATGCAAAGGAGACTATTATGGCATTCAAACAAAACAAAACGCCATTGAAATTCCATTTCCTATGTCATCATCAAGAGCCACCACTTCATAAAATTATGGCTGAAACGAGTATTATTTCCTTTTGTTTTGGTATATACCAGTTTATCAACAACAAAAATAATATTAACATCACAGTTGTCAGGTCTTTAGTCAGTCCAAGATATACACTGCCTTGCCTCAAAAGATTTTTAAACAAAAATTACAGTGCAAAGCCAGTCAATCCAAAATATAGCAAGCACCTCATACAAGATTGATATTTATTCTCACATTTTCCAAGGTTATTCAAGATAAGAGATTTCAATGCCTTGTTATACTAATTACTTGAGCTTTCCACTTATCAAAAATAAAGATCTCAAAAGATGAGATAAAGTAGGGGCTATGGGGTTCAGTTTACAATTTACAACAGATTGCATTGCATACATGAGCAGTATCTGCAATTACTGCAGAAAGCTTGATCCTAAACTTTAGAAAAAGGAGTGGCATGCCATAAAACCTACACAAAAGCTTTAAATTAAGGTTGGTTCTACTTCAACCCCATTCCCCGCTAGGTCTCCAAAATTGTCACACCATATTTTCAATGGAAAGGCTTTATCATCTCCAAGGCACCATCTTTGGCATCAGATTACTTGATGTAAACAGCTTGTCAAGATAGTCCAATGTAACTCATCATATGAGGTCCTAATATATTATCAGATTGCCTCACTATCCTTGAGCTTCAAAATCATGCCATTGACAATCATTGTCATGAGAATGCTGTATTTGTAATCAAATCATAAAGCACCAATCACCCATCACAGACAAAGTTGGCACATTTTCCAAAGTACAAGCATATTAGCTTCAACTTTTGAGGTTCTTCTAGGACACTGTGATCTAGTTTATTCACCAAAGTCTTTCAAAACACATTCAAATCTTTTCCTAATTTCTTCCCCAAGAGAAGAATCAATGTAACCCTGGGACATTGCACATATATCCCATTGATTCAAATCACATACTTTCTCTCATATCCCACATGATGTGCTCTCAAAGTATTCATGCAGCCACATAGATTCAAAAAGAAGCGATGGACAAACTAGCGACAGAAGATGCTCTAGCACAATATCAATGGGTACAGCAATGGCAACCAGGTCACTTAGATAGGATCTCATTTCGGTCATAATCGGGAAATAATTTTTTAAATTTGACTGGGGGAAACTCGGGTCTTTTGAGTCATGTCATAATCAGAACTGTTGTTAATATGCTACTAATTTAGAAATAGTAAACAATAGTCACAAATTGACAATTCCAATCAAGTCGATTTCATTTCAGGTCTATATAGGGTCAAGTAATTTTAAACAGAATCTGATTAGAGTGAGGTAATTTTGTACAAGTTATACAGGTACCTGATCAAATTCACTCAATCATTTCCTTACACCTCACAACTCAATTCACTCACTCTCTCTAATTAACTGACCCAAACCCAAACCCTCCCGCACCTCTCACCTCCCTCCTCTCGTCCAGTTCCTCGCGAATTACAGCAAACACTGCCTGCCGCTGCCACCTCCTCTCTTCCTCCTCCCTTGCTTGTCCTTCTCCCCAACCAACAACGAACAACAGCAAGGCCACTGCCCATGCCCCACCTGCACAGCCACCTTGACCACCACCATCTCTCATTCTCTCTCCACCAGCACAGCAGCCTTGACCACCCTTCTGCCACCGCCAACAATAGTGGCAGCAACAAGCACCGCAACATCAACCTCCAGCAGCAACCCCAACCACAGCATGCCACTGCCGCTCATCCACTGTCGGCCAGCAGCCGCCCCATCCTCCCTCCTTTCCTCTTGTTTTGATAGTAAAACTTAACATGTTTTAATATCTATTTTCTGATTTAATGTTGAAATTAATGAATCAAAGACTTGAATGTGCAAGTTAAAATCAGTTTGTATATTATTTCATAATGTTTCGGGTTTTAATTAGCACCAAAATTAAAGCATACATAATATATGTTCTATCTTTCTATTCTTAATAGTTACATGAATCGATTTAGCTTTGAAGCTTGGTGTATGATTGGAATTATCTTATAAATTGAGTTGACATTTATTAATATTTTAGAGAAATTATTATAAACCAAAAATAGTTTCAGATTATCACTGTGCTTTGGATTATTCTTACTCTCATAAGTGGAGGTGTACACATTACAAGTTAAAAAGATCATGTATGAACTTATAAATGTTACTTGGTATCAACTTTATTTTGACGGTGTAAGATTTATAACTTTCTAAATCAATTTTATAACTAATTCTAATCTATTCGAATTTCATAAAATAAATGCAGATTTGTTACAATTATCTATTAGTTTCAAACCTCGAAGGTTACAAAGAACAAACCATCAAGATTAAGGAGGACTATTACCTTAAGAAGGTACATACTTATTTACCCACCTTGATTAGAAATGAGTTAGTATTGTAATTTAAAAATGATGAAGTGTTATGCTTAATTGAAATGAGTTATAAGAATGATTTCGAGATAAGTTGAGATTGATAATGTTATTTGGAAATGTTATACAAACTTATATATGTTGGTTTACTTGTGAAATTGTTGAAAAAGGAGGATGGAAATGTTTTGACGGCATTAATCAAAAGATTAATGGGTGGTTGGTTGATTTTGTAATAGGCGTAAATTGAACATTTGAAAATGAAAATAGTCCAATTTACAAATAAAACTCTGTCAAAATTTCTAGCAGTTCTTTATTGGAATGTTATGCAAATGTTTCTATTTGAGGTGTTATTAGTATTAGATTGTTGGCAACTATCGAATGTTCTTGTTAGAAGAGAGAATAAGAAACCCTAGTACTCAAGAAAAGAAATTGTTAGAGCCAAAGAGTTTTTGTTTAAAAAGCTAAATCCACTAACGAAAATGAATTAGTGAAGATTTCATGTTGTTTTGCGTAAAGAGCACGGACTTATGGAGTCTCAAGTCAAACTTAAAGAATTCAGACCGAGTGACTCGATCTTACTCATGATTCATGAGGAGTTTCTTATAAATGAAAAGGTAAAGAGTTAAAGAAACTAATAGGCTAAAAGAACAAGATAGCGAATGAAATTTGCAAAAGAACTTATAAAATCAATCATTCACCAAAAGAGGATATACCCTCTGAAAACAAAATAGCCACGTGAACTTCTTTGAAAAGATGCACCCGTGACTTACAAAAAAAGAGAAAAGGGATTGAAAAAGGCTTGCAAGCAAATAAAAGACATTAAATAACTAAGGGTTCAGTATATCTAACAAAAGTTAATTCTTGAATGTTGTAATCATTGCTTGTTCTACTTGTTTTAATTTCCATAGATTATGTGTAAGTGAATGTCTTATGAACCTTATGAAGAGCTGTTGTGATATAAAATGTTACTATGATTTGAGTTTTGAGCTATATTATCTCTTAAAAGTTATGTGAAGTATTTGCGAAAAATGTCACTGATATTTACTGTGTGCTCTACTTTTGATGAATTTGTTCTTTGAACTTGCCCTGGTGGGAGCACTCTTGTCAAATGTTTTTGTAGGTGAGATCATCTATCATTGCGGAAATCTCTAGGAAAAGCCGATGAGCTATAGGCGTTTTTATGAGTTTTTTTAGAACAATTATTGATGTATATTGGAATATTTTCTTTCTAAGTTTTAAGTGAGGATTTGTTTGATTTAAGGAAAGTAATGAATTTATAGTTAAAACCTCGATTTGGAATCCAAAGTTTATCCTTCCACTACATAATTATGTATAATCGAGGATTAAGGTTCTTAATTAATAGTTAAAATGTGTGAGCGGTCACAACTACCAAAGGCAAATAAAAATGGCCATATAAATTATTCCATCAACTTCTACATCATCCAAAAATCCAAAAAGCTATAATTTTTTGTTCTCCACATTAGCCCAATCCTAAATAACCCAAAAATACAAAAAAAAATATATGGTAAGCATGGCCGACAAATTTTTTTAACAAAATAAAAAATAGATCAATTTTAGATGTTTTGTATTCCTCCTTACGCTTCACGTGAATTCCACAACATAACTAATCCGCCTATTCTCCTCTAAGGATCTACATTATTTCCTTTGAACATCACTAATATTCCTAACCCTAACCATTTCAAAAGTTTAGGCCATGGTCTTCGATAATTGATGGAGGGAACTTCATCCCTTACTACATCCTTTCTACATTGTACCACTGTAATTCCTATAAAGAAACCTCTTGTCTCCTCCTAAATTCCTTCCCTTACGCCATACAATTAGTGTCACATATACCTCCAAACATGATGGAGAGAACTTTGTCTCTTGCTACATTGTACAGCGGTAATTCCTAAAAAAAAAAATAATAAATAAATAAATAAATAAATAAACCTCTTGTCTCCTCCTAGATTCATTCCCTTAAGCCATACAACTAGTGTAGCATATACCTCCAAACAAGGGAACACTTCTCCTTCAAGATCTCTATCATCCCCCCTCGTAGAGTCTCCTCCTACACAGGGTCCTGACATAAAAACTAAACGGAAATTGAAAAGGTATTAAAGATATCATTGCCCTCAATAGCATTCACAGTTGTCATAAAGGTGCTCCCTTGAAACACACCCAGTCTTGACACAAAATTGTCACATATTCTCTTCCTTTGCCCATGGCCCCTCGCAGAGTAGAAGTCACACCGCTTCCAATTCACTTAAAAACAAAATAATATTGAACTAAATTTTCTTAACAGTGAATCAGTTTAGAATAATTATCCTCAAAGATGCAATTATGAATGAGTTTACGCAGAAAATTTATAGATATAATATTATCTATCTCAGACATCAATTGTACATAGCACAAACAATATTAAAAAGTTAACAAGACTAGTTGAATATATTAAGGTTGAGTATATCACAAGGATTGAAACATGCCCCATCAAATACCAAAGTAAAAGTTAAAGATGCATCAATATTATTGTTTAAAGAGTTCAAAGAAAATGTAGAGTTTCAAACATAACATACCCTAGATGGATTTGCAACAAATATACGAGCAATAAGCTGTTTACAGTCCTGAGATACATGGACATAATCTGGAATCTTGTACTGAACAGCCAGTATTCTCTGCAAAGTGCAAGAACAAAGAAATAAATACATTCACAAAACTCACAAACTCATGCCACACAATCAGATCAACGAGACTTAAAAGTTACATTAATGGTCTTCCTGAAATTTTTTGGATCGTCTTGGTCTTCAAAAGGATAAGCTCCAACCAACATGACGTAAAGTGTAACTCCGCATGACCACACATCAGCCATCTGAAAGGAAAGACAGCTTCTGAGAATTTCAAAACATGTGTATTCATGATTGTACTAAAATGAAGACTCTTTGAATTTGGAACCTATACTCCTATACAGAGATACATTGTTAAATTACTACAACAACAAAGCCCATCCTTAATCCCAAAAGATGGGTCAGCTACATAAACTAAGAATCTAACTCACGTGCTCATCCACAAAAATGTTCCTCCTCCCCTTCTATTTAGAACTACATCTACTTCTAAGCCTATTTTCTCCATATTTAACTCTATCTATGTCATCTTTGATTTACCTTAATCGCGTTGAAGGTCTCCATTAACTCAACCCTCCACCTTCCTCACCCCGTTCATATATTATAGTGTCTTACATAACTGATTCTCCTTAGTCTTCTCCTGAAAATTTAATTCTCGAACTTTGTTTCGAATATCCACATTTCTATATTTATCCTTCAAGGTGTTCTCACACATCCACATTGACATACACATATTTGCTACACTCATTCTTCTTAACATGCTCCTTCTTAAAGGCCTAACACTCCAAACAACACAGTAATGTCAGTCTAAATAGCCTAATTTTCGTCCTAGAGTTTCCCTTTTCACTTTAAGAATACATTGTGATCGTAATAGCCAAATGGTGGCTCTATTAGATTTTATTCTATCAGTGACATCTTGACCAATATATTTATTCCTTTGAATAACCGATCTAATTATTGAAATATTCGCTTAGAGGTAACTCTATGTCACCCAAAGTCACACTATCATTCTTCAACCTCCTCCAAATGTTGAAATAGTAATCCATATACACTTTTTTATTCCTATTAACGAAACCTCTAAATTCCAAAATTTATCTCCATCTAACTCGCAATTCACCGCCGCACTAGAATCATCCACCAAAACAAAGCAAACACTATATCTTGCTTTGACCTTGTTACCTCGTCCAAAACTATCACAAAAAAGGAAGGGACTAAATGAAATCTTTGGTATAACTCAATTATAATAAGTGGTATCGAAACTCCATATCTCTTTATCTTCCTATAATTTCTTCATCTCTAAATTTTCCCATGTCCAAGTAGCGTTCTCTCTTTTTCTTGTCCACTACTATAACTGACTCATTCTACCATGTTTTGTCTTTGTGCACTAGTGATTTCTCACTTGTATCTCCTTTGTTACTTTACAAATCCATGCATTTATCTATAGCTAAGAGTTATTAGGATCCTCCTCAAAAGCCCAATTAACTTCTTTAATCAATCTTTCTCCCACATCCTAACGTCGGCAACTCTACCATCTAATCCTTTTCTTCCTTAATTATTTGTTTATCTTACTAATAGTCTATATGGAATGGCTATACTCTCCCCTCCCCTAGAACTACCCTGCAATCCAAACTACTTTTATCCCTCCACCTTGCTAACATAATCTCCTTGGCAGTATTTTCCCCCCTCTGAAAAGTCACCAAATGGGAGTCCAGCTCCTTGGACATGTGTTAGCTAGAAACAAGTCATAAACTACGTAAAAATTATGATGGTTTCTCCTCCATTACTTATTCTATAGTTGAAACCGTAATGAATACTTTCATATCCATAATTGACTCATCCCCACATGACCAATAATTCTCCTCTAACAAAAAGATTATCTATTTGAGGAATATCTTGTACCTCTTTATCTAGATCCTCCCAAAATTAGCGTTTACCATCTTCTTCAACACCTAGGGATGCATATGCACTGATGATATTCACAATCTCTCTTCCGCAAATGATCTTCACATTTATATCATTACATCCGAAGTTGATAAAGAAGAATGAAGGAATCACATAAATCTGGAAGAAAAGGAAGACTAGAGCATCCGGATTTGATGATAATATCTCTTGAAATACTATGTTGATACAGTGAACAGTGCTTACTAGTTATTTCAGAAGAGAGGAACAATAAGAGAACCAGTAACAGATAGAGAAGGGATAAGAAACTCAATAAGAGAGTGTAATGCAAGAATTAATAGATTGTTATTTGTTAGTTAAAATAAGCATCATGTGTCGAGCTAAGCCAAAATATAGTTTACCTCAAGTACTATGCCTCTTTCTTATTTTTTTGACAAAAGAAGTTGAACTTCTCATGGTTCAATGCTAATTTTTATTTTCTATTTTAACCAACATTAAAATTGAGCTCAACAAGAACATGCAAACGCAAACTTTTTTCAAATTTTTGATAAGAAAACCCATATGATAAAAATGGTAAATGGAATTTTGCTATCTGTTAACTGACAGTATAGAGTAAAAAAATGGTAAACGCAAACTTACTTTGCCATCATACTCTCGACGTGAGATAACTTCAGGAGCAATGTATGCAGGAGTTCCAACAGTCGACTTTGGTCTTGAATGTAAAAGAGATGACTGTCATTTAAAGAAATATACATAATTATTGTGCTCAAATAAACCATAGAATTCCCTTATGCAAAGCCCAACTCCATTTGATCACATGGCTTCACCTTTGAGTAACCAAAATCACATATTTTCAAGCGAGGTGCAGGGCTTCCATCCAAAAGGGTATTCTCCAACTTCAAATCTCTATGACATATTTGCTGCAAGAAAATGGCATAGAAAAAAAAAGGTTCAGTACTCAGCAAACGCTATATTTGTCACCAAACAAAGTGAAGATAGCTCATCACAATTAAAAGATGTAGAGTGTATACAACCCAAAAGCAAAAAAATATTACCATTGCATGACAATAGCTGACACCTGATATAAGCTGCTGGAAGAAATATCTAGCCTGAAAGCTCATGAAACCTTTAGAGTTTAGACACAATTTGGCAGTACTTCAATAAAATAACAAAAGTTTACTTAAAACAAAGAAAAACAGAGAGTTCTAGCTAGAGTTAAGAAAATGTCACAAAAACCACATCAAAAAAATCTATTTCAATATAACTTCAAAAGATGAGCATAATGAATAACCTCATCCTCACTGAACCTTCCAGCATTGCAGATTCGTTCAAAAAGCTCACCTCCTGCAGCATATTCCATGACTATAGCAAGATGTGTAGGGGTCAATATAACCTACAATAAGCACAGGGAACATCGAAAATTTTCAACAAGCATTCAACTATATCCAAATTAATAACCTTCAACAAAATACATTATGAACGACACACATATTTGCAGATGTCTCAGTTTCATTGTCAGACTATTCCAAATTACACTATCAAAGGGCCTATCAACTTTCGGCACAGGGAACATCACCTCACCTCTCTTTCTCAGAAACTTTCAGCAGACATCAACTAACATTTCTAAAATAACTACCTTAGTAAAATAATCAGCCTCAATTTTCCAAACACCCCCCCCCCCCCCCCCCCAATTTTAATTATCCCAGCTATTGTTTAAATCAAACTATCAGTGCGACTATTGAGGAGCACCACCACATCCCATTTCAAAACACTTTCAGCAAACATCAATTAACATTTCTTAAAATCAAAACCCTCATCAAAATAACCAACCCCATTACTAGTTCAAATCACACTATCAATGCGACTATTGAGGAGCATCACCTCAACCCCCTTTCTAAAACTTTCATGCAACATTAACCAACCCCAATTTTCATAACACTCCCCTGGTATTTAATTCAGGTTACTAGTTCAAGCCACACAATCAAAGAGACTCATAAGGCGAATCGCCTCACCTGCCTTTCAAAAAACTTTCAGCAGAGATCAACTAACATTTATACAATTCACTACCTTCAAAAAAATTAGCCAACCCCAACTCTCCAACACCCTCCACCCCAATTTGAATCATTACATTACTTGTTCAGATTACACTATCAAGGCGACTACTAATCAACAACAAACCTCTTTGAACCGAATAATATTCGGATGCCAGAGCGATCTATGATTAATGATCTCCCTTGCAACATTCTCATCAATCTGCGCCGCAAAGCACACAAATTAACAAAAGCAACAAACACTCAACAAATTAACAAAAAAGAAAAACCCTAAAACTCAAGGCGAAAAATAAACAAACAAAGAATTTACCCTTGGACCGCGCTCGATGTATTTCATGGCAACAAGCTTTTTGGTTTCTTTATCTCTCATCAGACGAGCAACCCCAAAATTCCCAGATCCTATATCCTTCACTAGCTCATATTTCTCCATTTTTTTTGGCAACTACTCACTGATTAATTCACTCAAATCAACCGAAAAATTTACAAAGATTCAATCTTTTTTTGCAAAAAAAAAAAAACAAATACCCTTTAAATTTTATTTTTTTTATGAAATTGAAATCAAGTTTGAAGCTTTATTTTCATGGTGAAAAGGAAGAAATTGGGGATTTTTTTTTAAATATTGAAAAAATAGAAATTTGGAGGAATTATATAGGTGTGAAGATTGGAGAGTAAGCAGAATTGGGAGACAAAAGACGAAAAAAAGGATGATCATTAAGATTGGAGGTTCCTCTTTCTAAAATATTTATATATTATTTACATGAAACGGGGAGTCTTCAAAATGCAAATAGAGTATTTTTGTTGTTTTGAGTGAAAATTTAAAAAAAAAAAAACCCAAAATATTAGCTTCGGGTAATTACTTAATTTTTGATTCGGATCAAACAAAAGTTACAAAAATTTGTTTCTGTTTTAGCCAAAAAAAATAAAACCAAAAGAGATAAACATGAAAAACAAATAAGAGGATAATTCATAACTAAATTCAAAGATTTTGACAAAATTTATATAAACAAAATACAAAAGAGTTAAACAAAAAATTCAACAACAGTCAATATAAGGCATAATTTTTTATATAAAATATGAAGAAGTTGAGTGGAACAAGAGTTATGGAGTAGGAAGCAAGGAGTGAGAATAAGTGAATAACATAGTATGCATATTTATAATTGGAAGTTACTTTTATGACAAATTTTTTTTGGGTTTTGTGATAACTAGACATGGATGAACGCATTGCTGTCTATTGAATGACTTGTCTAAGTTGTCTCGACTTGGCGAGAGGTCAAATGTTCCAACCAATACGTGGCTACTCGCAGCGTCATTACCCAATTATGTACTTGATGAGTTATGATAAACCTATTCAAAATAATTTAACTATCTTATCTTATTATTTCATAGACAATTAATGTGAGGCCTCTAAAAGCCAAACGGAGGTTTGTTGTTTTTGGTGAAAAACTTAAAAATATATATATATAAAATGTTGCTTTGGGTAATTAATTAATCTTAGATTCGGTCGAAAAAAATAAAAAAATAGAGTAGATTTGGGTTCCCTTTAACTGTCTTCCACTATTAAAACTGTCTATCCACCCCATTGTACTTGTAATCCCCCGAAATTCTACAATTATTTTTGTTATTATTTATTTTCCTAAGTAATCCGTTAAGTCTAAACTACCGAAATCCTATCCTACTCAAATTTTATAATACCCGAAGTTCTATCTTACTATCTAAACCTAAGAACTTCACCTAAACCTAAACACATTTTACCTAAACCTAAAACACATTTTACTTAAACCTAAACACTACCAAAAAAAAAAAACCCACCCGTGACAACTACCCCCCTACTACTTAAAACCTCACAAAATCAATTCAAAGTAAAAAAAAAAACTAAACCTACCCATACTAACCTACCCCGTGAAACCCCACAAGAACTCAAAACAAAACAAAAAAAAAACCCTTTCCCATCCCCCATCAGAACCCCTCCCCCCTGCTGCCCCCCTTGCCCTGCTGCCAGCCCGCCCCGCTGCTCCCCTGCCGCCGCACCACTGCCAGCCACCGGTGAGTCGGCCACCAATCTTGGCTGCCCCCTCCCCTCCTTTCCCCTCTTATTATCATGTAGTTTGGGTTCTTAATGAAGGATTTTCTTATATCATATGCCTTGTTCTACATTTCATGTATGTTGGTATTGCTAAATTCCACTAGACCATAATTATTGATGGAGTTAATGTATTATGAAATCATGTAATTAGGTTGTCTTTGATTTTTTGTTGGGTTGTGAATTGTTATTGCTCTTGGGTTTGATTGTTTTGAAGTGGGTTCATTATGTTTCATTTAATGGACATATGAAGAGAAGTGAAGATGGAAATTTGAATTGGGTGTGCCTTGAGGATGACCGTAGGAAAACAAATGGGGTATTGGGTTTAAAATGCTTTGCTTGGTATGTAAAAAAAAAATTGATGTACCGAGGATCTTTTATTGTTTCATGTATAATTTTCTTAGTGGACATTGGCTAGTTGGTCTCATAAACATGACCTTGACTATGAGTAATGTTGCGTAGTCATATTGTATTTTGTAGCCTATTTCATAAATTACGCTTGTGGAAAATGCCGTAGAATTTTATGAGCGATAAACTTTGATACTAATTAATAAGCATTGGTGTGTATTATAATCTTTCAGTTAACACTAGTAGTATTATATTTTATCTACTAACTTGTGTTTTAGGGAGACTTAAAAACGTATTTTGGAATGATTTTAAAGTCTTAGAAAGGTTAGTGTGGTTGTTGTAGATTTGGTGTTGTTAGTATATTAATTTAGATTATACTATTCGGTGTAGGAGAATAATTGGTAGAAGGTCCTTAAAGTTAGAGAAAGTGGATACCCGTACTTTTTACACCAGGTATGTACAATTACGAAGAACGTTATTTTAATTAGAAGCATGATTTAGGGTGAAACATAAACATAGTATCATGTTTAGAGAACCCTTTGGATGAGATTGTTTGGTTACCCATTTGAAAGAATTCATGTTCTTTATTTTAGGGGCATGTTTTGGTGTTATTTGTAAGAAACCGTGATTTATTAATTGGTATTAATTGTTAATTAATCCATGAGGTTGTTTATTATTACTCCTTCATTACTGATAGTATGATTGGAGTAAAGCCATATTTTATAAGTCTTAATGACGAGGTAGTTGACTTGGTTCAACAGTTTTATCAGTTGAGTTTGAAATTAAAAAGTTAAAAATTACAGTATAACAGAGATAGATTGAATAACTATAATATTTACTGTTGTGTGCTACTGTGATTGTGTTTATTGAGTTTAAACAGTAAATCACTTAAAGAGAAAGAGGATAAGCAATAAAACTCTAGGCTAGTGCACGTCTAGAGTATTGACAATCAAGGGTTGGAGTTCACGGGGTATTATCCGTGGCTTTTCTGGGAGGCCGTGTGATCTACGAGTCTCTATTTTATAAAGTTTTAAACTTAAAATTGGGGTTAGTTGAGATCTCATCTAGCTATGGTAACGGAGTCGCGCCCGTTTACCATCTGAATTTTTATATTATATTTTGATGCTCTCCGACGGGAGTGCATGGGTTTTATTTATTTGATGTCCTAATCAGGACATGGGAGAGACAACCTAGTCTACTTCTTAATCCAAATCATTAATCAATCTATCGTGTCATAATCCAAATCATTAATCAATCTATCGTGTCAGAATCCAAGTCACTAATCAATTTATCGTGTCAGTCGAGTAAAATGTTGCATGATACGTTCTTACATTTCTTATAGTTATTCGATTATCAGTTCAACTGTTGTACTTTGTAATTCGTATGTACTCAGCTTGCTGATTACGTGCCTTGTGTGTTTTTGGTCATGGCTTTCGCTTATAAATGACACTGTAATGATCCAATACTTACATTTGTATTATTGGGGAGCAGATTATTAACAGGTATCTAAACAAGCATTCATGCATGGGCGGGTTGGAGAGAAACGTTATTTTAATTTAGTTTTTGGAATAAATTATGTTAGGTTCGATTTGGTTTTAAACTGTTGGATTTGAATTAAAGGTAAACGTTATTTGATACATTACAATAAGGGTCGTAGAGGTTTCAGTTTGTTACATCAGGATTTGATTTACGTTTAATGTTATTTCATAAGTCTTTTGGTTTTCCGCCGCAAAACTCTGTTTTATAGCCTTAACGTTTGAACACGTGGCGGCAGCACACCGATAGTTCCTAAAGGTTTGGGTTTCGGGAAAACGGGAATTATCGGGGTGTTACAGTACTTATCATCACAATTATTCTCATTCCTCTCAAAAATTAATTCAAAAAAATATTATAAAAAATACAAGGTAATTGAGGAGAACAGACTCGTAGAAGGTGGTAGCTCGGCGGCGATGTTGAGTGAGAAAACACTAGCGATGTGAATTGCGGATAAGAGAAACAGGGGAGGAGATGGGAGAGTGTGTGAGTGGTTGTTTGGAGGAATTTCCTAAATTTTGTGATCGTGGAACTTCACTTTTGAAGGAATGGGTTAAATTAACCATCCTAAATTTTACAACCCAACATAATAAATGGATGTACTATTTATTTTTAGTAAAACCTGTAAGGTGTGAGCGTGTGACTTACAACAATAGTGTAATTAGCTATACTACTTTTGTTTTTAACTATGGGTTGAAAAGTTTAGCAATGATAGCCAATTTTATCCAATTTGAACATGTTAAAAAAGTTATTTGAAATTTGGAGTGAGAATCACTAAAGAAAAAAATGTTAAAAAATAGACAAGTTCAAGAAAGAAAGATGAATATATTTTGTTAGGATTAGAGAAGCAAGAAATATGTGTGATAATATTATCGATTACAGTTTAGGGGTATAGCTTTTTCACTACTTGACTTTTTTAGCGGGACCATTTGGCTCACTAATGGAAATTTTGAGGTTTATTCACTTATTTTTGGGTTTTTGGGAAATTCTTAAATTGAAGTTTATTACACTATTTGGGAAAGATGCTAATTTATTATAGGTTGTCAAACTTCAATTCCTTATTAAAAATTTTGTGATTGATGTGAACTTTTTAGGTTGTTAATGTTATTAGTATTGAGAACAATAAATTAAACATATTCTTCTAATGATGATTAAAAATTTAGAGATATCATTATCAAAGAAGAAGTACAAAAGCATTTAATACATTCGTTCACATTTATCCTCTATGCTCCAAAAATAGAAAATGAATAAATAGGAGTTGCATCAGTTTTTTGCTACTAATGGGTGAAGTGTTATCATGTAAACAAAGATATTCAAAAAATCAAATCATCCACATAGTAAATTTGTACTTTTCATTTATTTAAAAAATATATATGACTTTATATAATTATATTATCTATAAATGATTGATCGTTATTTTTTTTCAACTTTATTTAGTAATGTTTTCAAAGCACGGTATAAGTCAAAGTATTATGTTAATGTCAATTAACAAATTTATTATATTCATACTTTTATAAACCTTATGTGCATTGGCACGAGCACATGCTAGTTTAAATAATTAATTAATTAATTAAATATAAGTCAATATTAATTTAATTAATTAAGTAGTAATTAGTGAAGTGTAATTAAGAAGAAGGTTATTATTGTCAAGGAAAATAGAAAAAGGAGGGGTATATCTGTTACTATGTATCAGTCGCTAGAACAAAAGAACTTTCGTCTGTCAAAAGGAAGGAATGTTTTGTACATAATGCACTTTTAATCTTTTACCGCAAGTGCTTTTTTGAATGCACACCTGTGTTTAAATGTGCTCATAAAGTTCAGATGGTGCTATAAAGTAAGACTTGTTTTCCCTTTTTTTTTTCTTTGTAATCTATGTTTATTTTACTTTCAATACTTAATCTATTAGTCGATATTGGCTGTGACAGTCACACCATTTTATTGGTGTGACAAACTTAATTAAACGCGTTGACAAATAGACATTAATTTCCGTGAGCATTAAATCGTATGTCGCATTATTACATTCTACATTTCATTCACTTTTTCATTCCCTCTTTCATTCTCTCTTTCATTCTCTCTTTTATTTGCAACATTTTTACAAGAATTATGGAATCTTACGAAACAACGAGTTCAAATGCATTGTTGAAGAATTCTAACGAAGCTATGAGTTCGTAGGAATTGCAACTGAAAACTTAGGATGTTTCTAAATCAAATAATGAAGATTTGAAAAACTCAAAATGTGAAACTAATTATTATATTTTTATACATAGATCTGAATATCTTTCACTTGGCAATCTTTAATTTTGAATTTACATATCTGATATAATTGCTATGAATCTGATATTAGAATTTGTTTTCCTAATATTAAATCGTCTTTATCTTAGATTATAATTTATATAATGAGATAATAACTTGTTTTTAATTTTAAATGTTTGATAGAAATATATTAAATTGTGTATTGGTAATAATAAATTCAATACCTAAGATAATAAATTCAATACATGAGATATTTTTTTGTATATCAGAGATATTTTATTGGTATATCTGAGATAATAAATACATACTTATTTCAGTTATAAGAAAAGGTCGCATGTATAGATATAAAGATCTCATGATATTTATATGATAAGTTGTAATTGAATATAAATGTATATTATATTTTAGTATTTTAAATAAGATTATTTTAAGAACCTTTTAGTATAATTAAATAATTTAAAAATTATTTTGGCCCAATTATAATTATAGACCCTATTTACATATTTATTTTATAATTTTATTAAGAAAATCATTTAATTTCATAAATAATATTTAATTCCTCAATTATTCCATTATATTTCCAAAAAGCCCTCTAAAATATCTCAAAAAATATTCTGAGTATCCACTTTCATTCTAGAATTTTCTAGAAGCTTTTAATATATTATTCTTAACAAAAAAAAAAAACAGTTTTAGATATTTATAAAGATTGTTTTAGTTTAAAAATATTTTGTTAAAAATTGGATATATATATATATATATATATATATATATATATATATATATTAAACACTTTCTACTTCTCCCTAGCCACTCTCTCCATCTCTCCAACTACCTTGCGCCACCAACAACCATAGCCACAACGAGCCTACTCTTTCCCCTAACTATATAATTATTTTAATTGTTTTGCAAACTATTTAATTTTTAAAACTATTTATAAATTTAATTAAAGTTTAAATATTATGCATAATTATTGTGTTGCATTATGTTGATTAGATTATTTCAATTGATAAGAGAATCAACTTGAAGTTTAGTAGGAAGTTGTTAGAGAGTACTAGAATTTAAGATACGTTTATGTGTTAAATCATTTTATGTGCAAATAAATGTTTTGTTGTGGAATTTTGGGAATTATACTATGTTAATATACAAATATTTTTTAGCAAGGTTTGAAAATTCTAGTATATATTATTTACGTAATTTTCTAAATACACAGTAGATGGGTTGTGTATGTGGTTTTATACATGGGTTTGATTGGTGTTGTTAAATGTGAATATAAATGTTTTAAGTAGTTCGAAACTTCAAAATATGTATATGAATTAGTATGGTTTTGAATTAGTATTAATTAGATTATGTTATGAATCAATATGTATAATATTTGGAATTGAATTAAACAATTTATATGAATTGAGTAATGTATACAATATGCTTTGTAGATGATGATGATTCAGGGTATGTTGAGAATCAAATATAATTTGAGGAAGATGATGAATGTGTTGAGAATTTAGAGGAAGGTAAGGAAGAAGACCATAAAGATGAGATAAGGGGCCCTTTGTTAAAGATCATATTAGGTTTGAAACTCTTAAGTTTGCTTTCATGTTTCAAAGTCTTTAGAATTTGCAAGTAAAGAATTCCTTGTATTATGCATGTATAGGTTTATTTTGGTTTCCTTTGAATCAATTATTAGATAAGCTAAATGTAAAATGGCATTGTGTGTTGGTTTTGATTGTATATAAATTCATATAAACAGGGTTGAAAATTTATTTTCAAAATTGAGAAATGTTGGATTTATAAAGGAAACTCTGCCAAATTTTTTGTAGAATTTATAGTGATTTACAAAGCATAGAACATAAATAATATTGCTAGAAGAATTTAGTAACTTAAACTATAGAGCGAGTGTTGTGGAGTTTGCTTAACCTTATTTTCGGTAAGCTACTTGAGGACCCTTTAGGTGCAATTATATATATAACTATGCGTAAATTGAGTATTGATTAGATTATTATTTAATCTCTTACATGTTAAATAGGGCATAACACAAATTATGGAACGAAAATGGATGTATGGTAATCGTGCTTCGTTAGAGTTCATGAATGGAGTTGAGAAGTTTTGTAGAAAAGTGTTGAAACACCTAAATAACATTGGAGATGATGAGGTGTGTTGCCCTTGTGTTGATTGCGATAATGTGAATACAATTAGTAGTATAAGAGAGTTAAGGGACCATTTGATCCGCCGTGGGTTTAGGCAACAATACCACGTATAGGTATGGCATGGTGAGGTTCTTGCAACAACGAAATTCCCATTCATCAAGCTGAGCTAGACCATCATGGCCAATTCGAATCTGATGACGTTGAAGATGTTGATGCCGAGAAGGAAGATGATGGCGAGGATAAATTGGAGGATAATGACCCTAGTGATGACGATCGAATAGATGAAATGCTTGAAGGGGTTGGGGATCAAATTGGTAGTCAATTTCGTACTTTTGAGCATTTGTAGGAGGCTGTTGAGAAACCGTTGTATCCTGGATGTACTAAATACACTAAGTTGTCTGCCACATCAACGTTGTTTAACTTAAAAGCAAATTATGGTTGGACTGATACTAGTTTCACAGCCTTATTGAAAATATTAGGGGACATGTTTCCAGAGGGTAATGATTTGTATATATCCACGTACTATGCGAAGAAGTTAATGTGTCCCCTTGGGTTAGAGTATAATAAGATTGATGCCTGTCAGAATGATTGCATATTGTATCGAAATGAGTATGCAAAGTTCATTCAATGTCCTTAATATGGGCAGTCACGTTACAAAATCCCACATGGGATAGAGCCTGCAGTGGGGATTAAAGGTTTTAGTGTAAAGGTGTTGTGGAACCTTCCCATAATTCTAAGGTTCAAGTGCTTGTTTTCAATTAAGAGCGATGTAAAGAATTTGAGATGGCATGCAGAGAAGAGGAAGAAAGATGGGATGATTCGACATCCTGCGGACTCTCCCTAGTGGAAAACAATTGATGAATCTTTCAAGGCTTTTGGCGAGGAAGATAGGAACCTAAGACTTGGTCTCTGCATGGATGGAATGAATCCTTTTGGTACCTTAAGCAGTCAACATAGCACATGGCTAGTTTTATTAGTGATATATAATTTGCCCCCTTGGTTATGCATGAAGAGTAAATATGTTATGTTATCGCTTCTAATATCAGGGTCCAAGCAACCTGGGAATGACATTGACGTTTATCTTGCCCCCCTTATTGAAGATTTGCAGTTGTTGTGGGATAAAGGTATATCATTGTATGATGCATATGCTGAAGAGACTTTTACTCTCCGTGTCATCCTATTTTGTACTATTAATGACTTTCCAGACTATGGAAACTTATCGGGGTATAAGGTAAAGGGAAAGAAAGACTGTCCTATTTGTGTGGATGATATGGACTCAACTTATTTGCCTCATTGTGGGAAACATGTGTATCTCATGTATCGGAGGTTCTTGAATAGGTTTCATCCTTATCGTAAGAGAAAGGTCTCATTTGATGGTAAAGTTGAGCAACGTAGAGCCCTTATACCGTTGACTGGCAGGGAGGTTTATGAAATTGTGAAAGGAATAGATAATATGTTTGGGAAAACCGTGAAACACAGAGATGATTAGGGGTTATGGAAGAAACAGTCCATATTTTGGCAAATTTATTATTGGAAGTATTTACCTGTTAGACATTGTCTTGATGTTATGCACATAGAGAAGAGTGTTTGTGATGCCATCTTAGGGATTCTGTTGAATATACCTGGTAAGACTAAGGATGGTCCTAATGTTAGGAGAGATATGCAGATGATGAAGATTCGATCCAAGTTGTGGCCTGAAGACAGAACGCCTAGGAATGGAAAAGGTAAATCCACATATCTTCCTCTAGCTTGTTACACTTTGTCCCAAGCAGAGAAGAGGATATTTTGTGAGTGTCTGTATGGGATCAAGGTTCCTACTAGGTATTCGTCTAATTTGAAGAACTTCGTATCAAGGAAAGATCTAAAATTAGTGGGTACGAAGTCCCATGATTGTCATGTTATGATGCAAGTGTTTCTACCAATTGCCATCCGCCATATTTTGCCCAAGCATGTTAGGGATTCTATCACTAGACTTTGTTCTTTTTTTAATAGAATATGCAGCAAGGAGCTTGATCCGTCATGTTTGGATGAGTTATAGGCTAGTGTTGTTACGACCTTATGTTAACTAGAGATGTATTTTCCACCTTTATTCTTTGATATTATGGTATATCTAGTTGTGCATTTGGTTTGAGAAATCAAGTTGTGTGGTCTAGTGTTCCTAAGATGGGCTTATCCTTTCGAGAGATACATGAGTACTCTAAAAAAGAAGGTGAGAAACCCAGCACACCCTGAAGGTAGTATAATTCAAGGTATAACCACAAAGGAGGTAGGTGAGTTTCTTAGTGAGTTCTTATCCAAGGGGGAGGCAATTGGGTTATCAAAATCGAGGCATAAAGGGAGGCTCGAAGGGCACGTCATCGTGGGTTCTAAGGAGGTTGTAATTCCATTGCCGTAAGAGAGACAAGCTCATTTATTTGTTTTGCACCATATCACAGAGGTTCTTCCATACTTAGAAAGGCATATAAATGAATTAAAGGTAAAGTACCCGTCTAAAGGTGAACGAGCATTGATGCAAGAACACAATAACACCTTCATTAATTAGTTTCATGAAAAAATTATGCATGAATTGTCTGAAACAGGGCATAACATTTCTAATACAATCAAGTGGTTAGCTTGCGGTCCTCGAACAACTGTTCGATCTTTTGAGGGGTATGATATCAATGGATATACCTTCTACACTAAACGTCGGGATAAGAAATCAAATTTTATTCAAAATAGTGGTGTTTCAATAGTGGCTTCTTCTCAAGAATATGCTAGCTCAAAAGATAAAGCACTAGTTGATGCGATATTGTCGTACTATGGGATAATTCAAGAGATATGGGAATTTGAATATTGTGGGTTAAGGTTCCCCTTTTTCAATGCAAATGGGTAGATAACAGTCGACGGATGAATCTAATTGGACTTTAGTCGACATGAGTCGGATGCGTGATAGAGAGGAACCTTTTATTCTTACATCACAAGGTAAACAAGTATTCTACATTAAAGACACAAATGACCCTCGATGGGCAGTTGTTATCCCTGGTAAACGACATATCCTTGGAATTGGTGATGTTATTGATGAGAAAGAGTATGACGACTTTGATGATCTCCCACCGTTCTTGATGCCATGTAATGATGACATGGATGGTGGATCAGAAATAGAAACAAATTATATGAGAATGGATCACCATGAAGGAGTTACTATAGATGAGGGGTATTCATTGTCTAGGTATTTATTTATTTCATATTTATGTTAATGTTTGCCTTTTTTCCTGTACTATTGTTATATGATTCACTAACTCAATTTGCATTGTCTTGTTGTTGTTGTATGCAGTAACAGTCTTGCATCATGGCTAGTGACGAAGATTTCAGTGTCTCTTCTGAGGACGTGGAGTACGATGTGCACCTCGAAACTGATCGAGGTGATCTAGAAGACGTGGCTGCTGAGTTAGAAGCAGAGAGATTAGATAGATTATTCGACGAATATGAAAGGCTTGCTGAAGCCGTAGCACCTCTAGGGGATGATGTACATATGGACATTGTCACCCCCTCGTGTTTGGGTGCCGGGAGGGGGAAGGGTGGTGCTCGGGGCGTAGGTCGACCTAGACGTCCAACTAGAAACCTTAGAGTGGTTGAGCCTATACATCTAGAGTTCGACCATTTGCACCGCCCCATTGGTAGGTGGCGTTTGAAGTACAGTCAGCACATTGGACTTCTTATTCGGAAGTTCAACATCAACTGGGAGTGGTCGGGAGTGAATAAAGGACTTCGACAGACCTTAAGGGTGGACACAATGGTATGTATTCCTAACTTAATCTCAATTACTTAAATATTTGTTTAAACTAACTTACTAAATGAAATTAACTCAATTTAAATTTATTTCAGGCTTTGTTTCACATTCCAAACGACCCCCAATTGGAGAAGCTTTTTCTATCTGTAGTTGCCGATAGATTTCGGGACTTCAAATCAAAGTTGGTTACTGGTTGGATTACCAAGACAAGAAAGGTGTCCAAAAAGGAAGCTAACAGGTTGCCCTATGAAATATGGAAACATATTAAGGAAGGTGACTGGGCCACCTTTGTGAAGAACAAGACTTCGGAAGCTGCAGTGGTAAGTTAAATACTTATTTGTATTCAGTTTTGGAAAATTCTTTCTTTTGTACTTTAATTTTAAATCAAATACCTTTATATTGTTGACAAGCTAAATGCGAGAAGGCGAGCAAGAGTGCCAAGATAAACATTCATCCACATTACCTTGGGCATTCAAGCTACAACGACGCAATGCAACAATGGATATTTGAGGGTTTTTATCCCTCTTGCTCTAGACCTTCTTCTATAGAATCCATCACCATGCAGTTAAGTCGTGGGGATGACTGGTTTTGTTCACGCCACAAGAAGGACAATAAAATTGGGAAGAGAGTCATTCCCAATGAACAGAAGCAGGCTGTGGCTAAGGAATACATAAGTATTCTATTTGCATTACGGTACAGTTACCGATGCTTATAAGATGTGACATTCATTTCTAATCGTTTCCTTTTCATTTTCAGTTGGAGTTTCGAGATAAGCAAATTCAAGGGGAATTCGTTCCCGCGAGGGCCCAAGACGCATTAGCCATGGCCATTGGGAAGCCAGATTACCTAGGACGCTGCGTTGGACTTGGAGGGACTAATATTAGGTACCGAAAAGTATTTGGACCTCCTCCACCGAGATCAAGCCAACAGAGTCAAAGGGGAGTTTCAAGGGAAGATCGAGAAACGTTAAAGGCTCAACTCCAAGAGAAACTTCGACAGGAGTTTGATGCCACTATGAAGGATAAGTTGTTCTCCCTACTCTAAGACATTGGTATCAGCGCCGATCAGTTAGCATCCCAGGGTGCACGGGTGTCTACTTCCCATATAAAGGTGTGTTATATATTAAATTCAATTTCCATTGCTATTACATTGGTATTATTTGCATTAATAATGACCTATATTCTTTACATATTCAATTTTCAGGGTCCTACCAGTTGTCTTCTACTCCTTCAAGATCCAAGTACGGGAACAATATACGATGTGGCCGGTGGTGTCGCGTACCTTGTCAGTCAGGCCAGCAGTTCACCAGAACTCACCAATGAACGAGACTCGAAGGACATGAAGTGGTGAAGGTTGAAACTGTTCCTAACTTCTTCAAAGGAGCAGCACTACCGGTCCCGATTCCACAGTATGACATATGGACATTGAACGACGCAATTGGTACTTTTGTGCAATGGCCTCTACCTTTGATCAAGATTGTAAGTGAGGTAAATATCAAAGTTCTAATCAAAATTCCTCTATATTTATATTTATGTATGGATGAAGTGATGCGATATGTTCTTTTTTAATTAGGTGACTCCACAAGTTAAGAAGATGAAGAGGATGTCAGCTGATGAAGTTATTGGTAGCAATGAGCCTGCCTCAAAGAAATCAGTGGCAGAGAACCAACTTCTTCTCTCTGAAGATGTAGTGGCTTCTCTTAGTCTCGAGTGCAAATGGCTACTCCAATGTGCTACCATGATGAAGGAAGACGATACCATTTCTATGCGGTTGGACCGGGCCTTATTCCACTACTCTGAAGACGGAACAACGTGGTTTGACAAAGCCGACATCACCCAATTCTTACAGGGAGCTCAATTGAACATCTCTGTTATTCAATGCTTCATGAGGTATACACAATTAATATATAGGCTAACTTATATGGTGCATGCAATAATTTTAAGACCTTTTAATTTGAATATATAATGCATTTTATGATTCCGTAGGGCACTACAAGATAATTTCGTGTCGTGCGATTTACTTTCATTAGTCGGTTGGTTGTGTCCTAAGGCCACTTTGGATGCAAGAATCGATGGCAACATTAAGGAGGTAAAGACGTACGTCCACTTCGCATTCACGAAAGCCCTACAAGCTAAGTTGAAGTTCATTTTCGCCCCTGTTTTCGAACGGTACGATTGAAGTTGATGTGTGATGCATATTATTACTTATACATTTGATGTATGATGCATATCCTAATTACTTATTTCTTATAATATAGTGCACATTGGATGTTTTTAGTCATTTTTATGGCTAGTGGGAAAATATACTTCTTCAACTCGGCTCGGTCAATGCGTAGTACTAAGCTGAGAGCGATTATTAATTAGTAAGTATTATCAATAAATTTACATTGCAAGCTGAGGTTGATATGAGTTGGACTTTTAAACTAATCAATTTCGTTTTCCAGTGTGCTGAAAAGACTTACTTTGCATGGAGAACGAGCCGGATAGCAGACATCAACATGGATAGAAGTGATGGTAAGTTCCTTAACTAATTAAAACATTGTACAATAATACTATCATAAGTATGGCTAACACTTTTATTTTGTAATTCGTAGTGTGCTCAACAACGTGGCAGAACTGAGTGCGGCTACTTCGTGATGCGTTTCATGCTTGACGTCCTTAATGGGTGCAGTAGTGGGATGCCCATGGAGGAGGTAAGAGCTTTTGCCCATAATTTCATTGTTTTGAGTATCTTAAATATTGTATTCCCTTATAATCATGCCTCAAACCCTTTACGTGCAATTGGTTGAGTTAATATAATTCAATTACAAGAATAAGGATAGATTATTGGCCTAGAAACTTTACGGTTTCCTTTGTTACTTTTACCTGTCCTTCCGCCTTCATCATAGTCCTCTGCTTTCTTATAAAATGATTTTGTATCCTCTGTTCTTTTTTTTACGAGAAAAAGAAGGAGAAATTATCTGTGGGGTAGAGAACAAGGAGCTAATGAGCTAAAATGGTGATGGAACGAAATAAAAGGTCGTGTATTGCTGCGGTTAGGAAGTAGCAGTGGATGAAAGAGACTAATGAGGGTGGTAGTAGCCAAGTAAAAGGTAAAAATATGAGGGTTTTGATGGGTGAGAATGAGGCTGTAGTGATTGATGAAGAAGAGTTTTTAACAGGGGTTATTGGATTCATGAGATTTAACCCCTATTGGAGACTCTTCTTTATCAATCACAATAGCTTCATTTTCATCTATCAAAACCCTCAAATTTATATCTTATATTCAGCTACTACCACCCTCATCAGTCTCTTTTAGCAAATGCCACTTCCTAACTGCACCAAGACGCACCCTTTTGTTTTGTTCCATCACCATTTTAGCTCTAGGACCCCTCGTTCACTTTCCAGCGGATAAATTCTCCATCTTTTTCTATATAAAATTCGGAAACAAACGGAAGGGCACATATCGTTTTATAGGAAAGATGAAGAATGTGATGAAGGCGGAAGAGTAGGAGAACTGAACATAGGAAACTTCAAATGTATCAATTTGAGTTAAGATAGGTCAAATGGGATCGATTTCGGGTAGAAAGTGACCTAAACACTTGAAACACATCAATTTGAGTCAAGATAAGTGAAATGGGATCAGTTTTGGGTAGATATTGTTCTAAACACTTGAAACACATCGATTTGAGTCAAGATAGGTCAAATTAGATTGGTTTGGGGTAAAAAGGGACCTAAACACTTCAAATGCATCGATTTAAGTCAAGATAGGTCAAATGGGATCGGTTTTGGGTAGAAAGTGACTTAAACACTTTATATACATTGATTTGAGTTAAGATAGGTCAAATAGGATTGGTTTAGGATTGAAAGTGACCTAAACACTTGAAACACATCGATTTGAGTCAATATAGGTCAAATGGGATAGGTTTGGGGTATAGGTCACCTAAACACTTGAAACACATCGATTTCAGTCAAGATAGGTCAAATGGGA
Source organism: Dysphania ambrosioides (assembly GCA_026401315.1). Lineage (NCBI taxonomy): Eukaryota > Viridiplantae > Streptophyta > Magnoliopsida > Caryophyllales > Amaranthaceae > Dysphania > Dysphania ambrosioides. The sequence continues at coordinate 16,707,416 of CM048658.1, forward strand.
TCGGTTTGGGGTAGAGGTAACCTAAACACTTAAAACACATCGATTTGAGTCAAGATAGGTCAAATGGGATCGGTTTGGGATAGAAAGTGACCTAAACGCTTCAAATGCATCGATTTGAGTCAATATAGGTCAAATGGGATCGGTTTCTGGTAGAAAGTGACCTAAACACTTCAAATGCATCGATTTGAGTCAAGATAGGTCAAATGAGATCAGTTTCGGGTAGAGAGTGACTTAAACACTTTAAATATATCGATTTGAGTCAAGATAGGTCAAATGGGATCGATTTGGGATTGAATGTGACATAAACACTTGAAACACATCGATTTGAGTCAAGATAGGTCAAATGGGATCAGTTTGGGGTAGAAAGTGACCTAAACACTTCAAATACCTCGATTGGAGTCAATATAGGTCAAATGGGATTGGTTTCGGGTAGAAAGTGACCTAAACACTTGAAATGCATCGATTTCAGTCAAGATAGGTCAAATAGGATTGGTTTAGGATTGAAAGTGACCTAAACACTTGAAACACATCGATTTGAGTCAATATAGGTCAAATGGGATAGGTTTGGGGTATAGGTCACCTAAAATCTTGAAACACATCGATTTCAGTCAAGATAGGTCAAATGGGATCGGTTTGGGGTAGAGGTAACCTAAACACTTAAAACACATCGATTTCAGTCAAGATAGGTCAAATGGGATCGGTTTGGGGTAGAGGTAACCTAAACACTTAAAACACATCGATTTGAATCAAGATAGGTCAAATGGGATCGGTTTGGGATAGAAAGTGACCTAAACGCTTCAAATGCATCGATTTGAGTCAATATAGGTCAAATGGGATCGGTATGGTAGAAAGTGACCTAAACACTTCAAATGCATCGATTTGAGTCAAGATAGGTCAAATGAGATCAGTTTCGGGTAGAGAGTGACTTAAACACTTTAAATACATCGATTTGAGTCAAGATAGGTCAAATGGGATCGATTTGGGATTGAATGTGACATAAACACTTGAAACACATCGATTTGAGTCAAGATAGGTCAAATGGGATCGGTTTGGGGTATAAAAGTGACCTAAACACTTCAAATACCTCGATTGGAGTCAATATAGGTCAAATGGGATTGGTTTCAGTTAGAAAGTGACCTAAACACTTGAAATGCATCGATTTCAGTCAAGATAGGTCAAAGGAGATCAAATTGGGGGTAGAAAGTGACTTAAACACTTTAAATACAACGATTTGAGTCAAGATAGGTCAAATGGGATTAGTTTTGGGTAGAAAGTGACCTAAACACTTTAAACACATTGATTTGAGTCAATAAAGGTTAAATGGGATTGGTTTTGGGTAGAAAGTGACCTAAACACTTGAAACACATCGATGTGAGTCAAGATAGGTCAAATGGGATCGGTTTGGGGTAGAAAGTGACCTAAACACTTCAAATGCATCGATTTGAGTCAATATAGGTCAAATGGGATCGGTTTCGGGTAGAAAGTGGCTTAAACACTTCAAATGCATCGATTTGAGTCAAGATAGTTCGAATGGGATCGGTTTCAGGTAGAAAGTGACTTAAACACTTTAGATACATTGATTTGAGTCAAGGTAGGTCAAATAGGATCGGTTTGGGGTAAAAAGTGACCTAAACACTTAAAACACATCGATTTGAGTCAATATAGGTCAAATGGGATCAGATTCGGGTAGAAAGTGACCTAAACACTTGAAACACATCGATTTGAGTCAATATAGGTCAAATGGGATCCGTTTTGAGTAGAAACTGACCTAAACACTTCAAATGCATCGATTTGAGTCAAGATAGGTCAAATCGGATTGGTTTGGGATAAAAAGTGACCTAAACACTTCAAATGCATTGATTTGAGTCAATATAGGTCAAATGGGATCATTTTCTTGTAGAAAGTTACCTTAACACTTCAAATGAATCGATTTGAGTTAAGATAGGTCAAATGGTATTGGTTTCGGGTAGAAAGTGACTTAAACACTTCAAATGCATCGATTTGAGTCAAGATACGTCAAATGGGATCGGTTTTGGGTAGAAAGTGACTTAAACACTTCAAATACATTGATTTGAGTCAAGGTAAGTCAAATGGGATCGGTTTGGGGTAGAAAGTGACCTAAATACATGAAACACATTGATTTGAGTCAAGATAGGTCAACTGAGATCGGTTCGAGGTAGAAAGTGACCTAAACACTTGAAACACATCGATTTGAGTCAAGATAGGTCAAATGGGATCGGTTTCATGTTGAAATTGACCTAAACACTTGAAACACATCGATTTGAGTCAAGATAGGTCAAATGGGATTAGTTTCGGGTAGAAATTGACCTAAACACTTGAAACACATCGATTTGAGTCAAGATAGGTCAAATGGGATCAGTTTCGGGTAGAAAGTGACTTAAACACTTTAAATACAACGATTTGAGTCAAGATAGGTCAAATGGGATTAGTTTTGGGTAGAAAGTGACCTAAACACTTTAAACACATTGATTTGAGTCAATAAAGGTTAAATGGGATTGGTTTTGGGTAGAAAGTGACCTAAACACTTGAAACACATCGATGTGAGTCAAGATAGGTCAAATGGGATCGGTTTGGGGTAGAAAGTGACCTAAACACTTCAAATGCATCGATTTGAGTCAATATAGGTCAAATGGGATCGGTTTCGGTTAGAAAGTGACCTAAACACTTCAAATGCATTGATTTGAGTCAATATAGGTCAAATGGGATCGGTTTCGGGTAGAAAGTGAAATAAACACTTGAAACACATCGATTTGAGTCAATATAGGCCTAATAGGATTGGTTTGGGGTAGAAAGTGACCTAAACACTTTAAACACATCGATTTGAGTCAAGATAGGTCAAATGGGATCGGTTTCGGGTAGAAATTTACCTAAACACTTGAAACACATCGATTTGAGTCAAGATAGGTCAAATGGGATTAGTTTTGGGTAGAAAGTGACCTAAACACTTGAATCACATCGATTTGAGTCAATATAGATCAAATGGGATCACTTTCGGGTAGAAAGTGACTTAATCACTTCAAATACATCGATTTGAGTCAAGACAGGTCAAATGGGATCAGTTTCGGGTAGAGAGTGACCTAAACATTTGAAACACATCGATTTGAGTCAATGTAGGTCAAATGGGATCGGTTTCGGGTAGAAATTGACCTAAACACTTGAAGCACGTCGATTTGAGTCAAGATAGGTCAAATGGGATCGGTTTGGGATAGAAAGTGATCTAAACACTTCAAATGCATCGATTTGAGTCAATATAGGTACAATGGGATTGGTTTCGGGTAGAAAGGGACCTAAACACTTCAAATGCATCGATTTGAGTCAATATAAGTCAAATGGGATCGGTTTCAGGTAGAAAGTGAACTAAACACTTGAAGCACATCGATTTGAGTCAATATAGGTCTAATGGGATTGGTTTGGGGTTGAAAGTGACCGAAACACTTGAAACACATCAATTTGAGTCAATATAGGTCAAATGGGATCGGGTTCGGGTAGAAAGTGACTTAAACACTTCAAATACATCAATTTCATATGCAGTGCATTTTATATACACGTTAATGTTATGTTAATCAATATTAGGTATGCAAAGGATTCAATGAGGAGCCCTTCTCCAACGAAGAAATCGATGTCGTCCACAACAAACTTGCAAAGTATTGGAGATATAACTTTTTTTAGATATTGTGCATTACCTTATTGTTTATTTTGTAATTTATACATCAATTTCATTAATTGGATTGTATTTTTGATGTCACTTAATATATGGTTGTTTTTACGACCCTATTTGTATGCATAAATGAGAGATCAATCAATCATGTGTATATATGTATCTTGGATTACAGAAATTGCAAATGTAATAAGCAGGTTTTGAATTTGAAATTTGGGCGTTGTAGGGATCAGATTCATGCGTTTAAAAAAAAAACAACTTATATGCAGTGGGTGTCCCCAAGACCCGCCGCATATTCCTATATTACAGGTCAATTTTTAACATGGTTAAATGGAATTTTGCGGTGGTTTTAGCTAGGCGACGCCGCAAATTATGGCCAATTAGCGGCGGTTGTAGGATAGGTGACGCCGCAAATTTATGGCCAATTAGCGGCGGTTCTTGGGTATGTGACGCCGCAAATTGGTTAATAATATGCGGCGTATTTTTTACGCTGCAAATTAAATAGATTAATTTCCTGCTATCTATATTGCTGCTAGCCTTTTGATGCCGCATATGTCACTAAAAACCCCGCCTCATATTTAAGCTTTTCTACTTGTGAATAATTCCATTTGTATTGTATTATTATAAAGTAAGCTAACGTTTAAAGTTTAATGATTATAAGAAGGCAAGTTTGAAATAAAGAAATTTAAAAGTCACTATATTGGTTTCAGCATGTATATATACACAATGTTTTTATACTGACACGTATTTTTCTATTTATTTTTTATTTGCCTTACTTATCATTTATGGGGTGTAGATTTACAGGGATAAATGTGCATGAGAGCATTATATCAAGGGACACATACTAGCTAAGAGTTTTCATAACATTTCTTATTCAACTTTTGTACCTTTAGATAATCAAAATTCTTTTTTTATTAAATAAATCAAGTTTTTTCTGTTGCAATATAGTAATTAGTTAGCATAGTTGAAGCGTGGTGACACGTGTTAGTTATAACCCTAAGTTACTTAAATTATTATTATTATTATTATTATTATTATTATTATTATTATTATTATTATTATTATTATTATTATTGTGTTAGTAACTTGGGGTGTTATAAAGTGGTATCAGTTTTTCAGGTTATAAAATAAAATTAGAAATAATAAACTTTTGGGTAGACGTAGCAATAGGCATGTAGGATAGAGTTTCGCATTCTCATGCATAAAATAAAATATTTATGTGTATCAATTATATTGATTTATGTGTAAAGTATGAAGATGAGAAACTAGGAGGAGAAACATATAGAGTGTTATTAATCCTCATCCACCTTCTAGAAACAAAAAAGTACAAGACTTTAAAACACAAGTATAGAAATGTACTCAAACTAGACGGAACTAGGAACTTTAGAGATCATAGCTTCCAAGGAGATTGGTTAGCCATACCAAACCAATTATTTCATGATCGAGCATAGCTTGAAGTGGAATGGGAAGAAAAACAACATCATTAACTAAGGAAGATAAGGAAGAATCCGTCCCTTCTAGCGTTCGACTTAATCCATCATCATCATCCGGACATGCAGAGGACTATGGTTCAAACAATTAAATAAGGACCTATGATAGGATTAGTAAATAAGGCCTAGGAGGCAATTTTAAGTTATTTCTTTCATAAGACCAATCATTTTTTTATATGGAATAAAATGTGAACATCTTGGTTATTTGAATAAAGTAAATGTTTGTTTTTGGATTTATACATTTTAAGTGTTTGAATATAAATTCGACATGATTATTTGATCGTTCAGGCAATATGTCGAGTCAAATGCTTAACCGAAACACTGAAATCAGGCCACCCAAAATGTCCTTAGGAGGACAGTAAAAAACCTAACTGCTTTAACTCAATCTCTAGCTCAAGTAATGACTAATCAATTAAATATGCCGCCAGAAAATGGCACCTTTGAGGAGATTTTCAAAAGAATTTCTACTAGCAAATCTCCGAGCTATAATAGAAACGAAGATTCGACAAGCAAAAAAAACTAGATTAGGGAGTTTGATAAGTTGTTTGATGGTGTAAATTGTCCAGAGAAGATGAAATTTAATACAATCCTTTACCTTAAGGAAGAAGCCGACTTGTGGTGGTCTCAATCTAAGGAAAACATTAAAAGAACTCTTGATTTTAGGTGGTCAATCTTCAAAGAAGCCCTTACAAATAAGTTATATCCACCTTATCTTAAGAAACAAAAGTGCATGGAATTTACAAACCTCAAAATGGGAGCCATAAGTGTTAATGAATACTATGTTAAGTTTATAAAACTAATGAGATTTGCTCCAAAGGTAGTCCCGACTGAAGCCATGAAAGCACAAATGTTTGAACAGGGCCTAACCTTAACTTTGTAGGGGAAACTTAGAGGGGTCACTTTTGAAACTTTTGATGAGTTGTATTGGAGAGCCGCCCACTTGGATGGAATTAGAAGAAGAGAATTAGAGAATCAAGTCTCGAGAAAAAAGAGAAAGGGGTATGGAAACTTCCATGGAGGTGACAAAAGGGCTGGAACCAATGAGAATTTTTAGGGGAAAAGAGACATTAAGAAAACCTTAGGAAGGGAATAATGAGAAGCCTAAGAGAATTTTCCATTGCAAAAGGTGTGATAAGAATCACCCCGTGGGGGATTGTGAAGGTAACCTCGTAACTTGTCGTTTCTGTTAAAAGTTGGGACATCGAGAGTATGAATGCTATAAAAAGGCCTATGGTGTCCCTAGTGTCCCTGCACAAAATGGGAAACCTCCTCAAAATGGGAAACCTAGTTCAATCAAACCAAACGAAAATCCTAAACCTCTATTAGGTGCAAATTCCAATCATCCTAAAGGTCGAGTATTTGTTATGAACAACCGTGAGATTGGACCCACTTCGGAAGTAGTAGCTGGTACTTTCTCTATCTGCAATTTGCTTGAAAAAGTTGTTTTTGATTCAAAAGCATCTCATTCATTCAATTTTGGAAGTCTAAAGTTAAGTTGTATTAAGTTTCATTTTAAAATACCTCTAGTAATTACCGGAGTTGAATTTCCATTAGACTTAATAGAATTTGAAATGGGTAACTTAGATGTGATTTTGGGTATGGACTGGATGAGAAAATTTAAAGCTCGAATTGATTATAAAGCTCAGAAGGTATCCTTGGTTGGACCTAATAAGATCAGGGTGACTTATCGAAGAGAATGGATGGAACCCGGATTGAAGATTATATGTTCCTTAAAAATAAAGAAATGTGATCAAAAGGGCTATCCTTTATACCTATGTAGTGTTCAAGAAATTCAAGAAGGAGATGATGGAAATAAGTAGGAGATTCCAATTATTTGTGAAATTCTGGACATTTTTCCAGAAGAGATTCCAGGAATACCTTCAATTAGAGATGTTGAGTTCACCATAGATCTAGTGCCATGAACCAAACTGATCTCTAAGGCCCCCTATAGGATGACACCAGCGGAATTAAATGAGTTGAAGAATCAATTGGATGATCTGTTAGACAAAGGCTATATTAGGCCTAGTTCATCACCTTAAGGAGCCCTAATGTTATTTGTCAAGAATAAAGATGTAAGTCTAGGGTTATGCATTGATTATATATTGAATAATGTGACTATGAAGAACAAATACTCACTTTCGAGTATAGACAAAAGGGGAAGGGGTATTTTCTAAGATTGATTTGAGGTCTAGATATCACTAATTGAGGATTGTCGAGCAAGACATCTCGAAGAGTGCGTTTAGAACCCATTATGAAAAATATAAATTTATATTAATGTCATTTGGGTTGACTAATGCACTAGCGACGTTCATGGATTTGTGGCACCGGATTTTTAGGCCCTACTTAGATAGGTTTGTGGTTGTCTTCATTGAAGGTATTTTGGTGTACTCGAGGGATAAGGATGTTCACGAAGAACATCTAAAGGTGGTTTTGATGACCCTAAGGGAAAATTAGTTGTATGCTAAACTTTCTAAGTGTGAGTTCTAGAAAGTAGCCTTTTTAGGACATGTGCTATCTAAGAAAGGCGTATCCGTGGATCTAGCAAAGATTTAAGAAGTAAGTGAATGGGCAACACCAAAAAGTGTATCGGATATTCAGATTTTATTAGGATTAACAAGCTATTATCGCGATTTGTGCAGGACTTTTCAAAGATATCTAGACCCATGACCAGCCTTAAGAAAAAGGAGTGTAGGTTTGTGTGGACTCTGAAGTGTAAAGAGGCCTTTTAAACCTTATAAGAGAAGTTAACATCAGAACCAGTCTTAGCCTTACCAGATGGGAGTGAATAGTATAAGGTCTATAGTGACGCATCCAAGTTTGGGTTGTGTATTAATGCAAAAACAAAGGGTTACAACCTATACCTCTAGGAAATTGAAACCATATAAGGTTAACGACCTGACTCATAATTTGGAGTTAGCAGCAATAGTTTTTTCCTTTACGGAGTAACTTGTAAGATCTATATGGATCATAAGAGTTTAAAGTACATTTTTACCCAAAAGGAGTTAAAATATGAGGCAAAGGAGATGGTTGTAACTTATCAAACATTATGATTTGGAGATTCAATATCACGAAGGAAAAGCCAATGTTGTGACCGATGTATTAAGTAGGAAATTGAACCATTTGGTGAATGCAATAATTTTGCTTGATTAGCTATGTATAGAATACAAGAAAATGAACTTAGAGGTATGGAATAAGGAGGAGTATAGGAATGTATTAATGCCATAGAAATTTATCCATCAATTTATGATGAGATTTAGGAAATCCATCCGAAGGATGCAAAGTTGGAAAACATCAAAGAGAAAAGTTTAAAGGAAGATTGTTGATGATGATAGTATTAGGTTTAAAGGAAGATAGTGTGTTATATACAATAGAGGAAATTTAAAGAATAAACTGATTGAAAAAATTCATAAATCACCTTACTCTAAGCATCCTAGAGGAGATAAGTTATACAAGGACATGAAGAAGACATTTTAGTTGCCAAATATAAAAAAGGAAGTAGCCAAATTTGTGGCTAGGTGTCTTACTTGTCAAAAGATAAAGATTGAGCATAAGTGTCTTCAAGGTAAGGTTCAACCATTGAAAGTTCCTAGTTAGATATGGGATTCAACCTTGATGGATTTTGTAGGAGCTTTGTTTAGAATAAGGGCTAGTAATGAACCATTTGGGTGGTTATGGATAAACTCACTTAGACTGCCATTTTCATACCCATGAAGAGCACTTAGACGATGAACCAATTAGGAAAAGCTTATGTAAAATTAGTGGTTCTTGTCCAATTTTTGGTTCGAAAGGCAATAGGAACGAGGTTACTTATGAGCACAACATTCCACCCCGCTATCGATGGTCAAATTGAAAGAACCATTCAAACTTTGGAAGATATTTTAAGGGCATGTGTAATAGAGTATCACGAGTTGTGGGAGGATTACTTAGACTTAATCGAGTTTTCCTATAATAACAATTATCATGCCAGTATTAGAATGACACCTTTTCAAGCACTTTATGGAAGAAAGTGCAGGAATCTAGTGTGTTGGAATAATATAAGTAAAACTATAGTACTTGGACTAGAAATGATATAAGAGACTATTAAACAAGTGAAGATAATCCTGGAAAACATCAAAGCATCACACGACCGTCAGAAGAGCTAAGCAGACTCTAAGAGGTGAGATGAGGAATATAAAGTTGGAGAAAAGATTTTATTAAAGATTTCTCCAACTATAGGAGTGATAAGGTTTGAGAAAAAGAGAAAATTAAGTCCGAAGTACATTCACTAGTGGAAAAAATGATATCTACTACATTTCATATGCTCCGGTTGCCCTAAGTAACGACGAAGCATAAACTTTTCAAATTGTACTAAAGAGACTAAGTGCTCCGGTTCTTTGAGAACCGGAGCATATAGATAGAGCAAACCAAAGCATATACTCCGATTCTTAGAACCAGAGCATGCATAAAACTGCTTCATTGCCCTAGCTTTGAACAGCGAAATAATAAGCATCGGCGCACTCAGCTCTCACCCAAACTCACGCAAATTCCTTGCTTTATATAAACTCGATTATGCTTCCCCTCTCTCACCCAAACTCTCAACTTTCAAACATCAAAGGAGTTTACAAATTTCACGACGCATTGCTGCCTATAATTTGTAGAAAACCCGGATACATTCATGAATTGGAACAGGATTAATGAAAGGTATGTTTGATTATGCATAATTTGAATTTATGAATTTTACACAGTTTACTTCATCGAAACCATTGTGGCTATTATGTTACATAGTTTACTTCATCGAAACCATACTTAAGCAATACCTATTATTCTGTTTTAAAGATTTCCACTTTTCTTTCAAATAATAATCCTAACCATGGAAACTCTTTAGAGTTGACTGAGATTAGTAAAGGGAGAGAGCTATAAGTGGTAGGGAAGGTTTTCGGCTATGAGAGGAAAGTGGAGGGCAGGGTTTAGTTATCTGACTTATAGCCAAGCATTCTTTTTATGCTATCTAATTGCAAATAATTAATTTGAAAAAAAAAGTGTGAAAGATTTTCCAAACCCTTTTATATATTTTGGTCCCATTTCTGTACATCTATTGATCAAATTTACAATTCTATGCTTTATGAGTTATTAGGGGTTGTTCAGGAATACCTTGTGCAATGTGTCGTGTCTTCTGCCAGATGTCTACCTTACTCTAACTATGAGGTTTTCCTTCTTCTCAGTTACTTTAAGCTGGATAAATCCTCAAGGAAAACTTGTTATTGGATTTCGTAAGGCATCAAACAATCAAGAAGTGCAGGTATATCTGTCTGTATCCTGTCTCTTTTTGTCTACTAAGTTGTAATCATAGTGTTAACTCATGTCTTACTTAAATACCAAGATCCCCAATCATCAACAAGGGACCAAATGGTGCTACTTCTGGAGAAAGCAGCTACCCTGACGTGGCTGATAGCGTGTCTGCTAGAAATGATAATTATGGCCTATAATCCATGGGTGGTGTGAAAGATGATTAACCAAGTATTCCACATGAACAGTCGTCGTGTTATAAGCAAGGTAAGGCAGTGCTCATCCCATCCTCCCACCCAGCCCTTGGCAGGTGTTCTCTAGAGGCATGGAGGTAACGATGATTATTAATTATGTTTGTATATCAGTGTAACACCTCCCAGCTGGGTCAAAATTTAATTTGATTTCAACAGACCCCGTGATGTAACACTTAAATAGTGAATCTAGTAAAGCACAGTACCTAGTTATTATTCTGCTATGCCAACAAGGGGCAAAAGAGCAGTGTCTCATTTTGTCAGAGAAGAGTTGATCTCCAACAAAAATATAGGGTATATCAAGATTAATACACTTCTGTTTCCCTTAGCTTACAGAATTTATGACTCTGACTACTTTCTTTTCCAACCTTCAAGCATCTAAGTCGACTACTTTCTTTTCCAACCTTCAAGCATCTAAGGTCTAACTGCATATTTTAATTGCATAACTGCATGGGGTCATTTCTTGTGTAATGTCCACTAAATCCATTGGTATGTGGTAAAATTATAAAGGAAAATATTTGTTAAAGGATAATTAGAGAGAGCACTGAGAATGCTCATGTTTAGATAAGGTTTCTAACAAATATTTAATGGTCAACCTACATTATGAATTATGACAACTAGGTTTCAGGAAATGGAGAAAGTTCTGTTACATGAAAAGATGATATTAGCGGCAATCAGGGGTAGAAGAACAAGTTTGATAAAGTGACCTCTGAAATCAAGGTATCATCTTTTAGAGTTATGTTTTGTTTCACTTTAATAATTTGTCCTAAATATCTGCTTACTATTTCTACCTGCATTTTATGACAAATAAATATGCCGTCAGAAAGAATTGAATCGGACGATATGAGTCAATATAGGTCAAATGGGATTAGTTTTGGGTAGATCAGTTCCCTACAAGTCTACAAGATGATACTGCAAGCATTCCACATGAACAACTGTCATGTTCTTCCTCTTTTCCTTTTTCTTTGAGAAGGGGGAGTTGGTGTTGGTGTTGGTCTTTATTCTATATCATCAGATAATACATAATGCATCTATACTCCTATTGATTATGCCTTGTACTTCTATAATTTTGATAATGAGCACACTAAATATCTCTATCTTGTCCAGTGCTATCTATTGTAACTAAGAGCTATAAGATCCCAAAATAATCTTGGGACATTATGCATCACCTGATAGTATAGGGTTACATGCTATATTAGTTTTGTTCCTATTTATTTTTAGTGCATGATTATGATTACCATTAATATTTTGTGCAACTTAGGATCCCCCTGTTTTTGGAAAGAAGACATTCATCACCACTAAACTTTCTGGGTAAGTAATTTCATGAATTTTTTCGTTTAAATTTCCAGCTTTTTATATCTTTGAATGATTTCTCTCTAGTGTTTGCAATAAAGTAATGCTACTTTACTGAATTTGCTCTTAGTCCTTCTATATGTTTTCATCTCTTAAGATTGAAATGTCAAACTTTGTGAACTGATTTGGTTTGTGTTAGTCATGAATACATTATTAACATACCCTTAAGCCAATTTCAATATCTCCAAGCCGCGTAGCCAATCCATATTGATGCGCAAATATAGTAGTTCACTAGTGTGGGAGAGTCCCTTCCTTCTTTCTTCACCAAAAAGGGAAGGTTAGGTTGTAAAATACTAGGCTCTCAAGTGCTGATTCACTCATCGAATCATCCACCTGAAACCTAGTTGGGTTCTTAGACCTTTTGAACTACTTAGCCCCTACAAAAGTGCCATGTAAATAGACCTAGTGGAAAAATCCTACTAGTCCTTTAAAGCATTGTGCGAGCTCTTAACTTTGCATGTCATCGTATTCCCTAAGTGAAGCACTAGTTATTCTCGTACTTAACAGACCTCTCGACATGAGGCAACCATTAATTCTCTATGTACTGCACTATTGTATGGCACCATTTATAAGAATCCTTGAATTGTATCATGACATTTAAGTACTCTACTGTTGTTTTGGCATGCATAATTCTACTCCATTTACTCATTTTCTTATTAGCTTCTTTCCCCTTGTCTTTAAATAAGTTGTATGGCTTCTTATCCCCATAATTGTTGATGTGTCAAGTGCAAAGTAAATGACGAGATTCAAGAAACAACTCTACAATAGGATGAAAGAGATCTCCCTCAGAATAAGTGACAATCACTTTGGGGAGGACATCAAAACAGATGAGATGCCTTAGCTTATCCAACACCCAACAATAACTCTCCGCTTTTCCAACCTTCAAGATTGCATAACCAATCATGAAATTTGTATTTGTCAAAGTCATCCCGATTATTACTCAACTAGAGGATGCCTACTCTTGTCTATTTTATATACTGAATCTACGAGAATCACATATGGCCACGTTTGTAACATTAAGCTAGATATAAGATGCACCATGAATACACAAGTCAGTTGAAATATCTCAGTTTCGATTTTATACTAGAATTCATAGTTATGTTTCTTATCTTGATAAAATATCTCCTAGATCCCGTTACTTCCTTCGAAATTTTCCATCCTCATTTTAAAATCTCTCATTGTAAATGTGCAGCATGCTTGTGTTATCTTGTGGGAATTGGTCTAAGATTGATGCCAACACTAGTAGGAAAATGGTTCAATTGCTTCGGTTCAAATAGCTAATTTGCTTAAGTTATATAGGCAAAGCACTTATAAAATGGTGCAATTGCTTTGGTTTGGGAACCAAAGCAAATAGTAGTCAATTGCTTTGGCAAATAATAGTCAATGGCTTTGGTTCTAGAACCAAAGCACTTGGTGTATTAAATTATGTGCTTCAGTTTTGCAAAGAATCAAAACAATTAAAACTATAACCAGCAAATTCTATCCAATATAAACCATTATTTGCTTCGGTTCCATGGAAAACCGAAGCAATTAATATACCAAGTGCTTCGGTTTTGCTTGGAGCTGAAGCAAATAATGAGATTATTCTTTAAAAGAAAATGTTTTAAATGGTATTATAATATATGAAGCTTATGCCTAATTACTTAACAAGATTAGAACATAAGAGGTTAATATTTCATTAATAATAGATTCATTATACGTACAAATAGACTCTATTACAAGATTGATTGAAATTAAACTCTAATATTTTTTGCAATTATTAACAATATTCACATATCCTCTTTTCCAATACCGTAATTTACACTTCTCATCACTTATCAATCAATCCTGGTCATTAAGGAATCCACTGCCCAAAGTTCCCAAATTTTGCTCAACTCATCATCGACGTATGGTGTTCTTAAAAAAACGTGAAAATAATAAAATTTTAACTAATTTAGCTAGTAAGAATCTAGTGGAACCATAATTCATAATTTAAACAAATGCAACCAACAAATTCTGCGCAAGAGATTGAGTATAAATTTCGGCAGAGTTCCATTTGTAAACAGGATCATTCCAAAATTTTAATATGGCTAGGTACCTGTTTATAAACACCAAAAACGATAACATAGCCCGTTTACTATACATTTAGTATCAATCCATTTTTAAAAACTAGGAATATAAAAAGAGAAAGTTCAATCGGTGGTTCATTATGATAATCTCCCAAAGCTTAAATATCAAACTTAAAGACCTAATAACAACAAAATGGCCCCGGGAAATTTTGACAGAGTTTACCCAATAATTGAGTTGAACATTCCCCATAAAATAATATTTGTGAACATATTTTAAACATTAACTAATCATCAAATACACATCAGCAATAAACAAACAATGCATAGTCCAACAATCAACAAACATAGATTAACAAACACTTCAATTCCTATATAATTAATAATATGTCTTCAACCTCTTTAACATAGTATTGGCTAATTTCTTTTTGCATTATTAACATTTTCATGTATTATATAAATTTATCATGTTAAGAAGAAATCGAAAAATATTTACAAACCTTGATCAAGGTCTTAGGTGATAAGCCACAAGCAAATAAAATCTCCCATTCTTCACCCTCTATTCTGTATGGACCATTTAATTTATCCAATAAAAATCAAAATTTCTTTTTTTTTTTTATCAAGCTAATCAAACAAACAATATCTTTCTAAGTGAATATATATATATATATATATATATATATATATATATATATATAAGTTAAAATAAGAAGGGTATTTAAAATGAAAAAATGAGAAGACATCTCGGGTCTTCATCTCTTAAATCTAATGGATGATATTTTACATACACATAGTGACCCTTTTTAAAATCATAGTCGCCAAATAATTTTTTCCCTTATAGTGACTTTTTTTTTATTGTTATAAGGACTCTTTAACTATATGTATAATTTTACATACACATAGTGACTCTTTAACCATCTTCCAACCCAAACCCTTGACTTTCAAATACCTCTTGATATACTAACCCTATCTCACTCGGTGACTCACAACTTATCCCTTCCTCCAAGAGTGTTTGGGTGCACTATTTATGTTCACATTCAAAAACCACAACACACTAAACTTGACCCCTGCATAATCAAGTGAGTTTTCTTGGGATATAAAATAGACCAAAAAGGATATCAGTGTTTTGAGCCCCTCTCCTATCGGATGTATGTTACCATAGATTGTGACTTCCTCAAGATGGAATATTTCTATAACCAGGTAAGTCGTTAGAATGAGATATCTAAGAGTGATTCGTTAACCTAGATATATAACTCAGGCTTGCCAGATCAGGTCCCACAAGAACTAGTAAGCGACATCACCAAGTCTAAATCAGAACATATAGTACAACTCGAAGCTTCACGGTCACAAAGGTCATTATCTCTATCTGAAAATCCTAAGGTAAGTATTATTTCTATGGAATTGTATCCTGGTGAGACTAACATTGATCAGGGAACTAGATGCACCTGTTGAATCTCCACACAAATATCAGCTTCCCCATGGAAAAATAGAGGCATTCCTCTGAAGAGGTATGAACTAGAACATGAGTCAAGATAGCCAAAGTATCTTGTGAAATATTGGGTACAAGAGGGAAGTCAGGACCAAAATGTAAAGTATAACACTCTACTCTAAAATATCCCAAGACCTATAGAAGAAGCCTTACAGAGCAAAATTTGTAGGAAAGTTATGGAAGATTAAATTCAAGCCTTAAATAAAAATGAAACTTGGGAAAAATATAGTCTTCCCCATGAAAAAAACATGTAGGCTATAAATGGGTCTTCACCATAAAACATAGAGTCGATGGGTCTATTGAGAGGTACAAGGTAAGACTGGTTGCTAAAGGCTACACTCAGATATATGGTATTGACTATTTTGAAACTTTTTTATCAGTTGTAAAGATTGATACCATATGAGTCTTATTCTTCATAGCAGCAAGTGAAGACTAGCCTCTATATCATTCAATGTTAAGAACGTATTTCTTCATGGTGAACTACAAGAATATGTGTATATGGAAGCTCCGAGAGGATTCTTAGATGAATTTAGAGTTAGGGAAGGATGTAGGCTGAAGAAAGCACTGTATGGTCTCAAACAATCTCTGAGGGCATAGTTTGGAAGATTTACTCTAGCCATGAAGAAATATGGATATAAATAGAGTACTTTAGATTGTATGATGTTTTTTAAGAAATAGGGTGAACTCATAACGTGCCTAATAATCTATGTGGATGACATGATTTTAACAAGAAGCGATAAAGTGAAGATTAATACGATAAGATATCAACTATTCAAGGAATTTGAAATGAAAGATCTAGGAAATCTGAAGTATTTCCTAGGAATAGAAGTACTATGATCTAAGGACAAGATCTTTATATCACAACAAAAGTATATCCTTGATCTTCTTGCAGAAACAGGTATGGTAGACTGTAAACCAGCAAAAACTCCTATGATGGTGAATCATGGACTCTAAATTGATGAAGAAGCTAAACTCACATATGAAGGTTAATATTAGAGACTGGTAAGAAAACTTATTTATATGTCTCATATAAGACCAACTATTGCGTATGCAGTAGGAGTGGTAAGCCAATTCATGCATAGACCACAAGGAGATCATATTAAAGCAGTCCTTGGAATTGTTAGACACCTTAAGGGAACAATGAAAAGGGGTATCGTATTTCAGAAACATGGTCACTTGGAAATGAAAGCTTATACAAATACAGATTGGGGAGGAAATCAAACTAATAAAAGGTCCACTTTAGGGTACTTATCACTAGTAGGAGGAAACCTAGCCATAAGGAGGAGTAAGAAGCAAAAGGTTATAGCTCTGTCTAGTGTCGAAGAGGAATTTAGAGGAATTGCCAAAGGTATTACTGAAGTACTATGGCTAAGTAATTAAACTAATAATAGAACATGAATTTATTCCACCAAACGAAGAATGTAAATTCATGTGTGATAATAAAGCTACCATTAGCATCTTCGAAAAGTTAGTTCAACATGATAGAACTAAACATGTGGAGATAAATCATTGTTTCATTAAAGAGAATCTTGAAGCTAAGAATATAATCCTTTCTGCATGTGAGATTATAAGATTAATTAGCAGATATCCTAACAAAGGCAATACAAGCTAGAATGTTCAATGATATACTATCCAAATTATGTATGAGAGATCCTAATACCTAACTTGAGAGGAAGTGTAGAAGAGTCAAGATATCAATCCTATAAATATGGAAACTTGCTCAAGATCAGTATTAAGGAATTAGAGCTCATTAGAAAAAAATATTACTGATAGTTTAAACCATAATTAACTAATGTAAGCTAGGAAGGATTATATGTATATAATCTCTATACTAATTCTTTAATGAATATACAAAAACACATTAAATACTTACCTTCATATAGATTACCTTGATATTTAACAATAATCACTTTTAACATTAGGTTCATATTTTGTCCCCTGGAAAGGGTAAGAGTTGTGTTTGCAGAAATCAAATTTATAAGTTTGTAAATATGACACTATACCCCACTTTTGAGTGTTTCAACTGTTCAAGCGACTTCCTCTCATAAAAAAAGGAAGAATATATATATATATATGGAAGAATCCAATGAGAAGAGTGCTTAAAATAAGAAGAATAAGAAGAGATCTTGGCTTTTCAAATGATCCAACGCAAAAGATTTAATGTAAAAAATAGTTACTATAATAAAAAATAGTCACTATAATAATAAAAAGAGTAATTGTAACAATAAAAAGAGTCACTAAAAATGATTTTTTTTATTTGATGACTATAATTTTAAAAAGGGTCACTATGTGTATGTAAAATATCATCCGTTGGATTTAGGAGATGAAGAACCAATATGGCTTCTCATCCTTCTCATTTTAAGTACCCCTAACAATGCATGATGGCATACTCTATTTATTCTTCTATAACCGCATGAATGCATGATGACATACCCCTAAAAACCGTTGATTGGCATAAAATATTTAGCTTTTAGGTATGAACGATAGTCTGATTGTTTATCTATTAAATTTGTGCATTTTTACAAGTAACTCTTAAGGAAATTGTGTAGCTTTATTATACAGAGTACGAGTAGCTCTTAATGTAACTGTGTAGCTCTTGTACGGAATAAAGGTAGCAATGACATGATAACATTGTCTCATTCGATGTTTTGGGGTTTTAGAGTAGCAATACTTGTCTAATGAAAAAATGTCAATTGAGATTCATTGTCTCTTAATGCACAAGCGTTTGTTGCTAACCGAATAGGCGTGTGGCGTTGGAGAGGTTTGATTGCTGCAGCCTTGCAGTTGCCTAAGCTTACAGGCTTCACAAGCAAAGCCGTTAATATACAACGTGTTGGGGCTTTACTTAGATTTAGGATTGGAAAAGAAGTGCGGACTGTGGACATTTTACTAGCCCATCTCGAATAGTGTTGTCCACCACTTACAAGTTACTACGCTAATCTTACATATTGTCAGGCCTTTGGCCTCTTCTATTGCACTATTTGGAACTTAGACCAAAGCTGAGCAACCCCAATAGCAAGTGTTATAACTTGCCAAATCAATTTTCAAACATATTTTTGCTTTCATCCTCCATCGTTTAGGAAACCATATGGATTGAGGATTGAAAATTTTTGCGCTTTTAATTTGGATATTTAGTGATTATTATTTTTGAATTGTATTATATGAGTATATAAATCTAGTGTTTATAATGTAAATGTCCTTTTCTTGAGATTCATTTGTTTAAATTGCAGCACGCATTATGACTGTATGAATGAAGCCTACTTGATTTTAACATAACCCAATACCCAATGCCTAAGGAAAAATTTTAAAAAATATTTTCTTGATGTTAAATTTAGTGAGTTAATTGAGTGAGTTGAATTTAACAACGATAATGAATCCCAAAAACAGATATTAAAAAGTAAAAGCGTGGAGGTAAGTGCAATGAAATAGTTCAATAAAATATAAAGTTGAATACAATACGGTTGGGGCTACAATTCTTACTGTCAATGGAATCAAATATGAAAACATCCATCCCCATCCCCATCCCCATCCCCATGCCTTCTCCTAATTGCTAATAAACACGAATTCTGAAGCATACCTCACAGATTGGAACTGATGTCCTATTGAGTGATATTCTTTGCCTTAATGTTGCTTTAGTCACAAATTCCCAGATAGAAGACGATGTGATGACCTAGGAATCGATCGAATAGGGGAATAAGTAAATTTTCTATCAGGGAACCGATCGAATAAGGGGGTTATTGTGGGAACGATTGAATGAAGGCAGTAGAGAATGTTCGTATAAAAGGAAGGAGCTTACGATCGACTGTGCTTACGATCGATCGAATAAGGGTCATGCTCCAAGTGCTTGTAGGGACTTTTTGCGAATTTTAAGGGTCTAAAAACCCAATTGGGTTTCGAGTGGATGATTAAATGAGTGAATCGTCACTATGGTGCCTGGTTTTTTTACAACCCAACCATCCTTTTTCGGTCAAACAAAGAGGAAGGGACTCTCCCCCACTAGTGCCTAACTATATTTGTGCATCACTGAGGATTGCCTACATGGTTTTGAGACATTTGAAAAGGGTCAAGGAGTCACCACTAATAGTTTTGGGCTTTTTGGTCACCCTTGGGTTTGAATCCCAAATTCACTCACGTAAGTGGTCTTCAAACCATGAGAAGGTCTGGGAATGAGTGACTTATTTCAATTCAAGATTATATGCAAACTATTGGCAAAGAGATGGAGATCAAATGAGATATAATCCTAGACAAAACATGAAAAAACAAAGGATAAACAGACTTTAGATTAAAGTGTGTTAAGCAAGTTATGTTTCATGCACATAAATGTTATTTTTAAGTGATCACTTTGTTAAGAGTCCTTAATATTAATGGGTACCTATGTTCGATTATCCATTGTTTATCTTATTAGGTGTGATATTTGCAAGCAATATGTCTTGATTTTTGCAAAAATAAAGGTGATCATGCAATCTCAATACAAAGTAAGAGTTATGTGCATAGATACACCAATCAAAAGAAATAATAAGAGTCAAGAGGCAAGAGACAAAATCCTAGGGTTAGTAATATGCAAAGTAAGTATGATGCATGATGAGTTGGAGAGATTTACTTTATCAAATGAAGAAAGAGGCCTAAAGAGACTTTTCCTCATGATGTACTCCAATTTAGAAATGAGTCTAGTACAAGTGGCATTTATGATTTTTCCTTAGAACATCATAGACTTGAATATGTAAAAAAAAAATTCAAAATATGGATTATGAAATCTAAAGCAAGAAATAATCCCTTGAATCTCTCCTAAACATGTATTTAAGTGTAATGCATACTTAGGGTTTGCTCATAAAAATGGGTCAAGACACAAGTCTAGTAAGATTAAAGATGTTCATATCCTTACATCATAGACTAAGAGAAAATAAAAGAGGCATAATGTAAGTAAATTAAAATAATTAAATACAAGGGAGAGGGATTGAAAATGCAAAGAGAAGACTAATCTATATGAATAGTTCCTTGATTATAGTTCTTAATAATAGGGTTTTAAGACTTGACCTAGTGAAGTAGGAGTTGCTCTTAGCTCTTCACATCAAAGGCAAAAGGAAACATTGAAATAAGTTGTAAGGGTTAATCATAAGAGACTATCAAAAGTGATGACCCTTTGGTTGATCAAGGCTCATGAAAATTACATAAAAATTTTAAATAAGTGTTCACGTGAGTGGGGTTTTCACCTCACACAATCATCACAAAAAGGCTAGAGTATGACCTTAAACGGGTATAGAACCACCAATGCCAAGTACTATCTAAATAATATAGTAGAAGTGGACAAAGAAGTTAAAGAATTGAAAGAGATTAGAGTCCTCGGTGTTTACGGTTAAGGATAGTGCATTTGCTTCAGTCTTGGTTAAGTGCTTGTTGAAGGAATAATAGTTGCTTATTGGTCTAAGGCAAATAATATGCCTTGAGTACTAGCATTTGTGTTTAAAGGTGTTTAAGAGTGATTGAGAGGGAATTTTGGTAGAGTAACGATGCACTAGAAATCACAAAATGACGACCCTCTAGCTAGAAAATGAGGGGGTATTTATAGGTAAAAAAAGTTGATTTCTCCAGTGTTTGACGCTGAGTCCGTGTGTCAAACGCTAACACTAGGCATCAGACACACATCTTGTGTGTTTAGTGCTCACAAAATGAATCTTTTGCTTAAATGCAGAGAAGCTCAAAATGAGATAGGAGCACTTTTAGGGCGACACACAAGGCTAGGTGTCAGACACGGAGGCTGTGCATTAGACGCTAGAATTAATAACTAATCAAATTCTATTTTAGTTTAGGAGTTGGAAGCTAGTTTGGCATTGAACACCTTCTTCTTGCGTTAAATGCATGCTAAGCACTAAATGCTTTGTATTGGCATTAAACACCTGATGCTGGCGTTGAATACTGGCTTTTGACAGAGATTTAGTTCTTATCCTTGATTCTTTACTTCGAGCTTTAGGCAATTATGCTTCGAGTTTCTGCTTTTGCACGGGATTAAGGCTTGATTTTTAGATGATTTTTGTTCGTTTTTTGGTCATGTGTTTGGGCCAATTGTGTTTAGGGCTAGGGTTCACGTTTAGGCCTTTTCGAGGTTTGTCTTTGAGATGTTTTTAGGGTTACATGCACTCAAACTCGACCCAAGTGAAGTCCTACATGCAAGGGTTGGTTTGTCATTAGACCGCTACATGTGAAGACATGATTTCGTGTCTACAAAAGCCCCTACTTTGACCGAGTCTTGGGTAATGATGAAGATCAAATTACGACTCGGGACGGAGGAAGATCTAAGATGCTGTGTAATCTCAAATTTCCCTTCTAACACTGGGTGTCACTGAGCCAGTTCCATTGAGGATTAGAACTTGTGTTGATTAGAGACATGGCATGTTATGCAAAAGATACATGGTCTGTTGTGCTAAAGACATGACCTACTATGCTAGATATGAGCTGTTATCGGGACGTCGCAACATAAATTTGAGGAAGGATTAAGTCTATTCCTTATGCCCATGTGATTTACTAAGGAAGCTTTAGCGTTATGAAAGGGTGCTACCCTGCTCCATTAAGGAGCTTAACTTTTATTAGTCCTTAATGTCGGGCTGATTCACAGCTTTGGACGATCTAGCTTAGTTTTTTGGTTAATTTGGCTGAAGAGATCGTTAATTTTGAAGGGTTTACTACCTTCTACCTTAATGGGGATAGATGAACTTTGTTGGGGAATTTTTTCAGTTTGTGTTTCCACTGAGGAGGTCCCTCTTAAGGCCTTTAAATAATTTTTGCAGGATATTTTTTTTACCCTTGCTGAGGATGCTTATACACTGGGGAAATTAATACGCTAAGGATTTTTATCTGCCAGGAATAATTTTGCTTGCTGTGTAGCTCCATGGGGAGAAAAATTTTAGCTGGTTCCACTAGGGATTAAAACCCATAAATGACCCAGAGGGGACTTTTCCCGGGTCGTGAGCCGATTTGCGTATTACAAAGACGCCTTCCGGGCCTTAAAGTATTTTAGGGATGGCTCTCGAGAATTTTCGTATTATAGGGATGCCGCCTGGGCCTTAACGTATTTTAGGGATGCTGTAGACATGAAATCGTGTCCCCATGTAGCGGTTCGATGATGAAACAACCCTGATGAGCGGACTTTACTTAGGTCGAGTTTAAGCATGTGTAATCCCGAAAACACCTAAAAACCGAACCCCTAAAAGGCCTCAAATACAGACTCGAGCCTAAGACCCTCACCTTAGGCCAAACACAAATTCAAAGTTATAAAATCACATCATCTAATCATGGAAAAATAAACCTCAATTCGTGCAAACCCTTAAGCTTGAAGCTCTTTTACTCAGCGCACAAAGCAACGACTAGAGCCAAGTTCAGGCGTCAAGCATAGACTAACTTCAAGCAATAAAGCTAAGGCATTAAAGGCTAGCCTCGAAGGCATCAGATGCCCACCTTGTGCGTCAAATTAACAACCTTCGTGTGTCGAACGCTCGGGGCCATTCCAACTAAACTTCGTCTCCAACTCATCCTCTACATACCTTTGCAAGCATCTAATGCACATTCCCAGCGTCTAATGCCTAACTTTCACGTCAAACGCACATGACTCTTCTAATTCTTGAACTGAATAGGAATCTAACCAGTTGTCAGTTCCAATATTTAACACACAGTCTCGGCGTTTGACGCCCAACCCCTGAGCGTCAACTAAAAGCGCTCTTGTACCATTTTAGGCCTCTCTTCAACCAAGCAAAAGATTCCTTCTTGAGCATATGACCCATGAACCTCGGGCATTTGACGCACACCCTACGTATGACGCATGAACCTAGTGTTTAACGCTAAGGAAACAAACTCTTATATGCCTGGAAATACCCCCTTATTTGATGATTAAAGGGTCAACATTTCTCCCAATCTTAAGAGTCGTCACTCTGCTAAAATGCACTCCCAATACACTCTCAAACACAATCAAAGCCTCTGAAACATCCTTTATACTTTTCAAGGATCAATCCTAGCACATTTAACACAACCAAGGAAGGAAATATTACCCCTTCAGCATATACTTAAGGACAAGGACTCCCCTCAATGTTGAACACAAAGGACCCCCTCTCAATATACACTTTTTCTTTTTTACTTTGTCGACTTCTACTCCATTCACATTCTAGTCTTTGGATCTAATGGATTCCATCCACTCAAGACTCTTATATTAGACCCATTTGTGATGATTGTGTGAGGTGCAAACACCTCTCATAAAAACACTTATTTCAATCTTTTTGAAACCTTTTATGAGCCTTGATCTAACAAAGAGACATCACTCTTAATGCTCTCTTATGATCAATTCCAACAACTTTATTTTCAATGTCTCTTTAGCCTATGATATTAAGATCTAGGAGCAACTTCTACTTTACTAGGTTAAACCTCAAAAGCCTAATTTTGATCATCTCATTTAAAGAACCATTTTCATAGATTGACCTCCTCTTAATCATTCAAGCAACCTCTCTCCCTGCATTTTACTTATTGCAAGTTACACTATGTCTCTTTTTCCTCTTTTACATTTAGTCTATGATACTAATATTTGGACATCTCTAATGTTACGAGACTTCACTATTGACCCATTTTATGAGCAAACCCTAAGCGTACTTTATTCTTGAATGTACATTTAGGACTAGAGATTGACAGAAAGCTTTCAATTTTATAATAAAATATATTCTCCTGTGCTCTCTCCAACATTATTGGGAATTCCTCTTCGCCTATACTGCTCAGTTATCGACTCACCGATTAGGGCTTTCCTAATTCATAGGGTATTGAGAAAATAAAATACAATCTACTATGTAAGCAAGAAACATTCACTTTGAAAAACTAGCATTGACCCATGAGGCAAATCCAAACCGAATCGGGTTAGATTTTTTATCATTAAGAAAATCCTTTTTGGAGGAGCAATGCAGCTTATAGACATGGACGATAATGATTTTCATTCCATGAAAGAATCTCAATCAGTTAAAGAAATTCTGTAACACTTTCTCCATGTAGAGTTACATTTGGACCTGATTCCCTTAGCGGATACATAGGCAACCTCGCCTAAGGCCTGACAACCATAATCTTGAGTTCCTATATCTGAGGAGCAACCTTTAAAGCACATCAAAATTAGTTTTGACATAGAAAAAGACTTCAAAAAGCTATAGAGCTACATGTGGGCCTGTCCCTTAGCGGATACATAGGCAACCTCTCCTATAGGCCCGACCATAATTATGTGTTTATGAATCTGAATAAGAAACCTTTGAATACACTACACCTAGAGTTTCAAATTTGAAAGAAGCTTTTGAAACGTCACTAACTTTGTCGTGCCTTTTGTAGTGCTACGTTTGGGCCTCATTCTCGCAGCGAAAAAGTAGTCAACCTCGCCTGAGACCGCTACGATCACCTTGAGATTCAAATCTGAAATAAGATTATGAAATACAACTAACTCAGTCCCATCTCTTGTAGAGCTACATCTGGGCCTAATTTTTGTAGTGGATATGTAGGTAACCTTATTAGAGGCCCGCCCATAATCACATGTTTCTGAATATGAAGAGAAACCTCTAAAGTACACTATCCCCAAGTTTCAAATCTGAAAGTGACTTCTAAAATGCAATTGACTCAGTCTCGCCACTTGCAAGGCTACGTTTAGGTTTGATTCCCGCAAGAGATATGTAGGCAACCTTACTAGAGGCCCGACTGCCCTATGTGTTTCTAAATCTTAAAGAAAACCTTTGAAATTCACCGTCCTAATTTTCAAGTGTGAAAGAAACTTCTAAAAAGATATATATATATATATATATATATATATATATATATATATATATTTATATATATATATATATTTATAATTGTAGTCTCGAGTTTATGAATTTGAACAAAACCTCTTAAACATGCAAAAATGAGTTTTAAATACCTAAGTGAGACTTCTGAAAGCAACATAGCTATGTTTTGACTTAATTCCTTCAAAAGGATATGTAGGCAATCTTCCATGATACTAGATCGCATAAATGACAATTTAGCTTTGCTCTTAGAAGATCATTCTCAACACCTAATTGATTTTAAGTTTATAAATTTAATGATATCCTTAAAATATTTAATGGCACCTTATCACTTAAACAACCTTAATTTCAAAGCTTAAAAAATGACAAGTCTAAATTAGAGGAGACAAAGCAAGTGATTTTAAACCTAAACAAAACCCTTTCTCTTTCATTTTGAAATTTTAGCCGCCAACCTAAACCTGATTTAATTAACCACTTTTTATGCCTTTGGTGAGCCTTTCTACAACCGGCTTAGGATTCAAACCCAAGGGTTTTCAAATAGCTCGCACTACTACATTTTTGATCTAATGCAACGGTATAAAAGAAGCTAATACAACAGCTCTTCTATTACCGTTGCATTAGACAAGGCTAATACAACGACACCAAATTCATTATACTAAAAAGTTGGCTAATACAATGGTTTTAAAAGTATTCATGCTAATCCAACGACACATACAATCTAATCCAATGGCAAAATTGTCTAATCCAATGGAAATAATCTAATCCAACGGCTGCCTACTCTAATCCAACGGTCTTGGCGCCAAAATAAAAATTTCAACTTTTTTACTTCCCTCCCCAGCCAATTTTCCCCAAATACTCTCAACAAACTACTTACCTCCCCAGCTACTTTCCAAGGACACATATACTCATTTCACAATTCTCAGCTTCTTTCTTCCTCGGCTAATTCCTTCTGCTTCCCAGAATCCCAGGTTTAATCCCTTGCATGTTCTTCCCCAATTCAACTACCTCCCAGCTTCATTCACGAACTCTCCTTTTTCTTCCCAATTAACGATTCGGCTAATATGGTTAATGCAATGGTAGTGCTCGAGTAGGCAAAGGCAAAGTTGATTGCTCGAGTCTTGCATGTGGCTGATTGCTCAAATCTTTTAAGGTATACCTCAGTTTGCTCGAATATCTAGTGTATTTGTTTTTAGGGTTTAGTTTTAATTTGGGGGTGTAGATTGACATGCAAATGATGTTAAGGTATTTGTGTTTAGGTTAAGTGTTTAGGCGATTACGCCGCAAGATTATTGTCCATGAAATATATGATTTAGTAAAGCAAAATGCAGAACTAATGGTAACCAGCCAAGAGGAAGCCATTCGTAGAAAATGCAGTTAGATATTATTACAGTTCTTGCTCAATTATCAACGTTCTAAAAAACGCAGGCAACAGCTTCTTGATTTCGTCATTATTCACCTGAGGCAAGATAGCATATATTTACTTGTTGTCTACAAAGAAATAATGTTCTTGTATTTCCCCTTTGGCTACTTTACCTGATGTAGATTTTATTGGCAGGTATGAGCATGCCACTGGGAGGCTGCTACATTGGCCGATCAAAAATGCTCGAAATAATTATCAAAAGGTTTCCTGAGAGCATAATATATGAGCAGTTAGAGAAAATCTTTCTCCATTTGGTGCTTGCTTTGGCCAGTGATCATGATAAACAAGTCTAGTCCTTAATAGGCATAGTTATAAGGAATCTTATCTGGTGCATAAACTCACAACAGCTCGAGTCCCTTTTGAATGTCTACCTTGCTTGGTATTTGGGTGAGAAACAACAGCTGCAAAGCCCACCAACACATGTAATGGTGTACATGGTAAAAATACTTTATTGGTTTAATGTTTACCTAATGCATTTTTATCTCATTTGTACAAGGTTAAGTGTATTCTATAATAATTTTTGGGATTCTGTAGTGGGGGTTGGATAATTTAGATGTCTCAGTGTAAGAATGAGCCTTTGGCACTTTGATATTAGTTTATTTTGTTCTTATAAAGTTGTGTGATCGTTTGCTAGAATATATAAAGCTTTTAATCTCTAAAAATTGGTTGGTAGATGCAATTTGTAATTGGAACTTGTTGATAAATATTCTTTGTTGGATATTTGTCCCTCATTTTTGTTATTATTGGTGAACTAGTTCTGTTTCTTCTATTAAGGCATGCTTTCCAAGGTTAAGCTGCATGTGGTTAAATGTTCATCTTTCTGTGCAATGACATTGCTCTTGCGCGAGTCTGGTGATGCTGTTATGCCTAGCATACTATGCTTACGATATTACTGAAGTGTTGTTGTCCAGAA
The DNA here is from genome assembly GCA_026401315.1 of Dysphania ambrosioides. Classification (NCBI taxonomy): domain Eukaryota; kingdom Viridiplantae; phylum Streptophyta; class Magnoliopsida; order Caryophyllales; family Amaranthaceae; genus Dysphania; species Dysphania ambrosioides. The sequence continues at coordinate 16,735,106 of CM048658.1, forward strand.
ATATATTTAAGATATTAGAATCGATGCACATTATGTTCAGACTGTCAATGTACTCTTTGTGTATGTCCTTGAATTTATTGTTGAAGTGTTGAAGAAAGGATTTCAGAAACACATTAATGATGTTCTGTCGGTTATGAATGATTGTCCATTCTACTATTGATATGTTGAATGATAGGCAGCTAAATCTAACTAACCCAAAAACAATTTCCTTTTAGAAGGATACTTATTACTCATTCATTTTGTTGGAAATAATTCTTACACAGATTCCAGATTTATTCTTCATGGGGGATATTGAAGTAAGTTTGTATTGTCAGTCCATGATCCCTTTATTTTTGCAAAATCATATTTTAGACATGATTCATATGAAGCATATACGTAGATTTGTAAATATGATATCCACTTATCATATACTTGTTTACCAAGTCGCATTGGTAAGAATGTTGATGTTTTGTTATGATTATCTCCAATTGGATATTGGTGTCATCTTAATTAGTGCTTGAATTGGTATTAATTGAGTAATGTTGAGACTAATTTGTGGATGGTTGAATCTCGCGAGTTGTTTGGAGAACTTCATGCTTCTGCTGCTTAGAAACTTCTAAATAGTAAATTGCTTTCCTAAAATTCAATGGATCAGAGTCTAGTTTTATTTTATTAATCTTTTTGAAAATGATATTTGGCATGATGGCATCTAGCTAGTTGCACTTGTTTGCATTAACAAGGATAACAATGTACAACAATGATCCTCAATCATTTAACTACTTTCCTTTTTTCCAGGATATTTGACAGGTAGTATCTGAGCTTCTAGTTCATCCACACCCATGGATTTGTAACATATATAGCCGTCTTATGGCTTTATATTTTGAGCAGATGGGAAAGCAAAGAAAGAAAATAGGAATGACTTGCCTGACGAGCCCAAGTAGAATGATCCTGATAGCTTCATCTCTATATTGTCAATTAAAGGTTCAACTCCCTGATAAAGGCGTAAAAAGACTTATTAAGTGTAATCTTGCATTTTCTTATGTTGTATTGTTAAGGCTTTCATATATAAAAACACTAAGATAGTATCGGTATATATATGATGATAATGCGTGTCATACATATATATGGGACAATATTTGATTTTGTAATGTAACGTTATATATATATATGTATATGTATATATATATATATATATATATATATATATATATATATATATATATAATATACTTCTTTTATAGTTATAAATAAATATCATGCTACATTTTATATTTATTGTTATCTTATTAAAAAATTATATATATAATGCTATATTTATATTCTATTTATAATAATGCTACATCCTATTTTTATTAAAAAAAAGTAATCTAATACAACGGCACAAGTAATCTAATACAATGGCACAAGTAATCTAATACAACGACATTAATAATGCCGTTGGATTAGGTACAACCTAATCCAATGGCTGTCGTATCCAGCACATCTAGGAGACGAGGCCGAGTGGCGAGTGATCGGGCCGCTCATCTGCTATGACATCATAGAGTTGCATTTGCCGAATCGTGTTGCTCGATAATTCGATTTTCGGCAGGAGGTGCCTCCTGAAGCTGACACTGCTGACCATCTTCATGACATAGATCGTCGGGGGAAGGCCGGAACAGATTGGATGGAGCGACATCTGGTATAGAATGGGCAGTGGGAGAGTCGACTGCAGATGATATTCCACGGTGTTCCAGCTCAGGGTACCATGGGATACTACGATCCATACCTTTTGTGGTATCGGACGATTACGAGGCGTCATATATCCCCGTCGGCCGTCCAAGAGGAGCCACCAGGTTATTATGCACCTGCTTCCATTCCATAGCACATTATGATATGATTTCCTTCTTATTTATGGTGTTTATATCTATTTTGCTATGCTTTGTAATTCCAACTGTTTGATTCTTTCAGATGGATAGGTTGATGACTATCAGTGACTACTGTGGCAAGGTTCGTCACAAAAGTCCTGATGAATTTGATAGAGTCAGGGAGATGTGCGATGAAGGGATGGTCTCCATTGGCCAAAGACGACGACTTTGACCATTTTGTGATTCCGCTTCTACGGAGGACATCCACGGTGCAACCTCGTCGTCCCAAGTACCCCCCGACATACCGTTCACTATGGAGATGACGCCGGTCCCCTACCCCGACACTCAAGGTACGTCCTCCTACATGTCTCCTACGACTCCTTGGGCTCATTGCGGGGCAGTTTGGTTGTGAATTTACGCAGCAGAGTCAGAGTCAAAGTACTCCGTTTCCTCATTTATACGACATTGAAGAGGCTGACACTCCTGATTCATAGCTTTACTGTTATGTGAAGATGTATATACCTTTACATTATTATGTATTCTATTCATTGTGTGTATACGGAGATTTTAATTTATATGTATTATGTTTACCTCTTTAGTTTATTGGGAAATTTGAAGGACGTATCAGGATACAAGTGACCTAAATACTTGGATTTGATGTTTGTGTTAGATATGGTTTTCTATTGGTGTTGGATGTTGAATCCGATATGTTTGTGTTTGCAACAAGTTTTGAATCCAGTATGAAGAAATTTGGGATTAGTACATAAATAGAGGAAACTCTGTCGAAATTTATACAAATATTCAAATAAAGGTTGCCTTATATTAGCAAAACAAGTATGGATCAAGTTTTCATTTATGGAGAAATTCGGAGTTGAAGTGAAATGGGAGATGTAATTGGGACAAGAGTGTGAATCTGATGAAGGCATGGGTTTCCGGGTGGATTCAGAGGTGACATAAAGTCGCTGACCAGGACAGCGACTTTTATTTAAAGTCGCTATCCTGGTCAGCGACTTTATGTCACCTTTGAATCCACCCAGAAACCCATGCATGGCCCATACTCAGCTAAAAGTCGTTGTCCCGGACAACGACTTCTATCCGAGCCTAGCCACGAGGTTACTTTTCGAAATACTTCCAACATGAGGTTATTTTTCGAATTATTTCGAAAAAAAAGATCAGAAAAAAATTATTCATCATGCAAAGTCGTTGTTGATTAATATATGGACATCATGGAGGATCAGGTGCAAGACAAGATGCAGAGACAGGTCGTGGTGGTTGGAGGGGCTCATTTGAACATGGACCTCGGGGTTCATGAGGCTCTCGTGGGGTTCATGTAATGTAGTTAGCACATTCTTGAGTAACGATTTGGATAATTTTCTTTCTGTGTTATAGATGAGGCTATGAACTATCTGAAAATGCTACTGCTTAGACTTTATGCAGAACATTATTATATAGGCATACAAGTGTTTGATTTAAATTTCCTATTTATATGACTATTTTAATTTCATCCTTGTTCATACTTTTATTACTGTGGTTTAACATATATATTTGAAATGAGATGACGTCCTTGTTTGGAGGCAAGGGAGATCATTAGGGAGTAATAAAGAACAAAAAAATATCATAGTGCATACACATAAATAATGCAAACAACATTCTCCTCCACTCCGTCTTTGTTTCATTAAACTAATAAGATTGGTGTTGGGAGTGAAGCCAAAAAAAATTAAAATTTCTAAAAATAAGTTACTATTTAAAATAATTACAAAAATAAACCGATTTAAGGTTCGGATAAAAAACGCTGCCCTGGACAACGTTATACTTGATAAAGAAACGCTACCCAGGGCAGCGACTTGCATGGGCTTGATTTTAGGGCAAAATTCTGGGCCAAACAAAAACGCTGCCTAGGGCAGCTTTACACTTCTAAGAAAAACTCTGACAAGGGCAGCGTTTTTCTTTGGAATATATTCAGAGTCAGTGCAGAGGGCAGGGAATCAGTGCAGAGAAATCGCTGCCCGAGGCAACGTTTTTCCTTATTAATGAGTCGCTGCCCGAGGCAGCGTTTTTACTCATTAATGAATTGCTGCCCTGGGCAACGATTTTACTGAAGCCGGTTTTTTATTTCTTTTTCTCCCTTCTTCTTCCCCATTTCCCTCTTCTTCCTCCCATTTCCTGCGCTGCTGCTCGTCCCTCCCCTCTTCGAACCATCCTCCCAAATTCTTCCATTTTCCTCCTAAATTCTTTCTTTTCTTTCCATTTCACAAGGTATGTAATTTACTTTGAGTAATTTTAAGTTTTTATCATGTATTTTATTTTTTCATTTCATGTTTATTTTATTTCGTTTTTTTATTTGAAACTATGAGTTGTGTTATGTTATTTTTTTACAATTTCTTGAATTTATTTTTTTATGTTAATTTCGTAAATTAATTTTTGGTATGTTATGAGTTATGATATGTTATGTTTGGTAATTATTATTGATATTTTGGTATTGTACATGTTTTATTATTTTAGTTTAGGTATTGGTATGGATTTGGTTAAGTGGACTTTTATTTAGGTTAGTAAACCATAAATTAGGTTAGTATATTAATTTAGGTGAGTTTATTAATTAAGGTTAGTTAATTAGATTTGTGTAATATTTAGGTTAGTAATTAGTATAGATTATTTTACTAATTTCGTTTAGTTTATTGAAATAGGTTAGTTTATTAGAGTAGATTACGTAATTAATTTACTATAGTATATTAATTTAGGTTAATGTGGATTAGTTAATTAAGTAAGGTTAATTAATTAAAATTAGCTTATTAAGTGAGGTTAGTTATGTTAGTTAATTAATGAATTTTAGTTTATTAGATTAGTTTATTTTATTAACTTAGTATATTTAGGTTAATTTAGTATATTTTATTAGGTTAGAATATTTAGTTTAATTAAGTAAGGTTAATTATAGTAGTTAATTAATTAAGTTTAGTTTACTAGATTAGTTTAATAAGTAAGGTTAGATTATTAGGTTATTTTATTATTTATGATTAGTGTATTAATTTAGAGAGATTTATTAGGTTAGCACATTAAGTAGGGTTAGTTTACTAAATTATTTTATTTCCTTACGTTAATATATTTAGGTTAGTAATTAGTATAGATTATTTTACTAATTTCATTTAGTTTATTTGAAATAGGTTAGTTTATTAGAGTAGATTACGTAATTAATTTAGTATAGTAGATTAATTTAGGTTAATGTGGATTAGTTAATTAAGTAAGGTTATTTAATTAAAATTAGCTTATTAAGTGAGGTTAGTGTATTAATTTATATTAGTTTATTAGGTTAGTACATTAAGTAAGGTTAGTTTACTAAATTAGGTTATTTCCTTACGTTAATATATTTAGGTTAATTTAGTTTATTTTATTAGGTGCATTAATTTAGGTTAATTAGGTAAGGTTAATTAAGTAAGGTTAACTAGGTTAGTTAATTAATTAATTTTAGTTTATTGTATATTACATTCTTGAATATCATTGAATAGTTTTCGTTGTTGTAGGCTTCATGAATACCAATGTATACCCATTGTTATGTCGATGGGGTGGAACATTGGTAGAACAAGATAATACGGTTGGGTATGATGGTGGACAGTGTAGACCTATTGTAATTAGTGGTGAGAATAGCTTCTTTGATATTGTTGACATGGTCTTTAGTTTGTGTAGGTTTGATAGACGGTTGGTGGAACTGAAATTGAGAATGAAATATCCTACTGGGTCGTCGACATGTATGGCATTGCCGTTCACTGATGACTATGCTGTTAAAGTATTATGGGTGTGTATTCAAAATTATCCACAATCTGGCATTGAAATATATGTCGATCTAGTCCCCTTACCATCATCATATACTGGTTTAATGGACATATTATCTCAACATCAGCCATTTTCAATCATTCCATCCACAAGTCAAATTCACGATGATAACTCAGAACTAGATACTTCTCGGGTGAATCCATTAAACAGTACGCTTCTCATAGATGGGTTTGGAAATTACCTTTATGGAGAAAGGACTGGACAATCTGAGGAAGGAGTAGAAGAAGAGGAAGTAGATGAGGAAGCGGAGGGGGAAGAAGATACAGAAGACGGGAAGGCCGTTAACCTAGAAGAAGAGGATGGCGTTCATTTGAACATAGAGCTAGAAGTAGGGACTGGATCGGAGGCCAACGAGATTGCAGTTGAATCTAACATTCCTTATTACAATAGCATGTTAGAGTACGAAGAGGACAACAGTTGGACGGTGATAGGCCCACCATGTGGTGTCGATAATGAAGTTCACTAATAAGAGATATCTCATTGAAGTTGTCAAGATGTATAGCCTGAAGTCAAATACATCGTATCGGCGTCGAACGTCGGACACTAGTGTGTTGGAGCTGGTTTGTAGTAATAAATGTGGTTGGAGACTACGTGCTAGGCAGAGGAGTACCTTACTTTCATTTTGGTGCATAACAACATACAAAGGTCCACACGCTGCGTGATATGATAGAGGATGCCAAATTCGAAGGATTGGTTGAAGCTTTAAAGAAGAATGCTACCATGGGAGAGTTGTTGGCTTATGGAGACACGAATCTTCTAGCCATCAAAGGGGAACATTTGCATGTGCATGATAACATGCAAATGTAAATGAGGATTGGTGGACATAGGAAATAAGTTGGTTTTGCCTATGAGTTTTCTCCCATTTCATTTGATAGGGTTTTTCTCATTTTAGGCATAGGTGTGTTTTGAACTTTCCATTTTCAGATTTTATGATTCTATAATGTGTGGAAGCCATGGAGGTGATGATTGATGGACGGCCTTGATCAAAAGCTAAAATCTTGGAGTAATTTTCGAAGATTGAAAATTTTGACCAAGGAGGAAAATTTTAAGACAAGGGGAGGTGCTTGTTACATTGAGATGTGCTTATTACATCTTATCGGTGCTTTATTACGACTTAAGTGACATGGCAAGTGACATGGCATGGGTATGGACGTGGCTACACACATGGCATTGGATATTTAGTGTTTTACTTTAAATAAAATAGGATTAGAGTAGTTAAATTGTAATATTATCTTTTTAGGTAGGATAAGGTTCTAATTAAGATAAGATAGTGTTAGAGTTTTAGTAGGATTATGTAATAAATAGGTGGCATTATCCTATTGGTTATTAGGAGTCCTTTTAGAAGTAGGAGGCCTAGTCATAATATGATTGAAACTCTCAAGCTATGGGTATAAATAGATGTGCACCCAAGCTTGGAAAAATCAGATTTGGAGATTCTTTTCTATATATTCTTCAATAAACTTAGAGAGTTTGTTGTTTTTCTTTGTGTGTAACAAAGAGTTGTGAATTGGTGCTTAAAGCTTTAGATTCACGTGAGGAAGTGTAGGAATTGAGGGTGCTTTGCTTTAATCAATTCTTAAACTTTCGCCCTAGATTTTAAACCTTTGGTGCGTAGCTTTAGAGGGTTTTCTATCTAGTTCTATCCCTTTTGTGTGGATTAAGGTTTCAATACCTAGATTCACATCAACTTTTGGTGCTTTCATTGAGAGGATTCGAAGAATACTCAAGCAATATGGATTCCAGTGGTGATGATGCACACGAGATGCCACCAGGCTTCAAAAAAGGTTTAACCTTACAAGAAGCCAAAGCCTTGTGCATGGAACGCGAGTTGAAGGAACTGAAGGAACGTATGAATGAGCTGTTGCAAATCGTGGGGAAGAAGGAAAAGTCCTCAAGCAAAGGTAAACTCTCTTCTCATGAATCTAACTCTAGCGAAAGTGATGGTGAATCCAGTGTTAGAAGCTCAAGGAGGCCTAGCAAGAGGGACCCATCCTCTTCAGGTGATGATGAGGAATCATATAAAGGGCGTAGGAGAAAGAGTTTAAGAGGGAAAGAGGATCAAAGCTTGAGACTTGAAATCCCTGAGTTCAATGGCAGTTTGGACCCAGACAAATTCCTAGATTGGATCCGTAGAGTTGAACGAATTTTCAGATATAAGGACTATGATGAGCATAGATCCTTTAAGGTTGCTGAACTCAAACTCACTTCTTATGCAAGTTTGTGGCTTGAAGGTTTGCAAAAGAAGAGGAGAAAGGAGGGGCGTTCCAAGATCTCATCTTGGACAAAACTAGAGAAGTACATGCAAAAAAGGTTTGTTCCTCAAGACTTTGAACAAAACAATTTTATAAAAATGCATACTTTGAAGCAAGAAAGGAGGTCTGTGGAGGAATACTTGATGGAATTCGAAAATCTAGCCATGGTGTGTGGGCTAGAGGAGAAAGAAGACCATAAGGTGGCTCGTTTTGTGGCTGGGTTAAATGACCCAATCAAGGAAAAGGTGGAATTACAACCCTATTGGAGCTTTGATGAGGTGTGTACAATAGCAACTAGGGTTGAAAGGCAAACACGTAAACCTAGAGGGATCTTTCGATCATTTGAAGCTAAAGGGGTGCGTGAGATGTCTAATGTGAAGCCTAATCTCGAGAAATCCATAAAGCCACAACCTTTTGGGAGAGATAAGGGAGGAAGTTTGAGGCCCCCTATGGGAGATCAACGAACTTGCTTCAAATGTAAGGGACAAGGCCATATCCAAAGGGATTGTCCCCATGCTAGGATTGCTACTACTCGGACTTGGGAGGAAGATGAAACCTTTGAAGAAGAGGAGCATGAGCTTGAAGAGGAAGAAGGTAACACATCTTTTGAAGTCCTAGAGGAGGATGTGGAGGAGGTGATGGCAGAAACTAGGGGATCTAGCCTAGTGTTGCGAAGGGCATTGCAATCCAAGTCCTTACCATTAGAGGAGAGCCAAAGGGAGAAAATCTTCCTCACAAGATGCAATGTCCATGGAAGACTATGTGATGTGATTATAGATTCAGGGAGCTGCACTAACGTGGTTTCTACACTCTTGGTGGACAAGTTGGAGGTGCCCACTCAAATCCATCCTCAACCATATAAGCTCCATTGGCTTAGCAAGTCAAGTGACGTAAAGGTTAGTAAACAAGCATTGATTTCGTTCAAAATTGGCAATTATGAAGATCAAGTGCTTTGTGATGTTTGTCCCATGGATGCGTGTCATATTCTCTTGGGAAGACCTTGGCAATATGACAGATTTGTAAAGTTTGATGGAAGGACAAACATATATGTTGTGAGGAAGAACGCACAAGCCAAAGCATTTGCTTTGAAGCCTTTTATGGCACTAAAAACTCGTTCTAACAAAGATAATGGCAAGGGAGTGTTATTGGTGGATGGAAGGGAATTAGAGAAGGATGCGAAGGCCAAGGTTGACTATATGCAAAAGCTTCACACCCAAGTGAGAGAAAGAATTGAGAAGGTCAATGATATCTATAAGGCTAGAGCTAACAAACACAAGACTCAACATACTTACAAGGAGGGAGACTTGGTTTGGTTACACTTGAGGAAGGAAAGATTTCCTAATCGACGTAAGAACAAGCTTATGCCTAGGTGTGATGGTCCATTCAAAATCATCAGTAAGGTGGGTGATTATGCATATAAGCTTCAGTTGCCTGGAGACTATGGAGTTCATGCCACATTCAATATAGGCGACTTAGCACCTTATGTGCCTGATGATCAACTTCGAAGTTTGAGGACAAACTCTTTTGAAGAAGAGGAGGATGATATGATAGAGGATGCCAAATTCGAAGGATTGGTTGAAGCTTTAAAGAAGAATGCTACCATGGGAGAGTTGTTGGCTTATGGAGACACGAATCTTCTAGCCATCAAAGGGGAACATTTGCATGTGCATGATAACATGCAAATGTAAATGAGGATTGGTGGACATAGGAAATAAGTTGGTTTTGCCTATGAGTTTTCTCCCATTTCATTTGATAGGGTTTTTCTCATTTTAGGCATAGGTGTGTTTTGAACTTTCCATTTTCAGATTTTATGATTCTATAATGTGTGGAAGCCATGGAGGTGATGATTGATGGAAGGCCTTGATCAAAAGCTAAAATCTTGGAGTAATTTTCGAAGATTGAAAATTTTGACCAAGGAGGAAAATTTTAAGACAAGGGGAGGTGCTTGTTACATTGAGATGTGCTTATTACATCTTATCGGTGCTTTATTACGACTTAAGTGACATGGCAAGTGACATGGCATGGGTATGGACGTGGCTACACACATGGCATTGGATATTTAGTGTTTTACTTTAAATAAAATAGGATTAGAGTAGTTAAATTGTAATATTATCTTTTTAGGTAGGATAAGGTTCTAATTAAGATAAGATAGTGTTAGAGTTTTAGTAGGATTATGTAATAAATAGGTGGCATTATCCTATTGGTTATTAGGAGTCCTTTTAGAAGTAGGAGGCCTAGTCATAATATGATTGAAACTCTCAAGCTATGGGTATAAATAGATGTGCACCCAAGCTTGGAAAAATCAGATTTGGAGATTCTTTTCTATATATTCTTCAATAAACTTAGAGAGTTTGTTGTTTTTCTTTGTGTGTAACAAAGAGTTGTGAATTGGTGCTTAAAGCTTTAGATTCACGTGAGGAAGTGTAGGAATTGAGGGTGCTTTGCTTTAATCAATTCTTAAACTTTCGCCCTAGATTTTAAACCTTTGGTGCGTAGCTTTAGAGGGTTTTCTATCTAGTTCTATCCCTTTTGTGTGGATTAAGGTTTCAATACCTAGATTCACATCACTGCGTCCTGTGTCAGTGGCAGTCAGAACCAAGGAGTTCGTCATCTTAGTGCGTCATTGATCAGCAATTTTGTAAAGGATTATGTTAGAGCTGATCCCACATTGAAAGTGGCCATAATTATAGAGATGGTGCGTGGGCGATTCCACCACACCGTCCCGTATATGAAATCATGGTATGGTAAGCAAGTCGCAATAGCAGAAATTTACGGTAACTGGGAGTCCTCTTATAAACGGTTGCCCCATATTATGCAAGCACTAATGGATACTCATCCTGGGATGGCCGTTGAGTGGTGTTACAAATCAGAGGGTCCTGGTTATAGGGTATTCCAGCGGTTATTTTGGTCATTCAAACCGTGTATAGAAGGGTTTAAGCACGCACTTCCCCTGATTGTCATCGACGGTACGCATTTGTATGGAAAATACATGGGTAAGATGCTTGTAGCAATAGGGGTTGATGGGAATAATCCACTTTTCCCCATTGCTTTTTCTCTCGTTGACGATGAGAACGGAGAGAGTTTGAGCTGGTTCATGGCATGCGTCAGACATCGTGTTACGAGCATAAGGGAACTATGTGTATTATCTGATCGTCACCCTGGTATTATTCAGGCTATGAATGATGTTCATAGTGGATGGACGCCGCCAGACGCATTTCACCGATTCTGTATTCGTCATGTTGCTTCGAATTTGAACACCCACGTCAGGAATACCTTAGTGAAGAAAGAATTCATTAGAGCTGCTTTCTAGCAGAAAACTTCGAAGGTCGACAAAGCCATCAGACGAATTGCTCAGGTCTCCCCTGACGCAGCTGAATATATCCAAGACATGTCAATTGAGAAATGGTCGATTGCTTACGATGGAGGACATAGATACGGATATGCGACAACGAACATGGCTGAAGTGTTTAAAGGAGTCATTAAGGGAGCTAGATTTCTGCCAGTTTCAGCAATTGTTGAGTTGACATTCTATAGAGTGAACAAGTGGTTCGTTCACAAACGAGAGATAGGTACGGAACACGTAGCATCAACCCAACCCTACAATCATTATGTACAACAGAGGATTGAAGTTAACGGAAGTAAGGCCAGATTCCAAAATGTAGTGATGTATGACATTGGGAGCGGCGTATACGAAGTGACAAGTGGCCGAGGTGAAAGGTTGGCATGTAAGGGAGGGAAACGATACATGGTATGTTTCGCTGACGGGACATGCACGTGCAACAAGGTTCAAGTATATCACTACCCTTGTTCGCATGTGTTGGCCGTGTGTCGTGAGTTTCATGTTTCTGAGGCACTATTCGTTGACCCCCATTTTCATAGTGTCGCATACATGCGCACGTACCAGCCTTAATTCCACCCTCTTCTTGATGACACGGTGTGGAGCATTTACAGGACCACGAGTTATTGCTGACGAGTTATTTACAGGATGTACTGTTGGGTCCTCGTTTCTTGTGTACTTTTCGCGGATAAGTCAGGGAACGAGGTGCAGCTTATATACTTAAACCTGTTCGACCGACCTTGGGATAGTGTAGCCAGTTACAGCTGGGGCAGTGCGGCTCTATCCTACCTGTACCGGATGATGTGTCGGGCTTCTCGAGTTCGACGGGGTCGAGCAGCAGTTGAGATAGCTGGGCCACTAGTCATTCTCCAGGTATGCATGTTCGTTTGTTAATTTATGTTAACCGTACAGAATTATGCAACTAACTCATTCCATTTATTTCAATTACACAGCTTTGGGCGTGGGAGCATCTCACCGTCTATCGTCCGGCCATACCTACACGACGCAGACGAGCTCAAGAGGTTCACATTTACGTCGAACCGGGCCGAGCTAGAGATGGAGAGCCGTACGGAACAAGATGGCTGGTCGATCGTCTTACTCGCGTTCACCTCGCGACTGGGGTGAACTCTCTGCGAGATTTATTAGATAGGATGATAGATGAGCAGGTACTATTCCACCTCATTAGTAATTCGTACATATATTTTAAATGGATTTCTTGTCTTATTCTAATGTTAAACTGTTATTTATAAACAGATGGTATGGGATCCGTATCCCGAAGATGAGGGTGAAGAGGACGAGTGGCGTGTCATTTCGCCGCTCGTATGTTTTGAGTGCATTGAGTTCCATTTGCCGACGCGAGTTATGCGGCAATACAGATCGCGTCAGGTCATTCCCCCACCTGTTGACACGAGCGAAGACTTACACAAGGTGGACCGACGTGGGAAGGCTGGAGTTGATTGGTCGGACCATCACCGACAATTTATCGACGCGTGGGATAGGCGTTTACAGTCCGTAGTCCAGGTCGATCCGTTTGAGGGAGCTATGGACTACTTCGAACCATACTTGGTATGGTATCGACGTATCACCAAACAGTTCATCTGCCCTTTCTTTCGGCCGCCTGTGCCACATTTCTCTCCTACAGCAGTGCCATTACACATCGTGGTAAGATTTCTAGTCAATTTAATTGTTCAAATTTATTTATATAGTACACTACTAATGTCATTTGCATTTCTTCTTTCTCCTGTAGATTGAGGAGCTGTTGCATATTCGTGACTACGTTCACGACTCCAGAGACTTGTGTGCTCCCATAGCGGACCATGTGTACGTTATCGTCCAAGAGAGCATGGAGAGGATACGACATCCTTACCAACTTCGGCCGTATCCATCACAGTCGAGTTGCGACCCATCCACCCCTGCTACACCCTTCACTATGCCGGAGACCCTTGCTATCCAGATGTCTAGTCAACATTACACTCAAGGTCAGTCTTCGTCATCGGCTTACACATCTCCAGAGGCCCCATTTGCACACCATCCACCTTGGACCCAGCAAACTCAAACTCAGAGTTCGTATCTTCATTTGGACATCATTTTCGAGGAGCAAACTCCGGGTCTAGACTCTTAGAGCTTATTCAGTTTTCATTACGTTAATTAAATACCAATTTGTAATGTATATAACTAAAACCTAGTTTCAAACATTATACAGTTTGAATTTCAAACTTCATCATTTGTTATGACCTTCTTCCTAATATGTGTTTATTTCGATACTTATTATTTTCATACTTGAATTCATACGTATTTAAATATTGATGGAAAATTATATACTGTATTTAATACGTATAAATAATTTACGACATTTCAAAAAAAAACCCAGCCCCATGCAAAACGTTGCCCTGAGTAGCGTTTTTGTCCTATCTAAATCGCTGCCTGAGGCAGCGTTTTATTTCCGAAGCTAAATCGGCTTATTTTTGTAATTATTTTAAATAGTAACTTATTTTTCGAAATTTTAATTTTTTTTGGCTTAAAAATAAAAAAAGTTCCCCAAAAGAACAATCTTAATCCTCCTTGCCATTTCAACATGGCTTGTCAGCTGCGTCACTCATACGGGGTCCCAATTAAGCCGCGTGATATTGGTTCAATTTTGGAGGAACCAATTCCAATTATTACCCTCTTTTTCTTCTTCGTCTTCGAAATCAAATTCAGTAATTGGGACCCAAATAGTGACTGAGAAGGCCTCTCCGAGGGATGCGGACAGTAAACCTCCTAGCTAGGGTTTAAATTATTCCATCCATACTTAGGATTCCTCCTAGCTAGGGTTCGTATAGTTTTTGTGATAGCCTAGCCATCTATAGAAATGCTTGGATGCATCAGACTCAAGCAATGGTGGATCAACTAATCCGGTGGGAGTACTTAGTTGATTGGTCTAAGACGAGAGGTATCCTTAAGACACGATTCGACAACAAACTTCATAAACACTTTTTGACCCATCATGTGCATAAAATCGTAATGCTTGTCTATTGGATTAGGCCCTCCAAAGGGTACTGGTGTTCTATACCCGCTTTGGATGCTAAGTTGCATGAGCCCTTAGTTGAGTGTATAGCCTTGTATATGGCCCGTCTAGATTTTGGGTTGTAGTTTCCTCTTCACTGGTTCTTGCAAGAGATCCTGGTAATATACTCGGTAATTCTGGTGTAGCTGACTCCGCAGAGCCTCAGGAGAGTGCTAGGCTTCATTAGGATATGTCAATTCATGGGGTTTCCCTTGACTGCTCGTCTCTTTTGCTCCACTTTCACTCTAAATCGTATGTACCCAACCACCGAATCATCTGGGCTGGTGGTCATTTAACTACGTGTTTGGGAAGATGGCGGCGCACCCCCTTGAAAGACGTAAGGAGGTGTAAAGATAAATGGCTTTCGTTGAGGGTCCCAACCAAAGAGGGGCATCCCTACGGTTTCCAAGACCCAACCAATCTTTTGAAGCCCGCCTACAAGCCGATGTTCAACTCTTCTAGGTTGTTTGACTTTGATATGGTGGCATTCTTGCCCTTGTCGTGCCTTTTGGGAGCTCAAACCAACCAAAAGACAATTCTCTGTCTTACTAGCTACCTCGTTGGGATGTCATGGGGCAAGAGGAGTACCTGGTAGCAGGCTGTCTTAGTGTTGAGTTATCTGCTGGTGAGTAACCTTTTCCCTTCTCTTTTTTTATCTTACGACTTTGTCCTAACTCACACTTCTGTTAACGATTGTGCAGAGCACTGCAGGGAGAAGATTGAGTATCGTAGGATTGATATGAGCCCAGAATTCCAATATTAGAGTGTGCTCCAGCTCATTGCGAATTTATTATACTAGCTTACCTGCTCCCACCCATGTCAAGTATAAGACAGAAAAGGTCTCCCATCATTAGAGGGTGAGTAGCCAGGGGATCGAGAGGTAGAATGGGTGGAGTATCGACCCCATACTTTCTTGAAATTCTTATGTAGTAAATGAAAAGTTTTCAACAAATATGCAACATGCATTGAATGACTCAAAAATGTCATAAACACACTAAAATGGGGCAATAGCAAAAGTGTGGAACTCTATCGTATTCTACGATGAAGAAATGAGGGATTATGGTTTGATTTTTTTCATGAGGGCTATAATGGGGGGGGGGGGGGGAGTTTGTTGAACTCGATAATTTTTTAAAAAAGAAATTATAAACTAATATTTGGTCAATAATTGATTAAAGTGGTCAATGGTCAATATTTATTGACCAAAATATTATCTCTCACCGCACTATTTTTAGATACTTTTCGAAAAAAAACTGTAAAATTGAAAGAAATATACAAGGTGCCTTCGATGTTCATATCAGGATAAAATCAATCATTCCCTTGAAATCTTGAGTAATGTGCATCCATAATGAAAATTAGGTGATTTCAACTATAGAATACACAAAACCCCCATCGACTTTGTACAAACCTTTACCAATATGGAGAGAAGAAATAGATAATACCAATTAACATCACTTATAAGAGGTAGATTTATTTTAATTTATGACTTATAATGAAAGCAATTGAAGTCACTAGTAGAAAACACTTCAATTGCTTCGTCTCAAATGCTGCGATTAAATATATTTCGAAGCACATTAATAGGGAGAATATACTTTTAACCTAAATGTTGCGGTTATTTAAAATAATACAACACTTATAACTACAAGTGATGCGGTTATTTTTAGAAAATCGCAGCATTTATTCCTGTCATGAAATGGCGTGGCAGAGGGGAAGTATGGGAAAATATCATTGAATATGTGCTGCAGTTATTTAAATAACCGCAGCACTTATAACCACAAATGTTGCAATTATTTATAAAACCACAACATATATTAATGGCCTGTAAAATGTTAATATATTAATGAATAAGTGCTGCGATTATTTAAAAAGCCGCAGCATATATTAATGGCCTGGAAAATGTTAATATATTAATGAATAAGTGTTACGGTTATTTAAAAAACTGCAACACTTATTCATTAATATATTACCCTAGAATTCCCTTTTCCAGGCCATTTCAAAACACGAAAATGTTTCCCCAAACAACCAACACTTTAGCGCACGAAAAAAACCCTAAGTATACCCTAACCCCATAACCTTCGTCTTCTCTAACTATCCCTAACCCCATAACCTTCGTCTTCTCTAGCTAGCCCTAACCTCATAACTTAACATCCCCCCTTTTCGTCTCTAGTCTCTTCTGCTCTTCTACCATTTTATTTCTTTCTTTCTACCTTAGTACCTTACCACTCTCACTCATCCTTGCTTATCGGTTGTGAAGAATCAATAGGAGATAGTTAGGATCAATATACTCTAGACGGAGGGTGTGGGGGGGGGGGGGGGGGGGGGGGGGGTGAATAGAGTATGGTCGTTTTTCAAATTTAGGCTTTCAAAGGCTTTGAAACGACTTTTAGATGCGGAAGTATAATAGAACTGGTTTCAAGGGCTTTGAAGCGGGTTTCAGGATTTTGACCTGAATAGGCTATTTCGAGATGTATGAATTAAGTAAAGCACAACGAATATGTAAATGCAAATATAAAGGACGAGTATTTGTTACGAAGTTCGGCAATGTGCCTACGTCTCCGCCTAGGGTTTCCTACCCGTAGGATTTAACGATCTTCATTTCCTCCTTTAGAGACCTAAAGCCACCTTCGAGGATTTTCACCCAATCTTCTATACCGTAGCTTTCCCTAGCTACACTCTAGCGTCTCAATTCCTAGAAATAAAAATCTCCTTTCTTTTTCTAAACCTTTGAGTATTATAGATTTACTTAAGGTAGATCTCTCTTTTTCTTTTGATATTTCCTTTTTCACACTCAAGAGATTTTCCTTTTCTTTTCTCTCAAAACTAAATTACAATAAAGAGTAAGCACTAGATAGAAAAGTATTTTCTGTAGCTTTGAAACTGTTCCATGTTTCTCGGGCAGTTACTAAGGTCTGTTTCAAGGGACGTTGACCCTTTGAAATTTTCTTCAGAATTTGCAAAACTAACTCCACGAATATAGGGGCTTTGTTGAACGGACTGAGTCTTGCTGTTTGAATAATTTGACTTGTTTAGAATTTGAATAACTTCAAACTCTCTTGGTAGTCATCCTTATCTAGCTTAACCAATTTCACGAAACAAGGAGCCAATGCATAAAGACTTCAATCATGACTTATCCCATGAAAATAGTAGCCAAGCTTGTTTGAACTTTGGTGTTTGAATTACAGCAAACACTTCATCCTTATCTTTCTCGTTCATGAGTATAGGGCATCCTGAAAAGTAGCAATACAACAATAAACACAACAGTAGCAATAGCAATACATAACATTACGCATTTGTACAAAAACGTAGTATAAAAACATATGACTTCCATCACTTATAAAATAGAATATGTTAGTATATATCAAGGTGGAGTCTTCAATCTCCCCCTTGATGGAAGTCAAAACAAATGCATGTATAAGAAAGATAAAATATATGCATAATCATATATGTATATATCTCCCCCTTTTTGACTTTTGTCAAGAAGAGAAAATTACTAATGGGATAAAAAAATTAAAGTTACAACCAAAGTAGAGAAGTAAGAAAAATTCAACGCACTTTTTCAAATAAAGGCTAATAAAACCGAGAAGAAATTACGGTTTAAATAAAAATTTTACAAAAAATTTTATTTTGCAAAAAGATAATTAGAATTATCTAAAAAGATAATACCAAACATTGTTAATCCAAATTAATATATTAGAAAAACTAACAGTTAGGGTAGGGAAATACAGTTTAAGACCTTGACATGCATATGCTATAAATTTTTACAAGTATGTAAACTAAAATAAAACATTAAATACTTACGTACCATTGCTCCCCCTAAATTTATGCTTCTTTATTAAACATATCAAGCTCAAACCTTATAAAATCGTTCTTCACTCAAGGGCTTAGTAAAAATATAAAAAGTTGGAAATTAGTAGAAATAAAAGAGATTATTAACATCACCTTTCTCCACATGATCATTGCTCTTGGCGATTTTCTACAAAATAAAGAGACATTAAACCTTTCTAGACCACATTGCAAATTTGGTTTCATACTCGGGATGGACCATATTAGGTGGTCTAGTCCCTTTTTGAACCCACACTTGCTTTACTTGGCTCAAAAATACATAGGAAAAGAATTCTTAAGAACTTGAGGATCATTCCTTCGAAAAGGACAAGTTAACTTTGTATGACCCATTTTGCAACAATAGAAACATGTAGGTGTTCTCCAATTATCCTTAACTTTAACAAATGTGGTCAAGTTTTTGTTTAGAAAGTTTTTGTTAAATCCAAGACCACTTTTGTTTAAGGATGCTTGGTGTTCACCCAACAATTTATTTAAGGTTGCTTCGAAATGAGTAAATTTAACCAAGGCATTATGCTGTTCTCTACACTTCTCAGCCATAAGCTTCTTCTCCTTCTCCAAGTTATCTTTATAATAACTTAAAGAGGCGAGCTTACGTTTTAAAACAATGTTTTTAGTTTTCAAGGCTTTGACCTAAGTATCAAGTGATGACTCCGCGGCTTTAGCCTTGATTTCAAAGGCTGACTGAGTAGCTTTGAGATCAGATAATTCCTTAGAGAGACTTTTCGAAACACTTACCTATTTGCTTAGCCTTTATTTGGGGATCTCTGATTCAACAATTAAGCTTTCTTCATTCATAATCATGTTTTGCAAGAATTCAGATATCAGTAGGACTTGATATCAAATTGTTCACTATTACTTCAAGATGTTCTCCATTTTCACCATCTTCATGATTAGCCATTAAGCACAAGTCCACATGTTGTCCTTCTTCATCACTAGAGTATGAATCAACCATTGTCTTCATCTTATAGTTCCTTTTTAGATATGGCTTCTTCTTTCGTTGAGGACAATCTTTCACTAGATGGTCTGTTTCACCGCACTCATATCAAGTTAGTGTATTAACTTTATTTATTGAGTTAGAAGACTTACCTTTGTATTTGTTTAGATGGTAGTTGTCTCTACCTCTTGAGAAGTTTTTCTTCATCTTTAAGATCTTGGCGAGACTTTTAGCAATGAGGGTAAATGGATCTTCTTCATCATCATCATCATCATCACTATCACCATCTTCACTAGGAGCTTCTTCTGTCTTTGCCTTAAGTGTTAGATTTTTTGTTGATGAAGTTGGTTCTCCATCTTCTTCTTTATTTAGAGATATTTCATGAGTGATTAATTTTCCAAGTAGATCATCCAAAGGTAAGGTTCGCAAGTCTTGAGCTTCTTCAATTGCAGTCACCTTTGGACCCCACTTTGATTTGGGGAGACATTGAAGGATTTTTCTAACCTTTTCTTCATTTGTGAATGTTTTACCAAGTGAATCTAGATTATTCACTATTTGGGTAAATCTTGTGAACATCTCCTTCACGTTTTCATTATTAGTCATTTTGACAATTTATATTGTCGGAGAAAGATGCTTATCTTTGTTTCCTTCACTTGGCTAGTTCCTTCGTATGTGACCACTAGCTTGTCCCATATTTCCTTTGCACTTCTGCAAGAGGAGACTATATTGAACTCATTTTCATCCAATCCGCAATAGAGCAAGTTCATAGCATGATAGTTTTTCATGATGCTCTCCAAATCGGTTTGAGTGAAGTCACCATCTTCTTTAGGGATTGGAACACCACTATCATTATTCATCATGGGCACCTTCGGACCTTTCTTTATGATGTCCCATAATTCAAGATCTTGATGTATTAGAAACATTTGCATCATGGAGCGCCAATGGGCAAAGTTATTCCCACAAAATAATGGAGGACGATTTGAGGACCGTCCTTGCGCAAAACCACCATCACCTATTGAATTCATGATGCCTCACAGATGTTTAAATCTTTATTAGGTGAGTAAAGCTCTAATACCAATTGAAGAATCAATAGGAGATAGTTAGGATCAATATACTCTAGAGGGGGGGGGGGGTGAATAGAGTATGGTCGTTTTTCAAATTTAGGCTTTCAAAGGCTTTGAAATGACTTTTAGATGCGGAAGTATAATAGAATTGGTTTCAAGGGCTTTGAAGCGGGTTTCAGGATTTTGACTTGAATAGGCTATTACGAGATGTATGAATTAAGTAAAGCACAACAAATATGTAAATGCAAATATAAAGGGGATGAGTATTTGTTACGAAGTTCGACAATGTGCCTACGTCTCCGCCTAGAGTTTCCTACCTGTAGGATTTAACGATCTTTATTTCCTCCCTTAGAGACCTAAAGCCACCTTCAAAGATTTTCATCCGATCATCTATACCATAGCTTTTACTAGCTACACTCTAGCGTCTCAATTCCTAGAAATAAAAATCTCCTTTCCTTTTCTGAACCTTTGAGTATTATAGATTTACTCAAGGTAGATCTCTCTTTTTCTTTTGATATTTCCTTTTTCACACTCAAGAGATTTTCCTTTTCTTTTCTCTTAAAACTAAATTACAATAAAGAGTAAGCACTAGAGAGAAAGTATTTTCTGTAGCTTGACTATTGTATTTCACATTGGAGGCTTCTTCTTCTTCAAGCTTCAGCTCACTCTATTTATAGAGTCACTTGCAACGTATAAATCTTCAAACAAATTCTTCAGAGGGACCGTTGCTCTTGAATCAGAGATTAGGCCTTTGACTGACTGCTTTGAAACTGTTTCCATGTTTCTCGGGCAGTTACTAAGGTCTGTTTCAAGGGACGTTGACCCTTTGAAATTTTCTTCAGAATTTGCAAAACTAACTCCACGAATATAGGGGCTTTTTTGAATGGACTAAGTCGTGTTGTTTGAATAATTTGACTTGTTTAGAATTTGAATAACTTCAAACTCTCTTGGTAGTCATCCTTATCTAGCTTAACTAATTTCATGAAATAAGGAGCCAATGCATAAAGAATTCAATCATGACTTATCCCATGAAAATAGTAGCCAAGCTTGTTTGAATTTTGGTGTTTGAATTACAGCAAACACTTCATCCTTATCTTGCTCGTTCATGAGTATAGGGCATCCTGAAAAGTAGCATTACAGCAACAAACACAACAATAGCAATAGCAATACATAACATTATGCAGTTGTTTAAAAACGTAGTATAAAAACATATGACTTCCATCATCTACAAAATAGAACATGTTAGTATATATCAAGGTGGAGTCTTCAGGTTGATGCACTTATTCTCTGGCATCTTGAAAGATCTTCGTATTAAGTAAGTTGTGTTCTCCATCAATTTGTTCCTAGGACGGTGGTGTATTTTGTTTACCTTTTTTCCTACTTAGAAAGTATTTTATAAAATCTGGATGAATTCCTTGTAATTGATGCAATTTCTTGTTTGTTAATATTTGTTCTACTTAAACTCTTTGTGTCAGATGGATGTATTTATCAGGTTCTCATAATCATACAAGGAATAGATAGAAATGGATAGAGTTTAATTAGTTTATGTGGGATATAATCTAAGGAAATTTTTTTCAATGAAATGGGCAGCATATTTCAATGAAAATAACACTATAGAAAAAGTTTCATTTAAACCCCAAAAAAGTAATAGATACACCTATCCATACATATTGAATTTGATTTGGTATACAGATGGTAACTGTCATATAATGAACTCCCATCTTAAATCCACGTACACCGCCCTCATCTTACGTGCTAAAATCAGATGCAATAACAATACCATTATACTACCTAGTGATTTGAAGAGAAACCCTAAGCCAGTTGGGAGTTGGAAATTAAGAATGAAAGTATCTATTCGTACATTAATTAATCATATCAAATGATGAGTGACATGATATCTTCTACCAGGTTGGCAACTGGCAAGCATACATATATATAGTTCGTATCAAATAAAACGTTTTCATTCATGTAATGTACAAAAATGATATGTAATGTGTTGAACGGATATAAAACATCTTGGCCTAATGCTACTCAACCAACTCAAAATTTTATGTAAACACAAACAAAGCTGAGGAACTTTTTTTTTCAATGAAATGGGCAGCATATTTCCTAGAGTTGTATACTTTACCTTATTGATTAATGTAATTCTAGCTGAAGATTATATCCCACCTCATCATAAGTACTAAAATGTGAATTCAACAATAATGTGCGTTAGAGTATACTATTTGTTTAATAATCATATGCGTGAGTACTGAGTAGTACATTTTATTAATTTCATGTCAAAACTAAACCTTAGATTATAATGTAATTCATTGTAAGCTACTAAAGAGATTATTGTAATTTATTTCGAATAAGAATAACCTTCATTTGGATCTCAAAGCTTATCTTTCCATCAAATTATAAGGGAAACTCTATCGAATTTTTTAGTGAACATTTGCTTAGTATATAAAATAAGTTTTTCGATGATAATTTCATTGCCTTAAACTATCAACTCAAGTTTTTTTTATTTCTTAGAAGTTCAAAATGGATCGAGATTGGATGTACGGTAACCGAACCTCAATGGAATACATACAAGGGGTTGAGGAGTTTCCTATTGCACTTAGACACCAAGTAGACAATAATTTAAAGATAATAATGTGTCCTTGTTGTGATTGTTACAACACTAGGGGTTATAGTGACATTAGTGAAATCAAAGATCATCTAATAAGTCAAGGTTTTAGAGCGGATTATAGGACGTGGAATTGGCATGGTGAAATATTAGAATTCAGATCAAGCGCTAGTAAGTGCCTTAGTAGGGAGAAGCCACCTCACAATAAAGATGGGTTGAATGTTATGAGGTATATGATGATGTTCAAGATCAGGATAGAGTTGAAGAGGATAGAATAGATGAGATGATGCATGATGTTGAGAATGATTTCACAAATTATCCTCACATCTTCGATGAAATCCTTAGAGCTGCAAAAAAAGCTTTTGTATCCTTCTGGTACTTCACACACTAAAATTGAGAGCTATCATGAAACTCTTTAACTTAAAGGCATGCCATAATTAGACTGACAAGAGTTTCACTCACTTGTTAGAAGTTATATCGGGTATGCTACCTGAGGGCAAAGAACTGCCACTTTCTACCTACGAGGCCAAGAAACTTATGTGTCCTATAGGAATGGATTATGTGAAGATCCATTCGTGTCGAAATGATTGTATTTTATATTGAAATGAGTATGCGAAGAAGCACAATGAGCTCGATTTGAGAAAAAAGAGGATACCGGCCAAGGTTCTATGGTATCTTCCAATTATACCAAGGTTTAAGAGACTTTACTTAGATGATAGTAATGCAAAATTGTTGCGGTGGCATGCTAAGGGGAGGAAGAAAGATGGATTATTAAGGCATCTTGATGATTCTCCTCAATGGAGAAACATCAATAGGATGTTCACAGATTTTGGTGGGGAAGATCCAAATCTTAGGCTAGGTCTTTGCACGGATGGAATGAATCTGTTCGGGACCTTAAACGCCCAATATATCACTTGGCCCGTTCTTCTCACCATATACAATTTACCACCTTGGTTATGCATAAAGCACAAATACATCATGTTATTGCTTCTTATATCTGGACCTAAACAACCTGGTAATGACATAGATGTCTATCTTGCTCCTCTTATCGATGACTTGAGATTGTTGTGGGAGGAAGGTGTCCAGGTTTTTTATGCTTACTCTAAATCAAATTTCACTATATGTGCCATGATCTTCTGCACAATCAATGATTTCCTAGCTTATGGAAATCTTTCTGGTTATGCTATGAAGGGGAAGACTACATGCCCAATATGTGAAGAAGATATAGAAGCTACTGTGGGAAGCATGTTTACATGGATTTTTGCAAGTACCTTCCAGAAGATCATCCTTTTAGAAGAAAAAGGAAAGCTTTTAATGACTCCATAGAGTTTCGAGAAGCTCATCTCCCTCTACGTGTGAGTGAAGTATATGATCACGTGAAGGGCATTGAAACCGTGTTTGAAAAGACATCTAAAAGTAGATCAGCTTATTGTTATTAAAAGAGGTCTATGTTTTGGAGTCTTCCCTTTTGGTGCCATTTGGAGATACGGCATAGCCTTGATGTCATGCACATTGAGAAGAATATTTGTGATGACATTGTTGGGACTCTCTTAAATATGCACGGTAAAACCAAGGATGGGGTTAAAATTAGGAGAGACATGGATGCTATGGGGCGAACTGAATTGGCTCCTTAAGAACATGGTAAACAATGGTATATTCCTCTAGCTTGGTTCACACTTTCAAGGAAGGAGAAGATCATCTTTTGTGAGTCTTTACATGGACTTAAAGTTCCAGCTGGGTTCTCTTCGACTTTTGCAAGATATGTTTAAATGAATGATCTGAAGTTAGTAGGTATGAAATCCCATAATTATCATGTTTTGATGCAAAAATTTCTTCCCATTGTTATTCGAGGGATATTGCCTCCACAAGTGAGATACACAATTGAAAGATTGTGCATCTTCTTCAACGCTATTTGCAGCAAGGTAATAAATCCAGCAATATTAGATGACTTGCAAGTTGATGTGGTTGAGACAATGTGTTGATTTGAGATGTATGTCCCATCTTCTTTCTTCGACATCATGCCTCACTTAGTCATTCATTTGGTTTGTGAGATTAAGCTATATGAGCCAGTTTAGGGGATATATATGTATCCATTTGAATGAGAGATGGGTACCTTGAAGAGTAGAGTCATGAATCCAGCCAAACTAGAGGCCAGTATAGTATCGAGAACAGTTGTTGAAGAAATTGCATCATGAATTGCACAGTAT
This sequence comes from Dysphania ambrosioides, assembly GCA_026401315.1. NCBI lineage: Eukaryota > Viridiplantae > Streptophyta > Magnoliopsida > Caryophyllales > Amaranthaceae > Dysphania > Dysphania ambrosioides. The sequence goes on from CM048658.1 coordinate 16,760,042, forward strand.
CTTGCCCGAGCGCATGAAATTGGGTTGCCAAAATCAAGACATGCAGGGAGGCTTTAGGGTCATGGCATGGAAATGGATTTTACTTAGTTTTGATTTGAAATATAAAGCTGAATTATTTATTTTTCAAAACCTGAGTGAAGTCCATCCATATGTAGATGAGCACATGAAAACTCTGAGGAGTCAATATCCTTCTAAAAGGGATTTGCAGCTGGTAAAGGAGCATAATGCAACATTTGTTGAGTGGTTCAAAGCAAGGATCATGTCTCAATTATCCGACACACCCGACGATGTTTCTAATACATTAAGGTGGTTGGCATATGGTGTTAAAGTTCAAGTTATGTTGTATGAGGGATACGACATCAATGGTTATTCTTTTTACTCAAAGCACCAAGATGAGAAGTTGAATATGTAGAATAGTGGTGTAATGGTCATTGGCGTGTCTCCATAATTTGCTAGTTCAAAGGATCGAACATTAATCGATAAACGAAGTTCATACTATGGGGTTATTGTGGATATTTACAAGCTTGACTACGTGAATTTCAAGATTCCTCTTTCCTATTGTAATTGGGTTGATAATAACTGCAGGGTAAAGAAGGACAAACACGGGTTTAACCCTTGTGAATCCCAATCACCTAGGACATCATGTCGATCCATTCATTTTAGCTTCACAGGAAAAGCAAGTTTTTTACGTGGTCGATCCTGCCGATTGCAATTGGCCGGTTGTTATTGAAGGGAAGAGACAGATTCTTTGCATTAGGGATATTGTTGATGAAGATGAATATGATGAACAGTTTGATGAAACCCCGCCATCCACATGGAATATCCCGAAATTAGTTGTTGACGGTGTTAACGATATTCTAAGAGGCAATGACCATGATAAAGGATTCTATGTAGCTAGGGAGTCCGAGTAATAATGAATTGACAAGGAAATTGATTTAGCATATAACATTGAAAATCCAACAAAAAGGTACTATTAAGAAAATCAATAGATTAGGAGAATCTAAACAACTTGTTAATAAACAGCAAATTTGCATATATAGAAGTTCATTGCATATAGTTTCTACATTATTTTATATTATTTTTTGTTCTACTTGTTTACTCTGTGATTCATATTGACTTTACTTATTTTTTATATTTGCAGATTTAAAGAAATGGAAAAACATAGATGACCCGAGCTATCTTCTGCTTCCGACACCTAGTAAACAAAGAAGAGAGTGGGGAGAGGTCCCTCGAAAGGGATTAAGTCCATCCCCGGTGTCCAGAGGGTTCTAGAGTGGGATGCACTTGGACACTCCTGTGGGACATACTATAAGGACTATAAGAACCATTTGGGGGAGATTAGTCAGTCAAAAGTGTCGATCTTGATAACGCACTGGAGCTCCGTCCTGAAAGGTGTGAAGGATATGCTTTGGGAGGACGCGAAGGTAATATACTAAATTGTGTTCTTTTTTGCAAATCTAACTGTTCTTTTTTGCAAATCTAACTGTTCTTTTTTGTAAATCTAATTGTGTTCTTTTTTGTTTGTAAATCATATAGAAAGAATTCCAGATTAAGGAGGATCCTCGAAAGAAGCAAGCGGTTCTCACTTCTTACCACCTGAAATGGAGAGACTTCAAGGCCAACATCATGAGTGGTTGGATCTCCTGTACAAGGAATAAGAAGGGCCAAACTAGGAAGCGACCATGGGAGCTCTACAACTTCATCTCTAAGGAAGACTGAAACGCATTTGTGAAGATGCATTCCACAGAGGAGTTTATGGTAAGCATTTCTTTGAATATTGTATGATAGTAATATAATATATTATCTAAACGAAACTATATTTTCTTATATTTATTAACTTGTTTCCTATAAACAGCAAAGAAGCGAGAAGGCAAAGAGGAGTGCAACCTAGAACTTGTATCCTCATCATATGGATCAACACTCATATGCTGAGATGAGTGAAGTCTAGAGGAGAAAGGGCTTCATTCCTTCGGTTTCATCATCGTCGTCTAGTTGTTTATCGGTTGTTTTAAGTCTTCCAGATAAGACCACGACTTGGCTTCTTGCGAGATCCATCCCTAACGACAAAGGACGTCTCGTGGTGCTTGACTAGCGGACCGCTGTTGTCCGAGACTCTATTGTAAGCTATGTTTATTTGTAACATTACCATATTCATCCTATTACTTATCATTTACTAATTGATATTTTCTTATTCTTTTGTTAAATATGCAAGGGGAATAGAGATGAAGAGAGGATTCAGGAGAATTCGTCTCTAAGCCACATGATAACAAAAAGTTGTATATGGGACTGAGAAGAGGAGCTCGATCCTGAAGAGGGTAGAGAACGTGGAAGCTCAAATCAAGAACGCTGTGAGAGAGGTTGAGCAGCGAGTTTTAGCTTAGACGATGAAGGAGATGGAGGAGAAGATGAATCTTATTCTACAAGAAAAGTTCAAGTTGTTCGCTGCGTAGTTTGATATCCCGCAACCACCTCCGTAGGAACCTGAGCATAGCATCAGGCCTGACCCTCCAATCTTCCCATCTAGTACCATCTCGAGGGTTAGAGATCCCTTCTAGGATCTGCACGTTTGTTTACTCATGTTTTGTAAACTACTAATCGCATATGAAATTCGTATATTTCAAATGCATGAGATATTGACATCTTTATCACTTCTATTATAGGAGCAAGTTTCCTGTTAGTTGTTGCACATGTTGAATGGAAATAAAGTAATTGTCTTTTCTTTAGGAACCGTTCATCCATCTTTCACTCGAGATCACCATTCTGATATCCTTCCTAATCATGTAAAGATCAGCGTCAACGACTATGATCAGGTATATAAGGATGTCCCTGTTCTCGCCCCTTCTACCTTCATCAAAAGGCTTAAGTATGCCCATGGGACCTTTACACGGTGGTCGAAGCATATAGTTTGGCTCTTGACGACCGAGGTAAATGAATTTTTTTACTTAATTATGTTAGTTGTATTCTACTAATGTATTCTATTAAATTCTTGAGTTCTTGAATTTGTTTGAATCAGCCAAGAGGTACGGGTGGAAAGAACGCAGCTGAAGGTGTTGCCAGCAGTCCTAGCGGTCTAGAGACAAGTGAGTCCATGAAGAAGGATGTCGCTCGAACCGATCTTACTAAGTTGGCCTTGAGTCATCTCGGTGACAATTGTCGAGAAATGAGGGCTCAGTTATCGAGGCTTCCGCCGGACAGCCTCGTCTCCTATTGTTGTGGGAAGATAACATTCGGGTACACAGAGGACCAGGATATTAGGGTCGTAGAAGAGGATGTCACTCAGCTTCTCACAGGAGACGAGTTGAACATATATGTGCTCCGACTATTTTTTTTATGGTGTAAGATACCTAACTATTGCATATAATTCCTACAATATTATGTGTCGTCGATTCGTTCTTGTGACTAAATGGGTGTTGTTCTTTGATAAAAAAAATTATAGGGCTTGTTAAGAGTTGGTCTAAGAAGAAGGACTAGGATCCTTCGGTTTCATGTTCTCTTCTAGGATCTCTGCTACCTTGATCGGCAACGACCAGGATTTCGTCACTTCTTACATGGTATCTTTAATGGTCAGATACCATAACAAGCACTTCATCTTCTTACATGAAAGGTATGAACGTATAAATGTAATCTTTTTTATGTATGAAGTTCGTATTTTAACCATTTACCTATCATTTCGTAGGCGTCACTGGATACTACTTGTTCTGTCTTTAGAGAAAAGGATAATATACGTTTTTTATCCTTTTCAAAGAAAACGTAATTTAGCGATTAAGGACGTGTTAAATACGTAAGTATTCCTTAATTACATCTTTTATTTCATTTACAAGAGTAAGAATTAGAGTATAGTTATTGACTACTATTTTTGTTTCAAATGTAGTGCCTCCAAGAGCTATAAAGTTTAGTCCGGCCACCGTAATCGACTGAAGTTGAATTGGATTCCAGCTTAGGTATCCCTATTTTGAATCATATGACTATTTTATTGCCTTAGAATTGTATTAGATCTTTTTGATTTACATTTTATTTGCTTTTCAAATGCAGTGTCCTCAGCAGATTAGAAACACGGAGTGTGGCTACTTTCTTATGTGTTTTGTCTTTGACATCCTCCACAACCATGCTACTTGTGAGGATCTTTCAACAGTATGTATTATTCCTTTGTTTTGTAATTTATTTTTGAGATCTAGGCTATAGATAACTCGAGTTGAGAATAGATGGATGGATGGATGGATGGATGGTGTTGTGAATGGTGAATTGTGTTGTGAATACACAATTGTGTTGTGAATGGATGGATTGTGTTGGACTATAATGATGTGAAAACAGGTACTTATAAAAAATGGAAATAGGCCTAAGTACAGAGGAAACTCTGTCGAAATTTACACTTGGAATTATGTATCTTATTTTGTAGATAGGTTCTTTATTGTAATACTAAACCTATATTTTCTCACCCTCTCAGGAAATTCAAAGACCAATGTCATACTCACCTGAAGAGCTGATGGAGATTAAGGAAATATGGGCGGAATGCTTCATTGGGGTCGGACAATATGTATAATTAGGTAGCTAGCTCAATCTTCTCTTTTGTTTTTACATAAATACATTAGGATTAAATCTAAAAATATAGCATTAGGTTAGGCCATTCTTTTTTGTATATAGCATTAGATTAGGCCATTATTTTCTGTATATATTATAGCATTGGGTTAAGTTAGTCCTATTCTTGTAGATGTAAACTTAGTTTATAAGCTCAATTCAAGTAGCTTATATTAGATTTGTAAATTTAATAACAATTTTGTGATAATTTAAATAAATATTTTATTAGCACATTCATATATATTTGGCAGCAATGTTCTCATATTGGCATCATCAGTTCCCTAATGTGTAGAAAGAGTGGGTAACCAGAATAAAATAAAAAAAGAGAAATATATGTTGCGGTTATTTTAAAAAACCGCATCACATATAAAAATTACAGAATAAAAAAAATTAAAAAATTCAAAAAAGAATAAATGTTGCGGTAATTTGCAAAAATCGTAGTATATATTACTTAAAAAATATTTTTTAATTAATATATATTGCGTTTTTATAAAAAAACACATCATATATTAATATAAAAAATATATTTCTTTATTTTTTTCATATATATGGTCTTATATGCTGTGGTTTTTTCATAAAACCACAACAATTATTAATAAAAAATATTTTTTTTATTTTAAATAATAAATGCTTTAGTTATTTGAAAAACCCGCATCATTTATTACTTATAAGTGTTGCGGTTATTTGTATTAAAAAAAACCGCAGCATTTGTTATTTTTATTGCTGTGTTCTGAAAACCGCAGCATTTGATGTTTTTTCATGTGCTTCGCCTATATGTGTTTCGTATAAATAACAACAACATTTAACGTTAGAAAGCCATAACATTTAGACATTTCTCTACTAGTGAGTAAGGGTTGAAAAAAGCATTTTTCTTCCTTGACGTTTCCCACTTGTTTATTCTTCTTCTCATCCCTAATATTGACTAATATTACTAACATTTATACATGATGGTTTTTATTTACTTTTGCTTCGTCATAGTACTTCTCCAACTTAAATGCTTAGTTAGATATTTTTGAATAATGTGGCTACTGCTACATTTGTTGTATTTGTATTTACAACATTGTTTTCTTATTACTAAGCTTAAAAATATGTCATAACGGTGCTTTCATTTGCCTAACAATGCATACCTAACCAAAATTCTGTTGTTTAGAGGTCACTATAGTAGACATAGAGACTTGTATTACGTAGTTACATAGAAACTGATTGATTCAGTCAAGCATGGCAGCCTCTCAGACTAAATAAATAACGTAAGTTATATTGTAGAACAGCGTAGTGCAGCTCCAATGGATCCAATACGCAGTGCCAATGATCCAGAAAAAGAGCTACTAGATGCACACACACATGTTTTGAACCATGTTTGTTCTTTTCTAAATTCCACGGCTTTGAAGTGTGCGATTCAGTTAGGCATTCCGGATACCATTCAGAAGCATGGCAAGCCTATGACTCTTGATGAGCTAGCCACTTCACTGTCCATTCACCCAAACAAGGCTCCTTCTCTGTATCGTTTGATGCGACTGCTCGTTCATTCCAAGTTTTTCATCAAGCGAGTGTTATCGATTGGAGAAGAGGCATTCGAAATCACCATAAACTCGAAGCTTCTATTGAACAATCAACCTCTCACCCTGGCTCCTTTTGCTCTTATGATGATTGATCCTGTAATGATGGAATCGTCCAACAACTTCTGCAGTTGGTTTCAAAATGAAGAGGAAACCCCTTTTTATGTGTATCAGAGGAGGAGCTTTTGGGAGTATGTTTCGAGTGAACCTACGATCAACAAGCATTTCAATGAAGCCATGGCAAGTGATACTCTATTTGTTGCGAATTTGTTGATGACAAATGAAGAGTTCAAGGGCATGATCGAGGGGGTCGAGTCGTTAGTTGATGTTGGTGGGGGTAATGGAGCCATGGCCAAGGCCATTGCTAAGGTCTTCCCGAAGTTGGCGATCACCGTCTTTGATCAACCGCATGTGGTCAAGGGGCTAGAGGGGTACGGAATGAACCTCAAATACGTCGGAGGTGATATGCTTGAGGCTATTCCTTGTGCTCAAGTTTTATTTCTCAAGGTAACAAAATATTTCACCTCCAATTCTTGAAAATGAGATTAGCGAGAATAGCCACCAATTACTAGCTTGTGGAAAAATATAGCTTTTAAGTTTTCAATGAAGTTAGGTAGTTCTCTTAAAGAGGCATTCTTAATTCATACCTAATATAAATTATATTAGGATATTGAGATATCAGATATAGTTAAGTATTGTTATATCAAATATGGAAAAATAAAAGATGTAAAAATACAGAAAAAAGAATATCAGAAATAGACATTATGATATTAGATATAGAAATCAAATTACAAAAATACTCCTCAATATATTTATAGCAGGTATAAATTAGGAATTTCTCAAAAAAATTGAGGTTTGTAATTGATGCAAGAGCAAAGAGTATTTATAATTTTTATTATTTATTTTTATAACCTTTTAAGTTATACTATTGATGTCTAGTTTGATTTAAATTCTTGTAATTAAAAGTCATGTTTTGTTTTGCAATGCATAAAACAAGTATGTGGTATTAGTTCGACAATAAACAACATTGGTAATTAAGCACAAATAAATAGCAGGTCTAAAGATGGTGTTTGCTCGAACTACCTGACATAAGACCTACAATACGTTTATTAATATGAATTTTAATAGTATATCTCGTCACATATTGCAGTGGATATTGCATAATTGGAGTGATGATCAATGCATAAAAATACTTCAACGGTGCAAAGAGGCAATTCCAAGCAAGGATCAAGGAGGCAAGGTTATTATCATTGACATGGTGGTGCAGACCAGTACCAAAAATGAAACGTCCAACTACTTGCTTTCCCAGTATATGTGCGATATTCAGATGATGAATGTGTGCACTGGGAAGGAAAGAACTGAAGAGGAATGGGAAAAGCTCTTCATGAATGCTGGTTTTAATTATTATAAGTTTTATCCTATACTGGGGCCAAGGTCTATCATTGAGATCTATCCTTAATAAAAAGTGTCCATTACAAAATGAGCATGGACGAGAAGTTGGTTATATTTGAGGCGGTTCAGATGGGTCTTCGTTCTATTTTGTTGATGTGGCGTTGCATTGGCCAATAAATTTCCTGCTAGTTGTGCTTTGCTCTTTTTTTTTTAGTAGGTTCTCTATGTAGTCTTTATTTTTTCTTGTGCCTTTGCTTGTTTCAATTAGCACCAATAACATCAAATATATGCATGCAATAAGGGCAGAGTTATTGCCTTATAGCTATTTCATTTCGTTTATCTAGTGGAAGTTTTTACTTTTCATTAAATATTCTGTAAAAAATATATTTGACATTTAGATTCGAGAAATTACACCAAGTTGTTTTACTTGTACGTTGAACTTATACTTAGTATATGTACTTTAGATGAAAAGGTCATTGGCTAGATTAGCAATGGAAAGAAGTAAGCAACCTTTTGATTATTTCTAATTAACCCAACTTCTTAAACCCATCTATTTTTATTATGGTATGATACATGTTACTTTGTGAAAGCATCACGTGATAACTTAATTTCATTTTCCACTTTGATTAGTATCACACATACTATCATAAACCTCTTTGATTACAATTCATCACTATCAACCTCTGTTAACCTTGCCTTTCTCTTCCTCACGAGAGTTATGTATTAAACGAGCCACAAATATCGAAAAAACAAAATTATAATAAAAGGCATATTCCAGTGGATGAATATATTCACAGAGTCAAATAGCATGTTGATGTGTTTCTTCAAATAAGTAAACAAATCCTTGCCTAGACAAGTAATGCTTTCTCACCTTCTCATTCATATTATTCTTCCTTGACCTCCACAATTTCACTATAGACAGCCAAAGTGTCCATCTCTGATTCAATCATCCATGCAAAGAAATATAACTCGAAATTTAAGCCAACATGCTTAAATCTAAGCCATCTCGGACAAACGGAGTTAAAGGCTCAAGCTCACATGGCCCAAACATTCACTTCGGCAAAAATGAGTCCGCAGACCCGACTTAATACAAAATCCGAAACCAAAAACTCAAAATGGATATTTAATTGCGGAGCGACATACACTATGACATTTGATATTTTCGACTTCATGACTATTAATAAAAATATTCGTGCCCATATATAAAAAGAAAATGACAAATTATCATTAGTCAATGGAGTCGGAAAAATCCCAGTTTCTCCTAATATTTCTTTGTCAAAGTGTCTATATTTTCCTCAATTATCCCATAAATTGCTTTTCGTTAGTCATTAGACTAAAGAGCTAAATTACGTGGTACTTATTTTTCCAAACTTTTGTTTGGTGCAGGTTATCCAGACAGATTGGGCGTGGCACTGAACGTAATGGGTTATACTATGTTGATGATGTAACTCAACAAGACAAAGCAATACTAATTCATGGGATGGAGGATCGACAAGTCTGACTTTGCATAGAAGGCTAGGACATCCCTCACCCGGGTATTTAGACCATTTATTTCCATCTCTTTCTAAATATAATAAACAATTTTCTCTTGAAACTTGTATCCAAGCCAAAATTCATAGAAATTCCCTTAAAACTAGTATTACGAAATCAAATGTATTGTTTCACTTAGTACATTCTGACTTATGAGGACTAGCTCCTGAAACTGGAACTCGTGACTTTCGTATTTCTTATCCCTTATTGATGACTATACTCGTATGACTTAGATTTATTTTTTGAAGATAAAATCTGAGGCTTTTGATAAACTTGTAGTTTTTTATAATCTAATCAAAACTCAATACCAAAAATTAGTTCAAATTCAACAAACTGAGAACTGGGGAGAATATGTGAATGCAAACATAAAGTCTTTTTTTTCAAAACATGGGATGATTCACCAGACCACTTGCCCTCATATACCACAATAAAATGGTATTGCACAAAGAAATAATAGAACCATGTTAAACATAACTCGGGCAATCATGACTGAGTCACATGTCCCAAAAAGTTTTTAGCCCGAATCAATAGCCACAGCAGCTTAACCGTCTTCCAACCCAAACCCTTGACTTTCAAATACCTCTTGATATACTAACCCCATCTCACCAGGTGACTCACAACTTATCCCTTCCTCCAAGAGTGTTTGGGTGCACTATTTATGTTCACATTCAAAAACCACAACACACTAAACTTGACCCCTGCATAATCAAGTGAGTTTTCTTGGGATATGAAATAGACCAAAAAGGATATCAGTGTTTTGAGCCCCTCTCCTATTGGATGTATGTTACCATAGATTGTAACTTCCTCAAGATGGAATATTTTTATAACCAGGTAAGTCGTTAGAAGGAGATATCTAAGAGTGATTCGTTAACCTAGATATATAACTCAGGCTTGCCAGATCAGGGCCCACAAGAACTAGTAAGAGACATCACCAAGTCTAAATCAGAACATATAGTACAGCCCGAAGCTTCACGGTCACAAAGGTCATTATCTCTATCTGAAAATCCTAAGGTAAGTATTATTTCTATGGAATTGTATCCTGGTGAGACTAACATTGATCAGGAAGAACTAGATGCACCTGTTGAATCTCCACACAAATATCAGCTTCCCCATGGAAAAATAGAGGCATTCCTCTGAAGAGGTATGAACTAGGACATGAATCAAGATAGACAAAGTATCTTGTGAAATATTGGGTACAAGAGGGAAGTCTGTCTAAAGGACCAAAATGTAAAGTATAACACTCTACTCTAAAATATCCCAAGACCTATAGAAGAAGCATTACAGAGAAAAATTTGTAGGAAAGTTATGGAAGATTAAATTCAAGCCTTAAATAAAAATGAAACTTGGGAAAAATACAGTCTTCCCCATGAAAAAAACATATAGTCTATAAATGGGTCTTCACCATAAAACATAGAGTCGATGGGTCTATTGAGAGGTACAAGGTAAGACTGGTTGCTAAAGGCTACACTCAGATATATGGTATTGACTATTTTGAAACTTTTTTATCGGTTGTAAAGATTGATACCATATGAGTCTTATTCTTCATAGCAGCAAGTGAAGACTAGCCTCTATATCAATTCAATGTTAAGAATGCATTTCTTCATGGTGAACTACAAGAATATGTGTATATGGAAGCTCCGAGAGGATTCTTAGATGAATTTAGAGTTGGGGAAGGATGTAGGCTGAAAAAAGCACTATATGGTCTCAAACAATCTTTGAGGGCATAGTTTGGAAGATTTACTCTAGCCATGAAGAAATATGGATATAAATAGAGTACTTTAGATTGTATGATGTTTTTGAAGAAATAGGGTGAACTCATAACGTGCCTAATAATCTATGTGGATGACATGATTTTAACAAGAAGCGATAAAGTGGAGATTAATACGATAAGATATCATCTATTCATGGAATTTGAAATGAAAGATCTAGGAAATCTGAAGTATTTCCTAGGAATAGAAGTACTATGATCTAAGGACAAGATCTTTATATCACAACAAAAGTATATCCTTGATCTTCTTGCAGAAACAGGTATGGTAGACTGTAAACCAGCAAAAACACCTATGATGGTGAATCATGGACTCTAAATTGATGAAGAAGCTAAACTCACATATGAAGGTTAATATTAGAGATTGGCAAGAAAACTTATTTATATGTCTCATATAAGACCAAATATTGCGTATGCAGTAGGAGTGGTAAGCCAATTCATGCATAGACCACAAGGAGATCATATTAAAGCAGTCCTCGGAATTGTTAGACACCTTAAGGGAACAGTGAAAAGGGGTATCGTATTTCAGAAACATGGTCACTTGGAAATGAAAGCATACACAAATACAGATTGGGGAGGAAATCAAACTAATAAAAGGTCCACTTTAGGGTACTTATCACTAGTGGGAGGAAACCTAGCCATAGGGAGGAGTAAGAAGTAAAAGGTTATAGCTCTGTCTAGTGTCGAAGAGGAATTTAGAGGAATTGCCAAAGGTATTACTAAAGTACTATGGCTAAGTAATTAAACTAATAACAGAACATGAATTTATTCCACCAAACGAAGAATGTAAATTCATGTGTGACAATAAAGCTACCATTAGCATCTTCGAAAAGTTAGTTCAACATGATAGAACTAAACATGTGGAGATAAACCATTGTTTCATTAAAGAGAATCTTGAAGCTAAGAATATAATCCTTTCTGCATGTGAGATTATAAGATTAATTAGCAGATATCCTAACAAAGGCAGTACAAGCTAGAATGTTCAATGATATACTATCCAAATTATGTATTAGAGATCCTAATACCTAACTTGAGAGGAAGTGTAGAAGAGTCAAGATATCAATCCTATAAATATGGAAACTTGCTCAAGATCAGTATTAAGGAATTAGAGCTCATTAGAAAAAAATATTACTGATAGTTTAAACCATAATTAACTAATATAAGCTAGGAAGGATTATATGTATATAATCTCTATACTAATTCTTTAATGAATATACAAAAACACATTAAATACTTACCTTCATATAGATTACCTTGATATTTAGCAATAATCACTTTTAACATTAGGTTCATATTTTGTCCCCTGGAAAGGGTTAGAGTTGTGTTTGCAGAAATCAAATTTATAAGTTTGTAAATATGACACTATACCCCACTTTTGAGTGTTTCAACTGTTCAAGCGACTTCCTCTCATAAAAAAAGGAAGTATATATATATATATATATATATATATATATATATATATATATATATATATATATATATATATATATATATATATATATATATATATATATATATATATATATAGGATCATGTGAGAACTCCTTAGTTATATAAGAATATTTCTTATATAAGAACTCATTTAATACCATTAATTTAATTTATTTAGATGGCTATGATTCAATCTACATTAATGACAAAGTTATAATTATAATAAAATCAGATTTGGTAGTTAAGGAAGTTTCTTGTTTCCATGATTATTGGGTAGTTTTCAGTAAAAATCATATTATTCAAAATCAATAGTTTTCCTATTTTTCATTTTACTCTATATTCAAATAACAATATTCGAATGCTTCTTTCACTATATTTTATATTCAAAGGATATCTTTGTTGTTTTGGCATTAAAAAATAAGGTAATGATTCAATAATTTTCGTAATATGATGATGATAACTGTAATGGTTGTTGTACTTGTTTTTACTTCTATTGATTTGATAAACAATTTTCGTAATATGTATATTTTATTTCTTAAAAAAATTGATTGTATTATGTTGTGGAGAAATTGTTCTTATTATGTTTGATGTATTAGTAAAATTTTTAGAACACTAGAATGTTGTACATTAGATTAGTGTATAAATTTATGTCTTAATACGAATCTTGTACGTTAGAATTACTACATTAAACATTAGTTGATTTTATTAGAACATTATATTATATTTTTAGAACATTGGAATTATAATTTAGAACAATAGGTATAATATGCTATAATATTTGAAACTATAGTTTAACACTTAGAACAATAGGATGATGTTTTAGAACATTAGAATTATAATTTGAATAATAGGTAAACATGTTAAAACAATAGGTATAATACTTAGAACAATGGAAGAAGTTTTAAAACAATAGGTATATAATGTTAGAATAATATGTGTAACATATACCTATTGTTCTAAATTTATGATATATTGTTCTAAATTTAGGGGGTTTATTGTTTTGAATTCAAATTTATGTTATAAAGTTATTTGAATTGTTTTAAAGTTTATTATGATTGTTCTAAAATATTGTACTATTGTTCTAACATATTATACCTATTGTCCATGTCTATAGAGAAACAAACTATAAATAAGCAACCAGAGATAACATTATCAGGAAAGAAAGGAGAAAACAAAAGGAGTAGAACTATGAACCATAAGCTGAAATCAATTTATTAACAGGTCAAAAATGGATATCTTGACCTTTACAAAACTGCAACATTCCAACAACTGCATTCGAATACTTACCAAAGAGCAGAGTAGTAAGGGCATCCTTTTGGTATTTTCTTGGTAGCTCACACAACTTCCCTTGCCATAAACTATTCCATGCAAAGAAAACAGCAATTACTGTTGGACCAACAATTATTTGATTCAACAAAACCTGGGAATATCCCATAGACCACTTTAGATAACAAAAGAGTAGGTATTGAGCAATCCATGATAATAGAAAACATTGCGACCCCAAGAATCATTATTTTATTCAACAAAACTTGGGAATATCCCGTAGTGCTTAAAACAAATAGATATAATAATACGTATAACAATAGGAAGATATTTTAGAATAATAGAATTGTAATTTAAAATAATAAATATAATACTTAGTACAATAGAGTAATGTTTTAGAGTAATATTGTTTTAAAATTATATAATGCAGTAGAACAATACGTAGAACAATAAGACGATATTTTTGAACAATAAAGTTGTAAATTAGAACAATAAATGTAGTACTTAGTACAGTAGAGTAATATTTCAGAACATTTACTTATATTACTGTTCTTTTATTATAATTCTAATGTTCACTGGTATAATGTTTGTAGACATGAGCATTAATGAGGACTGCAGTGTAATATGAAATAATAGGTATAATATTTTCTACAGTAGAGTAATATTTTAGAATAATAGTTATATTACGTTTGAACAACTGAAACGTTTGTTAGAATAATAGGTATATTGCTTATAACAATAGGTATAACAATGCGTAGAACAATAGATGTAATACTTAGTATAGTAGAGTAATATTTTAGAACAATAGTTATATTACTTTAGAACAATTGGCAGATTTGTTAGAAAAATAAGTATAGTACTTAAAACAGTACGTATAACATATACCAATTGTTCTAAATTTCTGATTTATTGTTCTAACTTCATGGTATATTTGTTCTAAATTTTAAAACAGGTTGTGCTATTGTTCTAAAGTTTGTAATTATTCTAAAACTTTGTGCTATTGTTCTAAATCTTTGTACTATTATTCTTACATATTATACCTGGTGTTCTAAAATCGTTAACTATTGTTATAAGTTTTATACTAATTATTCTTACATATTATACCTGACGTTTAATTATCATTGTTTCATTCTTCACATATAATATGATTGTTTTATGTGGATGTAATGTATAAATTTTAATATAACATTTGAAAAAATTGTACAATTGACTACAAGATTATAGAGATTAGTGTAATTGAAAAAAAGTTCGTAACAATAATTATATAATACAATATGATTTAACGTAATATTCAATAACTTGATAATAATATGGAAGTTTTGCACCAAAAAGAATAAGATTATGGAAATTCGATTTGACCAGAATTGACACCGGTAGCGGAAATCAAGGTAAATTTAAAAAATAGAGGAAAGTTGCATTTAATAGGCTTGTTAGTTATTAATAATCATCCAAAAATTACATTTATGTTATTTGATGATCGATGCATCTAAACCGTTGGATTTAATAATTTAATGGCTGAAGATGGGTTCTCATATATAAGGAGTTCTTATATATTAAAAGGTTCTATCTGGAACCCGCCCATATATATATATATATATATATATATATATATATATATATATATATATATATATATATATATATATATATATATATATATATATATATGACTATTCTAGCCACTTCATTCTTCTAATAATATGGGGTTAACCATTTTTATTCGTGTCATCTCTGGAATGTTTAACCAAGTTCATATACTCACTCCAATCTCTACGATGCTTGAGAATTACCTCTCGTTGGATTTTTCTTGAGTGGATAACCATAGTGTTATTATTCATTTTCCTATTTTTCTTATTTTATAAAAATTTCTTACTTTCTATGTACTCTTTTGATTGCAACTTTTTCTCTTTTCATGCTTGTCAATACACAACTTTAACTATTATATTATCAATAAAAATTTTAATATTTTGAAAATGTACATTGAAACGAATCTAACAAGACCCCATGTGACTACATTTTGTTAAGTGGAGCCCTAACGCCGCCCCGTAATAACTCATGCCGCCCCCCAAATTCTCATTTTGCCCTTTAACAAATTTTGATAAAAACAAACATTTACACTTCAATTCTAAATATTTTCCACTTCATACTCCTATAAATTAACACTAATTTATTAACAATTATTAAAAATACTAATTAACAATATTAACCAATAATAATTAACAATATTAACTAACATATAATTAACAATATTAACCAATAATAATTAAAAATATTAACTAACATATAATTAACAATATTAACCAAAAATAATTAATAATAATAAACAAAACTAACAATAATGAAACTTGCAGAAGACGAAAGCCGGAATAAATCGCCGGAAAGGGGGAGCCGTCTAATTTTTCCAGCGAGCCCCAGGGAAACTAGTCCAAATATTTCGGCCGGACCTAGGGCAAGTCAGAAATTTCCGACGGTCGCCCTTGGGCTAGCCCTCTAAAATTTCTGGCTTGCCCTAGGGCCGGCCGAAATTTTTGGACGACTTGCCTTGGGGTTCGCTGAAAAAATTAGAAGGTTCTCCCTTTTGTGGCGACGTTTTAAAAAAAATTACCCTTGCGCTGTAATCCCCCGAAAATTTTTATATTTGGATTACATTTATCAAAAAATATTTTCTATATATTAATATAAAAAAATTGGCAATAAACATATATATATATATATGTATATATATATATTCCAAAAATAAATAATAAATTATTTTTATTAGTATAAGTATTTATTTAAATCCTAAAACTAAAATTCATTTTCTACAAAAGATATATTTCTTTCCTAAGAAATCTATCAAGCCTAAAATACCTTGAAAACTAGTAGTTCACATTTAGTAATCCTATACTTCCTAAACCTAAGTAATTTACTTAATATTAAACTACAAAGTAAAACAAAAGAAAATGAAACTAAAAAACCCCAAAACGCCCAACCCTTGTAGGTGAAGAAGAGAGCAACCCCCACCTTGTCGCCACCTCTCCCCTTAAGCCACTAGCCAATCGACCGGCCTTTCTTCCTTTTCTTCTTCCTTTGTTTTCCATTCTTCTCCCCTTAATTCTTATCCCCTAGTATACATGTTCAATAAGTTTTTATATTGTTTTGTATTGATTTTATTATGGGTTAAATTTATATTGAAAGTATATAAATTTTTCTGTTTTATAATTTATTTTATGCATACAACAAGTTTTCATAAATTTTTATGCATAAATATTAATGCCTATGCATGCTAGTATCATGAATTAGGGTTTTTGATACTAGGTTGTTGAGTTTTTACAAAAAATTATAAGTATTTTGTGAATCGTCTATATTAATTTTTATAGGGTTATAGTTTAAGTGAATTCTAAGATTTTATGATCATATGTTTTAGTATAAAAATGTTAGTTTTCATGATTTAAGGTTTAAATCCTTATACTAGTAATTATTTCAGGAATTTTTTACTATAGTATGATGTATTTTAATAAAAATTTAATACTATGGTATTTGGAATAAATTTTTAGAATATTATACATATTAGACCATGGTTTAATTGATGAGGTTTTCATGTTTTAATGTTTGAGATTATATACTATTAGTACATACATTAAATTAAGACTATTTTGTGATATAATTAT
The DNA here is from genome assembly GCA_026401315.1 of Dysphania ambrosioides. Lineage (NCBI taxonomy): Eukaryota > Viridiplantae > Streptophyta > Magnoliopsida > Caryophyllales > Amaranthaceae > Dysphania > Dysphania ambrosioides. The sequence continues at coordinate 16,777,204 of CM048658.1, forward strand.
GAGTAATTTGGTTATACTATAATGCATTTTTATAAATTTTCAATTAATCTTGTAGTATTATGTTTGAACTACTAGAGTTTGTTTTTGGGAAACTTAAAAATATGTTTTGGAATGGTTTTAAAACCTTAGAAGGCTTAGTATTATTGTTGTAAATTTTGGGTATTGGTGTATTGATATATGTGGTATTATTTGATGTAGAAAATCAATTAGTAGAAGGAGTATAATTATAGTGAAAGTGACCACTCGCTTGGTTTACTCAAGGTACGTATGGATTACAATACCTTGACCTAGAAGCATGAGCTAAGATCGAAAATGGAAAGCTTGGTTTCATGATTAAGAAGTTTAGAGTATTATTGTTTATGCATTAATGTGATTGTATTGATTATATTTTGGTATTGTTGTGTGATGATTATTGTGTAATCATTAGAACTAATGAAAATGTAATCAAGTTTGGTTGATGAATCACAATTGATTCAAGTGGAATTAATTGTTTAAGTAATCCATGAGGTTGTTTAATACATCTCTTTAATTACTAATAGTATGAATTGAGTATAGGAGAATTTCAAGTCTTAAAGATGAGGGTAGTTGACTCTGATCAACAGGTTAAAAAGTTAAGAAAGAAATTAATAGGTTAAATTACAATATAACAGATATTGATTGCGTAAATGTAATGTTTCCATTAGTGTGCTATGGTAATTGTGTATACTGAGTTTAAATGATAAATCACGTAAAGAGAAAGAATGATAAGCAATAAAACTCTAGCTGGTGCATGTCTAGAGTATTGACAATCAGGGGTTAGAGCTTCACAGGGTATTATCCGTAGCTTTTATTGGAGACCGTGTGATCTACGAGTCTCTCTTTTATAATGTTTTGAATTAAAATTGGGGTTAGTTGAGATCTCATCTATCTATAGTGATAGAGTCGCACATGTTTATCATCTGGATTTATGTTGTATTTT